>OV725079.1:72152337-73556457 GCA_928085145.1 Nezara viridula | reverse complement strand
CATACTTGAGTCTAGCGGATCCAGGAGTTAATTTTGTGGATGCTTCAGTTCGAAAGCTTTTTTTATATATATAAAACGATAATAACTTTGAAAAAAAAAAAAAGAAACTAACTACCTATATGAAATGGAGTTTCAGTGGTTCCTGAAGTCCTATTACATGTAATATCACGAATAATAATACTTTAAGAGATAATTTTTTTCTATAGAACATGGGTATATTTTACCATTTTGGGGAGCTTAAGCCCCAAATCCCCTCTCCATCTCCCCTCTTCCCTAGATCCGCCTGTGATACAAGACATAAAGTAGGATAAATATCTGGAAAATAGCTTGAGTTCTCTGATTATAACTTTGCTATCTTCACTTTGGCAAAGTTAAAAAAGTCCTTTATATAGAGGACGCTTCTCGTGGTTGGATTACAGGGCGGATCTGGGGAAACCGTATCCAAGAAGAAGGGCAGAGTTTGGAACTCCTTAAGTGGGTGGGTGTATTATTGAAGCTACTGGAACAAAGCACGCCAGGAGGACATCAAATATATATAGTGGCATGTGGTCTCGGGTTACAGGGAGCTTCCTAATCAGATTTGCAACTGCTTCGGTAATTAGATTAATGCAGTTAGGCCGGTAGGCACACACACATGACGCGGCGCACGCATCACCCACCTCCGCCGCACCCTCCTCCCATATCTTATTATAACTTCGGACAGGCTCGTTGGATGGATAGTGCTTTAATGACCCGATCCAAGGATCTATCATCGTCCTCATTAGCTGTCATACCTGCATGGCACATTACTTGAGCTGATTTTGATCTCAAATTGGAAAAATAAATACCACATGCGTTTTAAACGGTTTATTTAAAATGATTCAAAATTTAAATATTTATAATAAATTTTATAATATGATTATGCATAAAATATTTTTTAATCTGCGATGTGGTGGAGATAAAAGTCTGAGGTTTTCATTCTGGTAGAGTAAGCGCAGCAGTGATGGACATAGCTAGGAAAATGTTTGTATTTTTTGGCTTATGCCGTCGTAATTATTATAGTTATAAACTTCTCCGTTGGACATTTAGAATCTCTAGAGTCTCCTTTTTCTATTTAACACTTTAAAATTGAAATCCCTTCGAGGCGTCTGAAAAAAAGATGGCCTAGAGATATCCTTATATAGACATATTATTAGAGTGCTACCTACCAGTGCGCACTTTCTCAACAAGCGTTTTCATGTGATTATACTGCTGTGCACACATATACTTAATGTGTTTATATTGTAATACAGTTGTAAATATAAAAATAATACTAAATATCTTAAATAAATAGTTTTAAAAAAATTGAAAAAATATTTAGTTATACAGGTATAATCACCATTTAAAAAAAAAAAAAACTTTTTGCACTAATGATCGAAATCCCGAAATTCAATCATGCTAGTAATGGACTGGGATCAGTACCAGTAATGGACATACCTCAGAAAAATTCTAAAATCTTTATTTAACTGTAACACACTCAATACAGTGAACATCAAACACACTGACCTCAAGAGCATTATATAAATAACAATGATAGGCGTTGTAAAGCTTTCTTACGGAAACTTTGTTCATATAGTTGTCAATAGATGAGGGTATTGTTCTATTTACATGAATTCAATGAGGGTATTGTTTCAATTACATTTAACCTCCAACCTGTCCATCACTGAGCCCCTTGTCCATAACTGGTTTGTTCACCCTGATTGTGGAAATGTATTCACTGTACTGCCACATAGAAAATTTATTAACTTTTTCTTAATGTCTCCCAATCTCAAATAGTCTTTTGCTTTTTTCTTCCGATTTTGATTATATACAAACATATTGAATCAAAATATGTTAATATCTCAAAAACTAGGAGGTTTTTTGCAAATATTGTCCAGTACAATATTATAATACTTTCGAATCTCTATAAAAATGATCTTGTACATTTTTAAGATAAAATCAATGGAGATATTTATAAGGTTATATTTATGATATTTCCATTTTAAGCAAAAAATGCTTTAAACCACAAAATTTATGTTGTTCATAGTAGACGATATCTTTTTAAAGTTTAATTAATTTTTAATATTTTCGATCCTTCAAATTATTATTCAAAGTTTCTTTAATTTATAGTCTGTGGTCCAGACCCTCCCCAACGTGCACATCTCCCTCCCCCCACATCCCTATAAATTGCATATCGTTGTGTTCCTTATAACTATTTATTAAAAAAAAGCCAATGTTCCCACAAAAAAAACTGAACGCACTGCCCCAAAATGGCGTCTCAACATGGCGGACTGACGGCTTTGACTTTAGTTAGTTTTTTGGTCACTGAGAATCAGCATTAGGCTTAATTTCGTCATAGTTGGTCTTTTATTTAAACTGGGTAGTCAGAGAATAATATAACGTGAAAAAATGTTAAAAAATAATTAGCTTAGGCAATAAAAAACACCAGTAAAGTCAATTTTTTTAACAAAAAAAATTCAAGTTGAAAATTAAGCGTCGTTTGTAATTAAACGGGCAACTTGTAATTTTTTAAGATTTAATATAGTTTACTATTGATTGTAACCCGAATTAAACATTTTTTTTGTTATTGCTTTTTATTCAACATAAAACGTGATTGGATTAAAAATTACAAAATTAAGTTTTCTGGTTGTGTGTATGTAATCAGAACAGGGTTTATGGTAAATTTTTATAAGTTTTGATGTCTTCTATCATACATTATCAATTATATGAAATTAATTTAAATCTAAACTTGCACATTAATTTTGTGGTTTGAAGCCATTTTTGCTTAAAGTGGACATACAACAAATATAATCTCATAAATATCTACGTAACCATTAATTTTATCAAAAAGATGTATAGGATCATTTTTATAGAGATTTTAAAGTACTTTAATATTTTACTGAACAATCATTGCGAAAAAAATCATAGTTTTTGAGATATTCTCAAAAAAACTAAAAAATATTATTTATCTGTCCTTCCTTCCCTCCCCCCATTAGAATCCGACGTGACTTCAGGACTTTTATCAGTTATTTTTGAGAGGGTAATAAACAATTTCTGGCAAGTTTTGTCTTTATTTTTTTTTGGATGTTGGAGTCAATCCCTAATTTTTCTCTGTCTGATTGTGACATACATCATTACAGAGGGCAAAAACAGACCAACTCCGCAAGACTTTTGAGCTAGCGACTGTAAGAGACCTTATAACACGCTGGCACGTCAAATATTTTGATAGCCAGCAATACACGACTGATAAATTTTTTACGACACTAACTCCGACGGGACGAACACAGAGGAGGCAAACGCTTACAAAAAGCCTCAGACTTGACAAGACTGAGGACTACCAGCTAACTGACTCGACACAAGACAACTAGTGAGCTCACTAAACTAACGACTTAGCACGTTAAAAATTGAAAAACCCTTAGATTCCTCATAATTCCCTTAAACTGCATACGACCATTGCAGTACAAGGGACTCCACCCCACAAAATTTGAAAATCCCAACAACTGATCTTTGGGGATAAAATAAAAATAAAATATAACTAAAATATGTGAAGATCGTATATTTTCATTATTTTAGTATGATTCGTTATGTTTAATATGACGATATTTAGTATGAAATTCGTTGTGATTAAGTTTTGGATAATATATTTATCCTTTTATGCATCACTAACACGGCGTAGCATTAAGATACATTTTGAATAATAGCTCATTACAAAGGCGGTGAAATGTTGAATATTTCAATCACTTGCAGTGTGCAGGTCCGATTTTTAGTTTCTGTGGTATTTTAATCCATATGCAAAAACATTCCAATCAGTCGACCCAGCCGACATTACCCGAGCGTTACACATCGGAGTCTGACGTCTCAATCTAATTCACACTCTACAAAAAAAAGTGCGAAACGCGCCTAAATAAGCTTTCATTAAAAAAATGACAATGAACATATATTGGCATGACAATGATGATATATTGGTATGGATTAATATTCCTTCGGTATGATGGTAAGGCAATTTAAACGATTTGATCCAAAACAGTTCTCTGAAACAAAATATTTATTCCTAAATAAAAAACAAGGGAAAAATGCGGGTATTAATTCGATCATTGCCCATAAAATAAACTTAATATAATATATAATAAACTTAAAATAAAATTAATGTGCTCTTAGAAAATATTTTGAAATAAATAGCAGTTTGTTAGAGAATTATATTATATCTACATGCTTAGGTTTTAATCATTAGAGTTATGATTATCAACATATTTCGTACACGTATAAGTTGTGAAATTTCTGTTTGTTTTTTTCTTTTAGTTTCTTTTAAATTCTTTCTTCTTATTGAGAACGCAACAGTTTATTATACACAAACTTTATACCGAACGTTTGATAAATTTTAACCCATAGCGAAAGTACGATTTCTGCTGGATAAACCTCATTTGACCTATTTGATCGCACAATATGATAATGGGAATTATGTGTATCACTCACTCCTCTCACCCACTGGCTCAGATGGGTCGGAGTGTGTCTTGTCCCTCGGGAGGGTGACAGGCCTCATGCAATCGGTTATTGCTTCCTAATATCACTCTCTTATATTATAATGCATGGCAACAGATTCTTACGTTTATTTTAATTGATAAAGTTAATTGATAATATATTCTAATATTAATTGTTTTCGGTTGTTCATTTTGTTATATACTTAGGTATATATATAGCTACTGGTAGCTTAATATATGTGCTAGTGGACGGTGCTGAGACTGTCGGTGTGTCCCTGGCCTGATTGAAGCTCTATTTTTTTTAATTCTTGCTTTGAAGAGTTTCCCATCGTTGACTAGTAAAAAGAAAATACCGGGATCGAAACGTCAATGAACATAGAGAAAATGAACATTCAATAGCTTATTAAATAATTAATATATATACATTATTATTAAATATCAATTTCACGGTTGCCTAAAGTTTTTTTTTTAAATATTAAATAAATAAATTATGTCTATATTTTAATTTTTATGTTGTTAAGTTTTTATATACATAAAGGTAATACAAGTTAAACAACGTCGAGCGTTCACTAGAGAAAGGCAAGCTGCCCGAGAATTCCCCTCGGATATGCGGGGCCTGTCAGCTTACTGGAGGCAACTCGCACCTACCGAACGTAGCCCCGATGACCATCCGTGTACTTACATCGAGAATCAGTATTGATCATAAAGAATGTCTAAGGTTTGCTCCATGGACGGTCAGTTTCGGAGAAAGAAATATAGGTCTTCGTGCTCCTGCTGGCCCTGAGCAGCCATAATCTGTTGATATTTAGAAAGAATATATATATATTTACCGATCGGAATCTGACAGCTCAATCTAATTCACTCTCCACAAAATACGTCTAAATAAGTTTACACTTTAAAAATTAATTATGTAATTATGATATCGACAGCCACACTGCAAAAGTCTGTAAGGACAATTGCCATGCTAAATTCAGGTCTGTTGCCATTCTGATTCCACAAAATGAAATCTACGATGTTTCATTTCTTCACTAGTGTTGCCCAAATGCAAGACTTGGCTAGTCTTGTTCTTGGTATTGCAATGTTCACACCTGTTCGTGGTCTTGGTCTTGGTCTTGCACACCCAGCCTTGGTCTTGGTCTTGGTCTTGCAGCAAGAGTCTCGCAAGTCTTGCAATTACCTATTAGCCTATTGCTATTTATTAAACATGTTAATTTATGTCTTAGATGAACACAAAAGAATAGATACATTGAAGCCTCTCTTTTGACCTAGACGTAACAAAGTTCAACCAAATTTACTTGAATATACATAGTTTAAAGACATTGTCAAGATGGATAGTGATAGACCCTCACCTTAGATGGAATGTAAAGGTTGTGGTATAAAGACATTAAATACAATGCTAACATTTATTGAAATAAAAAATAGAACACAACTTTAGTGTTTAGAATTTATTTAAACAATAATAACAATTTGGTCCGACCAGATGGCAACGTCTATCGGTCGGTACTATTGATAAGAAATAAATCAGTTTTTAAATAGTGACATATTTTTATTTAACAAAAGTTATAGTTATGATTGTGTGCGTGTGTTGTGGAAATACTAATTTGGCAGGCTCACTTTGACTTCTTTTCACAGAGCTGAAAAGCAACTAACAAAAAAAAATCCTACGAACAGGAATCCAACACAAATCCAACAACTGTTGAATAAATAATTAAATTTATTTGAATGAAAAACAAATTAAAATAAAGTAATATTAGCAGGAAATTAAATATTCAAATAATATTATTTGTTATTTTATCAGAAAAATAAAAATATTTTTATATTTCTGAAATATATAATTATAAGACTTATAGAATTATTGAAGAAAGCTAGTCGACTTTTCTACATATCATGGGTGATAAATATTCATTACACAGTCATTATAAAATTTTTTTATTTATGCCGACGTTTCAACTAAACAAAATTGCAAGACCAAGAACAAGGCCGCAAGATCAAGATCATTTTTGGGCAACACTATTCTTCACTATGACCTTTTGAAAAAACCTGTAATTTAAAAAACATCAAAGTGTGATGCAAAATTCTGTAAGTTACCGAGAAGGTTATAGAGATTGTGTCGTTACCACTAGCGGATCCAGGATTTAATTTGGGGGAAGAGCTTCAGCCTGAAAACTTTTTTTTCATATATAACCATAATTATTTTGGAAAAAAAATAAAGATACTTACTACGTATATGAAATAGTGTTTAAGTGACTCTTGAAGTCCTATTAAATGTAATTGCACGAAGAATAATACTCTAATAGATAATTTTTTAATACTTTTTCCATAGAACATGGTAGATCCGCCTGTGGTCGCTACCTAAATGTAATGCTGAATGAAAGGTGGTCATGTAGATACAGAATTTATAAAGCGTTTTGCGCATAGACTACAGTATCAATTAGCTTTATTAATAGGCTAAAATTAATTTTTCTCATATACTTTGTATTTTTTTTTTTAATTTCTAATAAGTGTCGGACACTAGAATTAATCCAGGCCTGCAGTGATATCAGGGAACTAGACACAGCAAAGGAGAGAGTGGTAGATGGGAATATAATATTAAACGGCCTACAAAATAATCAAAACCTCCTTGACACTGCAAAATGTGATTGACTGGGAAAACGCTAGAATGCCGCCGAACTCCAGACAATCACAGACAGAGAATTTATTACATTAATTTGAAAATTTAACAAGAAACGAAAAAATAACACTAGTTTTATTTTTTTAAACCAATGCATCTTCAAAATCGCAAGAAGGTGAGAACTAAGTTATCTACACATCAGCAGTTTGCCTACCATTCATGAATCAAACCATTTCCATATGAAGGTGAGTACGTGAAAGACGAATCTTTCATAGACTACTTCAAATGACAAGCATTTCGTTCTAGCCGCCTCCACAGTGGGAAACACAAAAAAGTGAATAACCCTTTTGATCAAATACTGGCTTTCTCGTCAAATTTTTATTAGAAACATCGTTTCTCCACATTTTGGAACCTGACTTTGTTTCTGTCATGCTCTGATCATTATTAGCAAAGTTATGGGTGATAGTCCGTGGTACAGATCCATTTTTATCAAATTATTAGTTTTTAGTACCTAATTAAATAGACAAAGTTTGTCACCCTTTAGATTGAAAACGCCCCAATTCCAAGAGTTTTCGTAAATAAAATAATTGTAG
The DNA here is from genome assembly GCA_928085145.1 of Nezara viridula. NCBI lineage: Eukaryota > Metazoa > Arthropoda > Insecta > Hemiptera > Pentatomidae > Nezara > Nezara viridula. The sequence goes on along the minus strand of OV725079.1, from coordinate 73,548,778 downwards.
GTTACGATAAGATGAAACTATTTACGAAGTTTCAGGTGGATATTAATAATTCGACAAAAAGGGGTTTGCACCACGTACTATGTTACTACAAAAATTAAATTGCTTTTATCTAACTAATACCTGTTTTTCAAAGTAACTAAAAAGCTATAAGAATTACTGGCTCTAAAATATTATTTGACAGAAATACGATCAAAAAAGTTACATATAAAATTACATCTTTGTCTACATTGAGGATTCCATCAGAAATGGTATCATTTATTCTAGTATGTTTTTATCAAAATTCCGAAATGTATTAACCTTAAGATTCATTTTTGTTTTTTTGACTATCAAAACCCTACCACATTTTTAGACGTAGGTAGAAACAAATACATTTTTTCATCAAACAATACCATTTCTTATAATACTTTCCCTCACTTATATCATTAAATAATTCTTCCCTTCTTTTCTTTTCATTCCAACAGTAGCAGTTTTATTTCATACTCATAACGTAATATATTATATACAATTGTGTAAGTGATATAGCATTTCCAATTACTAAAATATATTCATTTTCTCGCGACCTACCATATTCTCTTCCTATATAACTATTGTATAATTATGGAATTTCCATTCTATAATAATACCATATAATATGTACCATGATACAATGTATATATTATTCTATAATGATATAATACATATAAAATTATGTGACCAACCACTTTCTTAGACAACCACGAATTAGCCATCATCGGCTAATTTTTATCTTTCTTTATCATCTTAATTTATTTATATTAATTTTTTTCAATAATCTGTTTTATTATCTTTTCTATTTAAAGTATTTGTTAGTGTAATTCTTTAACGTATTTTTTTTTTAACTCCAAATATTACTTAACATTACATTTAGTCTCAATAAAGGACATTAGTAATTGAGATAGAGCCGTTAATGTATTTTAAGTTAAGTTTTCAACCCCCAACGCGTGCCATCACTCATGATTTTTATACCGTCTTGAACAGCCCTCATTTGTATTCTATATTTTATTTTCTCTCTTTTCCTCTTCATACCCTCATTTTCCTCTTCCCTACCCTTATTTCTTTTTTCATATCGTGGCACTAACTTATAGTTATAACCACATTATTGTCTGTCTTACTACTTATTCATTTAAAAATAATTCATAATATTTTAATATTTTTTGTAACTTATACATATTTTAACTCACAGTAGCGTTATCTTTACTTTAACGTTATCTTTGCGTTAACTTTTTATATTTTATTATATTTTACGTGTCATATATTTCATTCATTACTAATTATTTACTTTTTCTACTTTATATATTGACAACAGTATACATTCGATTTCTCACATTTTCTTGTTATTATGAAGCTGACCATTATTCTCTTATTTCACTTTTATATTCTAGTGTGTTCTACAAATCATAATTTTTCATATATATTATCGTATCTTAACGTCATTTATAATACTAGTATTTTTCAATTTATTTCTTACCTTTTCTTGACTTTATACTTTTACTCTTTATTTAATTTATTCATTTACTTTGGTATCTAATTTTTCCTTAGCCCAGATAACGATATATCTGCACGCAATGAAATGTTTTTTTTTATTAGTATGTAATTTCATCTCTGACCGCATCTCCAACTATCATCTTCTAAAATGTACAAATTGTTTATTGTATTACATAAAATACAATAAACGATAGGAACAATTATGAAAAATTAATATGGTTGTTTTTTAGTTTTACCTCAGAGGGAAAATGGAGATTTTTAACAAACTAATCTGCTTATGATCGAGTAGCCCATGATAGGATAAACATAAACTACTTGTTCATGGAGGTTACACAAGTTTCTGAAAAACGGGGCCTGAATATTAATTTAAAGAAAAAACGGAGCACCTTGGAACATCATCAGATGATACGCCGATGGAAAAATGTATTGAAACAGTTGAGAAGTTGAAATAGCTTGGATCTATCGGCAATACCGAAGGCACCATAATCAGTGACATTAAAAGGGGAATCCTAGTTAGAAGAAAAGTCACTGCAATGCTCAACGGCATCCTCTGGAATTCAAATGTTCAGTGCAGTCCAAATAAATGTACATATATAACAATAATAACAAATATATATTAGATCCTATAATGACATAAGCCTCGGATTGAAGCCAGACATGGTTCATTAATCCCAGACACTATAAAAGACTGCGGTGGAAATGAATTATTGGAAGAGGGTAGCTAGAAAATCCAGAATAGGAAGAATTCAAATCGAAAGAATTCTAGAACGGTTGGATGTGAAAAGGAAAATTCTCAGAGATAATGAAGAAAAAAGATTACGCTGATTTGGGCATGAAAGCCTACAAGAAAGGCTGGCGGGACATTGCTTCATAGAAAAGAAAACTTTGGGCAGTGGATTATGGAAAAATATCTGAGGTTAAGGAAAACAATAGTGGAAATTCCCTGAAAAAAAACGTGTCAAAGCTTAAACTGTAACATTCTCGAGTCTAGCGAAGCATGTATGAATCATTTATTTCGTGGCGGAATCAATTCGCCCTTCCCACTTTGGTTAAAATAGGTTTAGTTGTGCCTCGAGAATAACCCCTCTAACGGGAAAAAATCCATAACTAAAATATTATTTATCAACATATAAATAATATATGGGCTCGAAATAACCACGGATAAGACCAAATATATGATTAGCTGCAAAAATAGCGATAGTACTGGTGATATCGATATAGATGGTAATATGTTTGAAGAGGTGGCGAAGTTTAAGTATCTAGGGTCCACGATAACTAGAAAAAACGAAATTGAAGAAGAGATTAAGGTTGGACTGAAGGCAGGAAATACTTGTTAATTTTCTGTGACAAAACTACTTAGCTCGTGCCTGTTATCCCGGAATTTTAAAATTAGAATCTATAAAACCATTGTCTTACCTACAGTTCTTTATGGTTGCGAAACATGGCTGCTTACATTTAGGGATGAGCAACGTCTTAAGGTTTTTGAAAATAAAGTATTGCGTAGAATATTCGGACCGAAGAAGGATGAATTAACCGGAGATTTCAGACGGTTACACAACGCCGAATTGCGTGAACTGTATCGGAGTAATATAATTGAGGTGATTTCATCCCGGCGAATCAAATGGGCTTGTAAAATTGTAGGACTTAGTAACGAGAGAATTCCTAAAAGGTTAATATTTGGCGTACCGAATGGTAAACGTCCGAGGGATTGACCGAAGCGAAGGTGGGAAGATTGCATTAAAGCCGATCTGAAGTGACTAGGTCTGGATGGCGAACGGTGGAGGGAGGTGTGTAATAAACGATTGGTGGTGTTGGCATCGAACCTTCGGGTTCGATAAACCTTTTATTATTATTATCATTATTATATAAATAATAAAAAATAATAATAATTATAGTGCCGTGAATGTTTTTTATGGAGCCTAAGTATTTATAACCTTCGAAATATATAAATAAATTACGTGGGTTAATGTTTATTTATTTACTTGAATATTTATTATAAAATCATTTTTATGAGGTGGAAACAATTTAAAAATAAAAATAATTTAATGAAAGTGATAAAAAAAAAAAATACTTTCTGCAATGAGTGGATTGAATATACACAAGCTTTGGATTTTTTTTTTATTATTATAGCCATTACTGATATTCGTTACACTCGTACTATTGAAGTACAGGTGGCCCTGGAGCCGAGGACAGTGGTCGGGCCCCGGAGGCAGTGCAGTGGGGCTGTCAGGGCTGACTAATGCCCCTCATAATGGCGGGGCACCCCCGGGCCGGACCAGCTATGCGCAATCATCACTGGATTTAATTTGGCCTCGCTGTTAGCAGTCTATATATGAGCTCCCATCAATCCTCCCTCGGCTCAACAGCTCTGATTCAGTGAGCGCTAAATGCTCTCTTAGTTTCAGAAGTCCTCCAGGAGAGTTAACCTTAAATAAACAAAAAGAAAATATACAACACCGTCCATATCACACATTTCTATTTAGGTTTTACATATTTAATAATAATTTTAAAAAATAAAGATAAACATTAATATAACTAATAAAATGAAAAAAAATAACTGAAGAAATTTTAACTCTTGTTGTTATTGGGATTTAACATTGCTGTGTACATTAAGTAGAACAAGAGTAGAAAAGGCGTTTAGTCTTGCTATGTTTCGTGGATGGCTGATGCCTAAATTGAAATAAATCTCATAAAATTGAAATATATTCCATGAATATAACAATTAGTAGATTTAGTCAAGTGTAGATAATTTTTAATAATTGTCAACACAGCTGGACTAGAGACAGGGTCTTGGTATTTGCCCTCATCCCCTAGGTTATGCCGCTCAGATATAATTTTAGGACAGCAATCCGATTGGAAAGTAATCAACTTAAGCTCTGGTCTATTTGAAGGATCAAAGGAAGGCCAGATGAATTTCAGCATTCTGATGGAAAAACTCGAATAACAAAACACCTATAGAAAGGTAGTAGTAGGCCGTTTTGGCCGCCCTTTGTGTTTTTTTTACAGAAGTATATTACTTGCGGCAGGAATACCCTTCCCAGAAATACCCTGGAGGGCTCGGGTGGAGGCTTTGGGGCTGAAGCCTCCTCCAATATTATAAAATATAACCATATTGTATGGAAAAAAATCTTAAAAATTATCTCTTAAAGTATTAATGCTCATGTAATTTTACATTTAAAAGGACTTAAGGAATCATTTAAGAACCATTTCATATAGGTAGTTAGTTTCTTTCTTTTTTCCAAAGAAATTATCGTTATTTCTATGAAAAAAAAAGTTTTCGGGCTGAAACCTCCACCAAAATTAAATCCTGGATCCGCTAGTGCTGGATGGTGTCACCCAACCTCACCTTGACACGGTCCATGATGCAGCAGCAAACCAGCCATAGTCGATCTCTTTGGGCTAATCTGGCAGTGTCCTTCCTACTGCATTACTTACGATCAAGGACAGTAACAAATCGGTCAATATCCGTGGATTATGGCTGATCAGAGTCATCAGATCACGATAATCTGTTTTTATTTTCCTGTGATAGACCGTTCTTGGACCAAAGCTCTAGGAGCCTACTGGTACACAGCAAAACCACATCGTGATTCTCGATTAAGGTAACACCGGAGAGGAGTAGAAATCTCGGGCAAAGTTGATTTATCCGCTAAGTGGTCACGCAATTCGAGCTATCACCCATCCAAAAGTACTTACCGTACTTGTCTTTGATTACCTATTGTAAACGCCTTAACCCGCTTGGCCATCCCTCGTAATATATGTAGCATGATTTATTTCTTATTACCTATTAAATGGCATACGTTAAATATTTCTAAACTATTGTTGTTACTTTTTACAGCCACCTTTCAAAATTTTAGGTTCACTATAGACTGTAGATTCATTTAGAATTCACTTATCTTTTGTTAGTATTGTTTCACTCAAACTCGATAAAAAACGTCAAATGGGATTTATGTTTTAATAATAACTGTCGAATCATCATGTTAAATACTGTACTGTATGAGAAATAAAATGTTTTTGTTATCAATACTTCATACCTGCCCAACATTAAAGACCTTGCGTAGTAAATAACCACCATTTTTGAACATCTCCTTCCACATTCACTCCTTGGATTCAATGCCCGTTTTATTAGATATCGCGATCAGGATTAGTAGGAGCTATCATAGAGGCTGTGTAGGCTGAGGAGATTGTGCATGGTGGGGGAGGGGAGAGCGTGAAAGATTTTGGAGAGAATGCAAGAGTCCTGGCCAGGACACGGGTCGGATTCCTGGCTAAAATGAAAACTGGGCGAGAGGGCCAACAGTTAATAACTTGGCTCTTGCATTCCTCCTCGAGATCAATAGCCGGACCACCGCAACCTCTCTCTCTTCACTGCTCTATTTAACTTGCTCATTTTTCATTTGTCCGTGGAAAAGCCTACCGCTTTTTCCCCCCGACTCTGTCAGGAGTACATACTTTCAGGAATAGCCGTGCGTTCTGGAGGCAGTGATGAGTCTCAGAAATGAGAAATGGCATTTTATTAAAATTCAAAACGAGATTAATATGTCGAAATGTAGTAAATTATTAACGAGATAAAAAACATTATAAAATCAGCCATTCATGGAAATGAGGAAATGTCGGTCCTAAAAGAAGTGACTTATTATTAAAAGCAGTGCTAAACACCACAGAATTATGTAAATGCAGATTGCTTTGATTTTATATCACAATAGTAACTCTAAACCACTTCCACACAATGCCTCCATAATAACAAGTGTTGAAAAAGTCAATGAGTTTGTAAAATATCTTACTCAGGTAATTGTTGGTATTTGGGATAAAAACCATTTAGAACAATACTCTCACCATCAAACCTGAATTTTTTCCAGACTATTCTACACTATCACACGCAAGATAAGAATACAAAGAAATCAACAGACTTTCAAATAAAAAAGTTGCTGGTTATGGTCAAATCACTACCTTTTTCCTTCGCCACTACCCCGAAAAGCGCTTTCCAACACTCATCTATAACTCACTCTTACGAACAATCTTCTTTCCTCTACCATGGAAACTTTTGCCAATCAAAATGATTCCTAATCCTTCAAAACCTGCCACTAATCTCTCATCCTATCGTCCTAGAACTTTTCCTTATAATGGAAAAAATACTTAAAAGTCATATTCGATCGCATTAAGACTCACCTAGAAAATATTGAAATAATACCGAATCATAAATTTTACATTTAATTCATATCGTTGTGCAACAACTTTATCGGCAAGTGAATACTATGGTTCAGAACCATTTACAGACCTTGAAAAGTGGTTTAGTAAATGGAAAACTAAAATTAACGCTTCTGAATCAAGCCTCGTCAGTTTTTCTCTAACTGAAATTTCATTGTTCTTTTCTATTTAACAACTTTTACACCAATAGTCAGATATCGTCACAAAAACAAGTCTTTGCCATCTTCTATCATGCTAATCTTCTTCACGCAATCTTTCGAATAATTTTGGACTGTGTTGTTTGTGTTCTGATTAAGTGTGTTGGTGTTCCTGAATTCCAAAGTTATATCTCGTATGTTTAAATGATCCTAGTATAATGTTGTAGATTACTCGCTTGTTTCTTAGGTTAATAAGGATCTGTAGTGTTCTGTCAAACGCAAGTAAAGAAAAGATTTACAGGAGTGATACATACGGAATTAAAAAGATACGAGAACTGACAAGACGATATAATCAACTTTCACATGTTCTGAATCTCAGATCCTCACTCAATCTACGAAACACACTTAATCAACGAAGTAATCTTTAACATTATACTATGACCATTAGATATACGGTGTATAGTTTTGAAATTCAGGAAAACAGACACACTTAATCAGAACACAAACAATACAGTCCAAAATTATTCGAAAAAATGCCAAGGTACATTTCAAATCATGCTATACAAAACGACTTGGACATTTATACATTAAAATCTTACCGCCTTAAATTAAAAAAGGCTGTAAATTAAAATAAATTAAAATCTTAAAAATCATCTAAATCCACTCGTTCCATCAATTCCCTTCTCTCAGTTACCTGATGGATGCAAATAAAAAAAAAATGGTTCTAGGACCTGCTGTTTCGCCAGTGGTCCAAAACCTCGCTCAATAAACTATAAATAAACATCATTATCAAGAATAATGGACAGAAACTTATCATTTAACATCATTAACATCATATTCGTAAGATGTGCTACTACGCAGTTAAAATAATAAAATAAATATCATTTAAAATAAATCGTGTGAATGTTTCAAGAATGGTAGCCATTATGCCTGAACACTGAAGTAGCTTCAAATCATAAAACTTTTATTGGAAAGGCAAAACAATTAGAATTATCATTAAACGAATAATATAATTCTTAAAATTTATTGTACTTGCATACAATTCTGCTATCAATTCCAATTTTGGTATGTTATTCTATGATGCTTGATTTAACATATCTTTTTGACAATTTAACGAGATAAAACATTTTTAAAACTTTAATGTTAATTTTTCTTCCATTGAATGAGCGATATATGATTTACGAAATAACGCCATTTCATAATGTTACTCTAGATTTCGTTTTTTTTTTTTTTTAACTCAAATACATAACAGTTTTTATGTAATTTATAAACTACTAGCTGATGTACCCGTCGTTGACGGGTTTATAGTTAAAATTTGAGAATCTTTTTTTGAGTTGGATTTTGTATTATGGGAAGAGGAGGGTCCAAATTCAATTTCATAAAATTGGGTCGGAAAATAAGAGAGGGTTGTTTTGATTTTTTATGGCGGGGCTTATGGAAATCAAGTTTCGCAATAGTCATAACAAAAACTTTGTTATTTGTTTAGTAATGTAGTAAGTAAAACTTAAAAAAAAATCGGCTATTTGTTTAGGTACCACACAACTATACCGACCACCACCGATCCATTAAAATTTGTTAAGTGTTTAATTTTCATTTATGATGAAGCGAGGAGATTGTAGAGTTGATTAATAGATCAAAAAGAGTTGTAGTCTCTCCACTTCTTTAAACTCTGCTGAATTTATCACTAGAAAAATAACATTGGACATTGAGTCACCTACATCCGTGTAAAATTAGAACTTGATCTGAATATTGTGGCGGGCGGGGTGAAATTTTCGGAGTTTTTTCCCCTGATTTTCGGCTAATCCGTTTGCTTAACTCTAAAAATGTATACGACAATATTTGTTAGGCTCGGAAAGTTTAATTGAATGACACCTTGGGCGGGAAGATCGGACAAAGTTGAAAACTGAGGGCGTTTTACACGTTTTATGCGACAACGCGTTACAGATGTTCGGTATTCCGGATTTTTTGGTTTTTTTTTTTGAGAATTTTTCCATCAGTTGAGTAGTACAACTTTCAAGTGTGGCTCGCGGTAGAGTAGGTAGGGGTTATAATCGAACCAACTGCCTAACCGGGATCTCTTGACAAATTACACAAGAATTCATAACTTTGGCTCTACTCAATATTTTATTTCATTTAAAGTTAAGCAAACCTAAATGTAATGTCAAAATTTCAAAGGTCTACCATTAACCATTGCTGACAAAATTTCGTTGCAATGTGGACATACAGACAGACAACAATTTTTTTTAAAGTGGATTTGGTGTCTGCAATTTATAAAACGGAAAGATATAAAACGGGTTGATTCTATTCAGACAAAAGCTTTATTTTATTTATATCGATATAAATAATTCTCATATAACAGTATATCGGTGAGTAAACAAATGGTAATATAATGGTGGGGCTCACTCTCTATATGTATATGTGTATGTGTTTGAATAGATGTATGCCTATATATCTAGGGAGTGAAGTAAAACGCAAAAGCAGGTCAGTTAGCAAGAGGAATTGCTAGCAATGAAAAGTAATAAAGGATTTTAGTAGGGCTGGGAGCCATTAAATCCAGAGCTGGAAGGGGTTGCAGCTGCTGAATGACATAATTAGAGGAAAGGGAGGAAGAGCTCGGGGGATGATGAAGGAGAGGAAGGCGGAATGTGGAGGTCTTTAGGGCTTGGAATCCGACAGCAGGATATTGCCGGAGTGGCACAGATCTTCCAGGATTCGCCCTCAAGTATTTAATACGTTCAGATATACGGCCTTCTTCAAACCCCTTCCCATAGCTACTTCATCCAAGACCATTTCGAAGGCTTTGGATCTGAGAGTTCACTTCATAATGCTTGTTTACAGTGTAATGGCGAATATCGATAAAAATGAATAATGAGGTCACAAGAGCTCCACAGGGAAATCATCCCTAGGACTAAGATCATAGATAACATATTTTTGAATCTGGGGATCGAAAACCGATCCAGTTTTTATTTATTTTCTATTTAATTCAATCAGATTTATCAGCACTAAATATTTTATCGCTGAGTATTTTATAAGTTTAAGTATTAAGTGCGTATATTTACTAACTTAATGCAGTGTAGGCTTTCGAGCAAAAGTCATTAACACAAGTGCTGTTTTTAAAATCTTAGATAATGAATTATTTCTGTCAATTACATTCACTATCAACTATCAATTAAATTACGCAGTCAAGTAAGACATAAAATTACTTATGTCAAGTAAGACATAAAGTACACAGTCAAGTAAGACATAAAATTACTTAGGTGAATATATGAGGTTTACTAATTTTTTTTTTAAACCTATTCATTGAGCAATGTAGTATTCTGTCAAAATACGAACCATGGCTACAGTGAGGACAGAGTACATTCACTCCGTATTTACAGAAAATTTAAATAAATAAAATAAAACAGGGTGGAGTACACTAGTTCCATTAAATTTGACTATCTCAGATTACTATTATAAACCTGACTGCCTACAGTTTCCTCGAAAAATGTATCCATGAATTAACAGATACATAATTCGTTGAACTGTACACTTAATAATTTAAATTATATTGTAAATAGTTAGATTGAGATTAAAATTAGTGATTTAATTAGGTTAATGAGCCATTCTTATTTCATTTACCATTTACCAATTCTGGATCTAGCAAATAGGGTTAAAACAAAATATCAACTTTTTGAAGATAAATTTATCTTTAATATAAGTATAGATGTCCTTTACAAGTAATTATGAATTAATAATTATTAGTTATTATTAGTATTTTTGTATTTATAATTCACATGTATTGTAACATGCATTCTTTTTTAATTAACTCTTTTCTAGCCATTAATTGATATGAAAGTATGGGAATAAAGTTTTGAAGATGGAAATAATTTCCCGAAACGTCATCTTGACATGAATTGTAACATATAAACTAATTGTTTTTTACTTGGAAGTTTTTATTGCCAAAAACAAAGTAAATTAAACAGCTCCCCAACAAAAAAGAAGGATTTAATTTTTATTTTTAAGTGTGGTTTTAGATCTGAATTTTGCCATGAAAGCAACTGTGCAACGGCTCAATTAAGTAAAAAAATGATTCTTAGTGCTCAACTTCGAGTTTAGAAAACCATACAAGAATTTATGAATTTCTAAAATAGATTATTATAACTAAGAATAATATGCTGCTTAATTTGTAAATTCATTTCAATATGTTTATTATTGATTAATAATGAATCTAAATGCAAACCTTTTATCCTTCGATAAAGGTCATGTCCCCCAATTCATTTTAACTGCATTCCACTTCTCTTTTCAGACATCTCAGTCGGGTATCTTGGCTTCAATTTGGACAGACGACTAGCTTGGAACCCACATCAACTAGACTAGACTCAAATGACAAGAACTGAACCAATGACATGACCAACTATACAGATTACTTGCTAGAAAATCTCAACTTTCAGTTGAAAACAAATTACTACTCTACAAGACTATCCTGAAATCCAACTGGACTTACAAACTAAAACTGTGAGGGACTGCTAAATTTTCTAATATCAAACGCATCCAACCCTACAATCCAAAATCCTTCCAACAATAATAAATGTATAAAGCAATAGCAGAGAGAGCAATACTTTATTGAAAGTAGCGTTTCCCTACTACATAGGGTTGCTTTACACACAGCATATCGTTCAATCCATTTGGCCATAATTTATACCTTATATTATTCTATTTCTACATATATATATATATATATATATATATATATATACACATGTCCATATTTGGTTCTGCGATTGATCTTACACAATTTGCTCTCTTTCTGATGTACAATTCATGAACTTCGCCTATTTAATGTAACAACGTGTCATGTAAAAATAAAAATATTTTCCTAAACATTTTGGTTTCAGTAATTAATGTTATTTAAAAAAAGTTTGAAATTGAATCCTTAATCAATAAGAAGTCAAGACGAATGATGCAGCTCATGCCAACACAAATGAGACTGAAATATATCACATGGTTTTGGTTATGATTCATGTGATTCATTCATTGCCTACCTTTGAATAGATTTGACTAGGACTCCCTTTTGTTCAATTTTATACCCAAAGTTTGCCTGATAAACGAGATGTCATTTGTATATTTTTTAATAAATAATAATCAAATAATATAGATTGGAGGTCAGAAGACTAATGTAGTAAGTTAATTTTTAACTGATTAATCGAGAAACGATCGATAACAATAAGGGTATGAGAGGATGAACGACCCCTTCATATATATTTTAAAAAGTCTTTAAGATTCACAAGCCACGATCAATTTATTATTGCGTTTGGCATTTAAGAACGACCCTTTTAAAATTCAAAGGAAAAATCTCCTGCTTTAGAAAGGAACAATATTAATAAAAATGCTCATAGGTAATTGATATTTGAACTAACATTTATCATCGGGTTTATTCAGCCTTCTTGCCATCAAAGATTGTTTTCACCATGGCGGATCCGTAATCAATGGGATTGGTCCAAATTTGAAAAAAAAACAATGCATTAAGAAAACACAGATTAATAATTAAATAACTTACAGGCCATAAATTTAATACATTGTTTCCAGAATTGTTCGATAATTTTTTAAACCTTTGCTATCATTTTCGAAATCTTTAAGTTCAAGTATTTTTAGTGTTACCCAAATAATAAACTTATCTAGACTAAGAACGCCTAATTGTTGCATGACCAAGACCAACAAAAAAAAAAGCGTTTTTGTGAATAAAAATTAAGGCAAAATAATTACTAATACTAGACAATTTTAGTTACTATATATATAAAGAATTGGAAGAACCAATATACTTTTATATTTACCTATTCCAATTTTTCATTTAGGGTTTAGTTATCTTTCTTCACTCTGAAAAATGGCAGTGATATCTCTATAGTAAGTAGTGGTAACATTTTTTGAAATATTTATAAATTTCCGACAAATCTATAAAAAAAATGGACCAATCGTCAACAGTTTTAGCAAATTTATAGTGTATTGAATTTTATGCACTGATTTTAATAATTGTTCACTTACTCGTTCATCAACATCCCAGTCATGTTGGTCTACCTGGAAATGAACTGGCTGACACAGGTGCCAAACAAGCCTGCACCATACTTCCTGAACCTAAACTGAGCACGGTGCTGTACGACTTCAATGCAGCTGTGCTAAATCATTGCAAATAAGCATGGCACTATTTTTGATCTAAGATCCCAAAGAAAACAAGATGAAGAACATTTACGCATATACAGGACCACTACACCAGATAATAGGAAACCGTGGGAAGCAAACTATAATTTGTAGACTCAGAATAGAGCATCTCCTTGAAGGGAAGCCTTATCCTAGATACAGCAACTGTAACACATTCATGACCGTTTAGCACATAATGGAAAATTATCAGCGCTTGTGTTCTTCAAGAACTTTTTCAAGTCTCCGGAGCTACCGTAAGCTTTGGAACAAGAAAACAAGAAGTTACTGCAATTTTTGAACGATAACAAACTGTACAAACTAATCTAAATTATGTTACAGTAACATGATGCCTCCAAACTTTGCTGTAGTACATAGCACCTTATATTGTGACCAAATAAATAATCGGTTATCAGGAAAATTAGTCAAATTCAATTGTGTTCTATACTCTACAACTCTTCTATTCCAAGATGAGGGCTTATTACTATCTTCCTTGACAATGCCTTTATTGTATTTTCAAGTTATTTAAATTTATAAAGGATAACCTAGGGCCCACATGTCAAAATGAATCGAAAGACTTTGAACAAACGACTGAAAATTTTACACGTGAGTACAGACTCACTTTTTTCCATATACATACGCCTCACGAATTTACGGTTCTGAAAAAAAGAGGCACTTTTAAAAACTACAGACATTTCAATCCAAAATTTTACGACAAGAGCTCCTTGGTAGATAAACAACAAAAATTTATATAACGATTTAAAACAACCGACTATCGTCCAAAACATACGTGATCTCTACTCCCGATTTCATTTTAAATTACACGGACATCACAACGGATTTATAAACTACATGGTCACAGCTGACAGAGTAGGACAACTGAAGAAGAACTGGATGAGAGATCTGTTTTCCCGAATTAAGGAAGTAAACCAAGACCAGGAAGAGGTGCTTCTGGGTACTATTTTTTCCTCATGCCTAAATAGCCAATTTCTTAATAGTTAAACTAGATCTGCTTATTGTCAAACTTATGACAGGTGTGGATGGAAATATGTAAAAAAAAAAATTAATTTACATTTATTAATTTATTTAGACTTAATATGCTTATATCAATAAAACATCTAAATGTACTTATTATGTATCGTTTTTCTAAAGTAACTAAAGGACTAAAGTAACGTGTTTAATAAATAGCAATAAGCTAATAGGTAACTGCAAGACTTGCGCAAGACCAAGACCCGTCTTGGTCTTGCATTTGGGCAACACTAGGTATGTTAAAGTCGTGTGTCCCTATTGGGTACTACGCCGTACGTATTTTCAAGGGCCATTCTTAAAAAGTGTTATTCAATTAAAAATAATGTTTTTGCTAAATGATATATCGATTGAATTTTTTGGAAATCACATTTGAATAATACGTGTTTAGAATTTTTAGAAACTTTTTTTACAATACATTTTTGACATTTTCTGATTATTGAAATTTATCAATATGAGAAATTTAAACCCGAAAATATATTACTCAATAAGACTGGGTACCTACTCGGATTTCTTCCGTTTTTATTTTTAAAACTTTCTCAAAACAATGCAGGGAGGATAGTTTAAAAGTTACGGGGTAGGTTGTTCCGGGCAAGATAAAACGAAAAGAGATAAATGTAAGTCTTATTGTATAACTTTATATATGTCCTGTGATCCTATTTCCTGTGATACTAATTGTAATCAAAACTATGTTATATGTTCCAAATTATAAAGACTGATTAGCTATATTAACTGTTAATTGCAAAATGAGAAGATGGATAACCTGAAAGCACAACTTAAGATATGTACTATGTAGAGTAATTATAATTGGTTACTATTAGGCGTTTAAATACCAAAGGAGAATTATATCTTTTGTTTTATGATTCTGTTAAAAACTTCAGACTTATTTGTTAAAATTACAGACTGAAATCTGTTAAGATAATGTTGATTAGTCCTTTGATAAATGAATATATATTCAAATCTCTATTTTTTTTCTTCAACTTCCCGATAGAGTTAGTAATAACTTGCCCCATCGGAGGTGCATTGTCACCTTTTTGTTTTCTAGTACACTAAATGTCATATAAAATCATTCGGTAAAGTACACCCAAAAGTCTTTCAGATTTATAAAGAAGAATATGTGTACAAATTATAAGCTGTCCATTTACACTTAGATTTAATCCTCACAGGTCAGAATAATAAAAATCAAAATTAACTTCTAATAATTATTTATTTGTGCGGTACAAATAAATAATTATTAGAAGTTAATTTTGATTTTTTTTAGATTGCTGAGGAGGGGAAAAAAGATTCCTCGAAAGGTACAAATAAATAATTATCAGAAGTTAATTTTTATTTTTATTATTCTGACCGTCGTAAAACAACGACTTCCTGTCCTACAGTTTCCTTTAACAATACTCCACTTATCCCTGTTGAGCAAATCCGATACCTAGGACTCCACCTGGACAAACGACTAACTTGGAATCCTCATACTAGACTGAAACGACAAGAAAAGACTGAATCGACGTTTCCGATTACTTCAGCACTTACTAGACAAACGCTCTAAACTTCCCATTAATTACAAAAGACTCATATACTTGACTATAATAAGACCTATTTGGACTTACGGAGTTGAGCTATGGGGCTCCACTAAACCATCGAATTCCTCTCGCATTCAATCCTTACAATCCAAAATCCTTCGTAAAATCCTCAATGCTCCTTACTTTGTCACTAATAAAATTATCCATAAAGATCTTAATGTTCCTTATGTTTCAGATCTGGCCCAATCCAGATACCTATCCTTCCATAATACACTTCAGAATCATCCCAACCCTCTCGTTTCTAACCTTGCTTCCTCTTCAATTCCTGATAATCCTCCGAGGCGTCTGAAAAGAAGATGGCCCCGTGATCTCCTAATGTAGTCATATCATTAGAGTGCTACCATTGGGTAGTTACTCAGCAAGTGTATTCATGTCATTATATCAATTATGTCCAAATTTACTTGATGTATTTATGTAATACAGTTGTAAATGTCATAAAGAAATAAAAAAAAAATAAATTATTCTGACCTATGAGGCAAAAACTTAAGTGTAAATAGATATTATAATATAAAGGTCAAACATTTTAAATACTATCGTAAGTTATAAGCTAGGATAAATTTTGTTTACAGGACATTTTCTAAATAATATTTTAGGTTGTTTATAGAACTCCACCTGGACAAAGGTCTAACTTGGAATCCTTATACCAGACTGAAACGACAAGAAACAGCTCGACGTTTCCGACTACTTCAACACTTACTAGACCAACACTCTAACCTTCCAATTAATTACAAAAGACTCATTTACATGACTATAAGGCCTATAATAAGGCCTATTTGGACTTACGGAGTTGAGCCACCAAACCTTCAAATTCCTCTCGTATCCAATCCTTACAATCCAAATTCCTTCGTGAAATCCTCAATGCTTCTTACATTGTTGCAAATAAAATCATCCACAATGGCCTTAATGTTCCTAATGTATCAGATTTGGCCCAATCCAGATATCTTTCCTTGATAATAAACTTCATAACCATCCCAACCTTCTTGTTTCTAGCCTTGCTTCCTATTCAATCCCTGATAACCCTCCGATGCGTCTGAAAAGAAGATGGCCACGTGATCTCCTAATATAGACAAATTATTAGAGTGCTAATAATGGGTAGTTTCTCAACATGTGTTTCATGTCATTATATCCATTTGCGAATTTACTAGATGTATTTTTTGTATACAGTTGTAAATATCATATAAATAAATAAAAAAATAGGTTGTTTAAAAATCGTAAATTTTAGTCCCGCTCTCCCTTATTCTAATTCATTAATATGTACAATGTCTAAATTATTAGAATTTGATTTGAATCCTTACTTCATTTATATATATATTTAAACTTAACTATTTATTGGGAATAAGGTCATTTAATTATTATTTAATAAACTATTAGAATGTTCATTTCTTCTGTTTATTGACGTTTCGATCCCGGTATTTTCTTTTTATTAGTCAACCATCGGATCCTCTTCAAAGCTAGAATTTTAAAAAATAGAGCTTCGAACAGGCTACTGTAGCTTAATATATGTGCTAGTGGACGGTGCTGAGACTGTCGGTGTGTCCCTGGCCTGATCGAAGCTCTATTTTTTAAAATTCTAGCTTTGAAGAGGATCCCATGGTTGACTAATAAAAAGAAAATACCGGGATCGAAACGTCAATAAACAGAAGAAATGAACATTCAATAGTTTATCAAATAATAATTAAATGACCTTATTCCCAATAAATAGTTAAGTTTAAATTTAATACTCAAAGGTCGACTAAGGATAAGTTGTAAATTTATATATATATATATATATATATATATATATATATATATATATAGGTATAAATCGATAATTCGTAAAAAGATACTCTTCGAAAGGATCTCTGATACTAACTATAATTCAATATATTATACCAAAGCAAGGGGAAGGGTATATTTTAACAGATTTGATCTCTTTTGGAACCGATAGAAATAAAAAAATATATTTTTATCTTCAAGGAATATATAAGCCCTTATACTTTCAAGATTTATTCGAAACGAAAAAATATACTTCAAACTACGTTTTGAGCAGATTTGGTCACTCTCAAGTCATCACTAAAATATATTTATATACTATAATTTCATTATATTATAATGAAATATATAATTCATTCAAACTCGTCCCATTTTTCGCGCATTAACAAATGATTGTTCATTCCCGAAATTCGGTGCTACATCCTCTCTCTATTGTTTAACATTGGCTTTTAATGTTATTTTTAATCTTAATGTAATTTAATCCTAAAGTCAGAAGAAAAATGAACGTCCTCTGCCTAACTACAACTGATCAAGTTGCTCAGGACAACTACACTTCTTCTCCCTCTAAAAAGTATTGAAATCCCAAAAAATATCAATAAATCTCAAACTAAGGGTAAACAATGGTATATAAAGCCAGTTCTAATATATAGCTGTGAGACCTGGATACTAACCAGAACCATAGAAACAAGTCTTGGAAGATTTGAAAGGAAAGTCCTCCACACGATAACTGGAGCGACCTGAGACCAGAATACTAACACATGGTGAAGAGAGACCAATAAGGAACTGCTTACAGAAACTGGTCAATCAATATTCCACGATATGAAGGCACGGAGGTTAAGCGGGGCACGCAGCTTGTAGCAATCCATCTGAAAGCCAGAGTAGTAGGCAAGAGACCACGTGGGAGGCCAAAAAACAGATGGATAGATAGAACTAACAAAGATGCAACATAGCTGAGTGCAGATAAATGGAAAGAAATAGTCCAAGACAGGCTGAGATGGAGCAGGCTTGTTAAGGCGGCAAAAGATCGACATGGTCTGTAATGTCAACAGGAAAAAAATAAAATAAAAAATAAATAAATAAAAAAATAAAATATATATATATATATATATATATATATATATATATATATATATATATATGTAGATCGTTGACCGCCTGAACCAGTCTTGTCCACCTCTGCCTATCTTGGGCTACTGCTTTCCATTTCGCGGCATGAAGCTCAGTCGTATCTTTATTTATCCTATCTACCCATCTGGATTTTGGTCTCCCTCTTGGTCTCTTGCCTACTAATCTGGTATTCATTGTAGTGTAAAGGAGTTCTGATGGATTGCTTCGAGCTACATGCCCGGCCCATCATAACCTCCTTGCCTTCATATACCATCAGATATTGACTGACCAGTTTCTTTTAGCAGTTCTTTATTGTTCCTTCTCCTCCATGTGTTAAGACTTTGATGCCAGATAGGTCCTGTTATCGTACTGAGGGCTTTCCTTTCGAATCTCAATTCTGATTTCTAGGGTGTCACTCAGAGCCAAGGTTTCACAGCCGTACAGCAGAACTGGCTTTATCACGGCGTTGTACACCCTTAGTTAGTTTGAGATTTCTGAAGATTTTTCTGGACGTCAGTACCCTTGAGAGAAGAGAGAAAGCTCTGTTCGTACTTTTTATTCGATGGTCACTCTCTGTTAGTCGATCATTTATTGAGGTTATTGTGGAGATGAGGTATCTACTTTCGGGAATGACTTGGAGTCCACGCAGATGTTGCAATTAGGGTGGATTTTTCGGCTAACTATCAAATATTTTATTTTATCTTCATTTATTTGTAGCCCGATTTGCTCTGCTTCTTTTAACAAGCTCCGAGCGAGTCTCTGAATATCCTCTTGATTGCTTCCGAGGACTGCTATATATATATATATATTAAAAACTTTTGGAAAGGTTTAAAAGATACTTTGTAAAAACATTACTGCGTCTCCCAAGGTATGCACCTAATTATATTTTGGCACACGAAACCGGTCTCGCCTCGATATATTCCTACACACTTAAAATTCATTTCGACTATATTTTGAAAGTGCTAGAGATGCAGAGTTTCCGTTTGCCACATATCCTAGCGAAAGAGGTGATAATTAAGAGAGTTTATTGGTACAAAAAGTGGTTAGAATTCGAGGAAAGTTGTAAAATTAATCTTGATACTGCAAATATCGCTGGTCTGTTCGGAAAATTGGCTGCTGTTAGACATAGGGTAGAGGACTTAATTAAAACAAAATAACCTTCAAAAATGTCTTCATTCAAGTTTTTCTGTTTACGCAGGGCTATGTTCAGTGGGCACTGTTACACCCTATCTTAATGATAGTTTTGATATTATGACTAAAGGGTCAATGTTTCGATGTCGTACAGAATCGCCCGATTTAAGCGTAAAACCATGGATGGTGGGGACAGCGATTGCTGTCCGGTATGTAACTCTCAAGAAAAAGAGGATATCATTCATTTTTTGGGAACTTGTCACATATACAGTGAGTTAAGAGAGAAATGTTTTGGAAAGCGGACCTGTTCTCCGGAAGAATTGTTTGGTTTCTAACTGGAAAGCCTTAAGCAATTATATACAGCAGGCCACATTGCAAAGATCTCAATTGGTCAGATAGTAAACTATGGTACAATATCGTGTTTATTTATTGTGAAGTTTGTTTTATTATTATATTGTATTTGATGGTTATTATTATTGTTGTTAAATTCAAATTTCTTATTTTATTGGATTTGTGATGTATTAATGTTTGTTTTTTGAAAACTCTAATTAAACAAATGAATCAGAGAAGAAGAAAATTGCTAGAATGGATGTATAAAAATATGATAATACTGTAGATATATTATTACTCATTTATTTTAGTTTATTTATTATCCAGTTAGAACCCTTTAAGAAACCAAATAATTCTTCCAGAGAACAGGTCCGCTGTCCAAAACAGTTCTCTCTTAACTCACTGTACATGTGGCAAGTCCCCAAAAAAGGGAATGCTATCTTCTTTATCTTGAGAGTTACATACCGGACAGCAAGCGCTGTCCCCCACCATCCATAATGAATAGTTATTATTAATTACACACAGACCTCGACAGACGGAACTTTCCATTGTCTATGTGCTGTTGCTTGTATACATTTATTTTACTTTGTATATTTTTTTTGAAAGTATAATAAACACGTTTTCATTCATATATATTAAATACACATAATTGGAAGACTTCGTCTCTTCATTAAATCAAAGCATTTCAATGAAGGAGCTCTGGAATAAAGTGAAAAGCATTAAGGGGATCTCCAAAACCAAGAAATTGCCTGGTATAAAGACTGGACAAGACATTATAACTGACCCTGACGAAATCGTTAACGAAAGTGATAAAACTCTGCAACAGAGTGTAATGTAAAGGCGTTGCCAATGACCCTACAGGGTAGAGGCAACAAAATACTAAATAAATAAATAAATACACATAAAGATCATTTCTGGAACCACCTACCCGCCTCAGAAAAGCGGATAGCCAGAAAGATAGCTGGATATTGAGCATCCACATACCTTTTATGTTCCATTGTATTTTTTATATTATTTATTTTAAGTGCATATATTTTCAAATAAAAGACGAAAAAAACAAAACAAAAAAACTCTACTCAGAAGAAAAGAGAGAAACTTAATAAGGATTCAGAGGATTTTTTATTGGGTTTTACAGCTGAGAGGCAATCTCCTTTTGAGGCATATATCAAGTTTTAGTGTAAGAGAGCAGTTGGCTAGAAGGCGGTGACTCGGACAGGGACATATAATGAAATAGAAGAGGAGCCACCGAGCCACCGCGGCGGCTGCTTTTATAGATAGGGACCCAGTCATATCCCCTTTACTTCCCTCTTTTATTTGCAACCATTTTAGCTTTAGTGCGCACCGGTTTGCATTAAACATCTCCCCCGTGGCGCGGTCCGTGCTTGAGCCCGCCATCCTCCCTCCGTCAATCCACTCCGCTCTCTTCTCCTCGGGTCCAGATAATTACTGTCATAACCAGCCCTCGAGTGTGCCGTCTACTACACGATTCCAGGGCTATCTATCTCAGCCATGGGCATCCTTTATAATATCTTATAAATATAAATAATAATAAATAAAATCTGGTTTGTCCATTCACACGACTTTCCTAACTGTTTCATAAAAGTTTTGATATCTTTAAATATGTCCACTAAGGAAAAAAAAAAAAATTAGATTTATTTTCCTGAAAATTTATCAAAGAAAAGCTTTAAGTAAGATTTGTATGATAAAGTAAAGTAATGTAAACCGGGAAAAAATTCAATTCATTCTAATATTGCTAATCAATAGTGTTGCCCTAATGCTAAACCGAGACGAGTCTTGGTCTTGCAAACTCAGTCTTGGTCATGGTCTTGGTCTTGCGCAAGAGTATCGCAACAGACTTGCAGTTACTTATTAGCTTATTACTATAGAGATATTACTGTATTTTTTTAAATGGGAGAATCCTAACTATGCTTGAATGAAAAATTAGAGGAGTTAAATGCAAAAGTATATTGGTTATACAAATTATTAACATATAGTAGCTAAGATTGTCAAGTATAGTAACTAAAGATAGTAACTATTTTGCCTTAATTTTTATTTGAAAAATCGATATTTTTACCAGTCCTGGTCTTGGTCTTGCAACAATTAGGCGGCCTTGGTCTTGGTCTTGCAAAGTGCAAGACCAAGACCGATTTTGGGCAACACTACTAATCAACAACCTTTTGCCATTACCCAATTTTGTCAGACAATAATTTCTATTAAAAGTAAAGGAAAGCACCAGATTTTTTTTTTTTTTTTATCTATTACTTTTCTTTTTTTCTCTCTCTTCGTCCCTTTGTGGCACCGGGATTTGAACGCATAATCATAGATACGAAATTAAATAGCTGTTACTTCGTTAATAATTGTCTGAAATGAACGGTTATTATATAGTTTATTGGGGAATTTCATCACTTTTTCAAAAAAAATAAATAAATAAAAAATAAAAAAATGAAAGGGCATTAATTAGAAAGTTATTGGAAAGTTCCATCAAAATATATTTTTCACTTATTGCGCAGGGGCGGACCCGATTTGTGCCACAGCCATCAGTGGTCAAAACTATCAAAAAATTAAAAAATAAAACAACAAAATCGGCCTACTAGTCTCGAGATAATCTTGGTGCAGACAGACAGACAGACTGATGGCTGAAAAAGTTTTTTTCGGACTCAGGGGGTTCTGAAATAGACAGATTCGTCGAAAACCGCTCATTGGAAATTTGACCCGCTGGCAATACTTTCCTAGAAGGTAGGAAAGTAAAAATCTGCATTTTTAAATTTATGAACCTAAAGAGTCTATGCTGTATACATTGTTTCTCAATTCTTAATGTCCAAACTCTGGGGAAGGGTGATTCTAGACACAATTCCCAACCAAAACGTCAATTTGATGCATCGGCCGGTTCCGAACGAAAAAGGAGTTGAGGCCAATTTTGACAAATTTTGAATATTCGAGGAGAGCGAATTTGGACGGGTTTATGAATTATCTGTCTCAAACCAGTTAAAAAGCGGAAAACATGGAACTTGCCAAAAATGTATTTGTACATGATCTACGAATTTTAAAATTATTCTTTCAGGTGCAACTGAAACTCCATGCCGACCAGACCTCTGAAGAATACCTGCTTAGTTTGGTCGAAACATTGGCTTAAAATAAAATATTTGTTCAGTTTTAAGTTTTTTTATTTTAAATTATGTTAATTTTAGTTTTAACATTAGTTTTTAGTTACTCCCTATTACTATTGTTATAAGAAAATTTTCCATATATTATATATACATATATTAAATAAGATATAGAGAACCGAAGGACTTATTATTGTTCATATTTGTCGGTCGATTTACGTTTAAATCAAGTGTACCGGTAATAGACACTTTAAGAGTATTATAGAACATTAATGTGAATCAAAGTTTTTGTCCACTGTCAAAACTTAGTTTTGACAGTGGACCTTAGCAAATAGGTTTAATTGACAGCAAATTTAGTCTTTTACCAATTCCGTTTTTTCTGTACAATCAGTTTATTATTCATGAAACACTCAGGTTTTGATATAATTAAAAAACAATAAATAATCATTCCTCCCCCCCCCCCTGTTTTAAACAAGGAAATGACAAACTACGGATGAATGAATAAAAAATTCGAACCTATCTACTAAACAAAATAGAAGGAAAGATCCTTGAAACAAACATCAACCCTAGCTCCATTGAAAAATCAAACAACCGGATATTGTGCTGATATCACCTGAGGTCACTAATGGATCCAGGATTTAATTTTTTTTTGGGTGGTGAGAGCTTCAGCACGAAAGGTTTTTTTTTTGTATGTATATATTAGAATAATTCCTTCGGAAGAAAGAAAGAAACTATCTATATGAAATTGTTTGATTCTTGAAGTCCTATTGAATGTAATTAGATGAACAATAATGCTTTCAAAGATATTTTTTTCATAAAACATGATTATATTTTACTATTGGGGGAAGGGAGGGTGATTCAACCCGAAAACCTCCTCCTCCCGTAAATCCTGTGCCTGAGGTTCAAGCATCACCCTCCTAAATGTTCTAGCTTCAAATCTAATCGTATTTGCTCTCTTTTATGAACGTATAAAGCTTATTACATGTTAATGAGTTAAAAACTGTCTATCACTGGTACAGTGTCTATTACTGGTACATTTACCCTAATACACGACGATATTCCAGAAAAATCCAATCACAATTTTTTTTCTTTTTTGAACAACATTATCCAGTCGCATTGAGTAATTTTCGAAAATAGACTGAGCGTTAAGTCAAGATTCAATAAAAGGAACGGTAGAAGTTTAATAACAGTTAGAATGGGATGATTAATTGTATATATTTGAGGATGGCTGGTATTTCATTATGACAGGGTTTTATGATAGGGCCTAAAGCCCTCCTTAGTGACAATAATTATTCGATGTCCATACGAAGGCCATTACAGTTCCTAATAGTCGGCGAGTTGAGCCAGAGATTTAAGGGGGAATTTCATTTACCGCAGAGAGAGGGCCCCACCTGCTATGAAATAATAGCGAGGCTTGAGGGTCTTCAGCCCTTCGCCTCCCCCCCCCCTCAAAGGATTATTGCCGCAATAGGATCCTCATTTGCTATCATCTCTCATGGTCATTTATCGTCACACCCCTCGGCACCATGAGAGCATCTCCTTTTTTAAATGCAGTTCGGCCGCTCGGTCTGAATCATCCTTTTACGTTCATCTGCTGCTTTACTGGGATATCAATCCAACCCTCGATCGTTCTGACGCTTGAGTTCAGGAAAAATATTATACCATGCGGATGAATAATTTCTTAATTATGTATTCAGACATTATATACAGTCACTCTTAGTTTTTCGTTCATACAGATCCATCGGAAAGTCGATTTCTTGTTAATTTAAACGATGTGGAGAACGTTGTGAGCAGTCAAATCTACCCAAGGTCCGCGAGGCCTAATACTTTGATTAGTTTCGTCTAGGCCAAATTGATTTTAAAATATTAGTTCTCTGGTGCTTCTGAAAGTTTAAAAAATTTGCTAATTAATTTCTTCTTATTTAGAAGCATCTCCAGCTTGGTTTCACAAGATTCTAACTGGAGTGAGCTTAATTTTAAGAAAACAACCTGTGGAAGGTTTTGGGTTCTGTACTTAAGGAAATACTATTTCAAGGATAACTGTTGTGCATGGAGATGATTAAATAGATGTTATTTAATTATAATCGCTCCATTCAAACAAAGTTAAAAGAAAAGGAAGAATATAAATAAACAGGTTGTCTCGTAATAGAGGCAAATAGCAGATCTCAAGATCTACAAAAAAGTTCCTATGAACAATGGGCCAATTTTCTGCAGAAAAGTAGGAGATCCAAGTTTTGTGTTTTTATAATAGAATCATGGTTTTTGTTGAATAGGAAGCGATAACTAAAGAAATGTGTAATTTAAGTAATTCATAATTGCTTCATTGTAAACAAGATGAAATTTACTTTAAATGAACATAGAGTTTATCATTGTTAAAACCATTTATAGAGTACTTTTGAGCGGCTAAACTAAGCTAGGTTCTGCTTTAAAAAAAATCATAAATTAAAGAATTGACGTTTAAATTAAATCAAACGGATTGCTTCAATTATTTTCATGAATACCTAGAAACATTAAGGTTGTCACTTATAAATACGGATCAACTCCTATAAAAAAGATCTGAAAGGAAAACTAAATTTCATAACCACCTTACATGAAAATCATTGTTTTAAAATGTATTATTTTTATAAATAAAATATATATTTAGACAATTATTTTTATTAGAATATATTCCAGATCATGGGAAAACATGAAATAAAAGCTTTGCAATAGTTAATAATAGTCATTTTACTGAAAACCCGGAGACTGGATAGAATCATTTCTTTGCACAACCTGAGGTGAATCTCAAGTTTTCGCCAATTAAACCTCAATTTAATTAATATAAACTTAAACCTTATTAAACGACGTAGTTTTTCTATGAGTTGGGTAACCAACCGTTTTTTAAAAACAGAATTTAGTTTAGTTTAGCCGCTCAGATACCCTCTTTAAATGGTTTTAGTAATGACAAACTCTCTTTTCAATTAGATGAAATTCTGTCAAGTTTACAGTGAAATAATTGATAATTACTTAAATTAAATATTTCTTTAATTATCGCTTCCTATTCGACTAAAACATGTCACTCTTATAATAACACAAAACTTGGATTTTCTACTTTTCTAATGAAAATTGGCCCATTGTTTATATAATTTTTTTTTAGGTTTTGAGGTCTGGTATCACTTATATAAAACTTTGCCTCTACTTACGGAACACCCTGTATATTAAAAAAAATGTCGTAACATTTTCGATATGTACTCAATATTTCTATACTTTTGTCATTTTCTCCCCTCTTCTTGTAAGATCTATGACAGTATACGATACATTTTTTTTTCTAACAACATAAAAAAGTTAATTTTTTTTTTTTTAGTATTCCTAAATTCCTCTTCCTTACTTTATTTGACTTTTTTTTTAAAGATTCCTGCCATTCCCGAATACCTATTAATTGTATATTGATTTTGATAGTTGTCTGTTTTTTCAATATTTTTGGACGTTACGTGCTTGTATGAATTTCTTGCATCATATTTTTGTATTAATATTTTCACACATTATTTTCCAATTATTATGTTCTGTTATATTATTATATATATCGTGGAGAAGAACAGAGAGGAAATACAGATAGGAAAGAGTTGAAAATGAATAAATTCTACAAGGTGTAAAAGAACATTCTATCTAATATATGTTTTTTAAATTTATTTATTGAGTATTACAACAATATGTCTCTTGGATATTAGTTATAGTGAGGTAGGATAACATTCACACTATATGTATTTATTTGATAACAATATAAAAAACATAGAAGCAAAGTAACAATAAATAATAATCAAAAAGTATATACAATAAATAAAATAAAATAACCATAAAAATAACAAAATTAAAACTAAGCAAAAAACACATGCATACCTATATACACTATTTACAATCATGCCAGGAAACTCCAGAACCCTACGCTACTCTCTCAACCGCATCACTGGTACTAAGCTAGCGGAGATTGATCGCTATTAGTGTTGCCCAAAATCGGTCTTGGTCTTGCACTTTGCAAGACCAATACCAAGGCCGCCTAACTGTTGCAAGACTGAGACTAGGACTGGTAAAAAAAATCGATGTTTTTAATAAAAAATAAGGCAAAATAGTTACTAATACTCGACAATCTTAGTTACTATATGTTAATAATTGGTATAACCAATATACTATTGCATTTAACTCCCCTAATTTTTCATTTGGGCTTAGTTAGGTTTCTCCTATCAACAAAATACAGTACTATAATACTGTTGTGAGACTCTTGCGCAAGACCAAGACCATGACCAAACTGAGTTTGCTAGACCAAGGCTAGTCTGGGTCTCGCATTTGGGCAACACTAATCGCTATCTAAAATCAAAGGAAACAAATTGCGGTGGTTTGGACACGTTAAAAGAATCTCTCTATAAAGTATGAAAGTAGAAAGTATGGTATAAGTATGGAACTGGAAGTAGAAAAAAGAAGAAAAAAAGTACGATAGAAGGTACATTTTAACGACGAGGTGGAAAAAAGCTCTTGCCCATCAGGGAGAAGAGCAAGCCTTGGATTGAATACATTAGTGGATAGTCCCTTAATAATAAAAAAGAAGAAAATTCCTAACACTAATTAACATTTATTTATTTATCCAATAAATCACCGATGCCATACAAATTCAAAATAATTCTTCCATCTTGTTTATTAACTAGCAGATGCCGTTGCAAATTACATTGTAAACACAATTATACCACATTTGAGGAAGAAGCGGGTAGAGCAAACAGTCTGCCCCAAAATATACAGCAGATACTATTCCCCCAATTAGGCACTGTAAACCGATGTGGCCCTAGAGCCGAACTAGGCGAGAAAAGCTGGAAAGCAAACATTGTGAGACAATTATATGTCTTCTCCCTTATTATTGGATAAGTTTCTCTATTTGTGTAAAGGGCCCCCAAATTGGACAGAGAGTAGATAGATAGTGTTAACAAGGGCGCATTTACATTGCGGCCGCCCGGGGCCGAACTCTCCTCGGCTGCCCATGACAAACGCAGACTGATTGACTCCTACAAACAAACACTGCCTCAGAGCCAACCAGCAACAATGGGATATACGCTCGCTTTGAGCAACCGCGCCAAACACTATTAGCACACCTCCTCCTGACTTCTCTCTTCCGCAGCCTCCACCTAATTAAAGCTAATTGTTGATGGATTTGTCTACCGTTTGGGTTCTCATACCATACTTTTTTGAAAAGAAACCTCAAGAGTTCCTAAAAAATAAAAATAAATCAAAATTAATTATTTGGTATATAAACACTGAGGATGAAAAATAAGATCATAAGTATGTGAATTGAAAATTAATTATTATATAATGACGATTTAAAAAAAATTCAGGTACTCATCTTCACCTGTCGACAAACTAATGGTAATCAGAAGAAAGTCTGATGAAAATAATGGAAATGACATGTCAGGCATGGGTTAGGATTGCACCCAGTAGTACCACTTTCCTGGCTGAATCAAGTACAATGGTTTTTTAAAGGAGGTCTAAGGACGCCCAGAAAGGGTTTTAAGTTGCGCCATCTAAGTTTTTGAGTAGGGCACATTTTGATGGAATTTTGAACTTTTGAGAGGGGCACATTTTGAAGGCGTTATAAATTTTGAGAGTGAAAAGCTTCAAAATAGAGAACTAAGGGTAAAACGTGGGATAGACACATCTAGTCTAATTGTTTACAATCTACGATTTTTCTAATTATAGTTTCGCTAGCACTATTTTTAAGAAGACGAGGGTTATACAATATTTGGAGAGGAGGGAGGTGATTTTTGCGCCATCAACCTTGGGGGGGGGAGGGGAAGGTTATCCCTGAGGATGTCTCTCCAGCATATATTTTAGTCTCATCCTCGTATTGATAGGTATGTCAGCTGTAGCCTACATATTTCTTATTAGGTGGGCGGGGTGGCCGAATGGGCTAACGCCTTGTGCACAGCACCACCGTTGCCCGGCAACCTGATATAAGATATATTGAATAAAAAACAGTCATGAGTTCGCGTCCCAGCGCCAAGGCGTCTTTTAATTCCCCTGGCCCGGGAAAATCCCGTATAGCCTTAACGGCGAGGAAGGGAAGGACCCAAAAAAAATAATTTCTTATTAGTATGTTAGTATTTTCATGTTAATTAATACGAAACCATTTGGAAAGAGTCCTTATGACGACACATCAGTTTTAACAAAACATGAAGATCTTACTCAAGCCTTCCTAACGTTACAACATCACATAGATTACCCGACTGTTATCAATCATGAAAAATTCGATTGAACCACGATAAATTGAAATACATTACGATTGAAACATATTTCGAAGAAACGCTTGCACTCCAACCGTACACTTCTTACCTTTAACAAAAGGATGACTTCTAGCCCATAGTTAAAATGAAACGGAAGAGCCTTAATAAGTAACTCAAATTACTTTACTCACTTTTTTTCAGAATCTTCAAAACTATAACTGAGACAGAAACTAAATATACACATATTCTAACTTGAACCGATGTGGAAATTATCCTCATTGATATATGGTATTGCTAAAATGACCCACTTACAAAAACTTCAAACGTGTTCATCAGAAATATCTTGACTAATAACTGAAGCACATTGGTACGTTATAGACAAAACCCTTCATATTGACTACGAATTCATAAGGACAGAAATATAAAAGGTATATTTATACTATTGTTATTACATAGATCTTTTAGGATCTGCGCAGATGGTAAATTGTTTGTTAGAGTAGACAATTTCAAATACCTCGGTTCTTCAATGAATGACCAAGGTCCGAAATAGAACAAGGTATAACAAGCACAAAAAGAGCTTTCTTCTCTCTTTTAAAGATAATCAAATCCCCAAAACATCTCAGGACATCTCAAATTAAGGGTGTACAGAGCTTTGATAAAGCCTGTTCTTATATACGGTTGTGTGACCTTGATGCTAAGGAGCAACTACTAAAGAAGCATTGAAAGATTTGATAAAAAAATTCTCCGCCCAATAACCGGAGAATCTATCTAAGACCGGTGTACTAACACCTGAAAAATAAAAGCCAATAAAGAAGTGCTTATAGAAACTGATATGAAGCCAAGCAGGTTAAGAAACATTAGGAATCACTGTTGGGTTGCAATAAAACCAGTATTAGAGCGATGGTGACACATGAACATTAATAAAACATTATATTAGTTCTTGGAAATCAGCTAGTGATTGCAGGGTACTTGAGAAAACTATATTGACAAAAATTTAATATCCAAGAAATATTCACCAAACTCCAAAGAGCCACCTAAAAGTCCCAGTGGATCATGCATACTTGATCCAGCCTGATGTAATTGATAGGAAGGTGGCTGCGGCAGATCCTCCTAAATAATTCACTGCTACCTCGATCTGCATCCTCCCGCCGTAACATAAATCTATCGATATAGACCGTTACTTCCTGTCCCTCTCCTGGTCACCGATCTTTTGATCAGTCTCGTCTCATCAAATATGGAGCCCTCTCGAGTTGAGGGGACATCTTTCATAAGTGAGCACGTTTCCTGGATATGGCGTTTGGCGCCAATCATTTTTGACCCTTGGGGAATTAAATTACCGGTCAGGGATAAAAACCAAACGTCTATGTGTTAAAAGTATAGAGTTTCATAAACTCGATAAGAAATTTTAGACATTGCGATTAAGTATACTCGAGTAAATGTGTAAAATTATTTTTCAATATTTCCTACTTTTTTCAGGAATCTTTAATTGATTGGAAATTCTAATACTCTTGTCGTTCTCAAACCATTTTTGTTTCGGACAAAAATTTCTACGTGATCCATAATTTGATAAAGGGGCGGAATTTCTTGAGTTTAACATATTTTACTGATTTATTGACTGCAAGTAATTTCTTGAAATAACTTTACCCAAATCGAATCAAAAATATATATATATATGGACGACAAATACACTAAAAAATATAATTTGTACTGAAATTCCTATATGAACTACTCCTACGACTTGACAAAAAAAGTTAGCTACATAAATAATAAAAAAATCTTCAACTGAAAAAAAATAGCTAATTTATCTATATGGCCTATTAAACACCATATATTTTCTTCCTATTACAGATAGTTAAACAATCTTGAAATTTAAAATATGTTAGGAAGAAAAACCTATTTTTGATTTTAGTCTCGTAATACAAGTCATTATCATATCATTCAATCATTATTTTTGTTTCGTTACCAATGTTTCGAAAAGCTGTGAATCGATTCGTCGGGCTGCTCAGACCAATAACTGTATTCTTACATGTCTAGAAATCCAAGAAATTGCTCAATATGAGTAAGTATCATAATTTTGGTTGATGGTTGACTGAAGAGAAGAATGGTTCGAGTGATCAGTTAAAAAAACAAATTATAAAAATAAATAAGTATTTATTTATTTCTACATTTTGGTCCAACGTTCAAGCCTGGTCAAACGAAAGGATTCAGAAAGACCAAGCACTGGTTTGTTAATGTTTAATGCCCTTAAATGTAGTTCATTGTATTAATACTAAATAAACACGATTACATTTAAAAAAATATAATGTTGAAATCCATGAGCGTTTGATGCTATTACGTTTTTTCCCGGCCTGCTTGAAAACAAATCTTTAGTATTCTGTCTATTAATAAAAGGGACCGATGCCTAAGTATCATTATAAATTACTCTCACAATCAGTTCATCAGACTTCTTTATTTTCTAATAAAGCAGTAATAACATTTTTAAAATTTATTTTTAGACATTTTTTCTTTTTCAATGGACGTTTACTGAATGTTCATTCGGAGTATATTAAATAGAAATAAAACTCTGAATATTTGATTAATATTAATTAATGGACTGAAGAATTTTTATTTTATTTATTTCACTTGATTGTGTTTTTCCTTTCAATTTTCTAGCGATATTTGTTAGTTTATCATATATGTTTGTGGTCAGCCTCAAGCAATTCATTATTTCCTACTATATTTCTGGATATCATATCACTTATATTGCCAGATATACGTTTTTCTATTACAAAAACTGAAATGTTTCTCATTTATTTAACTCAATTATTTTTCTCATTTATTAACTTTTTTAGAAAACAGGCTATGAAAAACAATCCCTTTAGTATTTTTAAAATTGATGTAATATTTACCGGTTACTTTTTACTGCATTATCTGCTGTGCTAATTTTTTGTATTGTTTTTTCGGTACATTATTATTCGTGTTAAACTGGCATGTTATATGAAGAATACAACAAATTTATGGATTCGATAATAGCAATTTACATAAAACATATATTTTATTTTATTTATGTTTTACGGATCGAACGACCTATAATTGAATTCGGCCGAGATACGATGGTAGGGATTATTTGAGACTCGCATTGTCCCTATTCAAAGCAGACCGAGGCCAATTATGTATTGTAATTAAGAGTGCAGGGGGGGAGGGGAGGGGGAGGGATCGATGTCACGGTATCTCTCCTATTTACATCGCTCAAATGATTACCTCTCATGCGGCATGCTACGCCCATTAGCTCAAATCATTTTACCGCTCTCAACTTCACACTGCTATGTCTCTCTTCTCAATTCCACGTTATGGCCTCTTTGGATCCAACAAAATTCATAGAAAATAAATAAATTAAGTGATTAATTCCACATCCGATCATTTGGTACCATAGGAGTTTTAATCAATCCGTACATTTCAGAGTGAACCTTACTTCAAAGCACAGTTCGATAGTTTCTTTACCAGTTGTGTATTTACTTGCCGAATTAGCGATTAAAAACCACTGATTAATGTAATAATTATAAATGCATTTTTCAGTATGATGATGTGCTGATCGACATTACCGGACACTCCTTCCAGGCTATCACTGATACATTTTTAAAATTAATGGAAGCAACTAAAATTGAGTAAATGTTGAAAAGACTAAATACAAAGTAAGAAGAAGAAATCCTCAGACCCGGCGATGTATAATCACTATTAGAGATTATATGTACCTCTATAAAAGTCCGTTGTTTGTCACTCTTCAATTCCATATATATCGCAAGACATTGTTGTTCCGAAATTGAACAAGGATTTTAAGAGCCGTGATTTATCTAAGGACACTAAAAGATTCATTTATATAAAACAATTATTTGGGCAATGCTCCTTTTTTGGTCAGAAACATGACCCTCACTAACCCTAACAGAATGAGAAAAGCTTGATGAAGGACATTAAAAGTTGACCAGGCGTTGAGACACTGGAACAAAGCAGAACTCCAAAGATCTATTCAAGGAGCAAAGGAGGCTCAGTGTATGAGATTGAGGTGGGCACAGCATCTTGCTCGGATGTCTGAAAATGAACTATGAAGGCATATAATGACAGAGGTTCTTCACGGAACAAGAGGGAGAGGAAGACCTCGACCTTGTGATTGATCATGTGAAGTCCATTCTACTTAAGAGAAACTGGACGGTAGCGGCACAAGATAGGATCAATTAGAGGAGCCTGGCACAGAGAGCCTATGATCAACTTCGAATTTAGTTATCAATTTAATCGTAATAATATTATTTATTTACAATCGGTTTTAAGCATTATATTCAAGTTGTAACGTCAATGTTGTCCAAATCCTAAGGAGCTGATAAGAGACCTTAATTGCAACAGAGAAAAATATTTGCCCTAGGTCCAAAACCCCAACAAGGAAGGCGTAGATTTATACTATGCGTTTTGCTTATAAATTTTTTCCTGTTTTTTGTTGAATACAAAAGAATAACTAAAAAATAAGTTTACCCACATAACAGACTTAAAAGACAAGAACTAACCTACGATTTGGCCAGTTATACAAACTACTTAACAGAAAATCTAACCTAAAAATTGAAAACTTATTAATTATTATTATCAATTATTATTAATATACAACACCATGCTGAAACTCCCTATGGACTTTCATCAACGCATCCAATCAAACGCATCCAATCCTTCCAGTCCAAAGTCCTTCGTACAATAGTAAATGCTCCTTATTCGGTTACAACAAAACTCTACATCATGATCTTAACATCGCTTATGTCCTTGACGTTATTCCATCCCGTTCCTCAAATTTTCATCAAAACCTAATCCATCATCCTGATCTCTTAGCACAATCCTTATCCAGCACCAGTCATCCCTACAATCCTCCTCGATGGTTAAACAGGCAGTGGCCTCGAGATCTTTTGTAATTACATCATTGGAGTCCTGGGAAGCTTCTCCACTCAAGTCATGAGCATACTTTAGTGCCCTTTCTCATTCTCCATTGTATCCCCATTTCAGTGATAGTACAAGAGCTGGGATCTCTTAGAGTCTTGCCTTATCTTCCACGCGTGGGGAAAAGGGCCAGACTTGGAGCTCCATCGGCTGACTGTAAATATTGTAAATAAGCTTTTTTTTTTTTTTCTTTTCTTATTTACTCATTTTTTAATATTTGTATCATATTTTATTTCATCTGTTTAACTAAGCTTTCTTTTTCTTATTTTTTTTATAATTTCTATTATTTTTGTAATTTTATATATTGTATGAATGAGTTTCTTATATCTCAAAAACTCAATTCCCTTGATTGAGGTAAAATGTATTTTTTCTCAATAAAAAAAAATAATAATAATAATGATTTATGGTTAGGTAATTACCAACCACAGCACATTATACTAAAAAGATATTCTTTAAACATAAGTAAATTTTGACTATGCAAAATCCATTTGAAAGGAGTTGTAGAGCGGCTATAAGTATATATGACACGATAAGTTTTATAAAAAGAATTATTTTAATAATGTAAAAATGTTAAGGAATGACGACAACCGGGAAAGTCGGAAACTATTTATAAAAATATATTGAAGAACTTGACAATTCTTTACCATCAAAATTTCAGTAATTTAAAAATCTGTTAGTTTATCCCCCTCCCCTTTTTTTTTTATGAAAAGTATACACCAAGCGTGTCAAATAGAATGAAAAGATATTTTCTAAGATAAAACTTGTGACATGTGAGCTTTTTATGTGTTTTAAAAAGCGGAATCACTTTGTGTGATTAGTTTTCAAGGAATCACTCCCGTTTCAGAGTAATTGGACATGTTGAGTTACCTCATCATTCTCTTAACTAAACTCCGCAGTTTATAGATTTATTTTATATTTATTTACACTGTAACTGTATTCCACCCTTTCGCAACATAGATATTAAGTAATTTTTACCATATGATTCAACCATTTTAATATCATGTAAATGAAAACAAAAAAAAAAATGTTTATTTAATTTCTAACAAATTTTGAATAGATTTACATCCATAGGTCATATTATATCTCCAAATTTATACTTTGTATTATGTATTTATACCGTTTTTTTTTTATTTTGTTTTCAGTTCTAAACAAAAATATTTACTTTAAAAAAACAACAACCTTATTAGGTCAGGCATCAATAATTCTATTTTAAGTTGAAAAAAGTTGTGCCTGGTGTTGCCCAAATGCAAGACCAAGACGAGTCTTGGTCTTGTGCACTTAGTCTTGGTCTTGCCCTAGTTTATTTGCTACCTATTAGCTTATCAGTATTTATCAAACATGTTACTTTAGATCTTAGGCAAACGCTACAGAATAAATGCATTTAGATGTTTTATTGAGATAAACTTAGTAAAGTCAAACCAAATTAATAAAATTAACTTGAAAACACATTAAAGCCATTGTAAAGAAAGAAAATGGTAGGTCCCCACCTTGTAATGGAAGAGTTTTAGAGTAAAGATAATCTATAAAATGTCACCAATTATTTAAATTAAAAAAATGGTGAGTCCATACACATGACTTTCTTACCGACTTTAAACAAGCGGTTTTTAAATTTTAAGTACGGCCATTAAAAATAAAATCGAATTAGACTAATTTTTATGATAACCGATCAGAGAAATCATTACGATTTGTTAGAGTACGATTTCTTTGATGAAGTAAAGCAATGTAAACGGGCAAGTGAATAATCAGTGTTCAAAATTCAACACGTTGCAACGTTGCTAGTCCGATCCAAACAATATTTGTGTATAGTTTTGTCGTAAATCTAATAACGTTTTAAAAAAATGTTAACACTACATACGATAGAGATACTACTGTTTCCGAATAGGGGAATCTGGCGAAACCCCGAATGAAAAATTGGAATAGTTAAATGCAAAATTATATTGCTTCTACCAATTCTTTACATATAGTAAATAAAATTGTCTTGTACTAGTAACTATTTTGCATTAATTTTTTTTTCTCCGAAAATTCTTCCCTAAATTCAGATCTTTATGAATTTGAAAATATAATTTATGTCAAATTTCGAGTATTGTTTCCAAAATTAGTAGTTTTCAGCAGTTTATGTACATAATCTTTTATTATATGACCTGAATACATTAACTATTATTAAAATTAGTGAAACATTAAAATTAGTTGATTTCATTTTGGCTAAACCTCCCGATTACCATGAAGATGATCTTATTAAAATTTTATAAAGATTGGTTCAGTATGCTTTGCGGCCAAACGTTATAAACAAAGAACGGGCTTATCTTGTATATACATATAGACATAATTAATCTATTTTGTCAATTATGTTATTCTATTTGTTCTCCTGTTTCACTTTTTTCTTTCTTCTAGTTTCATTTTGTTGTTTCGGTCAATTTCAACTACAATATAAAATTAAAAATCATCAGCCAACACGTAAAATGGAACTAAATAACTTAAATAAACGGCTTGAATTGTGGCATTCCATTTTATTTCAAATCATTAACACTACAAATCAGAGAGGAGCTCAATACACATGCATCACTACTTCGATTTCTCTGATTATCCTAAAAATCATTTCTGTTTCTCAGATGAAAATAAAAAAAAGTTAGGAAAGTTTAAAGATGAATTAAATTCAAAAATAGTTTTAAAATATGTGGGGTTGAGAGCCAAAATGTACGCCGTCATGATGGAAGATGGTGTAAAGAAGCGTGCTAAGGGTGTAAAAGTGTCATCGTTAAAACAATATATCACTTTTGAAGACTATGAGCAAGTGTTATTAAACAATGAAATTATGCATACACCTATGAGATCGATACAATCAAAGGAGCATAATATTTTTAGTACCGAGATAAATAAAGTTTCCCTTTCTCCGTTTGATGATAAAAGACACATATTAGAAGATGGGGTCAATACATTGGCCTACGGTCATTATGAATTGGCTGAGTTGAACAAATTGAAATAAAAAATAATATTTAAAAATTAAAAAAAATATTAAACAAAAAAGAAAATACAAAAAAAAATAAAACCAATGTGTGTGTGTGTGTGTGTGTGTGTGTGTGTGTGTGTGTGTGTTTGTGATTTGGTCACTGGCATGGTATTGATTTACCTGTAAACCAAAGTATGTGTGATTTGGTCACTGGCATGGTATTGATTTACCTGTAAACCAAAAGTATGTATGATTTGGTCACTGGCATGGTATTGATTTACCTGTAAACCAAAAGTATGTGTGATTTGGTCACTGGCACGGTATTGATTTACCTGTAAACCAAAAGTGTGTGTGTGTGTGTTTGATTTGGTCACTGGCGAGGCTATAAACGCCCGTAAACCACCGGACCCTCTCGATGCATCTTCACCTTGACGTGGTGAGAGGGCTTAAAGCTGTAAGCTGAACTAAGAAAGATGCACATAATTACCTAAATGTACATGGACAGTTCTTCGTAATATTATATTTCTTATACAAATAAAAACCACTTTTTAAAATGAAAATACTCCTTCTCATTATCCGCTTAAAGTTTAATAAATAATATGCTAATTTAATTATTATAAATAATATAAAGTTCAGTAAATAATATGAAGTATTCGCTACTGGTTAGTTTACAGATTATATAGTTATGATAAACATATAATGTTCAAAGGCTACAATTTAAAATAAATGAAACAGAGTTTAAAGGCTAAAATGAACGATACAGTGTTTAAAGGCTCAATAATTTTAAATGAAGAAAACGATCTGTAAAGACTGGAATATTTAAACGTATGTCGTACTGGACGATTTAAAGTGAGCGCAACAGTGTTTAAAGGCTAAAATTACTGAACGATTTAAAGTGAGCGCAACAGTGTTTAAAGGTCACAATTTTTGAGCGATTTATTATGAACGAAACAGTGTTTAAAGGCGAAATTTTTGGCGGGTAATGGGCGCCGCCATCTTGCACCGAGGACCTGTGCCAGGATTGGTATATTCTATCTCTGTGACGTCTTCGAATCTTTCCGAAGTGTTATGATGAAGACCCATAAACTGGATCCAGCTCATTATTTTACCGTCCCCGGCTTAACATGGGACGCCATGTTGAAATATACAAAAATGAACATAGAGCTCTTACAAGATTACGACATGATCTTAATGATAGAACATGGGATTCGAGGAGGTTTGTGTCAGGTATCGCACCGATATGCAGAAGCAAATAATAAATACATGAGTAACTCCAATTCAAACGAAGAATCTAGCTACATAATTTATTTAGATGCGAATAATCTTTATGGGCAATCAATGAGCATGTATTTACCGTATGGAGGATTCCAGTGGGTTAAAAACCCAGAATCAATAAACATCTTCGATCTGGAGGACGAAGATGAAGTCGGATATATTTTTGAAATCGATATTAGCTATCCTAAAGAACTGCATCATAATCATAACGATTTGCCCTTTTTACCTTAATCAATCTTACCACCACAAGCCAAATGTAATTCAAAAAAATTAATAACGCACTTCGGAAAAAGAACCCGCTACGTCCTCCATTATAAAAATTTGATACAAGCCTTAAAACATGGCTTAAAATTAGAAAAAATTCATCGTGCTTTAAAATTTAACCAATCACCATGGCTTCGCTCGTATATAGAATACAACACAGATTTGAGAAAAGGAGCCTGCAACGACTTTGAAAAAGATTTTTATAAGTTACTGAACAATGCAGTTTTTGGTAAGACTATGGAAAACATTAGGAATCATCAAAATATTCAGCTAGTAACTGACAGTAAAAAGTTAATGAAACTGATTACCAAACCAAATTTTATAGACCGAACTATCTACAATGAGAATATAGTAGCTGTACATATGGGAAAACCCAAAGTATTGTTTAACAAACCCATATACATTGGAATGTGCATATTAGATTTATCCAAAACTGTGATGTATCAATTTCATTATGATACAATGTTGCAAAAATATTCCAATAATAACTTAAAGATGATGTATACAGATACAGATTCGCTTATTTATAAAGTTTTAACAGATGATGTCTTTGAAGATATGAAAAAAATGCATCACTACTTCGATTTCTCTGATTATCCTAAAAATCATTTCTGTTTCTCAGATGAAAATAAAAAAAAGTTAGGAAAGTTTAAAGATGAATTAAATTCAAAAATAGTTTTAAAATATGTGGGGTTGAGAGCCAAAATGTACGCCGTCATGATGGAAGATGGTGTAAAGAAGCGTGCTAAGGGTGTAAAAGTGTCATCGTTAAAACAATATATCACTTTTGAAGACTATGAGCAAGTGTTATTAAACAATGAAATTATGCATACACCTATGAGATCGATACAATCAAAGGAGCATAATATTTTTAGTACCGAGATAAATAAAGTTTCCCTTTCTCCGTTTGATGATAAAAGACACATATTAGAAGATGGGGTCAATACATTGGCCTACGGTCATTATGAATTGGCTGAGTTGAACAAATTGAAATAAAAAATAATATTTAAAAATTAAAAAAAATATTAAACAAAAAAGAAAATACAAAAAAAAATAAAACCAATGTGTGTGTGTGTGTGTGTGTGTGTGTGTGTGTGTGTGTGTTTGTGATTTGGTCACTGGCATGGTATTGATTTACCTGTAAACCAAAAGTATGTGTGATTTGGTCACTGGCATGGTATTGATTTACCTGTAAACCAAAAGTATGTATGATTTGGTCACTGGCATGGTATTGATTTACCTGTAAACCAAAAGTATGTGTGATTTGGTCACTGGCACGGTATTGATTTACCTGTAAACCAAAAGTGTGTGTGTGTGTGTTTGATTTGGTCACTGGCGAGGCTATAAACGCCCGTAAACCACCGGACCCTCTCGATGCATCTTCACCTTGACGTGGTGAGAGGGCTTAAAGCTGTAAGCTGAACTAAGAAAGATGCACATAATTACCTAAATGTACATGGACAGTTCTTCGTAATATTATATTTCTTATACAAATAAAAACCACTTTTTAAAATGAAAATACTCCTTCTCATTATCCGCTTAAAGTTTAATAAATAATATGCTAATTTAATTATTATAAATAATATAAAGTTCAGTAAATAATATGAAGTATTCGCTACTGGTTAGTTTACAGATTATATAGTTATGATAAACATATAATGTTCAAAGGCTACAATTTAAAATAAATGAAACAGAGTTTAAAGGCTAAAATGAACGATACAGTGTTTAAAGGCTCAATAATTTTAAATGAAGAAAACGATCTGTAAAGACTGGAATATTTAAACGTATGTCGTACTGGACGATTTAAAGTGAGCGCAACAGTGTTTAAAGGCTAAAATTACTGAACGATTTAAAGTGAGCGCAACAGTGTTTAAAGGTCACAATTTTTGAGCGATTTATTATGAACGAAACAGTGTTTAAAGGCGAAATTTTTGGCGGGTAATGGGCGCCGCCATCTTGCACCGAGGACCTGTGCCAGGATTGGTATATTCTATCTCTGTGACGTCTTCGAATCTTTCCGAAGTGTTATGATGAAGACCCATAAACTGGATCCAGCTCATTATTTTACCGTCCCCGGCTTAACATGGGACGCCATGTTGAAATATACAAAAATGAACATAGAGCTCTTACAAGATTACGACATGATCTTAATGATAGAACATGGGATTCGAGGAGGTTTGTGTCAGGTATCGCACCGATATGCAGAAGCAAATAATAAATACATGAGTAACTCCAATTCAAACGAAGAATCTAGCTACATAATTTATTTAGATGCGAATAATCTTTATGGGCAATCAATGAGCATGTATTTACCGTATGGAGGATTCCAGTGGGTTAAAAACCCAGAATCAATAAACATCTTCGATCTGGAGGACGAAGATGAAGTCGGATATATTTTTGAAATCGATATTAGCTATCCTAAAGAACTGCATCATAATCATAACGATTTGCCCTTTTTACCTGAATCAATCTTACCACCACAAGCCAAATGTAATTCAAAAAAATTAATAACGCACTTCGGAAAAAGAACCCGCTACGTCCTCCATTATAAAAATTTGATACAAGCCTTAAAACATGGCTTAAAATTAGAAAAAATTCATCGTGCTTTAAAATTTAACCAATCACCATGGCTTCGCTCGTATATAGAATACAACACAGATTTGAGAAAAGGAGCCTGCAACGACTTTGAAAAAGATTTTTATAAGTTACTGAACAATGCAGTTTTTGGTAAGACTATGGAAAACATTAGGAATCATCAAAATATTCAGCTAGTAACTGACAGTAAAAAGTTAATGAAACTGATTACCAAACCAAATTTTATAGACCGAACTATCTACAATGAGAATATAGTAGCTGTACATATGGGAAAACCCAAAGTATTGTTTAACAAACCCATATACATTGGAATGTGCATATTAGATTTATCCAAAACTGTGATGTATCAATTTCATTATGATACAATGTTGCAAAAATATTCCAATAATAACTTAAAGATGATGTATACAGATACAGATTCGCTTATTTATAAAGTTTTAACAGATGATGTCTTTGAAGATATGAAAAAAATGCATCACTACTTCGATTTCTCTGATTATCCTAAAAATCATTTCTGTTTCTCAGATGAAAATAAAAAAAAGTTAGGAAAGTTTAAAGATGAATTAAATTCAAAAATAGTTTTAAAATATGTGGGGTTGAGAGCCAAAATGTACGCCGTCATGATGGAAGATGGTGTAAAGAAGCGTGCTAAGGGTGTAAAAGTGTCATCGTTAAAACAATATATCACTTTTGAAGACTATGAGCAAGTGTTATTAAACAATGAAATTATGCATACACCTATGAGATCGATACAATCAAAGGAGCATAATATTTTTAGTACCGAGATAAATAAAGTTTCCCTTTCTCCGTTTGATGATAAAAGACACATATTAGAAGATGGGGTCAATACATTGGCCTACGGTCATTATGAATTGGCTGAGTTGAACAAATTGAAATAAAAAATAATATTTAAAAATTAAAAAAAATATTAAACAAAAAAGAAAATACAAAAAAAAATAAAACCAATGTGTGTGTGTGTGTGTGTGTGTGTGTGTGTGTGTGTGTGTGTGTTTGTGATTTGGTCACTGGCATGGTATTGATTTACCTGTAAACCAAAAGTATGTGTGATTTGGTCACTGGCATGGTATTGATTTACCTGTAAACCAAAAGTATGTATGATTTGGTCACTGGCATGGTATTGATTTACCTGTAAACCAAAAGTATGTGTGATTTGGTCACTGGCACGGTATTGATTTACCTGTAAACCAAAAGTGTGTGTGTGTGTGTTTGATTTGGTCACTGGCGAGGCTATAAACGCCCGTAAACCACCGGACCCTCTCGATGCATCTTCACCTTGACGTGGTGAGAGGGCTTAAAGCTGTAAGCTGAACTAAGAAAGATGCACATAATTACCTAAATGTACATGGACAGTTCTTCGTAATATTATATTTCTTATACAAATAAAAACCACTTTTTAAAATGAAAATACTCCTTCTCATTATCCGCTTAAAGTTTAATAAATAATATGCTAATTTAATTATTATAAATAATATAAAGTTCAGTAAATAATATGAAGTATTCGCTACTGGTTAGTTTACAGATTATATAGTTATGATAAACATATAATGTTCAAAGGCTACAATTTAAAATAAATGAAACAGAGTTTAAAGGCTAAAATGAACGATACAGTGTTTAAAGGCTCAATAATTTTAAATGAAGAAAACGATCTGTAAAGACTGGAATATTTAAACGTATGTCGTACTGGACGATTTAAAGTGAGCGCAACAGTGTTTAAAGGCTAAAATTACTGAACGATTTAAAGTGAGCGCAACAGTGTTTAAAGGTCACAATTTTTGAGCGATTTATTATGAACGAAACAGTGTTTAAAGGCGAAATTTTTGGCGGGTAATGGGCGCCGCCATCTTGCACCGAGGACCTGTGCCAGGATTGGTATATTCTATCTCTGTGACGTCTTCGAATCTTTCCGAAGTGTTATGATGAAGACCCATAAACTGGATCCAGCTCATTATTTTACCGTCCCCGGCTTAACATGGGACGCCATGTTGAAATATACAAAAATGAACATAGAGCTCTTACAAGATTACGACATGATCTTAATGATAGAACATGGGATTCGAGGAGGTTTGTGTCAGGTATCGCACCGATATGCAGAAGCAAATAATAAATACATGAGTAACTCCAATTCAAACGAAGAATCTAGCTACATAATTTATTTAGATGCGAATAATCTTTATGGGCAATCAATGAGCATGTATTTACCGTATGGAGGATTCCAGTGGGTTAAAAACCCAGAATCAATAAACATCTTCGATCTGGAGGACGAAGATGAAGTCGGATATATTTTTGAAATCGATATTAGCTATCCTAAAGAACTGCATCATAATCATAACGATTTGCCCTTTTTACCTGAATCAATCTTACCACCACAAGCCAAATGTAATTCAAAAAAATTAATAACGCACTTCGGAAAAAGAACCCGCTACGTCCTCCATTATAAAAATTTGATACAAGCCTTAAAACATGGCTTAAAATTAGAAAAAATTCATCGTGCTTTAAAATTTAACCAATCACCATGGCTTCGCTCGTATATAGAATACAACACAGATTTGAGAAAAGGAGCCTGCAACGACTTTGAAAAAGATTTTTATAAGTTACTGAACAATGCAGTTTTTGGTAAGACTATGGAAAACATTAGGAATCATCAAAATATTCAGCTAGTAACTGACAGTAAAAAGTTAATGAAACTGATTACCAAACCAAATTTTATAGACCGAACTATCTACAATGAGAATATAGTAGCTGTACATATGGGAAAACCCAAAGTATTGTTTAACAAACCCATATACATTGGAATGTGCATATTAGATTTATCCAAAACTGTGATGTATCAATTTCATTATGATACAATGTTGCAAAAATATTCCAATAATAACTTAAAGATGATGTATACAGATACAGATTCGCTTATTTATAAAGTTTTAACAGATGATGTCTTTGAAGATATGAAAAAAATGCATCACTACTTCGATTTCTCTGATTATCCTAAAAATCATTTCTGTTTCTCAGATGAAAATAAAAAAAAGTTAGGAAAGTTTAAAGATGAATTAAATTCAAAAATAGTTTTAAAATATGTGGGGTTGAGAGCCAAAATGTACGCCGTCATGATGGAAGATGGTGTAAAGAAGCGTGCTAAGGGTGTAAAAGTGTCATCGTTAAAACAATATATCACTTTTGAAGACTATGAGCAAGTGTTATTAAACAATGAAATTATGCATACACCTATGAGATCGATACAATCAAAGGAGCATAATATTTTTAGTACCGAGATAAATAAAGTTTCCCTTTCTCCGTTTGATGATAAAAGACACATATTAGAAGATGGGGTCAATACATTGGCCTACGGTCATTATGAATTGGCTGAGTTGAACAAATTGAAATAAAAAATAATATTTAAAAATTAAAAAAAATATTAAACAAAAAAGAAAATACAAAAAAAAATAAAACCAATGTGTGTGTGTGTGTGTGTGTGTGTGTGTGTGTGTGTGTGTGTGTGTTTGTGATTTGGTCACTGGCATGGTATTGATTTACCTGTAAACCAAAAGTATGTGTGATTTGGTCACTGGCATGGTATTGATTTACCTGTAAACCAAAAGTATGTATGATTTGGTCACTGGCAT
Source organism: Nezara viridula (assembly GCA_928085145.1). Taxonomy (NCBI): domain Eukaryota; kingdom Metazoa; phylum Arthropoda; class Insecta; order Hemiptera; family Pentatomidae; genus Nezara; species Nezara viridula. The sequence continues at coordinate 73,503,836 of OV725079.1, read as the reverse complement.
GGTATTGATTTACCTGTAAACCAAAAGTATGTGTGATTTGGTCACTGGCACGGTATTGATTTACCTGTAAACCAAAAGTGTGTGTGTGTGTGTTTGATTTGGTCACTGGCGAGGCTATAAACGCCCGTAAACCACCGGACCCTCTCGATGCATCTTCACCTTGACGTGGTGAGAGGGCTTAAAGCTGTAAGCTGAACTAAGAAAGATGCACATAATTACCTAAATGTACATGGACAGTTCTTCGTAATATTATATTTCTTATACAAATAAAAACCACTTTTTAAAATGAAAATACTCCTTCTCATTATCCGCTTAAAGTTTAATAAATAATATGCTAATTTAATTATTATAAATAATATAAAGTTCAGTAAATAATATGAAGTATTCGCTACTGGTTAGTTTACAGATTATATAGTTATGATAAACATATAATGTTCAAAGGCTACAATTTAAAATAAATGAAACAGAGTTTAAAGGCTAAAATGAACGATACAGTGTTTAAAGGCTCAATAATTTTAAATGAAGAAAACGATCTGTAAAGACTGGAATATTTAAACGTATGTCGTACTGGACGATTTAAAGTGAGCGCAACAGTGTTTAAAGGCTAAAATTACTGAACGATTTAAAGTGAGCGCAACAGTGTTTAAAGGTCACAATTTTTGAGCGATTTATTATGAACGAAACAGTGTTTAAAGGCGAAATTTTTGGCGGGTAATGGGCGCCGCCATCTTGCACCGAGGACCTGTGCCAGGATTGGTATATTCTATCTACTACTTCTTATTAATTTAAAAATCACACTTTATGATAAAGTGATAAAGTAGTAGATAGAATATACCAATCCTGGCACAGGTCCTCGGTGCAAGATGGCGGCGCCCATTACCCGCCAAAAATTTCGCCTTTAAACACTGTTTCGTTCATAATAAATCGCTCAAAAATTTCGCCTTTAAACACTGTTTCGTTCATAATAAATCGCTCAAAAATTGTGACCTTTAAACACTGTTGCGCTCACTTTAAATCGTTCAATAATTTTAGCCTTTAAACACTGTTTCTTTGAATTTAAATCGTTCAAAATATTCTAGCCTTTAAACTCGGTTTCATTTATTTTAAATTGTAGGCTTTGAACATTATATGTTTATCATAACTATATAATCTGTAAACTAACCAGTAGCGAATACTTCATATTATTTACTGAACTTTATATTAGTAGATAGAATTTAATTTTAAAGTGTGACATTTAATCATTTAATTTTAAAGTAAGACATTTACACACACACACACACACACACACACACACACACACACACACACACACACAAGTTTTGGTTTACAGGTAAATCAATACCGTGCCAGTGACCAAAAACAAAAAAAAATCTACTAGAAAATAACAAACTTCTTAATACAATTAACTCAGAATAAATAACAAATTATTTTTTTGTATTTTCTTTTTGTTTAATATTTTTTTTAATTTTTAAATATTATTTTTATTTTTATTTCAATTTGTTCAACTCAACCAATTCATAATGACCGTAGGCCAATGTATTGACCCCATCTTCTAATATGTGTCTTTTATCATCAAACGGAGAAAGGGAAACTTTATTTATCTCGGTACTAAAAATATTTAAAGTGAGCGCAACAGTGTTTAAAGGTCACAATTTTTGAGCGATTTATTATGAACGAAACAGTGTTTAAAGGCGAAATTTTTGGCGGGTAATGGGCGCCGCCATCTTGCACCGAGGACCTGTGCCAGGATTGGTATATTCTATCTACTGATCGATAATGCATGGGCTTAACCTTATATTAGTGGTAATGAATCTTTATGCCATAGTTGCCATCTCATACAATTTAAAATATCTATTATATATTATTTCTCAGTTTTTGGTTAGTTTTTTTTTCGGTTCACTATATTTTCGTAAATTCTTCATAAAATACAATGATCCAACCATCATTTTGAAGACTATCTTCTCCTTTAGTGAGAAAATAGTCTCATCTCGCAAAATAAAAAAAAAATGTTAAGTTGGAAAAGAAACATAGTTTGCTCGTAACTCAAAAATTATGCAATTTATGGTGTATTACAACCATGATTAAAAAGTTCGTAATTTACTTCAAAACAAAAACGCTGCAAATTATTTCACAATGGTTTATTATTTTCAAACCATTATACATCTAAATTAACATTATCTTGCTAGTGGCAAGCAAAAAGAAATAAAAGGTGATTCCAATTATTGGACTAAACCTTTTTTTAATCATTAGTAATATGCTAAAGAAATTAGCATTACTTCAGTAACACATTCAAAAATCAAAAACCAAAACAAAGGAGATAACCTTTGCAGTAGAACATATAAAAAACATCTAAAGACCATATATTTGCTCCTAATTGTCAGATTTGAACGATTTTTTTTTTTTTTTTTTTTTTTTTAGGAAATTCCATAAACCATTTAATAACCATTTAAAATATCGACAAAAAGGTGTATACTTTTTGAGTTATTCGGAATCTAATTTTACCATCCCTCGTAAAATTTTTTTCTAGCTTCTTTTCATTGAAGTATGTTATATAGATAAATTTAAACAGTATCGAGAAGAAGACTTTAGGGATGTTTCATTGAAATCGCTACATTCGTTTAGCCACTACAGTCCATACATAGCAACGCAGATTTTTCGCTCGCCATCTTGAAAGGAAATGTCGATGAAGGAAGATCATCTTCGGGTGACCTCTAATTTTAAATCCAAATTTGAAAAAAATCGGCTCAGTAATTTCGGAGAAAATGCGCGGACGGCGGAGGCACAAAGAAATTTTTATTCGTTTTTCAAATTCTACATATCCTGAAACGTAAAACCTCAAATTTTGAGAGGGGGTTAAGTTTTGGATTTTTTTGTTCGATCACAATGGTTCATTATTGAAAAAAAATCATCTAAATCGGGCCATTATTAACAAACAGCATGTAATAGACATATTTTTGTTTCTTACTATGAATGAATGAAAAAGAAAATTAATTCCTTGTATATACATTTTGCATTAACTTATATCTATATTATATTGTCATTTATACTATGCAATTATTTCGCACGGGCCAGCTAGTTTTAAATCATTATTATTATTGGGTTCAAAATAATGGAATTATATTAAAATTATATTTTCGCAATATATTATTTAAATATTTTCAGGGAGTCAAAAAAAAAAAATATGAATATAGAAGCAAAATTTATTTGAGCCCATGATGGGGGCAAGCTTCGAAAGTAAATAACATTCAAGAAAATAAAAAAAAGGTTCAACCCTTTCTCAGCCATCAGAAAAAAAAGCAATATCCGAGAGGGTAGAATATATATATATTTTTTGTTGGCTACGTGACGCAACCTCCTCAGCTAAAGCTAAAAAATAAACTAATTGCCTGGCTAATTGTCTCTACAAGGATAAATCGAGAGGAGCCTCTTCTTTATTGTTTCTTTTCTTTTCTTTAACTCCGTGGGGTGGAGGGGAAGGTTGAGAGGGGAGGGGGGGGAGGTTAGGTTTCGTTTAAGCAGGACAAGACAAATTCCTCTCGGTGACAGATCGCTCCTACCCTCTATTACCTATATTGAGGTTTTCTCTACTCCAGGTTTTTTTTTACCATAGCTGTACCCGAGTTCATCACTGTGAAAAACCTGCTAATGGCGTCATTGTAACTAATTAGATGGTAATGGTAAAACTACTTCGAAGACATTATTACTTTAGACGTTTTTAAGAGGACATAAGACGATTCTGTATGTTAGATATAAACTACCGTAACCCTAATTTTGCTTGTTTGACTTTATATATAAAGTATAACTGTTTCGATCGTAAACCACAAGCCGTTACCGGTTTATTATAACTAAGTGGTGAATCTTAAAAAAAAAAAAAAATGAAAACAAATAATATATTGTAATATTATAATTTCATAAAACATACAATTTATTATATAAAAGGGCACTTTGAATGGACCGATTTTAGTAGGCCAATTCTGTGCAAAAACAACGGTGGGTCTATTTTTGTTTTAGCAATTAAATTAAAAATTATGCAATAGCATGTAGAATGGAAATAAAACAGCGATTAATTATATGGTCGTGGGCAGGTATCTTATTGAAACTATATATAATAGATAGATATAAAATAACTTTATTCTGGGACAAAGGCTCTTAAGAATAACAGAATGTTACAGGAAAAAAACAATAACAATTGACCAGAAAAAACTGTTTCATTAAAAAATAGAGAGATAAATATATAATCAGATAAAAAATAGATAAAAAGCTTTACGTAAACAAACTATATATACATACAATCAAACTAATGAGACTATTTATAAAATACTACAGTTATATATAAGACAAATAAGAAATGAAACCAAATAAATGAGGCTTGGCTATATATGTATATATATATATATATATAAAAGTGTATATCATAAGTAATATGTGGTTAGTAATTTTCTGACTTTTGCGAGAATAGAAATTGGAATAGGAGGGTTCTAAAGGTGTAAACGGAGAGAGCATGCCGGATTTTTAAAGGTAATGTATTACCTCATATGTTTTGAATAAATATAATACTCATGCTATATAATAATTAAAATAAACTCTAAGCTAGACCTAACGGCTTAATTGCGTCCAAATGTAAAAAAAAAAATCAGTGGTAAATAAATGGCTTGAAACCGCCGCATCCAGCCAGAAGCCACCAGAACACTCCAGAAGCTTCAAGGTACCAATCGATGTCGTATCTAAAATGTGGTATCTCCATTATCCACAGGTGGATCTAAGGTGCAGAAGGTCTCTCGGGCGGAAGCCCTCTCCCCCAAAATGGTAAAATGTAACCATGTCTTATGAAATAAATATTTCATAAATCTCCAAAAGTGATATTCTTCATATAATTACATTTAATAGGGCTTCAAGAATCACTTAAAACACCGTTTCATATAAGTATTTTGATAGTTTCTTTATTATCTTCAAAAGTAATAATCATTATATATATAACAAAATAGCTTTCGGGCTGAAGCAACCCCCTCCCCAAAAAAAAAAAGAAAAGGAAATTAAATACTGGATGCTCTAGTGCCATTGTTCTATGGGTAAACCATAAAACAAGAACATTCTGTATTCCAAAAGAAAATGGTTGTCACAGGTATATAACATGTCACCAATAAGAACTGATACCTTTCACCTAGTTATCACCTACTTAAAACACCACCCATTCCTTATTGAGATTTCCATTTTGCTTTAATTTTCGCTGTCAACACGTCTGGATTAGCGGTTGGTACAGTTTTGTCTCAGCGAGTATGGAATATAGAACTCTGTTTGAGCCAAATTACACCAGCATAATATAATTTCTCAATTTTAGAAAGGAAACATATTGCTGTTATTGGGGCACTCAGCAGTCTAGATCTTAACCTAAGTATGAGTGAGTGTTTGTCCTTCTTATAAAACAAACTCTATTAAGGTGATCTGTGGAACGCAATTAGCTGTGATAGGTTTACATGCTGGAAACTTAAATAAGCGGAACATGACAATATGCAGGGCCACAAGAACGCTGACGACCTTAGTAGAGCAGCATGGAGCATTGGGATCGAAATAAATGAAACCCGTCACTGAGATATGTTTTTGCTGGAACAAGAAGCCGATCCAGAATGACAACAACGGATTTAAAACAACGGTGAGGAAGGGCTGATTATTTCAAATACGATTAAAATAAGTCAATAGTACCCAAGGCGTTGCGTCCCAAATTCTTGCGATGGCCTCACGACGAACCTTTTGCTAGCCGTTGTGGCTTGTAACCTACCATCTGTGCATTGTTGCCCTCTTGATAACCTTACGCTTCAATTTCTCATGTGCCTCAATCACAATACTTTAATAAACATTCGATCCAAATCTTTTTTTTAATCTTTGTTGCATACTTTCAGTTACTTCCTTTTAAGCAGAAAACTTAAACTCTTTGACGAAAAAAGGTATAAGGAACCTCACTGTCCGCTTCCTCAAAAGAACATTGTTTTTAAAGATGTTGTAGATTCCACCCGCTAGACATGATCAACAATTTGATTTCATTGTTTGAACCATGTGTAAATAAGTATAATAATTAGAATATACTCTGATTTGTGAACATGACTTTCCTCACAGATGAATATCTTCTATCAATATTCAAAGATGATTGCCACCCTCATCTCAAAACCCACCTGATTCTGGACAGAAAAGGTATAAAAGGAATCGGTTTGCTGCAACAATTTTGCAAACTTCGAGTTGTTGATCTTCGAAACAATTACCTCTTTTCGATCGGAAACTTGTCGAATCAGACTTCATTGACACACCTGTACCTCCAAGGTAACGAGTTGAGGGTATTGACTGGCTTTCGTACCTTAGTATCTCTCGAGGTACTCTACTTGGACTTTAACAAAATAGATGTCATCGAAAATCTGGGCAGCTGCCCTCTCAAAATTTTGAGTGTCAAGGGACAGATTTTGCAAGTCGGTCAAATGATCGCTTTCGAGCCTTTTACTATTAAGTCTTTACAAAAGCACTTAAAAGTACTAAACGCGTCCAGGAATAGGTTGCTATCTATCAAACAACTCAGCTCTTTGAAACATCTGGAAGAACTAGACGTTTCCTGTAATGAATTGTGCGATCTTAGAGAATTTATTGATAATGTAAGTGAGTTTTCATCCCTGAAAAAGTTAAATGTAGCAAATAATCGTATCGCAAAAGACCCTTCTCTTGTAAAAAATATCGTTACGGTATGCTCAAGACTGGAAAGCATCAACGGTAAAAATATTTCCTTAAATATGCGCTCTTGGTGTGAAAATATGGCGGTTAATAAACAATATGCTGAAGATAAAAGCTTCTGGAAAGAATGTTTTGACGAAAGTGTTTCATGTCTTCCGACATCATACAGGCCTCCTATGAACAAGGATTTCGCAAAGAAAGTTTACAAAAAAATAAAGAATGAAGATTGAACTATCGCTTAATGTTTAACAAAGTCGAGAACAATTTTTTGGTAGTTCACAAACGACAACCGGAATTTAATTAAAAAACAAGTTATTCAGATAATTACTGTTACAATAAATTTAACAATTCGTAAAAGAGTTCTATCCTCAGTTACATTATCAATTTCTTCCGAGTTACTGGTAATTTTTAAGTCGATTACAAAAAGTGCTTGAGAATTTAGCAAATTATTAATTACTTAATATAAATGGTTGGTATTGAGAAGGAATACATGTTACAAGAGAGTGGTTTTAAAACGCTCGTTTAAAGACTGGAATTAGGTTTAGAAACTAAACGTCTTATCTGAGGATTTTTTTAAAAAATAATTGCTTCTATAGAGAAATAATTCAGTATTTCAGTATACATAAGGGAAATAAGTATTAAACTATATGTAAAGCAGTCATACCATATTCAGGAAAGATTGTTATATAGAAACAAACCGAATAAACATTTTTAGTAAAATAAAAATAATATTTTTTTTAAATTATTATTATTTATATTTACAACTGTATAAAAAAAAATCTGGTGCGCGCAACACACAACTTGCACTTACTCTTTGAACTTTGAATAAAAAATATTTTCTGGCCATGTTAGGCTATTATAAAATGTTTTAAATTGCATTTAAAAAAAAAATTAGCATTACCTTATTAACACATTAAAAATTCAAAAACCGAAACAAAGGATATAACCATTGCAGCAGAACGTATTAAAAAAAAACTAGAGACCATACATGTGCTCCTAATTGTCTGATTTCAACGATTTTTTTTTTTTTTTTTAGGAAATTCCATAAACTTTTTAATAACAATTTAAAATATCGACAAAAGGTGTATACTTTTTGAGTTATTCGGAATCTAATTTTACCATCCCTCGTAACATTTTTTTCTAGCTTCTTTTCATTGAAGTATGTTATATAGATAAATTTGAAGGGTGTCGAGAAAATGATTTTAGCGAAGTTTCAACGAAATCGGTACATTCGTTTAGGCGCTAGAGTCTATATCTACGTTTTTCTGCATTTTTATTTTTTTTTTCTCCTTTATTAACTTATCAAATGCTTTCAAAAGTTATATTTAGCATTTTTTCGTAACTCTGAATAATGCGAAATAATTTAAGTGAAAGTAAAAATACATCTAGTAAATTCATACATGGATATAATGACATGAAACACATGTTGAGAAATTAGTAGCACTCTAATAATACGTCTATATTAAGATATCACGGGGCCATCTTCTTTTTAGGCCTCGGAGGGTTATCAGGAATTGAATAGGAAGCACGGTTAGAAACAAGAGGGTTGGGATGGTTATGAAGTTTATTATGGAAGGATAGATATCTGGATTGGGCCAAATCCGATACATAAGGAACATTAAGGTCGTTGTGGATGATTTTATTTGTAACAGAGTAAGGAGCATTGTGGATAAAAATAATAATAATTTTAAAAACATTCAATACTGATTCTGAAGAATCAGTGTTTAGTTCTTGCTATTTTAACATTGACCAAATAATTTCACCCATTGGACATAATGATGCCAGTAACAAAAATATAAAAATTTGATTCAACTTATATTTCGATGTTATTTTTATTTCAAAATTTTCAGTTTTTATAATTTTCACTAATTTATGAATTATTCAATGTTTGTATTACTGCTACTGTTGTACTCTCTTAGTGTCCACTTAGCCCACCTGCCTTATACAATTATCTTCTTTTCTTTTAGTCTTCTTCTTTTCTCCCGTTTCATCACAAAAACCTTTCTGCCAATGTCCACCATCTGGGCCCTTCTTCTTTTCCAACCTTTGACCCTTTTATCCCTTCATATTTGAAATTGTTGTTGATCAGTTTTAGATAGTGTCAATGTTTCACACCCATATGTGATCACCAACTGAACAGTCAACTTCCATAATCTCTTCTTCAGGCCAATTGCTGGTCCACTCTTGAAAAAAGTTCTGTGCTTGAAAATGGCCCAATATCCAACCTTTACTATCCTCAGTACCTCATCTGTTAGTACGTGCGCTAATCATTTGGCCTAAGTATAAATATCTTTCAACAGTTTCTGAAGTTTTCTCCCTATTTTTTACCGATTCTTCTGGATTAATATTGGTACTTGACACCAAGTTAGGGCCTTTCTGTCCATTTCTTCACCATTACATTCTGACAACACACTAATCACCGAATCAAACCTACCAATATCCTCCTATTTACGTTTAATTAGAACACTGATTCTTCTGTGATAGTTTTATGATATCCATTCCGACAACTTTGTATTTTAATTCAATTCGACTCGATGCCATCACCTTGCGTTTGCGTTTCTTACCGAGACGATATTGCAGGTCATTTTTAGATACGTGCAAGAGTCAATTTATATCAAATATTTGTAATGTGTGTTAAATATTTTTATTACGATCGCTCCTATGGAAGAGGTACCCCTCCGCAGCGAGGTGAAGAAAGTAAAGCTTCACGAACCACCCTCATATCCTCAGACACCGGGGACATCGGCGGATCAATACAAATTGCCGGGGTTTTTACTCCCACCAAAAATTGGATCGGGAACCAGTGATTGGTCGAGGATAGGGAGGAGGTGGCTATTTCCATAGCTCGGCAATTTCCCTTTATGGCGGGGAGGGGGAAATCTTTCATTGGCTGGTTTTTGATATTCAGGTTTGATACCTAGGCCTCCGGCGGCTCCATCCCGGCCTCTTTTGCATAATTGACTCTCCCTCTCTCTCGGTGCCCCTAAATCCTGCCCTCCCTCCGCTACATTTGCTTCAAGTGCCTGTCCGCTCATCTTCAGCTTTCGCCAAATATATTCACTCTAATATCGGTAAGGTTTATATATATAAAAAAAGTAACTGCACTTTCAGATAGACACTTTACATAATCCGGTATATAATCCAAAAATGAGTGTAAATCTTCGAATCATTTATTTAAAGACATAATAATTTAATTTAGATATTTTTATAGAGATGTGTTAACAGTTTTTATTTTTAATTTATGTGTATATTGCTGTTTCCGCTTTTCTAAGGCGGGCGGAAGAACTAGAAAGGGCATTTATTATATTGTAATAATTTTATATTTTTATTGATTCCACAAGGGAATCGGTGTATTTAAAAATATACTAATTATATATTTAACAAGAGAAAGAAAATGTTAGGTACCACAGATCACCTTTGATCCTAACATACCAAGTCCTACATGGTACCGGGACAATAACTCGGTATCATTTTATCTTCTTTCCGAGTAGTAAGGCAACGCGCGGTGCTATGCACACGTGTTAAACCGCTCGGCCACCCCGCCCCCGTTTCGTTTCCATCTAAAAATGCATTTGAGTTGTTTCTCCTCTTTTTTTATTCCTTTTCTATTGGTTGAATAATAGTTGTAGAGGAGGACTACCATTGTACTTTTCGAAAGTTTTCTATTAGAATTTTGGGATGCGTCGCCTTTCTTTTGACCTTTCAAAAGACCAGAATTTATCTTTATTACTTTTAATGTGAATTTCTGGCCGAAAACTATATCTGAGCGGTGAGCCCCAACAGATGAGGCAACGTGCCAAAATTCTGCCCTCAGTCCTTAGTCTGCAATTATTAAAAATGATGAGCACTAGACTGACTCTATTTATTCATGGAATATATTTAAATTTTATGAAATAGATTTCAATTTAAAGTGTCCAATATATATATATATATGTGTGTGTGTGTGTGTGTATATATATATGCTACCGATTAGAAAAGAAATTCTATAATTCTATAATTCTAAATCAATCTTGTGTATCACAGCGAGACGGTATCTAGGCTTGCTTATCAATACCAGATACATAATTAGTATATTTTTGAATAGATCGATTCTCTTCTGGTACCGATAAAAATTTATATATATATATTTGTCCTTTTCCATAGTAATCCTAACAGGAGGGTTTTTTTACATAAAAAAAATATCTCTAAATCAATAGATTTTAATGGGAAAAGCATTCGAGATGTATAAAATAACAAATCTGTATTTTTATAATAATATTCTACATTAGTCTGTTTAAACAAAATAAATAATGTAGTAATACATTTCTTTATATATTTGTTACTTTGATAAAAAAAGAAATCTCATATATTTTTTCCTTTATTAAAAACTTTTATTTTGTTCCGTATTTATTATATTCTTATTATATATATATATATATATATATATATATATATTCAAACTTCACTATTTTATTGGGAATATATATATATATATATATATATATATATTTCTATCGGTTGCAGAAGGGAAATTATCTATTTAAAAATATACTAATTATCTATCTATAATTGATAAGCGGTGCCTTTCTGGACGTAGCGCAAGCTTTCGACCGGGTATGGCACGATGGCTTGCTTTTCAAGCTCAAAACCCATTTACCCCAATCCTTATACCTAGTCCTCAAATCCTACCTCTGAAATCGTTCCTTTCAAGTCCGTTGTGACACCGAATTCTCCACTTACTATCCAGTTGAGGCTGGTGTTCCACAAGGCAGTGTCTTGGGCCCAGTTCTCTACATCCTCTTCACTTCCGATATCCCTTCAAATCCCGATACATTTCTAGCTACATTTGCTGATGATACTGCCATTCTATCCTCCCACTCAGATCCTCAAATAGCATCTCAAAACCTTTAATCTCACCTCTCCTTGATTGAGCAGTGGTGCAAAAACTGGCGCATCAAAATCAATGAATCAAAATGCAAACATATCACTTTCACCCTGCGACGCAGATCCTGTCCGCCAATCGTTTTTAATTCAATTCTACTTCCCTACTCAGACACAGTACGTTACCTTGGCTTCCTTCTAGACAAAAGACTAACTTGGAACCCACATACCAGACTTCAAAGACAAGAACTTAACCGACGATATGGCCACCTGTATAGATTACTAAGTAGGACATCTCATCTTTCGATTGAAAATAAACTTTTAATCTACTAGACCATACTGAAACCTATCTGGACCTACGGACTTGAACTGTGGGGAACTGCTAAACATTCGAATATCAAACGCATCCAATCCTTACAGTCCAAAGTACTTAGAACAATAGTCAATGCCCCATATTATGTCACAAATAAGACCCTACACCATGACCTTAACATCCCATTTGTCCTCGACATCATCCCATCCAGATTCTCAAAATTTCACAAGAACCTTATCCATCATCCAAATCCTCTAGCTCAATCCCTATCCAGCTCCCTTCATCCCTACAATCCTCCACGAAGGTTAAAACGGCAGTGCCCCAGAGATCTCTTGTAAATATGCTTCTGGAGTCCTGGCAATGGCCAGCTTCTCCACTCATCTCCTGAGCGTCCGTGGCTCTAGTGCCCTATTTCAGTCTCTACTGGCTTCTAATACTAGTGATGCGGCTGGAAAAGTGGCACTGGGATCTCCTGGAGTCTTGCTTTGCCTTCCACATGTGGGGGGAAAAGCCTGCCTCGGAGATTCCTGGGCGAATGTATATATTGTATATAGGTATGATTGTGTTTAGAAGTTTCTATTTTATGTTATTTGTTTACTTTTCTTTCTTTTATTTACTTTATTCATCGGTACTATTTATTTACTTTTTATATTTATTTCTCTATTATGTGTATATATTGTATGAATGAGAACTCTTAGCCCCCTAATAGCCCTCCAGCAGTGGCTGATTGTATTATTATTCAATAAATAGATTTTAAAAAAAGTATTGATAAGCAAGGCTACATACCGTCCTGCTGTGATATACTACAGTGATTTATAATTCATATCGAATTTCTTTTATAAACGGTTGCATGCAGGAAAAAGATTAAAAAATCAAGTTTTAATCGCAAAAAGATCTGTTTGTGATTTTAAACATCATAAATACATTAAGAGTGTTGCATTGAAGATGATGATGTGGACATTATTGATTAGTTTATAGATTGCTAACATAAGTTGGATCCAAACGAATACTATGACTTATCTGTTTGTTGAGATCTAATGGAGTGGTCATATCAGCTAGTTTATTTGGTGCCGCTATTGGCTTCTCGCTTAGCACTCTCGACTGTCTCCTGTCTTCCCAGCAGTGCAGTTCTTCCTTTCTTGCTGGGAGGTGTTTCCCTAAAAAATCCTCTCCCAGACTCTTCTCTCACTGACTGTCCTCGTTCCCATCCAGAAAAATCTTCAGTTAAACATATATCCACTTCTCCTCTAGGCTTTTGTATTGGTCAAACATTAGTTGAAGCGGGAGAATACTCCTTCTCCTGCAGAATATAGAAATGTGGATCAGCTTGTCTTGTGATCTTTGAAATAGACAAAAGTTTATCTTTATTATTCTCCTATCTCGCAGATGCGCTCCTTGGCCCCAGCGAGTATCCTTCTCAGGCCTTGCCCTATTTTACATGCAATAATCGCTATTGGCAATATTTACATTAAATTACCATAATCTAATATTATTTATTTTTAATTCACGAAATATAATTCAATTCATTTATAAAAAAACCCAACTTTCCTACATCATTGAATGTTTGATAACATTTTTTTGACCTCCCGAATGACCTCATTTGGTAGCGATTAAACAAAATTAATTATTCTAGACTAGAGAGTTCTATCGCCGGTTAGTTTTTAATTATCTAAATGCAGTTTTAATTTTTTCCCAACTTTAAGCATTTCTTAGTTAGACCGTAAGGAATTCAAAATATATTCAAATGAAATTTAATTATACAAACTCTCCGGCGGTTATGTTCGAGACTAAACGGCGCTGAAGGTTGGAGTAATAAAAACCTTGTAAATTATTCTGTAGATAGTGTTTACCCTGGAAAAGAGGGAGGATTGAGATAATTTTATGTAAAAGGGCGAGACAAGTTAAGAAGAGATCCTTCCAGCCTGCAAGGAGATGTCCTGATTACTGTAATAGGGCGGGGATGAGGAAGCTGAGGTAGGAAGCTAGCAGGGAGCAGTAAAATTATACTCTCCGAGGAGGGTCTCTTAGCAAGTCCCTAACGAAATAATTATCGTGTACATCTCTTCCTTTCTTCTCCATCCCCACCCCCCACCGTCCTCCCGCCCGCTACATCTGCATTTCCTTTATTCTCTGTCATCTTCCCGCATAATATACTCTTATAATTCTATGTTGACTGGCTAGTTAAAGGAAGCAGATGTATTCCTATATGTCATCATGCCAAATCTGATGGTTATTACCCCCAACAATAAATTTATATATAGATAGATAGATAGAATATTCTGGGACAAGGTCCCTTATTAATAACAGATATGAACAAAAAAATATAAACTACATCTGGCCAAAAATTACATTAATCAATATTAAAGAATATATACAGTCAGTGAAATTAAATTAAAACAAGTAAAAATAAAATAAAATTTAGAGAAAAAACGAAATAAAAAAAAAACATTATTTAAATGAAAAGAAAACAAAATAAAATAAGCATGGGTTGATTTTTAAAATTAAAACTCAATCAATTTTATCAACCATTCACCTCAGTCAAAATATGTTTCGCAATATTTATTTTATTGTATAACGCCATTTTGGGATGTGAGAAGGAATTGGTAGAGATGATATTTAAATGAGGACAAGGAAGAGGCATGGCGGATTTCAGATGGCAAGGAATTCCAGAAGGCTGTGGATCGGGCAATAAAGGAATATTCAAACGTTTTAGTTCTATGGGAAGGGATATAAACGTCGGAAACACGGGATCCTGTTTTCTGAGAGTGGGCCACGGGTTTAAACTGTAGGAGACTGTAGATGTAGGAAGGGTGTCTGGTGTTGATTGTTTATAATATAGCTTAAAATATATAGCTCAAACCATCCCAAACATCAAATAATTAATACATCCAAGAACCTAATACACAAATCAATAGAATTTACTGAGAAACCTTACACTCCACAAGTAAAAACAGAAATATACAAAACACTTATCGAGAATTTTTAAACTTAATCAACAAACTTTGGTACCGTCGATTACCTACAACACTAAACCATAAAGAAAATAAAACCAAAAAACAAATAACCCATAGGACACTAAAAGAAAACATTATAATAAAGAAACCTACACAACAATTCATCACCCATTTTTTTGAAAAAACAAATCCAACAAACGAGAACAATCAGGGCAACATGTCACAAACAAACAAAATGGACTTTAAGTCCTACTACAAAATGACATAAATACCTGAACTTACTAACAAAATTAAAGATGTATTTAAAAATTATGACATAACAGTAATCAAACTTGGGCAATATAATAATAAAAAACTGAGCAAGCACATCATACTTGAGTCTAGCGGATCCAGGAGTTAATTTTGTGGAGGCTTCAGCTCGAAAGGTTTTTTTTATATATATATAAAACGATAATTACTTACTCGTTGTTTAAAAAAAAAAAGAAAGAAAGAAAGAAATTAACTACCAATATGAAATGGAGTTTAAGTGGTTCTTGAAGTCCTATTACATGTAGTAACACGAATAATAATACTTTAAGAGATAATTTTTTTCTATAGAACATGGGTATATTTTACCATTTTGGGAAGCTTAAGCCCCAAATCCCCTCTCCATCTCTCCTCTTCCCTAGATCCGCCTGCGATACAAGACATAAAGTAGGATAAATATCTGGAAAATAGCTTGAGTACTCTGATTATAACTTTGTTATCTTCACTTTGGCAAAGTTAAAAAAGTCCTTTATATAAAGGACGCTTCTCGTGGTTGGATTATAGGGCGGATCGGGAGAAACCGTATCCAAGAAGAAGGGCAGAGTTTGGAACTCCTTAAGTGGGTGGGTGTATTATTGAAGCTACTGGAACAAAGCACGCCAGGAGGACATCAAATATATATAGTGGCATGTGGTCTCGGGTTACAGGGAGCTTCCTAATCAGATTTGCAACTGCTTCGGTAATTAGATTAATGCAGTTAGGCCGGTAGGCACACACACATGACGCGGCGCACGCATCACCCACCTCCGCCGCACCCTCCTCCCATATCTTATTATAACTTCGGACAGGCTCGTTGGATGGATAGTGCTTTAATGACCTGATCCAAGGATCTATCATCGTCCTCATTAGCTGTCATACCTGCATGGCGCATTACTTGAGCTGATTTTGATCTCAAATTGGAAAAATAAATACCACATGCGTTTTAAACGGATTATTTAAAATGATTCAAAATTTAAATATATATAATAAATTTCCTAATATGATTATGCATAAAATATTTTTTAATCTGCGATGTGATGGAGATAAAAGTCTGAGGTTTTCATTCTGGTAGAGTAAGCGCAGCAGTGATGGACATAGCTAGGAAAATGTTTGTATTTTTTGGCTTATGCCGTCGTAATTATTATAGTTATAAACTTCTCCGTTGGACATTTAGAATCTCTAGAGTCCCCTTTTTCTATTTAACACTTTAAAATTGAAATCCCTTCGAGGCGTCTGAAAAAAAGATGGCCTTGAGATATCCTTATATAGACATATTATTATAGTGCTACCTACCAGTGGGCACTTTCTCAACAAGCGTTTTCATGTGATTATACTGCTGTGCACACATATACTTGATGTGTTTATATTGTAATACAGTTGTAAATATAAAAATATTACTAAATATCTTAAATAAATAGTTTTAAAAAAATTGAACAAATATTTAGTTATACAGATATAATCACCATTAAAAAAAAAAAAAAACTTTTTGCACTAATGATCGAAACCCCGAAATTCAATCGTGCTAGTAATGGACTGGGGTCAGTACCAATAATGGACATACCTCAGAAAAATTCTAAAATCTTTATTTAACTATAACACACTCAATACAGTGAACATCAAACACACTGACCTCAAGAGCATTATAGAAATAACAATGATAGGCGTTGTAAAGCTTTCTTACGGAAACTTTGTTCATATAGTTGTCAATAGATGAGGGTATTGTTCTATTTACATGAATTCAATGAGGGTATTGTTTCAATTACATTTAACCTCCAACCTGTCCATCACTGAGCCCCCTGTCCATAACTGGTTTGTTCACCCTGATTGTGGAAATGTATTCACTGTACTGCCACATAGAAAATTTATTAACTTTTTCTTAATGTCTCCCAATCTCAAAGAGTCTTTTGCTTTTTTCTTCCGATTTTGATTATATACAAACATATTGAATCAAAATATGTTAATATCTCAAAAACTAGGAGGTTTTTTGCAAATATTGTCCAGTACAATATTAAAATACTTTCGAATCTCTATAAAAATGATCTTGTACATTTTTAAGATAAAATCAATGAAGATATTTATAAGGATATATTTATGGTATTTCCATTTTAAGCAAAAAATGCTTTAAACCACAAAATTTATGTTGTTCATAGTAGACGATATCTTTTTAAAGTTTAATTAATTTTTAACATTTTCTATCCTTCAAATTATTATTCAAAGTTTCTTTAATTTATAGTCTGTGGTCCAGACCCTCCCCAACGTGCACATCTCCCTCCCCCCACATCCCTATAAATTGCATATCGTTGTGTTCCTTATAACTATTTATTAAAAAAAAGGCAATGTTCCCACAAAAAAAACTGAACGCACTGCCCCAAAATGGCGTCTCAACATGGCGGACTGACGGCTTTGACTTATGTTATTTTTTTGGTCACTGAGAATCAGCATTAGGCTTAATTTCGTCATAGTTGGTCTTTTATTTAAACTGGGTAGTCAGGGAATAATATAACATGTAAAAATGTTAAAAAATAATTAGCTTAGGCAATAAAAACACCAGTAAAGTTAATTTTTTTAACAAAAAAAATTCAAGTTGAAAATTAAGCGTCGTTTGTAATTAAACGGGCAACTTGTATTTTTTTAAGATTTAATATAATTTACTATTGATTGTAACCCGAATTAAACATTTTTTTTGTTATTGCTTTTTATTCAACATAAAACGTGGTTGGATTAAAAATTACAAAATTAAGTTTCCTGGTTGTGTGTATGTAATCAGAACAGGGTTTATGGTAAATTTTTATAAGTTTTGATGTCTTCTATCATACATTATCAATTATATGAAACTAATGTAAATCTAAACTTGCACAATAATTTTGTGGTTTGAAGCCATTTTTGCTTAAAGTGGAAATACAACAAATATAATCTTATAAATATATACGTAACCATTAATTTTATCAAAAAGATGTATAGGATCATTTTTATAGAGATTTTAAAGTACTTTAATATTTTACTGAACAATCATTGCGAAAAAATCATTGTTTTTGAGATATTCTCAAAAAAACTAAAAAATATTATTTATCTGTCCTTCCTCCCCTCCCCCCATTAGAATCCGACGTGGTATTTTTCAGGACTTTTTATCAGTTATTTTTGAGAGGGTAATAAACAATTTCTGGCAAGTTTCGTCTTTATTTTTTTGGATGTTGGGGTCAATCCCTAATTTTTCTCTGTCTGATTGTGACATACATCATTACAGAGGGCAAAAACAGACCAACTCCGCAAGACTTTTGAGCTAGCGACTGTAAGAGACTTTATAACATGCTGACACGTCAAATATTTTGATAGCCAGCAAGACAACTAGTGAGCTCACTAAACTAACGACTAATCACGTTAAAAATTGAAAAACCCTTAAATTCCTCATAACTCCCTTAAACTGCATACGAGCAATGCAGTACAAGGGACTCCATCCCTCAAAGAAATATGTGGAAATCCCAACAACTGATCTTTGGGGATAAAAGAAAAACAAAATATAACTAAAATATGTGAAGATCGTATATTTTCATTATTTTAGTATGATTCGTCATGTTTAATATGACGATATTTAGTATGAAATTCGTTGTGATTAAGTTTTGAATAATATATTTTTCCTTTTATGCATCTCTAACACGGCGTAGCATTAAGATACATTTTGAATAATAGCTCATTACAAAGACGATGAAATGTTGAATATTTCAATCACTTGCAGTGTGCAGGCCCAATTTTTAGTTTCTGACGTATTTTAATCCGTATGCAAAAACATTCCAATCAGTCGACCCAGCCGACATTACCCGAGCGTTACACATCGGAGTCTGACGGCTCAATCTAATTCACACTCTACAAAAAAAATTTGCAAAACGCGCCTAAATAAGCTTTCATTAAAAAAATGACAATGAACATATATTGGCATGACAATGAGGATATATTGGTATGGATTAATATTCCTTCGGTATGATGGTAAGGCAACGATCTAATCCAAAAAAATTCTCCGAAACAAAATATTTATTCCTAAATAAAAAACAAGGGAAAAATGCGGATATTAATTCGATCATTGTCCATAAACTAAACATTAATGTGCTCTTAGAAAATAATTTGAAATAAATAGCAGTTTGTTAGAGAATTATTTTATATCTAAATACGTAGGTTTTAATAATTAGAGTTATGATTATCAACACATTTCGTACACGTATAATTTCTGTTTTTTTTTTTTTTTTTCTTTAAGTTTCTTTTAAATTCTTTCTTCTAATAGAGAACGCAACAGTTTTTAATACACAAACTTTATACCGAAAATTTGATAAATATTAGTAGTACGTATTATATAATAAATATTAGAAGTACGATTTCTGCTGGACAAACTTCATTTGACCTATTTGATCACACAATATGATAATGGGAATTATGTGTATCACTCACTCCTCTCACCCACTGGCTCAGATGGGTCGGAGTGTGTCTTGTCCCTCGGGAGGGTGACAGGCCTCATCGCAATCGGTTATTGCTTCCTAATATCACTCTCTTATATTATAATGCATGGCAACAGATTCTTACGTTTATTTTAATTGACAAAGTTAATTGATAATATATTCTAATATTAATTGTTTTCGGTTGTTCATTTTGTTATATACTTAGATATATATATATATATATATATATATAGCTACTGGTAGCTTAATATATGTGCTAGTGGATGGTGCTGAGACTGTCGGTGTGTCCCTGGCCTGATCGAAGCTCTATTTTTTAAAATTCTTGCTTTGAAGAGTTTTCCATCGTTGACTTATAAAAAGAAAATACCGGGATCGAAATGTCAATAAACATAGAGAAAATGAACATTCAATAGTTTATTAAATAATTAATAAGTGACCTTATTCCCAATTAAATAGTTAGGTTTATATATATATATATATATATATATATATATATATATATATTAAATATCAATTTCACGGTTGCCTAAAGTTTTTTTTTTTAAATTAAATAAATAAATTATGTCTATATTTTAATTTTTATCCTGTTAATTTAAGTTTTTATATACATAAAGTTAATAAAAGTTAAACAACGTTGAGCGTTCACTAGAGAAAGGCAAGCTGCCCGAGACTTCCCCTCGGATATGCGGGGACTGTCAGCTTACTGGAGGCAACTCGCACCGACCGAACGTAGGCCCGATGACTATCCGTGTACTTACATCGGGAATCGGTATGTGATTTACGAGAATGTCTAAGGTTTGCTCCATGGACGGTCAGTTTCAGAGAAAGAAATATAGGTCTTCGTGCTCCTGCTGGCCCTGAGCAGCCATAATCTATTAATATTTAGAAAGAAAAAAAAAGAAATATATATATATATATATATATATATTGTAATATTTTTATTGTTATCTCTTATTTATCTCTCTGTCTGTCTGTCTATTATTGCCGACGTTTGTCTTTTAAAATCTGAAATCTGTCCTTCTAACCTTTAATCTTTCTGTTAGTCAATTAACCTGGTATTCGTGTATCTATTTAAGTTTGTAAGAATGGGGTGTACAAGCTTAGATAGGATGAGAAGGATAAGGTATATAAGGTAAGACCGCCAAGAATGATAGAGGGACAACCCCTACACAACCAGGGCTCTGCAACCGAGGAGGCAATCCCCTGACATTGCGAGGATAGGATAAGGTAAGACCGCCAAGAATGATAGGGGGACAACCCCTACACATCCAGGGCTCTGCAACCGAGGAGGCAATCCCCTGACGTTGCGAGGATAGGATATAAGACCGCCAAGAATGATAGGGGGACAACCCCTACACATCCAGGGCTCTGCAACCGAGGAGGCAATCCCCTGACGTTGCGAGGATAGGATAGGATAAGGTAAGACCGCCAAGAATGATAGGGGGACAACCCCTACACATCCAGGGCTCTGCAACCGAGGAGGCAATCCCCTGACGTTGCGAGGATAGGATAAAGACCGCCAAGAATGATAGGGGGACAACCCCTACACATCCAGGGCTCTGCAACCGAGGAGGCAATCCCCTGACGTTGCGAGGATAGGATAAGGTAAGACCGCCAAGAATGATAGGGGGACAACCCCTACACATCCAGGGCTCTGCAACCGAGGAGGCAATCCCCTGACGTTGCGAGGATAGGATAGGAAGACCGCCAAGAATGATAGGGGGACAACCCCTACACATCCAGGGCTCTGCAACCGAGGAGGCAATCCCCTGACGTTGCGAGGATAGGATAAGGGTAAGACCGCCAAGAATGATAGGGGGACAACCCCTACACATCCAGGGCTCTGCAACCGAGGAGGCAATCCCCTGACGTTGCGAGGATAGGATAAGGTAAGACCGCCAAGAATGATAGGGGGACAACCCCTACACATCCAGGGCTCTGCAACCGAGGAGGCAATCCCCTGACGTTGCGAGGATAGGATAAGGAAAGACCGCCAAGAATGATAGGGGGACAACCCCTACACATCCAGGGCTCTGCAACCGAGGAGGCAATCCCCTGACGTTGCGAGGATAGGATAAGGTAAGACCGCCAAGAATGATAGGGGGACAACCCCTACACATCCAGGGCTCTGCAACCGAGGAGGCAATCCCCTGACATTGCGAGGATAGGTAACCCTACACTCCCAGGGACAACCTGGAAGATGCAAGGGGGACTGTAGGAAAACAAGGGCCAACCAAGTTATTCCTACGAAAGGAGAGAGGAGGTAGGTTAGGAGAGAAGAGAGAAGGAGGAAGGTAAAACCAAAAAATAACACATTGGTCTGGTTTCAAACTGTCAGACAGAGAGATACCAGGAGCCTATGTGAGAAGGTAGTGACTCGGGAGAGAGTGCCTGCCCTAGGGGCCAGGCTGCTATTTATACTAATAGTGAACCCTCAGACCTGTGAGAGACAACACTAGTAACAATTATTTTAATTAGGCCCTGAGATCTCTAAGTCCAAACTCCTTTTATTTTTATTTAATTATATTTCATGAATACTTATTTTAAAAATATTACAAACATTAGTTATTTACAAAAGCATTAATTACAAAAGGAAATAATAAATAGCTTTAAAATGAAATATCATAGTTCACTAGGAAATTAACAGGTTGCGCTACTAAAATTATTAATCATTATTAGAAAAACAATGACTTGCATAAATGAATAAAATAGTTCATTAGAACAACGCCTAGAGGGCGCCACGCGCATCCTCCAAAACACCATACCACTAGTCATTTACAATTCAACCTTTGACAGAGAAGGACCTCCCGTCCGTTAGCTCTAATACATCGTACCTTTTAATCCTTATCGCTAGTTAAATGTTATTATTGTTTTTACAATTTCAAATTAAATTCACAACTAAAATTAATAAAATATCTAGCAATAAATTGAATTTATAAATATATTACATATAAATGTTTCTTTTCACACAGTTCAAAAATAATAAAAGAACAAAACATGAACATGAGTTTTATTAACAATTACAATTTATAAAGGCCCTAATAAAATATGTTACAATATATATATATATATATATATATATATATATATATATATATATGTATATATATTTACCCATCGGAATCTGACAGCTCAATCTAATTCACTCTACTCAAAATACGTCTAAATAAGTTTGCACTTCAAAAATTAATTATGTAATTATAATATCGACAGCCACACTGAAAAAGCCTGTAAGGACAATTTCCATGGTAAATTCAGGTCTGTTGCCATTCTGATTCCACAAAATGAAATCTACGATGTTTCATTTCTTCACTAGTGTTGCCCAAATGCAAGATTTGGCTAGTCTTGGTCTTGCTCTTGCAGTGTTCACACCTGGTCTTGGTCTTGTCTTGCACACTCAGCGTTGGTCTTGGTCTTGCTCTTGCAGTAAGAGTCTCGCAAGTCTTGCAGATCTTGCAATTATCTATTAGCCTATTACTATATATTAAACATGTTAATATATGTCTTAGATCAATAAAAAAGAATAGATACATTGGAGCCTATCTTTTGACCTAGACATAGCAAAGTTCAACCAAATTTACTTGAATATACATACTTTAAAGACATTGTCAAGATAGATAGTGATAGACCCTCACCTTAGATGGAATGTAAGGGTTGTGGTATAAAGACATTAAATACAATGTTAGCATTGATTGAAATAAAAAATAGAACACATATATATATAGTGCTTAGAGTTTATTTAAACAATAATAACAATTTGGTCCGATCAGATGGTACAGTTTTTCTATCATTCTATCAGTCGGTACTATTGATAATAAATAAATCAAATTTTAAATAGTGACATATTTTTATTTAAAAAAAGTTATAGTTATGATTGTGTGTGTGTGTGTTGTGGAAATACTAATTTGGCAGGCTCACTTTGACTTCTTTTCACAGAGCTTTTATCATATACTTTGTATTCTTTTTTAAAATTTCTAATAAGTGTCGGGCACTAGAATTAATCCAGGCCGGCAGTGATATCAGGGAACTAGACACAGCAAAGGAGAAAGTGGTAGGTGGGATTAAAATATTAAACGGTCTAAAAAATAATCGAAACCTCCTGGACACTGCAAAATGAGATTGACTGGGAAAACGCTACAATAACGCCAGACAATCACAGACAGAGAATTTATTTGAAAAGTTAACAAGAAACAAAAAAATAACTCTAGTTTTATTTTTTTAAACCAATGCATCTTCAAAATCGCAAGAAGGTCAGAACTAAATGATCTACACATCAGCAGTTTGCCTAGAACTTGTCTACCATTCATGAATCAAACCATTTCCATATGAATGTGAGTATGTTAAAAACGAATCTTTCATAGACTACTTCAAAATAACAAGCACGCATTTTGTGTCTCCCCAACAGTGGGAGACACAAAAAAGTGAATAACCCTTTTTATCTAATACTCGCTTTCTCGCCAACTTTTTTAATAATTTTCATTAGAAGTATCGTTTCTCCACATTTTGGAAACTGTCATGCTCTGATTATTATTACTAAAGTTATAGGTTTTACTACAATAAATTAAATTGCTTACAATAAAGTAACTAAAAAGCTATAAGTTAGAAGTATTGGCTCTAAAATATTATTTGGTAGAAATACGATAAAAAAAGTCACATATAGCATTACATCTTTGCGTACATAGAGCATTACATCTGAAATTGTTTCATTTATTGTAATATGTTTTTATCAAAATTACGAAATGTATTAATATTAAGCTTCATTTTTGTTTTTTGAATATCAAAATCCTACCACATTTTTAGATGTAGGTAGAAACAAATACATTTTGTCATCAAACAATACCAATTCTTATTATACTTTCCCTGAATTATATCATTAAATAATTCTTCCCTTCTTTTCTTTTCATTCCAACAGTAGTCGTTTTACTTCATACTCATAACGTAATATCTTATATACAATTGTGTAAGTGATATAGCATTTCCAATTACTAAAATATATTAATTTTCTCGCGACCTATCATATTCTCTTCCTATATTACTATTGTATAATTATGGAATTTCCATTCTATAATAATACCATATAATATATATTTCCATGATACAATGTATATATTATTCTATAATGATATAATACATATAAAATTCTGTGACCAACCACTTTCTTAGACAATCACAAATTAGCCATTATCGGCTAATTTTTATCTTTCTTTATCATCTTAATTTATTTATATTATTTTTTTTTTCAATAATTTGTGAGTGTAATTCTTTAACGTATTTTTTTTAAACTCCAAACATAACTTAACATTACGTTTAGTCTCAATAAAGGACATTAGTAATTGAGATAGAGCAGTTAATGTATTTTAAGTTAAGTTTTCAACCCCCAACGCGTGCCATCACTCATGATTTTTATACTGTCTTGAACAGCTCTCATTTGTATTCTATATTTTATTCTCTCTCTTTTCCTCTTCAGCCCCTCATTTTCCTCTTCCCTACCCTTATTTCTTTTTTCATATCGTGGCACTAACTTATAGTTATAACCACATTATTGTCTGTCTTACTACTTATTCATTTAAAAGTATTTCATAATATTTTAATATTTTTTGCAACTTACACATATTTTAACTCACAGTAGCGTTATCTTTACTTTAACGTTATCTTTGCGTTAACTTTTTATATTTTATTATATTTTACGTGTCATATATTTCATTCATTACTAATTATTTACTTTTTCTACTTTATATATTGACAATAGTATGTATTCGATTTCTCACATTTTCTTGTTATTAGGAAGGTGTCCATTATACTCTTATTTTACTTTTTTATTTTAGTGTGTTCTACAA
Source organism: Nezara viridula (assembly GCA_928085145.1). Lineage (NCBI taxonomy): Eukaryota > Metazoa > Arthropoda > Insecta > Hemiptera > Pentatomidae > Nezara > Nezara viridula. Next base: position 73,478,431 of record OV725079.1, on the reverse strand, counting down.
ATCAAAATTTTTCATATATATTATTGTATCTTAACGTCATTTATAATAATAATATTTTTCAATTTATCTCTTACCTTGTCTTGACTTTATACCTTTACTCTTTATTTAATTTATTCCTTTACTTTGGTATCTAATTTTTCCTTAGCCCAGATAACGATATATCTGCGCGCAATGAAATGTTTTTTTATGAGTATGTAATTTCATCTCTGACCGCATCTCCAACTATCATCTTCTAAAATGTACAAATTGTTTATTGTATTACATAAAATACAATAAACGATAGGATTTTTTTTTATTTTTTTTTTCCTCGGATTGAAGCCAGGCATGGTTCATTAATGCCAGAGACCATAAAAGACTGCGATGGAAACGGTTTGTCGGAGGAGGGTAACTAGAAAATTCAGAATAGAAAGAAATTCAAATTCAAAGAATTCTGGAACGGTTGGAGGTGAAAAGTAACATCCTCGGAGATAATGAAGAAAAACGATTACGCTGGTTTGGGCATGAAAGCCTACAAGAAAGCCTGGCGGGACATTGCTTCATAGAAAAGGCATGTAACATTCTCAAGTCTAGCAAAGCATGTGTGAATCCTTTGTTTCGTGGCGGAATCAACTCGACCTTCCCACTTTGGTTAAAATAGGTTTAGTTGTACCTCGAGAACAACCCTCTAACGTGAAAAATTCCATAACTAAAATATTATTTATCAATATATAAATAATATATGGGCTTTAAATAACCACGGATAAGACAACATATATGATTAGCTGCAAAAATGGCGATATTACTGGTGATATCGATATAGATGGTAATATGTTTGAAGAGGTGGCGAAGTTTAGGTATCTATAATAGAATATATAAAAAAAAAAAATATATATATATATATATATATAATAGAAAAAACGAAATTGAAGAACAGATTAAGGTTGGGCTGAAGGCAGGAAATACTTGTTAATTTTCTGTGACAAAACTACTTAGCTCGCGCCTGTTATCCCGGAGTTTTAAAATTAGAATCTATAAAACCATTGTCTTACCTACAGTTCTTTATGGTTGCGAAACATGGCCGCTTACATTTAGGGATGAGCAACGTCTTAAGGTTTTTGAAAATAAAGTATTGCGTAGAATATTCGGACCGAAGAAGGATGAATTAACCGGAGATTTCAGACGGTTACACAACGCCGAATTGCGTGAACTGTATCGGAGTAATATAATTGAGGTGATTTCATCCCGGCGAATCAAATGGGCTTGTAAAATTGTTGGACTTAGTAACGAGAGAATTCCTAAAAGGTTAATATTTGCTGTACCGAATGGTAAACGTCCGAGGGGTAGACCGAAGCGAAGGTGGGAAGATTGCATTAAAGCCGATCTGAAGGGACTAGGTCTGGATGGCGAACGGTGGAGGGAGGTGTGTAATAAACGATTGGTGGTGTCGGCATCGAACTCGGCAAACTTCGGGTTTGCTGAATCTTTATTATTATTATTATTATCATTATTATATAAATAATAAAAAATAATAATAATTATAGAGCCGTGAATGTTTTTTATAGAGCCTAAGTATGTATAACCTTCGAAATATATAAATAAATTACGTGGGTTAATGTTTATTTATTTACTTGAATATTTATTATAAAATCATTTTTATGTGGTGGAAAAAGTTTAAAAATAAAAGTAATACAAAAAAAAAAACTTTCTGCAATGAGTGGATTGAATATACATAAGCTTTGGATTTTTTTTTATTATTATAGCCATTATTGATGTCTGTTACACTCGTACTATTGAAGTACAGGTGGCCCTGGAGCCGAGGACAGTGGTCGGGCCCCGGAGGCAGTGCAGTGGGGCTGTCAGGGCTGACTAATGCCCCTCATAATGGCGGGGCACCCCCGGGCCGGACCAGCTATGCGCAATCATCACTGGATTTAATTTGGCCTCGCTGTTAGCAGTCTATATATGAGCTCCCATCAATCCTCCCTCGGCTCAACAGCTCTGATTCAGTGAGCGCTAAATGCTCTCTTAGTTTCTGAAGTCCTCCAGAGGAATTAACCTTAAATAAACAAAAAGAAAATATACAACACCGTCCATATCACACATTTCTATTTAGGTTTCACATATTTAATAATAATTTTAAAAAATAAAGATAAACATTAATATAACTAATAAAATGAAAAAAAATAACTGAAGAAATTTTACCTCTTGTTGTTATTGGGATTTAACATTGTTGTGCACTTTAAGTAGAACAAGAGTAGAAAAGGCGGTTAGTCTTGGTATGTTTCGGGGATGGCTGATGCCTCAATTGAAATAAATCTCATAAAATTGAAATATATTCCATGAATATAACAATTAGTAGATTTAAGGCTCATTTACACGGTGCCAGTTGGCTTGCCAGTCGAGGTCGCCAGTCACTCAATGCCAGCGACTGGCAACGTGTAAACGGTTCATGCCAGTCACTGGAGAGGCCAGCGAGGCACTGGCAAGAAAATTTTGATTGACTGGCGCACTGGCAAGCGCCTACTCGGAACTAGATATGACTAACCAGCAAAACAAATCGTTATTTTAATATGATTTTTTTTTTTAGTTTAATAAAAATTTATACAAAATTATAGTCCATGGCACAGACTCCCTTTTATCAAATCATTAACATCCGCCTGTAACTTTGTGAATAGCTTGATCTCATCATAACCTAAAACTATTTTATTTGCGGAAACTCTTGGAATTGGGGCTTTTTCAAACAGGAGGTCTGTAAACTTTGTCTATTTAATTAGTAACTAAATGTTTTCAGGACCTTTTAAAATAACAACAAATGAAATCAGGATAACAAGTCTATCAGTAATTTATTTCGGATTTAAAATTATCATTTTTATACATTTTCATAAATTCAACAATTACAAAATTTTATTTAAATTGATTGAAAAATGGCATTGAAAAGTTGTAGTAAGGTATTTAATATATATATATATTTCAAACGTATATTATTTGAATGTGAATTTAAAAAATGTCATCCTATCTCAGCACAGTTTAGAAGTTATTAATATTTTTATATAAATATTTAAGTAATTGTAAAATATATAATATTAGATTTTGGCTCTAGTTGTAGTAATATTGTGTTATAATAACAAATATAATTATTATTGAAATATTAAGTAGAAAGAAAGCAAATGATTCTCTTTTTTTTATTTTTATTTAATTTATTTTTTTTATTTATTAAGACGAGATATCTGCTTGTTAAGAAAAACTGCAAATAAAGGTATAGAAAAAAAATACACTTTTATGTCTTAATAATTTAGTATGATTTCATTTAATTCAAGTGCTTTCATCTTATTCATTATGGTTCAAAAATATGCTTTAATTATGCTATATATAATAGACATTCACTAACTATACTTATTACTACGGTTACGGTCCCCGGATTCCGATATTCGTCTAGACTGCCAAGCAACCGGGATTGTTTCGAATTTTGTCTATCTTACGAAGTCTATAAAATTGTCATTTTTAGAAATATTTGAATGGATGTCGGATAGATGTAAAGATGCTAACGTAAATAATCATTATATACGATTTAAAGGTGTAGGACACCTGGGACTGTTACCGCTCGGGACTGATTAAATATGATTTCCGAACGGTATCATCCCCCGATGTCCGATACATATTGCTGACGTGACAGAACAGTGCTCACACATGGTGATTGAGATAATGTTTGGAACGTTGGAGGTCAATTCTTGGATCATCTTAAATATGAAAAAAGAAAAACCCATATCAATTAAAATTTTTTTATCTGTTCTCGCTGATGAACTTGCAACTCAGCGCCAAACATCATTACCACGTCTGGGTTGTGTCCATTCTTTTATTAAGCCTTCAGGTTAGAGAAGAAAACAGCGATAGCAGAGAATACTGATAAGAACTGAGAAAGATCCTAGGAAGTAATGAGGCAAATAACTTGTATCACAAGCAGTTAGCAACTTAATACTTCACTTTCATTTTTCCTTTTCTTAAAATAAATTCCAATGTAATAGTGAATACCCAAATACCTATACTTTTGTTGCATTTCCAGAATATGGTACTTACTTGGAAACTTCGATTTTTTTATATTCCATTTTTTTTTATCTTTACATTAGACACAGTCCGGTATCTTGGCTTTCTCTTATACCGAAAACAGACATGGAACCCACATACTAGACTAAAAAGACAAGAACTGAACCGATGATATGGCCAGCTATATAGACTACTAAGCAGAAAATCTAAACTTTCCATTGAGAACAAGCTACTGATCTACAAAACAATACTGAAACCTATTTGGACTTACGGACCAGATATAATCCTCCAAGAAGATTGAAACGGTAGTGGCCTCGCTACCTTTTTGTAGACTGTATAAATTGGAGTTCTGGAAATGGCCAGATTCTTCACTCAAGACATGAGTGTATGTGGCTAAAGTGCTCTCGACCAATCTCCGCTGGCTTTAGTACCAGTGACGCGGTTGGGAGAGTAGCGCAGGGTTCTCCTGGAGTTCCCTCGCCTGATTGTATATAGGTATGCATTTGTTTTTTTTTTCTTAGTTTTAATTTTCTTATTTTTTAGGTTATTTTATTTTATTATCTATTGTATATACTTTTGATTATTATTTTGTTCTATTTATTTTATTTTTTTGTACATATAGTGTGAATGTCATCCTACCTCACTATAATGTCCAAGAGACAGATTGTTATAATACTCAATAAAAAAAAAATCTTTACATTTAAAAAGCTATTACACGAATAATGTATAAATTATATCATAAAAACTATAATTATATGTAATAAATAAACTATTTCTCATTTTATTTTCAATATTTAAGATTTATGTCCCTAAAAATAACACTTTTTTAATGAAATAAAGATAAACAGTAAAAAAATCGTCTCGGACTTTGGAGTCCACTCACTCCTACGATTGCTGGCCATTAATGAGGACACAATCAACAGATAGAGACTACGAATAGGGAATTTAGTTCACCATTTCTCTTAAAAGACAGCGGTATATCGCGAAACTGATGTATGCCTCCTCCGGCGTCTGATGCCGTTAGGAACTTCGTGTTTGTCGCCGATGACCGATATTGTCAGAAAATACATTTAAGAGATATAATTCTCTGCAGCTAACGTGTTATATTAAATACATAAGTAGAGTATGTTTATATGAGTTTAAAAATACTGAGTTTGCGGGGAATTTCGTTTCAAGTTAATCAATGGCATTCTTTTTATTGATATAACATTGATTGACGTTGCAACAAGAACTAGAAAAAAAAAGAAATAATTAATAAAAAGTAAGAAACAATATTTAACATTTCTCTTACCACTAAACATACTTTACCATTTAAATTTTTAATTAAATTAAATTTCTTTTTTCTTTTTCTTTTCTTTTCTTTTTTTTTTTGGTGCGTTTAGCTCCAATCCAATTAGAATAGGTTTGGTTGTACCTCTTGAACAGCCCTACACAAAACTCCCCTCCATTAGAAATAGTGAGATAGGTAGTAAATAGTTCACGAGAGAGAGACTGGTCTGCCAGTCAACTGGCACATGCCAGTAGAACAAATATTTTTGTTTGACTGGCACACTGGCAAGCCCCTACCCTCGGCAAGGTATGACCCTCGGCAAGGTAACCAGCAAAACAAATTGTCCAAAATACTTATTTAAATATATTTTTTTTTTTATGATTGATGAAAACCTATGCCTAACTATAAATCAGCTGAAGGCAATATTACCAAAATTTTAAAATAATATATCCTGTCCGAACACCAATATTCGTAATATAAGCTTAGCAAATTGTGGATATCGGTAATAGATTACACTGCAATAAGGTGTTTTATTTTAGTTCTAAATCGCTTATAACTAATCTGTCTGTATTTATTCATAACTTTTAACACTTTTAAACGATAAAGATTTGTTCTTGTTTTGTACGGCACTTATATGCCAAATCGAAACCAGAAAAGAAAAAAAGCATCTTTAATATGACAGTGTCTATCTGTATGGGCGGAAAGATTAAGATTTTAGAGAATATTATATTAAGTAAATAAATCGTAGAAGATGATGGTGAATAATCAAGAACGCTTAAATGTATAGCTTAAAATGGAGGGTAATAACTTATGATAGTCGATTATTTATTTATTCCTCCCTTCCTTGTCTTTCGGCTACATGACATTTTCCATTGTAACAAATGTAATTCATTTATTATTTCATAAATGTAATTTATTTATTTTACACAAAATTTTTAAATTACTTCGATAAATTATTAATATTTTAAATACAGTCCTTCGTTTCAGATTACCATTTGGTCATTGATTAGATCGACTTTAAATTAAATTAGAATTTTAACAGAACCGTTTCAAAATATTGTTAGCATTTGAATAAATACAATATTTTATATTGTATACAATATTTTACATTTTTTACCATATTTTACATTATATATAATTTATAGTGATACAACACAGTGTAAACTGCTATCTTAAATGTAATATTTCATATGGACTCCTTTGGACTTTTAAACAGAAAAAAATCACCTATATTATTCAATTATTAAAATTATTATTAGAATATTATTCAAGATGAAGTAAAAATTAATATTGTATTATTTTGCTTTTAATACATCGATCTTCGACCTAATGACTTCAATTCAAATTCAATATCCAACAAAACTGAAACAGACAAATGTTTAGCCACTAAATTAGTACCTTTCAAGGGCACTGAATGTTCTTATAAATGAGTGAGATAAAATGGAAATTATATTTTATTATTCTGGTACTGTTATATTTCGTAATCAGATGGATTACGAAATATAACAGAATAATAGAAAAAACTAGGATATAATAGAAAAACCTAGTTCTTTAAAGAGGCGAGGTTTGAAAGAGGAAACTGATTGTGTGTGTCTAATATCAGCAGGGATGGAATCCCAGAGGGAGACGGCTTGAATTGCAAAGGATTTGCAGCACAGCACAGCAGTTCGGTGAGGGGGAGGTAGAGGTCGGAAGTATGACATCTAGTGGGACGGGATTGAATGAAGTATTTAAATTGTAAGCTGTGGAAAAATAGGAGGGTCTATGAGTTCTAATGATTTGGTACAGAAAGGTAGCTAGGAATTACCTACGGCGATAGGATGGATAGAGCCACTTCAACTCGGTGTAATATGCGTATCTCTTGAGAGTTCGAAAATAAAACGTAATTGGCAAATCATTAGGCGTTTATGTTTGGCTTCGCAATCTCCCACAATCCACCGTACACCATACAGACATAGTCGAAGTGGGAGAAAGCAAGGGAGGTAACTAGGAGTTGACGGGACTTATATGGAAGGAAGGAGATAACATAGGCGATTGAACTGTTTTAGGGAGCAGATTGCGAAGAGAAATTTGGGAGATGTGTGGTTTCCAGGAGAGGGTTTAATCAAAAGTAACACCTAGTTTTTAACGGTAGTATGGAATAAGATAGGGGAGTTGTTCAGGAGAAGATTGGGGAATACCTCTGGACAAGGGTGGAGATTCTGATGGGGGGCTATTAGGATTTACAAAAAAAATCAGGACCATAATCGTTTGTATGGGACTTTTGAATGGAGTTAGGAAGATCATCAAGGATAATGTGGGGAAACAAGTAGTGATCAGTATTAAAAGAGGAAAACATAGGAGCCGGATTGGACGTGATGTGGTTGCTAAAGGGCAGGAAAATGACTGGGACTGAGGTGTATTACCAATAGTCAATTTTCTAAGAATAGACCAAGTGGCATTGGTATTAGGGGAGTTAGATAAGGAATGATAGTATTAACTGGATTTGGTACGGCGTACTGCTGATTGAGTTCTGCTTCGAAGCTGTTCGAAGGATAGAAAATCTTCAGGAACTCGAGTTCGTTTAAACCGCCGCCTTGCAGCATCTCTTTCTCTCATACACTCTCTCAAATCAGGAGTCAGCCAAGGAGCGAGAGGATTTTGTTTGTGATAATAGGAGCATGTCGGTCGAGGATGGAGTGAAGATAGTGCTTAAGGTTTCTACCATGGTGTCGATGGATTTTGAATAGTAAATACGATCCCATTGAATATCGTCAAGATCGTATGACAATGTTTCGTGAGTGAGAGAATTTAGGTTTCGGAAGGATATCGATCGACAAGAAAAGGATAGGATAGGGATATTGTAAGAAATCTGGATAAGACCGTGGTAAGATAGAAACGGGATCGGATGCTGAAATGCAGGAAGGAGTTTATCAAAGGAATCTAAGATAAACAGATCTAGCCAGGACTCCGAGAACTAGGTATATATGGTTGAGTTGTAGAAAACTATAAAATAATGGCTAAAGGCTGAGAGAATGGAAAGCACTGAATTGTTACTTCTAACTTCTAATTGTTACTTACTTCTAAATGCTCTTCTTATACAGTGATCAGAAAATATTTTCATGCATGGGATGATACAAGATTTAAAAATCAGTAAAAAGTATTCTTTCCTTTATATAGATTTTTTAAATTTAAACGCCAATACCAATCGTATGAATTTACTCAAAAATATTTGCCTAACAGTAAGTACATATATTTTTAATTTAAATTAAAGTATAAAATAAGAATTTTAATGCAGCAAAACTTTTTGTACATAGCTGTGTTATACAATAATTTATTTTACAAACAAATTTCAAATTATTAATATTTTGGATACATTTCTTCGGATGTATTAAATATTAATTGTACGTTATGTAAATATTAATTGTTGTAGTAAAATTGTACGTTTTAGAGTAACAATTGGGCATTGATTAGATCTTCTTTGAAGTCGAATAGGATTTTCCATATATTTTGATTTCTGAGCTATTAATCGACATAAGTCCATAAACGTTCGATGGGATTTAAATCTGGACTCTGGAGAGGAGTTCTATGTTCATTTGGATAATAACCGTTCGGGCTAAGGATTACTATTCTGATAAAATGAAAACTCTTGCTACATTAAAATTCTTATTTTATACTTTAATTTGTTATAAAAAAGTATGTTTTTGTTGTTATGCTAACAATTTTTAAAATATTGATAAGATTTGTGTTTAATTTATAATTGGGTGTTCAAATAAAAAAAAATATTTCGGAAAGAATTGTTGTTTTTTTTTTACCACCTATCATTTCATGTTTGAAAACTTTTGGCTGGGCTGGTTTCTGAATTGCAAATTTTTACTTTTTTCGACCATTTGTAGAAACTAATTAAATAAATACGTATTTTTTAAATTATTAAATAAAGACCTGCATAACACTCGAATCGTTCTACATTAACGGGATGTGTAAACTTTATGCGCCAGTCAACTGGAATGCGACTGGCACCGTGTAAATGAGCTTAAACCGTAATGTGCCAGTCTACTGGAATGCCAGCGACTGGTACCAGTGACTGGCGCCAGCGACTGGCACCGTGTAAATGAGCCTTTAGTCAAGTGTAGACAATTTTTAATAATTGTCAACACAGCTGGACTAGAGACAGGGTTTAGGTATTTGCCCTCATCTCGTAGATTATGCCGCACAGATATAATTTTGGGCAAGCGATCCGATTGGAAAGTAATCAACTTAAGCTCTGGTCTATTTGAAGGATCAAAGGAAGGCTAGATGAATTTCAGCATTCTGATGGAAAAACTCGCATAACAAAACACCTATAGAAAGGTAGAAGAGGTAGGCCGTTTTGGCCGCCCTTTGTGGTTTTTTTTTTTACAGAAGTATATTACTTGCGACAGGACAAATACCCTGGAGGGCTCGGGTGGAGGCTTTCGGGCTGAAGCCTCCCCCAATATTATAAAATATAACCATATTGTATGGAAAAAAATCTTAAAAATTATCTCTTAAAGTATTAATGCTCATGTAATTTTACATTTAAAAGGACTTAAGGAATCATTTAAGAACCATTTCATATAGGTAGTTAGTTTCTTTCTTTTTTCCAAAGAAATTATCGTTATATGTATATGAAAAAAAAAGTTTTCGGGCTGAAGCCTCCCCCAAAATTAAATCCTGGATCCGCTAGTGCTGGAGGGTGTCACCCAACCTCACCTTGATACGGTTCATGATGCAGCATCAAACCAGCCATAGTCGATCTCTTTGGGCTAATCTGGCAGTGTCCTTCCTACTGCATTACTTACGTTCAAGGACAGTAACAAATCGGTCTATATCCGTGGATTATGGCTGATCAGAGTCATCAGATCACGATAATCTGTTTTTATTTCCCTGTGATAGACCGTCCTTGCACCAAAGCTCTAGGAGCCTACTGGTACACTGGAAAACCACATCGTGATTCTCGATTAAGGTAACACCGGAGAGGAGCAGAAATCTCGGGCAAAGTTGATTTATCCGCTAAGTGGTCACGCAATTCGAGCTATCACCCATCCAAAAGTACTTACCGTACTTGTCTTTGATTGCCTATTGTAAACGCCTTAACCCGCTTGGCCATCCCGCGTAATATATGTAGCATGATTTATTTCTTATTACCTATTAAATGGCATACGTTAAATATTTCTAAACTATTGTTGTTACTTTTTACCGCCACCTTTCAGAATTTTAGGTTCACTATAGACTGTAGATTCATTTAGAATTCACTTATCTTTCGTTAGTATTGTTTCACTCAAACTCGATAAAAAACGTCAAATGGGATTTATGTCTTAATAATAACTGTCGAATCATCATGTAAAATACTGTACTGTATGAGAAATAAAATGTTTTTGTTATCAATACTTCATACCTGCCCAACATTAAAGACCTTGCGTAGTAAATAACCACCATTTTTTAACATCTCCTTCCACATTCACTCCTTGGATTCAATACCCGTTTTATTAGATATCGCGATCAGGATTAGTAGGAGCTATCATAGAGGCTGTGTAGGCTGAGGAGATTGTGCATGGTGGGGGAGGGGAGAGCGTGAAAGATTTTGGAGAGAATGCAAGAATCCTGGCCAGGACACGGGTCGGATTCCTGGCTAAAATGAAAACTGGGCGAGAGGGCCAACAGTTAATAACTTGGCTCTTGCATTCCTCCTCGAGATCAATAGCTGGACCACCGCAACCTCTCTCTCTTCACTGCTCTATTTAACTTGCTCATTTTTCATTTGTCCGTGGAAAAGCCTACCGCTTTTTCCCCCCGACTCTGTCAGGAGTACATACTTTCAGGAATAGCCGTGCTCTCTGGAGGCAGTGATGAGTCTCAGAAATGAGAAATGGCATTTTATTAAAATTCAAAACGAGATTAACATGTCGAAATGTAGTAAAATATTAACGTGATAAAAAACATTATAAAATCAACCATTCATGGAAATGAGGAAATGTCGGTCCTAAAAAAGGGACTTATTATTAACAGCAGTGCTAAACACCACAAAATTATGTAAATGCTTTGATTTTATATCACAATAGTAACTCTAAACCACTTTCTACTTTATCACAACTAAATTGTTCAACTCATCTACTTGATGCTATTTGCAGTTTATATAAATAAAAAAATAACTTTATAAACAAAAATAGAAACGGATCAGTATGGAATCAACAAGACGTATACTGAAAGAAAAATATATTATATATCCTATCACACATACAAACAATACCTCGGTAATAACAAGCATAGAAAAAACCAATGAGTTTGTAAAATATCTTACTCAGGTATTTGGGATAAAAACCATTTAGGACAATACTCTCACCATCAAACCTTTTTTCAACCTTTTTTCAAACCTTGACAAAAAAATTTTGTCAACAAGACTATCCTACACGAGCATTTCACCCAAGATAAGAATACAAAGAAATCAACAGACTTTCAAATAAAAAAAGTTGGTAGCTAAGGTCAAATCACTCTCTTTTTCCTTCGCCACTACCCTGAAAAGCTCTTCTAACACTTCCATAACTCGCTGTTAGGAACAACCTTTTTTCCTCTCCTATGGAAACTTTTGTCAATCAAAATGATTCCCAATCCTTCAAAACCTGCCACTAATTTCTCATCCTATCGTCCTAGAACTTTTCCTTATAATGGAAAAAGTATTTAAAAGCCATATGCTATCGCCTTAAGACTCACCTAGAAAATATTGAACTAATACCGAATCATAAATTTTACCTTTAATTCATATCGTTCCACTGTGAAGCAACTTTATCGGCAAGTGAATACTATTGTTTAGGGAACAGATCAAACTTTATATTTAAATTTAATTTAACTTAAATCAAGTAAACACAGCACATCTGTGAGCATACTGCGTATGTACCTCTGTTGTTATTGTGACGCCGCCATTACTGAAGCGTAGACGCTCACGTAGCGTGAGAGATTGACTAGACTGACCAGTTGAAAAATTTGTAATTCCACTGATTTACTAAACATGCAGTAAAAAACTACAGCGGCCGGCAAGGGGCTAAGAAAGGAAGAGAGAGAAGATGAACAAGAAGACTGGAAAGTAGAAGAAAAGAGAAAATGCAAGTATCCCAACCCACCTATATTTAACCTCCGTATAAAATTACATGTAATAAAATAAAGAAATCAATTTTACATATTCACTTCTTTAATCCATTAACCTCTAATTTTACAGTCCACAGCAATAAATTATCACCAGCTCTTAAAGCAGAATTATTATGACAATATCCCTGACAGCCTTGGAAGGGATTGGCATAGTTAAGTAAACAACTATGGTTGAGAACCATTTACAGACCTTGAAAAGTGGTTTAGTAAATGGAAAATTAAAATAAACGCTTCTAAATCAAGTCACGTCAGTTTTTCTCTAATTGAAATTTCATTTTCTTTCTATTTAACAACTTTTACACCAATTTTCATATATCATCACTAAAAATAAGTCTTTGCCATCTTCACGCAATCTTTCGAATAATTTTGGACTGTGTTGTTTGTGTTCTGATTAAGTGTGTTTGTTTTCCTGAATTCAGAAGTTATATCTCGTATGTTTAAATGGTCCTAGTATAATGTTGTACATTACTCGCTTGTTTCTTAGGTTAATAAGGATCTGTAGTGTTCAGTCAAAAACAAATAAAGAAAAGATTTACAGGAGTGATACATACGGAATTAAGAAGATACGAAAACTGACAAGACGATATAATCAACTTTCACATGTTCTGGACCTCAGATCCTCACTCAATCTACGAAACACGCTTAATCAACGAAGTAATCTTTAACATTATACTGTGACCATTGGATATACGGTGTATAGTTTTGAAATTCAGGAAAACAGACACACTTAATCAGAACACAAACAATACACTCCAAAATTATTCGAAAAAATGCCAAGGTACATTTCAAATCATGCTATACAAAACGACTTGGACATTTATACATTAAAATCTTACAGCCCGAAATAGTACACAAGATTTCACTTTTCATCTTAAAAATCATCTTAATCCACTCGTTCCATCAATTTCCTTCTCTCAGTTACCTGATGGATGCAAATAAAAAAAAAATGGTCCTGAGGCCTGCTGTTTCGCCAGTGGTCCAAAACCTCGCTCAATAAACTATAAATGAACATCATTATCAAGAATAATGGACAGAAACTTATCATTTAACATCATATTCGTAAGATGTGCTACTACGCTGTTAAAATAATAAAATAAATATCATTTAAAATAAATCGTGTGAATGTTTCAAGTATGGTAGCCATTATGCCTGAACACTGAAGTAGCTGCAAATCATAAAACTTTTATAGGAAAGGCAAAACAATCAGAATTCTCATTAAACGAATAATATAATTCTTAAAATTTATTGTACCTGCTTACAATTCTGCTATCAATTCCAATATTGGTATGTTATTCTATGATGTTTGATTTAACATATCTTTTTGACAATTTAACGAGATAAAACATTTTTAAAATTTTAATGTTAATTTTTCTTCCATTGAATGAGCGATATATGATTTACGAAATCACGCCATTTCATAATGTTACTCTAGATTTCTTTTTTTTCTTTTTTTTTTTTTTTAACTCAAATACATAACAGTTTTTATGTAATTTATAAACTACTAGCTGATCGTTGACGGGTGCATAGTTAAAATTTGAGAATCTTTTTTTGAGATGGATTTTGTAATATGGGGAGAGGAGGGTCCAAATTCAATTTCATAAAATTGGGTCGGAAAATAAGAGGGGGTTGTTTTGATTTTTTATGGCGGGGCTTATGGAAATCAAGGTTTCGCAATAGTCATAACAAAAACTTTGTAATTTTTTGTTTAGTAATGTAGTAAGTAAAACTTATTCGGCTATTTGTTTAGGTACCACACAACTAAACCGACCACCACCGATCCATTAAAATTTGTTAAGTGTTTAATGTTCATTTATGATGAAGCGAGGAGATTGTAGAGTTGATTAATTAATCAAAAAGAGTTGTAGTCTCTCCACTTCTTTAAACTCTGCTGAATTTATCACTAGAAAAATAACATTGGACATTGAGTCACCTACATCCGTGTAAAATTAGAACTTGATCTGAATATTGTGGCGGGCGGGGTGAAATTTTCGGAGTTTTTTCTCCTGATTTTGGCTAATCCGTTTGCTTAACTCTAAAAATGTATACGACAATATTTGTTAGGCTGGGAAAGTTTAATTGAATGACACCTTGGGCGGGAAGATCGGACAAAGTTGAAAACTGAGGGCGTTTTATGCGACAACGCGTTACAGATATTCGGTATTCCGGATTTTTTGAGTTGTGATAATTTTTTCTATCAGTTGAGTAGTACAACTTTCAAGTGTGGCTCGCGCTAGAGTAGGTTGGGATTATAATTGAACTAACTGCCTAACCGGGATCTCTAGACAAATTACTCAAGAATTCATAACTTTGTTTCTACTCAATATTTTCTTTTCATTTAAAGTCAATTAACCTAAATGTAATGTCAAAATTTCGAAGATCTACTATTAACCATTGCTGAGCTTACTACTGACAAAATTTCGTTGCAATGTGGACATACAAACGTTTTTTTTAAAGTGGATTTGGTGTCTGCAATTTATAGAACGGAAAGATATAAAACGGGTTGATTCTATTCAGACAAAAGCTTTATTTTATTTATATAGATATGCGAGCAAATAATTCGCATATAACTGTATATCGGTGAGTAAACAAATGGTAATATAATAGTGGGGCTCTCTCTCTATATGTATATGTGTATGTGTTTGAATAGATGTATGCCTATATATCTAGGGAGTGAAGTAAAACGCAAAAGCAGGTCAGTTAGCAAGAGGAATTGCCAGCAATGAAAAGTAATAAAGGATTTTAGTAGGGCTGGGAGCCATTAAATCCAGAGCTGGAAGGGGTTGCAGCTGCTGAATGACATAATTAGAGGAAAGGGAGGAAGAGCTCGGGGGATGATGAAGGAGAGGAAGGCGGAATGTGGAGGTCTTTAGGGCTTGGAATCCGACAGCAGGATATTGCCGGAGTGGCACAGATCTTCCAGGATTCGCCCTCAAGTATTTAATACGTTCAGATATACGGCCTTCTTCAAACCCCTTCCCTTAGCTACTTCATCCAAGACCATTTCGAAGGCTTTGGATCTGAGAGTTCACTTCATAATGCTTGTTTACAGTGTAATGGCGAATATCGATAAAAATGAATAATGAGGTCACAAGAGCTCCACAGGGAAATCATCACTAGGACTAAGATCATAGATAACATATTTTTTAATCTGGGGATCGAGAACCGATCCAGTTTTCATTTATTTTCTATTTAATTCAATCAGATTTATCAGCACTAAATATTTTATCGCTGAGTATTTTATAAGTTTAAGTATTAAGTGCGCATATTTACTAACTTAATGTAGTGTAGGCTTTCGAGCAAAAGTCATTAACACAAGTGCTGTTTTTTAAATCTTAGATAATGAATTATTTCTGTCAATTACATTCACTATCAACTATCAATTAAATTACGCAGTCAAATAAGACATCAAATTACTTAGGTGAATATATGAGGTTTACTAATTTTTTTTTTAAACCAATTCATTGAGTAATGCAGTATTCTGTCAAAATACGAACCATGGCTACAGTGAGGACAGAGTACATTCACTCCGTATTTACAGAAAATTTAAATAAATAAAATAAAACAGGGTGGAGTACACTAGTTCCATTAAATTTGACTATCTCAGATTACTATTATAAACCTGACTGCCTACAGTTTCCTGTAATCCATGAATTAACAGATACATAATCGTTGTGAAACTGTACAATTAATAATTTAAATTATATTGTAAATAGTTAGATTGAGATCTAAAATTAGTGATTTTGTTAGGTCGATGAGCCATTCTTATTTCATTTACCATTTACCAATTCTGAATCTAGCAAATAGGGTTAAAACAAAATATCAACTTTTTGAAGATAAATTTATCTTTAATATAAGTATAGATGTCCTATACAAGTAATTATGAATTAATAATTATTATTTATTATTAGTATTTTTTATTTTTAATTGACATGTATTGTAACATGCATTCTTTTTTAATTAACTCTTTTCTAGCCATTAATTGATATGAAAGTATGGGAATAAAGTTTTGAAGATGGAAATAATTTCCCGAAACGTCATCTTGACATGAATTGTAACAAATAAACTAATTGTTTTTACTTGGAAGTTTTTATTGCCAAAAACAAAGAAAATTAAACAGCTCCCCAACAAAAAAGAAGGATTTAATTTTTATTTTTAAGTGTGGTTTTAGATCTCAATTTTGCCATGAAAAAAACTGCGCAACGGCTCAATTAAGTAAAAAAATGATTCTTAGTGCTCAACTTCGAGCTTAGAAAACCATTCAAGAATTTATGAATTTCTAAAATAGATTATTATAACTAAGAATAATATGCTGCTTAATTTGTAAATTCATTTCAATATGTTTATTATTGATTAATAATGAATCTAAATGCAAAGCTTTTATCCTTCGATAAAGGTCATGTCCCCCAATTCATTTTAACTCCATTCCACTTCTCTTTACAGACATCTCAGGCGGGTATCTTGGCTTCAATTTGGACAGACGACTAGCTTGGAACCCACATCAACTAGACTAGATTCAAATGACAAGAACAGAACCAACGACATGACCAACTATACAGATTACTTGCTAGAAAATCTCAACTTTCAGTTGAAAACAAATTACTTCTCTACATGACTATCCTGAAATCTAATTGTACTTACGAACTAAAACTGTGAGGGGCTGCTAAATTTTCTAATATCAAACGCATCCAACCCTACAATCCAAAATCCTTCCAACAATAATAAATGAATAAAGCAATAGCAGAGAGAGCAATACTTTATTGAAAGTATCGTTGCCATACTACATAGGGTTGCTTTACACACAGCATATCGTTCAATCCATTTGGCCATAATTTATACATTACATTATTCTATTAAAATATATATATATATATATATATATATATATATATATATATATATATATATATATATATATACATAAATACATACACTTGTCCATATTTGTTTCTGCGATTGATCTTACACAATTTGCTCTCTTTCTGATGTACAATTCATGAACTTCGCCTATTTAATGTAACAACGTGTCATGTAAAAATAAAAATATTTTCCTAAACATTTTGGTTTCAGTAATTAATGTTATTTAAAAAAAGTTTGAAATTGAATCCTTAATCAATAAGAAGTCAAGACGAATGATGCAGCTCATGCCAACACAAATGAGACTGAAATATATCACATGGTTTTGGTTATGATTCATGTGATTCATTCATTGCCTACCTTTGAATAGATTTGACTAGGACTCCCTTTTGTTCAATTTTATACCCAAGCTTTGCCTGATAAACGAGATATCATTTGTATATTTTTTAATAAATAATAATCAAATAATATAGATTGGAGGTCAGAAGACTAATGTAGTAAGTTAATTTTTTACTGATTAATCGAGAAACGATCGATAACAATAAGGGTATGAGAGGATGAACTACCCCTTCATGTATATTTTAAAAAGTCTTTAAGATTCACAAGCCACGATCAATTTATTATTGCGTTTGTCATTTAAGAACGACCCTTTTTAAAATTCAAAGGAAAAATCTCCTGCTTTAGAAAGGAACAATATTAATAAAAATGCGCATAGGTAATTGATATTTGAACTAACATTTATCATCGGGTTTATTCAGCCTTCTTGCCATCAAAGATTGTTTTCACCATGGCGGATCCGTAACCAATGGGATTGGTCCAAATTTGGAAAAAAAACAATGCATTAAGAAAACACAGATTAATAATTAAATAACTTACAGGCCATAAATTTAATACATTGTTTCCAGAATTGGTCGATAATTTTTGAAACCTTTGCTATCATTTTCGAAATCTTTAAGTTCAGGTATTTTTAGTGTTACCCGAATAATAAACTTATCTAGACTAAGAACGCCTAATTGTTGCATGACCAAGACCAACAAAAAAAAA
Organism: Nezara viridula; assembly: GCA_928085145.1. NCBI lineage: Eukaryota > Metazoa > Arthropoda > Insecta > Hemiptera > Pentatomidae > Nezara > Nezara viridula. The sequence continues at coordinate 73,460,103 of OV725079.1, read as the reverse complement.
AAGCGTTTTTGTGAATAAAAATTAAGGCAAAATAATTACTAATACTAGACAATTTTAGTTACTATATATAAAGAATTGGAAGAACCAATATACTTTTATATTTACCTATTCCAATTTTTCATTTAGGGTTTAGTTATCTTTCTTCATTCTGAAAAATGGCAGTGATATCTCTATAGTAAGTAGTGGTAACATTTTTTGAAATATTAATAAATTTCCAACAAATCTATAAAAGAAATGGACCAATCGTCAACAGTTTTAGCAAATTTATAGTGTATTGAATTCTATACACTGATTTTAATAATTGTTCACTTACTCGTTTACATTGTTTTAGTTCATCAACATCCCAGTCATGTTGGTCTACCTGGAAATGAACTGGCTGACACAGGTACCAAACAAGCCTGCACCATACTTCCTGAACCTAAACTGAACACGGTGCTGTACGACTTCAATGCAGCTGTGCTAAATCATTTCAAATAAGTATGGTACTATTTTTGATCTAAGATCCCAAAGAAAACAAGATGAAGAACATTTACGCATATACAGGACCACTACCCCAGATAATAGGAAACCATGGGGAGCAAACTATAATTTGTAGACTCAGAATAGGGCATCTCCTTGAAGGGAAGCCTTATCCTAGATACAGCAGCTGTAACACATTCATGACCGTCGAGCACATAATGGAAAATTATCAGCGCTTATGTTCTTCAAGAACTTTTTCAAGTCTCCGGAGCTACCGTAAGCTTTGGAACAGGAAAACAAGAAGTTACTGCAATTTTTGAACGATAACAAACTGTACAAACTAATCTAAATTATGTTACAGTAACATGATGCCTCCAAACTTTGCTGTAGTACATAGCACCTTATATTGTGACCAAATAAATAATCGGTTATCAGGAAAATTAGTCAAGTTCAATTGTGTTCTATACTCTACAACTCTTCTATTCCAAGATGAGGGCTTATTACTATCTTCCTTGACAATACCTTTATTGTATTTTCAAGTTATTTAAATTTATAAAGGATAACCTGGGGCCCACATGTCAAAATGAAGCGAAAGACTTTGAACAAACGACTGAAAATTTTACATGTGAGTACAGACTCACTTTTTTCCATATACATACGCCTCACGAATTTACGGTTCTGAAAAAAAGAGGCACTTTTAAAAACTACAGACATTTCAATCCAAAATTTTACGACAAGAGCTCCTTGGTAGGTAAACAACAAAAATTTATATAACGATTTAAAACAACCGACTATCGTCCAAAACATACGTGATCTCTACTCCCGATTTCATTTTAAATTACACGGACATCACAACGGATTTATAAACTACATGGTCACTGCTGACAGAGTAGGACAACTGAAGAGGAACTTTTTTTTTTTTTTTTTTTTTTTTTTTTTTTTTTTTTTCTTTATTGAGTATTATAACAATCTGTCTGTTGGACATTGGTTATAGTGAGGTAGGATGACATTCACACCATATGTACAAAAAAATAAAATAAATAGAACAAAATAATAATCAAAAGTATATACAATAGACAATAAAATAAAATAACCTAAAAAATAAGAAAATTAAAACTAAGGAAAAAAAAATAAAATAAAATAACATGCATACCTATATACAATCAGGCGAGGGAACTCCAGGAGAACCCTGCGCTACTCTTCCAACCGCGTCACTGGTACTAAAGCCAGCGGAGATTGGTCGAGAGCACTTTAGCCACATACACACATGTCTTGAGTGAAGAATCTGGCCATTGCCAGAACTCCAATTTATATAATCTACAAAAGGTCGCGAGGCCACTGCCGTTTCAACCTTCTTGGAGGATTATAGGGATGGGAGATGCTTGATAGGGATTGTGCAAGAGGATTTGGGTGGTAAGTAAGGTTCTGGTGAAATTTGGAGAATTTTTCTGGGATAAGGTCTAGGACAAATGGGATGTTAAGGTCATGATGTAGGGTTTTGTTGGATACATAGAAAGGAGCATCGACTATTGTTCGAAGGACTTTAGACTGGAAGGATTGGATGCGCTTGATGTTAGAAAATTTTGCTGATCCCCACAGTTCTAGTCCGTAAGTCCAAATAGGTTTCAGTATTGTCTTGTAGATCAGTAGCTTGTTTTCAATGGAAAGTTTAGATTTTCTGCTTAGTAGTCGGTATAGTTGGCCGTATCGTCGGTTGAGTTCTTGTCTTTTGAGTCTAGTATGCGGGTTCCAAGTTAGTCTTCGGTCTAAATGAAAGCCAAGATACCGGACTGTGTCTGAATAAGGAAGCTGGATGGAATTAAAGAGTACTGGTGGACAGGAATTGCGTCGGAGTGTAAAGGTAATATGTTGGCATTTAGATTCATTAACTTTAATGCGCCAGTTATTACACCAGTGCTCAATCAAGGTGAGGTGACTTTGGAGATTTAAGGATGCTATTTCGGGATCAGAGTTGGATGATAAGATTGCGGTGTCGTCAGCGAATGTTGCAAGAAAAGTATCGGGATGAACAGGGATGTCAGCAGTAAAGAGGATGTAAAGCACGGGACCCAAGACGCTGCCTTGGGGAACACCGGCTTTAACGGAGTAGATATTGGAAAATTCTGTTCCACAGCGAACTCGAAAGGAGCGGTCAGAGAGGTAGGATCGGAGGACTAGGTACAAGGACTGAGGTAAATGGATTTTAAGCTTGGAGAGCAGTCCGGAGTGCCATACCCGGTCAAATGCCTGTGCAATGTCCAGAAAGGCACCCGAACAGTATTCCTTGTTTTCTAGGGCTGAGGAAATATGATCAACAACTCGGAGTCCTTGTTGAACAGTAGAATGTTGAGAGCGAAAACCAAACTGATGGGAAGGGATATTTTGGGATTCTATAATGGGTAGGATTCGTTTCAAAAGGATCTTTTCAAAAATTTTTGAAAGGATTGGGAGTAGGCTGATTGGTCTATAGGATGTTGAGCTATTGAGAGGTTTTCCTGGTTTTGGGAAAAGGATAATAGTGGAGTGTTTCCATAACAGAGGGAAGTGGGTGGTGCGTAGGATACAATTGTAGATATATGTAAGGAATATGACTGCTTTGGATGGAAGTTGTCGAAGGATTTGAGGTGTAAGGAGATCATGTCCAGGAGCTTTACGGAGGATTAGTTTTTTTAATTGAAATTTTACTTCGGAAGGATGAATAGCTTTTGGGGGCAAGGAAAGTGGGATTGGTGATGTAAGGAGTTCTTCTACTGTTACGGTGTGGGCAGGATGGGATTCCGGATGTGAAATAAATGTATTGGATAGGTGAATGGCGAACTCCTCAGCTTTATCTTCGTCAGATGCTGCCCAGGAGCCATCACCTCGTCGGAGAGGATGGGAAATGCGGTGAGGATTTAGGATTTTTGTTGTGGTTTTCCAAAGGGAATTGTCGCGAGAAGAGAGGGAGGATAGGTAGGAGTTGAAGGATTGTGATCTGAAGGTGGCTAATTCCAGTTTTAATTGTTTGCAGTAGTAATTATAGGAGCAGCGGTCGGTAGGATGTCGGGTACGTTGCCATAATAATCTGGCACGGCGTTTGGTGCGGATTAGGTTAAGGAGGTGTTGGGGTAGAATGGTCTTTATAGGAATTCTGGAGGAGTCTTTTGGAAAGGAGGCAGTCCAGGCGGCTTGTTGGATTGTGGTAGTAAAGGAATTTACGGCACTATCAAGGTCATCGGGAGTTTTGAGGGATATGTTGAGATCAATATTATCGGAGATTATTTGGCGGAAAAGGTCCCAGTTTACTGGGCCCCTAATGAATGACGGTGGAGAAGGTTTGGGAACAGGTTCAAGTGAAACATTAAGGATTAGAGGACTATGGTCAGAGGAAAGTTCATTTAGACGTGTAATGGAACAATTGAGGGGACTTAAGCCGCTGTGGATAAAGAAATCAAGAAGATCAGGATTACGGTTGGGATCTGTGGGCCAGTAGGTAGGAGAGTTGGGGGAAAGGAGGTGAAAACGTTGGGAATTGAGTGCAGACAGCAGGGTTCGGCCACGAGAATTCGTGGTTCTGGAACCCCATTGTTGGTGCTTGGCATTTAGGTCTGCACCCAAGATGAAGTGATGTCCTAAGGAGTCGAGGAGAGAACTGAATTGGGCATTGGATATGGATCGGTTAGGAGGGCAATACGCTGATGCAAGAGTGACCGGAAAGGAGAAGGTTTTTATCACGATAGCGGTGGACTGTAGGAAATCATGTATTGGTAATGGGAGTACGTGATGGGAGAGGGATTGGTGTACAATTACAGCAGTACCGGCATGTGCTTTTCCGTCAGGGTGGTCAGTACGATATGTCAGGTATTGTGGTATATTGAAGTGCTGTTTAGTGGTTAGTCGAGTTTCAGTAATTAGTGCCACATCAATGTTCTTGTCAAGTAGTAAAGTAGATAGTTCGTCTGTATGATTTCTAACACCATTCGCATTCCAAAGGAGAATGGATATGGGTTTAGGGATGTGAGTCATTTAAGGATTTTTCAAAGGAGGGATGAGGTGAGATACGAGATTCGTGAGGAGTGATATGAGTGGAGTAACAAGGGATTTGAAATCGGTGAGGAAAGATGCTGACAAACTTGTGAGATCTGTTGCATTTGAAGGAGGAGGAATATGAGGAATTTGTTGTTGGTGGTTAGGTATATTAGGATGAAGAGGATTTTGAGGTTGGGTTTGAGGTGGTTGTTGTGGCAGGGCTTGACATTTATCGGTTAAAGTCTTACCTCTAAGTAGTTGGGAGAATGATACATCATTGTTTACAATTCTGGAAGGCTCTCTTTCTCTTCCTGTTCTTAGTGCTTCATCTTGAATCCGGTTTTTCTGGTGTCTGGTTTTGAGATTCTTGTAAATTTGGCAGCCTTTGTAGTTGGCCGGGTGTCCCTCCAAGCATAGGGCACATACTGCTGGATCTTGTATAGGTTTGTTGCACTCTACAGATTTGTGCTGTTCACCGCACTTCACGCAACGCGGCAGGTGGTGGCAATATGTCTTCGTGTGGCCATAGGTCTGACAATTATGGCACTGCACGATGTATCTCTTGGGATATGGCTTCTCAACTTTCACCATTGTGTAGTATATTCTTGTGATATCATATATTTTTTCGATACCTGGTGATGGCTCCAAGTCCACGAAAAACAATGGTAGTGGTATCCTATTTCGTAATCCTGGCTGCTCCCTGTCCTCCTTCAAAACGTTTGTTACCTGGCGTACATTGAAACCAAGCGTCGTTAGTTCTTCTTTAATAACTTCAGTGGGGGTTGAGGAATGTAAATTTCTTATCACTACTCGTAAAGCTCTTTCCTGCCTCAGCTGGTAAGTGTGAAAATTCGCATTTGTTTCTGATAAGTACTTCACTATTTTTCGGTAGGCTTCTGCAGAATCAGGTGTTATTTTGGTGTCATTGGTCCTGTTAAGGCATGAATAACTGCCAGAGCAGATTTTATTTAGTTGGGTGCAGAACATCTGGAAATTTTTTATATTTTTCACAAATATCGGAGGAGGCTTTGGTTCTCTGGGTATTGCTGCAGACTCCATTACTTCTCTGTCATTTTGAAGCACTTGGTAGGGGTTTGGAGTAAAGAAAGGTGATTCTTCAATCGTTTCTTGTGCAGATGTACCTGGTTGGGGCTGAGGTTCTGGTTCTGAAGTGTTCATCTTGGTCACTGGAGCTATTTCTCGTAGGCAGCGACGAGTCCTTTGTTTGGCTGGTGAGCTAACTCCGTCTGACCGAGACCTCTTGGGCACCTTACTGGCCATCACTTGCTGATCATACCGCATATCATAAGAGAAAAATAAATAAATAAATAAATAAAAAAAAAAAAAAAAATTTTTTTTTTTTTTCTTAAAATAACAAAAAAAAAAGATGCCAACAGTAAATATCAACTGCTCTGATATACACTTTAACTGTATCACGTGAATAATCAGAGAGATTCCGCTATAAAATTGGTAAAAACTGAGAGAGGAGTTGAGGAGACAACCTTCTCATCAGCTGATCCACTGCCTTGTCGAAGAGGAACTGGATGAGAGATCTGTTTTCCCGAATTAAGGAAGTAAACCAAGACCAGAAAGAGGTGCTTCTGGGTACTATTTTTTCCTCATGCCTAAAAAGCCAATTTCTTATTAGTTAAACTAGATCTGCTTATTGTCAAACTTATGACAGGTGTGGATGGAAATATGTAAAAAAAAAAAATTAATTTATATTTATTAATTTATGTAGACTTAATATGCTTATATCAATAAAAAATCTAAATGTACTTATTATGTAGCGTTTTTCTAAGGACTAAAGTAACGTGTTTAATAAATAGCAATAAGCTAATAGGTAACTGCAAGACTTGCGCAAGACCCCGTCTTGGTCTTGCATTTGGGCAACACTAGGTATGTTAAAGTCGTGTGGTAAGTTGAAAGTAAAAAAATCTCTATTTTTTTTCCTTCAACTTCCCGATAGAGCTAGTAACAACTTGCCCCATCTGAGGTGCATTGTCACCTTTTTGTTTTCTAGTACACTAAATGTCATATAAAATCATTCGGTAAAGTACACCCAAAAGTCTTTCAGATTTATAAAGAAGAATATGTGTACAAATTATAAGCTGTCCATTTACACTTAGATTTAATCCTCACAGGTCAGAATAATAAAAATCAAAATTAACTTCTGATAATTATTTATTTGTGCGGTACAAATAAATAATTATTAGAAGTTAATTTTGATTTTTTTTAGATTGCTGAGGAGAGGAAAAAAGATTCCTCGAAACGTACAAATAAATAATTATCAGAAGTTAATTTTTATTTTTATTATTCTGACCGTCGTAAAACAACGACTTCCTGTCCTACAGTTTCCTTTAACAATACTCCACTTATCCCTGTTGAGCAAATCCGATACCTAGGACTCCACCTGGACAAACGACTAACTTGGAATCCTCATACTAGACTGAAACGACAAGAAACCGCTCGACGTTTCCGATTACTTCAGCACTTACTAGACAAACGCTCTAAACTTCCCATTAATTACAAAAGACTCATATACTTGACTATAATAAGACCTATTTGGACTTACGGAGTTGAGCTATGGGGCTCCACTAAACCATCGAATTCCTCTCGCATCCAATCCTTACTATTCAAAAATCCTTCGTAAAATCCTCAATGCTCCTTACTTTGTCACTAATAAAATCATCCATAATGACCTTAATGTTCCTAATGTATCAGATTTGGCCCAATCCAGATATCTTTCCTTGCATAATAAACTTCATAACCATCCCAACCTTCTTGTTTCTAACCTTGCTTCCTATTCAATTCCTGATAACCCTCCGATGCGTCTGAAAAGAAGATGGCCACGTGATCTGCTAATATAGACATATTATTAGAGTGCTACCAATGGGTTTCATGTCATTATATCCATGTGCGAATTTACTAGATGTATTTTTTGTATACAGTTGTAAATATCATATAAATAAATAAAAAAATAGGTTGTTTAAAAATCGTAAATTTTAGTCCCGCTCTCCCTAATTCTAATTCATTAATGTGTACAATGTCTAAATTATTAGAATTTGATTTGAATCCTTACTTCATTTATATATATATATATATATATATATATATATATATATATATATATATATATATATATATATTTAAACTTAACTATTTATTTGGAATAAGGTCATTTAATTATTATTTAATAAACTATTAGAATGTTCATTTCTTCTGTTTATTGACGTTTCGATCCCGGTATTTTCTTTTTATTAGTCAACCATCGGATCCTCTTCAAAGCTAGAATTTTAAAAAATAGAGCTTCGATCAGGCTACTGTAGCTTAATATATGTGCTAGTGGACGGTGCTGAGACTGTCGGTGTGTCCCTGGCCTGATCGAAGCTCTATTTTTTAAAATTCTAGCTTTGAAGAGGATCCGATGGTTGACTAATAAAAAGAAAATACCGGGATCGAAACGTCAATAAACAGAAGAAATGAACATTCTAATAGTTTATTAAATAATAATTAAATGACCTTATTCCCAATAAATAGTTAAGTTTAAATTTAATACTCAAAGGTCGACTAAGGATAAGTTGTAAATTTATATATATATATATATATATATATATATATATATATATATATATATATATATATATAGTATCTTTTCACGAATTATCGATTTATATCTATTTATATATATATATATATAAATTTACAACTTATCCTTAGTTGACCTTTGAGTATTAAATTTAAACTTAACTATTTATTGGGAATAAGGTCATTTAATTATTATTTAATAAACTATTAGAATGTTCATTTCTTCTGTTTATTGACATTTCGATCCCGGTATTTTTTTTTTTATTAGTCAACCATCGGATCCTCTTCAACTGGCTTTATCACGGCGTTGTACACCCTTAGTTAGTTTGAGATTTCTGAAGATTTTTCTGGACGTCAGTACCCTTGAGGAAAGAGAGAAAGCTCTGTTCGTATTTTTTATTCGATGGTCACTCTCTGTTAGTCGATCATTTATTGAGGTTATTATGGAGCTGAGGTATCTACTTTCGGGAATGACTTGGAGTCCACGCGGATGATGCAATTAGGGTGGATTTTTCGGCTAACTATTATATATTTTGTTTTATCTTCATTTACTTGTAGCCCGATTTGCTCTGCTTCTTTTAACAAGCTCCGAGGACTGCTATATATATATATATTCAAAACTTTTGGAAAGGTTTAAAAGATACTTTGTAAAAAAATTACTGCGTCTCCTAAGGTATGCACCTAATTATATTTTGGCACACGAAACCGGTCTTGCCTCGATATATTCCTACACACTTAAAATTCATTTCGACTATATTTTGAAAGTGCTAGAAATGCAGGGTTTCCGTTTGTCACATATCCTAGTGATAGAGGTAATAACTAAGAGAGTTTATTGGTACAAAAAGTGGTTAGAATTCGAGGATAGTTGTAAAATTAATCTTGATACAGCAAATATCGCTGTCTGCGCGGAAAATTGGCTGCTGTTAGACATAGGGTAGAGGACTTAGAAAAACAAAATAACCTTCAAAAATGTCTTCATTCAAGTTTTTCTGTTTACGCAGGGCTATGTTCAGTGGGCACTGTTACACCCTATCTTAATGATAGTTTAGATATTATGACTAAAGGGTCAATGTTTCGATGTCGTACAGAATCGCTCGATTTAAGCGTAAAACCATGGATGGTGGGGGATAGCAATTGCTGTCCGGTATGTAACTCTCAAGAAAAAGAGGATATCATTCACTTTTTGGGAACTTGTCACATATACAGTGAGTTAAGAGAGAAATGTTTTGGACAGCGGACCTGTTCTCCTGAAGAATTGTTTGGTTTCTAACTGGAAAGCCTTAAGCAATTATATACAGCAGGCCACATTGCAAAGATCTCAATTGGTCAGATAGTAAACTATGGTACAATATCGTGTTTATTTATTGTGACGTTTGTTTTATTATTATATTGTATTTGATGGTTATTATTATTGTTGTTGAATTCAAATTTCTTATTTTATTGGATTTGTGATGTATTAATGTTTGTTTTTTGAAAACTCTATTTAAACAAATGAATCAGAGAAGAAGGAAATTGCTAGAATGGATGTATAAAAATATGATAATACTGTAGATATATTATTACTCATTTATTTTAGTTTATTTATTATTCAGTTAGAACCCTTTAAGAAACCAAATAATTCTTCCAGAGAACAGGTCCGCTGTCCAAAACAGTTCTCTCTTAACTCACTGTACATGTGACAAGTCCCCAAAAAAGTGAATGCTATCCTCATTATCTTGAGAGTTACATACCGGACAGCAATCGCTGTCCTCCACCATCCATAATGAATATTTATTATTAATTACACACAGACCTCGACAGACGGAACTTTCCATTGTCTATGTGCTGTTGCTTGTATACATTTATTTTACTTTGTATATTTTTTTTGAAAGTATAATAAACACGTTTTCATTCATATATATTAAATACACATAATTGGAAGACTTCGTCTCTTCATTAAATCAAAGCATTTCAATGAAGGAGCTCTGGAATAAAGTGAAAAGCATTAAGGGGATCTCCAAAACCAAGAAATTGCCTGGTATAAAGACTGGACAAGACATTATAACTGACCCTGACGAAATCGTTAACGAAAGTGATAAAACTCTGCAACAGAGTGTAATGTAAAGGCGTTGCCAATGACCCTACAGGGTAGAGGCAACAAAATACTAAATAAATAAATAAATACACATAAAGATCATTTCTGGAACCACCTACCCGCCTCAGAAAAGCGGATAGCCAGAAAGATAGCTGGATATTGAGCATCCACATACCTTTTATGTTCCATTGTATTTTTTATATTATTTATTTTAAGTGCATATATTTTCAAATAAAAGACGAAAAAAACAAAACAAAAAAACTCTACTCAGAAGAAAAGAGAGAAACTTAATAAGGATTCAGAGGATTTTTTATTGGGTTTTACAGCTGAGAGGCAATCTCCTTTTGAGGCATATATCAAGTTTTAGTGTAAGAGAGCAGTTGGCTAGAAGGCGGTGACTCGGACAGGGACATATAATGAAATAGAAGAGGAGCCACCGAGCCACCGCGGCGGCTGCTTTTATAGATAGGGACCCAGTCATATCCCCTTTACTTCCCTCTTTTATTTGCAACCATTTTAGCTTTAGTGCGCACCGGTTTGCATTAAACATCTCCCCCGTGGCGCGGTCCGTGCTTGAGCCCGCCATCCTCCCTCCGTCAATCCACTCCGCTCTCTTCTCCTCGGGTCCAGATAATTACTGTCATAACCAGCCCTCGAGTGTGCCGTCTACTACACGATTCCAGGGCTATCTATCTCAGCCATGGGCATCCTTTATAATATCTTATAAATATAAATAATAATAAATAAAATCTGGTTTGTCCATTCACACGACTTTCCTAACTGTTTCATAAAAGTTTTGATATCTTTAAATATGTCCACTAAGGAAAAAAAAAAAAAATTAGATTTATTTTCCTGAAAATTTATCAAAGAAAAGCTTTAAGTAAGATTTGTATGATAAACTAAAGCAATGTAAACCGGGAAAAAATTCAATTCATTCTAATATTGCTAATCAATAGTGTTGCCCTAATGCTAAACCAAGACGAGTCTTGGTCTTGCAAACTCAGTCTTGGTCATGGTCTTGGTCTTGCGCAAGAGTATCGCAACAGACTTGCAGTTACTTATTAGCTTATTACTATAGAGATATTACTGTATTTTTTTAAATGGGAGAATCCTAACTATGCTTGAATGAAAAATTAGAGGAGTTAAATGCAAAAGTATATTGGTTATACAAATTATTAACATATAGTAGCTAAGATTGTCAAGTATAGTAACTAAAGACTATTTTGCCTTAATTTTTATTTGAAAAATCGATATTTTTACCAGTCCTGGTCTTGGTCTTGCAACAATTAGGCGGCCTTGGACTTGGTCTTGCAAAGTGCAAGACCAAGACCGATTTTGGGCAACACTACTAATCAACAACCTTTTGCCATTGCCCAATTTTGTCAGACAATAATTTCTATTGAAAGTAAAGGAAATAGTGAACCTTGCGAGATGCGAGCACTAGATTTTTTTTATTATCTATTACTTTTCTTTTTTTCTCTCTCTTCGTCCCTTTCTGGCACCGGGATTTGAACGCATAATCATAGATACGAAATTAAATAGCTGTTACTTCGTTAATAATTGTCTGAAATGAACGATTATTATATAATCTTCTAGTCCCATCCTTCGGGTTTGGTGCCATTTTCTCATAATCTAACATATGTCTATTATAGGCCATAGGTCACCAAAAAAAACACAGTTTTTTTATATATTACATGTATGTTTATTCCAACGTTTCGGCTTCAGGAGCCATTTTCAAGAACCTGCAAACTAAATTTTAATTTACTTTTTACCATTCAAGTATAGCCTCAGACAATAAACTTGTATCATTCACCTACCATGCACCGCGCCATAAAATTTTTAAAATTTGTCATTACGATATGACTCGTCCTAATTCATTCTTTTATTTCAAAGAATGTCGTTTTGCGTTTCTAAAAATTATAATATATAATTATAAATTAAAAATAGACTGCTATAATTAATTTAAAAATTTTAATTTTCGATTTATATACCTCTATTTGCAGACGGTATCAAGAAAGTATTGTTTTTCAATAGGGCATTCATACAGGACTGGATTTACTTACATAAGGAGTGGGGTGGAGGGGTTAGTGATCAGCTGTTTTATATCAGTACGCTATATATTAATTTTGTCAATTGTGCTAGCATAAAACGTGTTTAAATTATCAACATCTGTCTGTTGATTCACTGAATGTTTTAGATTTTTAGTGATAAAAATAGATTCAATGATTCTACGTTTCCCAATATTTTGTTCTCTATGCAACACGGAAGCACTACCGAAATCAAATTTATGTCCATTTTTTGTGGTATGCTGCGATAATCCTGTGGCTAATTTTGATTTTGTCGTTTTAGACCTGCAATGTTGTCTATGTTGCTGTATCCTACGTTCAAACCATTGTGAGGTTTGTCCGTAATATGCTTTATTTTCACAATCCTCGCATCGTATTTTATAAACAATATTAGTTAGTTTTTCTTTTGGCTGATCACTAACCCCTCCACCCCACTCCTTATGTAAGTAAATCCAGTCCTGTATGAATGCCCTATTGAAGAACAATACTTTCTTGATACCGTCTGCAAATAGAGGTATATAAATCGAAAATTAAAAATTTTAAATTAATTATAGCAGTCTATTTTTAATTTATAATTATATATTATAATTTTTAGAAAAGCAAAACGACATTCTTTGAAATAAAAGAATGAATTAGGACGAGTCATACCGTAATGACAAATTTTAAAAATTTTATGGCGCGGTGCATAGTAGGTGAATGATACAAGTTTATTGTCTGAGGCTATACATGAATGGTAAAAAGTAAATTAAAATTTAGTTTGCAGGTTCTTGAAAATGGCTCCTGAAGCCGAAACGTTGGAATAAACATACATGTAATATATAAAAAAACTGTGTTTTTTTGGTGACCTATGGCCTATGTTAGATTATTATATAGTTTATTGGGAAATTTCATCACTTTAAAAAAAAAAAAAAAAAAAATTGAAAGGACATAAATTAGAAAATTATTGGAAATTGGAGGGCGATTCTACACACAATTCCCAACCAAAACATCTATTTGATACATCGGCCGGTTCCGAACGAAAAAGGAGTTAAGGCCAATTTTGACAAATTTTGAATATTCGAGGAGAGCAAATTTGGACGGGTTTATCAATTTTCTGAAATGAAACGTCTCAAACCAGTTAACAAGCGGAAAACATGGAACTTGCCAGAAATGTATTTGTACATGATCTACGAATTTTAAAATTATCATTTCAGGTGCAAGCGAAACTCCATGCCGACCAGACCTCTGAAGAATAACTGCATAGTTATGTCGAAACATTGGCTTAAAATAAAATATTTGTTCTCAATTTTAAGTTTTTTTATTTTTAAATTATGTTAGTTTTAGTTTTAACATTAGTTTTTATTTACTCTCTATTACTATGGTTATAAGAAAAAATTTTCATATATTATATATACATATATATTAAATAAGATATAGAGAAACGAAGGACTTATTATTGTTCATATTTGTCGGTCGATTTACGTTTAAATTAAGTGTACCGGTAACAGACACTTTAAGAGTATTATAGAACATTAATGTGAATCAAAACTTAGTTTTGACGGTGGACCTTTGCAAATAGGTTTAATTGACAGCAAATTTAGTCTTTTACCAATTCCGTTTTTTCTGTACAGTCAATCAGTTTATTATTCATGAAACACTCAGGTTTTGATATAATTAAAAAACAATAAATAATCATTCCCCCCTCCTCTGTTTTAAACAAGGAAATGACAAACTACGGATGAATGAATAAAAAATTCGAACCTATCTCCTAAACACAATAGAAGGAAAGATCCTTGAAACAAACATCAACCCTTGCTTCATTGAAAAATCAAACAACCGGATATTGTGCTGATATCACCTGAGGTCACTAACGGATCCAGGATTTCATTTTTTGGGGGGAAGGGGAGAGCTTCAGCACGAATGATTTTTTTTTTTTGTATGTATATATTAGAATAATTACTTTGGAAGAAAGAAAGAAACTAACTACCTATATGAAATTTTGTGATTCTTGAAGTCGTATTGAATGTAATTAGATGAACAATAATGCTTTTAAAGATATTTTTTTCATAAAACATGATTATACTTTACTATTCGGGGAGGCGAGGGAGCTTCAACCTGAAAACCTCCTTCTCCCGTAGATCCTGTGCCTGTGGTTCAAGCATCACCCTCCTAAATGTTCTAGCTTCAAATCTAATTTGCTCTCTTTTATGGACGTATAAAGCTTATAACATCTTAATGAGTTAAAAACTGTCTATCACTGGTACAGTGTCTATTACTGGTACATTTACCCTAATAAACGATAATATTCCAGAAAAATCACAATTTTTTTTTCTTTTTTGAATAACATTATCCAGTCGCATTGAGTAATTTTTGAAAATAGACTGAGCGTAAAGTCAAGATTCAATAAAAGGAACGATAGAAGTTTAATAACAGTTAGAATGGGATGATTAATTGTATATATTTGAGGATGGCTGGTATTTCATTATGACAGGGTTTTATGATAGGGCCTAAAGCCCTCCTTAGTGACAATAATTATTCGATGTCCATACGAAGGCCATTACAGTTCCTAATAGTCGGCGAGTTGAGCCAGAGATTTAAGGGGGAATTTCATTTACCGCAGAGAGAGGGCCCCACCTGCTATGAAATAATAGCGAGGCTTGAGGCCCTTCAGCCCTTCTCGCCCCCCCCCCTCAAAGGATTATTGCCGCAATAGGATCCTCATTTGCTATCATCTCTCATGGTCATTTATCGTCACACCCCTCGGCACCATGAGAGCATCTCCTTTTTTAAATGCAGTTCGGCCGCTTGGTCTGAATCATCCTTTTACGTTCATCTGCTGCTTTACTGGGATATCAATCCAACCCTCGATCGTTCTGACGTTTGAGTTTAGGAAAAATATTATACCATGCGGATGAATAATTTCTTAATTATGTATTCAGACATTATATAGTCACTCTTAGTTTTTCGTACATACAGATCCATCGGACAGTCGGTTTCTTGTTAATTTAAACGATGCCGAGAACGTTGCGAGCAGTCAAATCTACCCAAGGGCAGTGAGGGCTCATACTTTGGTTCGCTTCGTTATGGCCAAATTGATTTTGAAATATCAGTTCTGTGGTGATTCTGAAAGTTTAAAAAATTTGTTAATTAATTTAATTTTATTTAAAAGCATCTCCAGCTTGGTTTGACAAGGTTCTAACTGGACTGAGCTTAATTTTAAGAAAACAACCTGTGGAAGGTTTTGGGTTCTGTACTTAAGGAAATACTATTTCAAGGATAACTGTTGTGCATGGAGATGATTAAATAGATGTTATTTAATTATAATCGCTCCATTCAAACAAAGTTAAAAGAAAAGGAAGAATATAAATAAACAGGTTGTCTCGTAATAGAGGCAAATAGCAGATCTCAAGATCTACAAAAAAGTTCCTATGAACAATGGGCCAATTTTCTGCAGAAAAGTAGGAGATCCAAGTTTTGTGTTTTTATAATAGAATCATGGTTTTTGTTGAATAGGAAGCGATAACTAAAGAAATGTGTAATTTAAGTAATTCATAATTGCTTCATTGTAAACAAGATGAAATTTACTTTAAATGAACATAGAGTTTATCATTGTTAAAACCATTTATAGAGTACTTTTGAGCGGCTAAACTAAGCTAGGTTCTGCTTTAAAAAAAATCATAAATTAAAGAATTGACGTTTAAATTAAATCAAACGGATTGCTTCAATTATTTTCATGAATACCTAGAAACATTAAGATTGTCACTTATAAATACGGATCAACTCCTATAAAAAAGATCTGAAAGGAAAACTAAATTTCATAACCACCTTACATGAAAATCATTGTTTTAAAATGTATTATTTTTATAAATAAAATATATATTTAGACAATTATTTTTATTAGAATATATTCCAGATCATGGGAAAACATGAAATAAAAGCTTTGCAATAGTTAATAATAGTCATTTTACTGAAAACCCGGAGACTGGATAGAATCATTTCTTTGCACAACCTGAGGTGAATCTCAAGTTTTCGCCAATTAAACCTCAATTTAATTAATATAAACTTAAACCTTATTAAACGACGTAGTTTTTCTATGAGTTGGGTAACCAACCGTTTTTTAAAAACAGAATTTAGTTTAGTTTAGCCGCTCAGATACCCTCTTTAAATGGTTTTAGTAATGACAAACTCTCTTTTCAATTAGATGAAATTCTGTCAAGTTTACAGTGAAATAATTGATAATTACTTAAATTAAATATTTCTTTAATTATCGCTTCCTATTCGACTAAAACATGTCACTCTTATAATAACACAAAACTTGGATTTTCTACTTTTCTAATGAAAATTGGCCCATTGTTTATATAATTTTTTTTTAGGTTTTGAGGTCTGGTATCACTTATATAAAACTTTGCCTCTACTTACGGAACACCCTGTATATTAAAAAAAATGTCGTAACATTTTCGATATGTACTCAATATTTCTATACTTTTGTCATTTTCTCCCCTCTTCTTGTAAGATCTATGACAGTATACGATACATTTTTTTTTCTAACAACATAAAAAAGTTAATTTTTTTTTTTTAGTATTCCTAAATTTCTCTTCCTTACTTTATTTGACTTTTTTTTTAAAGATTCCTGCCATTCCCGAATACCTATTAATTGTATATTGATTTTGATAGTTGTCTGTTTTTTCAATATTTTTGGACGTTACGTGCTTGTATGAATTTCTTGCATCATATTTTTGTATTAATATTTTCACACATTATTTTCCAATTATTATGTTCTGTTATATTATCGTATATATCGTGGAGAAGAACAGAGAGGAAATACAGATAGGAAAGAGTTGAAAATGAATAAATTCTACAAGGTGTAAAAGAACATTCTATCTAATATATGTTTTTTAAATTTATTTATTGAGTATTACAACAATATGTCTCTTGGATATTAGTTATAGTGAGGTAGGATAACATTCACACTATATGTATTTATTTGATAACAATATAAAAAACATAGAAGCAAAGTAACAATAAATAATAATCAAAAAGTATATACAATAAATAAAATAAAATAACCATAAAAATAACAAAATTAAAACTAAGCAAAAAACACATGCATACCTATATACACTATTTACAATCATGCCAGGAAACTCCAGGAGAACCCTACGCTACTCTCTCAACCGCATCACTGGTACTAAGCTAGCGGAGATTGATCGCTATTAGTGTTGCCCAAAATCGGTCTTGGTCTTGCACTTTGCAAGACCAATACCAAGGCCGCCTAACTGTTGCAAGACTGAGACTAGGACTGGTAAAAAAAATCGATGTTTTTAATAAAAAATAAGGCAAAATAGTTACTAATACTCGACAATCTTAGTTACTATATGTTAATAATTGGTATAACCAATATACTATTGCATTTAACTCCCCTAATTTTTCATTTGGGCTTAGTTAGGTTTCTCCTATCAACAAAATACAGTACTATAATACTGTTGTGAGACTCTTGCGCAAGACCAAGACCATGACCAAACTGAGTTTGCTAGACCAAGACTAGTCTGGGTCTCGCATTTGGGCAACACTAATCGCTATCTAAAATCAAAGGAAACAAATTGCGGTGGTTTGGACACGTTAAAAGAATCTCTCTATAAAGTATGAAAGTAGAAAGTATGGTATAAGTATGGAACTGGAAGTAGAAAAAAGAAGAAAAAAAGGACGATAGAAGGTACATTTTAACGACGAGGTGGAAAAAAGCTCTTGCCCATCAGGGAGAAGAGCAAGCCTTGGATTGAATACATTAGTGGATAGTCCCTTAATAATAAAAAAGAAGAAAATTCCTAACACTAATTAACATTTATTTATTCATCCGATAAATCACCGATGCCATACAAATTCAAAATAATTCTTCCATCTTGTTTATTAACTAGCAGATGCCGTTGCAAATTACATTGTAAACACAATTATACCACATTTGAGGAAGAAGCGGGTAGAGCAAACAGTCTGCCCCAAAATATACAGCAGATACTATTCCCCCAATTAGGCACTGTAAACCGATGTGGCCCTAGAGCCGAACTAGGCGAGAAAAGCTGGAAAGCAAACATTGTGAGACAATTATATGTCTCCTCCCTTATTATTGGATAAGTTTCTCTATTTGTGTAAAGGGCCCCCAAATTGGACAGAGAGTAGATAGATAGTGTTAACAAGGGCGCATTTACATTGCGGCCGCCCGGGGGCGAACTCTCCTCGGCTGCCCATGACAAACGCAGACTGATTGACTCCTACAAACAAACACTGCCTCAGAGCCAACCAGCAACAATGGGATATACGCTCGCTTTGAGCAACCGCGCCAAACACTATTAGCACACCTCCTCCTGACTTCTCTCTTCGGCATCCTCCACCTAATTAAAGCTAATTGTTGATCGATTTGTCTACCGTTTGGGTTCGTATACCATACCTTTTTGAAAAGAAATCTCAAGAGTTCCTAAAAAATAAAAATAAATCAAAATTAATTAATTTGGTATATAAACACTGAGGATGAAAAATAAGATCATAAGTATGTGTATTGAAAATTAATTATTATATAATGACGATTTTTTAAAAATTCAGATACTCATCTTCACCTGTCGACAAACTAATGATAATCAGAAGAAAGTCTGATGAAAATAATGGAAATGACATGTCAGGCATGGGTTAGGATTGCACCCAGTATTACCACTTTCCTGGCTGAATCAAGTACAATGGTATTTTAAAGGAGGTCTAAGGACGCCCAGAAGGGGTTTCAAGTTGCGCCATCTAAGTTTTTGAGTAGGGCACATTTTGATGGAATTTCGAACTTTTGAGAGAGGCACATTTTGACGGCTTTATACATTTTCAGAGTGAAAAATTTCAAAATAGTGAACTAGGTGGAAAACATGGGATAGACGCAGCTAGTCTAATTGTTTATGATCTATGATTTTTCTAATTATAATTTCGCTTGCACTGTTTTTAAGAAGAGGAGGGTAATACAATGTTTGGAGAGGTGGGGTGATTTATCCATCAATCTTGGGGGAGAGGAGGAAAGGGCACCTCTGAGAAGGTCTCTCCAGCACATTTAGTCTCATCCTCGTATTGATAGGTATGTTAGCTGTAGCCATATTTCTTATTAGTGTGTTAGTATGTTCATATTAATTAGTACGAAACCATTTGGAAAGAGTCCTTGAAAGAGTCCGACGACACATCAATTTTAACAAAACATCAAAATCTTACACAAGCTTTCCTAACGTTAGAACATCACATAGATAAATTACCCTACTGGTATAAATTATGGAAAATTCGATTAAACCACGATAAATTGAAACACATTGCAATTGAAACATATTTCGAGGAGAGGCCTGCAATCCAACCGTACACAATCTTACCTTTGACAAAAGGATGACTTCTGGCCCATAGTTAAAATGAAACGGAAGACCCTTAATAAATAACTCAAGATATAAATAATAATAACCGTTACAAAGTGTGGAATGATGAAATAGGCGTAATCAAAATGGGTGACATAAGTGTTACAATGGGAATCTTAGAATAAAATGTAAAACATAAAAAAAGAAATATGAAGTTATATAAGAAATGAAAATAAATAGTAAAATTAAGACATTGAGAATGGAGTAGTTACTATTTATTTATTTATTACTATTTATTTTCATTTCTTATATAACTTCATATTTTTTTTTTTATGTTTTCATTTTATTCTAAGATTCCCATTGTAACACTTATGTCACCCTTTTTGATTACGCCTACTTCATCATTCCACACTTTGTAACGGTTATTATTATTTATCTCTTAGTTCTTAGTCTTTATTCAAACAATTTCATTTTACTTTATATTTATTTATTTTATTTTTTATTTTTTTAATTTTTTTTTTACCATCACTACTTATGTTTCTCATACCTTGTTATCTGGTTATTTTCTTAGCCCTGATGAAGGCCTGAACTTCAGATCGAAACGTCGGCATATGTAAAAATAAATATTATCATTTATTTTTGCCTTCCTTTTTGACTGACCACCCCAACTATTCTTCTCTTCATTATCCACGACAGTCAACCAATTACCAATTATAAATATAAATATAATATAATATAAATATACTATAAATATACAGAAATATACTAAATATACACATATTCTAACTTAAACCGATGTGGAAATTCTCCTCACGGATATATGATATTGCTAAAAAGACCCACTTACAAAAACTTCAAACGTTCTCATCAAAAATATCATGGCTAATAACTGAAGCACATTAGTACATTACAGACAAAACCCTTCATAATGATTTCGAATTCATAAGGACAAAAACATACAAGGTATATTTATTACATAGATCTTTTAGGATCTGCACAAATGATAAATTGTTTCCTAGAGTAGACAATTTCAAATACCTCGGTTCCTCAATCAATGACCGAGGTTCGAAATGGAATAAGGTATAACAAGCGCAAACAGAGCTTTTTTCTCTCCTTTAAAGATAATCAAATCCCAAAAAAATCTCAGGACATCTCAAATTAAGGGTGTGCAGAGCTTTTATAAAGCCAGTTCTCATATACGGTTGAGAGATCTTGATGCTAAGGAGCACCTAGGAAAGAAGCATTGAAAGATTTGATAGAAAAATTCTCCACTCAATAATCGGAGAGTCTATCTAAGATCGGAGTACTAACACCTGAAAAATAAAAGCCAATAAAGAAGTCCTTGCAGAAACCGATATGAAGCCAAGCAGGTTAAGAAATATTAGGAATCACTGGTGGGTTGCAATAAAACCAGTATTAGGGCGATGGTGACACATGAACATTAATAAAACATTATATTAGTTCTTGAAAATCAGCTAGTGATTGCAGGGTACTTGAGAAAACTATATTGACAAAAATTTAATATCCAAGAAATATTCACCAAACTCCAAAGAGCCACCTAAAAGTCCCAGTGGATCATGCATACTTGATCCAGCCTGATGTAATTGATAGGAAGGTGGCTGCGGCAGATCCTCCTAAATAATTCACTGCTACCTCGATCTGCATCCTCCCGCCGTAACATAAATCTATCGATATAGACCGTTACTTCCTGTCCCTCTCCTGGTCACCGATCTTTTGATCAGTCTCGTCTCATCAAATATGGAGCCCTCTCGAGTTGAGGGGACATCTTTCATAAGTGAGCACGTTTCCTGGATATGGCGTTTGGCGCCAATCATTTTTGACCCTTGGGGAATTAAATTACCGGTCAGGGATAAAAACCAAACGTCTATGTGTTAAAAGTTTAGAGTTTCATAAACTCGATAAGAAATTTTAGACATTGCGATGAAGTATACTCGAGTAAATGTGCAAAATTATTTTTCAATATTTCCTACTTTTTTCAGGAATCTTTAAATGATTGGAAATTCTAATACTCGTGTCGTTCTCAAACCATTTTTGTTTCGGACAAAAATTTCTACGAGATCCATGATTTGATAACGGGGCGGAATTTCTTGAGTTTAACATATTTTACTGATTTATTGAGTGCAAGTAATTTCTTGAAATAACTTTACCCAAATCGAATCAAAAATATATATGGACGACAAATACACGAAAAAATCTAATTTATACTTAAATTCCTATATGAACTACTCCTACGACTTGACAAAAAAAGTTAACTACATAAATAATAAAAAATTCTTCAACTGAAAAAAAATAGCTAATTTATCTATATGGCCTATTAAACACCATATATTTTCTTCCAATTACAGATTGTTAAACAATCTTGAAATTTAAAATATGTTAGGAAGAAAAACCTATTTTTGATTTTAGTCTCGTAATACAAGTCATTATCATATCATTCAATCATTATTTTTGTTTCGTTACCAATGTTTCGAAAAGCTGTGAATGAATCGATTCGTCGGGCTGCTCAGACCAATAACTGTATTCTTACATGTCTAGAAATCCAAGAAATTGCTCAATATGAGTAAGTATCATAATTTTGGTTGATGGTTGACTGAAGAGAAGAATGGTTCGAGTGATCAGTCAAAAAAACAAATTATAAAAATAAATAAGTATTTATTTATTTCGACATTTCGGCCCAACGTTCAAGCCTGGTCAAACGGAAGGATTCAGAAAGACAAAGCACTGGTTTGTTAATGTTTAATGCCTTTAAATGTAGTTCATTGTATTAATACTAAATAAACACCATTACATTTAAAAAAATATAATGTTGAAATCCATGAGCGTTTGATGCTATTACGTTTTTTCCCGGCCTGCTTGAAAACAAATCTTTAGTATTCTGTCTATTAATAAAAGGGACCGATGCCTAAGTATCATTATAAATTACTCTCACAATCAGTTCATCAGACTTCTTTATTTTCTAATAAAGCAGTAATAACATTTTTAAAATTTATTTTTAGACATTTTTTCTTTTTCAATGGACGTTTACTGAATGTTCATTCGGAGTATATTAAATAGAAATAAAACTCTGAATATTTGATTAATATTAATTAATGGACTGAAGAATTTTTATTTTATTTATTTCACTTGATTGTGTTTTTCCTTTCAATTTTCTAGCGATATTTGTTAGTTTATCATATATGTTTGTGGTCAGCCTCAAGCAATTCATTATTTTCTCCTATATTTCTGGATATCATATCACTTATATTGCCAGAGATATTTTTTTCTATTACAAAAAGTGAAATGTTTCTCATTTATTTAACTCAATTATTTTGCTCATTTATTCACTTTTTTAGAAAACAGGCTATGAAAAACAATCCCTTTAGTATTTTTAAAATTGATGTAATATTTACCGGTTACTTTTTACTGCATTATCTGCTTTGCTTTTTTTTTGTATTGGTTTTTCGGTACATTATTATTCGTGTTAAACTGACATGTTATATGAAGAATACAACAAATTTATGGATTCGATAATAGCAATTTACATAAAACATATATTATTTTATTTATGTTTTACGGATCGAACGACCTATAATTGAATTCGGCCGAGATACGATGGTAGGGATTATTTGAGACTCGCATTGTCCCTATTCAAAGCAGACCGAGGCCAATTATGTATTGTAATTAAGAGTGCAGGGGGGGAGGGGAGGGGGAGGGATCGATGTCACGGTATCTCTCCTATTTACATCGCTCAAATGATTACCTCTCATGCGGCATGCTACGCCCATTAGCTCAAATCATTTTACCGCTCTCAACTTCACACTGCTATGTCTCTCTTCTCAATTCCACGTTATGGCCTCTTTGGATCCAACAAAATTCATAGAAAATAAATAAATTAAGTGATTAATTCCACATCCGATCATTTGGTACCATAGGAGTTTTAATCAATCCGTACATTTCAGAGTGAACCTTACTTCAAAGCACAGTTCGATAGTTTCTTTACCAGTTGTGTATTTACTTGCCGAATTAGCGATTAAAAACCACTGATTAATGTAATAATTATAAATGCATTTTTCAGTATGATGATGTGCTGATCGACATTACCGGACACTCCTTCCAGGCTATCACTGATACATTTTTAAAATTAATGGAAGCAACTAAAATTGAGTAAATGTTGAAAAGACTAAATACAAAGTAAGAAGAAGAAATCCTCAGACCCGGCGATGTATAATCACTATTGGAGATTATATGTACCTCTATAAAAGTCCGTTGTTTGTCACTCTTCAATTCCATATATATCGCAAGACATTGTTGTTCCGAAATTGAACAAGGATTTTAAGAGCCGTGATTTGTCTAAGGGCACTAAAAGATTCATTTATATAAAACAATTATTTGGGAAATGCTCCTTTTTTGGTCAGAAACATGACCCTCATTAATCCTAACAGAATGAGAAAAGCTTGATGAAGGACATTAAAAGTTGACCAGGTGTTGAGACATGGAACAAAGCAGAACTCCAAAGATCTATTCAAGGAGCAAAGGAGGCTCAGTGTACGAGATTAAGGCGGGCACGGCATCTTGGTCGGATGTCTGAAAATGAACTATGAAGGCATATAATGACAGAGGTTCTTCATGGAACAAGAGGGAGAGGAAGACCTCGACCTTGTGATTGATCGTGTGAGGTCCATTCTACGTTTGAGGAACTGGACGGTAGCGACACAAGATAGGATCAATTGGAGGAGCCAGGCACATTGGAGGAGACCCTGTGATTAACTCCGAATTCAGTTATCAATTTAATCGTAATAATATTATTTATTTACAAATCGGTTTTATAAGCATTATATTCAAGTTGTAAACGTACAATGTTGTCCAAATCCTAAGGAGGTGTTACGACCCCTTACTTGCAACAGAAAAAATTATTTGTATTTTGTGCCCTAAGTACAAAATCCCAACAAGGAAGGCGTAGATTTAAATTATGCGTTTTGCTTCTAAAATTTGTCCTGGTTTTTGTTGAATACAAAAGAATAACTAAAAAATAATTTATGGTTAGATGATTACCACCCACAGCACTTTAAACTAAAAAGATATTCTTTAAACATAAGTAAACTTTGACCATGCAAAATCCATTTGAAAGGAGTTGTAGAGTGGCGATAAGTATATATATATCACGATAAGTTTTATAAAACGAATTATTTTAATAATGTAAAAATGTTAAGGAATGACGACAATCGAGAAAGTCGGAAACTATTTATAAAAATATATTGAAGAACTTGACAATTCTTTACCATCAAAATTTCAGTAATTTAAAAATCTGTTATTTTATTCCCCCCCCCTTTTTTTTATGAAAAGTATACACCAAGCGTGTCAAATAGAATGAAAAGATATTTTATAAGATAAAACTTGTGACATGTGAGCTTTTTATGTGTTTTAAAAAGCGGAATCACTTTGTGTGATTAGTTTTCAAGGAATCACTCCCGTTTCAGAGTAATTGGACATGTTGAGTTACCTCATCATTCTCTTAACTACACTCCGCAGTTTATAGATTTATTTTATATTTATTTACACTGTAACTGTATTCCACTCTTTCGCAACATAGATATTAAGTAATTTTTACCATATGATTCAACCATTTTAATATCATGTAAATGAAAACAAAAACAATGATTATTTAATTTCTAAAAAATTTCAAATAGATTTACATCCATAAGTGAAAATGTTCATGTTATATCAATGATTAAATTCGGTAATCTTCAAATTTCTACTTAATTTCCCTTTTGCGTTTTGATAAGCTTTTACCAATTATTCAATTTTTCCATTGTTTTTTTATTTTGTTTTGTGTTTTAAACAAAAATATATACTTTAAAGACAGAGTACAAAAAAAAAAAAAAACCTTACTAGGCCAGGCATCAATAATTCTATTTTAAGTTGAAAAAGTTGTGCCTAGTGTTGATCAAGACGAGTCTTGGTCTTGTGCACTTAGTCTTGGTCTTACCCTAGTTTATTTGCTACCTATTAGCTTATCAGTATTTATCAAACATGTTACTTTAGATCTTAGGCAAACGCTACAGAATAAGTGCATTTAGATGTTTCATTGAGATAAATATAGTAAAGTTCAACCAAATTAATAAAATTAACTTGAAAATACATTAAAGCCATTGTAAAGAAAGAAAATGGTCTGTCCCCACCTTGGAATGGAAGAGGTGTAGAGTAAAGACAATCTATAAAATGTCACCAATTATTTAAATAAACAAATGGTGTGTCCATACACATAACTTTCTTACCGACTTTAAACAATCGTTTTTAAATTTTTAAATTCATTCATTCATGTATGGCACAACATCCCGTCACCGAGACTGGGCCTCCTCCAAGAGCCTCCGCCAGTTGGCTCTGTCTTCTGCTGCAGCTCTCCAGTTCCGCACACCAAGCAGGGTTCTCGCATCATAGGCCACGTTGTCCAACCATCTCGTCCTCGGCCTTCCTACCCGTCTTACGAGGTGCAGCTCCTCCATCATTATTTTTTTTGGTATTTCAAGGGTGCTCATTCTGGCCACATGCCCTGCCCACCTTAGTCTGGCCAGTTTAATATACGTGACTACGTCGATGTCTGCATAGAGAGAACTGAGCTCCCTATTTTTTCTTTTCCTCCAGACATCACCCTCCTTTACTGGACCATAAATCCTTCTGAGGACTCCTCGCTCAAAGACACTCAGCTTCATCTCATCCCTTTTGGTCATCGTCCAAGCCTCTGAGCCATATGTCAAAACAGGCCGAACAAGGGTCTTGTATATGATCAGCTTGGTCTTCTTTGAGAGGTACCTACTTCTTAAGTGTCGGCCAAGTCCAAAGACACATCTATTGGCAGCCGTGATCCTTCTTTGTATTTCTTGAGCCATGTCATTCTTGCTATTGATTTCAGACCCAAGGTATATAAAACTTTTCACTCTCTCAAACTTAAAAGAACCTACCTCAAATGTAGAGTTCAGATCAACCTCACCGCCAACTCTCATATACTTAGTTTTCCTCTCGTTGACTTCTAGACCAAGTGGTCTTGCAGCTGCTTCAAGGCTTATAAACGCTTCTCTGAGAGCCCGTTCAGACCTACCTAATATGTCAATATCATCAGCAAAACCAAGAAGCTGTGTCAGGCGATTGAAGATTATATCTTTGGTCTGAATACCGGAGTCTCTTACAGCTTTCTCCTCTGCCAAATTGAACAATAGACAGGCGAGGGCATCCCCTTGCCTAACCCCACTGCTCACTTTAAACTCTTCGGAGTCGTCAGAACCGACGCGTATTCTGCATCTCGAGCTGTCCATGGTCATCTTGATTAGGCGTACGAGCTTCTGAGGGATGCTTAGCTCCTCCAAGGCACAGTATAGTTGCGTTCTATCAACGCTGTCGTATGCTGCTTTAAAGTCCAGGAATAAATGGTGGGTGACTACCTTACGCTCCATAGTCTTTTCTAGGATCATCCTCAGAGAGAACAGTTGATCAGTCGTTGAGCGTCCTCTTCGAAATCCAGCCTGATATTTCCCCAGTTCCTTTTCAGAATACGGGAGGATCCTCTCAAAAAGAATGTTAGAGAGCAGCTTATAAGCACACGAAAGGAGTGAGATTCCTCGATTTTTTTAAAATTTTTAAATACGTTCATTAAAAATAACACAATCTAATTAGACTATTTTTTATGATAACCAATAAGATAAATCATTACTATTTGTTAGAGTACGATTTCTTTGATGAAGTAAAGCAATGTAAACGGGCAAGTGAATAATTATCTAAACCAGTGTTTAAAATTCAACACACTGCAACTTTATCAGTCCGATTTAATCGATATTTTTTATAGTTTTGTCGGAAATTTAATAACGTTTTAAAAAATGTAACCACTACATTCTGAAGAGATATTACTCTAATTTTTCTAAATGGGGAAATCTAGCGAAACCCCGAATAAAAAATTGGAATAGTTAAATGCAAAAGTATATTAGTTCTACCAATTCTTTACGTACAGTTAAAATTGTAAAATTGTCTTGCACTTGTAACTATTTTGCCTTAATTTTTATTCTCGAAATTCTCTCCTAAATTCAGATCTTTATAAATTTGAAAATATAATATATGTCAATTTTCAAGTACTGTTTACAAAATTAGTAGTTTTCAACAGTTCCAGTAGGACAGTGATAGTAATTATGTGCATATCCTTTTATTATATGACCTGAATAGATTAAATATTATTAAAATTAGTTGATTTGATTTTGGCTAAACCTCCCGATTACCATGAAGATGATCTTATTAAAATTTTATAAAGATTCGTTCAGTAGGCTTTGCGGCCAAAGGTTATAAACAAAGAACGGACTTACCTTGTATATACATATAGACATAATAAATTTATTTTGTCTATTATTTTATTCTATTTGTTCTCCTGTTTCATTTATTTATTTCTAGTTTCATCTTGTCGTTTCGATCAATTCCAACTACAATATAAAATTAAACATCATCAGCGAACACTTAAAACGGAAATAAATAACTTAAATAAACGACTTGAATTGTGGCATTCCATTTTATTTCAAATCATTAACACTACAAATCAAAGAGAAGCTCAATACACATACCTACTAAGATCATTATGTGCACACAGATTTTGTAGTTCAACAAAAAAGACGCACTAACAAAAATAAAATTTATTCAGTACGAAATTCTTAAACTAATAACAGAATCTCCATGGTACATAAATAACAAAACTCGACCTAAAACCAGAAATGGACAAATGCTACTCTGGGTACTGAATACCGAGTATTTTACTTAAATACTGCCCTTTTTTGAGTAAAGTTTCAAAAGTTAGATTAATTATAAATTTAAACGTCAATTTCGAGAATTTGGCGAAATAATTAATTTTTATCATATTTGTTATTATAATATTGCTCTTAAGTTCGACCATTACCCTCTTAAGAAGGGGGGCCAAAAGGCTGCAAAATACTTGTAAGAACAGGCTTTAAGAAAAAAATAAATAAATAAATATTGCTCTAACTTTCAATACATCCAAATCTCTCTGTTATAAATTATAAATTTTTATTTTCGAAATTGACATATAAAGTTATAATTGATCTAGCTATTGAACTGTTGGAGATAAACTGGTAAAATAATATATATTCTTGAAGGAAATTTAATTACTAAAAACCTTTTTTCTTTACGACTTCATCGTAGAAAGAAGCAATCAAGAGTTAGATAGTCACCATACGATAAAAAATATGAGGTGAAAAATGTTCTTTTCCACATTAGTGGTAGTTGAGGACGGATATCTCGGATACTAAGTGAGATAGTGAAAAAAGGTATTCAATCGATCATATTGCAAATGTTATCAGCTATAATTTTGTATTAAACATTTTTGTCGATGAGATGGATAGTTTTCATGATTTAAGTGAAAACTCGAATAAAAGCAATATACATCAGGCAATTTTTTTTGTTTTCAACATTAGCCGTAGTTGAGGACAGATATCTTTGAAACTAAGTGAGATGGCAAAAAAATATAAATAACTAATTGTATTGAAAATTTTAACAGATTTAAATTTTTATAGAACGTCTCTGTCGATGCGATGGATAGTTTTCCTGGTATAAGCTAAAAATCGAAAAAAGTGACGCCTCCTACATATGGCTCGCCACCTTTAGGAGTATGGACTTTTAGTATGTTTACCTCCATACTAGTCCAAACAATGTCCGAAAATCAAAAATTATGTTCCCTCTCCCCTGTCTCATTCTATACCCCCTATTCGAACATTCATTAACTGGACTAATAATAAACTTCACAGAAACAACAACAGATTAATTATCAACATGGCTGCGGTTGACCTGTCCGGCAGAAAGGCAACTGGAGAAAAGCAGAATGAGAGATCACTTTTCATGAATCAAGGAACTTAATTGAGAAAGGAAAGAGATACTGCTGGATGCTATCCTTCACCATGCCTGAAATGCCATATGTAAAATCATAATCATTACATTTGCTTATGGTCACATTCGTATGTGACAGATGTGAATGCAGAAATTAAGGGAGGGAAATCGTTAATAAATAGACCTCCGAAACCCTCTATACATAGAGTTGCTTTAAAATAACCTTAACTTTCTTTTTAGTGGTCAGATCGAAGGTTATAATAGCTTACAGCCTTCTCGGGACAACAGCCACTAAAGCTAAATCTGTCGGTAAGTAGTTTTCGGGATTAGAGTTTACAAACGAAAAATGGTTTAGAAAGAAAATTCCTTAAATAAATAGAACTTTGAGAATGGACCGAAAAAAAGAAAATTAAGATAATGGTATTTCATAATATAATTTTACAATAGTTTCATAAAAGATTTAATGAAAAATAAAAAATCTATTATAAAAGTTTCGGATGGTAAAGTACAATTTTATTATCCAGAAGCAATCATCAACTCTTGGGAATCAATGTTACAGTCTGTTTGGTGTGATTTCATTTTAGCCAGCGAAAAATGGAAGTGACTTCTCACATCCCGGACTGACCAGTGGCCATCTCTTTGATCTCACGATGGTTCAGTGGTTCAATATTCCCAAACCAATCTGCACCACTCTCAATCCCCCGACCGAGCAAGTCAAACACCACCAAAAAATAAAAATAACCAATGTGGAATCATATAATTCAACTGATGCAACCTTTATGATATTGCAAACCGTAACAAACATGTATAGACATTAGAAATAAAGCCGAAGTTTGAAATGTTAAAGTCACGTATTAATTATTCTGAAAATAATTATGAGATCTTTTCTACATTTAAAAAAAAGAATTTCATACGATACTGAAACGACAAGAAACCGCTCGACGTTTCTGATTACTTCAGCAATTACTAGACAAACGCTCTAAACTTCCAATTAAATACAAAAGACTCACGTACATGACTATAATGAGATCTATTAGGACTAATCCTTACAATCCAAAATCCTTTGTAAAATCCTCAATGCTCCCTAATTTGTTACAAATAAAACCATCCATAATGACCTTAATGTTTCTTATGTTTCAGATCTGGCCCAATCCAGATACCTATCCTTCCATAATAAACTTCAGAATCATCCCAACCCTCTCGTTTCTAACCTTGCTTTCTCTTCGATTCCTCATAACCCTCCGAGGCGTCTGAAAAGAATATGTCTCTGTGATCTCCTAATGTAGACATATCATTAGAGTGCTACCATTGGGTAGTTTCTCAACAAGTGTTTTCACGTCATTATATCCATATATTCAAATTTACTAAATATATTTCTGTAACACAGTTATAAATATCATTAAGAAAAAAAATACTGAAATTTTGAAAATTATTTGAATGATCATAGGTTGTTACGATTGATTTATTCTCTACAATTAGTTATTCGATAGATAAATAAGTGAAGATTAGAAAGAATTAGAATTATTAAAGAAAACTCGTAAGTATATTTCATTATATGAAAGAAAATCTGTTTACAGAAGGATGCAGGCTCAAGGTAACAAGTTAATTAATTCTAGCCCAAGACTAATAAATATCGTGCTAAAACGAATAAGGCCGTAGTTCCTCACCTGTGATATAGATTGTCACAGGCCTTGTCTTTTTTACAAGGCAGTCATTGATAGAATACATCGCTGTAACACGTATAACGGAAAATCACCAAATTTTAACACAATTGTGATGTATGTGATGTCAATGAATTGATGTATTTTAAAATTGCATTGCAAAAAAGAAAAGAAATTGCAAGTGAGAGAATGTTGTAATATTCAATAAATAAATAGCTTAGAAAAAAAAATAAGTGTTTCACTAATGAAGTATCAACTTTAGTTGTCTTGTAAATAAAAAAAAACTATAGACAAGCAACTTAAGGGAATACACGGTGGGCCAGACTTTAACTTTAGTTAGTTTTTTGGTCACTGAGAATTATCATTTGGCTTAATTTCGTCATAGTTTGTCTTTTATTAAAGCTGGATAGTTAGAGAATAACGAAGCATGAAAAAATATTTAATAATAATTGGCTTAGACAATAAAAACACCAGTAATGTCAATTTTTGTTACAAATATTGATTTTCAAGTTGTAAATCAAGCGTCGTTTATTATTAAACAGCAATTTTTTTATCACTAATAAAAAAAATAATATTTATGTGATTTATTTTGTTTGGATATAGGACCATATCATAAAAAATAGGTAATTTTAATATTGAGTGCATTATTCTCTCTGCACAAAGAAAGATGAAGGGCGAAGCCATAAGTTCTTCTAGGTAACCGGAACTGATTGATAGTATTTGGTCACAAAATGAGAGAAATCGCGACATGAGGTGGGAAAAAAAAAAAATATATATATTTATAATTAAATATTTTTATAAATAGTAATTTGAATTGTAACTTTTTATCCCTTTACAATTGTCATTTTGATTGAAGTTTGGGTTTGATAATTATGTTTTGCTTCTTCTTTTCTTTTGTGTATTATCTAATTCTTCTTTCAGATTACGTTTTCTATAGTCATCTAAATACTTTTTAATTTTAATTCAAAATTATATTTCTTATTATATGACTTAATCTAATGAAATATGTCAAATAGTAATAGAACCTTACTCCGTAACCAGTGATAATTTTAGATTATTGATCAAAATATTTGAGTTTATAAGAATAGATATAAATTATAAACTCTAGGTTAGATGTTTAATATAAGGGGTGTTTTATTTTCTGTACGCATTATCCATTTAAGGTGTAATAAAAGGGATTTTCTTCATAATATTTACTTATGCATCTTATTTTCTACAGATAATTTAAAAATATACGAAATTTCGTTTAACGGAATTCAAATCGTAGGTACACAATAGAAAAATGTTGCATTATTATCTTATAGGAAAATGTATGAAAGACGAAGGGATATAAGAGGGTTTGGTGCAGATCCTCCACTAGAGTGAATATGCAAAGTTCCATTTGGGAAATTACTGGGAGTGTACGGAACATTTATAAAAAGTTGGGGGGGGGGGCAGCCAGGCTCAGCATCCTGGATTCTCTCAGGCTTCTCTCCGGTGGATTTATTTCCTTACCCCTGCACCGCTTTTATATGAATTCTTTATCCGGGATTGTGAAAGGAAAGGGATTTTCCTTCCTCAATAGCTTTCCCCCCACCCTTCTTCCCTCTATATACAACAAATTCTCTTCCATATTTTATAGCTAATGTGTTTTTCAATGGGATTACTTTCCAATTGTGAGCTGCATTATTACTTGATTCAGGTAACTATTCGTTGAAAGTGGGTCTGCAGGTATACTCAAATTAATTAATTTTTTTTTAAATTTCGTTACACCTTATAATTTTCCTTTTATTAATTCCAAATGTTTCATTATCTTTCCACTTACAATTTAAATGTCATTATTACGCATTATATTTATATTGCCTGAATATGTTAGATTGTAAAAATAATAACATGTTTGTCGTTTTGATCGAGATATAATTATTACAATCATTATTTCATTCAGATAATTTTTTATTAAGCCATTGCCTTTATTTTTTGTAGGTTTTACAAATCAAACTGCGGAAGAATATTGTAATTCTTTAAGTATTGGGAAATTATTAGGAGTGGGAAAGTTGTTCTTGGACCCTCAGGATCCAGAGTATTATTTAACTACAGATGGACCTATAAATATAGTATATTTATTTAAGAATTATTAATACATTTATTAGATACTATCTATATATAGGTGCGTTAATATTCTTTAACTTTTAGTTTAGTATTATTATATTGCTGTTTATTATTTTTATTTATTGCGAATAGTATAAATGACATACTCTATATCACTAGTACTATTGTCCTTGAATGTGACAGATTGTAATATATCTCAATAAAGACTATTATGTAATAAAAAAATAATGTAACAATTTAGAGTAGTGGACTAACAAATAATTCGAAAGTTAAATTATTCTTCTAAAATTAACTTAAAATTCTGATTGCTCTATCGTTTGAATAGTTAATGATTACGTGCTGAATTGATATATATATATATATATATTATTGACGAAAATTTTATGCTTAACAACTTTCCATCCTATAGCATTTTCCTAAAATGAAGACGCGAGGCAAAAAATATTTATTTCTCCATCAGCGACTATTGATATCTCGGAAAGTACTCGAGATTGCGAAATAACAAATAGTAGTTTCAATCTTTTAATAAATTGTATTAGCTTTACTTTTGTATAGTGTATAGTGTCTTTATAGCTAAGACGCATGGTTTACATAAGCGACTTACTATGACATAAGCGACGAAACAAAAAAAGTGATCTGAGTGCCTTTCCATCTTTGGATCACCACCTAGCAGTGGGGACTTTTACCTCCATACCAGACCAAATAAAGCCCCATAGTAAGACAAACAGATCCCATGGTCAAATTCAGTGAAATATTTAGGCCTTGATAAGTCCCTAAATTACACCCATCATATAAACAACAAAATGAAATAAAGCAAAAAATGTTATTAGCAAAATGTTACCGTATTTCAGTTGATACTCCCAATTATCTTCAAAAAATAAACTGATCTCATATAAAGCAGTTACCCGCCCTGTAATCACATATTCTTCTCAAGTATGGAGTTTTACTTGTAAGTCTAACTATAGAAAACTTGAAATGTTTCAAAACAATGAATAAAAAATCATGTTTCAGCATGAGAATAAAAAATAACTACCCACGATACACAAAACTAGCCACTATGTTAACAGAATTACAGCTACCAACAATAAAACAATACATTTGTTTTCAAACTGAAAGATTCTTTGAGCTTACAAAAATATCATAATTATTTTATTTGTATGAGAAGGAGTTGATCGGGGGTTGCGGTAAAATGAATACTAAATTATAGAAA
Source organism: Nezara viridula (assembly GCA_928085145.1). Classification (NCBI taxonomy): domain Eukaryota; kingdom Metazoa; phylum Arthropoda; class Insecta; order Hemiptera; family Pentatomidae; genus Nezara; species Nezara viridula. The sequence continues at coordinate 73,425,736 of OV725079.1, read as the reverse complement.
TAGCATTATTTAATTTTTATACCGACGTTTTGACTGCTACCAGTCGAAACACTGGAGTGTCCCTGATGAAGACCTGCAAAGTGGGTCAAAACGTCGGCATAAAAATTAAATAATACTATTTCTATAATTTAGTATTTATTTGACCGCACCCCTCGATCAACTCCTTCTCATATTACATCAACAGTCAACTATCTCTACATCATTATTTAATTTGTATTTCAAATTTTGATAAACAAGCAGCAACATACTTCCCACACCAATAATTGAATAATAATTTATAAGATATAAATTATGTGAATGTGTGCTTAGTTTTATCTTGTTGATACAATTTAAAGGCTGAATATAGTTTTTTTATGTTATTTATTCATTCTTATAACTTATTAGGTTTTGTTGGATTTCCCTACTGTATAAAACGGATTTCAGCATAAAAAATAGCAATCACACCACTTTATTATAACATGTGTAAGGTATTGTGGCCATAAACATGTAATCTTTATTATGATTTATTGTGTTGTATCTACAATAATATTGTGTTGTAAATACAATAATTTTTGTTTAATTGAAAAAGCCCATAGTCAAAAATTGTGTTCCTTCTATTTCTCTCTATATTCCCCTTTTCAGCATTCATTGACTGGGCTATATATTTTAATTAGTTAACATAACTAGCAATATGTTATTTGTTATTTTACAAAAAACAAATCGATTAATATAATACAACCAGACCTGCCTTATTTCCTTTGGTCTACTCTACCGTTAAACTGTCCGAAAAATGAGGCAGCTGACAGAAACTCCTTTAAGGCTGAAATTAACTGGACACTATTAACTCGATCGAAGGTTTGCTTGAAGTCAATGAAGAGCAAATGTACATCTATGTTGTGTTCATAGCGTAATTTTTTAGAATATCTATTGCATCCAGAAATTCATGCCATGATGAATTGGGGTTGATATATGTATATTTAAATCAGATTGTTCCAGTTTCTTTATCAATAAAACTGCAAATAATGTCAATGGAGATGTTGAAGTGTAGAGAGCATTCAGGAATAAATTCCTAAACGCGAAAATACTATGCTAAACTTCCCTCCTCCCCCTTAGTACATAAAAGATATCTATTTTATCTGCAGATTCATTAAAGGAACTACCACGAAATTAATATGAACTAGCCTAGGTGGGAATAAACGCCTCACCGCTCCCAACCAGACACTTAAAGACAATTAGCCCAACCTGCTCCAAGGGAGTTTTTTTAGTAAGTTAACGCTGACCCCACTCTTTCACAGTTCGGACTTCAGTAACTGACTAATGGACACGAAATACGTATATTTAATAACTTCTAATCTTAACCTTATTATAATTAATGTATTATAAAAATATCAAATACTGTTGTTTTATTAAACAGGCCATATGCGGCTGTTTTATTCATATTTGTGGATATTTGTGGACATAGGTGTGTATAATATGAATACGTATGAAGAGACAAGAAAACCGGACTTAATATACTGACATTATATTCTACTAATAATGTATAAAAAGTGTTTGTTTGATTATGGATCAGAAGTACAAATAATCATAACTTGGTGTATCCAGGCAGAGTTAATGATTATGAATTTTCAGTTGATTGAATCGAAAAGTTATAACCATTTCCCTTAAAACAAGAAAATATTTTTTTAATTATCTGTATGGATGCCTATACTGGAAAGGTGTAAGCCCAAGGATGAAAGGGTTCATGAATCCATATGAGCTGTTAGGAGGTGTAGATTGAGAGAGTGGTTTTAGAGAGAAACTCCCCCGCGTATAGAGGTGTATCGGTAAAGGAAAGGCTTTTAATAAAAAATGAGTATCCGGTCAGATCGGACTGGGGAGGAGCGAACAATTCCCAGAAGGGCTGACAATTCAGAGCAGTATTGAGATGTCAGGGAAATTGAGTTGGCGGGGGGAGCTCGCTTTAGGGAGACACTTTACCTCGAATTTATATAAGCCCTCAGCTCCCCGTCCCACTCTTGGTATCGAGTTTTCCACTACGTGACAGATTAGCATTCTCTTTTATCCCTCTTCTTCGTCTCCTTGATACTTTTCACGGGGCCCGGCTAAAGTGAACAAGTGGTCAACACTTATCACCTTTCTCCTTCGGGGTAAATAGGAGAAACTGCTTTTATTGTCTTCGACGTCGGTTTTCCCCCGGAGAGTAGAACGTTTCATGCAAAGTTTTGTCCACTCCAGGGAATAAATACTATACCTATATATTACAAGCTGGAACAACAATACATAAAAAATGAATACATTATTTATATATTTTTGTTCATAAAACAGATACACCTTCGATTCTGCATAGCTGGGAAGACCTTCCGGAGGGAAGTTCCCCATAAAAGAGAAAAATAATATTTGTTTATTGGTCCATGTTTATTTCTGTGAGTGATGAGCTAAATATTTAAACAATCACACTAACTTTTCTTTTTAAATTATAATGAATATACATACATCCAGTAAATTTGCCAGTAAATAAAAAAATAATAAAATAAAATAAAACATCTATCACAATAAGAATTATTGTACCCGTAATTAACTTCTTTTTTTTTAACTGTCTTTGATAGCCCACCTAAACATCCTTTCGTATAGTTTTTTGCTCATTCTCCCAAAGCATAGAGTGAATAATATTTAATTAAATTTTCAAGCATGTTTTGTCAATTTCACATATTTGGTTAAGGTTGTTATAAGTTTGTATGTAAAATATAAACTTTTCATTTTTTTCAAACCGGATTTGAATCACTTAAAATCACATAAATGTTTAAAAAAATAATAGACTACTGAATTAATCATATCAGGTGAAAATGCTAAATAGACATTCTCATTTAACTGTTATTATAGAGTTGAACTGAAAATATAAAAGTCCAGTGTAGTAATTGTTTAAATAATACTAAAAGCTTGTCATGATGCATATATACTAGTATTGCATATCAGCATTTATTGTTTTGTATTTTATAACTGTAATTACTCCAAGAAAAAAAAAAAGGAAAACTGGTATGAAATGGTATGTAACACCACAAAAACTAAAACTATATGAAATGATGATCTTTAAAGGCATATTAAAAAAAAAAAAAACTGAAGAAAAATGCTAATTGGAGGCATAATCATCCTTTTAGCGACATTTTTTTTCTTGACACGTGCTGTATTTAGTAGCGGTATATGTTATAATTTTTTTTTTTTCCACTACCCCGTCTTTTAGGCTATACGGAGTTTTTCCCGGGCCAGGGGTGAGGGCAGGGGATCAAAGCTGAAGTTAAAACAACCCCTGGCCTCGGGGTGGTTATTTATTTTATGCGTGTAGATTAATTGTTATTGATTTTGATTTTGTTTTTCGGAATATTAGGAAGAGGCGATACGATATTTTCGCCCCTCCCCCTATTTTTATTGGGGAGAGAAGGGAAGGGCGATAGCCTTTCCTTTCATTTTTTCTCAGAGAAATATCTTAAATAGAAACATTATCACAGCCAATTTTTTTTCTAGTAAATATATGAGGATTCTTACTTCACACATAACAACTGTAGTGGATAACAACCTTTCAAAAATCGATTTTTCCAATTTTCCAGTTGCGAAATCTCAGTTAGGGAACCAGACAAAAATATGAAAGCTTTACACTTGAAAAGTTCCTATAGCATAAAATACAAGCATTAATTTCAACTAGATGTAGGTTTGCAATTTATTGATTTATTATTTTCACATAAATATATTTTCATTAATGAACCATTGTGATCGACCAAAAAATTCAAAAACTTAACCCCCTCTCAAATTTGAGGGTTTGCGTTTCAGGATACGTAGAATTCGAAAACCGAATACAAATTTTTATTTTCATCCGCCGTCCGCACGTTTTATCCGAAACTACTGGACCTATTTTTTTCAAATTTGGATATAAAATCAGAGGTCACCAGAGGATGATCCTCCTTTATCGACATTACTATCCGCTTTTTACTTCCAAAATGGCGGCTGAAAAACCTGCGTTGCTATAGATGGTAGCGCCTAAACAAATGTACCGATTTCAATGAAACTTCTTTAAAGTTATTTTCTCGACACCCTTTAATTTTTTCTATATAAGATGCTTCAACAAAAAGAAGCTGGGAAAAAGTTACGAGGGATGGTAAAATTAAATTTCGAATAACTTAAAAAGTATACACTTTTTGTCCATATAGTTTCTTAAAACGGAATTTTCTAAAAAAAAGAAATCGTTAAAATGGGACAATTTGGAGGAAAGATACGGTCTCTAGATATTATTTGTATGTTCAACTGCAAAAGTCATATCCTTTCTTTTAGTTTATGGATTTGGATGTGTCACTGAAATAATGTTAATTTTTGTAGCATATTATCAATGATTAAAAACAAAAAGATTTAATCCAATAATTGGAATCACCTTTTATTTATTTTTCTTTGTAACTAGGAAGGTAATGTTACTTTAGATATATAATTGTTTGGAAACAATAAAACATTGTGAAATAATTTGCAGCATTTTTTTTTTAATTTTAGCAAAAAACGCTTTATTTAAACTTTCCGGAGAATTGGCCACAACAGTTGAATACAAACAAATCAAGATAAATATTTTAATGAAAATAAACAATATTTATAGAGTTCTGTTCTTGTAATATTTAAAAAAAAAAAAGCCGAAGTCCCAAATTGTCTAGGTGCACCATTTTGGGCTATGATGTCCTAAAGCTAATCGTCCAGATTTACCATAGGATTGATTTTCTGGAAAGGTATTAATTTTTGAGCACCTCGTAGGAGATATATCTTAGACCATAATCAGATGATCGCACCATACCTTCAGCTGGGCTGATGAGTGTTTGCCGTGGTGGTGGTGGTGGACATCTGATAACTAAATAATCCACATAACGAGCTCAATCCATTAGGATCCGTTAACCCGCTGCAGTTAAAATCCAATTCCACCCTCTCTTATCTCTTATCTATAGCGCCAAATGGAATTGTTTATGTTACCTACTGTTTTCCAAGAGGGGCTTCATAAGTACCTCTCATTTGGTGTTCTTCCATTTCATTAATCCTTTAGAGGGTATATAATGTCATCACCAAGGTCGCTTGTTGGTTGAATTATTCCAATAAGAGAAAATGAGTGAATAAATGGTTTCCGAATGGCGAAAGCTGACTAGGTTTCTCGTAAGAATATTAAGGAAACATATACCTTAGAATTTCGAATATTTTCACAAACTGAATCAAATGAATTATCACTTTCTTAATAAGTAATAGTCCGTGGTACAGACCCATTTTTATCAAATTATAAAAAAAAACTGAAACTTCGTGAACAGCTTCATCTCTTTGCAACCTACAATTATTTTATCGACGAAAACAATAATTGCTTTTGCAATCTGGAGATTGGCAAACTTTTTCCATTTATTTAGGTACTAAAAACTCATAAATATCCATTTGCTTTCCACTTGGTATTAAGAAAATTTGATCACAAAATCGAGTGCTTTAAAAAATATCGGACCTCATCATCATAATCTATCCTCTTGAACCGCATTAAGCAGTGTGAGGAGGAAGTTTATAGAGCCTTCTCCAGCTCTACTGCTCTTCCACAAGACGCCCATCGGACCTATTGGCATAAATAACCTAGTTATTTTGAAATGTGGGTAGGTCACGCCAAATGGCGCATAATTTTCTCGATTTTTCGCTCAAATTATCTTACGATTCAATTGGAAAGAAAATGGCTATTTACATGCTTTTAGTAACTAATTAGATAAAAAAAGTTTGGCGATCTCCAAATCGAAAACGCCCCAATTTTGTAGAGTTTTCGTAAATGAAATAGTTGTAGGTTACGATGAGATCAAGCTATTCAAGTGGTTTCAGATGGATGTCAACAATTTCATAAAAAGAGGTCTGTACCACGGACTATAATAACTGAGCCACTATTTGAGCCAGCACCAAGGCTCAAAGTAGAGATGGGCAGTACTCGATTACTTTCATGATTTGAGTAATTTTATTAGGAAAAAGTATCGAGTAGTTTCTGTACTCGGCCTGGCAGCGGCGAGTACTGAGAGTACTCACGCTGCGTCAATCATGATTTAGTTAAGTACAGAAAATACTCGCGCTGTTATATCGAATTACAGAAAGTACTCAGCCCAATTCCTACAAAGAGTACTTTTTATTTTTCAACTACTCCGTCATTATTATAAAGAGTAAAAATGTTTTCTTCAATTTCCTTCAATAATAGCAGCCATATTCGACCTGACCAACCCCGAGGCCCCATTAATCGATATTAGACTAACCATCATGTTTTGGGGGGCGCTTTTTATGAAAATGATATCGAATTCGAGATTGGGCCCCCCGGGCCCCGACTTTTTTTTAACTTTTTGAATTAAATCGATATCAGGGTCGACTATTATGTTTTGGGGGGCGCTTTTTATGAAAATGATATCGAATTTGAGATTAGGCCTACAAAGGTCGCGCAACGGTAGGTTACAAAAAGTTAGGTTACAAAAAGTCGCGCCCCGGGGGCACTATCTCAAAATTTATGAAAGTGATTCGTAATCTGATATCATTTTCATAAAAAGCGCTCCCCAAAACATAATAGTGACCCTGATATCGATTTAATTCAAAAAGTTAAAAAAAGTCGGGGCCGGGGGGGCCCAATCTCGAATTCGATATCATTTTCATAAAAAGCATCCCCCAAAACCTAATAGTCGACCCTGATATCGATTTAATCTAAAAAGTTAAAAAAAGTCGGGGCCCGGGGGGCCCAATCTCAAATTCGATACCATTTTCATAAAAAGCGCCCCCCGAAACATACTAATCGACCCTGATATCGATTTAACACAAAAACTTAAAAAAAGTCGAGGCCCGGGGGGCCCAATCTCAAATTCGATATCATTTTCATAAAAAGCATCCCCCAAAACCTAATAGTCGACCCTGATATCGATTTAATCCAAAAAGATAAAAAAAGTAGGGGCCAAGGGGGCCCAATCCCAAATTCGATATCATTTTCATAAAAAGCATCCCCCAAAACCTAATAGTCGACCCTGATATCGATTTAATCTAAAAAGTTAAAAAAAGTCGGGGCCCGGGGGGCCCAATCTCGAATTCGATATCATTTTCATAAAAAGCGTCCCCCAAAACCTAATAGTCGACCCTGATATCGATTTAATCCAAAAAGATAAAAAAAGTAGGGGCCAAGGGGGCCCAATCCCAAATTCGATATCATTTTCATAAAAAGCATCCCCCAAAACCTAATAGTCGGCCCTGATATCGATTTAATCTAAAAAGTTAAAAAAAGTCGGGGCCCGGGGGGCCCAATCTCGAATTCGATATCATTTTCATAAAAAGCGTCCCCCAAAACCTAATAGTCGACCCTGATATCGATTTAATCTAAAAAGTTAAAAAAAGTCGAGGCCCGGGGGGTCCAATCTCAAATTCGATATCATTTTCATAAAAAGCATCCCCCAAAACCTAATAGTCGACCCTGATATCGATTTAATCCAAAAAGATAAAAAAAGTAGGGGCCAAGGGGGCCCAATCCCAAATTCGATATCATTTTCATAAAAAGCATCCCCCAAAACCTAATAGTCGACCCTGATATCGATTTAATCCAAAAAGATAAAAAAAGTAGGGACCCGGGGGGCCCAATCCCAAATTCGATATCATTTTCATAAAAAGCATCCCCCAAAACCTAATAGTCGACCCTGATATCGATTTAATCCAAAAAGTTAAAAAAAGTCGGGGCCCGGGGGGCCCAATCTCGAATTCGATATCATTTTCATAAAAAGCGCCCCCCAAAACATAATAGTCGACCCTGAAATCGATTTAATTCAAAAAGTTAAAAAAAAGTCGGGGCCCAGGGGGCCCAATCTCGAATTCGATTTCATTTTCATAAAAAGCGCCCCCCAAAACATAATAGTCGACCCTGATATCGATTTAATTCAAAAAGTTAAAAAAAGTCGAGGTCCGGGGGGCCCAATCCCAAATTCGATATCATTTTCATAAAAAGCGTCCCCCAAAACCTAATAGTCGACCCTGATATCGATTTAATCCAAAAAGATAAAAAAAGTCGAGGCCCGGGGGGCCCAATCTCAAATTCGATACCATTTTCATAAAAAGCGCCCCCCGAAACATACTAATCGACCCTGATATCGATTTAACACAAAAACTTAAAAAAAGTCGGGGCCCGGGGGCACTATCTCAAATCCGACAGCATTATTATAAAAGTCAAGTGGTGTAAAAAAAAAAAAAAAAAATGGTCCCCAAAGTTGATTAAATCCAAATTATTTTAATAATTCTTTATTTTTTCGATTTACATTAATATCGATACTATTTTAAAAAACTATACCCCCATAAGATAATAATGGACTTAAACATGGAAGAAATATTAAATATTCTACTCCTGTAATTTTTATAATGAAATACTCGATTACTTTGAAAAGTACTCAGAGTAAAATATTCCCGAGTAGATTTGAAAATAGAAAGTACTCACGAGGACAGCTGATTACTTTTTGTACTCGTCAATCATGAGGTCGAGTAGTGATTGAAGTACTCGATACTCGAACCGGGCGAGTATTTGAGTAAATTACTCTGTAATTGTACTTTTTACTCAGAGTACAATTTTGCCCATCTCTAGCTCAAAGTGTATCTCTCAATTCCTTAGTTCAAGTTAGAAAATTAATTTTCCGTTATTTTACTCACGGACAAAAAAGGATCCTGGATTTAATTTTGGAATGGCTTCTTTTTTTTTTTAATGACGGTAATTACTCTACATGAAAAAAGTAAAAACTACATATATAATATAAAGTTTAAGGGGTACATAAAGCAAAAAAAAAAAAACAGTAATCAAAGGAACAATAATGTTTTTAGAGATAAATTTCTTATATTTTTTCTTGACACGGGCCTACCTACATTTAATAGCTTTATAAGCATTATAATTTAAAAAGATGTTTTTGTGTTTATTTTTTTTTTATTCTATCTTCATCGTCTTCGGGGTCGGGGGATCAATGCCAGAATTAAAAGTACTCTCTGGCACTGGGACGCGAACTCGTAATTATTCTATCGTCTATAACTTTGGTTATCAGGTTACTAGGCAATGCGCATTTATCTATATATGTAACATACAGTAAAGGTGAGTATTGTGATCGTGAAAATTTTCGAATCTGAGTTTTCAACGGAAATACATGTTTTGTGGTCCCCCGAGTCCAAATAACCAAGTCCCGCAAAATGGTCTGTGTGTGTGTGTGTGTGTGTGTGTGTGTGTGTGTGTGTGTATGTGTGTGTGTATGTGAACAGCCTAGATCAAAAACAAAACGTCAGTTTCGTACTGAAATGGCGTATTCAAGGTTTTTATAAAACCTTAAAATTGTACATAGAGCGAACCTTAAAATTGTAAACCTTAGTAAAATCTTAAAATTGTAAAAAATTAAAATTAAAACCTTAAAATTGCAAGTAACATTATAAAAATTAGTTCATTATAAATTGTACAAAAAGTGTGTCATTTGATTTGAATTGAACAGATTACCTCTACTGTAGGCCAATTTGAACCTTTCACTTGACAGAATGACTCACTCCAATTTTAACAATGTGTAGTAAAGTAGTAATATTTCTTTTTCTTTTTTTTTTTTTTATTGAAAAATATTACAATCTGTCTCAGAGGACATTTATAATAGTGTTCATAGATCATATCCACACTCTGTATACAATAAATAAAAATAAATTAACCAGCAAAAGAATCTATATACAATCATTAAATATAATAACTTAAAGATATATAAATAAATTTTTAAAAAAGAATACATAAATACCTATATACACTATTTACAATCAGGCGATGTAACTTCGAGGCAAGTTTGTCCCTCCAACTGTGGAGGGAAAAGCACGACTCCAGGAGATCCCTGCACTCCTCTCTCACCCTTCGTCACCGAGGCTAAGCCCAGTGGAGATTGAACGAGAGCGCTTTTAGTGATATTTCTGGTTGGGAAATTTATAATATCTCTCCAGAGGTGATAACAGTGTTGAAACATATAGCTGTGAATAAAGGTATACATTTTCCTACTAGAAATATCACTATAATTAATAATCAAAAATGTTTCAATTACAATTACTCATTCTGCCTACAGAAAGGTCCATATAGCATTTTATTCAAACTAAAAATTTCAATATAGATGTTAATTGTTCCTTATTTGTTTTTATAAGTGATCTCAGCCATACAGCATATGTAAGCAGAATGTGATTCAATAAGTAAATTAAGAAACCTTAGAGTAAGGGATTAAATAAATTTCAAAAGCTCCCCGCCAATATGGTAGGCAACCTTACAACATAATCCGACAGGGTACGAAGTAAGCAATCCACCTTACTCCTCCTCAGTAGCAATCTCACCCTTCAGGGGGGGTTGAGCCTAAGTAGGAGTAATGAAGGAATAATCCAGTTTGCAGGATACCTTCCTTATTCATCGCCGTCGAAGTAAGCAGCTACAATTTGCATACATTAACTGCCGTAAGCTGGCAGTGTCGAGTTTTAAACTGATAAAAAGTTGGCTGGGAGGGTGAGATAGGTTTTGCATTCAGGAATTCGGGAGTGGTAACGAGGTATCGCTCTGCCTCCTTGAGAATACAGATCAGCCCCGTCCCCTCTTCTTATATTACGCTTTAATGGAGTCTTCCCTCTCTCCCCATCGTCTCGAAATTGACTATTATCTGTCTTCTTCACTATATTTCAGGCTGATCCGCCCCCCCTTACTTTGCATGTGAGTGTATATTACGTTCTCTATTATACCTCTCTATGAGATGATCTTTTTAAGAATTTTAAAATTTTCATTAATCGGTTGGGGAGATGGTACGGTTATGGCAGTCAACATATTAGCAAAACTATAAGGAATTGGCAAAAGGTTTATAAGGAAGAAAGGGATTTTATCCCTATAAACAGTACTGCTGAAGCATCGTGCGAGTGTAGGGGCCTTCATTATTTTTAATAAGTAAAATATTTAATACTAATTTTTTGAATAATTTTATATCGTCGTGGTGACTGTTTTTTTGTGAAGGAGTGCGTAGGATTTTGACATATTTTCTGGATAAAGTTGTGACACAGATCATTTTTTTTTAAGTGAAAACTTCTTTAGGCGCCTTTTAGACCTTTTTTTATGGAAATGAAGTAGATTGAGCCGTCAGATCTCTGAAGTGTAACACTCTTATAAAGTCGGCTTATTGAAATGATTTTTTATATGGATTAAAACCCCTCAAAAACTAAAAATCGGACCTGCACACCGTTCTCGAGGGAAATGTTAATCATTTCTTCCTCTTTCTAAAGAGATATTATTCAAAATTGTATTTTGGTGTGATGTCTAGTTAGTGTGGCAAAAAGGGAAATAATAATCAACAAGGCGACATCTGATTTGGATTAAGCAGATCACAACCAATGTAGGCCCATGTAGCTGTTTATTCTAGCTAAAAATTCAGTTACAGATGTACGTTTATTGGAATTCATATCCAGTTACAGCTTACCTAGTTAATACTCGGAGGGGCACGGCTTTTATTCTAGCATATACAGACTTTTTCGTTTTCAAAGAATAATTCTTGAGAGGATCAATAAGTATCTATTTGAGGTGAAAGTAGATGGTAAGCCTAGAAAATAATTTAATTTTTGAAGTATTATATATGGTTTATCTCTGCAAGCGATTGCTTCGATCAGCACTGATGAAGGCCTGAACTTCAGGTCAGATCGTCCACAAATGTTAAAATAAATATTGTTATTATGTATTTTGACAGTATTATGACTGATCATCCCAACCATCCTTCTCTTCTTTATATATGGTTTAATTGCCTTATTATGTATATATTTCATTTGAGATTATGACCCATCGAATGTAAGATTTATATCCTAGTCAGTGACTTACCTATAACCACTGGCGGATTCAAAGACGATTTTCGGGCTGAAGCTTCCCCAAAATAGATTTTTTTTCTTTTCATTGTTCTATATTTGTTTCTATGAGTGGTCTCAGCCAAATACTATACGGGTGCTGGTCAAAGATACCCCTATGGAAAAATGATATCCCTAAAATAATTATTGACCCAGTAATTACAGAAAAGAAAAAACTAAGGTGTGTGCTATAGACCAAACGATATTTATTCTCTCAAGCATTAGATCCACCTCTATTGAGATTTTTAAATCATTTTTAGTATCTGATTTTAGGTTATTGAGTGCGGAATAGGCATATTTAGCCATTTTTTTCAGTTTCCCCATTGATATTACTGATGATAGGACTAAGTGGAGCGCCACATTTATGTAACTTTACTGATGTAACGAATACCATGTATTCTAGGTGTATTGTAGTCAGGGTTAATTAGTTTAATTTCGTTTAATAAGAAATTTTTAAAGTTAATAACAAAGTTTAATTGCATAAAATATTGACATCAAAGCAAGGTCAATCTAAAAATGTCCTTAATGATTTATAATTTACTTATTTAAATCAGTGATATTTATTAGTTTTTGATGTAGAAAATTACTGTATAATATTTATGTGGAAATCTCCATTTGGAAGATTATGTACTGTTATATTATTTTATATTTTATATTATGCTTAAGAATTTCTACTATTATTATCATTTACATTATTTCTCTTCTTATTTTTTATATATTGTTAATAATGTTTTCAATATAAAATTTCAATGTAGTAATAATATTAGCATTTGTACTATACATTATCATTTGGTTTTGGACACTATACCTTTCCCTCTCCTACTCTCTAACACGGTGTTAGGTTAGATAAACTTTTGAAGGCAAAATGCTGAGCATTTGACTCTCTTAAAGTATACAGGTCCGATTTTTAATATCTGAAATATTTTAACCCATACATTCAACTAACCTTGTTATCATTTGGTTTTCGACACTATTTTTTTTCTTATCGTCTCCTTAACACTGCGTCGAGTTAAGATACAATTTTGAATTATAGCTTAATACAGAGAGGATGGAATGCTGAACAATTTCCTCGCATACAGTATACAGGTCCGACTTAGTTTCTGAGATATTTTAAACCGCATGTAAAAACATTTCAATTTGTCGACTATAGCCGACTTTGCCCTAGCGTTAAAATCTGACCGATAATCTAATTCACTCTCCACAAAAAAACACCTAAAGAAGTTTTTACTTCAAAAAGAAAAAAATATTCGTAATAAAATCCTGACTCCGCTATCGCCTGTAATGTATTTATGAGAGGGTGTGGATATATATATATATATACATATATATACATTTTTATACATACATATATACAATATATATATATATTTTTTTTTTCATTAAAACACAAAAAAAATTAACGTCCTCTCCACCTAGTACGCCACTGGTCCCACATATAATCTTCTTCCCTGCCTAAAAGAAACTAACTGCTCTTCGAACGCAATATTTCCAGGCAGGATTCTTCAGTATGGAGTCGCATGACGCCTTAAAAATTTAGAATGGGGGAAACATATTTACAGGATTGTGAAATTTTAGAGAGAGTCATATTTTTATGAGGTTTCAATAGGGGAAAACTTTCAAACCAAGGAACAAGGTAAAAACTAAATTAAAATTTACACCATAATTAAGAAGAGGGACAATTGAATTAAGTTATTATATGGAATTAGAGTTTGAAACTTTGTCAGGCATTGATAGCGGTGCCAATCCCCCCCAAAGTCGATGGTACATAAACCTTCCCCTTCTCCCAAGATATTTTATTGCTCTTATCTTCTTAAAACAGTGCAAGCTAAAGTAGAATCTTATAAATAATAGGTCATATACAATAACTGTATACAATATATAACAACTGTATTTAGGGATAAGCTTCACACATATACAATACGTACAGAAAGCCAAATACGTAAATATTTTATATGACAATAATCAAAGTTTTATGGTATTTCAACAACATTATTTAAGGTGAAGGGAGAAAGTAAGAATCGCTATGTATTTTCTTCTCTCTAACGACTCTAATAACATATCTTATATGAATTCCAATGTAACAAATCCATTACTTGTTTGTAACAATGAATGAAATTTTTTGAAGGTGTGAACAAGTAAATAATGTTCAACAAATAAAATAAGATTGGCTTTTTACTAGAAGCAACCGATAGAGACATGCTTTATGTCGCCAATGATTTTTACGAGGTGAAGACACTATTTACTGAAAATTGAAGTTTTCTCTTGTGTCAATTCTAATTAGGATAGCTATAAACGTCGTAGTTCACTATTAATTATTCATATGATCTTTGATATATTTTCCATAATAGTTAAATAGACTTCATTATATACATACATATGTACTAGAATTGTTAATACCTACCCGCCCATGTTCCCATAAAGAACCGATTTATATTGGCTCGAGATTAAAGGCTGAAGTGGATGAAATTGACTGCAAATAGAAGAAGAGAAGAGATTTAGAAGACAGAAGGTAATTGGTGGACAATAAGGGGTGAAAGAGGGACCCTCTAATCGAAGCGGTGGTTAGCGGATTACAATCTGAGGAGGATGATGAAAGAGGTTGATGGCCAGGGGCCATTTACCCTTTTGTGGCCACCTTAGCTTACTAGTCGCTAAAAATATGTTAATTCAAACCCTATCAGCTGCCCTTTCATGTCTTTCGGTCGTCAGTATTGTACCGCCCTAATAGCGCTTAGTTCTGCTAAAATATCTCAGCAAAGGGAGATTTCGTCCTTTGTTCGTAATGGCGATCGATTGGGGTTTCAAAGGGCTGCGCCAGGGTGTATTATATTATAAAATATATAATAATAATAGGTTTATTCCATTTAAAAAGGACTTAAGCCTTTCCTCTTGGGAAGTAAATGCCTGAATAACTTTTCTTTGTATACTCGTTCTGTGCCTTTTTTTTTGTGATTAGCTCACAGAATAGCTCAAAAATGAAAATTTGAGCGAAACAGAAATTGTATAGTGGACGTTGTGTTAAAATCTTCTCTGATAAAATTAGTTTAAACAAAAATCACCACTTAATGCTTAACTAAAAAAGGTAACGAAATCGAGTTTTAATAGTAACGGAATGGACATGCTTCCTAGACCTCCCAAAATTCCTTCACCTCTCTACTATTCCTGGGTATATTAACCCAAGGTCCTCAGAACAAATCAGTCTTGCAGATACATTCTTGAAGTCACACTCTTGTAGAAGACCTGGAGTGAACTCTTGTCAGTCAACCCATATATTCATAGTATATTTTATTATTTTAAGATGCCATTTGTAACAGAGATTATGAATAAAAGTATTACTTATAAAGTCTTAACTGCCTCCGATTCGTTAACTTAATTTCTCTGTGTAGAATATTTTTAATTTTTTGTTTCATGTGCAGATGTTTTAATTTATCCACACATTTATTAAGCCTTAGTTCATAGCATGAGCTACGGAAGGATACGCGCTTATCGATTTTATATATGAATATTCAAAGATTAAAATACAAATATAAGCAGAGTTTGAAGATTTTTTACTTTAAATGGGATTAATATATTTCAATTCTAAATGGAAACCCACTCAGTAAAGAGGAACATTCACATCGGAAACGTTGATATCTATTTTGCATGTTTTACAATACGATTTATGTATATATTTCGAAAAAACGTATACTTACCTTGGTACTTCTGTCACATAGCATTAAAATTTAAAATATTTTCTACTCTTTTTTTATATGTGTGCTGTACCTAACCGGAATGTATGAAAAATACTTAAAAGCTAACAACTAAACTCCATAATAATATCAAAATAAAATGTTATTTTATACCCACAGCGATGTTTTTTCTTGATTTTGTTCACCATTACAATAATTTTCAAATATAATAAAATAAATGATATTTTTGTTATTGACAAAAAAAAAGCTCCTCTGTTTATTAACAAATAATAATATTGATGAAACTATATATAAATCAATGAATTTAAATCTAGTATTGCATTGTGTTGATTCGTATACGTCATTAATTTATAGGAAATATTTACTTTAACGAATTTAAACGCTTCAATAAATATAATTTATCGAAGGAACTTATTATTCAATTCATTTTATGTAAAGGTCTTATAATATAAATGATTTATTATTTAAAATAATGAATATTGACTGTTCTTACTCTTTGATCTGTCACCATGATTTGTTTTAATTTATTAAATTTCTGAAAACACTTTTCTCATTCTGCATTTATTTATTCAATTTTAATTGATATATTTTAGATGTATACTCATTTTAGCTGTATACAGTATGCTCATTAATCTCAAGTTAGTAAAATTTCACATGATAAATACTAAAGTGCATTCATTTTAAATAACTGCTTTATTTTATTATGATTAACAGGCAACACATTTATAGCACCATTTTCTTTTTTTTGTTTTATAAAAACAGTTTGGATTACTTTTTAAGCAAATCAATATTCAAAAAGTATCTGTTTAAAAAAAAAAAAAAAAGAATAGTAAATGTTGGGAATCATGGAAGATTTAAGAAATTTTCGAGGGCAGAGAAATAATTATTTTAAAATTTTATTAACAAATAGTGTATCTATACAGATATAATTAACACATTGAGTAATGTACAACCATGCAACAATGCAGACAATAGAAAGAACGCTGCTTTATCAAGAACTTCATTTAAGTTAAAAACATTTACAATAATTTAGGAATAACAATTAAACAGTATGTACATCTCTGTTCCATGTGAACTTCTTTAAAATAAAGAATGAAGAATTTATTCTCACTCAAATATCATACTTAACGCATATAAACCACCAAAGTTACTGACAAGTTGACAAAAAAATTTTCATAATTTTTAATTCATATTGAATAATTTTTATAAAATTTCAACTGTCCCAATTATTTCAATTTCACTTTGAATAATAACTACAATTTTGTTCTTAGATATTACTTCAAGTTTAACTTAAGGCTACTTAACACTACAATAATCATCTCTTTCTAGTCATATCACATATAATGCATTAATTGTATTATGTATTTAATTTGTACATTTATTACAAGTTCCAATATATACTTACATACACGTGCGGTAACTGGATACATACATACAAGTTTAAATAGAAGCTATAATTGTTTAAAAGCACTAGATTTCTCATTTGTTAATCTTCAGCAGTTTATTCACACATTAGACTAATATTTACACTGATTTTATAAGAGATCTCGAAGAAGGAAAAATTACTGTTAGATATGTACATGAAAATGTCTTTGGTTTCTGAGACCATTAAACGATAAGATTTACTAAAATATAATGAAATAATATATATAATGTTAATATATTAAAATATTTATTAAAATCGGCATAGAATTCAAATTGATATTAAACTATTTTTTCACAATATTTAGCACTTATAACATTTCAATTACATTAATTACAATAACTATATTAAAATAACATATTCAATATAATATCAGTACAAAATAAGTCTAAATACATCAGTTATTTGTTAAATGATGTCTATATATACTGCGCCGGTCGGAAAAAAACTAAATAACTATTTTTGGCTAAATAATCCCAAATTCCAAATTTTATTTTTTCATTCATTGATTTGAGCTCTTCCTAGTCTCATCTTCATATACTGTAATTTCAATTAGATTTTTGTTTTGTTGAAACTGTTATTATTGAGTAATATTATATTCTGTCACAATCAAGTTTTTTTCGACCGCTATTGCTATTGTATGCTACATTAGATTCCTACGTCCTATATGTTTTAAAAAAAGCTAAATTTTTTTTTGTAACATAACCAGAGACCGATGTAGTAAATATATCTCATGAATTAAAGCAATAATTGCCACCTCAAATAGCTATTATATGTAAATATAATCAATTTAGATTAATTTGTAACGAAAATTTAAATTAGGTAATAATACTTTTCAAATTATAATTAAAATACTCGGCTCTTTACTTCACATGATTTTTTTTTTTAAAAACGTAATATAAAAGAGATATTTAAGATCAAAGAATTTTATTGTTTAAAATATTACTAATGAGGGGATCTATATAAAATTTTGGATAAAGTAAATATAGAATATCTTTAAAATCCGGTCTGTGATTATAATAAAATCTAACTTTCATAGAACATGTTATAATCTCAGAAACGTTGATTCATTTTTTTCTGCTGGACCTGTTGATTATTATAATTTACTAAAATAATATTTAATTATTTTTAAAAGTTTGCCGATTGAGCGGTGAAAATCAGGAAGAAAAATTGACCGAAAGCATTTTTTATTATATATAAATACGTCTAAATCTGCTACGGACAGATTCAACTCACAGAAAAAGGAGCTCTCACGACAATAAAAGCGAAAGGTACTACAATACCAAAATTTTAACAATACCAAAATTTAAAAAATGTAATATTTTTGAAATGTCATTGAAAAAATGTTCTATCATTTAAACACTTTCAAATGGGCATCAAAATAGATGCTCTCTCGTCAGGTTATATAGGCGTATACATATCCACATAAATGCTGGCATATGAGTAGGTATACTTCTAACGCTAAATTTACAAAACAATAAGTACAATTATAGAATTTTAAATATATAATTTTTGTTTTAGAAGAAATGTCTTATCATTTGGAATTCTATGATACATTTGATAGTTATAAGAATTTTAATCTGGCTATTTTTTCCTAGGGACTACACGGGAGGAGGCTGTGGACTGTACCTGCCCTGCCGCAGTTCCGTGTGTTGCGTTTCTTTGTGCCGGCGCAGATCGACCTTGCGCTGGAATGCGCGTCCACAGAGGTCGCAAGCGAACGGTTTGTAACCGGTGTGCTTCCGCGAGTGGGTGATGAGGTTGGAGCTCTGGGAAAATGCCTTTCCGCACACCTGGCATTTGTGAGGCTTTTCACCTGAAACAGAAAAGAAAAATCAATTAAGTTTATTTGAATTTATATTCAAATACTCAGGTATGGAATAGTAAAAATTTATAAAACGGTAATGATATAGCTTTAAGTTAATCCACTATCAGCCATATTTACACCAATTTAAAAAAAAACTTGTTGTCACTTAATGACTACTCATCAAAATGACGACGTTTCGGCTCGTCGAGCCATTTTCAAGTCTAAAAAAATTTTTTCATTTACAATCATATATTAAATTTTAACATATTTCAAATTATAAAGATACTTATTATGTACCTAAAATACCCATCATGTACCTGTCATATTCACTTATGCGAATTGCAAGCGTCTACAATATAATAAAATTCATTATTATTGTCATGTTCACCTTTAATTATTTAACAACATTATTATTACTCATCTTTACTATTACATGATTCAAAATAAGTTAAATTTACCATGTTTCTGAGTCACCCACATGTCATCCATCTCATTTCTATTCAGTGACTGGTTATTCTTATAGGAGTAGGGGAAGACTATTTATTATGAACATATATAATGCTGTTACTCAATATTACATGTGGATCTATTTTAAGTAATATTAGTTGATTTATTTCAAATTTTGATTTTTTCAATAGAACTAGCATAAAAAGTATTCATATTATCCACGTCTGTATGATTATTTACTGAGTTTTTTAAGTTTTTAGTTATGTATATTGATTCTTTAATTCTACGTTTATTCGTATTTCTTTCATTATGTAGGATTTTGGCATTTTTGAAATCAAACTCATGTTTAGTTTGCATATTATGTTGTGAGAGTCCAGTAGCTAATTTAATTTTTGTGTTTTTTGAATTACAATTTTGTTTATGCTGTTTAAGCCTTTTTTCAAACCATTGGGATGTTTGTCCAAAATATGCTTTGTTGTCGCAATTCTTACAATTTATTTTATAAATAATATTCGTTAATTTATCGATAGGTACTTTATCTTTAGTTTTCGAATAAATTGTATCTAATTTATTAATTGGTTTGCTTGCAAATTTAATTTCATTTACATCGTATTGTTTAAATGTTCTTTCAATTTTATCAGTTAAGTTTCTAATATATGAGACGCTAAAATATTTTTTAGGTTGTTGTTAGTTCCCATTACATTTTTCAATTTGTGTCTTAATGTCATGTATATCGTTCATGGAAGGTTTTTGTTTTACTGCATTTGCAGTTTTAAAATACTTTGTTATTAAATTCGGTTCTTTATTAATTTTAATATTTTGCTTCACTTTCTCACTCCTATCATTGCTAATATCAATAATCTGTTTGTTACTATTGTCATTTATAATTAACTTTTTATTTTCATACCATAATTTATTAATTAATCGAATGGGGTACCAATTTTCTAATAGAATTTGATATATTTGTGCTTTGATTTCTTTTATATGGTTTTGATCTGTTATTAATTTTGCCTTATTTATTAAATTTTTAGCTGTGTTAATTATTATATGTTTCTTGTGGTTACTGTGCCAGTTTAGGATTCTATCACTAGTTATTGTTTTTTTGCACCATGCCGTGCTAAGATCGCCGCTTTCATTTCTGTGAATATACATATCAAGATATCTTATTTTGTTGTTATTCTCCAATTCCATTGTGAATTTTAGTTTATCTGATATATAATAATGCCGGCGATCTTAGCACGGCATGGTGCAAAAAAACAATAACTAGTGATAGAATCCTAAACTGGCACAGTAACCACAAGAAACATATAATAATTAAGGTAAGGTAGGGAAGAACAAAAAAAATAATATATCTATATAGTATGTATCAGCATGCAATCAGTCTCACAAATAATGAAACTCTGGAAATGTAATTGTTCATTTCTCTAGTATATTATGATTTCCAATCAGAGATGGGGAAATGCTAATCCAAGAATTGAGTACCGGGTGTTTAACTCAAATAATGACATTTTTTTAGTACGATAGAATTTAATTACTACTTCGGTTGATGTCTAACGATTTACTGAAGTAGTGATTGAATGTCAAATAGTTATTCAATTTGAGTAAAATACTAGGTGTTTGGTACTCAGAGTAGCATTTACTCATCTATTTCCAATCTCCTACCAATAAAGTGTTAATTTTTAAAAATTTCTGAAACTTCGTTCTAGAGAATTTATTTTATGCTTGTATGTTCATTTCGACAAAAAAAACAAGGATTGAAACTTTTTTAAAAAGTTCAATTTTAACAATTTTTGCAATATGTCTCAGGAAACAAAAAATTAAAAGTTTTAAAGAACTTTTTTGTAATAAAGTTTTAGGTATACAGCAAAAGTTTAACTTTTATTTATTTAAGTTCTTACAAAAAAAAATGTTAAGTTAAATGGGGAATAAACATTGATTGGATTTAGATTTTAGTTATAACTTATTTTAAATGAATTACTTGTTTCTAATTTGTCGATTCTAATTGTTTGAGTAACTTAGAAAAAAAGGATTTTTTTTAAATAGAATTTTCGGCAAAACGAACATATAAATAATTTTTTTAAAAATTAAAATTTCTGTAAAACCTGTATTTAATAAAATGGCTAAGCGAAGGTTCTTGCTCCGGAATAACAGAAACAAAGATTCCAGTAACATCGAGCCTGATTAAAAATAAAAGTTAAAATTTCATTTCTAAATCTGGTTTCTATTTATCATTTTTAAAGTGCAGCTAATGGAAGTGTTGCGAAAATTAATTTATTCAGTCTGTTAATTTGCTATAGAACGTCCAAAGGTCAAGTAAAAGTAAATATAAAAAACTGCATATAATATTACGTTTACCAGGTAGACTGTGTAATGTTACTTGAAGTAACAAAAAAAAACACCTTTCTTTTTACAGTCTCATTCTAATACGAATTTTTGTTTTGTTTTTTCATTTTTTTTTTGTGTGTGTGATCTGTGCTGTGTACTTAAACAATCATAATATCGTCGGCATCATGTTAAGGTAACAAATATGAGAAAATCACATTTTCCAATTCCCTAGTACTCTAAGACCCAATTTGGAAAAATGTCCAGCTGAATGGCGACCGGAATAACGGAATCAGTAATGTTATTTTTAAGAATTTCTAGCTTTATTATGTATGTATAGGTTGTAGTTACGAATAATTATAATCTAAAGTTTATATTGGACAGATCCTCGCATTCGTTACTTTAACATGGTGGAGACGATATATTCTCGTAACTAAATATAAGCCAGTATAAAAAAAATATATATTTAAAAATATCCAAAAATTATTATTGTTCCTCATTTGATTATATTATCTTCTAATATTATTTTTTTAATATGTCTAGAGGTTTTAAGGACCAACTTAAAAATCTTTTAATGTATTAAAAAAAAACCACCCTCCAAAATTAAATCCTTAATTCCTAGTATATCTGTATTGGAGTATACATTATTTATAAATTTATCTTCTTTTTTCTGGGAACATGTATGTTATTCTTTGTTTTTTTGGCAATGATGACTTCCAATTAAAGAACAATTGAATTTATTCGTTGTATTTCCAAATTACATGTTTACATGTTAACGTTTCGGGATATTTACTTCCATCTTCAAAACTACAATCTCAATGGTTTTTTGTTGATTCATGGCTAAAAAATTGAGTTAAAATATAGTGCATGTTACAATACATGTCAGCATTGGATTGTTAGATTAAATTTGTAATTACCTTAAATCTAATGTGCTCCATTGTCAGGTTCTAAATTCATGTTATAATAAATTAAAGTAAACAATATCCAGAGCATCATCGTGTTCTTAGACATATTATTGGATGTCATCCATGGTGAATACAAATGACCTTTGGATATGACTGTTTATTTTTATACTATTGTTGTTAAATGTTAATTTTTTATGTAGCTGCAATTTCATTTTTATTGAATTTTAATTTTGTTTAATACGTCAGCATAATGTGTTCCTAAATTTTTGGTGTCTGTTTTATAATTTACTGTTGTTTTATTGTTTTTTGTGATGTGTATGGCTTCAAGTAATTTATATTATAAATTTATCAAAATGTCATAGATGCTGCAAACCACCCTCATAATATCGATAGTGAAATATTTAGTATTATTAATTATATTTATCCATCAAATAATACCAACTTTATGATCAATCTTAGTAAATAAGCATTGTACATTTAGGATTAAGCACGCCTAGTGGAATCAATTGTAACCGCTCTTTTCTTTCTGGTTTAGAGTTTCTAAAGAGAATATAAGTAAGACGTGGGCTGAAAAGAAGGGAAAAGTATATTGAGTGATGCGGCCGTTGGTGGGGGTAAGATGGTGGGGTTGTCCTCTGCACTGATTGGGGGAGACCGCGTCCAGTTGCCATGGCGACATGCAGATCTAACCCCCACCCTTTCAGAAAATCCAGCCACCCTCCTCCCCTTATTCTTTTCTATTAACCCTGCCTAGCCCTTCGGAAAGATGTTCTCATCACATTTCTTAATAAAATAAAATAATTTGTATACTTTTAAAAATAAAGTAATAAGTATTTAATTACTTTAATGATTCAATTTTTCAATACCCAAATGGATTATATTCATCCATAGAATAGAATTTCCATAATTATTAAAATATAGAAACCAAATATAGGTACGAGAAAACGCCATGTAAATTTTTTTTTTTAATTTGTCTTCAAGTTTGTAATCACTTTAAGCCGGATTTACAGATTTTAACGACACCAGAAACACTAGTGTTGCCCAAAATCGGTCTTGGTCTTGCACTTTGCAATACCAAGACCAAGGCTGCCTAACTGTTGCAAGACCAAGACCAGGACTGGTAAAAAAATCGATTTTTCAAATAAACATTAAGGCAAAATAGTTACTAATACTTGACAATCTTAGTTACTAAATGTTAATAATTGGTATAACCTATATACTTTTGCATTTAACTCCTCCAATTTTTCATTCGGGCTTAGTTAGGCTTCTCCTATCTAGAAAAATGTAGTGATATCTCTATAGTAATAAGCTTATAAGTAATTACATGACTGTTCCGAGTCTCTTGCGCAAGATCAAGACCATGACCAAGACAGAGTTTGCAAGACCAAGACTAATATCTAATAAATATAACATTTAGTTTTCGATTATTGTTCATTAATGAATGTTTCAGGAAATCTTTGCTCCTCTCTTCAGCATCTAAAATAATAGAAGTGATATATTATATGTTCTATCGTAAATCAGTTATCATAAACTTTAAAACACATAACATTCCAAACAAAATGTTTTATTGTCTAATTTAATAAAAATTGTTTTATATAAATTGCTTAAATAATAACATACTTACGTATGCTCGAAGATTGGGTAAGTGACTTATTAGTAATTTGGAATTACCCACCCAATTTTGGGGCATATCATGTATGTATTTTATTATTTTAACAAATTTATAGGAAATAATTTATATTAAGTTATGCAAGAAAAAAAAAAATTGAAATGTTATGTGTTTTGAACGTTAACAATGACTGGTTTATGATAGAACCTACAATATATTAATTGTATTATTTTAGATGCTGAAGTGGGGGATAAAGATTTCCCAAACTTTCATTTAAAAACATTAATCAAAAACTAAATGTGATTATTTATTAGATTGACGTATAACCAACAAATAAATAAACCGTGAAAAGATCATGAAGAAAATACATTAAAATCGTTCATTAAACATTAAAAAATGAAAACATTAAGCAAATTAATAAAAGCGATAATAGCGCATACCCAAACTAATAGGCGCAGACTATGGAGCTCGGTGGAGGGAGGGGGAGATAAACCAGAGGGGAAATCGCCCCCTAAATAAAAATATTGTGGGAGCCTGAGTATCGCCTCCCTCCCTAATAATTTGAAGTAAAAAAATTAAAATTG
This sequence comes from Nezara viridula, assembly GCA_928085145.1. Lineage (NCBI taxonomy): Eukaryota > Metazoa > Arthropoda > Insecta > Hemiptera > Pentatomidae > Nezara > Nezara viridula. The sequence continues at coordinate 73,401,067 of OV725079.1, read as the reverse complement.
ATAACATATAAGATACTTGAATAAATAAAATATGTAATCTGATATCGATTAAGAGAATTCGATTAGGCTCAGGCTTATACGAGATACGTAACTATTTTATTAAGACCTAAATATCCCTATTATTTAAATTCTCATTTATATTCAGGGATGATTATATAGTAAAATTTCCTAGGATTATATGATTCTTTCACCTCTCATGTGTACACCCCCGTTTTCACGTAATTTTATCATTAATTTTCACCGATAAATTTGGAAATAATATATTTAATAAGTATAAGTATAAATATATTTTATAGAAATCTGAAATGTGCAAACTAAGAAATCAAAAATATTTTAACATTATTCATTGTTAGCTAGAAAAGTTATATAAATGTATCTATGTTATGATGGTTGTTCTTTCATGTTTAATGGATACAAATTGTAATAAACCAAATTGTTTTGTTCAGATATTTTTAAGTATATCCATATACTCAACAAAAAAAATCTACAAGTTCCAAACTAATGTATATACATTATATATGTTCGTTTTACTATAATTATGTTGATTTTTTACGTGTCAACTGCCATTATTTTATTTTATTTATTCGACCTCCAGCCAATTGAAATGGAAAGTCTGCGGCTTTTCGACAACAGAAACGGGCACAAACAAGAAAATGCTAGAAGGAGAAGAAAAGACTAGCCTAGAAAAACAGCTGATTTCAACATTGGTGTTTCATATAGTTAGTGAATAAGGAAAAATAGAATAGAATGGAGGCATAAATTCAGCACGAAAATGTCACAAGAACAAAGATATAAAATTAATCTCAATACAGAACAATAATATTTATTTATTGGTGATATTCAGATTTATTATTATTTTTTAATTACATTTTTTTTTGTCTAGTTGATCTCACCGACATAATATTTCAAAAATGCTATGTTTATATTTTTATCTTAAGCTGTTAATAATAAAATAAATATGAGCCATTATTGGAGTTCTTACGTAGTGTAAGAAACTCATACATGATAACTAGGAAGGTCTGAAGATCAGAAACAGGGTGATATAGGACCGAGCAGTGCAATAATATTTAATTTGAAGAATTTTTTTTTATTTCAAATTTTCATTTAAAATGTAACGTTTAAAGTCAAAATCTTCTATTGGTGAACAGCCATTGACAGACTTCATAAGTTTATATATATCTATTAATGATAGAACTAAATAAAATATATATAATACAATTTTTTATTATATTACAGCTTTAAGGGTAATTGTGCTAAGAATTTTTTTTCAGCGTGACAATGGTGCCGGAAATTTTGTTTTCTTCCCATTTTCCTCGCCGTAAGGAAAAATTAAAAAATCACTGAGAAAGATAACGCTATTTTTGGTTAATGTTTTGTGAAACATTTTATTTACAATGCTATTTGGTATAAACTAACACAATAATAAGTAAGATAAGTCTTATATTTACGTCACAATATTACAGCAGGTTAAGCGCACCAGTGATGTACGTAGTAAAATGTTTGTCTTTTTTGGCTTATGCCGTCGTAATTATTATAGTTATAAAATTCTCCGTTTGACGTTTAGAATATCTAGGGTCTCCTTTTTCTATTTAACAATACAAAATTGAAAAAATATTGAGTTATGCTGGTATAATATCCATTTAAAAAAAACATCCTTTTGTACTGACCAAAATTCAATTGTTCTAGTAATGGACAGGGGGTCGGTAACAGATCTCAAGACCACTATAGAAAAAACAATGGCATTTTAAAAATTTTTTGGGGGGAACTTTATTCATACAGTTGTCAATAGAGGGTATTGTTCTTCAATCTAGAAAAACATTGTAACCTTTAAATCAATAAGAAAGCTTATTATTTACATTTAAAGTCCAACCTGTACATCACTGGACCCCATGTCCATAACCGGTCCCTATATCCTAATACCTATATACTGAAATTGTGTGAAGATACGTATGATAAATTATTTCTTCATTACACCGAAATATAAAGTGGAAAATAATTCATCTGTATTCTGAAGGCATATAAATATATTTATATTTGTATGGCTTGTTAATACAGATGAAGTCTACCTTTGATACACACGTGGCCTTATAAATGGGCTTAACTATCAAACTGAAGTTCTCTGAGAGCAAGTTTCTCAAGTTCCGTTCAGTGGAAATAGCCCTGCAAGTTGTAAAACAGAGCTGTGCGGAGGATGGGAGGAGAAGTAATGAAAAGCGAAGCCCGTAGAGAAATATAAAGACGGTAGTAAAGCAGGAGCTCACAGATTGGAGTGACCTCTACCCTCCCAAGTATAAAGATTCTATCTTCGTCTTGGCCAATCTCTGCCCCCTTTCCACCCTCCTCCCCCCATCCACATTCTCACTCCCCCCCTCCGTCTATAACCTTTTCATTTCCAATATAATAAACTATAATATACTAAGCACGTTATAATCATGCAGCAAGAATTTAAATATCAAATCAAAGCATGGGTGGTTTTGAGTAGTGTTGCCCAAATGCGAGACCGAGACGAGTCTTGGTCTTGGAAATTCAGTCTTGGTCATGGTCTTGGCCTTGCGCAAGAGTGTCGCAACAGTCTTGCAGTTACTTATTACCTTATTGCTATAGTTATATTACTGCAATTTTTTAGATAGGAGAAACCTAACTAAGCCCGATTGAAAAATTAGAGGAGTTAAATGTAAAAGTATATAGGTTATACCAATTATTAACATATAGTAACGAAGATTGTCAAGTATTAGTAACTATTTCCCCTTAATTTTATTTTAAAAATCGTTTTTTTTTTATCAGTCCTGGTCTTGGTCTTGCAAAACTTAAGTGGCCTAGGTCTTGATCTTGCAAAGTGGAAGGCCAACACCGATTTTGGGCAATACTAGTTTTGAGGTTGCCACAGTATTCTGGAGTATATTATTTAAATCAGATTCTTCTTATTATTACAAGCGATTAGTCTGCACTTATTACAGGCTACTTGTCATCTCTGTTTCGTTAATTTAAATCAGATTGGCATTTCTAAAAATATATCACATAGGAATGATTAAATGAAACCAGTACTTACACAATTATGTAAACCCGCGGAAGAGGCACCTTTATTTTTATTTTTTTTCTCTCATCTCATTATTTTGCCAGCACATAAGCTGACCCTTAATTAATGCAATTAATAGGTGCAGGTTGAAAAATCAAAGTGAAAAAAATCATTATCTAATATTAATTAATTACTTAATCATATTTTTCAATGAAATCTGTTTTTAAATTCATTAGGAAGATCTGTATGCGTATTTTATGGTTTTGAATTTTGAGGAGAGCATATTTTTGGAATGAAAAGTTTCAAACCAGGAGACAAAGAGAAAATATGGAACTGATCTTTTTTAATTCTAATTTTGCTTGCACTGTTTTTAAGAAGAGCAAAACATTAAAATTTCTTGAGAGCGGGGGTAAGGTTCATGGAATGGGTACCACTGAAGTTGGGTATGCCAACGACGATATTCTCTGTATTGAAGGATTCATATTGGTACAGAATAAGATAATGTTGTTTTATCTAGTCTTCATTGGTATAATTATGTAAACTGTAGTTAAATCAATGTTATGGGACCTTCCTTCTTAAAAGTTTGAATGAAAACAGAGAATCTTCCTTATGGTAGAAACCTTAACTTCTCCTGGGAGTACCAGACCATAGCTGTCCAAATAACTAAACAAATTTTCATTAAAAGATTTTACAGTGCTGATTGGGCAAGTATATTATAGAAACATTTTAAATATGTATTTGTTAGAAGCCATATCTGCTATACATTTAATAACATTTATATAGAAAAAAGATTTAAGAATTCTTAATTTCAATACAAGAAGCAGGAATTTCAGGAGTGACATTCTTGTTAGATTTAAAAAAAAGGGTCAAGCTGTATCGAATCCTGAGAGAATTAGGTAGTTGTGTTGGTAAATGCGCTCTCTGTAGATTCTTCCTTCATTTAGCACTAAATAAAATATTAGTAATCTAACTAATGAAAGCGATATATTTATCATTGTATTTTTTTTTTGCACTTTCTTATTACTGTTTGCTTTTCATAACATTCCAAAAAAGGATTTTAATAAATCGGTCTGTCTGAGTGAGTATACGCAATATGATCATCACCAAAAAAGGATATTAAATCCCTCAGACAATCCTAATAAAATCGCTTATTGTCGGACCAGTATCAGCAAGGTTATAGCGTATTGTAATTTATACTAATGACTTCAAACGTATTTATTTGTTGTGTCTCTACGCTGATTTCAAGTTTCTTCAGTTCCCCGAACAACTCGCATTCTTGACATCTCATGAACGATACGTAAACATTCCATATTCTTAATTGAAATATGATTTTAAGCCAAACTTTAAATTAAAAATGCGTTAGTCAACTAATTGTGAAGTTAGCGATCTAAGTAGTGGAGAATCCTCCGAGGTGAAGCAGTGGACGCCAACCCTCCAGCTGGAAATGAGCCCGCCCGGTGGGGTTCCTAATTTATTGCAGAGTCCAGCTGGGTGAGTACCACTTTGCCCAATCCCCAGCGGCTACTGCCCCCAAATTAATATTCCACTCCTTCCCGAAGGACCGGGTATTTGTTATATCCTAACTGCCCTTCTCTGGATTGCCCAAGTCCGCGTGGTCAATACCCAAATAAAAGGGCTGCTTCTAATCATATCAAATATGTACATTTAAAATTTAATAATCCATAGCTGTAACTAGTGGAATAAATCCTGCAGTGGCCTCGAGAAAGCTATATTTTTAGGAGAAATTAAGATGAGTAAAAAATAGAATGTCATGACATCAAGTATCTGATAAGGAATCCATTTCTCTGGTCCTAACTTGAATTAGCAATAATAGAGAATAGTCAAGAAACTAGAAACTTTTTTCTATTTTGATATATTTCATTAGAATCTAAAAATATATGAAAAATTGGATGATTTTAGTTCTCATTGATTTTAAAACAGTGTTTTGTCTTAACTGTGTGATATGTTTTTTAGTATTTAAATATTTCTCCAGATTTATAAAAAAAAAAAAAAAACACTATGCCGTACACATACTATGGGGGCATTTTTGGGCTTATGCTCTCCCAAAACGGAAAAATATAACCACATCTTATGAAAAAATACTAAAAAATTATCTCTAAAAGTTTTATTGTTCGAGTAAATAAAATTTGAATCATATGTTTTCTCAAAAATCATATGTTTTCTCTCGGAAGAAGGAATCTTAAAAAATATCTGAACCTCTCACGCAGCACTCTCCACCTCTTTTTTGCCTCTTAAAATTTATTTATTTATTTTTTTTTCCTTTTTCCTTTTTACCTAACGTGCGAACTTTAAATAACTAAACTTTAATAACAATAAACAACTTTTAACCTTAACGTGCGTTCTACATTTTTTTAGGTTTGTCCAATATTTATAACCAAAAGATATAACAATACATAATTTTAATTAACGGCGTTTATGACCAACAGGTTCCACGCCTTTACTACACAACCAACTAAACAATACAATTCGATATGACTTCAAGAATCATTTAAGCTCCATATCATCCAGATAATTAGTTTCTTTCTTTTTATTCTAAAGTAATTATCATTTTATACATATATAATATAAAAGTGAATTATACACTTTTATTTTTAATTTATGTTAGATTGTAAGAGCATTTGTTTTACTTTCCATATGTTAATTATTCATATGTTATTAAGTTATGAGTGAGGTCATAACTTAAATTACAATATAAATCTAATTAAAATATTTTATTTTTATATAAATTAGGCCAATTATTACCAAACATTTTATTGATACGCTATTGAATTCGACTTTTCGTCCTTACTAAGGGGTCATTTTCAAGTCTTGATGAGTCCTCTGTTATATATTCATCATTAATGTCGCAAATAATATGTTCAGTGAACATTAAATTGTCATGGTCTATAGGGGTTTCAACTACGTCATTTCTGGAGGGACTAATATCTAATCTAATTAAAATAATTTTATAGTTTAATTATTAAAACTAGTTATTTAGCTGTGGTCGAAATTCGACCATAGCCATTAAAAATTTGAGGAAAAGATATAATTAAATAAAAATAAATAAATAATAAAGAGTAAATCACGATTCAAAAATCCTCATTTATTAATACAAACGAAATTTCAATTTCAATTAAAAATCGAGCTTAAGTCATTTAAAATTATTTATAAGTAATACAAAATAGACTCATTCAAAATATTAATTTCATTTTAATTTATGTGTGTTATTATCACAATACATTAATAATGTTATGATTAAGCAAGTAAAAAATAAATTTAAATCCATTTTTATTCAGAACTTCTATGTAAATAATGTTCTTTTTGAATGTTCTGTTATTGTTTAGTGCATAGCCATGCCCATTGCCATTGAAAATATAAATTTCAATATTTTAAATGAACGTGCTCTAATTGCTGCCACATATAAAATTGTCCATGCGAAATTACTGGACGTCACAATAATACACACATTTTTCCAAAACTTTTACCTGCGATTTGATTATGGTCATAGCAAATGCAGCTATAAATAGGAACGTTGTTCTTTGAAAGTCGAATGTAAGTATAGTGTCAGAAAATGTTAATTAATTCTTGGAATTAAAATTCTTTAATTTAAAGCAGCTCCCGTTAATACTTCACTCTCATTCCTGTTACATTAACTAATGCTTGTGCAATATTTAAGTTAACAATGAGTATAACTATAGAATATATTTTTAAATTTAATTAATGAGGTATCATTCCACTAACATTACATGATATCATCTCTTCAAATAATAGACCCAATTACCTCAGTAAATGAATAGTTTTCGATCTATCAAAAACCAAAATAAAGGAAATCGAATTTGCAAAAGAAAAAGTACTAAATGTTTAAAATGATATATTTCTGCAACAAATAGTCCGATTTCGATGATTTTTTTTTTATTTTGTAGGAATCAAGAAAGCTTTCAAATAAATATTGGTATTATCAATTATAAAAAAATGTGTACTTTTTGAGTTATTCGCAAATAAAATACTGAATTCATCATAAAAATGTATGCAGCTTGTTTTCGGGAAAGTATGTTATATACATAAATTATAAATTACATAAATTATAAATTCTTCCTGCGACACTTAAGGAGACAGCCCTGATGAAGGCCCGTACTTCAGGTCGAAACGTCGGCATATGTAAAAAATAAATATTATCATTTATTTTTGCCTTCCTTTTTGACTGAACACCCCAACTATTCTTCTCTTCATAAATTATAAAGGTTTCAAGGGGAAGACTTTAGCCAAGTTTCATTGAAATCATTGAAGTCGTATGCAGTCTAAAGCGAATCACGTTTTTCGGCCAGCATTTCGAAAGGAAAGGCCCGATGATAATGGAACGTATAGAAAAAAAAAACTTCTAAATATTATTGCGACGTTGTGTCAAAATTTTAAAAAAATCGGTGAAGAATTTTCGGAGTTAAGCTGTTTTGAACAAACTACCATTTATATTTTTATTCACATACTATTTAATATTTTTATTTATTGATAACACTAAAGCTCGTCAATATCTATAACCAAAAAAAGAATGAAGAAAATCGGTTGAATAATAGAGGAGTAAAAGGGGCTGAACCGATTTGTGTTTGCCTTTTTATATAATGATTCCCACTTGTAAAAAAAACTTTAAAACCGATTTATTATGTGGTGATGGATTGTTTAAAAAAACTTTAGTCCGCTTTATCCCTGAAGTATTTAACATTAATTGCGAAAAAATAATTATTAATAAATTTAAATAATTTTTTTTTATTTATTCATGATATTTACTACTGTATTAAAAAATTAAATATATTAAGTAAATTTGATAACAGAAAATAATAACATGAAATGACTTGTTGAGAAACTACCCACTGGTAGCACTCTAAATAAATAATTAAACTATAAAAGTCTTTTAATTACAATATAAATCTATTTAAAGTTATAACCTCACTGACCTGTAACCTAATACAATATGAATGATTAGCATATGAAAAGTAAAACAAATGCTCTTACAATCTAACAAAATTTAAAAAGAAAAGTTTATAACTCACTTTTAAACACATACATATAAGCTTTCGGGCTGAAAATCCCTAAAATTAAATCCTGAATCAGCTACTGTACCGCACACCAAACTACACAAATGGTCGATACTTGAAGATAGTAATATTATATTTGTTTTGAGTTTCTGATATTTGGAAAATATGTAAATCTGACATAATAAAAAAAAATAATAATAAAATGAAATAATGTTATTGTAAATTCGTTGTTTATACAAAAACTATACATTCGATTTCTTAAAATTCAATTTAGTTTTGTTTACTACGGAATAATTCTATTTCGAACATGGGGGGGGGGAGAAGGGAGGGAGGGAGGGAGAGCACGTGTCCTACCTGGATCAGCTAGTGCAGGCTTGAATACGAAAGCATAGGACGAGTGGAAGGTAATGCTTTTTGGCCATTTAAAGATTAACCAGGCGAGAGGTGTTTGTTAAGAGAACAAAGGGCGGACCCAGGTGGGATTTGAGCGGGCACAAAGAAGGGAAGAAGGGTCAGCCCTGTATTATTAACCCGAGCGAAGAGGCTAATAAAAGGATGTGATTAAGCAAATTGCCCTATCCACACCCCAGCGAGGACCCATAACCGGGAGGATTAAAATTTAACCCCTCGGTTAGGGATTAGGGCGCCGACCATTCACTCAACACGTCCCTTCCTTACTAATCTGTTAGTCTTCGCATATCCTCATCGAGGACCTGTTGACTTCACATCAAGTGTTATCCTCAGAGTTTTGGTTTAGCTAACTACAAGAGCTAACATCGTCTTAACTTCGCTTGTTGAATTGGATTGTGTATAATTCAAAGACTTACAAATATTTGTAGATGGGAGGATTATATAGAAAATTACATATTTCACAGGTTAAATCGATTCGTTCACAGTACTGCTTTAATTTTAGGAAAGAGAAATAAAAAAGTTTGTATCTATCAACAGAAGGAATATTTTAAGCAATAGCTGCTGTTCCTGATATTTTTAGATTTAAAATTATTGTATTTCAAAAATTGCCACGTCCCCTACATGGATTAATTGGTTAAAATGACTAATTATAAGTATCTCCTCAGCGAAAAAATGTTTTTATAGAAACTCTACGATATTTTTATTGACCTTCGCATCATTAGTATTATGTCACAGGTGTAATAAAAACAAAAAGTATTACATTTATTACGAAATTTTCATTATTTAAACAATATTTTTATCCATGATTTAAAAGAATAAAAATAAAAGAGGCTCTAACTTTGTAATGAGATTATTTATTGTGTTCTGAGATTATAAGTGTTACCATATAAGTAAAAACAAAAAAGTATTTTTTTCGTTAGTTCTTTTTTACTTTTATTATCATTAAATATTATTTATAATAAGCTTTTTTCTTGAATAATTTCAATGAAATTTTCTACCCAAGCTTTTGCTACATTTATTTGTCCTTTGAGATTGTTTTTTATTTTACTATTTTAAAGAAATCTACTGGGTTCGGGTCTGCCTGTGGTAGGTGTAATATTGATACATTATCTCTAGGTAGACTCTGGAGTCAAGAGACTCTTTAGTTTAGAAACACAGTGTCTATGAATTGAGAACCCTTAATTGAGGAAAAATCAGCCGGGTGGGTGTGATCCGGTCAAGTCACCTGATACAAAAATGGCCTAAATCCAATGGGCATGTTCCAAAACTCAGCTTTGAGCTAATTAATGGGCATCAGAAACCCCTTTGTCGTCCATAAAACTAGCGATAAATCCATAAATGGAATAGAGTGCGTTCCTTTATCCATCGATTGAATAAATTGTGGTTCAGAGCTTCCTTCGGCTTATGGAGTCAATGGATTTAACATCTTTGCAACCACAGTTGTTATTTCTCAATTTACATTACATATTTATATTGAGTTTACTATTGATCTATTTTTTTTTTTTTTTTTTTTTGGAAATTTAAGAATCCATAGGAAAATATTTCTTATATATTTTTTTATTTTCATATGTTTTGTAACCTTCCAGCAATGATAACTTTCCGCTGAAATCCAGCAGGTATTCCTAATTCAGCATAAACCGCCATCGGCGCTGGATCCAATAGATTGATGGATTCCTTCGCTGGAATTATCATTGAGTTTAGAAACTAGCCCAAGGTAAAGTATATTTTTGTTTGGAAAGAGAATTTTTCCCTATTTGATAGAATCAGGACATCGATTGATTTCGAATAGTTAAAAAAATTTAACTGTAATCAATATGTCTATATAATCCCTTTTTATTGTCTATTGTCTAGCATCAGTTAGATAATTATTTTTAAAAAGTCGTCATCTAAGTACTACGGTTTATCAATTATTACTGCTGAAAAAATGGAAAATTAAGTACAATGACTTTGTGCTGTGATCAATCCAGATAGATAATATTGCCAATTAAAACAAAAAAAAATATAATAATTAGAATGGATGGAATATTATAAGTACCTAAATAATATGGCAAGACTGTCATAGTCATAGACTGTTATAGATACATTTTATAAAATAATTCCTGCTAGTAATGTATTTTTTTGGTTTAACTAATATGCTTACTTATAGTTTTGTTTATATTACTTATAGATACCTTTGATAATTAAGATACACCTAAAATAACACCTTAATAAAACCCATAATTTAAAAATAATAAATAAAAATGATCATCAACCCTCAATAATAAAAATGATCATATCCCCAATCTTTTCTCACAGGCATTCTGTTCTCATATTAATCAAAGATAAATCCCTCAGACTCCTTACACAGTTAATGATTGGTGACCATATTATATTATGATTGGGATTATGATAGAGACATATAGCTGCAATGTGACACCGCCCCTATGCGCCCTGGCATGATATACTGTCCGGAAGCCTTCGGCAATTATACACTCTTCCACAACTGTTATGTCCCCACTTATGTCTTGCCTCATTTACTCCTCTTTCTCTAATAAAAAACATCCCTCCTCTCCCACCGTGAAAGGATCTAATCGTTATTTTCTATTCGATGGAGGTACCCTACCATGATTGCCTTTGTGAAGAGACCACCCTAACATAAATTGTGATGTAGTGAGAAATAATAATAAGGGGATATTTAGAAGTTATTAGTAAAATCATTTTTTAAAAATCTTTATTTTATGGACATACTCATAATAAATTAATTTGGTTCATTTTTTAGTCCACCATAAAATTATCTTGTAAAACAAAAAATATGATTTTTCAAAATTAATAGTACTCATATTAAGTAATTTCTTATATTTTTCATATTACAAAATATATTATTTTTGCTATGATCAGCATTAATTGAAATAATTATTTTTTATTGATTTGCCATCGTCAAATTAAAAAAAGCATATTTATTACAAGAATTTTCTACATATTATTATGTACAGATTCATAGAACGATTATTTAGTAAGAAAACAGGTATACAAATGTTTTAAATAAATACTAATGTATCAACCAAGCTTTGTAGGCATTCTTTGGGGCAAAAAAGACGACATACAACGAAGATGATAATTATAAAGAGATAGAAAGAAGGAAATGAAAAAGTAAGCGCAGCACAGACAACGTAATATGTTAAACATCTAACGATACAAAATTATTAAGAGTAAGAATAACAAATAAAATAACATTAGGCTAGGTGAGATAAACAATGTCACAAGAGAAAGCAAAATACCATGAAAATATACATAAAAAAAATAAGTAAATATCAAAAAGAGAATGACCGCAACGTTCGATCCGTTAAATATTATTACATAATTTGCTGTTTAAATTGTGATAGCGATTAACAGCTCTCGAAAACTTCGTGAATATCGTAAAAATCTTATCGTAACCTTTTTTTTCGTTTAGGAAAATTCTCAGAAAAGGGTTGTTTTCTCATTAAAATAATTAATTAAAATTAATTTAATGTTTGGAAATTGAATTAATTTTCTCATTAAATTAATAATAAAAACTCAAGAATTTATCCATTTTCTTTCCACTTGAATTTCCACGATAATTTTATCACAAAATCGAGAAATAAGAGTGGCCTATACAAATATTTTATTTTATAAAAATATTTTTTATAGTTTGACCTGTATAATCTCGTTAATTTGATAGATTGGGGGTGGAGTTCACGCCAAACGGCCTAATAGTTTTGTAGGACTATTTATTTCTCGAATTTGTGGTCAAATTATCTTACGATTTAAGTGGAAAGGAAATGGATATTCATGAGTTTTTACCACCTTATATCTTATAAGTCTTCATCTTCAGATCAAAAAGGACACATTTCCGAGAGTATTTGTTAATAAAAAAATTGTAGAATACGATAAAAAGAAAAAAAAAGAGGTCTGTGCCGTTTATTATATTTTCTAGATACATAAAATTTATTTGTTGTTCAAATTATAAAAATCTATTTAAAACGAACTGTTATTTTTATCTTAATACTGAAACATCTTCGATGGAAGTATCAGAAAGTACTAACAACGTAACGCCATTATAGTAAATTTAGATGAAATTATAATATAAAAGCATAATAAAAGAAGGGATAAAGGTGATCTGAAAAAAATAAAATTGCTTACATCACTTTTAATTTTAAGAAATAAACCTTACTTCTACATGAAGGCTTTAAATTGACTAAAATTGACTCTGTAAATATATTTATGTAAAATATCAAAGGAGTACATTATGGTGAATTTCATAGATTACGTTAGTTTAAAAAAATGTAATAGTTCACGAGTTGTTTGGAAAACATTAATCAAAATAATTTATGACATTTTTATTAAAACAAAAATATTATCTCAGATAATTTTTGTGTTGGCTCCAGTTTACATTGAAAATTAAAAAAAAAAAACATGAAAATTATGCTGTATAATTATCTAATAAGTAAAATATTGTGGATGTATAACGCTAAAATAGACTGAAATCTTTAAAATACTTATTAATATTTTTTTTAATGATTATTCTTTTTTTTTATAATTTTGTTTTATTCTACTTCTATTTTTTTTTCTTCTACTGTCTTTTCTTTTTCAAATGTTTTTTTTATATTCTTTATTTTCCTCCCCTTTTAATGTTAGCATCTATTTAATTTATTTTATATATGTATTTTTATCTACTTATTTTCATTTGATTTTATTTTAGTTATTTTTTGTTCAATTCGTATTTTATTTTGGTTATATATAGTATGATTGTACACACACCATTGTACATACAGCCATAATACCTAAGGCCCTTGATTTTAGCAAAGTGTATTATTATTCTTTCAGTAATAATAAGTAGACTTATTAACTGTCGACATTGTTAGAATCTATTGCTTTATTTGAATATGAAAATATAATTAGTTTTAAAAAGTAAATGTTGCAAGAGCCCCTTTGATAAGAGCTGCTGCTCACACCAGACCAAAGTGCGAGTAAATATTGTTAGTAAAAACATTTGACCAAGCCCCCTCCCCGCTACTACGAGGAGACTATTGAAGAAGGCGACGGGCACATCTGTGCCGGGAGTGCACTCAGTTTTTTAGCGCGCTAACAGTTCTTTATAGGCCGATTGGGGCAGCTTCGTCTTGCCCCGCCACGCGACCAGACAGCTCCGCGCTCGTAATCTAGTTAGGGCTCAATCAGCCTTGATTTGTTTTTTGAAATATCAATCAGGCCGTGATACTTTAAAAAGCTAAAAGAAATAAATCAATAAGTAATCTGGAATAATCATTATTCCAACTGTAATCATTATTAAACTGGGATATTGGTGAGATTGACGCAGGTGTGTACAAATGACTATAAATATAGAGTCCTAATGCAAGTAGACTGAACCCTTAGAAGTTCGAACTGGCTGATATTGTTCAACTTAGCGCTGTAGAATGTGATAGGAAAATGAAACGTGAAAGTGGAAGAGAGTACGTTGGAACAAATCATAATATCCTTGGATATGGAGATTGTATGGCTGTCGTTGGAAGCGACCAAGAGAACATTGAAAAACTCATTAAGACTGTATTAAGAGGAGCAGAGCGAATTGGCCAACGATTAAATTAAGATAAAAAACGCTGCATATTATTTCACAATGGTTTATTACTTCCAAACAATTATACATCTAAAGTAACATTACCTTCTGAGTTACAAAAAAAACAAAACAAAAGGAGATTCCAATTATTGGACTAAACTGTTTTTCTTTAATCATTAGTAATATGCTAAAAAAAATAGCATTAGTTCAGTAACACATTTAAAATTTAAAAACCAAACCAAGGATAACGTTTGGAGTAGAACACATAAAAAAAACCCGGAGACCATATCTTTGCTCCTAATTGTCCGATATTAACGATTTTTTTTTTGTTTTTTAGGAAATTTCGTAAACTTTCAAAAAACTATATACAATATCAACAAAAAAGTAAAAAAAAAAAGTTTTTCGAATTCTACGCGTCTTGAAAAGTGAAACCTCAAATTTTGAGAGGGGGTTATGTTTTTGAATTTTTTGGTCAATGTTTCATTATTGAAAATAATAAACCAAAAATACATGACAATAAGTTGAAAATCCTATCCCAATAAGAAGATCTGTGTAGAAGGGAAATCATTCTCGAGAGCGGACAAATTCAAATATCACGAATCCACAATAACCTCAATGAATGACGAACGGTCGGAAACAGACCGTTACAATATAACCAGCGCAATCGAGTTTTATTTTCTCTTTCAAAATACCGAATAATCCCAAATTATTACTATGCAGTATTATAATAGAGCCAATTCTGATACGTGGCTGAGAGACATGGACAAAGAAGTATTGAGTCCTAGAAAGAAATATTGAAAGATTTGAGAGAAAAATCATCCGTACGTTAACCGGAGCAATCTGGGATCATAGTACTAACACCAGAAAAAAAAAAACAATAAAAAGTGCTACAGATACTGGTAAATCATTATTTTATGATATGAAGGCAAGTAGGTTAAGTAATAGTATGAATCATTATTGCTTGCAATAAAAATGGTGTTAGTATGATGATAATATATGAGGAGAAATACTAATAAAGAGCTGCTTAGAGAAACTGGTCAATCAATCAATGTCTCATAATTTGAAGGCAAGGAAGTTAAAATGGGTGTACAGCTCGGAGTAATCCATCAGGAAGCCTCTGCACAACAATGAATGTCGCAATAGTACGTAATGTTGCCCAAATGCAAGAGTCTCGCAACAGTCTTGCAGTTGATTGTACCTATTAACTTATTACTATAGATATGTTACTGTAATATTTTAGATAGAATAAACCTAACTAAGGCCGAATGAAAAATCAGAAGAGTTAAATGTAA
Source organism: Nezara viridula (assembly GCA_928085145.1). Lineage (NCBI taxonomy): Eukaryota > Metazoa > Arthropoda > Insecta > Hemiptera > Pentatomidae > Nezara > Nezara viridula. The sequence continues at coordinate 73,385,764 of OV725079.1, read as the reverse complement.
AAGTATATTGGTTATACCAATCCGTTACATATTGTAACTAAAATTAACTAAATTATCAAGTATTAGTAACTATTTTGCCTCAATTTTTATTCAAAAAATAGATTTTTTTAACCAGTTTTGGTGTTGGTCTTGCAACAGTTAGCTTTGCAAATTGCCAGACCAAGGCCGATTTTGCGCAACACTAGTAGAAGGCATGAAGTCTTTTTCAAATTATTGAGAAAAACGCGAAATATGAGAAAAACGAAGAAGACCTCAAGCCATATGGGTAGATCGAATGTACTAAGATGCAATAGAGCTGCATGATGATAATTTGAAAGAAATAGCCCAAGATATACAAAAAGCTATTTCAAGTATTGTCATTCTCAAGGAACGGATTTTTATCCAATAAACACCCACAAAATATGCCATAGAAAATACAATAAAATGTCATGGTAATTTGCAGAAAAATATGCAAAAATCAAAAGTATGCAACATTAGAGCTAAAATATTTAATAACACTGAGGTACTTAAAAAAATTTCTGAATTTAAGAAGAAATTAAAGAAAGAATTAAAAATCAAATTAACATTATTGCTAAATAATAGATTTTTTTTTTTTTTTTTTTATTGAAAAATATTAAAATCTGTCTCAAGGACATTTATAATTGTGTTCACAGATCACATTCACACTCTATGTACAGTAAATAAAATAAATTATACAGAAAAATAACATATATACAATAAATAAGAATAAAATAACCTAAAAATAAATGAACAAAAAGAACACATACATACCTATATACAAATAGATATTTAAAATAAATAAATGATTTTTTTTTAATGCCTAATTTTCTATTGCTTGAAATATTTATACTTTCTACATAAACATACGTAATAGGAACAATTTTATATCCACTCAAATCAATAAATTATTTTCAATATAAATTTGTAAACGATAATTACAAGAAATACTTTTCGACGGGTTTTAAAAACTGTTACATCGTAACAATCGTAAGGGTTGAGCAAACATTTCAATTTTAGAAAAAAAAAATATGCAATTAAAATAATAATAAATACTTGTAAGAATTTGGTAATGAGGATAATGTTAAAAAGAAAAAGAAAAAAATTAAGAGGTGATAAAAAATATATGTTCATTCTTAGTGGCCAATTACTGAAGGTAATTAAGTGCTATTATTAGTGTTGCCCAAAATCGGACTTGGTCTTGCAAAGTGCCAAAGTGACCAAGGCCGCCTAACTGTTGCAAGACCAAGACCAGGACTGATAAAAAAAAATCGATTTTTTAAATAAAAATTAAGGCAAAATAGTTGCTAATACTCGACAACCTTAGTTACTATATGTTAATAATTGGTATGACCAATATACTTTTGCATTTAACTCGTCTTAAGTTATCATTCGGGCTTAGTTAGTTTTCTCCTATCTAAAAAAATACAGTAATATCTCTATAGTAAGCTAATAAGTAACTGCAAGACTTTTGCGCAAGACCAAGACCATGGCCAAGGCTGGTTTGCAAGACCAAGACTCCTCTCGGTCTCGCATTTATGCAACACTAGCTATTATGTTGATAGAATATGAAATTATAATTGTAGAATACAATTTCGGCTTCAATGTTGCATTTTAATTAATTATGTCAATTTATTTTTTCGTTTAATTTAAAAAATCTAAATTATATACATTTCTCAGCAAATATGCGATATAAAAAGTTTGCTAATGTACCTGGGTATACTGATTCCTAAACATATTCAATTAGTCGTTGAAAAATTACATGCATACCAAATAGACAATGCATCCGGACTCTGGCGTTTAATTGGACTCTGGTCATAATACAGGTATAGTGAGTGGCAAAATATTTTTGTTTTATATAAGTTCATTTTTAAGGTGAAAAATCAGTGAATAATAACTAATAATTATTAACATTTTTTTATATTTGCAAATTTTATTTTATAAATGTTATTTAAAGAATAAAATCCACCAAAACCGTAATAAACAGAGTAAGTTGTAAATGTACTCTTTCCTCCCTGTAAACAATATCTATATTGTCACAAAATGTTATTTTACTTAATAAATAAATAAGGGGAACGAAGTACTCCTGATGAAAGAATGTAAGAAATGGCAATGGGCTGAGTGTGCGGTGGAGGGGAGAGCGAGTGGAGGGAGCATGACGACTCGGCAAGCTGCGCAAGAGGCCCAATCCGCTTCATCCGCTATCAGGATGTCCTCAACCAGCAGGAGCTGTCTCTTCCAACTCCACTGTACGCACCATCTGCGGCAGTGCTTCTGGTACAAACCGTTCTAGACTATCTTCCGAAGATAAATGGACAACAATCTTGACTAGATGAATGGATACCAAGCAAACAGATCTTCCATCAGAAATCCTTCTTAATATTAGGCTCAATCCGATTATTAATAAGTGCGGGGAAAATGAGGTTAAGACAGAGTGGTGTAAGTCTCCTTTTACAAAAATTCTTACTCAACTCCATAAAATACAAACAATATAAATACAAGAAGGACCAAACTCAATAACTCAATAGTCGTCTGTCATTTTTTTATCAACCTTAAAAAGTGTATTGACTTGCAATGAGGTAATTAATTTAAAAATTTTAGAATCAAGAAAAAGTAAAATATAAATTACTTTTAATGAAACCTCTTGGCAGTGGTGCCCAGAAGAGGGTTATATGGCGCAAGTTATGCAATCAAAACTTTTGAGGGGGCACATATTTAAGGAATTACGAATTTTTGAAGGAAACCATATTTTTGTGGGGTTTCAATAAGAGATAAATCAAGGAACAAAGGAAAAAAATAAACTAAAGTTTTCACAATTTTCTGTTATTTGCACCGTCTTAAAGTAGATGACCGAAATACTTTTTTTTTGGGAGGGAAGCTATCACTCTTGGGGGGAACGGGCTCTAAGGTATATTGTTTTATAGCAACTTTTGACTAATGGAATATTAGTAAAACCTCTTCTTTCCCAAAATGAACGTTAATCGACGTACAACACTTGGACTTTAATTCCCACATAGGTAGAGTTAAAAAAAAATAATATTTGTCTCATCATTAGAAACAAATGGAACGGTCAGATACTTCGGGAATACATTTTATATAAAATTCATTAATGGAGAATATTGCTGGACCGCTGGCACAAATCAGGTCAATAGCGTTGCATCCAATCAATGGCTTCACCGTTCCAGCATTCCAAAACAAAAAGATAGTTCAAACTTATTTACTAGAGGCCTAAAGTTAAAAAAGATACAATTTTAGTGTACGATATAATTTAAGTGAATTAATACTTTTGTATTAAATATAGAAATATTAATCAATTAAGCACGTATAAGTATAATAATAATCTCCACCTAGTTTCCAACTATGATTTTATGATTGTTTACGGAGATTAGTGCGGCTAGGAATGAAGAGCGGGGAAATGACAAAAATTATTATATTATTATAAAATATCATTAAATTACTCTATTATCACTAAATATTCAAAGTTTTGTCATTTCAGAGCTCATCTGGACGTACAAAATAAGATAAAATAGTACAGACCAAAAACAGCAAATCTCATATCAGTAAGTTATAAAAATATTTAATAAAGCACATCATTCTAAGATAGTCCGACATATCCAGAAAATAATTCAATATATGTGAAATACATTTAATTTACGAGTAACTAGTGTTGCCCAAATGCGAGACCGAGACGAGTCTTGGTCTTGCAAACTCAGTTTTGGTCGTGGTCTTGGTCTTGCCCAAGGGTCTCGAAGCCTTGCAGTTACTTATTAGCTTATTCGTGTAGAGATATTACTGTAATTTTTTAGATAGGAGAAACTTAATTAAGCTTGAAAGAAAAATTAGAGGAGTTAAATGCAAAAGTATATTGGTTATAACAATTATTTACATACAGCTACTAAGATTGCCAAGTATTAGTAACTATTTCACCTAAATTTTTATTCTAAATATCGATTTTTTTTTTACCAGTCCTGGTCTTGGTCTTGCAACAGCCTTTGCAAGACCAAGACCAAGGCCGCTTAACTGTAAGAGTAACAAGTCTAAAATTTTGGTTCCATAAATGTTATACTGATATATGTGTTCGAGTGGTGCGATTCAATCATTCAGGACTTTCTGATAATATTAATTTGTGAAGGAGGAACAAATATGGAATATCATATCGGACAGATATGACAGAAATGGATTAGAACTTCGCCGTTGAGAGGCACACAGTTGGCTGACACGTGCTCTGATCCCAGATCAGCTGATGGTACAAGTGGATTACAATCACAATGAACCAATCTACAGATTAAGGGAGCAGTGTCATGTTACAGCTAATTTCCACCCTCCCTCCTCGATGTAATCCTAACCTCCGGGGCCTCCACTTAAGACTAAGGAGTAAGCGGCACTGCCCATCCAGTTTAGGGGCCCTCCCATCTGATTGCTTATCTTTACAGAAGACTTCTCTATCTGTCATAAGAGCTAATAATCAAACGTGAAGGATTATTTATAGTATTTTATAGAATAAGAATGCAGGCCTAAGTTGGCCTAGAATGAAGGCCAAACCCCGAGTCGACTTCTTTTGTGTATATATATATATATATATATATATATAATATTTATATATATATAATAGTTGAAATAAAATTAGGGGGAATCAGAAACAACATTTCGAGTTCCAACTGAAGGAAGCGGGATGGCGGGGGGGATAGCTCAGTGGTAAAGCTATCAGTGGTAAAGCTGTTTTCAATAGTTCAGGTTCAGTTCCGTTTGTTGTAAATAATTTTTGTTTCCTTGCATTAGCAGTGGATCTACTTTTGAGACACTCGAAAACCCAGCCTTTATAAAGTGGGTACTCTTAATTCATCAATTACGACTTCACCCAATCACTTCTCTGCACTGCCGTTGGTCTAGAAAGGTACTTCCTTAAAAACTATTGAGCTCAAGATCCTTCATCTGTTGTTGTGTTTATTTTTCTTCGGCCGAATGATATAGTAGGAATGATATTGGTGTCAGTGCTAGAAATAGAAGTTTTGTCCCTTATTAACAACTCCTGAAGGCAATTTAGAGGTAGTTTACTAACCGGAGAGAGAAGTGCTGAGAGAGCACAGAACAGAGGTTCTTGAGCAAAGTTCAAAGTAATAAGAAATAACCCTATTGTGGGATATTGACGACCGACGAGCACATCGTATTTGCCTATACCACCTATTAGCCACTAAGGGCCTAGCTGCTTATGGAATCAGGGCTTTACGTTCCGATGGAGAGTGACCTCCCTTAGAAATGATAGCGCTGTGGAAGGAAGTTATTCTAACCCAATTTTCATTGAGTAGGAGAGTTTGGGACGAGGTGGCCCAATGGGCTAACGCGTGTGCACAGCACTGCGAGTTGCCTGACAGCCAGATAACCGAAGTTATGAGTTTAAAAAAAGTACGAGATCGCATCCCAGAGCCGAAAGGGATTTTAAATTCCCCGGTTTCGCTCTGCGGCCCGAGAAAATCTAGTAAAAGTTTAAAAGATGAGGTAGGGAAGAAGAAAAAAAAAAAAAAAAATAGTAATAAATTTTATTGCTCGAAAATACAAGACGTAACAATGAGTTGACTCAGAAATTAAAAATTTGACCTCTATAATATTCATCACCGTCAACAAAACTATAAAAGCAAAATCCAAATAATTACGTTTGTAACACTTCCAAATAATAAAAAAAACAAAATAATAAGCCCTCAAGACTTTTCCCAATTTTTAATGAATGTTGTATTGTAACTGAATTTAAACCTTTAACTAAATATGTTATAGGAAGACAAAAATATTATATTCTCATATAATTGACTGATGAAACATGCTGTTATTTTGCAATTTTAAAGATACTCTGTAGAATCTTATTATTAAAGAAAACGTACAGCCGTCGTCCCCCAACATCGGTTCAAGTTTAAGGGAAAATTGCTTTTGGTTACTCATTTACTTAAAAGTAGACGCTCAATTTGAATAACAAAAATAAAGAGGGGGAGAACTTTGCCTTTTATACGCATCTTAAAATCTAATTTACCCTTAATCGTCCCTTAAAAGTTATTTCACTGTTGCTCATTTAAAGTAATTCAATTTAAGATTTAGCATTACTCGTGAACGAAAAATTCCTGAATTAAAACGAATTGAAAATTCTTTCATCAATGAAAGATAAATACTCAGTTTGTAAAATTCGTTTTCCTGCCCAACATGCATATCTATTTAAAAAACTTACTCATATTGAAGTAACTCAGCTAAAGGCTGTTGGAATAACTTTTTTTTGTTCTCACTAAACTGATTTAGCTGAGGGAGGAGGAAAGGATGAGTTTGGTAACTTCGATTTTGAGTATTTTTCTGATCCGGAATCGATTTTTTAATTTACTAAGATTTATATACGAAAAAAGATAGTATGTTAATAATAAAACTGTTTATATACAGCTTTATTATTAAGTTTTTATGAAGTAGATACAAATTTTGTTGAAAACGTCAAGTAGTACCGTAGCTCAATCCTAAACGTTGGGGCAATACAAAAACCCCATCAACATTTTTTAAACCACATCAAAACCCTCTCGAAAATTTTGATGGCTCAACTTGCGCCACGAAACTCCCTTCTGGGTATCCCTGGTTATAGGCGCAAACTTCCATCGCGATCGCTCCCTCTTCCTCCTTCTCCCAATCAAAATGTTGAGATGGCGAGAATATCGTTTGCTCCCGCCCCCTTCGATAATTTAAAATAAAAAAAAATTAAAATTGATAACACATCAGTTACAAGAATGAATAAAATAAGTAAACTAAAATCGATTAAGAAAATAAGTAAAGTCGACTAGTTGGCCCTATAAGTAGGTACGTAAGTATTTTATCACGACCTAAATGTTTCTATTATTTAAATTTTCATTCATAATCAGGGATAACTATACAAAAACATGCCCTTGAATTTTATGTTTCATTCACCTTTCATGTTGACACATCGATTTTCACGTAATTCTCCTATAAACTCTTTGTGATAAAGTTGGAAAAAATATACTTAAAAAGTGCAAGTATATTTTATAGAGAATGTTTTTATAGACATTTTAATATAACTAGTCAGACTGTGAAAACGTTTTATTTTTATTTGAAGGTTGTACAAACTGAGAAATCAAAAGTATTTTTCAGTTCACCATTATTCATTTTTAGCTCAATAAGTTCTAGAAATATACCGATGTTATGTAGTTATGGTACATAAAAAAAAATCTTACAACTGTCTAAACTATAACATGAACTACCTACATCCAGTTTATTTTTTTTTTTTTTTATATGTCTATCAAGTGACAGACAATGTTTACAGTCTGCAGTCCATTCATTTTTAAAAAAATAAAAATCCTTTTATGACTTAAACCAATTACATTTATTACCCACGTTCAGTATTGAAGAATGTTATCTCTTTTATTGATTTTCAGAAATGACTTCCACTTCTTCAATTAATAGATTGTTAACTTCTACTTTATTGGAGGTTAATCCAAACATCACAATGCGATTACAAGTTGTTGTTTCATATGTTCGATAAGTTTTTCTTGATAATAAATGATGAACTGGAATGTTATAATCGTATTGATGTAATCTTTTTTTAACTTTGATGATGACTTTTATTTACTAAATATCTTATCTAGACGATATAAAACGAAAACTAACATGTTATTATTTTGATTACAGTTCAATTTTTCTAAACATCCAAAATTTATCTATATTTTGATTCTATAGAAGTAAGCAAAAAATCTTTCTAGTACCAGATCTCAGGTTCATAGCAAAAAAATATAAATAAAAATAAAATATAAATAATAATTCTAAAAAATATCTAAAATAATAATTGAATACAATCGATCTAGCAAAATAATTACATGAGCACTGCTTGGATCTATACCAACAATTTAGAATTCAAGCATACTCCGATATAATATTTTTCACACTTCTGAAAAATTACAGAAGACAGAAAAAAAATATAGGGAAATTACCTGACTATTGAATTGTAGAATTTCAAAACAAAGATATTGACATTAATAAAATGAATATTAATATGTAAAGTAAATTGTGTTAGGTAACATCTATCAGATAAAATTATCACAAAAAAACAATAAAACCGCTTAAAAAAAAAGAAAAGTTGTCGATGGTTCAAACGATAAATAAAGAATTGCACTGAATTCCATCGATGTTTTCCAATGACGAGTTCAAAAACCTCATAGCCTCAAAAGTTAATTTTGAAATACATAAAATAAATGTTCAAAATTTAAAAAGAAAAGCCTGTTATGCAATGAGTTTATTATTTGCACTCTTGTAAAGAAGCTTTTAAAAACAATACACCGATTGTATTGCAAGATCCTTTAATATTTTTCCACGTATTTTTATTTTTTCAATTACTAAAAAATATAATTTCCTATAAACCAATGTTCTATTCATGATTTTGGTGTAATGGAACCAATTAAACAATCTAGAGGAATTATTAAAGTTAATCTTTATTAAAAGTAATGCAAGCCTGGTTGGGTACTTATAGCCTATGCATGCCTTATTTACAATCTAATTCAAGTTATGATTATATAGACGTCAACACAGGTTATAGAATACGTTTAGCAAACACAATAGAACCGAAACCTATGTTTGCAAGTGTTATTTCAATATACCATTAATGCTCATTTGCCTAAATTTAGCTTTACTATTTAGCTTATCTCTATCTAAACAGGTGGTGTTATGTCGGAATGTATTCTACTGAAGAGGAAACTCATTAAACAGCTTCAGACAATACCGACCTCATGTTTCACATTAATTTGGAATGGTTAGTTTTCACAAATATTTGAGCATTCTTTGTTATGTTAATTTTTCCATTATAATATATATATATATATATAAACTTAAGATTTTTTTATTGAAATTTACATATGGATACATAAAATATTATATGGGAGTGCACTCCCATGGCATGTACGAGTGTACTATTGATTTAATTTTAATTATAAATGTCTAGGAGACTATTGGAGATCGTAACGAAAGATGATATATCAAAGTATTTATTCTGTAATGAAATAATGCCGGATGAATGATTATTCTATCCTCAAGAGAATGCAATTGCCTAAATATATTCCCTATTCTAGATTTATTCTTAATTACATATTTCAATCGCCCGTACATATTGCATAGATTTATTGCCGAATTATAAAAACAATTAGAATATTCTTTTTCTTTTTTAAAAAACAAAAATTTATGTGTTTTATTCTTATGTCTAAATAAATAATATTTAGAGATGGGATAAAATTCACAGTACTAGTTGTTTGTAAAAAAATATGAATTCATTAATGAAGGAAGTTAATCGACTGTTCTTCACATAAATTGGCAGGACATAGTCATTTTTAAGTTCTTTATATATTTTTATTTTTTTTATTGTTTTTATTATAATCTTAAAATAGAAACCTTAAAAATGACTGCGTCCCAACTATTTATCACATTATGCATTAATTTTGAATCTATTCGGGTGATGTAACGTTTGTGCACACTATTCCTCACCTTAAATCATATATATAAAATTTAACAAAATATAAACCAAAATGTTTTATAATTAATTTTAAATTATTAAGTTGTTGGATATGCCAAATACAATATGTTAGGTATATCACAGGCGGATCTACGGGGGGGCTTGAGCCTTGGGGCCGAAGCCCTCTCCCCCCCCCCCAAAATGGTAAAATATAACCATGTTTTACAGAAAAAAATATTAAAAACTATCTCTTAAAGTATTCTTGTTCGCGTAATTATATTTAATAGGACTTCAAGAACCACTTAAACACCATTTCATATAGGTAATTAATTTCTTTATTTTTTTTCAAATTAATTATCGTTATATGTATATGAAAAAAAAAATCATCCGGGCTGAAGCCTCCCCCAAAATGAAATCCTGCATCCGCTAGTGAGATATATGTTCGTTTTAGTACTCTTGAAATATTTAGCACAAATTTTCGTTTATATTTTATAATCATATTTCAATATGTGTTAATTAAACTAAGGTCAATGAGGCTTAATAGATATATGGATGCATAATAAATTTGATTATTCTACCTGCAAGAAAATACATTTGCCTAAATATATCGGCTGCTCTAGATTTTAAAAATGAAAACTTCTGTAGGTACGTTTTGCACTTTTTTGTGGTGAGTGAATTAGATTGATCCGTCAGATTCCCGAAGTATTAACGCTCGGGTAAAGTCGTCTAAAGTCGACTAATTGAAATGTTTTTACATATGGATTAAAATATCTCAGAAACTAAAAATCGGGCCTGCATACTGTAAGCGAGGAAATTGTTCAGCATTTCATCCTCTCTGTAATAGCTTATAATTCAAAATTTTATTTTAACGCGATGCCGTATTAGAAAGAGGAACAGGAAAAAATAGTGTCGAAAACCAAATGATAACGAGTTTAGTTGAACATATGGATTAAACTATCTCAAATACTATCGGCCCTGTATACTGTAAGCTAGGGAAATGTTCTACACTTCACTTTCTTTGTAATGAGCTATTATTCAAAATTGTATCTTAACCCAACATCATGTTAGAGAAAAAGATAGTGTCCAAAACGAAATGATAACGAGTTTATGCTAATATATTGTATAAACGGCAATATTATTACAACATTGAAATTTTATTTTGACATCATTATTAACAATATTTAAAAAATATGAAGAGAAACACTCTCTGTAATAGGCTATTATTCAAAATTGTGCCATAAGGCGACGCTGTCTTAGGAAGGCGAAAAGGAAAAAATAGTGTCGAAAACTAAATGATAACAAGACTTCTAAAAGATATGGATTAAAATATCTCGAAAACTAAAAGTCGGACCTGCATACTGTAAACAAGAGAATTGTTCAGCATTTCATCCTATCTGTAATGGACTATTATTTACAATTGTATCTTAACGCGACGCCGTGTTAGAGAGGCGAAAAGGGAAAAAAATGTGTCTAAAACCAAATTATACCTGAGAGAAATGTTCAGGATTTCATCCTATTTATAATCAGCTATTATTTATAACTTATATTTCATCTTCCCTCCGAGGCGTCTTAAAAGAAGATGGCCTCGGGATCTTCTAATATAGAACTTTTATTTGAGTTCTACCAATGGGTAGTTTCTCTTCATGTTGTACATGTCATGTTACAAATTTCACATTTACTTATTGTATTTTCTATGTAATACAGTTGTAAATTCCATTAAAATAATAAATAAATAAATAATTTGTGCATTTACATAATTCAATCGGTTTTATCACTGAATTAAGTGTGTTATTTACCTTTTTTTAAAAAGATTTTTCAGTTTTATCGTATATCTACATACGTAATATTTCGTTAGTATTAATTGGAAACAGAGTTAATTAAAAAAAAAAAACTATACATCTGTTTCCATTTTTCATAAGCAGTACTCATTATAGAAGTACAAATTGAATGTGAAAAAAAAATAATAAATTACGTAATTTTTTTTATTACATATGATCAGAAGCAAGACGCATACATACAAGCGGAGATATAAACCTCCGAAAAAAAAAGTTTACAGACCAACCTAAAAAGTCAAACAGATAAGAAAGTTTGAGAAGTGTCGGTTAAAGATGTGAAGGATTTGACCGGCATTGTTGACAGACTGCCAGATTAAACCGTGACAGCTGACTTTACAACCGGGCTCTTGTAATGGCTTTATAATTTTACTGCTCAGATGTGATGAGACCTTATCAGACATGATATCCTCTCTCGTATTGCGGCCCTGATTTGATCTCTCCGCCTTTTTAGTTAATAATGCCGCTCTTATAACTAATACCTGGATTTAGATTAGGAACCAAACGAAGGACCGTCAGAAACGTTCTTTGCTTCTTCTAGTACCTATGTACCTTTCCTCCACAAAAACTTAATGGATATAGTCAAGCTGCAGATTATTGTAGAATGGTTTATTGTTTCCAAATAACTATACATCAAATGTAACACTACTAGTGTTGCCCAAATGCGAGACCGAGACGAGTCTTAGTCTTGCAAACTCACTCTTGGTCATGGTCTTGGTCTTGCGCAAGAGTCTCGCAACAGTCTTGCAGTTACTTATTAGCTTATTACTACAGATATATCACTGTAATTTTTTATATAGGAGAAACATAACTAAGCCCGAATGACAAATTAAAGGAGTTAAATGGAAAATTATTAACGTATAGTAACTAAGATTGCCGAGTATTTATTAGTAACTATTTTGCGTTAATTATTATTTTAAAAATCGATTTTTTTTTACTAGTCCTGGTCTTGATCTTACAACAGTTAGGCGCCATTGGTCTTCGTCTTGCAAAGTGCAAGACCAATACCGATTTTGGACAACATAAAAACACTACTTTCATCACAACTTCGGAATTAATGAAATTTGTTTGATGACATTAGCCCACGTAGAAATATTATTTCTTTGATTTTTCGTTAAGAAATGAAGGCAACAGTCTCGATTGCTTCATTTGTTGTAAAGCTGTCCAGTAATCAAAAACAAAAACAAACAGTATCGGCTTTGCAGAAATTAATAATTCAGAACGCTATTTCTCTGAGCGAAGATTCTCTATTTGTTTTTAGGAAATTTCGTGAATAAATTTAAGAATATACAGCAACAAAAAAGTGTATATTTTTTTAGTTATATAGAACAAATATAATATTTCATTCCAAGTAACTTTTTTCCCGGCTTCGTATTCGAGGAAGTATGTTATATACATAAAGGGCTTCGAGGAGAATATTAACCTAGGTTCGTAAAATCGTTTCATGTGTTTAGGCGGTACAGTCAATAACGAAACAGTTTCTTTGGCCGTCATCATTAATGGAGAGAGCGGATGGTAGTGCCGAGATTCAAGGATTATCCTCAACAAACTGCAGAACCATCCGAATCCTCTCGTTTCAAACCTTGCTTCCTCCTCGATCCCTGATAACCCTCCGAGGCGTCTGAAAAGAAGATGGCCTCGGGATCTTCTAATATAGAACTTTAATTTGAGTTCTACCAATGGGTAGTTTCTCTTCATGTTGTACATGTCATGTTACCAATGTTACCAATGACAGTTGTAAATTCCATTAAAATAATAAAAAATAAAAAGAGGATTATCCTCGAGTGATCCCTGAGAGTGATTACTATTTACTATAAAATTATCGGCCCGGAGAAAATCCACGGTTAAAAACCAGATTTTTTTTTAATCCGATATTCGCATTCTACTCATTTTGAAACTTAAAACCTCAAATTTCGAGGGGTTTAAATTTTTTTCCTTGGTCGATCACAAAATTTCATTGTTGATAATAATAAACGAAAATGTCGATGATTGCAAAAAATGATGATAACTTAAAAAAATGGTTATTTCAAATTACAAGAAACTAAATATCTCCCAAAACTGAATTGAGTTAATGTATAAAGATTGTATTCCAAAAGGAAAGTTCAGTGTTCAAACATAGATGACTGCTTCTCGTAAGTTTTATTTTATATATTATTAAAGTGCGTTGAAATACGGAAGAAAAACGTGTTGAAAAAATAAACCAATTTTTTTGGATTCAGTTTTTACTTTCACTTGCTTATGAGTATATATGAAATATATAGATAAAGGAAAGTATTGCGATATTGAAAATTTTCGAATTAAGTTGTCGAAATTAAAGTTCGAAGTCAGTTGTTAAAGGACTAATTAACGATATGAGCCCAGCTGAAATGCCCATCAGGAGACAACTAAAGAGGAGCTGGATGAGAGATCACCTTTCCTGAAGTAAGAAAGTAAACCAAGACCAGGAAGAGGTGCTGCTGGGTACTACTTTTCCTCATGCCTAAAATGCCAATTTCCTTTACTTGTGATTGACATCACATCTGCTTATTGTCAGACTGTGACAGGTGTTGATAAAAAAATGAATAGAAAAAAAATATATTTTGGAAACTTCATTGTTCGGGATCAAAGGAGGAAAATTAGCAAATTTTGAATATTTGGTTTACTGAATTTAATCACGCTTAAAAAAAATATGTATTACAAATAATTAATCGAATAAAGAACCAAAAATGATCAAGTTATGAATCATTGATGATTTCAATTTCAACTTTAAAGTAATAACAGATTTAAAATCCATTACTTCGATAGAAAAAAGAAATCCATAGAGTGATTGGTTTCTCGTGTCGATGACACGCGAATATTGTACAAATCTCTTTGATGTGTGAAACAAAACCGCACCGGAACGGCCAATAGGAAGGGCATCGCCAACACAGGCCAGTCTTTGCATTCAACAATGGGCCAACATTCGCAAGTATATCAATACAAGTGGCCAAGGACCATTGGCTGACCATGTTTCACAAAGGATTTGCCAATGGTTTGGAGTCCGAGTTAAACTATTTCACCAGAAAAAAGACGAAAAGTTTGGTATTCCGAATATCTTGGCGGGTGTAGTAAATATGATTGAATTTATATTATTTGGATAAAAAAAAACGAAAAAAAAAATTCTCAATGACATTCCGAGGAGAAAACAGAAAGGTAGGTGAGAGGATATATTATGTCTGATCTTATATTTATACATTAACCAATAATAACAAATAAAACGGATCTTCAAAACAAGCAGCAAAGTTCGGCCACATTTTCAGTGAGGAGTAAGACTAATAAAATATGAAATACAAGAATAAATAAAAAATAAAATACAAAAATAAGGCTCGATCAACAAATAATAACTTTAATAGTCATCTATCATATTGTTCAAAAATTTTTATAGTCAGTTCCAAATGCTAACTAATGCAGTTTTACATTAGGATAATACAAAATTAAAAATTGTTGAGATTTGATATGTTGAACATAGCGAAACAAACACATGCGTAATTATAAAATTTAATTTAAAAATAATCCAACAATATTTTTTCCTTCTAAGCTATTGAGTAATCATGAAATTTTATTAACAGAAAAACTATTTTAGGTGTAGTATTTTAGGGAAAAATGTGGAATTTAATAAGTGGAAATTAATTTTTTTTAATTTAAAGCTGTACATATGTAAAGGCTTATAGTAATAAAAATGATCAACAACTAAATTTTTATAGATGATAAAACAAAGAAATAATATAAACCAATTTAATACAATATTTTATATGTAATATGTAATATCTCTACTGATTTTATCAAAACAGTAGAGACTTAAATTGATTGAGATAATAATTGATATTATTTAGATTATCAATGATTTTATTTATTTATTTAGATTAATGTGTATTCGGACTTGAAAATGAAATGGCATGATCATTAGAATAAAATGTTTAATCTTTATTACCTTGGATGTCAATATATTGGCATGCATCATGGGCTATGCATATGTGTCTGTGTAATTATATCATATGGTAGATATTTTAAACAATTTACCACCTAGTGATATTTCAATATTTGATATCTATAAAGCTATAAATGTTAATAATATTATTTTTACCGGACCGCTTGAACACCCTGATTCCGGTACTTTTAACTCTCAATACAGTAGTTCTGGTTTAATCCCAGCATACGACAAAAACAATTTTAAAAACTGGGCTACTATTATTCATATGACAAAATTCAACTTTGTTTATAACTCGAAGTTAAAAAAAAAAAAATAGGATGTTACTTGTATAAATATTTTCAAAAGAAAATATCTTTCATCCTTTCATAAAGACTTGAACCATTAAAATGTTTGTTAAAGGTAAAAAAAAAAAAGTAGGTTTGAAACCGCATATGATCCGATAAAAAGTTCATATTGCAAACATTATCGATCAGACTCATATTAGACAGTCAGTCAGAAGTTGAGTTAGAAAGAGAATACACGCCAGTCACCCTACAAATACAAACAGCCGAAAGGAACATCAAACAAAAACCTTGGAGGTTAACATTGGGTAAACAATGTACGACAATCGGCGTGTCAATATTTTCTATGTCAATCATAACATTGATAACTAGCCGGGCAAACCTCTTTGCCGCAATCCTAGCAAGTCGTCCCGTGTCACTAGTTGGGCTTGCCTCATCCTTCCATTCTACAATTTAAGCAAATTCTAAACCCAGTTGTTATCTCAAGGCACGGTTGTAATCTTTGCTTGTTATCTCTGTCTCAAAAATAGGGCTCATTAAATATATTGACGTTATTGTCGTGGCGGGTCATCGCAGGTTAACATTAAGAAAATATTTTAACAGAAACACTGGTTTGAGAATGCTATAAACATAATTGATAAGAATATGGGCTTAATCCCAACGAAAACAGTTGATTGAAGGAATAAACAAAGCAATTTCTAAAAAAAAAATTATACATTTATGTCTTCTTAGTACACTTTGGAAGTAATCTTTTACAATGTGCAACAATGTGCAACATACATACACTGTATACGTATATGTATATATACGAGTATGTATATGTATATATATATATATATATATATATATATATATATATATATATATATATACATACTTTTATTATATATATATATATTTACATACTTTCTTATATATATATATATATATATATATATATATATATACATATCACATTTATATAATATATATATCACACATAAAACATTTATGTTTTAACGTTATTATCGCTGACAATTCCGGCGTGGATTACAATCAAAAGATTGCTTTTAAATTTTGAATGCATTCTAAATATGATTGAAGGCGAATAAGAAAGATCATTGATAACTACGGTCCTGATCACCAAATATTGGAAATTAACAATTTAAGTTATATATAGACTATGGTACGTCACACGATGTACATGCCATACACAAGATCTATAAATATAAATAATTCATATTCCTATTTAGTCCTTATTTTGCAAACGCGTCAGCCCGTTGGACCATCCCATCCCGAAAATCATAATTGATCAGTAATAATAGTTCAACAGAATCACTACGGTGGATTAAAAAACAAAAGTTCTCATCAGAAAGCATGGAATATTCAATGTAACTGCAGTTCCTAAGAAAGAAACCACGTACAAGCTAAGTAGGACGCTTCTACCTGGTTGGAAGCGGCGTGTCTAATAAAATACCGACAAGTTTGTTAGTAAGTCGTTGAGATAATCATGACATTACAGGTTAGACTACAAAGGAATCGGAAAAACCCACGTGGAGTTTGCAAAGCAGTAGAGGGGTAAGTCTCCGTCTTTTCAAAAGGAAAATCGTCCATTAGCATAAGTCTGGTAAAGACTTCCGTAAAAAATAGTTTATAAGGAAAGTAGGAGAGAAAGGAAGTCTTTTGGATGCATCTGGGAAGGTCAGAGTTGGATTTTCAGGGCGATAATTTGCAGGTTATTACGCTCGTGGAAAGTTGTAACCTAGAAAAGTTGTAGAAACCAGTCTTGTGGAGGAGTTGGAAGTAGATTCTAATGGAGGAAAAAGAATATTTGTCCTTATAGTTAGTTGAGAAGACAGAGTAGTACAGTCTAGGGAATACTTAGAGGAGTCTGGATATAAGAGGATAATAACAAGTGAAGGAAGCATATCGACGGTTTATTGTAAAAACTCACTAAGTACATTTAAAGTAAGCTAAATGTATGAGTACATTCTTTGTGAATTCCTACGTTACTAATCGAAACAAAAACACAAAAAGGGCATCAAAATGAACCCTTTTATGTATCAAATATGGTTAAAATAAGTGAATGATGTTCTGATTCCACAGAGAAATGTTACTTACGTTGGTTACTTTGTGTAATCGAAGGACAATTTTCAATCGAATTAATAGATAATTGAAGCTGAATAAGGAATAAAGAAAGTGTATGGATCCAATGATGATGTGATTCACGATTGACTAGTTTTGGTATGTGACTTCTTTCTTTTTATCCAGAGGACTGGTATTGCAGATCACCTGAGCACATAAGGCAGTTTCCCATGAGGCAGTCATAGCAGGCAAGGTAGATCTTAGCAGAGGAAATCCCTCCCGATTTCCTGCAAGATTTAATCAAATACACCTACAAGAGAGAAGGCTCTCATGAATGAGGACCTTGGAGCAAAGATTGAGGAATGAAACAGGCGTTGGGTCACTACCACTAAGGAAGTATTTTACCCCCGTCTAGTGCAGAACGCGACCGATTTGCATCACTCAGATACAGACTTCTGGGCGTAGACAGAATACAAGTGTGTACTTAGCTTCGTGAGAAGCCTCCTCCATAAAATGGTCCAACCTTTTGAACTTCATCAGAAGAACAAAAGGGTTTGAGACAGAGTTTGAGGTATAATAGACAACCATTGGAGTTTTGTTTTCGGGGTTGGCAAAGAGGACCAATAGGCCCACTTGCTGGACTCCCCCCAACAGTACCAGTACCCCTGTCCAGTCTCGAACTAGCTGCCAGATGGGTCCAACTCGATTCCTCACCTGACAAGGGAATTTTTATGCCAAGTTGAACAGTTTTGGACAGATAATGTTCCCTTATGATCAAGTTGTGTTGTAACCCGGAACCTCACTACACTGCGTTTAAGGCACTGAGGGCCAAGCTAACGAGAAGTACTTGTCTGTACAACCTGAACGAAAAAGATTTCCCTCTGCTTTTCTCTGGAGATAACTACTCAGAAGCATTCGAATATGAGTGGAAATAGGCTCAGCTCATTTCAATATACGAAAAACAATATAAATATAGAGAGAGGACTTAAATTTTATTGTTTCAATTGGAATCCCATATAGTCGAAAGAAAGGGAAGGGAGAGGAAAATAAATACATGGGACTTCTTTACCTTAATTTAGACATTCGTATTACTTTCAGTAGGACTAGCTTTTATTCCACATTTTCTTGTCTTTCGCGTTCCTATGCTGTAATAGTTGATTTGAGAGGATAATATTATATATGAGCCGCTGTTGACTACCAGCAACGGATGGGCTAATGACAATAGGGCCGCGCAACGGGAGTTATTTTGATTCGGTCACATGGGCGATGGAGGCAGATGGAGGGGGCAGAGGAACTAAATTGACAGAGGAGGCACTTGGCGGTTATTGCCACCCGAGCCAGATGCCCTAACAGAAACAAAGCACATTTGGCCGCTCCTCCCCGCTCCTAATTCTTATTTCGATTGGCCCTTAGGTAAACTATCCCTGCCAAAACATTGAGCTCTAGGTGAGGGTCCTTCTCGTTAAGGATATTGCCGTCTCTCGTCCGAGGTCCTCTTCAGGGCTCCCTAAGTTGTTTTTACGATTCTTATCAAGCCGTAGCCAATCAATCAACTATATCGACCTACAGCGATGAATACTGAGTCATAAAAAGGAAAATATTTGTATAATATAAATATATCTTATCGATACCCTTTTATAGTTCGATATTTTTAATTTTTTAAAGTAATAGGGAAGGAAATTTTGACACATTTAGTATATAAAGTTATCAAATATGTCAAAATATCTTTAAAAAATAGCGGTGTTTCGGGGATTAATTTTATACTCATTTTTGAAAGACGATATTTAATCCTGAAAATTAAATATTTAATCATACCCTCGAAAAAATTGTCAGTTTATTAACATTAATAAATCGATACTTTCTGACAAAAACAAAAAAAAATAAAATCAGTTTTCAATTAGTAGAAATTTATAGAAATATTAACATTTATTATCAAAAAACACATATTACTAAGAACTAGATTACAATTATAAAATCAGTCAACATGAAAAAGAAATGCAAAATTCAATTTATTAAGACAGAAACGTTTAATAAGAATTTGTTTATTATAAGGCAAAAAAGAAAAAAAATATTATAATATATATATCAAAATTATTTTATAAAAATTATATATATATATATATATATATATATATATATATATATATATATATATATATATATATATATATATATATTTCGTAATTATTTAAATTAGGTCACTTAATAATTAGTCAATAAACTACAAAATGTTCATTGATCCTGCTGTTTATTTGACGTTTGGATACCATTTTTTACTTTCACTTACGTATATTTTTTTTTAGTCAACAATGGGATCCTCTTCAATGTTTTAAAATAGAGCCTCGATATCTCAGTCCAGGGAAACACCGTTTTTTTTTTAATTTATAGTCTCAACAAGAAGTCATTTCTTTCTTATTGTGATAAACGATTCAAAACAACTCCAGCATTTGAAGAATACTTTACAGCTCTATCTGCAAATGGACGATTTCTCAGAAGAAACATGGAACATGATCAAAATTTGAGATTATCAACTAATTACTAACTGTATCTTTGTATATCTGTATGTATGTAATATGTATTTCCGACTATAATAGCATTCACTCTTATTTAACATATAGGGTACTTACTATTTACATAGTTGGGACGCACGTTATATGAGCTTAATTAATAAAAAATTCAATTTTATGAACTAATTCTAATTCTTCACGATCCATTACTACTTTCACTCAAGTGAAAATATAAATGTTAACTATTTCTTTTGGTTTGTTATTTTTATTAATGAACCATTGTGATCTATTAAAAAACTTAACACCCTCTCAAAATTTGAGGTTTTACGTTTCAGGATACGTAGAATTCGAAAACGAATACAAAATTTATTGTCCGTACGCCGTCCGCTGTCTGCGCATTTTCTCCGAAACTACAGGACCAATTTTTTTTTTAATTAGGATTTAAAATCAGAGGTCACTCGAGAATGATTCTCCTTCATCGACATACAATCCGCCTTTTACTTTAAAAATGGTGGCCCAAAAAAACCTGCATTGCTATAGACTGTAGGGCCTAAACGAATGTACCGATTTCAGTGAAACTTGGCTTAAGTCCTCTTCTTGAAGCCCTTAAAATTTATCTATAAGACATACTTCAACGAAAAGAAGCTCGGAAAAAAGTAACGAGGGATGGTAAAATTAGATTCCAAATAAATCAAAAAGTTTGTGAATATGTTTTTTTAAAAGTTTACGAAATTTCTAGAAACAAAAATTGGACAATTAGGAGCAAAGATATGGTCTCTAGATGGTTTTTATGTTCTAGTGCAAATCCTTTGTTTTGGATTTCGATTTCTGAATGTGCTACTGAAGTCGTGCTATTTTTTTTTTTTTTTTTTTTTTGCATATTACTAATGATGAAAAAAAATGTTTAGGAAAATAATTAGAATAAACTTTTTATTTCTTTTAATTTTTCACTAGAAATGTAATGTTACTTTGGATGTATAATTGTTGGGGAAAAATGAACCATTGTGAAATAATTTGCAGCGTTTCTTTTTTTTTTTTTTTTTTTTGTAATAAGTGCTTCAGTCAAAAAACAATCTTGTTACCTGCTGAGAAAGATAAGTTTATATCCACCTGTCTGAAGAGAAAAAAGCCTGAAAGGATTGACAACAGAGCGAGCAACTCTTTTGAAAATTGTATCCAATAAAATGAGGTAATCCAGTTAAATTTTAACGGGACGAGAGCTGAGAGGACTGGCTGGCAACAATTTGTTTGATTGTTTTTTCTCACGAGGCGGCGGCTGGCAGGTTATGATTACAGTAGCCCCTGGGGGGAGGCCCCATGTTAATTGGGGATAGGATTTTTGCCGCCCCCAGGAAACCTAGGGCGGGGCCCCACGGGACCTGCCCCCTGGGGCTCGGCCCATTGATTAGGGACTCCCACTTACTGCCCATCCTCAACCAGCCCTTATTGAATTTATTATATTTTCCAAGATCAGGCCTGCCCTCTGAAAATCTATTATCAGTGATGTCGTAGGGTATCAGATGTATCGGGATACATTTATCGGTATAGTATAGCTATTCACATTGAAATAATTAATGAAAATATATTCAATCTTACTTACTTTTTTATCGAACTCTATGTATTAATAATTATCAGATTATTACTATAGAGCGGTTCTTTCTTGGCTATCTTGAAAAGAAATATAAATTATTGAACGTTCAAATAACTTGTTATCTATCCATCCTTTTTTGAAAAACTTCATACTCTATTTCTCAAGTTATAAAGAATCATTTATATCCACTGTTTTTTATACGAGGAAGAGATATAAATGATCCTAAGTTTAAAAAAATGGCTAAATTATTATAATTACATTATATAACATGAAATAATATATTCTGTATTTCGTCATTACTAGCACGTTATTTTTTATAAGAATTCAAACGTACCCAATCCATCCAGTTAAAAGTTTTTCAAACAGGAGTCGAAAACAAGTTACTGATCTACCAGACAATACTGAAACCTATTTGGACTTATGGAATAGAACTGTGGGGAACAGCAAATTAAAGGCATCCAATCCATCCAATTCTAAGTCCTTCGAACAAGAGCCGATGCTCATTTGTATCTAAGCAACAAAACCCTACACAATGATCTCAACATCCCATTTGTCTCAGGTCTTATCCCAGAAAAAATCTCCAAATTTCACCAGAACCTTACGTATCATCCAAATACTCTTGCACAAACCCTATCAAGAACCACCCATCCCTATAATTCTCCATGAAAGTTAAAACAGCAAGGCCCCACGACCTTCTGTAGTATGTATAGATTGGAGTTCTGGCAATGGTCAGATTCTCCACTCAATACATGAGCATATGTGGGTAAAGCGCTCTCGATCAATCTCCGCTGGCTTTAGTACCAGTGACGCGGTTGAGAGAGTAGTGCAGGGATCTCCTGGAGTATGAATTGCAAAAGTTGCTTTCATTAATCTCCATAGTTGTAGGGATAAGCCAGCCTCGGATAGTGAATAGTGTACATACATACATTATATAGGTATGTGATTTTTGCTTTAATTTCCTTATTATTAAGTTATTTTATTTTATTTATTGTATATACTTTTTGATTTATTATTTAGTTGTTATAGGGCTTTTGGATATTTTATATTTTTTTGTACATATAGTGTGAATGAATGAATCTCACTATGACCAATGTCCAATTGACATAATGTTGTAATATTCAATAAATATATTTTATAAAATAAGAATATTATAATTTTTAATAAAAATTATAATGACACGTCTATCTATATATTACTATAATTTAATAACATCTGATTCTTAATAATGTGAGATTTAATTATAGATGAACTAGACAATAAGCTAAAGTAATATAATAAAATAAATTGAATAAATTTGAAAATTTTAATTTTCTGGTTATAGTTTTTTGTTTTATTTTTTAATGAATTCATTAAGTATTAACAAATATAATAATAATATGGTTCGGCGGAGAGAATTTGACTGGAGCTATCGGTTGGCAATGGACCAGCCACAATCACAATCGACAAACAAACGAGTACTCGAGCAATTAATCAGAGAAGCGACCTGATTGGCAAATGACCTGGTCTATTGCAACCCTTCTCTGTAATTAAACAGGTGAGTCTTCTCCCGCCTCCTTTTTCCCTTTATCTTTTATTACCCTCGCTTTCATTAAGCGGCTACGTGACGTCGATCTCGAGGAAGCCCTGTCCTTTTCCCTGAGGAAAAAGAAGAAAAGAAAAAAAAAAAAAAACAGGGACGGGTTAGTGCTTAGAGGAGGAGCATCACCCCTTCCCTGCGAAGGAATTTAAAAAGCAGTTGGAAGATGGAAACCTTTGCTTAATTCTTGACAGTTACCTTTTAAAAACATTAAAATAAACTAAAGGGAAGAAAGAAAAAGAAAAAAAAAAAACGTTTGTCAGATAAAGTGGACAGTTCTAATTTATTTCGTTTAATTAAAGTTTCGGCATTTAATAGCTTGAAACAATGAGTCATTGGTGGGGGGTTCGGTGAGTCAAATCAACGACAACGATTTGAGTACAGCAGGTCATTCTCGCTAGGTCTTAACGGGGGTTACGGCCTTCGCCTCACGGATAACAGAAACCGTGCATAGCGATCCACATGGTTATAAAATTGTAAATTTTAATAAACAAGAAATACATAAATTATAAATTTATTTTCATTCATACAAATATAAAACATTGATACATCCATCGATCTATTTTTTAAAACTTATCTTGTTAACTTCATGGCATATTTATATTAATTTAATTCTTACTGTTAGATTCCTCTGGTAATTTTCTGAAAAAAAAAGTCATTTTATGTTTGGGAAGTCACAAATTTTTTTTTTTTAGTTATCGAGAGAGATGAACCAGATATTTCTTTCAGCACAGTTATCCCATCAATTGTACGGAACATCTAAGGATATCAAGAATTTAATTTCCAATGACTATAAGTATAAACTAATCTAAAGAAAGACACTGCAAAACATTGCACGAGTACAATGTTTGTATGTTTGTAGTAGATGTATTACAAATGTTGTAACAGATTCGATTTCCTTGTTGATTTTTGTTTTTTCGTGTTTTAAGATTATAATGCACTTTTTACATAAATGATCTCACTGAAGTTTCATCACGAACAATACAATACCTCCAAATCACTATTAAATGCACCGAGAAACTAGAATACAATATTCATCGAGTTCTAACGAAAATCTATGGTCGATTATAAAAATTACAGGTTTATCAAAAAACTAATATTCTTTTTTATAATAAAGAAACAATAATATATAATGTATAAAGTACAACAAAATTACAAAAAAAAAGACAAAGACAGGTTTGGCAAAATGTTGTCCAAAACGCAAGTTAACTTTTCACTTGTATGTTGGAAACCCATGGCTTTGTAGTTTGGATTTTTCCATTTGTAAAATAAAACAAAATATTTATGATAAATAGAAAATAAACTGGAATCAGCAAACATGTCATCTTGAAAATCGACCTAAATGAAACCTCTAACAATAACGACTAATAAAACAAATTTTTAAAGCGAATTTCACTTCGTAGTCTTAAAAAAATAAATAAAATTATCTATTAAATATACGGTCTATATAGGTAAATGATATATCGCTTTAAGTCTTAATTACGCACCCAATTCCTACAACATAAAATCTGAGAAAATATTCCATAATTAGTATACAGATTGGGATAAATTTATCCATTACTTAGGCGTTTCCAACTTATTCGTTTCTATAAATTATTGTTTTTTTTAAACATAAATTAATCTTTGAATCCTTGAAAATCTCAAATTAAGGGTGTACAATCCTATGACAAAGCCAGTTCTGATACCCGGCTGTGTGATCTGAATCTAGAATTCTTTCAATATAATACTTATGTATTAAATGTTGAGAAAGATCTTCAGGAGCGATCTCGTATCAGAGTAGTTACGCATGGAATAGAAAGACTAATAAAGAACTGCTTACAGAAACTAGTCAATTGGATACATATTCAGATAAGGCAAATGTACCAGTAATAAACAGTTTTCTACTCACTAAAATGTAATAAGCTTTATATGTCTAAAAGAGAGTGCACATTAGATTTGAAGCTAGAAAACTTAAGAAGGTGATGCCTGAACCTCAGGTGATATCATGCCGCAATGGCGGATTGGTTGATTTTTCATTAGATCAAGGCTGGGTGTTTGTTTCAGGAGCTATCCTTATCACTCATCTTTAAAAGATAGGTTTGATTTTTTTATTTATTCATCTACAGTTTGCCATTTCCTTGTTTAAAACTGTGAAGAATTTTTCTTGGATTTTTTTTTAATGACATAAAAATATGTCGACTCCAAAACCCGAGTGTCTCTTGCTGATACAAAATACGTTGTCAGAATTTCCTGAGTTTTTCATGAATAATAAACCAATTGACTGTATTAAATAAACGAAATTGTTAAAGGACTAAATTTTCTATCAATAAGCCCATTTGTCAGAACTTCAGTTGTGATTTATGTTAAAAAATTCTTTTAAAGTGTCTATTGCCGGGTACATTTACATTTTATACATATTTGAAACACACGATAATGAATGCCTAAATAGTAGGGAGAATAACCACGTGGAAGGCTAAAAAAAATGAACAAAAGATGGAATCAACAAAGATGCAATTGAGCAGCACCGTCGATAACTGGAAAGAAATAGCCTAAGATAGGCTTGGAGAATACTGATTGAGGTGACAAAAGATCTAAAAGGTCTTTAATATCAACTGAAAAAAACAATATCATGGGATCCTTGTAGGAAATGATACTTGCTTGAAATCTGTAATTTACCGATATAGAATTCACTAAAAGGATTGTATTTGAATACCTTATGAGGAAATATTTAGAAACAAATTATTAACATTTCATTACGAAAGGAGGAGAGAGGATAAAGGGAGGGGGATTGAGGGGGGGGGAGAAGAAAAACAGAGGCTACAAGTAGCGACTACTCGATTAGTTGGGAAGGTAAATAGAGGCAGGTCGATCCCCAGCCTCAAATCCCACCGCCCAGCCCGCACAATCCTTCTCCTTCCTCAGCTCTACATCTCAATACCTTCTACCAATATTATATCTTCCTCACTAGGTCAGTACATATATGCTCATTACCATAAACATAAATTTAATTATTAAATCGAAATACAATAATGGATTTCATTTCCTATATATATATATATATATATGTGTATATGTATATGTATATGGGGTGAATAATTGTAATGGGTAAAATACCAGGAATGGGCTGTACATAGCAAAATAATGTTGAAAAACTCAAATGTTCTCATCTAATTTTCATTTATTAATACTGACTCATTACTAATAAACTTTTCAAACAAACAATATTTCACATATGTATTAGCCTTTCGGTCAACGAAGTCTTATTTTCATAAATGTTCGAAATTACTACCATTGACGGTTATTTAATTATCCATTTCATTTTAGGTAATCGCCACACATAAGACTACCACTTAGATTTTTAACGATTTGAATTACAAAGACTCTTAGAGGGTGTACCTCTGAATATCAGAATGCAAATGCAATTTCAACATCACTGACCTCCCGTTTATTTTTGCAGTCAGGTGAGGCATCAACATTTGAATGAATGTTTGTAGATCGTTGGATTGGTCGCAGTGGTACAATTAGTTGGCCTCCAGGATCTCCAGACATCAAAGCACCAAATTATTGTTTGTAGGGTCGGTTCAAAGATAAAGTATACAAAGACACACAGGATACACAAGTTCGACAAACCATAGATGCTGAAAGTCAATGGTATCATTTTTGCACATTTATTACAATAAGAATTCGATAACCGAAATGCTAATACATGTTTGAAATATTATTTATTTGTAGTCAAAAAAATAAAAAACAAATGAAAAGTGTTAAGAACACTCAAAAAAAGTCAGTACTTTGTAAGGATGATCCACGTCTAGTGTAATAGAATAAGTAATTACTTACCATCAGCCGAATTAGAAACCAGGATCTTGAGCATAGGAAGTCAGGAATTGAAGAAGTAATTGTTCTCGAAATATTCATAGCAAGGGCCCTAGATTCCGGATGGAAATGGGGATTATATTACGAAAAATGTTAGAAAAGTTTTTATTCTTTTAGCTTTCATATATGGTTTCAAACGATTAAAAACTAAAATTGCTAACACAGAAGAGTATTTTACAACCAAAAAATCTCGATTTTTCAAGTCTTTTTTTGTTTTTGCGCCTATAACCTATAGAACGGTGAGGAATGATTTTCACCAAATATGCCATAAACTGAGAAATACTAATATAAATGACTCAGCAGTTTGGAAATGAGTTCTCTAAGAGAAAAAACTCTTTGTATAAAAGTTATAGAAAATCAAATTCAGCACCCATCAAGTACCTATTTTATTTTAATTTAGTTCAAGTATACCTCTTCGTAATTTTCACACAACGCTCAAATAGACGCTGATTCCTCTTAAGTTCATTAGGAGTGTCATACACATATCAAATATACAGGGTGTTTCAAAGTTGATTAGCCAAACTGCAAAAATGAACTAAGGACGTCAAAACAAGAAAAAAATTTCCTCTGGTGGTATGTCCGCAAACGCTTTGTTTAGGAGATATTCACACCTAAAGATTTTCGTTGTTATAAAGTATCTACGTTATATGAAATAAATGAAATCTTTTTATGTGTTCAAACTACTTTATTAATTAAATTTAAACATTGACATTCACATTAAAGGTTATTCAAAGCATTAAGACAGGCTCAGGAATAAGGTCATTGACCGGACTTGCTCAATCATATCTTATATCCCAATCAATGGATTGACCGTGCAGGACCAGTGGCTTGGCCTGCACGCTCTCCAGACCTGAAACCACTGGATTATTTTGTTTGGGGTGACATTAAACAAAAAGAAAGTCCGGTCAATGGATCTTAATACTTACGAAGAAGGACAATTGAGTCTTGTGAAACAATAATAAATATCCAGTGCTGTTCTGCGACTGCTCCTGTTGAAGAAAGATGCCGAGCCTGTCTTAATGCTCAAGGAAATCACTTTGAATAACATTTGATATGAATGTAATGTTAACATTTAATTAATAAAGTTCATTTTTGCAGCTTGGCCACTTAACGATGAAACACCCCGTATACAGATCAAAACAATAACGGATTGATAATGAAAGAAGTCAATACGTAGGATGTGAAATTTCAAAATCTAAACTGTGTTTTCGCTTCTTTGCCTGCCTGCCTGCAGTTATTATTAGAGCAATAGTTTTGGAAATAAAGGTGCTATAAGAAAAAAGATAGTTATTTACTATGTTTAGCCGGCTAGATAAAGATGGAGAGCCGTGAGACGGATCGGTTGGGATTTGCTCTTAAATCCTGACCTGGCCTGGGACGTGACCGTGTGGGTCACGAATCAACTTACCCCCCTCCCGAAGCACCTGCCTGTAACAGGGTTAGTATCGACACCAATCACCTAACCTCCCTCCCGGGCCCGGCCAGAGGCTTCGCTTCAGATTTCACACCCTTACACTAACTAGCGCCTCCTCTTCTGTTTCCCTCTTCCGGCTGTTCCCTTTCTCAACTTCACTATTGGCCAAGAGTAGCTAATATCGACGCCTACTTCGGAGCTAAGTACAAAATGATCTTTACATATTCAAAATCGACGCTCGCCTAACACTTAAAAAAGTTGTGTGAGTTCTGAATTTTCACGTTTGATTTTTATTTATGTTCCAAGTAATTATTATAATATTTTATAACCCATGCGAATAATTCTCATAATGTATTGGTTAGTAAAAAAATAAGTTAAATACAATATATTAAGAGATTATGGTTCGTTATATCGTCTAGTCAGTTCTTGTCTTTTTAATTTAGTAAGTGTGTTCCAGGTAAGTCTTTTGTCTAAGTTGAGTCCGAGGTACCGTACATAGTTTTTTGAAGGCACTGGGTACTTATCAATCGTGGACATGAAGCTTTCTTAAGAGAGAAAGTCACGTGGGTGGATTTACTACTATTTATTTTAATTCTCCATTACTCGAAGTATGTATTCTCCATTTCTCCATATCTCGATTTTAAAGTTAAAGTACCACTTCTAAAATAGAAAACAATAATATACATAAAAGTATTGAATTAATAAATTTATTGATCACAAAAAAAACTCAATAATAACGAACGGCGTAAAATTTTAATAAAACATCTATTATATTAGTGCATCTATTATAATTAGGGGTGCCCAGAAGAGATTTGTCAATAAAATTATTCAAGTTAAAAAATCAAAATTTTTGAGGGTAGCCAATTTCTATGGGGTTATAAAATTGCATAGTAAAGGACAAGGGGAAAACACAGCAAGTGTAATTGTTTATAATCTAGGATTTTTCTAATTTTACCTTAGCTTATCATGTTTTTAAGAAAATATGAGCAATAAAACATCATACGAGCAGGATACGGGTAGATTTTTGTGCCATCGAACTTGAGGTGAATGGACACTTCTGAATATAATAAACCAAAACATATGTACATATATAGTCTGTATCATTCATGGTAATGATTCGATTTTGGTATTTTTCTTTTTTTATATGTAGAGAATTTTAAGTAATCTTAGGTGAAAACATAAAAAATTGTTTTTTTGTGTAATGCGCAAATAAAGTTTCTTTTCCTTCTTTACTTTTTCGGCGGATATAACTCATGTCCCAACTGAAAATAGTCTTCAAGACAATGGCCTAATCTTAAGTTTTTTTGAAAGAATTAACGAAATTATGGTGTACCGAAACACAAAAAAAAACTTGTGAAATAAGATGAACAATGAGTATTTATGAGAATGAGTATGTATTCTATATTTCTCCATATCTCGATTTTAAAGTTAAAGTATCACTTCTAAAATAGAAAATATTAGAAACCATAAAATAGAACATTAGAAAACATAAAATAGAAAACACATGGCCTGCACAGGTATACGTGGGACATAAATTCCATCCCGATTCGTCGACTTTTGAAACCATCTGATTTGAAACCTGTGTTTTGACTATTAATTTTTTTTTCTCTCTTGGGCCCAAGACTTTCATTGAAGTCCTATACTGAATGACAATAAAATTTCAATTTTTTAAATTACGATTTAAATTATTCAACTTCATGAAATTCGCTTACGTTTGATGTCTCATTAATCAAAATCCATCGCTCCTGAGAGCTAGAAAAGGGATATATACTATTTGTTATATTATATATTATATTATATTACCCTACCGTATTATATATAGTGTATATAATTATTATGATTAAGCTTTCAGATAGATGACACATGTCCATGTCAAGAGTGAGATCAATGTTAAATACACAATATTTATTTACGTTTCAGCTCACTTGGCCTTTATAATATAATTATATTCTTTCATAATTAACAAAACGTTTAATATGACAAATAATATAACAAAACCCTGGATATATTTCGTGTTTCTAAAATCACATGGAGCGCCCTTACTCAGACTCCGTTGGCTTTTAATACCACTGAAGTGGTTGAGGGATCTCCTGAAACCTCGCTTTTCCTTCCACAAGTGACAAGTCTGGTTCGGAGTTCCCAGGGCCGATTGTAAATAGGTATGCCTGCGTTTAAGATGTTTATTTATTTTTTTTATTTTTTTAGGAACATTTTATTAATTTATTTTTAATTTATTATTACTATTATTTATATTTTCTTCCTCATTGTGATATTTTATTTTGTTCTTATTTCGCCGTATATTATTTTGAAATTATCTTAATTATTTTTTGATTTTGTAAATATGCTCTCTAAACTCTATTATAAATGTCCTTTATTGAGACAGGTTGTAATATTTATCAATAAAAAAGTAATTCAGTAAAAAATTATCACATGGAGAAGAAGTGAGAAGGCTCCTATACCTTAAGTGATATTTTTGTTATAATATTATTTTTCGTTTTCCCATGAATTTATAATTATTATAAATTTTAGTTATTTATTAGTTAGAAATATTTTCAAATTCGTATTATATGTATTGATTATGTTGTGGGTTTCAAGAAATGTTTAATTCATATTATGAAAACGATTAAAATTTTGTTGAGATATTTTGATTCTAAAATATTAAAATAAATATTGTTTAATTATACAATTTTTAGGTATTATTTGATAGAGTAAAATCGAATTTATTGAGAACCAGTGATCGTTCATAATATTGTTATACATTGTTCTGAAAAAATGATTTTCATGGAAACATTGTTGCATTTATTAGCTATTGAAATATTAAGATTTAAGTCTCAGCTAGATAATATTCATCCAAAGGATTCGTTTAATCTGGTATTGTGCCAATAAATGCATCTTTAAGGCATTCTGTCAACAATTTAAAAGATTAGATATTGATCTTTTTATTGTGATGACAGCTGGATGGATAAAAAACAATATTTAAAATCCCTGACTAATAAAATTGTCATTTTAATATCAGATTGATACCTTAATACTCATTCTTCAAACATTTTTACATTTCTGGCATGCATTCGTTTATCATGGCATATGAATTGTTGTTATATTCATTGCAAATAATTTTGTGGAAAAAATTCGTTGCCTTCTAAAGGATTAATGTAACTTAAATCAGTCACTACATTTTTAATTTAGAACAAATGTTCAACAGTCCAGATGAAAGGTAGTAGGTGACATGCCTGTCCCATCGATTTGACTACAGACAGACCGACAAACAGAGAGAAAGAGGCAGAACCGAAATTGATCCTTGATATCTGAAACGTAATACGCTAGTGGAAATTTTCGATTCAGAGCATGTGTTTTTTTTTTACCTCTCGCACGAATACAATGCTTCCCTACCTTCGGTAGTGAGGAAGCAATATATAAATGTGATATAAATGTGAAATATCTTCTCTTATCTATTTCTCCATCATAATGTGTGGTGTAGAGGTTTTTCTATGATATTGATATCGATAAATATGTATATTTTCTTTTCGATATAGCCCAATTTCATATCGGAACAAATGATTAAATATTATCATAATATCGAATGAAAAAATTCGATATATATTTTTTTTCGTTCACATTATAAACTTAAATAAATGTACCCTCCGAGGCGTCTGAAAAGAAGATGGCCTCGGGATCTTCTAATATAGAACTTTAGTTTGAGTTCTACCAATGGGTAGTTTCTCTTCATGTTGTACATGCCATGTTACAAATTTCTCATTTACTTATTGTATTCTCTATGTAATACAGTTGTAAATTCCATTAAAATAATTTAAAAAAATAAATGTAATATTTAAAAACGTAAAATATGCGTATTAACATTTACTATCATTTTTTAAACCATGGAAATACTAATCCTCAATATCTCTATATATTACAAAATGGAGTTACAATACTAAACAGCTCATGTTGCCGGTTTATTGCAAAAGGTCACTAACATAGGTACATATTTGATGGAGTTGAAGTTTTAAGAATGTTTTTGTGACTTTCGAATTGATTTATTGATGGAAAATAATTTAATTACATTAAAAAGAGACAAACTTTTATACGAGCCATTCACTTGACAGAATGACTAACTCCAATTTTAACATTTTTGACTAAAGTCACTTTAATGATATTTCTAGTTGAAATATATATATATATATATATATATATATATATATATATATATTATATATATATATATATATATATATATATATATTATATATATATATATATATATATATATATATATATATATATATATATATATATATATATATATATATAGTACAGACAGTGAGTAAGATGATTCCATAGTAGGTGATTGCAGAGTTGAAATATTGAACTGTGAATAAAGGAATAAATTTTCCCACTAGAAATATCACTAAGCATGTGTGTATTTAAGTATTTATTTTGTTAGATTAGTTTATTTTTGTTTAGTTTAGTATCTTTTAGTTTATATTTTTATTTATTGTGCATAGTATGAATGAGCTACACTATATCACTATTACTATTGTCCTTGAATGTGGCAGATTGTAATATATCTCAATAAAGACTATTTAAAAAAAAGAAAAGAAATATCACTAAAATTATTAATAAAAAAATTTGAAATTGGAGTTAGTCATTCTGTCAACTTAAAGACTCATATATCAATTATCCTTAATTATTTACAATAACATCACAATTTTCTTATTTCACAAAAGGAAAAATCATCAATGTTCTAAGTGATTTAAGCATATTGGAAGTCACTTAGTTACTTTTCCATTAAACCGACGACATATTGGTCAAGTATCTCAACAGTATCATTTTTATATTGATATCATTCGATATTGGTGATATCGAAATTATTCATTCGATATTACAGAGTTTATGAGTTGATGTGAACTATTAACACAGGTAGGTGACTTTATCATCCCAAGAACATCATCGAATTCAATACTTGTAAACCAAATACTATTGGCTTATTATTTTTACAAAGAGGCCGTGAAGGTCGAGAGTGTCAAAGTGTAATACCTTAGCAAGATCAAGTCCAGCGGCGCCGTTTCGATTCCGGCCTAGACAAGAAATGTATTTTATGGCCACCACGCGCATTGAATCTCGGCCTTCCCATTCAAGTCAAAATTGGTTGGTCACCTGTGGGATAACCAGCCAAAACAAAAAAATTATTGTTATACAAAGATGTGATGCCAGGATAATGTTAAAGCATAAATTTTTAAACACCAGTGGCCCATTTTCCAGACAGTTCATTACTCGGATTGAGTATAACAAAAAGTAAGTTTAGATCTCGTCTAGAACATTCCGTTGAAAATTAAAAAGCTTTTAATACATTATCGAATAATCTGCAATGCAACATGCATAGCTTTTGGTATCTATTACTTGCAACTATATACTCAGGTATCAAACCAACTTGATTTGTTTATCGACTTAGTTTTAAAGTGAGTTTAAATATACTTGGTCAAGCACCGATGATTCAACGCTCATAAAAAATTCCTCCAACACAAAATATAGGTCAAAGTAAACAAAACCTTGAGATAAATTTAATGTGTTCAAATTATCAGATTGCATGACTTTATCATTTACTCAACGGATGAATATGAGTAAATGAAGGTCGGTTCTTCCCCTTTATCGGAGTCACTAAATTACTTAGATAATTTTGTAATTGCTGCATAATGAAAATATCAAGGGTAATACCATATTACCAAATTTAAAAAAATATATATTTTTCAAACTTTTTTATTAAATTTTTTGTTTAAATATGGGTATTTCTTAAATATTCTATATCAACTATATTCTTTATTAATATTCTGTCAACAGTAAAAGTTTATATTTGATTTATCAGGAATAGGTGTCACTGTAGAATCAGATGCCCCTGCTGGGGTATACACACTCTTGTGGGGTAATTGACGTGATACCATTGGCTTGGATGATTTATTTGGCGGATGGACGTCGGTGATAACTACATCATCTTGGATAAATGTATGCTCTTACCGTATAAAGTATCACTTTCCGCTCAAATTTGAATAGAAATTATTTATCTGGCCATATTGGTCTATTGTAAAATTTTTTAATTGCATTTTTAACCGAGCTAAAGCTTAAAGCTTACATTATTTTTTTTATTTTATAAAAAAAAATATTTTTTATGATACAATTTTTATGACTTTCCCCCGAATAATCAACCATTTTTTCTTTGCAACTGAACCTCAACTACTAACTACCAGTGGCAGCCAGCCTTAGGGTGTGGCAACCGTGGCAGTTGCCTTGGGGCGCCGACCTGAAGGGGCGCCAGTAGGAGGCGCCGACAGACATTCAGTGTTCATGCCTTTAGTTAGAAATTAAAAAAAAAAAAAAAAAAAATATTATATATATTATATTAATATATATATATATATTATATAAAGTATTAAAGTAATTAATTTTAGCCAATCACTAAAGCAACTGCATGAGAGAAATGTTGAATAAAATAAAATCCAGATATTACATAATATAAAACATCTTAAGAAATAAATTAATTTTTTTTAGGGTGGAGGAAGGAATGACGTCATTGCCCGATGGCGCTGCAAACTACTTTAACTACTTAATACTTTTCCCAACTACTTTAATTAGAATTGAAATAATCGGAGATTTTCGCAAATATGTGCTACAAATAAATAATGTATCAATTGGAACTAACTATGATGTAATTGGATGTAACTATGATTGAAGTAGAAAATATAGTTTTCCACGTTTCTTGAAAAATTGTAGATGATCATTACCGTTAAATTTGAAAAAAAACATGATTGCATTATAAATATTAATAACGCTTATTGTTATACAGAGATATACTTACATGAAAATAAAAAAAAAAGATTTATTAGTGAGTTTTTAGGCACTGAAAAAAAATCGTCATTCTTTAAACGGGAGAATACCACAATCGCTGTTTTGTTTCTTTTAAACATCCTTATAACTTGTTATTACAGGTTTTGTGATAAGTATAATTTGAAAGCCTGTCTAACGATACTTCTTAACGATCTGAATTTTAAATAAGGAAATAAGAAGGGAGAAAAAAACGAAGAAGGGAAAAAGAAGAATAAAAGAGCTCTTTTAGCCGGGCAATTACTAAAATTAAGGCGGGAAAGATTGTCAGTTGGCGGGCTGTAAGGGAGGAAAGTGTTGGGGAATTGATATTTATTTTTACTGCGTTCCGCTCCACCCCGGCGGGAGTGGCCTCGCTGAGGGGAGAAATCATTTTTACAGCCCTGTATTGC
This sequence comes from Nezara viridula, assembly GCA_928085145.1. NCBI lineage: Eukaryota > Metazoa > Arthropoda > Insecta > Hemiptera > Pentatomidae > Nezara > Nezara viridula. The sequence continues at coordinate 73,349,964 of OV725079.1, read as the reverse complement.
GTGTTTAGTATCGGCTCTACTCCCGGGCATCTCTCCAGGTTATCGTATCTTGTGGTCCTCGGGTAGTCGGCGGGGATCCCTCCAACTGTGGTAAGGAAGAGGGTAAGCAACAGTACGGGCATCAAGCAAGAACATATGGAAAATTATATAAAATGCCTCCAGGCCGTTTTAGATGGTCAAGTTCGCCGACCAAAGCTTTTTACGAGAAATTGTTTATGATTAGATTGGTTATCAACAATCAGAGAAGGATACCACAGTCTTTATAAATCCTTTTACACGGTTGAGTTTCTCGAACAAAGTTTGGATTTTACTCAACATATTTTCTCGTAAAGTGTTGCAAATTTACTTTGAGTATTATCGAATTATAATGCAAATGCACTTTCAGCATGACGGTTCCTTCGTTTCGGTTGTAGGTGAAGTAGCAGTAGATCAAAGGACCGTGTTGGTCTAATGATTTGGCCTTCAACATCTTAAGACCTCATAATACTGGGTCATTGTTTATGGGGCTGGTTCAGAGATGAAGTATAAAAATTAAAAGTAGACTCTTGGAATGCACTAATTCAAGGTATTAAAAACGTTGCGGGAGTCATTAAAGGGAGATAAGAAATATTTGGAAGCGGAGTAGCTGAGTGGTAAGACACTGATCTTCCAATGCTCAGGGTCCCAGGTCGAATCCCGGCTCATAGCAGAAAAATTATTTATTCTTTTACATTGGCCTTAGGACGACTCTGAGATCTGGAGACCCTCCTGGGGCACACACAGCCTCTATAAAATGGGTACTCTAATTAAATAATTAATTGAGGGAGTAAACTCGGCGGTTGAGCGTGATCTCAGTCAAATCACCTCCTTGCACAGCCGTTCACAAAGACACAGTACTTTTCCTAAATAGTAATGAACCTGAATCTAGATGGGTAGTAGTGGTACAGGTATGGAATAATCAGGACAGCAATGTAACCCTTCGAAAACGAAGCCGAAAATGTTTAGAAGTCAATAGTGATATTTTTAAATATTTATATAAAATAATAAGGCTTGATAACCGAAATGCTTATGCGTTTGTAAAATATTGTTTATTTGTAATGGAGTTGCTTCATATCAAAGACGGAGAAGTCATTTTTAAATTGTTGTGAACATTTTCTTTCTAACAGAGTTTCACTATGGACCAATTCTAGTGATTGTCTTCCTTGATTCCACTTGAATTTTTAATTAAATAATCAGAAACGTTTGGAGTTAAATCTGTAAAAAAAATGGCTTTTAGCGACAGCTATTCGGCTTCATTATGAATTCACTGAATTAGCCAATAGAATTTAATCATACGAAAATCGGAGAACATTTGATTTTTTTTTTTTCTGTTTGTAAACCACACACGAATTTTGATCTGCATACGTATTTGTGTATGTGCTCTGAATATATACTATATAGTGTAATATATACATGCTGTATTTAATATATACATATATAAGGGAAGATGTAATATTCTGATAACTACTGATCAAGCAGCCTTAAGAAATTTTGAAGATAATTCATGCTTGGCTTTCTCGAAACATAATAATTATAACATGCTACAGTAATCGTCAATTATTTTGGAATGATGGGAAAATTAATATTATTTAAGAGCTAGTGACAACAGATGGGGATGTGTGCCCGTTCCATCTGGCCCGCTCCAATCGATTCATATCTATTTAGGAGGAGTTAATCGTCGGCAGCCGATAAGTTTATACTGTCCCACCCCGTTCCGGACTCCTCAGCCCGGTAGAAAAAATATTATCTCAAGTCCTCCCCGTCCTCCGTCCAATCTAAATTTCTCCTCCGTCGCCTCTCGTGAAATAATGAAAACAGATTGCACGGCAAAAAGAAAAAAAAAAAATGGGAAAAAAAGAATAGAAAAAGAGAAAAGGGAGGAAGGGGATAATTAGTTTTCCCCGCCCTCATGTTTTCTTTTGGCTTAATCAAGGGTCGTGTTTTCTTTCTGTGCTTTCTAGAACGGGAGTGAACAAGCAGAAGGTGGGTCGAGGCGAAAATAAATCAATTTTGCCTTTATATTCAATATTCCTCTCTTTTTAAATTCATTTCACTTTTGAAATTCCTTTATTGAAAATTGTGAATTAAAATACATAAATTAAAATCTAACCGTTTATAAATTATGTCCAGAAAATGAACAGATGAACAGTTTGTGTTAACATCTTGTCTATTTCTGTTACTTTGTTGCTGTTGCGGTAAACTATGCTATTACGATTGTCGTAGTAATTGTAGACACAATTCGTTTCAAATAGATACAATAAATAATGAAGAGAAGAATAGTTGGAGTGGTCAGTCAAAAAAGAAGGCAAAAATAAATGATAATATTTATTTTTACATATGCCGACGTTTTGACCTGAAGTTCAGGCCTTCATCAGGGCTAAGAAAATAACCAGATAACAAGGTATGAGAAACATAAGTAGTGTAACCGTATTATTATTATTTATCTCTTAGTTCTTACAATTGTCATTATTCTAAGAATTTCATTTTACTTTATATTTATTTATTATTTTATAATTTTTTATTTATTTATTTATTTTTTTTTTTTTACCATCACTACTTATGTTTCTCATACCTTGTTATCTGGTTATTTTCTTAGCCCTGATTAAGGCCTGAACTTCAGGTCGAAAGGTCGGCATATGTAAAAATAAATATTATCATTTATTTTTGCCTTCTTTTTTGACTGACCACCCCAACTATTCTTCTCTTCATTATCCACGACAGTCAACCATTTACCAATTATGATATAATAAATAAATTGAGTTTACTGAATAATAAAACTATCACATGTATAGTTTCTACATACAATCTAGAATACGTTATTTGTGATCACATCTGCATTTAAAAAAAAATTTACTAATTGGTTGTCAGTTCCATTATTATATTATAATTATTAGACGCTCAAAGTAAGCGTCATTCGTTAGATGAGTTTTCGTTCAAAGTAGATAGTTCAAGTTAGTCTATGAAAATAACTTCCTGTTGATACAGTCATTAGAAAAATAAAAGACAAATCTTTAAGGATTGATCGTCGTCAGGACTTAATAGCAGCAAATAATGAACAAAAACTTACACTGCTACTTTCATCAGATCACGTTAATGTAATATTTACAGTCTATAAGTCTACTAGTGAGGCTCTCAAAATAAGGTATATTATACTGTGTAAATAGGGCAGCTTTAACCAATTTTTGTTTTATTATTTATGATGTTTTATTACCGAAAATTAGCATATAGGGTCATAAGTCCATAATGGGCCATACTTATTATATTATTTGACCATTTGATGTCTCCGAGCTTTACATTCCTTTTTTCAGGTTAAAAAAATATTATAGTATTATTTTATTTTGTATTATTTCTAAAGAATGTAATGATGGAATTAAATAAATAAATCTACCGCAACCACAGAAAGAAATATTTCAATGTGAATGAAAAAAACGTAACCAATGTTACTGTCCCCAAACTGTCATGCTTTGATATGAAATAATGTTTTATCTTTTAACCATGGGGAATTATACTGTTACATTATGGTATTTCGAATTATAGATATTTTTTTTTAGTTGTCCCAGATACTTTGATTGTAAAGTAAGAAAATTGATTTGCCCCCAAAATTTGGAGTAAAACGTCGTAACAAATGCTACTGGCTTTTCTTACAATACTTTTCATTTAATATGACGAAAAATGGTTTTGAGAAGGAGTTAATTGGGGGTGCGGTCAAATAAATACTAAATTCAAATATAGTAATTATTTAATTTTTGCCGACGTTTCAAAAATGGTTTTATTTGAAATAAATTTGATTAAATCTCAGTAATAGAGATTTTGTATGAAAACGTAATAAATGTTACTATTATTCGTACTAATTTAATATAATTTATTTTAATTGTCCCTATTACCAATTGATCATATCAATATTTTTATTATAAAGATTTATAGAAAAGGAGGAGGATTTTTGTTGTTTTTTTTCTTTTAGCCACTTATACGAAAGAAACGAAAATCGCATTTTTTGTTTTCAATACAATGTTGACTTGAAATATTATGGTTTAATTTTATCTTTATTATATTCATAGGCATTATATTATTCCTTTATATTAATAAAGTTCGGTTATTTGAAATGAAATAGGAATGAATGTGTGACAAGTAATTTTTCTGTCTTTTTTTTATTTTTTTATTTTTTAATTTTTACTGTGTATTTTTTTTTTCTTTTTACAAGTATTTTTCTATTTCTTTCAATTTATATATTTTTACTCATGTTTTATTCTTATTTTATTTTCTTCTAAGCTTGTCTTTTAATTTGTATATAACAATGAATGTAACCATAGAGCCATGATGCCAAATGCCCTTTGGTGTATTTTTTTTTTTTCTTTTTACAAGTATTTTTCTATTTCTTTCAATTTATATATGTTTACTCATGTTTTATTCTTATTTTATTTTCTTCTAAGCTTGTATTTTAATTTGTATATAACAATGAATGTAACCATAGAGCCATGATACCAAATGCCCTTGATTGTGGCAGATTGTATTGTTAATATTCAAATAAATCTATCAATATATTTAAAATTTTTGAAGAACAACATCCTCGTTTAATATTAATTAAGTTATGGTTTAAAAAAATAATTAAAAAAGTAAACTAATTAACTAATTAGAAACAATATCAAGAAAACTGACTATCGACGTTCAAGTTTATTAAACAGGACATCTATGCTAATATTTGAGATCAATCCTTCTCAAAAAAGTTGGTATTTTTTTAACCCGAATTGCTAGATTCAGAAATACTATATGGTGAAATAATATAAGAATGAACCAATTGGATACTAAACTAAGACCCCATATTGTATCCTCGTAATTGTATTACCATATTGTACAAATATAATAACACTATCAAACTGATATAAATCGTAAATATTGTTTATTATATTATATATTATACATATTATTATCATGGAAACAAGTGTCGTAGCTTTAGTTCTACTTTTTTTTTCCTTTTTATATTTTTATTATTTTATGCAGTTTTCTTTAATTTTTATAGAATAAAAAAGCATAGCATAGATAAAATGTAAGCATAACATTCAATAATATGCGAATTCGCATGGTGTATGTAAACTTTTGCAAATAAACTCCTCCTGCACAGGGTTACTATGAAAGATAAAAGAAGAAAAAGATACATATATAGATATATAGTATTCATATATAGTAAAGGGAATCTCTTTATTTTCATAGAGGTGCTGCCCAATTATATTGGGCTAATATTAGTATACATTATAGTACTACCTATATATATATATATATTTATATATTAAATATACATGACAACCATTGCATGTAAGAGGTAATCACGATTTATCTCAAAAATGGTGCATTATAGGGCTCTAAAATTAGGTTTGATAGTTAATAAACTAGGTTGATGTCCACTTCAAACTAATTAAAACACAATTTATCCCGTTTCGATTCGTCGACTGTTACTTCTTGAAAGTCCCTTTTGTTTAATACCTCATTCTTTAAAATCCATAACTCCTGAGAGCCGGAAAAGGATATAAGTTATATTAATCATATTATATATACCGTAGATTACTTTTTAAAAATATTTATTACTTTTTTTATCCTATAAAGAGGAAGACTCTAAAAGAGATAATCATTTTTAAGAGGTCATTTATGTAGTTGTCAGAGGTTAAGCAGAGGACAATTACCAACAATGGCGGCGCTAATCCTTTTTAAAGAAGGACATTAAGGTAGCTGGTAGACCGACGTTGATTAATACGGCCCCTAAATCCCATTATTAATTGTGCCGGTGAATTATGTACTAATTACTGGAGGTGGGAAATCTCTCTAAGACAGGCCGGTCTAACGAGATCTGGGCAGGAATGCCGGTTCCCCTCCCTGCAATTTAGTCCGCCGCCACTAATCACCAGCCGTGTCCCCTTTCTTCCAGGATCCATTGTGTCGTCCCCGGGGCCCTTCTTGCAAACTGTTTGTCTCCTGCTGAAGTAATAGTTCAACAAAGGGCTTTGAGAATTATATCAGCATTTTGGGTGTATTATATGAAGAGAAGAAGTCGGTAGAAAAACAGTCTAACTACATTTTTCAGAAAAGAAAAAAAATCTTTATTGTTCAAGTACTCACCAAAGGAAAATTAATAAAATAAATTTGCAGAAACAATAATTACGCAGTTACTACATCAAAAGCAGACGTAGATATCTGTCCCCGGAGGTGAAGAATACCATGTCACATTTTTGTATTTTTTTTTGTTTAAGTTTAGAGTTTATTAAAAAATAATTATAATTTAGTCTGACAAGATGACAGCATCAGTCGATCTATGCCATTAATAATAAGTAAACAATTTTTACATGGCTTAGTAAATAATTTGTTCAGAGGAACCAAATATGCATAACTTTCAGCTGTAAAAAAAATTATTATGTTCGTGTTTATGTTATTATTTTGATTATTTCAGTTCTCGTGTATACGCATTTACTTTTACATTTACACATAGTGTCCTCCGGGACACAGAAATAAGAAAATTGTATGTTTATATATATAAAACTACGAGAAATAAATTGTTTTTCCCAGTGCAGTTTTTCACAGATATCAACAGTGCGTTGTTTGCAAAAATCAACACACGATTAGAATTTCTAAAAATTTTTACATAAAATACAATGGATATTTTTATTTTGCTTCGGTTTGGTGTATTGAAAATAAAAATAAGCTTTAGGATCACTCTGGAAAAAAATCAAAGCAAATTGCTCAGAAATTGAATAATCACCGGGAGATTGAATAACTAAAGTGGAATAGATAGCCCTTACATAATCTCTTTCAGGATAGTAGTGTTATTTCAATGCTAATAATTGTTAAATAAATCATTACTTGAACAAGTTTGATTTTATTGCAGTGTTAATTGTAACAGTGCCAAATATTATAATATTAACATTGAAATTTCATTTTCATATTCATATTTGATACATTTATGTTTTAAAGGTTAATCTGTTGATTCACAATGTGTTAAGACCTAAATATTTCAGAGATGCCTTAAATAACCGTTTTACTATTTTTCTTATATTATTCATTGTATATAAAGTCAGTGGACGCAAAATTTGATGCTCTACAGCTTTGATTTTATAGACGTTTCCTCTTGATGAACTGATTTCCAAGCTATCAGCGTTGGTTGACCGTGGTTTTCCACCATATCACTTAACCAAATTATTAGGTTTAGGTTCGACGTAGAATTTAACGTTCTTTAATTTACTAAAGGTTGCAGTTTTAGTTTTGATGCATGCTGTAGGAGTTATTGGTGAAAAAACAAATAGCGAAAAAATTTGACTTTTTCGACTGTTAAAAGTTTTCCTTTAGTGGTCCGCGTTTGTTTTAAAAACTTTTCTCACATTTTTCGCAATGGATTTCCCGTTTCGATCCTCAAGCTACTGTATTAATATTCATTAAATCAGCCGTAATTTTTAAAATCAGCGGCTCTGGAATGGCAGACAAGATTCATTTTACTCAGAATAACATACACATGCGTAATTTACAATCAAGCCTTCGCCTGCGATTAGGTCGATTTTTGGGCCCCGGCTTCAAGGCTAATAGTATTTAAGTTGATCAAGCTTTTTGTAAATTTATTTATTTTGTTTAGAAATATAAATGAAAAATATGAAAAGAAATGAAATTTACTTAATTCATTCATACAATGATCTGAAACCTTTCGGTGTAAACTAATTAACTACATTAAAATTAACTAATCTGAGTTTAAGATTTTGTCAATTAAAATAATGATTAGAAGGATGGAGTCTCACTAATCCCTTCCCCATAGGTTTATATTATTATAAAACTTTAATGATTGTCCTTGTCAAGGGACAGTTTAAAGCCTTTGGCAATTAGTTAATTGAGAGAGGGAGGAGTAAATTAATAATGGACCCAAGGGAAGCGGGATTTCACATGACGTTCGCGTGTCCACGATTTCCTATTTTTTAACGATAATATTCATTAAACCTAATTCTCACTAGTCTCGTAAGTGATTAAACTGGAAAGGTCCAGTTAACGCTAAGGGTTCCTTATAATTCAACACGTGATACTTATAAGCTGTTTTTATAAGTATCTAGTATTAAGAATGAAATATCCTCATTTAATTTTTTTTTTTTTTTTTTAGCCCGAAAAGCTCCTGGACACGACATTATCACTTCCCAGATCCTAAAACTTCTTCCTCGGAAAGCCATCCTATTCCTCACTTACATATACAATGCTGTGCTCCGATCCACATATTTCCCTGATTCTTGGAAACTATCTATTGTCAAAATGTTACACAAATCTAAAAAACTACCCGAACACCCATCCTCTTACCCTCCTATTTCTCTATTACCTATCATGGGCAAAATCCTGGAAAAACTCATCCTAAAACGCCTGTATCCCATCCTAGACTCTAATCATATTATCCCTGATCACCGATTTGGATTCCGCACATCGCATTCCACTATCCAACAATGTCACCGTGTGGTTGATGTAGTCTCCTCTGCATTGGAGCGCGGTATGTACTGCACGGGAGTCTTTCTCGACGTTGAACAGGCGTTTGATCGAGTCTGGCACCCGGGTCTTCTGTACAAACTCCGAAAAGTCCTACCCCCTACATACTTCCTCATTATCCGCTCCTATCTTACTGATAGATACTTCAAAGTAAACCAAAATAATGTCTTCTCATCCCTCTTTGCTCAATCTGCAGGCGTTCCACAAGGTAGTATCCTCGGTCCCATCCTCTACACAGTTTATACAGCTGACATCCCAACCCATCCTGACACTGTCATCACCACTTACGCCGATGACACATGTTTGCTATCTGTTAATAACGATCCTTTAATTGCATCCCAAACTCTTCAATCACATATCACAAGCCTTGAAGAATGGTGTAAAAATTGGAGAATAAAAATAAATTCCAACAAATCCCATCAAATCACCTTTACCCTCCGTCGTAAACCTATGACTTCTTGTCCTACAGTAACCTTCAATAATACTCCACTTATTCCTGTTGAGCAAATCCGCTACTTAGGACTCCATTTGGATAAACGTCTTACTTGGAATCCTCATACTAGACTGAAACGACAAGAAACTGCTCGACGTTTCCGACTGCTCCAACACTTACTAGACAAACGCTCCAAACTTTCTATTAATTACAAAAGACTTATCTACATAACTATAATAAGACCTATATGGACATACGGAGTTGAGCTTTGGGGCTCCACCAAACCATCGAATTCCTATCGTATCCAATCCTCACAATCCAAAATCCTCCGTAAAATCCTTAATGCTCCATACTTTGTCACAAATAAAACCATTCATAAAGACCTTAATGTACCATATGCCGCTGATTTAGCTCGAGCCAGATATCTATCCTTTCATGATAAACTTCAGTCCCATCCAAATCCGCTTGTTTCCACTCTTGCTTCTTTCTCGATTCCTGATAATCCTCCTAGGCGTCTGAAAAGGAGATGGCCTCGTGATCTTCTTACTTAAAATTATTTAGAGAGTGCTACCACTGGGTAGTAACTCTTCAAGCCTGTACATGCCATTATTTGTATTTACGCATATTTACTAGTTTTATTTGTATACAGTTGTAAATTCCATTGAATAAAAAAAAAAAAAAAAGATTTTTTTAGCTATCAAAGTGTTATTTTTCCATTAGATCTTAGTCAAAACATCATTACTTTCACCTAACTGTATACGAAATATCTAGTAAGAGAAAGTATTGTGACCGTGAAAAATTTATATTCCGAGTTTTTAACTGTACATGGTGTCCCATAAATAAATGGATATATTTAAAGAGGTGATAGGTAGTGTTGCCCAAATGCGAGACTGAGACGAGTCTTAGTCTTCCGTAAGAGTCTTGCAACAGTCTTGCAGTTACTTATAAGCTTATTAACGTATAGATATTACTGTAATTTTTTAGATAGGAGAAATCTAACTAAGCCCGAATGAAAAATTACAGGAGTTAAATGTACAAGTATATTGCTTACACAAATTCTTTACATATAGTAACTAAGATTGTCAAGTATTAGTAACAATTTTGCCTTAATTTGTATTTAAAAAGTCGATTTTTTTTACCAATCTTGGTCTTGCGACAGTTAGGCCAAGTAGGTTTATTGTCTATCAACTGGCATAGAAATAACCTACTTTTACAAAAACCTTGTTTAATAAGATTTAACTCTATGCAAATTGAGTTGAGGTTCGTTCTAATATAAATTAGATTTGCCTCTAGTTGAGTAATAAATGTATGTGATTTGTTATTCTGGCACCCAAAAGTACTTGTGTTTTTAGGAGAAATATCTACGATAGTTTAGTACATAGGTGTTTTTACACAGATCTCTGCTATGGAAATTGACCCATATAGTGTTAAGTAATCAACTAAATGTTCCTAATATTAATATTTACTGAAAATATTCATTGGCGCTAACGATTCTGATTAAACTCGTTAAAGCAATGAACATTGATCTTATTAGTCTAAAAGGGCTTAAAAGCAGGAATTTTTTAAAGTATGTTCCTCTGATGTACCTTTAATATGTAGCAGTTTATTTGAAATAATTAACAGTCTCTGATGGTTAGAAATAATACATGGCTAAATACAAACTGTGAATGAATGATTTATAAAATATTTTATATGCAAAAAATTAAATTCAATCGAATAGTTAAATTAGGCCTTGCAGAGTGCAAGTCCAACACCAATTTTAGGCAACACTAGTGATAGCAAACTTCAAGAGTTACAAAAAAGTTCTTATAAAAATTGGTTCAGTTTTCCTTACAGTAGCAAAAAATTTGCTTTTTTAAGTAACTACGTTTTTCTTGAATAGGAAGTGATAATTACAATATATATGTAATTTAGGTAATTAACAATTGTTTCATAGTAAATTAAACACAATTTACTTTAAATCTACGTAGAGTTTATCTTTGTTGAAGCCATTTAAAGAGAAATTTTAGGTGGCTAAACAATTCTATGTTCTGTTTTTCATAAAACCTTGGATTATTCACGATTTTTTTTTTATTGTCTACCAACTGAGATAGAAATAACCTACCTTTACAATTTTTACGATTTTGATTAAACTCGTTAGGGCAATGAACATTGATCTTATTAGTCTAAAAGGGCTTAAATGCCGATTTTTTAAAGTATCTTCCTCCAATGTACGTTTAATATATATTTGAAATAATTAATAGTCTCTGCTGGTTTGAAATAATTCATTCAAACTGTGAATGAACGATTTACAATATATTTCATAGGCAAAAAATTAGATTTAATCGAATAGTTAAATTGCCTGCATAAAGAAAATAAATGAAAAAAAAATTTAGTAGACATCTCACGAAGCCGTCCAAATACATATTGAAGGAAAGAGAAGGTTCTATGAACAACAGCTAAGGATGGTTATATTGAACAGCTGATTAGACGTAATGAAAGAAAAAAAAATGTATAGCTAAAATATACCAATGCAAAACGTGTTGACTTGAATAAAAAAAAAATAAACAAATAAAGAAAATGAAAAACTAGAAATATATAATATCCATATGGCCATTCCACAAGTAATATTATTAAAATAAACATGAATCTAGAAAAGAGACATAAGGTGATTATGTTATAATGAAAAAATACAAACAACAAAGCCACGAGTCTCCAACATACAAGTGAATATTTAAATTGGCCAAGGGTTTGCTGTTTAGATTTTTCCACCCATACCATAATCACTTTTTCTAGCTCAATACTTATTTTAGTAATATTAAATATAATGTTTTTCAATGATATAAAGTAAATTTCTAGAAAAGAATATAATAATAGAAAATTCGTGAATACGTTTAATTTTTATCATTTTAAGGTAATTTTTTTAAATTTCTTATTACGGTTGAGTGATCTCCTAGAGTCATGCTTTTCCGTCCACGAGTGAATGGATTCTATAAATAGTGTATAAAAGTGTGCATGAGTTTTAGTTGTTATTTTGATTAGTTACTTAGTTAGTTACTCTATTTATTGTAAATAGAGTGTGAATGTGCTCTATGAACAATATTATAAGTGTCCTTAATTGTAACAGAGTGTAATATTACTGAATAAATAAATAAAACAATAAAAAAACAAAAAAAAAGAAATTCATACAGAAGTGAGAATATGCTCCGGATTTGGTGATAATAGGAGAGGCGATGTTATTGCAGACATGCGTCACATTGACGTCTCAGTGGCCATGAATTCCATGGATCAATTAAACGAGTCTTCTTCATCTGTCTTTGGATGAGAGAAAACAGGAAATGCGAAAAATATTATACCACAGACAATTCACCTTCTGCAGAAAATTAACTATCAATATCATTACCATACATGGACGATATATATATATATATATATATATATATATATATATATATATATAATTACTTATCTATCTCTGATTTTTTAATATCAGGTATAAAAATTAACAGTTAATATATATTTTAGATGCAATAAAAAATTAATAAACAATAAATCGGTCAAAACAAATTCATTGGTATACGTAAAATATGTATTGGTAATTAATACAAATATAAGAAACCAGCCTCATTCCATTCGAATAATAATTACAAGATTACCATCTGATTATAAATCAACAAACATGGTTCTATTGCTAACCACCTAATTTATTTTTGTTTAATGATATGTATTTCACCTCGATGATTTTTATAATGTTTTATTAATTAAAAAAACGATTATATAATTTATAAAAAGAAGTAAGACATTTCGAGTTTGGTGATTCGTGTGTAATATCAAGAAATTTGGTCTACCTTGCAGTGAAACAAGAAAATAATATTGTAATATTAATTTATTAATAACGTATGGCCTCGGTATTTTTCTTTATATCTTTAAAAGTTAGTGATTTAAATATCGAAATAACAAGTAAAACAAATTATGTTTTGCTTGGATATTTTCAATTTTTAAAGAAAATGGGGAAGGGTTAACGTTCAAATATTATTATTTAATCCAAACTTTAGAATTGATTTATTTTTATAAAATGATTAATCGTATATTGATTGAATATAATAATTTAGTTTTTAGTTATTTGGCAATAACTTCCAATTGTTAACAATTGAGTATATTTCTACTATCAACGTTACATGCTAACAAGTTAGTTGACGTTTCGGGATATTTATTCCCATCTTCGGAACTGCAACCCCAATACTCTTGTGGATGCAAGGCTAATTTTTTTTTTAAATTATAAAATTGTGCTTGTTACATTTTGTTGTTACAATAAATTTGTAATTACCCTAAATTTAATAATAATGTGCTCCATCTTCAAGTTTCTAATTCATGTTCTAAAATGTATCATCTAGAGCAACATCCTGCTTTTGACCAATAATTGGGTATCTGCCATAGTGAAAAAATTTATCTTTGGATCTGACTGTTTTATCTGACTATTTCTATTATTGTTGTTAATGTTTATTTTATGTATCTGACATATTTGTTCAATATGTCCGTATAATGAGTTCCTAAATGTTTAGTGTCTGTTTTGTAGTTGACTGTTGTTCTGTTGTTTTTCGTAATGTGTATTGCGTATAATAATTTAGGATTTAATTTATATCCAAATATTTGTCAGCATAATAGATTGGTATTTCATTAAAATTTAAATAAACTGTAAAAAAAAAAACATGACAATGGGGATTAAAAACCATTTGTAGCATCGAAAAATGCTTTCTTTTAATTACATTTTGCAAGATCTATTTTAAACGTTTACTACGTCAAACGATGGCATTCTCTATATCATCTGACTCACATGTGCAATTACAATCAACCTAATGTGTTGTAAAAGATAAAATCGATTAACACTTATACAGTTTTAGGTAATGTTCTTTTAAATGTTCTGACACTTGGACCTTTCGCAAGGTAGTGTTTAGTTTACATAAATCACCCAGTCCAAATTGTTCCCCGTATTCGATTGATGGTATCTGGATGGCATCGATGAATTGTGAGTTTTCATTTGCCGTGCTATTAAGGAAATAGGAGATAGAGGCAATTGATCGGTAATTGGAACTCGGCCAGTGTCCACAATTATTTTATTCCTAACGTTGACACGCGAGGTGACTGCCAGTTTATCTGATAAAACAAATAAACCTTAGAAGCAGGCTGGCACGATTAGGCAAAAATGTGTCATAATCTCAATTCATAATGAATTTAATAACAGTCATAAAAATCTCAAAATTATCATTTAGAGGCCCATTTTATTACACCCTCGACGGTAAACCGTAGCGATAGTGGGACAATGTTTTAAAAATTTTCCATTATTTCTTATACAAGTCTTATACAACATTTCAAATGAAGTATTGTTTTGAAGTATCTTAAATACTTCATTGACTTTAACAATACTCACACTGCATATTTGAATGAATTTTACCAATTAATTAATTCCAATTACGTCAACAATTAGTTTCTAACTTATTTTTTTGTATTTATTTATTTATTAAATTGTTTATAATTTATATTTCGTTATTTATTTTGTCCTTCTGATTTGCATGACAACAATACGGAATTCTGGAGACAGCTCCTAACACTTCAACGAATTGTTTCTCTGTACTTCGTTTTTATTCATCTTCCTTCCATTCTTTTATCCTCTTCAAATATTTATTTCTCATTAAAAGAGATTAAATCCTTAAGACTACTTCATTCATTACACAAAGCTTCGTCTGATATACAGTTCTCTTTACTAACAAAGAAAAATTGTGTTCTATGAAGACATAAGAATCCGGTTTCCCACAGTAGTTTGCCCCTTTTACCTAAAAAAATGGAGCTTGACAGGCTCCAAGACATAATTGTCCTGTAAGGGTTTGAGTCGTCCAATAATCAGGAGGATCCATTTGTCTTTTAACTGTAGATAGACGGTAGGGAATTATTTCCTCGAGGTAATCCCTTTTTTAGAGTTACACATCTTTGATTCTGCTTCTGATTGGAGTCCTTACGCATTGTTCATATCCATTTAGTTAACTCCACTCCATTCAGGATCTGCCGCAATTCTTTCTTGGAGAATTCTTGAACTGTAAGCTCAAAATTGAAAATTAAATAAAATTATTTACATTTTTATAGATTATTCTACAGGGAGTGGAGTAGCTCAGTGGTAGGGTACTGAGCTTCCAATGCTAAAGGTACCAGGTTCGAATCCTGGCCCATGGCAAAAAATTAATTTATCTGTTTCATTGGTCGTGGGGCGACCCTGGGTCGGGAGAGGACCCTCCTGGGGCACACCCAGCCTCTATAAATTGGGTACCCTTAATTAAATAATTGATTAAGGAGAGAAACCTGACGGTTGAGCGTGATCTCGATCAAATCACCTCCTTGCACAACCGTTGACCTAGAAACAGTTCTTTCCCTAAATAGTGCTGAGCCCAAGACCCTCATGGGTTGTAGTGGTACAGGTTTTTTTATAGGTCTATATCCCAATGCCATAGTCACAAATAAGCAATATCTTTTCAGTTAATTAAAACAAAAATTTAAAATTCCGAAGTGAAATATTCGATCTTTGTCAATTTTGCCACCAGTCAAGCGACAATTAACAATGATAAATGGCTAAATATAGATAATATTATAAAATATTATTCGAGAAGATGACTTTTTTTTTTTTTAATATCTCCTCAATAATTTAAAATAAATGTACTTGATGAAACCTGGAACATACTAATAGATTTGGAACACTATAACATATCAGAAAATCTCAAGAAATATGAAAAATTAATAAAACAAATAGCACAACGTAAATGACCTTTTAGGGCAGAGAAAATAAACTAATAATAATAACATGAATAACTTCTTGTCATAAACATGTATTACATAATCTAGAACGTAGGTATATATCAACATATGCATAGTATTTATCTATGATACTATTTATCTATGTCATATTATCTAACACATTTGGTCATTTTAATCCAAATCTACAACTTAAGGTTTTCTTTATTATTATCTTGTTTACAAAGAATTAGTTTGTGGATTTTAAATTACGGTGGTAAATAAGATTTTTTATAGACCTTTAGAATAAGATTCAAGGAAATGTTTATTCGTTTCTTGGAAAATATCAGAACAAAACAGCATTAGGTCGGAATTCGAGTTCATCTACTATCGTTTTGGGAATTGAGGAGCTCTTTAAGCAAAATATTAGCACTCCTGCCGTGAAATCTTGGAATCACTTATGGCAAAGCCCAAATATTAGGACCAAGACGTCTGGATTCAACCAAAACGTTAATTAACTAAATAGTGCTAATAAAAAAAAAATGTTATATTTAAAAATTTATAATGATCAAACACAAAGTATATCCCAAAAAGTAATATGTCGATATTGTAATGTTTTCTGATTTATTGTTGTGATTTATTGCAGATTTTGTTATTGTTGGATGATATCCTTTTACTATACGATGTAGGTAAGTCGTTTATAGGTTAACAATTTATTTTAGGCAGAGTACGATGCCCGAGAATGTATCCTTGAATTTGTCAAGGGAATAAAGTAAGCTCCCACTTGCCAGAATCGAACCCGCAACATTACATGTCCTCTCGCCCTAGAGAATAGCACCAACACCCCACACTATAGAAAGGTAGCGCTGAAAATTCCAAAACGAAACAGAAACGATGATGTCAAATACGTCCTAGAAGATTTCGGCTTTAACCTCTTTAATGAAAGGAAGTATTAGATCTTACCTCCTGATTTATTTTTAGGCTTATCAATTGTTTTAAATATTGATATTAAAAATTTGTATTGGGTTGGCAAATAAGTCCTTTCGGTATTTCAGGGTGAAATAAAACTAAATGTACTATAGGCATAAAATTTATTTTAATCTACAATATATTGACCATTATTAAATATGAATTTTTCCCATCTCCATTTCCACTAACTGCATAATGTTCATAAAATATCTGGAGTTTATTGTTAAAAAACTGGTCCAAGTCGTTTTTGATGTCTTCTTCCTTTTGGAATTTCTTTCCATTCATGGAATTGTGCAGAGACCGGAATAAGTGGTAGTGACTTGGAGCTAGGTCTGGTGAATAGGGAAGGCGGGGCAAAAGGTCCTATCCAAGGCTCAATAATTTATTTTCATAACTCTTCAGGATGTTCTCCAAATTCTATGTTACTATATCCGTTGGAAAGCTGAATTATTTCTGCAGTGCGGTTACCTTTTTTAAAATAATACATCAAAATATGCCGATAATGAATGATATTTTCTTCCATATTCACAGTGCAATAGCAAACACAATACTAAGCTAGTTTTAACAATACTTAACAGATATAGTTGTTGATATATTACAAACAGGATAAACAATTCACCTTAGGAATTAATTCATCAGATAAGAGGTGTATCATAGTGGCAGAAAAACCGAAAGGACTTATTTGCCAACCCAATATTATAGATAAAAAAAACTAGTTTTCTGCGGTACAGATTCCCTTTTTAAAATTAGTAACGCTCTCTAAAGCTTCGTGGCTTCATTTAATTGTACAATTTTTTTTCTACGAAAATTTTCAGATATGCGGCATTTTCCGCCTAAATTAATTAATTTTGAGAGATACTAAAAACTCACGAATAACTTGATTTATAAGATAAATTTATCACAAAATTGAGAAAAAAAGTGGTCTACAAAAATTATAGGCCGTTTGGCATATACAACCTCTTTATTTTGGCGTGTTGAAGGTCACGCCAATACAATTGTAGACCACCTTTTTTTTTATTTTTTAATCAAATTATCTTACGATTCAAGTGGAAAGCCATCGGGTGCTCCTGCGTTTTTAGTACCTCATTGAATTCGCAAAGTCTAATTAGCATTTTCGTAAATTAAAAGTTGTAAGTTCCGTTAAGATGAAGCCATTTATGAAGTTGTAGACAAGTGTTAATAATCTGATAAAGAGGAGATTGCAGTAAAATTATAAACATCTTCTATTATTACATTAAAAAAATGAGTAAGAAGTTTTTAAAAAAATCTGAATTATATAACGAATCATCTGTCTTCAATAGCTTCTCGGTCAAACAACACTTATGACTTACGAGGAAAAGTTGAACCGACATGTGATTGTTTGATCCTCAAAATATCGATCGGGCACGTGATAAAAAAACACCCTCGTAAGGGATCATGTTACACCACTTACGGTAATGAAACTTGCGGCTTCGAGTTACTAACTCAAATCCTCTTTCGATTGCTTTCAAATTAGCAAATTATATTTACGATCGGTAGATAACACAAATATCTTTCCGTAAAGCGTCGGATAGGTTATAATAACCTAACGATTCTGGTGTCGGATTTCACGTTTTATAATAAATTAATTATAGGTCCCCTTTTCGAGAAACAATTTACTGTTACCATTCATAAATACACGAGCTTAACTCAATAACCGTTTCGCGATAAACCTAAAATGCTGTTTGGAAAAGCCTTATTCTGAATCTTTAAAGATCTTGTATGAATAGCAGGTTGTCATTACTCAAGTTGCGATTGCAGTTAATGCGGAATTATCTTTATAAGATTAACGAGAGCATTGAGAATACCCTAATTACATTTAAGATAACAACTTGTAAATATAAGGAAAACGTGCTCAAGACGTGTATTTAAGAATAATTAGAAGCTTTCTATTATTACTAATGAAACTTCAGTATAACGTTTTATTTATATTTGTTAGTTTTGTTTGTTTTATGTTGTTTTTATTTATGATTTTTGATATTTTAAATCTCATTCGTTTATTCATATAAATGGTCTGTTGACTACGATATTAGCAGTTATCGACTCCCAATTCTTTTGTTGCATTTAGATATAACGTTCAAGATTGTCGTATAAAACATTTTTTACTAACACAAGACTTCTTTCCGTTATTATTACTTCTCATTTACAACTCGAAGCAAATGCAATGATTAGGAGAATCTGAAAGGGCTACGATCTATACTACTTAGAGCAAAGGTGGAAAAATCTTAACAAAATTTTAAAAATCCAAACATTATTGTGAATTGTACTATTGGTAGAATAAAGGCTCACAGTAATTTCTAGGTGGAAAAGTTACTATTGTATTTATTTAACAATAAATAAATATAAATAATGTCTTTTAAAGTTATGAAAACAACGAATCTGCTTGAATTTATTTATTATATTTTTTTCAAATAAAATTCTAGAAACTGTAAGTTTTGGATCAGAACAATTAGTCAAAATATGTCATCGAAATGTCAACTATACAAATGAAAGATCCAGAGTGTTCATAATTTTCTACTTTTTTCACATTCAGAATTTGTAATAAAAAAAAAAGCTCTTTACTCCCTACGGTGTATATTTGTTATTTTATGGTAGGTTTATTACTTGTTTAATGTTAATTTAGAAATATCTTCACTGTATGTAATTTCTGAGTCTTATGGAAGCTGATAAATGCAGAACACGTGAACAAAATAATAAAACTAAGTATAACTTGAATTCATTCGTTTCACCTATTATTTTTATTGAGATAGAATCATTAGCACGGGTAAAGATATTCAATTTCTTTGCTAGTGTTCGGGCAGAGGTACATATTTATTTTTTGTAATTATCATATTTCGCAAGAAATTTTAATCATATGTTTTTAACATTATAAAGCTTTGCGACGCCTTATTTAAAGAAGTGGAAACGGACAGATCTATTGTTCATACCTCGAATGATGAAGAAAAATTCAGTAGTCACTGGTCGAATGTCAAGGAGAACATCTGAGAAAAGGATCATTAACTCGTATAGGAGAATGTGCAATTCTTTTGTAACGGCGAGGAGCTAGGGGTTATGGAAGAATCTCCAAATTTGGTATGTTCGTTAGCAACGCTACGAGCATAGGGAAAAGGTGTTAAGAAGAATTATTAAAGCAAATAAAACCCATCACCAAATATGTAATACAGCAATTTGAAGAGAGAGGTCTCCGATCAAGTTCTGCATCTTTTAAGTTATCTGCTGACTATGCTTAATAGCTCTGAAAGATGGATCGTCTAATTGCAATGGAAATGAAATATCTTCGCCGAATGGCTCTCAAGACAGGAAGAGGACACATCAGGAAAGAGACGATAAGGAAACAGTTGGTCATTCACTCATCGAAAACCACCTTCCATAGAAGACAAATTATTAATTTATTTATTAAGTGGTTCGGACATATTTTTTTTTTTTTTTTTTTTTTTTGGAGAATGAATTACATTGAGCCGCCAGATTTCCGATGTCTAATTTACTACGACTAATTGCAGTGTTTTTATATGCTTATGGATTAAAATATCTCAAAAACTAAACAAAAAGTCGGACCTGCATACTGCAAACAAGGGAATCGTTCACCATTTAATCCTCTCTGTAATGGGCTATTATTCAAAATTGTATCATAACGCGACGCCATGTTAGAAAGGTGAAAAGGAAAAAATGGTGTTGAAAACCAAATGATAACGAGTTTTATTGAAGATATGAATTAAAATATCTCAGAAACTAAAACTCAGACTTGCATACAGCAAGCGAGGGAATCGTTCAGCATTTAATCCTCTCTGTAATGGGCTCTTATTTATAATTTATATTTCATATCATTAGTCTCGCCTTGTTGATGTTGTCACTTCTATCCTGTGGTCTAAAGAACACACCTTAGTCATTTTTTTTTTTTTATATCATACGACGAATATTTCACCACACTGGTAATTTAGAAAAGATTGAAAAACACAGGAGAAGTGGAGATGTTGGCACAAAACCGAAAGGATAGTTTCCGTTGGACAGATGCTACTCTACGTTGATAGGCAGAAAAATAAATGACATACAGTCTTAAAACATAAATTTGGCACGTGCGTTGTTTCCATTCAATCGGAAGTGAATAAAGTTAACCAATTAGCTGCCGAGTTCATTGTAAGAAAAAATTAAGTTAGGCGAAGTTGGAATTTATATGTCGAAATTTCATATTTAGAAATCCTTCGAAGTACAAGAAACCCATACAGCCACCACGATGAATAAGTAAGCGTTGGCCAAGAGACTTGCTGACCTGATTTATATCCTGGATGTGGTGAGACACTGTGAAGCTGCCAACAAATTTGCTCATTGCAAAAAATTTGCAAAATACATATTTAATTTAATGTTCAACATTTTTCTTTGGTAAATATAATAAAAAAATATCTTTTGTCCATCCAATATATTTATTGTATAAGTGTATGAAGATAATTGTAGAATAACATTGTATGAATTACAAAAAAATATTATCATCTTCTAGATAAACTGAAAAAAATAACCTGATGGCAGGTCAACTGTCTATTTCAATAAAGAGATGCGATCGGAGAAATATGCTATGTTAAATTATTTCTCGTTCCGTTCATTGAATCTTGATTGTTTCCGGGGGGTCACAATCACGAGTGTTCATTATTTACACAGCTGCATCGATTATATTTTTTAGTTACGAAGATTCCGATCTAACTTTTTTTAAAAAGGCCCGCAGATGCTATCAAGATCCTCTATCCATTAGAAACAATTAGCCGTTTAATATGATATAAATTGGCGCTGGTGGAGAGGACTTACTCAGCAATGGAGATCGGGGAGGCAGGGACGGAAGTACAAATATAGCGGTGAAATAATCATTTAAGCGATGCGGTTATGAGGGAGCCGTGAGTAATTCATTTAGCACTGGCGGGAGGGAGGGAGGGAGGCAGGGAGGCAGGGAGGTAAGCGCTTGGGTAAATATGCTGATGAGGGCGCACGCTAGGGTCCACCTCACACGGCTTTATTAACTCTTATTTACCTCACTCCAAGAATAATTTTAAAATATTATTTTATATCCAATTTGCATAATGTATTTTTTTTTTATATAACACCACCTCATGTTTACGTATAGAGACTTATTGTTCTCAGAGGAGTTGAGGGCCTGAGCGGAGCGTTTGCTTCAGGAAAATTAATAATTATTATCTCTATGCCAGTATTAAAATTTAATAATAATAAATGTTATCTTATAAATTGAAAAATCTAAACTATAAAGCAGAGTTTGAAATCAATAACTATTTTTTTCCAGAAAGTTATTTAATAATTATTATATTTGATTTTTAATTTAAAAGTCATACCTGATTTATAAATACAAATTTAAATCGATCTTTCATATTTATTTATTTGATTAACAATAATGATCGATCACTGAGTGAAACCGTTTTACACATATAATAATGATTAAGTTGTGATCGAAAATATTTTGATCAGAAAATATCATCTTGTACACACAAATTAAATTAAATATTAACGTGTATGTATATGTTATTAATGTACAGATTTTGTAATATTACGTATCTGAAATCTCTTAAATTGTTCACGCGTTACCTGCACTGTATATATATTTGTAAGCCAAAATTTCTAATAAATTTGGGGAATAAAGATGTTCTGTTGCTGATAGTTGACAACAATATTCTCCACCGACTATTCCAGACTCAAAATATATCATACAGATTACAAAACAATTATATTGCTGATTTAAAAAAGTATTACTCAAGAATTATTATTATTGTTGATTGTAAAAAAAAAATGAAAATAATGATCAGAATATTATTTTATCACTCATAATCAAAAATAAAAATCGCTCTTAATAAAAATCATCAAATGATTTTTAAAAATTTTAATCAGATCTGATTTTGATTTTTTTAATTATGGATTTCTAATCCTGCTATATAGGCATCTCTAACATACGTTGGCAGATTAACTGTTCTTCTTCCATATGTTAGAGACTCTTTATAGTTTGGACTTTTACATTTATTTATTTATAACATAATCACTATAACGTAAGTCTGTTTTCGATCTATGTGCTTATTTTAGTAATATGTATAGTGGACAGGGGGTCGGCTCAGAAAAATTCGAAAATCTTTATTTGACTATAAAGATATCGATAAAGATAATATAAAATAAATGTTGAACTAACTCTTAGCAAAAGTGTTAGTAGGAAGGTTTGAAACTCACTGATCTCAAAAGCACAATAGAAAAAACAATGATAAGAATAAAATGATAAAATTTTCTTTTGGAAACTTTGTTCATACAGTTGTCAATAGAGGTTCATTGTTCTTCGATCTAGAAAAAAATTGGAATCTTTAATTAAAAAATGATGGTTATTATTTACATTTAAAGTCCAGCCTGGCCATTACTGGGCCTCCTATCAATAACTGGTGCATTCATCCTACCTGACCGAAAATTAAGTGCGACCTCCTTTATTACTACCTAACCTAAATGTGGATTCTGATAAGAAAATAATTCCCCACCGATTATATAGTCCATGCATGATCATTGATCTCGCATTATTGAATTTGCCGTATTAAGTAGGTACCATGTACCCGCTCATATATTTATCAGTAGAATAATTGGAAACTCGCCACATAAATATCTACACCTACTTGAAATAATTTCCGTGAGATCCCGAAAGTCGAACTTGTGCTAAGTAAATTTTTAGATACATGGAGGTATATTAAAAAGCTTGAAATATGAAGAATTTTAGATATAAAGTATCAGTTTAGAGAATAAGACTCACCGGTGTGTATGTAGGTGTGCTTCTTCATGTCGGACTTCTGGTGGAACCTCTTGCCGCAGTACTGGCAGGGGTACGGCCGCGTGTCCGAGTGGATGAGGAGGTGGGTCGAGAGGGTCGAGGAGCGCTTGAACGTCTTGCCGCACTGCTTGCACTCGAAGACCTTCTCCACAGAGTGGACGGACCTACGGCAGCACAACCACCTGTGATCGTTTAGTATGTTCTTATTTTGAGTGGTCTTTGCCTCATAGATAAAGCTGTGGAAAAAAAATTGGATAGCAATATATTCATTTTTTTATACCACTTTGAGGGCCAAGTTTTGGATGACCAGATTGGATGATCATCAAATCATTAAATCGGACATCATTCTAATATTTTACATGAATGGATGGTTTATTGATACCTATCTTTAAAGCTATGAAAAGCTTTTATATCGAACAATAAAATGAAAATTCATGTTCTTACATCAAGAAAATCAAGATTTATAAGGGAGAGAAAATCGTTATTTATGATCAAGATTTAGGAAATTATGACATGGAGAAAGGTGCTACTCACAACCAGTAGCACCTCTTCTTCGGCTTGATTCAATTATTTTAATTCTTAATAAAGTAAAACTGAAAAGCTAATTTATCTGGAAGCACTAATTTCAGAAATTACTTGCCCGATTTGAAAAAACAAATAATTTGTTGTCTTATATAGACTATTTATCAAGAGAGGCTTTTGGTATAACAGTATTTCGTTTTAAGGCTTAGGAACGTTATATTAACCATACACGTCAATCAAATATAGTTCACAGTCGATATAATCACACCTGGGCAGTATTTCGTATGTATTATTTTATAATCAAATATAAAACACATTGTTTGTAATTGTATTTTCTCTTTAAGATGAAAAATACGAAAAAGTATTTGAGTTTTCTATCCATACTACTAAAATGTAATGAATATATTTTATTTTGTATTTTAAACATACTAAATAAATTACCGAATTGAGTAGGTTCTTGAGGATGTAAATTCAGCGAAGTCAAAATTGATTATCCTTAAAATAATTAAGCAGCACTCCAGTGCCTTGTCATAGGAAAGGGTTTAAGAGTATATTTTGTTAAATAAGCAAATAAAAATATAGATGTTTAGCTAGGAAAAAAATATGCCTATTTTCTTTTGTAATATTTTCATGTACGTATTAGCAAAGAAAAAAGATACCTTTTTTAAGTATATACAATTTCTTCTTATCTCATAATTCATTTCTTCTCAAAAATAGACTTATATTTTAAGGAATTAGTCGTCAAACCCTTCTTCAAGAGACGTTAGTGTTTTTATTTTGTAACTAAAATGCAAAATACGTTTAGTATTTTGTATTTGATATATTTTTTCTGAAAAACCGTTTAAATACTTTGTGTAAACGCAAAATGCTTGGTATTTTAAATACTGTTAAAATAATAATTAAATACTTTTTCCCAGGTCTTACTATAATAACATAATATAACATATTTATAACCTATTTCAAGGATGTTGCTTTCTTTTTCACTGACCATTCACTATATGTTGCCATACATAAAATGAGTAGATATAAATTTAGACAACATGGAAAAAATAACTAAAAAATATCGTTTAAGCTGAAGAACTGTAAATTTTTGCTTGTTGTTAAACTTACCTAGTTCGTAAAGTCACTTTAACTGATTTTTTTCGCATTAAATTTCGATATTCAGTTGTTCTGCTGATCTTGGTCTATGTACGTGACCAGAGCTTGCAATATAAAATTTAACGAGGGTAAAATTACAATGAGTAAAATATATAAATGCTAGTATAAGAGGTACACGTCATTACTTGTTACCTGGACGTACGATACCCAATAAAAAAATAATGGATCGATCCTTGTTAATATAAAATGGTCAAAAAAACTAAATAATAATAATGGAAGTTGTAGGAAAGCTGAGATAAGACTATTCACCTGTGCTGAGAGAGCGACACCTCGGCCCCGAAGGTCTTGTTGCAGAGCTCGCAGGCGAAGGGCCGCTTACCGTTGTGGGACCTCCTCGAGTGGACCTCCAGGCCGTGCGGCGTGGGGAACATCTTCTCGCACTTGATGCAGGAGTAGACGTCCGGGCTGAGGAAGTGGTGCTCGTGGTGGCTGGACCCAGCGAGCAGCTGCTGCCGCAATCGGTACAGGTCGTCCGGCGCGGTGCCGGGGAGGAGCGACGAAGAACCTGGTGGGATCGTCATCGAGACTATAAACCAATCTGTCTCAGAGTTCCGTTAGCGAAATAGCAAGGTCGGGGGATCAGTGGTACAAGCAGTGCCGGCCTTAAGGAGGGGCAACGCAATAGGAGTGGCGCCCGTTGGAGGCGCCGCCCGATCTACAGGGGCGCTCGCCACTTCTTAGAAATAAAAAACGTATTCAAATAATTAATTTTAGCCTTTCAATAAAGCAACTGTGGAAAAATATTGAATGAAATAAAATTCAATTATCACAAATAAAAGAGCTTAAGAAATAAATTGAATTTTTTTTTGGAGTGGTGAAGAGATGATGTCCTTGCGCAGGGGCGCAGAATGTCTAAGGCTGGCACTGAGTACAAGGGGTATAAAGGCATATAAAATAAAATGGAAGAAATAAAGATACGCTCCAGTAAATCTTTATTCTTTAAATTTCAGTTAAATACCATTATCAGATTTTATCGTTTGCATATTTAGAAGTATCCATTAGAGAAAAATTCTAACTAGAACTGAGTTAAGACACGTTTATTTATATCAAGTGTTACTTGCATATGAGTTGTTTATTTCCAAAGTACACCCAAATCGATTTTAATCACTTTGTCTTATATTAACCAACCAATTTTTTATTTACGAAAATTCTCAGAAATCAGGAGATGGTTAAACTTTGTCTATTTAATTAAGTACTAAAAACACATGAACACACATATGCTTTTCGCTTGAGTTTTCAGTTCTTCATTAAATAGAAAAAAAGTTATTAATCTTCAGATAGAGAACAGCTTTTTTTTCTGTCAATACAAAAGCTGTAGGTTACAAGATGATGGTGTTCATGAAGTCTTAGCCGAGTATTAATAATTTGATAAAAAAAAAAAGAGAGGGTACCGCCGACGTATTGGAACTTAAGTTAGCATGGGTGAAACATTTTTTTTATAAACGCTTTGGTCAATACGTTTAAGGTTTTTAATTTCTAATTTTGCAATAGTAAAATTGTAAATTTTTTTCATCTTTACTGAAATATCTGTAAATAGAAATATTAATTAAAAAAAAGTAAACTATAAAAATAATTGCAAAGACATACCACTGGGTACCGCCGTGTTGGCCATGACGGCGGCAGCTCCCAGGCTGAGGTACAGAGACCCTGCAAGGAGGTTCCTATTGGCGTCCTCCTTGGGGGCCGGGTGGTAGAGCGGGAAGAGACCCAGAGGGTGGTAGATGGGAGGGGGCCGGCGGGGCAGGTCCGGGCGGAGGAGGGCCGACACCGAGAAGGAGGAGCTCTTGAAGCGAGGAGGAGGCGAGTCCACCTCCAGCTCCGGGGAGGACTCCCGGGAGGTCATCGTCGTCACGTCGTTCTTCCGGCCCTCGTCCGAGTCCTTGTCGTCCTCCTTCATCAGCCGGCTCACTCCGAACTTAATTTCGTCAACTGAAACACGATAAAGAATAATAATAAACAACTGAAAACTGAATAAGTATCTTCAACCTGCTCCATCAGGCAGAGGAACAATAAGAAAAACAAGTTATAGCAGGTATTCTAGGTTTGCATTGAAAGCAGAGTTTTCTGGAGTCAGGACCTAAAAAGTGTAATTTACGAAAGTATGTGTTATTCTAAGTAAAATGAAGCTTGTCTGTCAGCTACTACTTTAAAAAATAGCGGCAGACATAAAGAATATTAGGGCAGTAACTTAAGGATCGTATTACAACATATTACTTTCCCAAATTCTTAAGTTTAGGTACTCATTCGAAACAAGATATAACGTTCTTTAATTTTTCGAAGAGTAAGTTTTTGTTTCGATTCTCTTAAGGAGTTAAAGATGAAAAAACAAAAATATCTAAACAGCTAATATTCTGTGATCATGGCTCCTTTCAGAAACGAGGGGATAACAATGCAGTATAAACAGTGGCTGAAAACCTTGGAGAGATAGTTAAAAATCATGCTTTGATCTCTTATTTCACTATGAACTTGGATGTGTGCCTCGATGAAGAGATGTGTGGAGATATCGGGTTTTCGGTTTCAATTACCCCGTGCCTTCCAGTCAACTGATCATTTTTCATTTCAATAAATCAGTTCCCTAATTTTTGCATTCGTTGCAAGATTTAATACTTGTTTCTTCTGTTTTGAGTTAAAAAAACAGTAACATTGGTTTCTTTCCTAACTACGTTTCGGAATTAGCTAAATGTTATTTCGATGACAATATTTCCTAACTGCTTTTGTAAGTCATTATTACTAATGTATACCTCTTTTTATAACGTTATAATTTAGAGAAAATATCACAAAATTCCATGTGAAGGCAGAAGTCACTAACACCGGTCCATAACATAGATTGGACCGAAACATAAACAGGCCTCACGCCGCATTGCTGATTTATCCAATATTGAAGGGACATATGATTCAGTAATCAGAGCTTGAGTATAATTCGCACTCCAAATAATGGCGAGCATTCGGGGTCAATTAGAACGTAGCGAATGGACCAAAGTGGGAGGCTATTTTTGTTTGGGCGGCGGGACTGTTTTAGTGATTTATTAGTGTTCTTTGCCGCTACTCGAATGTAATGTTATTTGGATTCTGTTTGCCGAAGTGGTGGTAAATAACCCCCTGTGATTGGACACCTGATGTGTGACAGGGCAAAAATCTGTTTTGTTATTTAATCCCGCGCCCTGGCCTCAGTGTTTGATTTTCCTTTCTGTCTGCTGTGGCTCCCCATCAATCTCCTGTATCAATTAATTCACTGGTTCAGTGAGCATGTATCCAAACAAAGGAGTATATTTTTACGAATCATCCGTTACACTCTCATATATAAATATTACCTGATTACGTTTAATCTGATAAATATTTATTTGTAATTTGTTTTTTTATAGAAAATGTAATTAGATTTTTTTGGCATTTAGAAATTCCAACTGTTTTTTGTAGTGATAAATGCTAACATATGGATCACTCCATTAGGAGTTTTTTTTTTGTATCTCTTCTGATGAATTAAAAACAATAATAGAATTGATTATTAAGATGGAAGAAATATTGTTCATCGTCTCTGTAATTTCTTGAAAAGAAAAAAAAAAAGAAAAAGTGTGCGATTAGAAATGAAATATTTCTCTAAATAATTTACTGACAGATTATTTTTATATATATATATTTATTTGTTTGAAAAAAAAATCATGTCTATATTATTTTAAGTAGGCAACATAAATTTTGGATTTTAATTTTAATTTTTAATCAAATATATATGAGGAAATCTTCTACCAATAGCTTAACCAAGTAAATTTTTTTTTCTCAGATATTTTGAATGGATGGGCTCTTTCAGCTAGATAAAAGTACGTTAATGCCTTAAAATATAACACAGTTACAGGGAAAGGCATATAATATATAACTAGTCAAATGTCATAATTCATTTAATTTAAACAGATATTATATTATTGGGGTTATGAAAAAAAGAAAGATATTTTCAAGTATATGCAAGGGTATGAAATATATATACATGCAAAGATAAATTAATTTTTAAATATTCAGTGTTATAATTGTTCGTTTCACGATAACTATTTTGAATTTCTACAAATAATAAGAACTCCTACCATTTTTCTTTTTGTTTTTTTTTAGCGCTCCTTCCCCGTCCTCACACAATCAAAATAAAATGAATGCGCCTATGCATACATGGGTATTTTAACAATATGAAAATTTTAAACACTTGACAATGTGATGGTATAGTCTCATACAAAAGACACCGTGAGGATACGTTGTCTATAACTGTGGATTAGTGAAAGTTAGTTACTAAGTGGAAGTTAGTAAAATAAATTAACAACAGTATAGTAAATAAATCTTCAGAAAAAATAAAAACAATTAAAATAAATTTTGAAAAACAGTAAAATAAAAATATATTTTTTCATAAAATTCTTAACATTACAGTTTCAAAGAATAAATGAATTGTCAATACAAAATGTATTATTTCGGAAAACAGTTCAAAATCATTTTTAGTTCAAACCGCTTTATTTTACATTATTTCATTTTAATATTTAACGACACTTCGGGCCATATTTGCTCATTTTTAAGATTTAGAATCATCCCTATAATATATATTTTATAAAGTATTTATCAGCCCATACACAATAAAAGAATTTTTTTTACAATAATTATTAATGAATTAAAACTTATTCCTAACATAATTGTGTAATCCTAAAAAAAAAAAATTAAAAATAAGATAAAGTGCAGTAAAGTACTCAGAACTAAAAAGGGTAAATGAATAAATAAAATATGTATTTGGTAGAATTAAATATATATATATATATATATATATATATATATATATATATATATATATATATATATATATATATATATGTGTGTGTAAAATATGATTATTTTACAATTTCAGTTCAATAACTAGCTTCAAATATTTTTTTAAAAAAACGACACTAGAATTAATATGTACACAATGCACCAAATGTTCAGTAAAGATTATGGAATACATAATTATATAATAAAAAGCTTTATGTTCATAGATTCATAATTGGTAAATGCTTGACTATCGTGGATAATGAAGAGAAGAATAGTTGTGGTGGTCAGTCAACGTCGGCATATGTAAAAATAAATATTATCATTCATTTTTGCATTATTTTTTGACTGACCACCCTAACTATTCTTATCTTCTTTATGTTCATAATGTTAATGACGAATTTTCCAATATTGCGTTTTTAATCATCTTACTTTTATATTGTTCATTGATGGAACAGAAATAATATATAACTCTTAATAGTTAACGATTGAGTTAACGGTTATATGAGGTAATGTATACAAGTAAAATCAGTCTATTAAACAAATAAAATGACCTACGTAATATAAAAGAAACGGTTTTTTCTTAACCCCGATATTTTAAAGTGTTTGGAACAGTTTTTTTTCCTCAATTATTGTTTTTTATTTTTTTTAAATAACAGAAACCACCATCTCAATGATGTTTTTGACCGTAACTGTAAGTTGTGTAAATTTTTATGTGAAGATTTAATTTTTTTGTCGACACTTGGCCTAATGCCCTTTCTGGAACGTCGCACAGTGGGATGAGTAAGGGAAAAATCGCGAGATCCCCTAAACCTAGTTATTTTTTAAATTGAATTATTCAATAAAAACAGTAAAAAATTAATATTCTGCCAACTGAAAGTACTCACACGAATTCCAGAAGTTATCAATAAAACAGTTTATCTAGTTTTTGGAGTTAATAAATAAATAGATTTAGCCGATGTCCCTGGCTTTCCCTTACTCGTCCCACTGTGCGGCGTCTGGAGCGAATTGCTGAACGATATTTACGCAAGTGTAATCTTATATATATATATATATATATATATATATATATATATATATATATATATATTTATATAAATTTTCATCATTATATAATATATCATTATATAATATTTAGAATCTTTATCTCTATGTGAGCAACTTAGTTCGTCATTATCCAAAATATAAGTATCATGGACATGAGTCAAATATTAAATCTAGTTAGAAAAAAGCCATAACTGTTAGTTCTTCGAAATACTTTAAGTTCATGTTTATTTTATCTAGCATGTAACACTTCCAGGCTTATCAATATATGACAGTTTTCTGTCTAGAGCTTCTTAGCAGGAGATAATTGCATTTTAGATTAAGTGAGCACTTTATTTAATATCAGTTTATTGAAGATTATCCTAGACGTTACCCGGTACAACTCTCTTCACCCTACTATCAATTTTTAACTATGAGTAAGTGTTTTCGTGTTTGGCATTCAGAATTACTAAAACTACTTTCTTCTATTATAAGAAGCTTATTACAATGTGTATAAAAAAGTGACTTCAACTAAAATTTAGCCCATATTTTTAAAGATCATGTCAAGTCACTTTTATTTATTTGGTGTTACCTTATAGACCTTAATTAAACTTTTATCCATATTTTAGATTTTTTTCTCAAACGTGATTCTTTCTTATAAATATATATATTTCTTACAGACATCAAATTGAACATGACTATTTATGTAGATTGGTTGTCCATTAAACTTTCCAATTATGCCGTGCATAATCATGATCTATAAAGTGTTGTAAGGACTTCTCTGTTAGAATGAAGGATATCTTAAGTTTTTTCAAGTGAGAATTCAATAATAATAAATAATCGAACAAAACGAAAAAAATATTTCTAGCAAACTCCAGCGTTTGATCAAGCCGTCTGATAAAGATTGAGAATCCTCGTTTTAGGAATAACAAACATCAAAATTGGGTTGGCCAAAAAAACTATTTCTGTGAAAGTTGGAGGAAAACATGTCAGTAATTTTTTTTTTTTCACTTCTTGAAGGAAAGACTCATGATGAACTTGTATTAGCTGCGGAAATTTCTCTTAGAATTATGAACAAGGATAGGCTGCAAAATTACAGAGAGAAATGCCAATAGGGCAAGAGGGAATTTTTTCATAAAATATTAAAATAAAAAAGAGCTTAGAATCATTGAAAAACAAATTGAAACTTAAAAAGCCAATATAGCCAATATAAAAATAAATTAATTGAAGAATAAATTATCTGAAAAAATGTTTAAATTACACTAACATAAATATCATGAAAGATATATTATTTAAGTAAAAATTAAGTAAATTTTGAATAGTATTAAGATGAGTTCAAAAGTGGAGAACGTTCATTAATTTTATTTCCACTAGATGATTAAATTACATTAAATTTTTAAGTGTCTGTTCAATATTAAAATCAATCTAAAATTATAATTAGTATTCTATTGTAATTCCAAATGGAATTTATTTCAGGTAAGTGTACCAGTAATAGACACTTTAAGATAAATTATTGACATTAATGTGAACTACAGCTTTAGTTCTGATGGTGAATCTTTGCAAATGGGTTTAATACTCAGCATATTTAGAATTTTTATTGATTTTTTTTTCATCATACAATCTATTATTTTATTATCCATGAAAATCGTAGAAAATTCTGATGGCGTTTATTGCACCAGTAATAGACACACAAGTATTGGATCCAATACGTTTTATACATAATTAAAAAAAAAAAATGCACAGTTTTAAACTATGAAATCGGAATTTAAAGATGAATGAAACAAAATTTCAAACTTATCTAGAAAAGAAAAGTGATAAGAAAACATACCTGAAACGATGATCTACCTTTGCTCCATTAACAATTTTATATAGTTTTAAATTTGGATTTTTACAAACTCTCTATTTTTTTTTCTAGAGTTATCCTCCAGGTTTGGTGCCATTTTCTCATATGTTTTTTATGTATATTTTAGGCCAAAGGTCACCAATTATACACAGTTTTTATATCCTGTATTCTTTATTCGACGTTTCGGCTTCAGGAGCCATTTTCAAGATCCTGCAAAACATAATATTAATTTCAAAGAATGTCGTTATATTCATCACGGCATTCTTTGAAATAAGAGAATGACTAAAGGACGAATCATATTGCAATGATAGATTTTAAAAATTTTATGGCGCGGTGCATGTTTTGCAGGAAAATGTCTCCTGAAGCCGAAACGTCGAATAAAGAATACAGGATATAAAAATGTGTATAATTGGTGACCTTTGGCCTAAAATATATATAAAAAACATATCTCTATTTTTTTTATAAAATTAAATAAATAACCATTTAAACTGAAAATAAACCAAAAATATTTTTTAAAAATGCAATATCTTTACTAATAATGCTCGGATTTCGATGAAACATTTTTTGGTCTTTAGGAAATTCAAATAACTGATTATAAAAATTCCAAAAAGTAAGTCAAGTATGTTGTAAAAGTATACGATTGAATGATTATTATGAGCAGTTTAAATGGCTGAGAATAATCACTTAATCCTCTACGGGGGGTAGATCATTCTTCTTGAATTGGCTCAAGAGAACCGCAATAACATTCGGCGGGGAGAAGAGTTGTGAATTACCACTAATGAATGATTAACCGGACACGGAGGACCACCAAGAAGAATAGCCGATGGAGCGAAAGGAAAACATGGCAAAGAGGGGGCAGATGCGGCACTGCCATATTTATACTGGGGCAAGGGTCCCGCTAATAGTGGGGTCCCACATTGATGCCTAGTGAGCCTTGCAAATCCCACTGAATAGCCATCCGATACGCTCAGCTGTACCGCAATAAACTTGTTCACGCCTCCCAATCAGGGGACAATCTATTTTGTTTTTTCTATGATCTGTCCCGTGAAATTGTAGCACATGTCCCGTACCCACCTCCCTGTTTTCACACTTGTTCCAAAGGCAACACCCTCCGATTGAAACATCCTTTCCAGATGTCTGGGGCCATTCAAGTACGCCAATTAAATATACAAATGCTTTGTTTTCTGTTTGCCCGTGCTAGATCAACAAAAAGGGTGCAAGTTATTAAGGAACAAATCAATTCCTAATCTCCATGCAAGTTGTCACAGATAACGATATTTAATTTTATAAATGTTAATCACGAAGTACAAAATTAGGCACTGAATAGAATCATCGATTAGTTGTGCATATGCATTTATATCTGTAGAAAATATTAAATGTATACAATATTGAGCAATATAATCATAAGAGTGGCCTCATATTATCATTCATTTTTGTTGAGAAAATCCAATTTTCCGTAACATAGCTTCAATCTTAACCAATCCTAATGATTTTTTTTTTCATGATTCAACTTGAATATTCTTAAATGCAATAATTAAAAACAGTTTCAGTTTAATATATAAAAAAAAAGACTTTTTCTCCACTTTTTGAAAATTACAGTTGTCATATTAATTACATACTAGTAGGCCCGTGCGAAAAATTCGCACAGCATATTGTTATCAAATGCCAAATTAATAAGAAAATGCAACTTATCAAAAGATTAAGACATCAAATGTTACTTTATCGATAAATATTATCCACAAAACAAACAAAAATTAATTTAAATCTTCATTTTTGTTTGGAACCAACATGTATACAAATTTCAGTAAGCTGTATCTTTGCTAAAAATTGTCCGATTGCGATGATTTTTTTTTTCCTTTTGTTGGGAATTTAGTAATCTCTTATATAATTATGGGCATAACCGAGGGAAAAGTGTGTAATTTTTCAGTTATTTGCAAATAAAGTTTATTTTCTTTCATAACTTGTTTGCCTGAATTTTCTGGGTGATTAGACTATTTTGCCAGCCTGAATGAGAAGGAAGCCTTCGAAATTGGTGGCTCAATCTTGAGATTTGGTGAAAAATTAACGATGATATGGCTTGCCGATCAAAAACACCATCGATGAATAATATAAACTACCCCTCTCTCGATCATAGAGACCTCAAGTCGACGAAATGAGACATTTATTCAATGACAGTACTACAATTAATGTAAGGTTGTGTGGATGCGAACCCTATGCCTTGCGTTATCTCAAAAATAGTACGTTTTCGGCTTAAAAACGCAGCATCTGATAGTTCCGAAGGAACTATCCGGGTATGGCTGTACGCATCAAAATCTCTAAGATCCAATTTGTCCCGTATCGATCTACAGACCTACCACCGTTCCATTATCGACGCCTAGCAAAATGTTTGTATCAACTTTTTTTATTTTAGAAAGAAAAACAAAAGTGGAGAATAAGATTCGCTAACCCTCCGTGAAATTCTGAATCCAACGGTACCCCATTCGTGGTATTTGAGCATGACAGGAGTTTATATTTGGTACAAAAACGATTTCGAGTCTTACTGTAATAATATATGTATGTATGTCCGTTTTTTATATGAAGGTATGACCATAGAACAATAACATTCTAATTTCGTACTAAGGAAAAATTTACTTAGAATAACGAATTATAAATTTATTTATAATTCTTTATTTATTTAAAATTAATAATAGTATGTAGGATTTTACTTGCTCATTCGCAATTCACAAAATATGAACTAACCAACAAAACGTCACTTAGTTCCTAATTTTAAAAATTATTGTAATGATTACTAAACTAAATATTTAGAAATAATCTAAGAGGAATAAGTATATCATAGTATTAATTGGAAACGGCTGAATAACTATAATAAGAGATTGTATTATATAATATAACCTCAAAGCTATATTTTTTTTCGGTGCGCCATATTTCCGTTAATAGTTGATCAAATCCAAGGATGAGCACTTATTTTAAGATTTTATTCTCCTTTAGGTAGGAAAAATAGTTATATTCCCCCAAATTTCAGAGGAAAAAATGTATGAAGCAAAATAAACTTTATTTGCGAATAACTCAAACTATATACATTTTATTGTTTCATATATTTCACCTATTATTATTTAAAAGATTACTAAAGTCTCTACAAAACAAAGGAAAGGTCATCGAAATCGGGCCATTATTAGCTAAGATACACCTATAATTTGTAATCACGTTGGTTTAAAACACGAATGAAATTTAAAATGTTTTTCTTTTTCTTGGTCGAATATAATTGCCGAGAAAATAAGAATTGATTCCTGCATCATTTGTTACGTTTTATTATTTTATTTCCTTATTATTTTGTCGTTTGTTCACTTATCAATGATCAAAGCGAATTATTCGCATGGGCTCACCAGCATGTATTATTATTAGTGTTTAATAAATAACATATTATTTATGATTATAATTTATTTACTTTACTTTATTTTATATATTGTACATAGAGTGTGAACGTGATCTCTAAACACTATTATAAATGTTCTTTGAGACAGATTGTAATATTTTTCAATCAATAAGTTTTAAAAAATATATATATATTATTTATGATTCAAAATATTGCTATACAATTAAACAAATAAATATGTAATCATATAGGCAACCAAGAAAACATTTAAATAAAAAAATAGTAATTAATACATTTTGTGTTGTTCGTATTGTTTAAATTGAAAGAAAAAGTTTTTTATGTAGATGCATTAAAAGTTAGATCAGACAAAGTATGTTTATTGTCAAAGACTTCCTGCAAAAATGTTAATTGAGTATTCATAATTTTTTAAAAAGTGTTTCAACCACGATAGTCATTCATACTGAAGTTAAAAATTAATTAATTACATGTAATGGTAACGTTTCAAAAATCTAACTAATTTAACAAAACATTGCTGTTCCTATTTTTTTTATTATTATTTTTTATAGTTTTTTTTTTTAGTTTTTAATGCAACTGATTCGGGGCCTTCTCTCAACATGTGATGGAAATCTGTAAAAATAAAAATTGTTTTAATTAGTTTTTGAGTCCGTTTATAATAACTGCGTTAGTCATCGAAAGGTTCTATCGTTCTTAATTACCTTACAGGGGACAGGGAAGTATAATAATTTTCATTAAGCAAACAGGAGTAATAGGCCATTTAATTTTATTACAGTACTAAATTATAAGCGCTCTTTAAGAGCTAGATCATTAGTCATATCCGAGCGAGCTGTGTTCTGTTTGCTCAGGACAGGGACTGATCAATCCGCTCGGCACGCGAGCGTTCGCTGGTAACTACAGCTCACCTCTTGATAACCATTAGATTGGGAGATTAGCAATTTCCATGCCTATGAACCATTAATTTATCCTCCTATGGGCTAAAGGCCTCTTTTCCTCGTATTTCAAATTTACGCTAATTGTGAAGTTGCACTTGAAG
This sequence comes from Nezara viridula, assembly GCA_928085145.1. Lineage (NCBI taxonomy): Eukaryota > Metazoa > Arthropoda > Insecta > Hemiptera > Pentatomidae > Nezara > Nezara viridula. The sequence continues at coordinate 73,312,750 of OV725079.1, read as the reverse complement.
AGACAAACAGTAATTATAATTTCTAACAGTAATTATTCATAAAACTACAAAAATTTTAATACGAACTAGTAAAAATCTTGACATGAGTTAGACATCATAAGTTAGGTTATGATTGAAAAATTCGAACTACACAGCCTTGTGTCTCTAATGCAGTAGTGCAGTGACGAATCTTGGCCTCGCACACTCAGTCTTGGTCTTGATCTTGCCCAAGAGTCTCGCACTAGTCTTGCAGTTACCTATTAGCTTTTTTATATAGAGATATTACTGTATTTTTTTAGATAGTGAAAATCTATCTATGCCCGAATGAAAAATTGGAAGAATTTGTTGCAAAAGTATATTAATTATAGTCAATTATTTACATACAGTGAACTAATATCGTCAAGTATTAGTAACTATTTTGCTTTGGTATATAGTATTGGTAAGGCTGATATTGGTCTCGGTCTTGCAAAGTGGAAAGGCAGTACCGATTTTGGACAACATTATAATGCCGGTAAAATTCAAACCAGCATTCAGTCCAATCAGAAAAGAAAAACCCACAATTACTTCACTACAGATGCAATAAAGTGCACCTTTAGTGCAAATAAAGTATGTTTTTGGTGTTATGAATAAAGGAAAAAGTTCTTTTGCTTAGATATTTTTCATTCACAACTAAACCATCTAATACGGTTCCCTAAATTAAAAATAAATCTTAAAAAGTTGTCTCGTGCGATATCAATGTATTAATTTTTATCATTCTTAAATATAAAGTCGATCCTGATTTATTGAATGATTCGTTGGCTTCGTAGGTAAAATTTTTCTTTTTCCGTACATTCTCCTCGCCTCTATCTAAATACTTTTTGAGTCATGCCAAACTAGAATATTCTTTTCTTCATAGGAATTTACTACAAATATATGAAAACTAAAAGGGGTTTAAGTCAAAGACAAGATTCGTCTGAAGCCGTTTGAGGCTACAATCTATAAAAAAAAAACGATTTTTCTTCAATACCGCAGCCGCTGTTGCACGCAAGGCGTGAGGTTTAGGTCTTAGGCTATATTGGCCGAAACTCTACATACAAAAAAATAAAAAAAATATTTTATTTTGAAATAGTTGAATAGCATTTGTTTTCGAACATTACTTATTTATTTTCAGATGAAGTTAGTTAAGGGTACGGTCAAAAAGACTATATACTCATTGACTTGTCGCCGTATTGCCTTCAGCAGTGCTAGACGGAATGTCCTGAAGAAGACTTACAATGTAGTTGGACGTTGGACGTTTAGTAAATATGCTATTATATAATATAGTCTTTTTTTTTAATAATATAGTAACTTCTTCTGAAATTAGAATCATACATCTCTATATCATCACTCATTTATTCTCGAAACACAAAAAAACAAAAAAAAAAAAAAAAAAAAACGCATAAGAAGGAAGTAAAAAGTTAAAAGAGATGAATATTAAAAAAATCTATAAAAACTAATAATTCGATAAAGGAAGTAGAAAGGGAGGAAATAAAGTAGATAAAAATAGTAAGAAAGCTTTAAGATGCTCTTGCTCGCTCTGTCCACATTCTGAGAGAAAGAGAGAGAAAATGTTTAGTCTAGCTTATGGTCGTAATTTAATCTTTCTTGCTTTGAAATTTCATTATTTTTTGTGTTAACAATTTCAAGTGCATAAACTTTTAAAATATTTACATTTATATATATTTCTTCATATTACTCTAAGGTATCTTTAATTCAAACCGGATCTGAACAAATGCCTCAATCAGTTATGAGGTCGCGGGAAAGATATTACCATAACTGAAAACTAGGCAAAATTTAAATAAATCTGCAATAAATCTCAGCATTCGCAACTCTTGGAGAGGAGAGAATAATAAAATGAAGAGAGGGGGAAAAAAAAGGGCGGGAAGTACCGACGGGGGGTATTAAAGGTACGAGTAGCGGATTCGAGTCACGTGGAGCTAAGATTAAGAAGGAGAGGATTAAGATGCAGATTAGAAAGGTCCCGAGTGATATAATCATCACCGGTGAGCCCCGGCCCACCCTGAATACAGATCGCCCAAATCCCGGGACCCTCCTCCATTGATACCTTTAATCTTTATCTACCGGATAGTGGAGCTCTGCCAATTGGACTCCCTCGACTTCCAATAGATTACTTCATCCATTTTATAATTCATTTTCAGTTTTGTTGGATTAGAAAAAAAAACTATTTAAAAAAAATCCTAAATTAGAACTATAGAATAATTGAAAATTATATTTATATAGATCTTGCATAGATAAGATTTTTGACGTTTTGGAATGACCCTTTGAACCATCAGGGGTAACATAGAACTGAAACATAGATAAAGACAAATGGCAGATAATGACTGAAAATCAATATACAATAAAGAATATTGAAAGAATGCTAAATTATTGATATAAATTAATAAATTTATTTCCACATTTAAGTGCATGTATGCCTCAAGGTGAGTTTAATAAAAATCAGAATTAACTTTTGATCCTATGTAACCAACGAAACCCTACACCATGGCCTTCATATCCACTTTTCCTAGACCTTATTTAGAGAAAAATTTTTCAAAAATCAAAACCTTACATATCATCCAAATCCACTTGCACAATCCCTATCTGGCTCTACCATCCGGTAGGAACTCCTCGAAAGTTGAAGCGGCAGTGGCCCAGAGACCCGTTGTAAGAATATACCGGAGTTCTGGCAATGGCCAGATTATCCACTCAAGCCATGTATGTCTGGTTATAGCGCCTCTACTTAGCCTCCACTGGTCCTTAATTACAGTAATGCGGCTGAGTGAGAGGCGCTGGGATCTTCTAGAGGCCTGCGTTTCCTTCCACAAGTGTGGGAAAAGGCTAGGCTTGGAGATCTTGGGTGAATGAATTTTGTAAATATTGTATAAGAGCATGTGTGTATTCAAATAGTTATTTTGATTAGTTTACTTTAGTTTAAAACATTTACTTCTAGTATTATTATTTTAATGTGTATTTATTGTACATAATGTGGATGAGCTACTCTTTTATTATATTACTATTATCCTTAAATGTGACAGATTGTAATATATCTCAATAAAGAATTTTCAAAAAAATCCCACAAATATGTTGGGAAACACAAATGTTTAACTATATCCGGAATGAATAATTTTTTTTAAAGTTTTACTAATTTTTTTTTCAACTTTTACGCTTTGTAATCAATTATTATGACGAAGTTTCTAATTCTGCGATGAGTTGTTTCGATAATAGCAGATTCCTCTATATATTGGGAGAGATGATAGCATCAGAGTTCTGCGATGAGTTTAGAAACTTGCCCTTTTTTCAGTTGGATCGCGAATTGAAATAATCTTTACCGTTATTAGTATAAATAATTTATTATTTCGATATACTTTCGTATTTGTCGTTATCTTCATCTAAATAATTCCGAAGAATGACTCCTACTTTGTTCGAAACATCCACGCACATACAAACTAGTTTATACTTATAACTCCTCCTGAATTAGTTTTACGATGAACTAAACTTGAACCAATTTAAAATTTAGGTTTTTGTTATTATGGTATTGGCAGATCGATGGCAGGAGGAGCCCTGGAGCTGACTGGCCCACCCCTAAGCCGAAGGGACGGCGATAAGGTGGCCGCTATAAAACACGAGATAAGTTCTAGGCCAGGCGATAAATCTATTTTTGATGTATTTACAAAGGGTTTGTCTCGGGAGGGTTTGGGACAACAGTTCGCTGAATTTATGGCGCTCTGAGCAACGGCCGGAAAACCATTGATTTGTCGTTTAAAAGGGGTCCTGGCCTAGATCAACATACCCCTAATGTTACTTCTGTTTACGTACCTTCCCACCTCCCCAATGTTTCACCTTCCTCTCCCTCCCCTGCCTATTGTTAATTAACATGTGTCTGTCCATATCGTCAGGGCTAAATGTGTTCATTCCGGTCTTTGTTGTTTCATTTCATTTAGGGGATCGCCGATCGTGAAATCATAATCTTCCTGATGAATATTCATCAGGTAAACATTTCTCAATGTAGAAACTGTATTTACAGTTCTATCGATTGGATCTATTGAACAATCAAAAGTCTTTTTGCCTGGCAAGTATCAAGTATTTTCTGGGAAAATAAAGTTATTATTTAATACGTTTTCGGCCAAATGTCACTAATTAGATACGTTTTTGTTGTATATATTTTTTTCCCAATGTGTCAGTTTCTTAAGCCATTTTCAAAAATCTATTATGCACCATTTATAAATTATTTTTCTTTAATATATCATTATTGTATATTTTGTATAGTATTTTATAACGTCCACTCAGACGTATATTTAAGAAACATCAGATTTAATGTCTGCTACAAACAAGAAATCAACGAAATTTTGTATAATAATGATATATTAAAGAAAAAAATATCATATATGGTGTATGATAGATTTTCGAAAATGTCTTAAGAAGCCGGAACGTTGGGAGGAAAAATACAATAAAAACGTATCTTATTAGTGACATGTGGCCGCAAACCTATTAAATGATAACATAATGGAATGACGCCGAACGTAAAAAATATGACAAAAAAAAATTGAAGTTATAATTCCTTAAACAATAAAAATACAATAGCATGCAAAAATTTTCAATTCGACATATAAAGGAGCAAAAAAAATCTAATATTTAGCAGTGTAAAATACAAGTAGATAAGTATAGTGTATATAGGTATGTATATGTTTTTATTTATTTATTTTTAAGTTATTTTATTCTTATTTATCGTATATCTATATATTATTATTCTGTTTAATTTATTGTACATATAGTGAGAATGTCATCTCTGAACACTATTATAAATGTCCTTTGAGACATATTGTAATATGTCTCAATTAAAAAAAAAAAAAAGATGATGAGTAATAATGATAATAAAACGCATAGTGAAACCGAATGTTCGATGCCGACGCCACCAATCTCATTTTATATACCTTCCGCCCACCGATTACCATCCAAATCCGATCCCGCCACATCAGCTTTAATGCAATCCCCACCTTCGCTTCGGTTTACCCTTCGGACGTTTACTAGTCGGTATAGCTAATATTAACTTTTGAGAAATTTTCTGTTACCAAGCCGATCAATTTTAAATGCCAATTTTATTCACCATAACGTAATCAACTAAATTATATTAACCGGACACAGTTCAAGCAATTCGGCGTTGTTTAATCGTCTGAATTCTCCGGTTGTCTCATCCTTCTTCGTAGTGAATGTATAGAAGATGAGTATGAAGATTAAAATAATAGAGTAAATAATGTATGAATTAAGGATGTTACAGAATATATACCAATGGCGGATCCATGAAAACAGTAAGCTTTCGATCTGAAGTCCCTCTCCCCCCTAAATTGGAAATTTTTATTTCCATTGATTTACATTTGTTTTAGTTAATGATCCAAGTTATATACTTTAACGGCTAAATTATGTACTCTTTTGATATTATAACACATATATTTCAGCTACTAAATATAAGCAAATGGCAAGAAAATCAATCTTTATACGCATTATTGTCCCTGTTAACACTTTTTTTTTTACAATCCTTCAAGAGCCACTCAAACATTACTTTATAAATTTCCGTATTATTCTAGAGTAATTACCGTCATAAAAAAAAACTTAAAAAAAAAAATCCAACCTCCCCCAAAATTAAATCCTGAATCTGCTATTGGAAACAACCATATGAACATAATAGTTTGATTAACCAAAAACAACGAATAAAACAATTAGAATCATTTACAATAATACTAGAATTTATATGAGCTCATAAAGTTATATTCCATTTTTATTTTTATTACATAGAAGCTATAATCTGCTATATTAGTATTTAAATGTAATTTCTAACTTTGAGAAAAGCCTTGGTAATTAATAATTAGGGGATGAAAAACTTATATGATTGGTTGTTTTGTCAGATATAACTCAATAAAATAAGTCCTTACAAGTATCAAAATAAAATTATTCTCTAAAAAGTGGAGTATTTCGGATTATTATATTTGTAAGAAGGAGCGTACTTGGTATAAAAATATGACGTGAATTTTGTAAGTATGCCAGTGAGTTCGGTTCCATTTTATGTATTAGTAAAAATCATTTACAAATTTAAAAAAATGAAGAAAAGAATATATTGTTCTATGTTAAATACTTGATATTCTAATTACCAGTAAATGATAAACAATTCTTCCAAACGTCAATTTTTTTAAAACCACAATGTTTTTCAGAAATAAGTTCTACAATTAGCACAAAAAAGTTATAATAAAAATATCAATTTTTTGTTATTTTCAAATTTCAGCTTGATACTTATTTATTTCAATATTTTTTTCGATTTGTTTAAGAATTAATTTTGCCTAAAAACAGATATACAAATATATATTTCATATCCTTGTTTACTTAAAAAAATAGTTAATTTGGGTTTTAACTTGATTTTAATGTACAATATTTTTTATTAATAAATGAATTCGTGGTTTTTTTCAGAATAAAATACCGACAAAAAATGACATAGAGAAATAAAATTGATTTCTAAATGAAAAACCGATAATTTTGTTTTTCAAATACAGGAGTAAAAACGAAATTTTGGACTCGGTAAATGGTCGAAAAATGATGTGTTTTAAAAAATGGAACAAGTATGGCCAAAATATTACAGATAAATAAAATGTAAGTTCAATAATAGTTTCTTTCCAATAGTTTTCATACAATAATTTTAAAAGCAAAATAAATGTTTGGACGATGTTGAAGATTAAAACGAATGAACCCATGATTTTTTATTATTCTGGTTTCTTTAATCTACTTAGTTTTATGTTGATTTGAAGTTTGACTTGAGTTTTTTACATTTAATACGGCCCTGAGAAAAAAGTTAAAGGATTTTAGAGAAAGAAACTATAATAAGAGCCAAAATCTACGAAAGACTACGAAATTTCCAGACCTGACTAGAGGAGGGTGGCAGTAGGGGTTGCAGCCCCTGGAATTATAGATATTGCATTACATATATTGTATAATAATTATAAATAATAATAATTTGGTTTGATACTTACTAAAAGAATTCGGTTTGGATTTAGAGGTAAATGTAATATTTAACAGGGACCCGAGAAAATTAACTCAGCGACTCGGGAGACCTTCCCAAAGAAATGTCTGAGAGGTTTTCATAATTTATCGACAAAAAGTCAAAGAAAAAAAAAAGAAAAGAAGTATACAGTTGGTGCAAACTTGAAGAGCAACATGTCGCTTAACCTTTGATTTATTTAAAATTATTGTGAAACGGATTATAATTTGAATTGGAATAATCTCTGCCCTGAAAGATTTTTTTATCTAAACCTTTTGAGATATTCATAGCTATAGACTGAGTCAGAGTAGGAACAAAGAAGGGAGGGGAAGAGAGTACTAGCACGAAACATTATTTATAAATTAATCAAATAATATTTGTTTCTACTTTCTAAATGTTTAGACTTTTATTCGGCCAATAAAACTAATTAATGTCAAGAGATGAAACAATTTATTTTTTCATTTCTCCCCTTTTCATCTACCTTGCCTTTTCGGATATAGAAGGATTTTCTCGGGCTAGGAGAGAGGGCGGAGTTAATGTCAGAGTTAAATACCCGGGACAGCGACTCGAACTCGTAATCTTCAGGTCACCAGGCTGCCAGGCAAAGCGTGTATTGCAAACGCGTCCATCCGACCACCCTGTCCCCAACTAGAAATACATTGGCTAAAATAATTACCGTTGACTATTGATTATGCAGGTAGGAAGGGATGAAACAAGAGTTGGAAAAATTAAGCCACCTCTCCTCTTCCTTTGTCAAGTATTGTAGCTGTGGCCGTCAACTGACCGCTACATGTTTCTTAATTGTTATCGATAATAATAATTCGATAGTTAAGGAAGGATATTTGGAAACAGGAAACGAATAAAATATGATGAAAATTTTCATTATTTTTATACTATTCATAAATCCCTTGGTAGGAACCAGGGGTGCCCAGAAGGGGGGCAAGTTGCGCCATAAAAATTTTTGAGGGGAGCATATGAATTTTGAACGACAAGTGATTTATTAAATATGCATAAATTTTAAATTTCCAAAATACAAAGAACATTTATACGCCATGATTATTCGTCTGTCGAAAATTTTATATGTTTTACAGCTACAGTACGAATAAACACTTTATAACAATTACACACGCATGAATAATTGATAAACAATAAAACAACTAATACAATATAAAATAATAATTATTTTGAATAATTTATGTCTAAGAAAAAGTAATCTAGTTCTAAGTGAAACTCCTAGCTGAACACACCTCCTTGAAGAAGACCTGCAAAGTCGGGTCGCAACGTCGGCTTCCAATAAAATAGTTTTACCACTATTTAGCCTATTTATGACCGCAACCCCGGACCATCTCCTTCCTTTAAAAAATAATAAAGGAAAATAAGAGAAATTCTAAACAATAACATGTATAAAAGATTATTTTATGACCCCAAATAAATTCGGCGGATCATTGTTTATGCTGGATGTTGCAAATTAAAACGGTGTATCCACGCATGTTGAGCAAAACCGACAATTATACGACATCCGTCCAAAGAGGGAGCATATTTTGACAGATTTTTTTAATTTTCGAGGGGAGCAAAATTCGACAATATTATAAATTTTAGAACTAAAGGACAAGAGCAAAAACATGGAACACCGCAGCAAGTGTAATCGTATACGATTTTTTCTAATTTTTTTTTCCTACCCCCAGGAATTTATTTATTACAAAATACAATATATAAATGTTATATATACATTTTTTTTTATTTCCTTTTATTGCCCAAGGATTTTTTCTAATTCTACCTTAGCTCTGGTTTCAAGAAAAGTTGAGCAATGAAATATATTGGGAGGTGGGAGGGAAGAGTAGGTTCTTGCGATATTGACCTATAGGGGGGGATGGGCACCCCTGTTTGGAACAGAGGATTTAAATTTAAAGAGACCTGCAACCGCAAATTGGATCGCTATGTGTTTAAGAATGAGAACATACGTCACTGCTGCAAAAAAAATTTGCTGAATCGATCTCTGCTTGCGATTGATGAGGGTACAGATTGGTTAAAGCTGTTCCTAGATTCCTTATTGCTTTATACAACGGCTTTGAACAAACCCAGCATGGTATAAATCAATCAGGTAATCGGATTTGTGAGGGGACAGGTGTGATATTCCTCCAAGACCATAAACTGTTGACAAACAAGGATAACAGAGGTCGCTTTTTGCGGTACCTCGGCTGTCTTTGTGCAGCCAAGGCTGGTCCCAGATAAGCCTACAAGTTGCTATCAGAAGATAGCGCCGGCACGTGTGTCTTAGTCCGCCTTACACTGAAGGCAATTCTTCATTTAAACTATTTTTATTTAGAAAGTTGTGTTTTTGGAGATAATGAATGGAGATAAATAACGATTTCTAAGCAGAAGTTATTAATTTTAAAAATTAAATAAGCCAGAGGTTTTAGAATCCTACAACAGCCTTGTCTTTCCGAATCGGTAACTTATATTTGTTTGCATTAAGATTTGGCTGAATTCATATCTCCGGCACAAAGATCAAATATTATAAGCTTACCTTCTTAATTAAGGAAATACAATGATGGTTAATCCTGTAGATTCTATGAGTCGTCAGTAATGATTGATGATGACCTGCGATTCATCAGCTTAGTGGATCATTAATTCACTCTTTTATTATATTGAATATCCATTAGCACTTAGAACACCTTAAGAAATTATAAATTTTCGCTGACTTCTCAGACATTAACTTCCGGCTCTTATTGCAGTTAAACCCTTAATTCTACAGCGTATTCCTCATTCCGAATTCCCAGACGGTTTAGTTTTCCACTTGGTCAACCTCCCAACATTAATTCTTCAAATTTCAAGTCTTATTGTGGTATAATTTGAGGTGTTCGCTTGATATTGGAGGCAGTGTGTGAAAAAACCCTTTCGCCTCTAATGTTCACTTTGAATCATTGCAGACAGACTTTGTCCGACTCCTCCGTTAAGAACTGAGTGTTCAGAATTTCAATGGGAGAGCAATATGTAATTGCCTTTTTAATTAGTGCACACATATTCCTTTTTTCTGTTGGATTTGTAAGACCTTGTTAAAACAGCCTTCTCCATTTCTGCCTACCTTGAGCAATTGATTTCCAGTCATCTGCATTTAGCTCTGAGTATTTTTATTGATTCGATCGTTCATTTAGCGATCTGATATTCTGCAAGTTGTCGTAATTAATTATGTAACAATAAAATATACTATTTGCTTAAGAATTATTTATAAACATTCTTTTGACACTATTCTAATACCATCGTTAACTTCTATTGATATTCTATATGAATGTATAGCTCTTCTGCACTGATTAGATATCACTCTTATCCCATACTTTTTATTTCGTTTATATCGATGGAGTCAAATTTCGCATTTTGTCCCTTTTTATTTTTTATTACATTTCCCTCGAACTTCCATGCTAGTAATCAACTATTTATTCGATTAGATACTTTTGATATCATATTATTTGATACAAGAGCACAAATCCATCTGTTTTTTGTCCTTCCACCTGGTCTCTTGTCTACTATTGAGGCATTCATTTTTGTATAGAGGCTTTCTGGTGGATTACTCTTTAGATTAAATTAACCTTTCCGATGTTAATTTCATATTAATTAGGATATTAGCTATTTTAGTACATGCCCAGAGCGAATAGCTTTTTGTTACCATTTTATCTCTTTTACCCGGATATTAAGGCCTTAAACAAAACATCAGATTTCCAAAATCTAAATGCCTGTTATTCATATTTATTTGACCAACATCAATACTAAATATGCTGTACAATAATATATCAATAATAGCATATACAATACAAATAAAACAAAACTTCCTACTGGTAAACCAATAAGGTCTTGAAGACCAAATTATTCCCTCTTTCTTACAACCTAGGTTCTCCATTTCTCTTATGTCCAATCAGAATTATTAGAACCAGAAATTTTTTTTTTTTGGGTATAATCTGTAATTCACCATTTATTTAGTGTTAAATGGTGTGATTCTTAATGTCCAAGTGTTTTAATTAATATTTAGTCTTTTGTATCCTGGTACATAATTTTTTTTTATATTATTGAAATTTACAACTGTATTAAATGATAAATACAACAAGTAAATATGAAACAAATAACATGTCATGTGGTGTGATTCTTAATTTCCAAGTGTTTTAATTAATATTTAGTCTTTTATATCCTGGTACATAATTTTTTTATTATTATTATTGAAATTTACAACTGTATTAAATGATAAATACAACAAGTAAATATGAAACAAATAACATGTCATGTGCACATGAAGAGAAACTACCCATTGGTAGCACTCCCATTATATTTGAATATTAGAAGGTCCCGAGGCCATCTTCTTTTCAGACGCCTTGGAGGGTTACCAGCAATAGAAGAGGAAGCAAGTTTGGAAACAAGAGGGTTAGGATAGTTCAGAACTTTATTATGGAAGAATAGGTATCTGGATTGAGCTAAGTCGGAAACGTATGCTACATTATTGTCGTTACGGATGATTTTATTTGTGACAAAGTAGGGAGCATTGAGGATTTCACGAAGGATTTTGGATTGCAGCATTGGATAGGAGAGGAATTTGATGGTATATAAATTCTCCCCTTCTTCGCCTTTATGACTATACGGGGTTTTCCCGTGCCAGGAGGTGTGGAGGTGTAATATACAAGGCTTCTGTAAATAGTGGGAAGTTTAGAGCGTTTGTCTAATAAGTGCTGCAGTAGTCGGTACATAATTTAAGTTATATTATTCCGATTGGTAAAATTGTCGCTAAAAGTGAATGTAACAAACTCTTGAAGCTCTCCTCCCTGCCTATTTACTTGTGATGAGATTTGCCCAATCAAATCTGTGTCTGGGACTAAAGGAAAGAAAGCTGACCACAGATGTTTAAATAGTTAACCACTGCCGAAATAGGTTTTTCGAGAGGCCTTGATTTTAGTTTTAAGTAGATAGGATACCCTGGGCTTGGAGACCGGAATAATTATTTAAAGACTTGAGGAGGAGGGAGTGGGTGAGATTGTAGTGGCGGCCATTCGGGGAGGCGAGGCACACCTGAACCCTCCCCATCACTTCCACCCCCCCTCCCTGCACACACACACACCAGCACACCGGCACCTATAGGCTCGGGCTACACACTCACACGGCCCTCATCTCTTAGCGGCTTCCTTGGGGAAACATAGCCAGCCTATTGCATTAGGCCCTGTCTCCTTCACTCTCGGCTGAAGCTTTTATAGATTTTCCTAAACACAGCCTCCGCTCGTATATTGTAATCCATTTTTTATAGGACCATCCTTGTTGGAACCTCTTCCCTCCCTATTTAACTTTATACACCGAAGTAAAGGGTTAGCTGTTTTCCAGGATACTGTTAGGGAACAGTTGAAATGATTTTGGTTTGAATATTATATAGTACATTTATTATTCTCAATGGATTTTTTAATCCTATTGGATGATGCCAGTTTCTTCATCGGTGCGCTTTCTTTACAACTTCTGGTTATATGAGTGCGTTGTACACTACCACAGAAGATGAATTTATTTTTTACTAAAATAACAATAATCATGATAATAAAATAAAAATTATTTAATATTTCATCACGTTTATTCATAGGCGCAGAATTTACATTATGGTTGGGGGGACACCACCTTCCCTATCCGCCCCCCTCCAAAAAAAAGTCTCGGAAATTTATATTATTTATACAAATTATGACTGATAATTAACATAAATATTCTAAAGCGAACGATAGAATACTATATATACCAATAACTTTATATATTTGTTAAATATTAATTTTTTTTTCGCATATATATACGTATATAAAATATATATATATATATATATATATATAATATATAATATATATATATATATATTTGAAAATATGTTAACAGAGTAATTGAACAAATTGCATAAATTTATTTTTATTTAACGGTTCGAGGCTGTGAGATGAACCCTCAGTTCTTCGAGGCTCCATTATTTTTCGCTTGAAATGTAATAAAATCTTCCCGTAAAAATGGAAGGACGCAAGGTAGATTAATACTAACTGATTTAGATTTTTGTTCTTCGAAAGATTGGAGGGAGAGGGCAAAACGATATTCTCATCCCCTCTCTTTTCCTGGGCATATTCTCCTTCTCACGTTCCGACCGAAGTCTGCGCCTATGTGTTTATCTATTTCTATCATCATTTGCATTATTTCTAACGTTCGGTTAAATAATTAGCTGATCGAACATAAATATAATAGGAGACCTTTACACAAACAGGTGCAATAAATAAAAAGTATATATTCTTCCATGTTATATACTTTGAGGAATTAGTAAATTATAATTTTCTAATTATAGTATTTCAATAAGATTCATTTAATAAATTTACAAAGATAAAATTATTTCTGGAAATAAATAAAAAAATATCGACTGACTACATAAAAATATTTGTATGTAGTTTAATTTTTTTAAAAAGCCCTTACTGCGGCCCCATAGAAGTAGTGTTGCCCAAATGCGAGACCGAGAAGAGTCTTGGTCTTGCAAACGCAGTCATGGTCATGGTCTTGGTCTTGAGCAAGAGTCTCGCAAAGGTCTTGCAGTTACTTATTAGCTTATTACTAGAGAGATATTAGTGTAATTGTTTAGAAAGGAGAAACCTAACTAAGCCCGAATGAAAAATTAGAGATGTTAAATGCAAAATTATATTGGTTATACCAATTATTTACATATAGTAACTAAGATTGTCAAGTATTAGTAACTATTTTTCCTTAATTTTTATTCAAAAAATTGATTTTTTTCTACCAATCTTGTATTTGGTCTTGCAACAGCTAGGCAAAACTACGTAGTAGTGAGGATCGGAAATGGTAGTGGAACGAGGGAGTTAAGTTTTGGGAGAACTAACCTTTTTTATTTATGTTTTTTTTTCTAGCCATTTGTATTTTCTTTAAAGTGTTTAAAAAAATATTACTTTTATATTCGTTATTATAAAATGTATTTTATCCTGAAGATAAAAATAACTATGAAATCAAATTAATAGCTATTTTTACCAAGCCATGAATATTCTTTTAGACTTATTATGTAAGGGAGACATTTACATTTCAAATTCAATAACATGTTTCGAAATAATGGAAACAAAACATATTTGTCTTAAATTTTCTTATTACAATGCTCACGATTAAGCAATATTTTTTTAGTAAAGATAAAATTAGAGAAATTTCAGTTAGACTGTAGGAGAAACTTGGATTGTTAAATTAAGATTATGAACTGCATACATCGGGATAACTCTACTATCCGGGATTATAAAATTTTACAACCCCCAAACCTCCTAAATTATGTAAATCCGCCATAATTTTTTCATTGTCGCTGAGCCGCCTATGAGGGTTTTACTCTACTTTTTTTTTTTCAAACCATTTGATAAACGATTTTTTTCTCTTAAAATTTCATATATCTATATTTTTTAAAATTGCAATATTAAGTTTTATCATATAAATATTAGTGTATTTTTTGGTTAGCAGGAAATAAACTTTTTTTTAATGGTATTTATTGAGGAGGAGATATACTTTATTAAAAGTAATGCTACCATACTTCATAGGGATGCTTTATACGCAGCATATTAATGAATTCATATGGGCATAACTCTCACATACATTGCTAATGATATATAAAAATATATTACATTATCATAGTTATACAGAAACGCCAAATGTGTGTTATCTGTCAATAATGAACCAACTATTCCATCACAATCCTTGCAGTCACACATTTCAGCCATTGAAGAATGGTGTGCAAATCGGAGAATTAAATTAATCCAACAATTCCAACAAATTACTTTTATCCTCTGCCGTAATCTATAACACCCTGTCCCACCGAACTCTTTAACAATATTCCACTGATCCCTGTCGAACAGATCCGTTATCTAGGACTTCTTCTTGACAAATGCCTTATCTGGAATCCTCACTAGACTTAAAAGACATGAAAATACCAACAGATTCCGACTACAACAACACTTACTCGACAAACGCTCTAAACTTCCAATGTTCTACAAAAAAACTCATTTAAACTACCATGATCAGACCCATTTGGACATATGGTATTGAACTTTGGGGCTCTACAAAAACATCAAATTCTTCCCGTATCCAATCCTTACAATCCAAAATCCTCCGTAAAATCCTAAATGCTCCTTATTATGTAACAAATAAAATTATCCATAAGGACCTCAACATTCCTCTTGTGGAAGACTTGGCCCAAACTAGATATACCTCTTTTAATTCTAAACTCTTTGGTCACCCCAATCCTCTAGTTCGTAACCTTTCATCCAATACAACTCTTGACAACCCTCCAAGGCGTCTGAAAATAAGATGGCCAAGAAACCTTCTAAATTAATTTATCTTTGAAGTGTTACTAATGGGTAGCTTCTTCACAAGTACCTTCATGTTATATATTCCTATAGCAGATTAACTAATTTTATATATGTTTATAGTTGTAAATTTCAATAAAATAATAAAAAAAATGTATCTAAACAAAGAAAGTGATTATCACTCATTTATTTATTATTTTTTTTTAAATATAGTGTATCATTTTTTTTTTCGATTTTCGTGCATTCTAGGACAAAGTTATACTAGTACCTGAGGTAGCTAACTTGGTTTTAAGTTATTCTTCGAATGGAGTAAAGAACTTCTTAGGCCATCTTAGGCAATTTTTTCCTTGTTTTTTATTTATTTTTTTCCCTAGAACTTCCGTTCTAGTAATCAATTGTTTCTTCGATTACATACCCCTGCTTTTATATTATTTAATATGTGAGTGAAAATTCTACCGTCTTGTCATCTCTAAAGATTGTTGTTAATTCTGGATTTAATCAAAAACTATTGGAGTGAAAACATATATAGGCTCGTTTTCCACTTTTTTTAGCAGAGTGAATTAGTCAGATTTTCGATGTGTAACGCTCGGGTAAAATCGGCTAGAGTTGACTAATTGCAATGTTTTTGTATATGCATTAAAATATCCCAGAAACTAAAAATCGAACCTGGATATTTTAAACGAGGGAATTTTTCAGTATTTCATCCTCTCTGTAATAGGCTATTATTCAATTTTTTTTTTTAAAGTGACGCCGTGTAAGCCAGCCAAAAAGAGAAAAAAAGTGTCGAAAACCAAATAAGGAGTTTTATGGAAGATATGGATTAAAATATCTCAGAAACTAAAAACAGACCTGCATACTGCAAGCGAGGGAAATGTTCAGCATTTCATCCTATCTGTAATGGGCTATTATTTATAGTTTACATTTCATATTATTAATCTCGCTTTGGTGATGTTTTCATTTCTATCGTGTGGTCTAAACAACACACCTTCGTTTTTGTTTTTTTTATGATAATCTTTCCCTTTTCCTTTATTTCTGCTAAGTTGTTAATATATGCTGAGGCTCTAGGATCTACTGTTTGCACGGAGGAAGTTTTACGTATTTCATTAACCAAAAATGTAAAATATATATAAATATATATGTGTGTGAGTGTGTGTGTCTTATTTATTTTAATTATGAACCTTTACAATCGATTCACTTATTAAAAGTTCGTCTCATTTGAACACTTTTCGAGAAATATTATTTACATTAAATACTTAATGAGAGAAAAAAAACAATAGAATAGAAACTAATATCTTGTGATCAATGCGAATGTAATACCTTCATCTTTACTACTCTTAGCTTCTATTATCGCTTAGCGAGCGGACAATATAAGCCTCTGTCTAAAAAAATATATTTAAAGGCCTTTTCAATCCTA
This sequence comes from Nezara viridula, assembly GCA_928085145.1. Taxonomy (NCBI): domain Eukaryota; kingdom Metazoa; phylum Arthropoda; class Insecta; order Hemiptera; family Pentatomidae; genus Nezara; species Nezara viridula. The sequence goes on along the minus strand of OV725079.1, from coordinate 73,295,988 downwards.
AAAGAATATTGGAACATTCCGATTATTTTCATAATAAATTTTATAATTCCGATCCCAAAGAATATATATATTCTTAAATCGATAACTTTTGAATTGAATATTTTTGCAGTGGGTTTTCTATCCTTCAAGGAAACCTCAATTTTCCCTTTAAATGCGTAGCAGATAAGGTAGGAAAAATCCACGAGAATGGAGATAAGATAAAACAGCAATGGTGGACATATTTTAAAGAGTTATAGGAAGGGATAATTTTTTTTTCATTTACGATGTAAAGACAAATACAGTTGTTTGGTTGTACAGCTTAATATGATGTTTTGTTAGTGTAAACTATAGGCAGGCATTCCTTAGCTCCTCGGGAAAAAAATAACGTTTTAAATTAATTATAATAATTAATTTTCTTCATAAATATCATTAAATATCATAGGTAAAAAAAAAATCATCCCCTTACCTCGGGCAATTCATTAAGAACGATGTGGTAGAACATTAATAAGGTTTGATACAATATTGAATTTAAACAAGCCTTATCTTGGATAAGTATATCACACCTGGTTATACCAAGTCTATAGGCTAGGGCTATAACTAGATCTAGCTAGAGTTGCCCAAAATCGGTCTTGGTATTGGTCACTTCGTAAGACCAAGACCGTCTAAAAGTTGCAAGACCAAGACCAAGAATGGTAAAAAAAAATCTAGTTTTTGAATTAAATTAAGCTTACTTGACAATTTTAGTTACTATATGTAAAGAATTGGTATGAACAATATAATTTTGCATTTAACACTTCTAATTTTTCATTCGGGCTTTGTTAGGTTTCTCCTCAATAAGTAATTACAGTAATATCTCTATAGTATATTATGAAATTATAAGACATGATCTAGTCTAGTGAATTAAGTATTGATTGCACTTCAATGATTAGATTAATGTAAGAGGTCCCTAGGCTATTTTCTCCTCAGGCGACTAGGAAGGAGGAAATTGTTATGAATGAAAGGTTATGAACAACAGGGTTAGGATGATCAACGAGTTTGGAATTAAAGGAATAATATCTGATTAGGGCCAATCTGCAACGCAAAGGATATTAAGATCTTTAGGGATAATTTCATTTATGATATAATAAGGATTTTACTGAGGATTTTGGATTGTAGGAATTAGATAAGAGAAAAATTCGATGATTTTGATTTGATCCTTTTCTAATTATTTCTAAGTATATTTAGTTATATTTTTTTGTTTTGTATTTTCTTGATTTTGTTATTATGATACAGCAGGTAATTTCTTTTTTCATCTGCGTAGTTCAGGTAACATGGATCAGTAAATAGAAAGAAACGGCGAGTTGGAGTAATTTTGAGTTAAAGAACGAAATGTAGTATATTTGTCATGGATGTAAGATTTTACTGTTGGAGTGTTTAAGTCGTTATGTATAGCGTTATTTGAAATATACCAAGGTGCGTCAACAATTTTTCGTAGAATTTTTTATTGTGTTGTTTATACCCCAAAGTTCTGCTCCGTATGTCCAAATTGATCTCAGTAGTGTGTTGTAGATCAGTCACTTATTCTGTAAGTTAAGTGAGGATATGTAACAGAAAATGTGAGTTGGCAATATCGTCTAGTAAGTTGTCGTCTTTTTAATTTCTATGTATGTTCCAAGTAAGTATGCATTTTCTTTTCTTGTCTAAGTAGATTCGTACATAGTTCTTTTAAAGCACTGGATTCTTATCAACCGTTATTGGTGGGCATGAGGCTTTCCTAAGAGAGAAACTAACGTGGGTGGATTTGTCACTATTTATTCTAATTTTCCATTTCTCAAAACATTTTCAAGATCATAGAGATGGACAATTGATTGTATTTTGTGTGAAGAAAGAATGGACTGAACAGCTAAAATGCTTCAATTGTTTGGAAAGCAAATCTTCATCTCTCTGAACAGTGTTACATTATATTCTTTTTTTTTTTTTTTTTATTTCTTTATGACATTTACAACTGTATTACACAAATACATCAAATAAATTTGGACATAATTACATTATAAAGTTAAGAATTCTTAGAAACGATGCGTTGGAAATGGTGCCTAAATAACCTCTATACACCGAGTGTACATTATCTGTTCTATTGAAATTAAAACATGCACTCCTCTGCCCAGATCCCTAGCGGATCCAGGATTAAATTTTGGGGTAGAGGGCTTCAGCCCGAAAGTTTGTTTTTTCTTTTTCATATATATATAACGATAGTTAATTTTTTTTTTTAATGAAGGAAATAAACTTCCTATGTGAAATAGTGATTAAGTGATTCTTGAAGTTCTATTAAATAATTACTCGAACAATAACACTTTAAGAGATAGTTTTTAATATTTTTTTCTACAAAACATGGTTATATTTTACCATTTTGGGGAGGTGGGGGGTTCAGCACGAAAGCCCCCCTTCCCGTAGATCCGCCTGTGGCCCACATTAGAGCATTTAATAGCCCACCAAAAATAAATAACTACATATATATGAAGCTACATAGTTTTTTGAAAAAATCAATTATTAATAAAAAATTATAGTTAATTAAAATTTAATCAATTAATTAAAATAGCGTAATGTATCTTACCTGGAGTGCTCGTATCCGGAGTGTATGGTGGACTCCGTGGGGCTCCTGAGCTCCAGCTTCTGAAGCCATCTCCGCTTCCTGTGAATGAAAAAAATATATATACATTATGTTTAATATTTAAATATTGTTTAACAGGCCATTTGGATCTCCATTCATAAATGTATTTAAATACCGTAATTAGAACAGGCTTTTGATCGAGTCTGGCACCCAGGACTGCTTTACAAACTCCGTAAATTCCTGCACCCTACATACTTCCTCATTATCCGTTCCTATCTAACTGATAGATCCTTCAAAGTATATCATAATAATGCCTATTCATCCCTTTTTTTCCAGTCCGCTGGTGTTAATCAAGGTAGTATCCTAGGTCCTATCCTTTACACAGTTTATACAGCTGATATCCCAACCCATCCTAACACAGTCATTACCACGTATGCCTATGATACATGTGTCCTATCAGTTAATAACGACCCAACAATTGCATCCCAAACCCTTCAATCACACATCACAAACCTTGAAGAATGATGTCAAAACTGGAGAATAAAAATAAATTCCAATAAATCCCATCAAATCACCTTTACCCTTCGTCGTAAACCTATGTCCTCTTGTCCTACAGTATCCTTTAATAATACCTCACTTATCCCTGTTGAACAAATTCGATACCTTGGACTCCACTTAGACAAACGTCTAACTTGGAATCCTCATACCAGACTGAAACGACAAGAAACAGCTCGACGTTTCCGACTACTCCAGCACTTACTAGACAAACGCTCTAAGCTCCCAGTCAATTACAAAAGACTCATATACATGACTACAATAAGACCTATTTGGACTTACGGAGTTGAGCTTTGGGGCTCCACTAAGCCATCGAATTCCTCTCGTATCCAATCCTTACAATCCCAAAATCCTTCGTAAAATCCTCACTGCTCCTTACTTTGTCACAAACAAAATCATCCATAACGACCTTAATGTTCCTTATGTTTCTGACCTGGCACAATCCAGATACCTATCCTTCCATAACAAACTTCAGAACCATCCAAACCCTCTCGTTTCTAACCTTGCTTCCTCTTCGATCCCTGACAACCCTCAGAGGCGTCTGAAAAGAAGATGGCCTCGAGATCTCCTTTTGTAAATACATTTTTAGAGTGCTACCGATGGGTAGTTTCTCAACAAGTGATTTCATGCTATTTTATTCCTTTGTTCACATTTACTAAATGTATTTTTACTTGTAATACAGTTGTAAATATCATCAATAAAAAAATAAATAAAAAATACCGTAATTAAAATCTTATTTAATAAAAAAACTTTATTTTCATTAGATAAGATGCTATGTCGTTAAAATCAAAATTTAACCGTACCAACTTATTCATGAACAAACATACTCATATGCAAAGTGTAAAATATACATATTATGAAAATATATATTAAATCTTGAGAATTAATATAAGAAGGCACCTCTTCCATTTGTAAATAATTTATTTATTCTCCCTTGGTCGACGTTTCGAGCTGCTGGGCTATCTTGGAGGACAATTTATTATGTTACTGGTAACCATACAATCTTTTTAATATGTAATTAAAAATATTTTTATTTTTAATAAAAACCTTTAATATTTTAATATACCTGATTAATGTAACCATTATAACCAAAAACATTCTTAACAGACATCGCTGTGTCATTGTGTCACATAAATAACATTTTATCAATACTTAAAGATATGTTCAAAAAAATCATTTTTTTAGGAGATAAAAGATTTTTCACTGTCATATGACCTCTTTTTATCTGAGTTTGAATTTTTTACAATAAGTATTAATGTTTGAACATATTTTTAATTCGTGACAAAATGTTAATCATGCACTAAAATGGCGCAGAGTGAGAACTGAGAAAAATGGCACTTTTGTTGAGAAGGTTTTTGATTAAATATAAGGGTCAATAAAAAAATCTCACCAAGTTAACCAAATACGTACTGAAGGAAACGGGAGATGGCATAAATTCAGTAGAGATAGGTTATATTAAACATCCGATTAAAAAGAATGAGAGAGAAAAAAATTGGCATACCGAAAAAGTCAAAAATATAATAATATAAAAATGAGTCAAACAAATTAAATAAAATATAAAAATATTAACAAATTAATAAACACAAAAGAATATTTTCCAAGATGTAATAATATAACATCCATACTTGACAAAATCCAATCGATGCTCAGCTACTCCACAACGGAGACTAAATGTTCATTTATAGTAACATGATGGTTAACATTAACCAGGTATATTTAAATATATAGTGTTTTTATATAAATAGAAAATTACATATCTAACTAATTATATTGTGATCAATAACATTATAAATTGTCCTCAAAGATGGGCTAAGAAACCATCGACCAAGGGAGAATAAATAAATGATTTACATATGGAAGAGATGTCTTGTTATTTGAAAACCCAAGATCACTTATATAACTCTTCCTTAAATATAAAATATAAAATATACAAATATATATTTTTATAGAAGAGACTCTGTACGGTTATATTACCGAAACTATAAGGAATTGCTGATAGATTTGTTAGGAGGAAAGGGACGCATTTAATAGTATTGCTAACGCATCACGCGATATTAACGCTAGTAGAGGCCTTCATTATCTTTTAACAGACCAAACTAACTATTTCTTCAAATAATTGTTGTTAAATTTAAATACTCTATTATAAATACAGAAAGAGTAATGAATGTTTTTCCTCGTGATAAGTTAAACATTAGTTGTTAATCAGCAATTTCTATGTACGTAGGAGTGCGGTGGGTACGGTTGTGACATATTTTTTGGGTATGGTTGTGACACAATTAATTTTTTTTTCTGTTTTTAGGTATTCAGAAAACACTCGATGAAGATCAAAAGTTGATTCTTTCATGCACAAATGTCAAATGCCGAAGTAATTTCTGGTTATTATTTTTTTTTTTAACTTGTCACTGCCGATCCCAACCACTGTCACCACCATCCTCAGGGTGGCTTAGGTTGTGAAATTTTCTTGTTTTTTTCTAATTTGCTCCGACGAGATAACCATTATACTTACGGACAAAATTTTAGTATTTATACGTAGTCAAGTGTACACTTTACTATAAAAAAAAAACACCTTTCTTCTGTCTAATTGCTATAGTAAAAAAATTGGGGACAATTAAATGAAAATTGTCACAAACGTGCCCAGTCTCCCATACATTAAGATTTCCTACTGATTTTCAAATTTCGTTTAAATTAAAGAGCGTTTCGAATGTTTAAAGGAAATTTAATTTTCTCAAGCTATGAAGATTTTTTTATTATTTAGCGATATGAAGAGGCATTATTATAAATGGCACTAAAGCAGGAAGGAGATTTAGAAGCAGCGGATAAGAGGTAGTGGTGGACCAAGCTTCTAAAGCTGGCCTCTGGAATAATAAATGAAGTTGTGGCAATCCGTTTAGTTCGACTGATCCGGATCAGTTGCCTCAATAAATAATAGAGCCACTGGAAACATGAATTATATCTCTCCTCTATGTCGGGCCCATCGGTTGACATGTCCGCCCTCTTCTGGTCCACCGGAAACTGCATTACTGTCGCTAATAACTGGGGGAAAAGAGGGGAGGGCAAAACTAATATTTCAGGCCTTGCCGATGGATGCTAGGAAACCGAAGGAGGTTGGCAGCACTTGAAGTTTCGATCAAACTTAGTATACATCAATTATTAAAAATAAATATCTATAGAAATGTACTAATTATTTTTTAGAAATATAAGTTCATACCAGACTGAAACGACAAGAAACCGCTCGACGGTTCCGATTACTTCAGCACTTACTAGACAAACGCTCTAAACTTCCAATTAATTACAAAAGACTCATAAACATGACTATAATAAGGCCTATTCGGACGTACAGAGTTGAACTATGAGGCTCCACTAAACCATCGAATTCCTCTCGTATCCAATCCTTACAATCCAAAATCCTTCGTAAAATCCTCAATGCTCCCTACTTTGTTACAAATGAAACCATCTATAATGACCTTAATGTTTCTTATGTTTCAGATCTGGCCCAATCCAGATACCTATCCTTCCATAATAAACTTCAGAATCATCAAAACCCTCTCGTTTCTAACCCTGCTTCCTCTCCAATTCTTGATAACTCTCCGAGGCGTCTGAAAAGAAGATGGCCCCGTGATCTCCTAATGGAGACATATCATTAGAGTGCTACCATTGGGTAGTTACTCAGCAAGTGTTTTCACGTCATTATATCCATATGTTCAAATTTACTAGATGTATTTTTTTTATAGAGTTGTAAATATCATTAAGAAATAATTTAAAAAAAAAAGAAAAGAAAAATAAGTTCATTCAATGAGTGCAGTTAATGTTATTTAATTAAAAGTTGCTGTGTCTCACGATGTACATCTATGATATTTTAATTTATGTTATACGTAATTTATTATTATTTGCATTCACTATTAGATTATCAATAGGTTATTTATCACAATATAGTTGTAATTAAATATTTGGTGCGCGCTAAACACAACTTTTATTCTTATATCTTCAAATTCGTTTTCTACCTGAAAAAACATTTATGCCCCTTTTTTTTTTCCTTTTGTCAATTATCGCGTTCTTTCACAGTTTATATTGAGCCATTTTTTATTACTACAAACAATAAGAGATAACTATTTATTTAAAATAAACCAATTTTAAGGGAGTATAGAGGAAGACATTTTTAATAAAATATGAAATTTTATTAAAAGTCCTATTAAACTTTATAATAGGACTTATTTTAAACGCAATAAATAGGACCAAACTAAATTAATGATCATTTATTTGTACATTCCTATAAGAAGTTTAATCATAATCGTCAGAGCCGTTTACGAAAACGTTGCTGTAATTTCCCCGCCATAAAAAAAAAAACCTGAAATATGTAATTTAAATCTCAGAATTTTATTTTTCGAGCTACGCTGTTCACATACACACCCAACATTTTACGGGATTTGATTATTTGTACTTAAGAGACCTCAAAATTGAATTTCAGTCGAAAAGTCGAAATTTAAATTGTTAACGATTGTAACACTTTCCCTTTACATATACATCATATGTGAGATAAGTGATTCAAGGCAAGGTTAAAATGTTTAAGCACCGTAATATATCTGAAAATAGTTTCAGTTTCACTTTACTGCAAGACCGCAAGAGTTTACTGCAACTTTTATGACTCGAATAACCTAACATTTTAATAGCTCTCATTTTCCCTGGCTAAATAAGGATTAACAAACACTATATAAAAAATAAATCTTAAAATAAGTACCCAGAAGATTCTCTGCCATTGAGATCGAGGTTACCGAACTGTAATATATTCTGGTCATCTATGGCCATAAGCGGAGCTGTTCGATTCGAGCCAGTGGTGGTAAGTATTAATTTGATGTGAACTTAAGGACTAAATTTCAAAGTTTTAAATGTCAATAAAACATACTGGGAAGCAGAAAGACAAACGTTTCCTACTTACGTTTCCTTACGTTTCCTAAATTTAGGATAAATAAGAGCGTTAAATAAATAAAAATATACTTCATCATATAAAACATCATAGTCTCATGCATATAATTAATTTGTTACTTAAATTATTTTGCTTTATTATTTATTTGTTTATATATTTATTTTAAAATTATTATTCTCCTTCTTTCCCTGATCTCGATACTTACTTTAGGTAGTCCTTTTTAACACTATTAAATTCTAGATAATTTCGAATCGTTTTTTATTTACCTATTAATTTATTATAGTCCTACAGTTTTAATGCTCTAGCTAGCTAGCACATTACACCTTATATTCTTAAATTTTTTTTTTTTTCATTTTGAAAATGTAGTGTCGAAAAGTCTAAAAGTCCAATGTTATTCGGTAATGTATGAACATTTTAGATTTAAAGAGGCCTGAATCGGTGTCTTTAAAATTTGGAATTTCCAATAAACACTTACTAATTACTTAATTAATATTATTTTTATAAGAAATCGTGATGATATTTCTCCTTGATACAAACTATTTTTTTCTCTTTTTACCTTCATTCATTCACAAGATAAAAATCGTACCCAGCATCATTTTTCTGGTCTTTATTTATTTCCTTAATTCAGGACAGGAGATCATTCCTCTCATGGTGACGTTGTCAGCCGTGGCCGTGACGTTTATAAGTCAGTTGTTGGGTCCTTATTTTAAACAGTACGTATGATTTTGCCGATAATTGGTTGTTTAAGTCGGAATATAAACTTTTTTATACATAAACCTGTGAGGCGTATGGATTTAAGTAGGTATGTGCATGTGACATATTTAGTTCTTGACTGATTTTCAACTTTGATTTGAAAAAAAAAGAGTACCTGTATTATTTTCAGAGTATTTTTAAATAAGTATAAATATATGTTTTTGTTTAAAAACCATTGTAGATCATTGGGTACTTTTTAATAATTGAAGCTTTTTTTTATTTGTATGAGTTTCCTTCTTTTTTTTTTTTTCGCACTCAAGTTTTCAGGGATTGGAAAACGGGTTTTAAAGTGCGGTTGATATTTTTTTTTCTACTTATTCGAACCAAATTTATTGGATTTCTCTCACGATTTATAAAAATATTAAGCACTTCATTTATATTTATAAGGGTTGAACGAAGTTGCCGCCGAGTTTAGTTCCTGAACGGTGCGCTTACCCTGAGAAATCACATCACCGTTAGGAGGAGTGGAAGACCGCAGAACAAACCGCAGCTGGAGAAGAGCCGTAAGGAGAGGTGTAGAGCACCTCCAATCTGCAGCGAAGGCGGCCCCTTTGGAGTCTATTGCCGCAACGACACTAATGGCTGTAAGCAGATATCGTGACAGTCGGCACATTACCAGCTCCTAGGCTTCCTTATTAGTAAATCCTTATTTGTCCTTAAGCAGGATGCTCCAAACTGGTCAACTAACCTAATCACTACCTCCCCGGTTCTACTACCTCTTATAGAGTAAGTCGCTTTGTCCAACAGAGGAACCTAGAAACGAAACGGGAATTTATTGTGTACTTTCGATTATCACAATGTTTGAATCTTACAGAACAGTAAGTAACTATCATACGAAAATGACTTGTTGGGGGAGTACTCAATCATAGTTCTGAGGTGATTTTCCATGTGAAAACCATTATTATTTATTAAGATATGTATATATATATATATATATATATATATATATATATATATATATATATATATATATATGCCTTCCATTAATAAATATAGTAATTATTGGACACTTGAGTAACTTCACTTTCATTGATCTATACAATGTGTTGGTATATATGATTCATACATTATAAATATGTATAAATATGCCTTCCATATAGAGATAGTAATTATAGGACTGTAGAGCAACTTCATCCTGTAAGTATCTACGTATGCAGATAAATAGGTAGTATACAGGATCGTCGCGTAAGTTTCAGACAGAGATGAGCAAATTCTAGTCTAAGTACCGACACCAAGTATTTTACTCAAATTGAATCACTGTTGGGAATTCGATCACTACTTCAGTTAATCGTTTGACATCAACTCAAGTAGTAAATAAATTCTTGGTACTCAGTATTCAAAGTAGCGCATCTACCCATCTCTTGTTTCAGGCGTCCGGGGTGAAATTGTACCAGGCGCTGCCTCACTCACTTCTTAATCAGTTATTAGCTTATTTTCTTGTAATTACAAATTATAACTATTATACTAAAATATTCCTTTGCAGTACCGGCCTTAGACATTTGGCTCCTCCGGACAATGAAGTCATGTCCCTCCCTAGAATTTAATTTATTTCTTAAAATTTTTTGTATGAAGTAATTATGTTTCATTTTTATTTTATTCAATATGCCCCTAATGCAGTATTTTTGTCAATTGGCTAAAATTTCTTATTCTCAAAAACTTTTTATTTTTTTTTTCTATTCATAACAAATGGAATAAGTTAACTATCTCTTATTAGTATTAAAGTTTCATTTATTCTGCGATGAGGGTCATTTCGGTAAATTTGGACCTTGTTTGCATTGTCGCCATTTTTTAAAACAGCGGCTTTGGAATAGCACACAAGACTTATTTTACATAGAATGGCTTATATTTTTATGATTTAGATTCAAATCTTCTCCTGAAACGAATATGCTTTTTTGGCTATGGCTATATCCACCTCCTGCTTCATTTTTTTTTTATGTAAAAGTGTTTTCGTTTTTGAACGTATAATTGGAAATAAATTATATCCCGAAAAAAAATATCCTTTTCTTATTATTATTCGACATATAATCAGATAATAATAATTTATACAGTTTTAATATATTATTGCACATTTTATTTAACAAAAAAGAAATTATCACTGTATATTCGTCCCGCAAACTTTTATGAAAATCGAATATTTTTTATATCATAATGTCTATTTATGATTTTAATTTAAATTTTTGTTAATTTTTTACGCTTTTCATATTAATAGATTATGAAAGTTTAATTTATGACCAGCTCTAATGTATCATAACATAACTGTTTTAATAAAATTAAAAGCTCATAATTACCGCCCTTTACTAACTCATTAATTTGTTAATGGATTAAATTTTCAAGGTAATTATGGGCATGCAATGTTTTTATACATAATTATAATTAACTTTAAAAAAATATATATATAAATGTATATAGGTACAATTTTAAATTAAACTAGCAGAAAATTCTATAAATTATGGCAGGGATAAGGGGAAAAGCGATTTAGTTTCATATCGGAATAAGGGGATCAAGAAGTCATTACAAGCCCATGATTTTGGGAACAATTGATGAAGCTTCAAACGAGTAGCCATCATGGTTTCATGGATTGTATACGTTCGTGATGTTTATTGAAGTTAGATGTGGTGGGTTCAAATGATCATGAGAACACAGTTCTATGGCTCTTCAATTATTTCCTCAGATGAGGGGTCAGCACGCGAAATTTCAATAGAGATATTGAGAAACACGCATCCATGTCAGCCATCCATTTTGTAAGTCTTCACCTGATTCTTTAGGAAGCAAATTATGTACAAATTAGGTTTACTTGACACAGATGTTGAATTTCATTCATTTTTAATGATCTGATCACAATATATGCACAGTTATTATATTTATATTATATATATATATATATATATATATATATATATATATATATATTTCAGGTCCGAACTAGAGAGGGCTAATGAGGATACGTGCCCGAGGCGGGAGAATCCGGAGAGTGGCAAATGTAAGATTAAATTATTTTTTAGCTTAGGAGAAAAATAATCTGTTTATCCTTGTTGATTGTTTTAAGTCGGATTCAGTCAATGATATTTATTTTGAAATTTATAACCTAAAATATTTATATAAAATTGTATCATTTATTTGGGGTCAGCGGAAGTTGAAAGAAATGGCGGCGAAATTAAGTTCACTCCTGTAAAAAGTCCTAGTTCCTGGTGTGATATATCTTGTCAATTGTATACATACACTTTTAAAAATTACATTAAATCAGCTTTTCGGGAATCTTGTCATGATTTTCATTTGAAAACAAAAATATAATAAAAAATTATGTGTCAGGTAGGGAAAGCTAATAATTATTTATATCCCATTAAATAAATGATACATTCTGCGTTTAAGTCATATATATGAAAAAAGTCCATTTTTTCCTAGACGTTAGTAAACTTAGGTGTTTAAAGAGATTTATTTAATTTTATTTTTTTATAAAAACAGCGAAATTGTGCTCTAGGTAAAATAAAAGCTTTATAATATACGTGGTATGATGCCTGTGAACAAATTGACTTTATTTTTATCTTAGCTAAAAATATTCCGATTTCTTGTAGATCTTTGTAGATAATTTGGAAACATTTCACCATAAGGATTAGAAATGTCGGATATGAGTGAACACGTCAAAAATAGTTCATGTTTTTTTCAGGGACTTATCGATACGTTGAAGCAGAATAGATGTTAAGGACTTTAAATATTACTGTTCAATTTTAATGATTTTTTGTACATTTTAAAGAAAAATAGAAAACCTAGTAGAAGCTTTCCTGAGTATAACTGTATTCAGCAGTATGATTTTTACTATGTTACATTGTTTATGTATCCTTTTTATAATAAATAATTAAAATTGTGGTGGTAGACCTCAAGAACAACAAAAAAATTGATATAGACCATCGTAGAGAATCAGGAAATTTGAGTGTCGTATTTTTTTTTTTTTTTTTTTATAGTAATATGGCTGATGACGGGATTACTTAACAGTACTTCATACTTTACTTAACAGTGCTGAACCCAAGACGCTTCATTGGTTGTAGTGGTAAATATTTTTTAATTCACTTTATTTCTTAAATAGGAAGCGATAACTAAAAAAGTATTTAAGGTAAATAATTTTCATTTGTGGCGTAGTCTTCATTTGCAAACTAGACAAAATTGTCTGTAAAAATACATAGAAATTTTCTTTTTTGAAAACATGATAGTGTGCTTTTAAGCGAATAACTCTTATTTCAGTAATTATATAGATTAGATAAAAAAGTGTATTTTAGTAATTCATTTTTTTACTATTGACCCAGTTCACGGAGTAAAAAAAAAATAAAAGCTTTCTAATAATCTATTCCAATTGTTTTAAACACTGGTACTTTGAGGTGGCAGAAATTCACAACACTTGATTTTTTTATAAAACTGGAGAAGAACCTCGGCCTATTATACAACAAACCTATATGAAATTATTTAAAAATTATTACACATGACTATGATTTTCTATAGGAGTGGAATCTGTAGTCCAATACGGTTCTGATAAAAAATGTGGGAACAATATTCTTGAAAACCTTCTTCAAATGGTTTTTATAAAGATAAATTCTTCTTCATTTAAAAGTGTATCTAGTTTCTTTGAGAGATGGCCATAATTCTATATAAACTTTTTTATAACTCTTGATGTCTAGCGTCACCTCTTGTGGCCAACACAAATGGTATTGTTAAATTAATGATATGTTCAATCATATTTGAGAGAATATGTTCGTTCAGTAAAAAATCAACTAATAAAAATAGTATAGTTTTGACATCCTCTTCTTCTTATAATATTCAATTTAAAGAAAATTAAAATTATGATAAGTGGCTAACTAAGAAAAGAACGGAAACAAATAAACACAACTATTTGAAATTTTAAGCAGAAATAGACCGATTATATTAGCAACAAAACCGATCTAACTAAGGTCAATGAATTGCAATAACAAATAGAAATAAATATATATATATATATATATATATATATATATATATATATATATATATATATATATGTATATATATATATATACTTCTAACATTTAAATGTTGATCGTAGTAAACTGGTGAAATCTATATATTATTAAACTTATCAATTTTCTTTAAAGATATTACAAATTTCACTTAATATTTTTTATTTATAAACGGAACTAGACATCTCCATATCTACACATTTCAGAGTTCGAACACTAACTGATTTCCCTACTTAAAAGATTTGAAATATCTATAATTACGCATTTTTATAAGATATGTGGAAACAAATTATAGCAACAGCATGAACCTTGGAGAAGGAAGAAATGATTGATTTTTAACAAAAAAGATAAATGGATTATGTATTAGATGCAATAATCAATCATAAATAGAAGTGAGTTAATAATGTTCACTTCTATAAATTTAAAACGAAATTACATTTCAATAGATTCAAGACAAAAAAGTGTCAACAAAATGATATTTATAAAACTTTTCATAAATGGCAGTAATTTCAAAAAAATGAGCTAATCGTTGATGATATAGCAGTATAAATTTTATTTTACATTTTTATTCTTAATTTTACATCCTTCTAATATATTTTTAAAAGAATAAGTACTCGTATCATAAACATTTATTTAAAAAAGAAATAAATAATCCTGAATATAGAATTTTTTTAAATTCTTAATGTTATAAGATTTCTCACAGGAACAGTATTGACAGTGACAAACAGGAACAGTGACAAAAATATTGAATATCATCAGACATTGATGATATAGCAGTATAAATTTTATTGCACATATTTTTTCTTAATTTTACATAGTTCTGATATATTTTTAAAAGAGTAAGTACTCTATCTTAAACATTTATTTTTTTTAATTTTTTTTTTAATTTTAATGAAATTTACAACTGTATTACATTAAAAATACAACAGGTAAATGTGACATTGGTAACATGACATGTAAAATATGAAGAGAAACTACCCATTGGTAAAACTCAAATTAAAGTTCTTTATTAGAAGATCCCGAGGCCGTCTTCTTTTCAGACGCCTCGGAGGGTTATTAAAACATTTATTTAAAATAGAAATAAATGATCCTGAATTGAGGAATTTTTGAAATTTTTAATATTATAAGATTTCTTTATAAAAACAGTATTATAAGTGAAAATATTTTAAATATCATCAGAAAAGTATTTGGAAAATAAGACAAATAGTATAAAAATCAAAAACGTCAAATAGGAATTTGATCTACTTTATAGAAAATTTCGTAATTACTTGTCCGATATTATCAGCTGTCAGTTTGAAAATATATTCTGCTAAAAAGAAACGACCATAATAAATTTAAAAGAATGGATAAAAAATATTTGCAATTTGGCTTTTTTTAACAGGAAAAAAAAATATGTCAATGATAAGTCATTTGATAACATGTAAATGTAATAAATGAAATAGATTTCGAAAAAAAGGATTAAGGATTCAGCTGTCGAATAAGGAGAAAAACGTCCATTAAATAGGATTCTTATCAATAAATTAAAATTAAAACTGCGTAATCAAATTAATATGCTATTTTAAATTATATTTATAACCACATAATTGCCATAAATAAATTATTATAGATCATGTGAAATTATTTATCAATTGTTATTTTTTTATATATTAGATTTATTCATAAGATTCGATAAAAACATTTTTTTTATAAGGGAGTATAAACACCTGAAAACTTTTGTTTAATAAAAAAAAAAAAAAATAATAATATCCTTAAAGAAGAAATGTTGTTGACTTCATACCATTTTAGAAAAATCCTATTAGGTATTAAATTTTCATTGTATACCATTTTGGTTGGTATTATAGCACGCCTATAATATGTCGATTATTTTTTAGGTCTTTGATAATAAATTAAATAAGTAAAATAATTATAATTCAAATCATGAGGACCTTTCGCCGTTTTAAAACGAAGATAATGTATTACATACATTTTCAAATTTCTTTGTGATAATTATGGATGGTTGTCTTATTCATTCCGGTGTAATTTACTTCTCTTTGTTCCTTACAATTTCCTTGTAATATTTACACCGTGTCAAAGAACAATTAATATACAATGGTAAAACATACAGTGCTCACACTGGGATAAAAAAACCATGTTGTTCTGAATAAACACTATTAGCCGAGAGGATGATGAAACAGCCTTAATATTAAAAGGCAATCGTAATTTCATATTTATAGAAACGGCCTGTTGATTATTCATTTGGTCTTTTCCTACCGAAAAATTGACACATTCATATTAGCTTTTTTTAGCTTCAGCTGTGAAGGCTCATTATTAATTTAACATGTTTTATTATTTATTAGAATTCTTCATTGTGATTGAAACATGCATATATACATTTCTTTCTTTTTTTTTTTTTTCTTTTATAAGTATTAATCTCAAACATCTGCGAATTTCTTCTCAGCCCACAATTATTTTGTGGGAATTGAGATATAAAATATATAAATCAAAGGTTGTTTCATTCCAGCACGATAATTTGTTTCAAATTTTATCTATTGATATTTTGTTTTCATTTCACGTACAATTAAAAATTGATTTAAATTGAAAATATATTTTTAAAATCCTGTTGTATTTTTTTTTAAAAAGATCTGTTTATATAAGTTATCTTTAACGGTAATTGTGTAAACACCTTTTGATTTATATTTTATAAATTCATTTCTTATTATTCATCAATCCTATTGTCAGAAGTTTTATAAATAAAGAAACAATTTATGCTCTGTTAACATTACACTTAGATCCTAAAACAATGCTTACTCAAAATACATGGACCGTATTTTATGATTGATTTTGATAAACATATGTTCCATTCACATAAAATACAACATATAATAAAATTTTGTTATTCGATCAATTTAATTTACATAAAGAAACATTAAAGAGTACTCGTTCCGAATTTTTAACATTATATTGTTGAACAATATAAAGAACAACAAAAATCAGTATATATAAAAGATAAATAGACTATGCAGGAGGAATAAAAATATTATAATAATAATAGAATATAATGTAAAATAAAATGATATAGTTGTATAAGAATAAATAAAAACCATTGATCTTCTTTTCCATAAAACATGGCTTCTATCGCTTATCTGTTAATTGTTTCTCTATTGAAATCTAATTGATTTTAGTGGATATTTTTATGGATATAGATGATATGACAGTACATATGCACAGAACACATAGAAAACACATACGTATGTATATAAATATATATATAGAAAAAAAATATTAAATTAACAAAACTGTGGGCAGTTAATTTGTTACCATTTTTTTTAACATGCATGGGAAACCCGCAAAGGCGGTGTGACATAAAACATGAACAAGCATAAACAATATTTTTTAAAAATCAATAAAAAGTTCATTATTACTTATAACATAAGTAAATATTTATTGAATCCACATAATTTTAAAACTTATCTTTTTGGTTTTATAAAGAAATTTTGCAAATTATTTTCGTTAATATAAAAGCACGTTCTCGACATAGTTTTGACCCGCTGATCTAAGTGGAACAGTTCCATAATATTTCATTATAAAAATTAACATGTTTCAATAATTTATTTTATTCAATCTTTCAAAGTAATACATTTAATGAAACAAATTTACATCCTTTTTTTTTTTTTTAATTTACCAAAAATATAATAAAGTCACAAGGCTTTATTTATTGTACTTTTTAGAAAAGGGTGTCTGATTGATGCATTATTTCTAAGAGAAAAAAAATAGAACAGAAATCCTATGATTCAGTAATCCTTTTTTTTGTTGCTAGATATACCTTAAGTCTTCACTAAAAAAAATAAATGTTTTTCAACTCAAAAATGTATATTGTTGTTGTAAAATAATTTTAAAATATTCAACATCCATTTTTCCCAAATTAAGATATTTATGTCAAAGTTCCTGTATGATAGTAACTGTTAGTGCTACTTTTTCAATCATTTTGTTAGTTAGTAAAATCAGTGATTGAGTTAATTTGGTAAATAGTGATACCTGCAATCAAACCCTTATCACTTTTTAATACTTTGACAAAAATAAAAAATCTGATAGTTGCCGCTATCATAGTTATAAGTATATCTATCAACACTAAGAAACCATAAGGATTATTGAAAATTAGTAAAATCTATTTCGAGTTTAAGAGTTTAAGTAATTTTTTGAATTTTGAATCTGTATCCCTTTTATTTGTTGTTTGACATTGGTTCAAAGTTAAACTTTTAATATTAAAAAGTCATATAACTGAAATCACTTTTTTCTGATTTTTATTTTAACTACTTTAGTTTAATTTTCAAATATTTAACGTATAGAAATTTTGGTTTCATTTTCAGCTGATCTAGAGGAATTTTTTTTTGTAATCATTTTCACTTTTTGTAAATTTATTATATACACCAAGATAAGCCCTAGAGAAGTTATGGTCAATTTGATATATATATATATATATATATAGATATATATTTGACTAACCTGGCCTCTTTGGCTGTACGACGGTAAAGGCGGAATGTTCACCGATGGGTACCCTGGGTACCCTGCAGTCGAGCGGGGCGACCTCCATCAGACTGCCGCGCCACCCCCACCGCTCCGTCGCATGCGTCTCCCCCCCCACTTCTCCTCCTCCTTTCCTACCCCTCTCCTCATCTCCTCTCCTTGCATGGACAAATCTTTTCCCTTGTGTCGCCAAAAAATTAAAAATAATAATAATACAAATATAAGTATCAGAAGTATCGAAGCATAAAATTCCTCAATTTTAATATATCGCCATAGGTATATGATCTGAGTATGATCTGGATTAATAACTATATTACAATAAATATAGTATATCGCAAAATATATGTTTCAATCATACTTGATGACACTGGTAGCTTTACGAGATTTTTTTGTTTTCATTTTTCTATAGTTATATACATGAGTGTTCTAAGCTGAGTATTTAAAAAATCAGAATATGCAATCTTTTAAAATTTTATTGGATGCATTTCAGCTACTAGTACGTAAGTACGTAGCAAGAAACCAAGTCAAAACTGAGCCTAATTTTAACTTAAAAATATGAAGTTATAAGATTAAATCTAATTACGAAGATCTTTTTGAAAAAAAAAAGAAGATAAAGAAAAATAATTGATTGAGAGTAAATCTGTGTAAATCTTTTCTTATAACGTACCTTTATATTTAAAAGTATTGAGTGAAGCCAAGTTTTAAAGAAAAAAAAGGTAACAAAAAGCTCATTACACCTAAAAGACTTTTTAAAATTAGTATTAAATTAATTACTTGATTAACTTTACTAACGATAGGTACGTGACGGTTAGTTACGCGTAAAGATAGTAGTTTACCGAAGCTGAAAAGAAACAAATAATTTTTTCTCTATTCTTTAAGCACAGAAAAAAGAAATCTGGTGGACGAATAAACTTTATCATCGGGTTAGACAATGCTCGATCATAAATAAAAATTAAGTACTTATAAATTTAAAAAAAAATTTAAATCCGAAAGAAGTTGGTAGTAAAAACAGAACATCGAACTGGACGCGTAAGTTAAATGGCTATGATGAGCTTTATATAAGATTTAGCATTCACTAAGGATTTGGATATTCCAAGAATTAATATAAATTAATTTTCTCAGTAAGATTCGTTTCGATAAAAAGTTTAAAAAGCCTCAACATCCTAATTACCTAAATATAAATAATAAATGAACTTCAGTTTGACTTGAGGTTGACCTCACTAAAATATTTTTACTGTTTTTTTTGTGATCTTCGATTATGCCATCTAGAGTTTTCTAGACAAATAATTAAAACCAATATTATAATGTATGTAGAGAATCTGATATATCAATTGTGATAAAATAGTATTGAGATAGTATTATAAATTAGTTTATTATTTAGTGTATATTTTAGCATCAACATACATTTTGTACTATTTAAAGAAAACAAGTTCTTCTGTCTCCTGAAATTTAATTACGCCATTCCTAGGAAGACCAAACATTTCATTATTGTTAATAATTAGCAGCAAACAAATTAATTATAAATTTAAAAAAATTAAGAAAAATATATAGTATCTTGAGCTAATGTTGAACACGTGTAACTAATACTTTAAATATCGACGCAAGCTTACTGTAAAAAATTTAGTTTAATGTATAATATTTTTTTCGTTATAATTATCCATATATTCCTGTATTTTTCCGCCTAGAATGTCTTATTATTGGACTAAATATCATATTTCATTGATTGATTTATTAAATAAATAATTTATTATATTTAAATGAATATTTTATTCATACAGAGATAATGTAATCATTTCAAAATTCTCAAAGGCATATTAAATATTAAATTGTGAAAATATTTGATCATATTTAATAAATACAGGATTATTGTACAATCCCACAATGTGCACATACAATATTTATATGCTTTATCCCAGAGTATAAAATTATTTTCTAAAAGTTGAGATAACGTACTTATTCCGTGAGATTACAATATACCCATAAGAAATTCATCACAATGTCAGTATAACCTGAATGTTACTACAATTGTTGTTAACCGTGTGAAGTGTAAACACGAAATGAGAATTGATTTACTGATTGTGGAGCCCCATAATTCTTCAAAAGTGTATTATACACGTACATCAAAAGAATGTGAAGCTAACATTTTTTATTAAAATATATTTGTCTTAAACGCGTATGAAGGAACCGTGAATTATTTAGTATATTTAACGTATTTACTATAAAAATGGATATTTTAATTGTATTTACTCAAATGAAAAATAAATCACTTTTTAAAAAATAATAAAAAAATTAGAAGATATTTTTGAAAAAAAATCTATAATAGATTTTTCGTTTTTATTGTGCTACAATGTTATTCTCTTTTTACAATTACCAATATTTATTATACTAATAATAGTAATAGTGATTCTAATATTTCATATTCATTAATGAATTAATCGGTCTTAAATTTGTGTATAACCTCAAATTTTGGTTTTAATGACTCAAACGATACTATAAAAAACAGTTAATAGCATAATTAATTATTTTAGTGAACAAAATTTGGAAATTAACAGATTTTAAGATGGTGGGCTAACGCCCACCACCCGTTAAGGTCTTCCAAACGCGCCAGTAAATCTCAGCCGGGCCACTCAAAAGGGATAATTTCTCTTTAATTAGCCCAAACAAATAAATATATTTTTATTTTTATTTCTTATCATAGTAGGGGGAAAGCGTATGGTTTCATCTTAAATTATCTGTAAGTTTAAAAATTGTTCAAATATGATTCAATCACCTGATATTTCCATTTTGATGTATGCATGGCATAATTGATGGAATGCTGATATTTTAATTAAATGGCATGCATAAGACAAAGTTAAATGCTTTAATATTACTTTCTTAATGTTCATCTCATGAAATATGGCCGAAATTCGATTTCGCTTAATTGTTTCTTTAACAATTCTGCCTGAGTGTATGCTAATTATGGCTTAACAATATTAGAGGATTTCTCTAAATCAATTAATCGCAACAGCTATCTATCTATCAGGAGCCTTAATATGAATGGTCTGATATTTGCCAGGGAGATAAAGCTGTATTGAAATAGGGACGAGAGCGCTATGGTGGGGGTAATAAGGTGCAGTGATTGGAGGAGTGGGCCACGCCCACACCCCCTCCAACGGGCCGGCGCTACCCCCAGGCGGTCAGATGTGGCGCCCCACACTCTTTATTGACTCCCTAGCAATACGTTTCTAGAATAGTAACATCTCTCTTCGGAAATGTTATTCCTTCTTTAAAACAGCTTTTATAAAAGGAAATCATAATAGTACAGGATTGAGGCGTCGCCTATCCATGTACATGTTTCCAAAATGTATACATGTTTCTCCACAGCTGCTAAGGGATTCATAGATGAAATTAGGATCACAACAAATCAGTCTGCCTAATAAATGATATAATTTATAATTGTAAATGTTATAATTTATTTACGGCGCTGTGCCGACTGGTAAACGTCTGAGGGGTAAATCGAAGCAAAGGCGGGAAGATTGCGTTAAGTTGCGAAAATTGGTATATCCGGCCGTGTTGAGTTGCGACAGCGGATGGTGAAGGAAGATCTGTAGACAATGATTGGTGATATAGGCATCGAACCTTCGTGTTCGCTAAACAGTATTATTATTATAATTTATTTATTTGTTATTCAGCAATAATATAAAAGTTGGAATTGTACGTCCAAGGCGTAACTACACATAGATAGGAGTATTGCGTTAAAGCCGATCTTGTGAAATAGGGTTCCGACGTGTTCACCGGAAACGTGCGATCTATGGTAACGTCATTAAACATTCGGGTTAAATTAGCCTGTAACTAATATAAAAAAATTGAATTAAAAGAAAAACTACAGAAATCGGGAAATTCTCTCCTAAGGGAATGTTCTTCCATATTTAATTAAACACTTTAGTATTGTACATTGTTAGGAAATTTGCTATCTATGAATATATTTAAGGTTAATGTAGTTGTTGATGGTCTACAATACCCAAAACGAAACTCAAGACTCAATCGGTCATCCTCCTCCATCGGTAAATCATTTAACATAAAAATCAGTTGAGTATTTTGCTCAACCGAGTAAGTAGCGCCTCGAATCAGAGACAAAAATATAAAGAATTCATAGCGTTTTTTAAAAATTCTTATTTCAATCCACGTTCTACCTTTTAATTCATTCATTTTAATCCTTGTTTAGAGAAAAAAGAATTTTTTAGAGAAAAAAGTTCAATAAAATCTAGTGTTCGACTGATTTACTAAATTTAAAGTTGTATTAGGTAATCAAAAGAAAATTTCGAGGGGCAGATTAGAGGTGCTCCCGGGTCGGATGCGGTCCGCGGGCTTTAGTTCAAGCTGATGAGCAAGGCTACAATGAAATCTGTAGTTAAAAAAAATAGAGATTGAATCATACACGACTTATGGAATAATTATTTCTAACTTCAGTTTCACTTGTTGTTGTTAGATAAATTACAACTACAACTAGCTACAGATTAATCGGTAGTGAACGGAGGTGTAAAAGTATAATAAAGTACTATAAATAAAACTAGTAAACATGAGATAACATACTGCTGGTCAAGTTCTAGGGACGTGAGGGGGCGCCTGATATAATTTCGCACTAGGCGCCAAAAACTCACGCGACGCCCCTACCCTCAATATACCGCTACATACTTGTTAACGAACAGATTAAATATATTTTATACAATGATTTGAACCCAATTAGTTTCAAATCAAGATATCTTACTGTATAATTTGAGAGATCAAACTTAAAAAGAGTCGTTCTCTCAAAAAATCTGTACATATCTTTTAGCAAATTAATTAAACAAATTTTATTCAATCCCGAGTCAGTGTTTTGAGTCCAAATTGTTTCAAAACAGTCACGGGATCTCACGGAATAATTTGAGCCATCAAACCTTAAAATCAACTAGCCGTTCGCTCAAAAAACCTTTAGTTACTTTTTAGCGGACAGCCCAAACTCAAAATCCTTTACCATAATCAGGTAAAAATGTAGAAACATTTTTGTTATCTTATGTCTCAAAGTTTCTCAATGAATAGCATCCATTACAGATAACAAGATAAGGCCAGGCATGGGAAACGACAGTACCGCAGGCACCACTTCGCGAGGTTTATTTGAATTCATTTTTTTCGAAAAGAGATCTCTTATACAGCTCCTTATTAATAACTAGCTAGTAGACCTTCATTTTTTTTTTTTTTGTATTAATACATTGTTAAAGTTTGCCTGAGCAATTATTCAACGTATAAGTGAGTGTTTATAAAAATCTTAGTATTTTGATCATTTTAAGAATAGTATTTTCGGTAATATATTTAATGTATGGACTTAAGTAGGTATGTATATAGAATTTGTATTAATGACTACCAAGTATGTCATTTTAAATTATTAATTCAAATAAAGAAATTTTTTATTTTTTTATTGAGTATTACAACAATCTGTCTCTTGGACATTGGTTATAGTGACGTAGGATGACATTCACACTATATGTACAAAAAAAAAAAAAAAATAGAAACAAAATAATAATCAAAAGTATATACAGAAGATAATAAAATAAAATAACCTAAAAAATAAGAAAATTAAAACTAAGCAAAAAAAAAAAACACATGCATACCTATATACAATCAGGCGAGGGAACTCCAAGAGAACCTTTGCGCTACTCTCTCAACCTCGTCACTGGTGCTAAAGCCAGCGGAGATTGATCGAGAGCAATATAAAGAAATTATTAAGTATAATATTAATTATTATAGGAAATTTCTTTATTGAGATATATTACAATCTGCCACATTCAAGGACAATGGTAATAGTGATAATGAGTAGCTCATTCAAACTATGCACAATAAATAAGAATAATAAACAGCAATAATGCTAAAAGTAAATATATATAAAATAAAAGATACTAAACTAAGCAAAAATAAACTAATCTAACAAAATAAATACTTGAATACCTACACACTTTTATAGAAAAATTAATTATTAGAAATAAAATCAATATCAGTAATTATAATAACTGGTATATTTATTCAACTTAACTGGGTTTAATACAACTGAAATGATTTTCTGGTTTTGGCTTCATGAGTAGACGTGTTTGATCAAGAGCACATCCAAATTCAAAAATCTGAACTAACAAAAAAGGAGGCTATTTTTTAATTTAATTTTTTTTTTGTGATATTCTCTTAATTAGTTTCTTGGAAACTGTTGATATACTAACAACCAATCTGCCACTGAGTTCCAATTTCTTAGAGATTTGTTACTTATTTTATTTTTATTTTTTCTAAATTGGAAGAAAAGGAAACATCATACCATGCTTTGGCCATTGGTTGGCTACGTGCAAATGCTGAAATTATTTAGTGTTGTGTTGTATGGTTCATTCCTTTGACGTTTTGTCAACAAGTTTCATTTAGTCCATTGGTCCCTAGGTTCAGTGCGGACAACAGGGCTCATTAAATCCTCTCATCGACCTGTTTTGAAATTATTAACTTTTTCCCCTTTTCATTTTTTATTCAAGTATTTATTATTTTACAAATAGTAATAAAATGATAATTATAGCTTTACTGTTATTTATTTCTATTGATAACTCGAAGTTATTTACCCCGTTTTCTGATCTGTAGGGCCTAATCCATGTTTCTTACTAAAAACAACTTGGTTGTTGACCCCATTTGTGGACATTTTATATACAAAAAAAACTGAAAAATATGCTGGATAAAAAAAGATTATCTGAAGTTAAACAAAAATTAATGTTTGGTTTACAATAGCATGTCAATATACTATAATATTGTGTCGTTAATTTAAATTATTTAAAATTTATCTTGAAATACAAGAAATATTATTTTAATGTTTATTTATTATTTATGATATATACAACTGTATTATTTTAATGGTAAAATTAAAGTATATTCGATGCCATAGAAAGAATATTATTTTATGTAACTCACTGATAATTTACCCCGCCCTTCTCTTTATCAGTTATCGTCATATAAAATTTGTTTGCACAGTACTACTAAACCATCTTTACTTAAAATTCAATTACAGTTATAGTAAATATGTAGATAGAAACTAAAAAACAAAATAATTTCCTTAAACCAGTATTTATATTGCATTTGCAATAATTTCTAAAATGCCCGCATACTAATAGTAATTTTCCCAAAACTTATTGCCTATATTATACTGTTTCTTTCATTTTTATATTAAAATGAAATAGTAATAAAATAAAAGTAATAAAATTCTTTTTTATGTTCCATACAATACTGATCAGTGACACCATATTGATGGCTGAATATCTTTTAGGAAGTGCTGGTGATAATTGAAATTAAATAGAAAGAAATGAACTTTTCCTTCTTTTGAAACCATTTTTTTTTTCATTCATTTTATACATGTTACGAACTAATAAATTTACAGGATTCCTTCTATTTTTTTATACATTTTTTATTTACTAAATTTTACTGTTTCTGTAATTATCCATGAATAAGTACTAAAGAATATATATGTATACATTTTTACAATTATTTATTGAGAAATATTACAATCTGCTACAATTAAGGACAATTATAATGTGGTTCAGAGAGCACATTCACACTCTAACTTCAAACTTATATGAAATAAATATTAGTTTAAATTCTTTTTTAATGACACACTTAATCATAGCTTTATTTATTTTTTACTTTTCTTAACTACAAAAAATAAATAATAAAAAAAATGTGAAAAGATAAAATTAAAATGGCATTCTTCTTAAGAATTTGTTATTAATTAACTCTCGGATTCAACATTTTTAAGTGAATTATGGTTATAGCAATATATGAAGTTATCCGTGATTTCATTATATTCGGATACAACGATAAAATGCGACATGACAATTAAATACTTATGGCAATAATATCGATCAGCCGCTCAGTAACAATTGAAATGATAATACGAGAGCTGACATATAAAAGGATATTTTAACATTTTCCAAACATCTTAACACAATGAATAATAATAACAGTTTCTCTTGTAAATTTTTAACATAATTATCGAGGTCCGCAATCAGTTTTTTTTTTTTTTTTTTTTGCAGCCATTATCAATTTGGTTTTCGACTGAAATATTGTCTACTGAAAATGTCTTTGATTCTGGAATTTTCGTTCATTGCAAAATAAAATAAAAAAACTATAACAATGATAATGATCTGCTCTATATTTTGAATCTTAAAATATTGTGTTTTAACTATGTGGTCACATGGCTAAAACAAAGTTCATATGAACTAAGGAGTGAAAAACCTGTTTAAAATAATTAACATTAAACAAGACTTACATGCCTTATAAGTTTTATTATGAAAAGAGGCTCACATTTTTATTTATTTATTTATTTTTGTATACGTTTGTATACGTTTATAATTGTGCTTCTTGCTGAAAAATTCCAAACTTGAATACGTTATCCTTTTTTATTTTTTGTAATTTTGAAACTGTTTTATACCATATCATTCTATTACATTAAAGAACAATTGTTATAATGAGAAAATAATACATTTATATTATGTTATGTTTTTGTACACAAAAAATGAATAAATAAAGTAAAATTAAAGAAAATAATAAACTTAAGGATAAGAAAAGAAAAATAATACCTTATACACTTACATATCTATATACACTAGTGTTTCCCAAAATCGGTCTTGGTCTTGCAAAGTGCAATTAATACCGTCAAACTGTTGCAAGACCAAGAACAAGATTGGTAAAAAAAAATCTATTTTTTGAATTAAATTAAGGCACAATAGTTACTAATGCTTGACAATTCTAGATATTACATGTAAAGAATTAGTATAACCAATATACTTTTACATCTAATTCTTCTAATTTTTCATTCGGGCTTACTTAGGTTCCCTGTAAAAATATACAGTAATATCTCTATAGTACTAAGCTAATTGGTAACTGCAAGATCGTTGCGAGACTTGCGCAAGACCAAGACCTAGACCGAGAATGAGTTTGCAAGACTAAGACTTGTCTCGGTCTCGCATTTGGGCAACACTAATATAGACTATTGAAAATCACCTAAGGGAACTCCGAGCAACGCTAGCTTCTCCATCTGAGGAGGAAAAAGCAGGACTCTATGAGTTCCCTACGCTACCCTCTGAATCTTCTCACTTGCTCTAAAATCCATTGGAGATTGAGGGAGAGCTGTCGTTTTTTAAATATAAATTTTCAAGTTTGGTGTCAAGTTGAATATCATGACTGAGAGAAAAATTGAGAAACTGATGAAGTTAATGCCTCAATATGACAGGAATGTGAAAATTGTAATTACTAGGGCCTGGATCTGAAAACCTAAATTTTCAAAGGAATGGATCTTAACAATAGTTTTTTCAAATCTAAAAAATATCTTAATCCATTTATTAAAAAAAGTATACTAGTATAGTAAGTATATTTTACAGTATATAATAGTATTTGTATAGATTAAATATAGCTAAACATGGAAAAGATAAATGAATATGGGGTAAAGAAGAAACATTAAATCATAATGTTTATAGAAGTTGCAATCATAAGAATTAACATTACTCAATAACGAAAAGGGAAATTTCCTAAACTCAGCGCTAATTCTATCGATGGATTACAACAATCGATTGAATCCAGCAGCAAAGGATAGCGATGTAGGCTGAGTTTAGGAACGACCTTCTGGATTCCAGCGGAAAGTTTACACTCCAGGAAGTTTACTAAACATATGAAACATAAAAGAATTTATAAAGAAATGCCTACCTACTGAATTGTTGAATTTCAAAACAGATTTAAATTGGGAAAATTATTAAACTTGTTGTTTTGCCCAGGTTAGAAACAGATCCGATGGCATCGATAAGGCCAGTGCTGAGTTAAGGAATTCCCTCATATGGACAGAAAATAATCAGAATATAATTATGTAAAGATATAACAACACACAGATCACATTGAGCGGATCCGTCGACAACAAAAGCCAAAATATAGGAACGCCGAATTCTAACGATAGTTTCCATCGAAGAGTTTAGGAACTTGACAAAATATTTATATGTTTTGGAGAAGTAATATTTGCCTGAATTTCTTAAAACTATTAACTCAGGATTTAGCCAGTTTTAATAAACACGAATTAAAGTCAAGTTTAACGTTGTTGATTTCCCTTTCATTAAAAATAAAAATATAGTGAAATTTTTATTTTTCAATATAATTATTAACGAATGATTTATTTTTATTAAATATGTATAGAACATGATTAAATTGTTCGATATTAAGTAATGTGGAGGATGCCTAATATAGTGATGTCAGTGTAAAATTGATCTATTTTAGTACAAACTTGTAAAATAGAGAAAAAAAGATCCAGCGGGATTTTGTATTTCGAATTTACTATTCAAGATCGGCATAGATCTGTTCATAATTCTGGTTTCTCTTGAACAGAAAAAATGGCAAATCCTAAAAATCCGAGATCTAGTAATTACCATAGTTTTTAACACAACAAATAATAAGGAATAATAATAAATCAGATATGTCGATCAATTAGGTTGCATTTTCCCGACTTGCATGAACTTTTGTCTCGTATTGAAGTCAGAGTGAGACTTGGGCGTTATTGCGTATTTGGTTTCAATATCCATATTAAAAGCCATTCCCTAGTATCGGTATAAAAGCCACGATTCCTTCAACCTAACAATAAATTTGGTCGGTAAAACATTGAAAGCTATTCTATTGATCTTTATAATTTGAGATATTGTATTGCGGTATTGTGTTGCTATAACATCTCAATCTTGCATTTAATCTAGACAGATTGTTTTCATCTTGTTGAATCGAGTATATGAGCTTACATTTCCAAGTAATAACAAAACATTGATCATTTACCAGGAGATAAAAAAACAAAAACCCGTTTTTGTGATTAAGAATTAAGACAAAATTATTTTTTCTGAATCCGGGGACAGCAAAGGCAAAATGAAATAATATACTTGCGATTTGGGAGAACATATTTTTTTAAGGAGAGAAAAAAGTAGTTCATTTTCCGCTCAATTCAATCGAACCATTAACATTTTTGTTTAGGCCTAACCTTTCAGTTGTTTGATTTATCACAAAAATTGTGATAACTTCCAGAGGTTTCCTGATCCACACAAACATTTTTAGAGTTTTAGGCTCCTATGAATTACAAAAAGTGGCAATCTTCGTTGCGTTAAAAAATTAGGTCCAAAGATAGAAAATATAAAGGATTTAGAAATTCTTCTTTATTTTTACCTAAGAAAGGAATAAAATCTTATAGTTATTATTATGAGTTGGAAGAGCAGTCAAGAGCAGTCTTTTCAATCATTATATTAACTTTGAATTTAGAGAACATTCTGAGGATTTATGGAGCTTGTGAGGAGTTATGGAGTCATGGAAGCTTAAGTTAACGGCCATAAAAAAAGTTATAAAGTTTATAATTTTATGAAAATTCATATTTAAGATTTTTAAAGGACATTAAAAAGTAACATAACTTACTGTTTGATAATAAAAATTTACTTGGCCTACTGGTAGCATATTTTGGTTTTTGTAATTTATGAAACTTTAAAGCTCTTTTAATACAATCGAAAATATTTTTTTAAAATGAATTGGTATATAATAAACCTACAAATCCGCGGACAGCTAAGGCAGAAAAAAATAATATAGATATTTTTTTATTGGTTCCTATGGCCCATTAGGGCGAATACCGTGTCTTATGTGTCTGATATTTTTCGATTTAGAACCACCAAATGAAAGTTAATTGAAAGCAGTTTGGGAGAAAATAATTTTTTAAGGAGATATAAAGTTGATAATAGTTTTCAGCTAATAATTATTTGTTTTTAAAATAATGACCTATCTAATATTTTTCGATGTAGAATCAGCTAAACAAAAATTAGTTGAAATCTTGGAGCCATTGATTATAATCTCCATTCATGGAGGGGAATGCGCAATACTAACTGTAAGAGCGAGATCAAGACTAGGTGGTAGAATTGCTGAAAATCTGTTTTGGTCTTGCACTTAAACCGCTTAACTATTGCAAGACAAAGACTAAGACCCGTAAAAAAAAAAAAAAATCGAATCGTTTTGTGAATAAAAATTAAGGTAAAATAGTTACTAATACTTCACAATTTTAATTACTATACCTAAAAAATTGGTGTAGCCAATATAATTTTACATTTAGCTCTTCCAATTTTCATTCGGGCTTAATAAGGTTTTCTCTATCTGAAAAATTACAGTATCATCTCATTTTATAAAGCTAATAGGTAACTGGAAGACTGTTGCGAGATTCTTGCGCAAGACCAAGTGTTGCCTCGTTCGTGTTGGCCTCGCATTTGGACAACACTGACTTTAGTTCAAGCTTGAACTAGACTTGAACTCCGATTGTGCAACTGGCCCTAAGTCTCTTTTGGCCTTGCATTTAGACCACACTACTCTGATCTTGCCGTCTACAAAAAACAGATAGGGAAAAGAGCAACTCTTCTATTTCTTACAAGATTTGAGTATTTTGTAGTGGATTTAGAAAAATATCAGAGAAATCAATATTTTAAAATCGAAACGATGTCATTTTTTATGCCTTATATTATGAATGATTTAAAAGCAACCCTACCAATGCCGCAAAGGTATAATTAATGTGACAGGTGAACTTTTGGATTCAGCTAAATTAATTAAAAATTACAGGTGAAAGCTATCTTACCTCCTTGGGTGACATTAGTAATTCCGCCAGTGGTCATTTATGGGATCTGAAAATTTTAATAAGTTGAGAAAGAAGTTAGTTCGGAGGGGTGCTGTTCGGCCGAGGGAGATCTGATTGGGCCTACCTCCTCATGCCCATTTATCATTCATTGGTCGCCTCTAGACAACTCCGCCTCGGCGAGCTTCAATTATTAACTCCACATCTAGTCAAGGTGGAATTTCCAATCTTCTTTACTAGTTACCAAGACTCGACTCCGCATTTCCCGATAAATTATACAATTGCCCAGTTTCGGCGAGTAAACCGATTGACATATTTATTAGAGAAACGAACATCCCTTCCGAGTCAACAGTAGGAACCGTCTTCAGTAACCGTAATGATATCTTCCCGGAATTGGTAATAACAATGGTACAAGTTTTAAAGGATCCTTACACAGTATTTTTTCCTAGGCACTACTTACCAGCGAATTCATCCTTCAATTCTCTTACAAACCTTCAATTTTAGCTTTTGATGGAAGGTGATATAATATGATGGTCCCGGCCCTATGGTTTAAATTATAAAATGTGATGTATTTTTGCTGATGATAAAACCAAATTAAATTAATAATTATATAAAATTAAAGATGATGTAACTAATATAATGCTTTCAATAAAGCTGCCGCTCGAACACCATTGTTACAGGTAGGAAATTAGCAGCTATGGAATCATCTGAATCTCTATTATTATCTACTTATGATCAGAGCGTTAATGAAAATATTCCCCATATATTAAGAATTTTAGGAGAGTGAAAGGAACAAATTATAAAATTTAGTCGAACAGCAAGTCCCTTTCAAAAATACTGTACAGTTCATATAAAATCGTTCATTTTTTTGTAAAAACTGATTGACAATTTGGTGGACCCCGTCCATACATTACTGTTTATAGCTCCTGTATTATATATACATAATGATATGAAGTAAATATATATTTTTTCATATACTTTTTGAAATATTTTGATCCTAATACTTTTTTTCCATGGAATATAAAACATTGTTTTTTTTTTTCTGTTGTCATTACAGACCATGTTGATCTTTTGCCGTTTTAAATTAAGAAATAGCCAGCTCCATCACGGCCTGTCTTGGGCTATTTCTTTCCATTTATCTATAAGCAGTTCTATTGCATCTCTGTTAGTTTTAAGTTTGGAACATAAAACTATTAAAATAAAAATACATCTAGTTAATGAAATATAGTGAAATGAAAAGATTTGTAGAGAAACTACCCACTGATAGTAATCTAATAATATTTTCACATTAGGAGGTCACGAAGTCATCTTCTTTTCAGAAGCGTTCGGAGGGTCATCAGTAGTAGTAGTAGTGTTGCTCATAATGCAAGACCAAGTCTGGTCAGTAGAAAAAACATCGTTTTTGTGAATAACAATTAAGGTAAAATAGTTGACTAATTTGACAATTTTAGTTAATATAGGTCGGGCTTAGTTAGGTTTCTTCAATCTGAAAAATAACCGTAATATTTCTGTAGTAATAAGGTAACTGCAAGACTGTTGGGCAAGACTCGCATTTGGGCGACACTAGTCATCAGGCATCGAAAAGAAAACGAGGGTGGAAACGAGAGAATTCTGTAGTTTATTATGGAAGGATGGGTATTTGGATGTGGCCGAATCGAAAAGATATGGCACATTAAAGTCGATGAATAATTTTATTTGTGACAAAACAAGAAGCATTGAGGACTTTAAGATTTTGAATTTTCATGATCGGATACGAAATGAATGGTTCAGTGGAGCACCATAGCCCAACACCGTAATTCGAAATAGACCTTGTTATGGACATGCATATGAGTATTTTGTAATTAATTGGAAGCTTAGAGAGTTTGTCATGCTGAAATAGCCGGAAACGTCAAGCAGTTTCTGGTCGTTTCAGTCTTGTATGATGATCCCAAGTTAAACGTTTGTTCTAGATATCGGATTTCTTCAACCGTGATGAGCGGGATTACCGTATACCGTAAGGGTACCGTAGGAGAGGAAGTCCTAGTTTCAGGACGAAGAAGATAAAAGATAGTTTGACGGGATTTATTCCTCATCTTCAAGGTTTTTAAGTGTGATTGAATAGTTTGAGATGCAATCGAAGGATCAAATACAAAATGGTGTAGAGGTAATTGGATTTGTATCTCAATAATACAAGATGTTATTTCCTCCTCCGATCAAATACAAAGTTAAGTCAATGGAAGTATTTCCAGATCCTTACGAGTGGTGCCGTTCCAAGACCCTCTGGGTTGATTTTACATTAAGACTTTCCATTCTCATGATGAGATTCTTGTAGTCAGTATCTCGTTGGTATACAAATTTTGACCTTAGTTCTCCTGACAAATGTTTTACTCTATTACCAAATCGTGCATACTCCTGTTACTTTTTAAAATAAACACTGTTCTCAATGGAGAACTAAGAAAAATATTAGATAAAAATTATCAAAACTAATATGATAGTTCTTCATTCGGTGAAGTTGATAGCCCCTCCCCGACAATGACCATTGGCAAAAGGAAAGTATAAATAACAAGATGAGAGTGTAAGATAAGAAGGTGGATGGTTAGGGCGGTGGGAGGTGGCACTTGATCCTTTAGATCCTCCCTTCTGCTTAAATCATGTAAATGAATGGCTAAGAGTAAAGGAACCCGAGAGGGGAAATCCGTCGCGGCGCCGACGACTGCTCAGAAGTTGGCTGCCAATTATGGTAAAGACTGATTCCATTTAAATTGCCAGGAGAGGAGGAGCAGATAACTTTTGATTGGCTGTTAAGGCGCTAACTTACAGCCCTTCTCTTCTATAATACCTCATAACCGGCCAACTTCTTTCTCTCATCTTCCTCATTTGCATTTCCTTAGGTCTGTTTTATTTCCTCTTCCCTCTTCCATTCCTTTCCCATCTAGCGAATAATCGTTTATGGATAGCGTTCAAGCCAGAACGACCAACTATCTTTATAATGCCTTTCCACAAACGTTGAACTTATTTCAGTAAACCATGGCCAGTTAATAGATAGCTATAAAATATACTGAAACAGAAAAAAATCAATAATAAGTAGGGAGTAGGATGAATGATCACGTAATCAGCCTTATTAGTTTTTCGAATGAATAACTTTTAATATTTGCAAATAGGTCATCTTGGTGTGTAGAAGTAATAAGCAAGTATCACAGCAATCAAATGCAATTCAGAATAAGTTAAATAAATCTTCATTGATTTGATCCAGAAAAGTTTGCTGGTTTTAACACTGGGGAGAGGGGAGGGAGAAGAGGTCTTCCGGGCTGTAGTATTAGTATTTGGAAATTGCTATATACCAAATTCATTTCTATATTTGCTGTGCATGATTTGATTTCAAAACGTATGTGAAGCGACAATTTTCTACTAAATACTACCTCCATTTATACTTATTTGTGATTGACATATTATTATTATATTTGACCCATATGTCTTTGCGTCTTGGTTTTCATTTTTTTTTATATTACTGCCTGGCATTTCTCTAAGTTAATTTTTAAGTTAACTTAAATGTCTAGATTAAGCTTATACCTGAACTACAATTTAAGGGCTCTTCATAATCTCTAAAAAGAAGTCGAATGATAAGATTTTTAATATCTGAACCTATTCTATCTCAGAGAAAAAGATGCTGATGTCCATTTGTTTCAAATAAACTATTTAGTTATTTAAATAAAAGATTAATCTAAATATGTCAATGGTATTATTTCTAAATGTTGAGATTAATAATTTTAATTTTAAAAGAAATAATCAATAATGGAATAATGTTTGTAATTAGGTTGTTATCATGGTTTATTTTTCGTTTGATTGGTTAAACTATGAAAATTATGACATCTGTTGCAATAATAGTGTATTTTTATTTTTAATTAAAATTACATAAATATGATTTTCAGATATAAGAATAGCAAGCTTTTATCGTTGGTAAAGAAACGTGAGAAAAGTTCTGGGTTTCTTAGACTTTTAAGACACATTGCTTTTTTCCTGTTATTTTTTTTTTATTTATAAGCAATGCAGACGCAAAACACGTGTCCCATATCCGTCCCGAGGTTCCACAAAAACGCATCTGACGTCTGAGGTTTCAGTCTTAATTCGCCTGCATTTTTTTGCGATTTCTTTCGGTTCCCTTAGACGTCTTAAGTACAGTTTAAAATAGCCTTCTTATCTGATTTAACAAAAACATCTCTTTCTCATGGGAGAATAAAAAATAGGAACAGATCCATACATACATTTAAAATTATTATTTGTTATAATTATAGTTGGATAATAATTTGTTAAATACGTTGTATTAAATTAAATATGATTTAATAGGTATTTAATCCATTTGATCAATACTATAGGATTCGGACTATTAAAAAAGAAAGTTTTTCAAGTACAAAATGGATCAATTTTATTTTGTAAAAAAGTTTATCTTTGTAATAAATTACATTATACTGATGAGAAAGTGATTTAACTTGTTTCGTATAGATTTTGCTTTCCAAATCCAACAAGAAAATATAATTATAATTTTATCCAGAACCTATCGAAGAGATAGGAATAAATACAATATTGACGGGTAAAATGAAAAGTGCAAGTTTGTTAAGTAAATCTACAGAATAAAACTTTTGAAAATTTGATTATATTTATTCTACAAAAAAGAAATATAAATATTAGAGTAATAGATGTCTTAGAAAAACAGCCTTACCTCAATTCAATATGGCTATAGCAAAAACCATCCGTAACTGATACTGACGGTGTCATTTCATATGATAAACAATGTAATATTTAATAGTGGTATTATTTTCTCGATCTGGAGGAAGAAACGAACTTGTGTTTCATTAAGTTATACTATGTTCCTAAAGATTGTGAAAGTCATGAACAAAAAAGGATTGAATTTTATTGTCTACCCATCATTATTACCCTTTAACAAAACTCCACCTACCCGATTAGAACGAATCCGATACCTAGGACTACACCTAGACAAATTTCTAACATGGAAATCTCATTTCATATAACACTGAAATACCATACTTTAGCACTCATTGGACAAACGCTCTGAGCATCAAATTAATTACAAAAGGCTCGCACAAATAACTATAATAAGGCCTATTTGGTCTTGTTGAGTTGATCTTAGAGGTTACGCTCGTATCTAATCTTTAAATCCGAAATACTTCGTTAAATCCTCAATGCTCATTATTTCTTCATAAATAAAATCATCCGTAAGGACTTTAATGTTCCATATATTTCCGATTTGGCCCAATCCAACTCCAGAATCATCTGAACCATCTGTTTTCTAACTTTCCTCTTCGATTCCTGGGAACCGTCTGAAGTGTCTGAATGAAAATGTGATCTAATGTAGAAATTTTGTCGGAGGGCTTCCAATGGGTACAGTCCGTGGTACAGATCCATTTTTATCAAATTATTAACATCCGCCTGAAACTTCGTGAATAGCTTCATTTCATCGTAATCTGCAAATATTTCATTTACGAAAATTCTCGGAATTGGGGCGTTTTCAAACTTTGTCTATTTAATTAGGTATTAAAAACTCGTAAATACCCATTTGCTTTCCACTTAAATCGTAAGATAATTTCATCACAAAATCGAGAAAAAAGGGGGACTTCAAACATATTGGGTCTTTAGCCGTGACCTATACTACCTACATGTCAAAATAACGAGGTTATGTAGACCAAATGGCCCCATATGTTTGTAGGTCACCTTTTTTTCTCGAGTGTGTGATCAAATTATCTTACGATCCAAGCTGACAGCAAGTGGTTATTTATGAGTTTTTAGTACCTAATTAAATAGACAAAGTTTCCCGTCCTCCAGATTGAAAACGCCCCAATTCCGAGAATTTTCGTAAATAAATTTCGTATTCACTTTGGCGGACACCCAATAATTAGTCTAAAAGCAAGATGTTGCTCTAGATGTTATATATCTAGATTTACTATAACATGAATTAGATCTAATGATAGAGCACATTAGTTTTAAGCCATGTATCCACAAGATCATTGGGATAGTGGTCCTGAAGATGGGAGTAAATATCCCGAAACGTAAACTTGTAAACATACAATTTTGATAATACAACAAATAAATTCAATTATTGTTAATTGGAAGTAATCATTGAAAAATAACAAAGTAAATAAAATCGTATATTTTTGTAGGTTATGATGTAATGGAACTATTTACGACGTTTCAGGCGGATGCTAATAATTCGATTAAAAGTGGTCTGTACCACGGACTAGTAGTTTCTCTACAAATCATATCATGACATTATATTTTTTTGTGTAACATTTACTAGATGTATTTTTATTTTAATAGAGTTACATATTTAATGAATGAAAAAAATAAATAAAAAAGCTATCACTACCAATATAGCTTGCCTAATGTAAGCATAGTATTGACAAATATCATTTGTACCTGATTCAAGACATGCAAACGACAGTCTTGACAAAACTCGTGAACTTCTCGCCTTCCAGTGGAAACTAGCCTTGGGAGGACGGTGTGGGAGGGGACTAGGAAATCGTTCGGACGTAGACAAACTGTCCACTTCCTCCAGGAGGCGCCGGCACAGATTAGATAACTCAATGTAACCTAGAGGCAACTAGCTCTAATCTAGTACGCTTCGTTTCCATGAATACTAACCTACTCCCTACTCCCCGCTCCGTCTCCAATTCGGTCTCTTCACAACAGCTACCGATCTCCTAGGACTATACTCTCTTTTTATAGTATACCTAATGTCGCAATCAAAACAAATAAATGATTAGTGATTGTTGCTTATGATTTAGGATCGTGCAAATAATCATACTATTTCACAGTTTTGGTTTAGATGGTCAAAGAGTCAGAGTATCCATGCTCCCCATAAACTGGACTCAACAAAATATCTCCTTTTTATTGTAACTAATAATGCGATAGGCAAATAAAAATGAACATAATGGAAATCTACGCAATGCTGCAGTTTATGCCTCTTCAATTAATGTAAAGCTGAACATTTATTTTGTATGATGATATATTTATTCAAAAAGTTGATCACGTACGGAAGAATGTTAATCAGTTATAGAGTCAATCTTGTTTAGTATTCTTTCGATGGACTAAACAGGATGCCTTCCTAGTTCTTAATGGTCAAACTTCTGGCCATAAAAACGGCCAATTTTATGTTTTTCTCAAGTGGTCACGTTTTTTATTTAATAAGAAGGAATTGCTCGAAAACTGTTCAAGATAATTAAATTCAAAGGACACAATCGTAAACTAGACAAAATGTTTTTGAGAAAACAATGTATAAATTTATTTATGTCAATGATAGCAGGAACTTTTAGCAGGTCTAATACGGCCGCTATACTGCTGCAGTTATACCCAAGCACACTAGCCATAGATCCAGGATTTAATTTTGGGGGGGCTTCAGCCCGAAACCTTTTTTTTTCATAAAAATAACGATAATTACTTTGGAAAAACAGAAAGAAACTAACTACCTATATGAAATGGTGTTTAAGCTATTCCTTAAGTACTTTTAAATGTAATAACACGAGCAATAATACTTTAAGAGGTATTTTTAAATTTTTTTTTCCATAATACATGGTTATATTTTTCCATTTTGGGGGAGGGGCTTCAGCCCGAAAGCCCCCTCCTCCCGTAGATCCGCCCGTGCCCAAGCAGCATATCTTCGTAATCCCGATTCGTAAAATAATGCGCCATAATGATAGGTTTTACGTTATAAGTTCTCCTCAAAGTCTATTTTATCATTTACCTTAGTAAATTTAATCACAATTATCTCAAAGAAAATTCTATCTACTTTACGAT
Organism: Nezara viridula; assembly: GCA_928085145.1. Lineage (NCBI taxonomy): Eukaryota > Metazoa > Arthropoda > Insecta > Hemiptera > Pentatomidae > Nezara > Nezara viridula. Next base: position 73,257,274 of record OV725079.1, on the reverse strand, counting down.
GCTGTATTTATCATTTAATTATCTTGAAGAATTTTTAAACAAGTCCTTCTTATACAATAAAAAACGTGAGCACCTTAAGAAAAACATAAAATTGGTCTTAACTCCTTTTCCTTTCGGAATAGGCCAAAATTTTCTTTGAGAAAACGGTGATCAAATTTACTAAAGTAAAATGGGCTTTCAGGAGATCTAATAACGCAGAATCTACCATAATGGCGCATTATTTCACGAATCGGGATTGCAGAGATATGCTGCTTGGGTATAGCATCATCATATAGTTATATCATATAGATAGTGTAACTGCAGCAGTACAGCGGCCGTATTAGACCTCCTGAAAGTTCATTTTATCATTTACTTTAATAAATTTAAATCCATATGCGTTCTCGATAAATCTCCACTGGCGGTTGAGAGAGCATCGCAGGGATATCCTGGAGTCATGCTTTTCCCTCCATATTTGGAGGAACAAGCCTGCCTCAGTGTTCCCTCACCTGATTGTAAATATAGGTATGTATGAGTTTTTTAATATAATTTATTTATCTCTATGTTGTTTTACTGTATTTATTGTACATATTTTTTATTAATATTTAGTTATTTCCTTATGCTTATTTTATATATTTTGTTGTACATATTGTGTGAATGTTATCTTACCTCTCTATAACCAATGTCCATGTGACACATTGTTATATTATTCAATAAATAACAAATAAAAAATATTTAAACATTTTATGTTTTCTCAAAAAAATTTTGTTAACTTTACGATGGTGTACATGGAATTTAATTATCTTGAACAGCTTTTGAGTAATTCCTTCTTACTCAATAAAAAGCGTGAACTAAGAACCGTGACCACCTTAAAAAAAAGTACAAAATTGGTCTTTTCCTTTTCGAATCGGCAAATGAATCAAATGAAATTTTTTGTTGGAAATTTTTACTACAATCATCCTAAAGAGTTTGGTCATTAAGAACCGAGACATACTGTATAGTGTTTGTAATTCCCTTTATTAAATATCCATTATTGATTTCGTCTTTAAACATCACTGGTAAAAACAGGAATAGTTGATAAAACAATAGCACACTAGATTTTATTATTGAGTGTCTCAATGCTTCAATTGTATTAAATATATATTTTCCTTATTGTATGGGAAGCGAAAGAATCGTGTATAATTGATAAAATTAAAAGTACAATTTTTATAAGTGGCGTGAGTTTAGGCTCCCAAGAAGAAAGTTTACCATGTGCGCCATAAAATTCGTCTATGAAGGTCTAAAGAAAGTTGAAAAACAGTGTTAGAAAGAGAAATGTGGATAGAATTAGCAATTTTAATAAATATTATGTATTCTTTATATTATATATTCTTGTCCAAAATCAGTGATCTAGATTCAAATGTAAATCAAAAGGCAAAATGTCTTTTTCTAAATTTAACCTATTGGAGTTTGAGGTCAGCTTCTTCAATAAAGTCCTAAGTGTTTATGACACCTATGGTACCGCTACCCTGTAACGCATTTGAGTTAAAAATCCGTGTTCACCCAGAGTTTCCCCTCTTCCCCTCCCTCTCCAAATATATTTGATTGCTCTCGTCTTCTTAAAAACAGTGCAAGCTAAAGTAGAATTTTAATAAGTAAAAAGGTTATATGCAATGAGACTTTCAGTGGCCTGTTCTTTCCTCTGCTTTTCTCATCTTCACTCGTTCGAAACTTTTCATTTCGGATTTTTTCGAAGGAAAAATTATTTATTTGTATATACAATATGATATTATCAAGATAGTCTATCCAACTCACACAATTGGTGAAGTATTATCCTTTACCATATGTAAATTTATTTAATAAGTGATTACCTTGTCCCACAGGAAAATATCCTTTTAGTTTAATAGTTTTCCAATATGAACAACTATCCCTGAACTTATGATAATCCATTATTGTACTTACTCAGGATTTATTTGTTTAGTCCAGAAGAACCTTAAGAGAGTACAGTTCTATCATTTACTAAAATTATAGAAGTCAATTACTGAAAGTATTGATGTCATACCTAGGCAATTTTAAAATGTATTTATTAAAATATCAATAAGTTTCTTATTATATTATCTGAATTGTCCAAGGGATCATAGAAATAGAAATAGGAAATAACTTTATTCTGGGACAAAGTACCTTTAGAATAACAAAATAGTACAGAATTAAAAGACAACATCTGGCCTAAATCAAACAATAACAAAAAAAGAAAAAGTAAAGAAAATATTAATTAAACAAGTTATATAAAAAAAAAATCTATATACAAAAAACTTAAAATCAGGACAAGACACTTAAAACTATGTTCAGTAGGAAAAATTAATTTTTTTTTAATTGAGAAAAAACAAATAATAAAAAATACATTGAGTTTTTCTTTAAAATAAGCTCTGTGTTTCTGCTAACATAGGAAAGGCGAATTTGACTATATAAAATGTCAGAATATTTAAATAATGAATAATATGTAAACACATCACTATCTTATTGTAAATATAGGTACAGATTTAATTGTATAAGAATAAAACAAAATAAAAAAACAAGCAATAGATGCATTCAGTGGCATTAAGAGTAGGAAGACATTGTAATATCCCTAGTATAGTTTACAGTATGGAATAGTATTATCATGTGATGATGAATGATTTAATAGAAATGTATAATATAGCTATTTCTCCTCCTTTATCTTTTCATTAGCTCTTTAGTTCGTCTATGATTATCATAAATAACAGTATTTTTCTTAATTGGCAATTAAGACACCTCAGAGGCTCGCGTCAAGAAATACGATTTATCTCGAAAACTGTTCTTCTTGGGTATTTAAGAACCAGGATCCTGTACTTGGAATACTGGGCACCAAGTATTTTACTCAAATACTGATCTTTTTTTAATACAAGGAATTTAATTATTTCTTCAGTCGATCAACTTAAGTCAAACGATCAACTGAATTAGTCGTGGTTCTCAATAGTGATTCAATTTGAGTAAAATACTTGGTACTAGGTAATTATAGTAGCATTTGCCCATCTCTGTATAATTCTAAATGAACGATACCGGGTCTTGAATCAAGTGTGAATGAAACTGTTGTTATCCACATCGAAATTTTTAAAACACAATTTATCCCGTTTGGTTAGTCGATTTTCGAAACCATCGGTCTTTCGTAACCTATCAAGTTTTCTTTAGTTACAGTAGGAATTTAGAGATCTAAAACGAGATTCGTCACTTCTCCATGAAATTTTCTTTGGTTTGATTCCTCATTGATCAAAATCCATCTCTACTGAGAGCCTGAAAAGTTATCTATAAAACCGTATTATTTATAGAATACATCATCTTTCCTCCTTATACCGCTGAAGATGTTCTCACATCAAAGTTAAGTTGACAAGACGTATAGACTTCGTTTATTAAAAAGTTCACTATATATATATCTTTTTATTTGTTTTCTGTTACCGGCTGCGCTGAGACTTATCCTGTTCTATCCGCTGGACGAGATGCTGTGAGAACGGAACTACCTTGGCTGGATCAGTATTCAGAAGGGAGGTGCCGGAGGAAGCAGTTGTTGCCCGCTCTTAGTCATCGTTTAGCCCGTCATTAGTGGCCACGGCGCGCGTACGCTACAAGAGCAGGTGCCCCAGGCTGTATGGTCAACTGGGTGTGGAAGGCATCAGGTTCAGATCCTTATATACCTCAAGCGAACAGTCAGACCAAACAGTTAGTAATAATAATCTATTAATAATCTATTAATCATATTCATAAAATCTCTTTTTTTTTATTATTTCTTAATGATATTTACAACTGTATTGAATAAATACATCTAGTAAATTTGAACATAATGGATATAATGACATGAAAACACTTGCTGAGTAACTACCCAATGGTAGCACTCTAATGATATGTCTACATTAGGAGATCACGGGGCCATCTTCTTTTCAGACGCCTCGGAGAGTTATCAGGAATTGAAGAGGAAGCAAGGTTAGAAACGAGAGGGTTGGGATGATTCTGAAGTTTATTATGGAAGGATAGGTATCTAGATTGGGCCAGATCTGAAACAAAAGAAACATTAAGGCCATTATGGATGGTTTTATTTGTAACAAAGTATGGAGCATTGAGGATTTTACGAAGGATTTTGGATTGTAAGGATTGGATACGAGAGGAATTCGATGGATCCCCATAGCTCAACTCCGTAAAATAAAATTTCTGAAAAAATTAATACACGCATTCGATTCACCGTTTACAGACCTCCGAGAATCGGGGGAAAAACAGATGGAGGTTGTTTAATGTTTTTGAAATTCTGAATGCAGCCGAACCTATGTATAGAACGTTTTTAGCAACCTGGAATTTATATTTGGGAAAAAGGTATTCTAAATATCAAACGAATAATCGTAGTTAAAAAAATAATGAAATAGTCATTTAAAGTGTAGGAATCCTCAGTTTACGTGAGTAAAAAGGTTTTTAATAAATAATGGAAATTCGGAATATTTAAAAATCAATGGATGTATCCTCGGGAATGGAAGGCAAGGTGACACGTATGAACAAAACCGATTATGATTGGGAATGGCAGGTTGTGGCAATAAATTGGGAATGGCAATAAATAAATAATAACTTGAGCACACTTATTTTATTATTTATTTATTTAAATAAATAAATAATAAGTTACGCACACTTGGATGACAAGGCCACGCACAATATTACTTCCAATGTTTCGTCGTATGGTAAGAGTCTGCATGGAAAAATCGAAACCGGATGGAAAGACAAAATAAACAACGGTACTACCTATAAGCAATTTGAAAAACTTTACAGAGAGAGGATAGAAATATGACAAGTTGGTGAAAGCAGTGGAAGGACTGAAATCAACCTTAAAAATCTGGTGAGGGCAACACACAACTTTCACTTACCGCTCAACTTTGAATAGAAATTATTTTTGAGCCATATCGGGCTATAATACAATTTTTGAATTGCGTTTTTAATTGAGCTGAAGCTAAAAAATTACAGCTAACAAATCATAAATACAATTAAAATAACCAAAGTCCTATTTATTATATCACCGGTTGTTTATGGATTGTCCAATCCATTGATCATGTATTGCACGATAAATTGATTATGGATTGTAATAAAATTATTGAACTACAGTGAATTTAAGGTTATAAACATATGCATGAAATGATTTTATATTTTACTTCTTCTTTCACACAAGTACAATGAAATAGTCATTTAAACAATGTCATTGCCTTTATTAGGTAGATTTTAAATATTTCTTTCAAAATTAAAAATATTTTAAAAGGTAGCATTTAGTTAGTAAATTTCGTTTAATTTCCTGAAAACATGTAATTTACGTTAAATAGTATTAGTTTTCAAAAGATATTATTTTTTTTGCCAATCTCCTTTTCCTTTTACAACTTTCCTTATTCGATGTTGCTTTTCTAAAATTCTCCGCTTTCCAACGATATATTATACGTATATCTCCGGAATAGTATTTCAGAGATTCATTTTCGACCTGGATAAGCATTTTTATTTTTTTCTCCTTTATTCAATTATCAAATTCTTTGAAAAGTTATATTTAGCATTTTTTCATAACTTTTAATAGTGAGAGATAATTGATTATTTAAAATAAACCATATTAAAGGTACTTTAGAGGAAGATGCATAAGAACATTGGGCATTTAAGCCCTGTAAAGTGACATCAATGGGAATAAGACCTAATTTATATTAAAGACCACTTAATTATACAACGATACACCGAGTTTAATCAAAATCGTTAGAGCCGTTTTTGAGAAAACTGTGAAAATGTGTTTCAGCGTTGATATAAAGTGGCACTTTCGGCTAGCCGATTTTAAGGAAAAAGTTGCTGTCACAACTACGGCCATATACAAACCTTAAATACGTGATATCAGTTTCGTAGTACTTTTCGTTTATGAGCTAGACTGCTAACATACAAACACACAGACACACAGACCATTTGTGCGACACTTGGTTATTTCGACTCAGGGACCTCAAAACAGTATAAATCCGTCGAAAACTCAGATTCGAAAATTTTCACGATCGCAACACTTACACTTACTATATATTTTATATATACGTAAGTGAAAGTAAAAACATACATTTCTACCTAAAAATAGTTAACAAGCGCTGGACTCCGTTGTATCGGTCCTGATTGCAGGCCTTCATCAGAATGAATGGCATTCTAGAAATTGGTTTTTTGTTCATTAATAAGTAAAGAATTCTTCCCCTCTGTATAAGTGGAAGATCGATTAGTGACATATCATATGATACAACAACGTGTTGTTTTCATAAATAAAATTATATATATATATATTTCGGTTGAGAATAATTTTATTTATGAAAACAAGACAGTGTTGTATCATATGGTATGTTAGCTCACTAATCGATCTTATATATATATATATATATATATATATATATATATATATATATATATATATATATATATACATAAAACAGTAGTTATTACATCTGTTACTAGAGATTACTAGAAAACCCATTTCTTTGCAGTTAGCAATATGAAACCAGCAACAGCTCATTCGGATTATTGCTGTATTAGATTTCAGTTATCGCGTCGGAATTAATTGCCGCTGGCAATATTATCGTTTATCATATCTTATCGTTATTTATTGGGCACAATAATTATTAAGACATCTTCAAAGCAGCCCTTCTTTATCTAGACTCCCTCTCTTAACAAGGCGATTTTATAAACCGACAAATCATGATAATACGGTTCAAGTGAACCAAGTTCTTTCATTGTATTTTTTTCCCATCCTCTTTGTTTATACTTATTGAGACATCTTAGGAATAATTTTGATCGTAGCATGTAGGAATGAGTATATAACCTTGAACGTATGTAAATAGATATCGAAAACAAAATATAATCTGACCGTTGATAATCGGCCAAAACTGTACAAAATATATTCATATTGTTGTACATGATGTTAACTTCCACTCACTGGGATCTTTTTTGAATCCTTTCACTATTAAAAGTCGAAGAAGAGGGCTTCAAATTCTCGAAGCATAAAAACAGTCTGTTCCTCGCCCTACGAACGACATGTATCATCCTCAACAAGATTCCTCTCCTTTAGCTGATACTTTAACAAGTTGCAATTTAATAATTGCAGGACGGCCAACATCAGGCAGTGCCTTTCCTCGTTAGTCCATCTGCAATTTCATTGTCTTTGATCTTGAAGTGAACAGGCGTCCACATCGCAGTGAGCTCATTACACTGTTTCAATAGCTTAAGATGTATTAGGGCTAACACTAGAAAATACTAGGAGTGAATAATATATTTTCAATTTTCATTTTTCTTTTTAGTAAGTGATGTTGACAAGATTAATGCTAATCATTGTTTAAAACTAAATCAAATTAAAAAAAAATTTGTAACTTTTAAAACTTGGTCCCTAAATCTACTTCTCATTGTAATTCAAAATTATAATAATTGGGTAAAAACTCCTTCTAGCCATTTGCACACAACCCCAAACTTCAGCCACAGACTAAAACTACTCATCCATAAAAGTATTATTCGTCCTTCTCTTCTCTATGGTGCTCCGCTACAATCCTACGTATCAAAAAATACAGACAAGAGACTACAACAACTCAAAAAAGGTATTTTAAAAAGAATCGCTATAAACGCTCCTTGAGAAAGAGGAATTCTGACAAACTTCATATCTTTCTAAATTTACCAAAAGCAGAATAACATATCAATAGGAGTATAATAAAATTTTATGACTTCTTAAAATATTTAACGAAATCAGAATTTAATGCCCTCATATTAAGGCAGGCTCCTCGGTGATGGCAAAATATATTGTTATTTTGGTTAGATTTTATGCTAGATTCAAAAGTAAAAAAATCTCGATAGAGGTTAGTTACACCACCCTAATTGACAGACAAAAAATACAAATGAAACAGAATATAGGATTCATCAGAAGAACCTTAAAAGCACATCTCAGATTCAGTAAAAAATAAAATTTAACAGAAGATAGTAAAGGCAAACATTCTTTGAAATTGGGTTTATGGGGGGAAAAAATATTTTATTTAAAAATAAAAACTTGATTAATTGATTTATATACCTCTTTAGAAATCATGGAACTATTCATTCAATTCAGGTAGTTCAAGATTGTTCAATATGGAGAAATTAAAAACCAAACACTGTTTTATGGTTGCCAGTAAAAAAAAATTGTCATCCTGCAATTAAATGACGCTACGCTTTCATCTTTTAGTTGCGAAAGCATTAGAAATCATAATGTTCATACCAAGGTTAATAACAGTAATATACTCCTTGTTTGGCCCTTATTTTTAGTGCAGTATATTTCAATTATTTGTTGTGGAACCAAGGTTTCTAATTATCATCTTAAGATACATTTTATTCAGATATGCTTTGTATCTAAAATAATTTTTCCATTTTTTTTTTAATTCGATATTTTATTTAAAATTTCTCCAAATAATCGTAAAAATCAGAATATTAAATGGCAATAGAAAAGTATTACTATGTCAGAGAATAGGCGTGAAATCTCCTGGAGGCGGTGTATACATTGACAGCTCCGAAATTTATTAAAAAAAAAAAAAAGTTTAAAGTATTTAGGTAGCTAACACAATTTCTTCCTCTACAGTAACTTTAATTTGAAATAATAAAACATCTCACCATGAAATCGAAGATACATAATATGTGGTAATTAATATTTTTTAAATTATTATGTTTTACTTCATACTTAAATATATTTATACTAATTTTAAAGTATAAAATGATTTTTGTGTGATGCTAGCAACGCACCAGTTTTTTTTTCTCATTCGCTTAGGGTGGTTCATTATTAAAAATAATAATCCTAAATATATGAACAAATTTCAATACGCTGTAACTTTGCTAATAATGGCCAGATTTCAATAATTCTTTTTTCGTTTTGTAGGTAATTTAAAAACATTTATAATAATTATAGGTATGATCTTCAAAATAAAATGCCGTTTCGATCCACCGACTTAAAGCCATACCAGTTTTGAAGCCGAGTAAAACGTTTATATCTACTTTATTAATTTTAAAAACATGGAGAATATAATTCGATGAGCCTCAGTGCAATTCTGAATCCGACAGTATCCCATTCGGTGCATTTGAGCATGACAGGAGCTTATTTTTGGTAGGAAACCGATTTTGATCATTGGTGAAATCAAAAATGTTGAGATAGTGACTTTCCAGGTACCTGTTTCACTAAAATAAAAATAAAATAAAATAATAAAAATAAAAATAGATTTGTATTTTTATAACTTCTTGTTTGTGATTAGAAATCAGAATAACGCTTTGATAAATAATGAATTAATAGTCACTGATACTTTTGAGAACAATCATGAATGAAGATATTATTTCGTAAGTTTTAACGATTTTTTTTTTCGGTTCCCAAGTGCTCTTTCTTTTGTTAGGACTTCGTAAACCCTTTTGGACACCCCCGAACCCAGACGAAGAGCAAACTGGAAGAGTGGAAGGGCTGACACAATCAAAGGGCTTTGAAGAGGACGAGGACTGGCGCCATATAGACCGGAAGTGTGCCTGAGGCGTGACCCGGTCACCGGGACCGCTCTTAGCGCCTCATCTTCCGCTTATCTTTGTCACCTCCGGCTTTTACTGTTATTGCAGACCTCAATCTGGGCCATGGAATCTTAGGTTCCTCAGTTCGTACGGAGATATTTTCATCATTATGGGTTAATGGTTGACTGTCGTGAATAATGACGAGAAGAATGGTTGGGGTGATCAGTCAGAAATAAGAAGGCAAAAATAAATAATAAAATTTATATTGACATTTGCCGACGTTTCGACCTGAAGTTCAGGCCTTTGTCAGGGCTAAGAAAAGAACTAGATAACAAGGTATGAGAAAACATAAATAATGTAGGTAAACAAATTAAAGTAAAATGAAGTGGCTAGAATAATGACAATAGTAAGAAATCTTAGAGTAAAATGTAAAACAGAAAAAAGGAATATGATGTTATATAAAAAATGAAAATAAATAGTAAAATTAAAATATTGAAAAATAGAAAAGTTGGATAGAAAATTGAGATATTGTATAATCTATCAAAATGTACTGACAAATTATAATAGAATAAAGATTTAAAACAGAGAAAAGGAATGAAAGGAAGCAGGAAAAGAAGAGAAAACTGAAAAAAGATATTTTCATCGTCGGATTAATTAATGCTTGAAGAATATTGATATTAATGTATTGATATTGAGGAAGATTAATGCTTTTAGAGTTAATTATTTTATTTTTCTTTGCAAGTGCTTAAATTTAGTAATTTTACATGTATTGTAAATCTAAAAGAAAATATAATGTGATTGTTTAAGTAATTGGCTTAGATCACTCACAGAAACAAATATAGATCAATGAAAAAAACGCTGCAAATTATTTCACAATGGTTTATTATTTTCAAACAATTATACATCTAAAGTAACATTACCTTCCTGAAAACAAAGAAAAAGAAATAAAAGATGATTCCTATTATTGGCCTAAAAAACTTTCATCATTAGTAACCTGCTAAAAAAAAAAAAGAACACTTTCAAAAAAGAAAAACCAAAACAAAGGATATAACATTTGCAGTAGAAAATACAAAAATCTTTGAACCACATCTTTGCTCCAAATTGTCCGACTTTAACGATTTTTTTTTTTTTTTAGTAAATTTTGTAAACTTTCAAATAACCATACAAAATCATCAAAAAAGTGTACACTTTTTGAATTATTCGGAATCTAATTTTATCACCCCATGTAACTTTTTTTCCAGCTTCTTTTCGTTGAAGATTTTTGCCATGTTTCATTGAAATCGGTACATTCTTTCAGGATATAGCAACACTGGTTTTTCGGCCGTCATTTTGAAAGGAAAAGCCGGATAGTAATGTCGGTGTATGAGGATCATCCTCGGGTGACCTCAGACTTTAAATTTAAATTTGAAAAAATTCGGTCCAGTAGTTTCGGAGAAAATGCGCGGACGGCGGACGGACAAAAGAACATTTATTCGAATTCTAAGTATCCTGAAACGTAAAAGCTCGAATTTTGAAGGGGGGTTAAGTTTTTAATTTTTTTTTTTAGTCGATCACAATGGTCATTATTGAAAATAATAAACCAAAATTACTTTTTCAATTTGGAGAGAGCTTTAACACGAAAGTTCCTCCGTGAATCTCTGTAGATCCGCCAGTCACTAGAAGAAGTATCGATTAATAACGATGATTCTTCTTCAGGGATACAAAACAAATTTGCCGAAATACATGGTTGATGATAGCCATAGCAACTAAATTACTTCATTATATTAATCTATGTTCAGAAATTTAATTTAATCACAAAGTAACTTTATTTAAATATTTCGTAATCAAGTGCTTAGAATGTGAAGGATTTCTTTTAAAAGTGTTATGTTTTATTGTTTTTATTTTTAATTTCTGTACCCCGGAGGTAAACGACACCATGTTTATTTGTGTATTTGTTCAGGGGATACATGTTTCATAACTTTAAGCTATTAAAATGTGTTCTTTCGTTACAAAATTATTTAATAAAAAATTGGACATATTGGATCCCCTTTAACTACGGGGCACAGATTAATTTTTTTTTTTTTTTCATTCAGTGTTTCTGTATTTTTTTTTTTATATTATTAGTATAGTTTGGTTCTTTTTCTTTCTTTTTTTATACTATTTTTATTTTCCCCTATCATGTTATATAGCCCCAACGACACTTACCGGGTATAATAAAACTCTAAAATGTATTATTTAAAATTAAGAGTAAATTTTCACATTATATTTACCCAACAAAGGAATTCCTGCCCTCCAATTTTAATGCTAGAATATTTTAGTCGATTACTCCTTAAATTAAAAAAAAATACTATTTTTTTCATCATAAATTCAACTATTCTCCATTATAAATACCTTTCACTGCAAAATTTACTTTTAAAACGCTCCTCAATTGATTTTATTGTAATCATGAAGATAATTTATCGGTTTTTTAATTTTTTTTTTCAAACGAATTGTACCGCTAATACGATAATGATAGGTAGTAAGCATTTAAAGTTTACAAACTTCAATCAATAATACTGAATTTTTAACTGACAATGGTTTCTGTTTTTGTAAGCCTACTGATAACATATTCGTATAAAGCTATAATCATTTCTGAGTACGAAGCGGACTAGAGATAATATTGGCACAGAAGTTGTGACACATTGAACGTAATGGTACGTACTGCGTGGCTGATGGAGCAACATGTGTTGGAGCGGGCGGTGGTGACTAAGGCATATGTCCACCCCCATCTCCCCCTCATTGTCTTATTAATATTAAGCCCCTTTAGGACCGGCCTCATAGCCGTCAAATTGATTCGATTATTAACGACACCGGGGTACCATGAATTTTATCCAGGGAGTTGATGATGGGGTAAGTGATGGCTCTGGAGGGAATTCTCCAGCTGGAGGGAGCATTGTTCCTCGCTGTCTTCATCCGCTCTTTTCTTCTTCAGCTCCGGGCCATCTTCATTAATCTTAACAGGAAACAATTCACTGCTTAGTAGAGCTTTGAATTTAATTGTATTCTTGTAATTAATTGATAAGCTTTTCTGGCTCCAAGTTTCCGGATATTTCTTCACGGGATATCAACAACTGCTTCATAGTGGTGTGGGGAACAAATTCTTTAATTTTATTTCAGATTTAAGGTACTGAGATTGTACAGTAAACCTGTTCACGTATTAATACACATTAATATGTAGATACTTACATGATATATAGAGGGAATTTAATGTTGAATGTTCTTTCACATTGATTATAATGAATTTCAGCGAGAGACGCATAGACCATGACATTTTGAGGAAAAACCGACGAGACCTCTTTAAAGTATTTATTATAGAATTAGATAAATAAATAAAGATTTATTTATGAATAAAGCAGTTATCAGCATTAGGCTTAAATATTAATTTATATATGTATACATTGGTTGCAAAATGAAATTTAAAAAATAAATTGAACAAATTAAATGCTTTAATGGTAGATCGATATTTTGAACGTTTATTAAAGTAATTCAGCATTAAAAAACAAATGGTTGTTTTCATAGCCCTATCTTTTTTCTAGTTAATCCCAAGAGATGATCAGTTGATAAAAAAGATAAGAAGGGAACGAAAAGGAAAATGGATCGAGAATTGGGAGGATATTAAAGACGATTACTGGCAATTCCTGGTAATTGGTAAAACAGGGACCACATGCTAGCAATCAAGTTTGTTAGAGCTACACCCGCTCACACAGCTTAGAGATAGATTTATATCTACCAGGCTCATCTCTCTCCTCCACTGTGCTTTCTAATTGGAAAACACCGTTTCTCTTTGTGTCCTATTGTCTTCGTTAGCTTTCATTACGGTAGCGTCACGAATCGAAGTATTCTATACCAAGTGCTCCCAACTACAGTAATCCTATCAGGCTACATATGATTCTATCCAAGTTGTGTTTGCCTCAATATCTCAGGATGATTCTATGTTAGAACTGTAATAAATTATAAAACTTAGGAAGTCTGGTACAAACGTAGGATCCTATCACGTCTAGCTTCGATAACAGTTCGGAGTTAAACACAAAGTACTTCAAAAGTGCTCAAGTCCCTCGAATGACCTATGTAAATTTTTTATGTTTTCTCCTATTTACGTCTCTGATTGAATATATATTGGACCAAGATATCGAAATCCCTAAACTCAGCGCTAATCTGCGATGCTCAACAATCTCAGAGTTTAGGAACGGCCTGACGAATTTACGATGCTTATTAATGATCTCAGTGCTGAGCCAGAAATTCCAGACGCTGATTTTCTTTAAGCTACCACATTTTACGCTACAATAAATGGATGTTAATGTCTAAGAAACATAGCTAATATATAATATTATTCGGGTAAATAAAGCCATTTCCTTCTAATTTGGATGATTCCGACCGAAAGGAATATCATAAATCCTTTCTTAATAATAATATGAGAAAGGATAACGAAATAACGAAAGCTGGAATGACATACTTATATACATACTTTTAGTAAGTATCACAGACACCGCAGAGACCTTTTGTCAATTTAAACAGGCTATTGTTCCATATTGTTGAATATTGTTCCAGTTAATAATTCACATGCGATAATAATTTAGTGAGCGTCTGCAAGATATGAGCTTGCTCGGCCTTTATTTACTCTCGCTATAGTCGAAAATTTGGCTATCCTAACCAACAAACCTTCCTCCATCAACGATTGGCGTGGATCATTTGTCTTGCAGTTCACGCCTCTCAGCGGCTATAGAAAAACAAGAGGGGGAATCTTATGGTCGCCATTCGCTCCGTGAAGGATTAAACCCAGGCTGCCAACATTCCCATCACAATGCATAAATCATTTTAGGAAGCACAAGAACAAAGGAAAATGAAAAAAAAGGCCATGTGTTTTATGAAGTACATCTCGTATGAGAGGGACCGGTCGTTTCCTCTTTTAATCCTTTTGTGAAAATCCTCACATAAAAGGTCCCCCTATAAAGGTTTTCACCTGAGTGGGCCGTGTTTAAAAAAGAAAGTAAATAAAAAAACTCAAAAATGGAAAGTGAATTAATTTTGTTGTGTTGCCGGTGTAGTGGATATTTATCTTCTGCCAACCCCCCTCCCCTCCACCCGTCGAGGACTGTTGTTTCTTTTCAATTTCGTAGCAATCTTTTGACAGGGTATTAACCACTGTCAGACCATTAGTGAGGGACAATGAAATATCAACATTGTAATCCTTTCTTGCTTCATCTCAATCCCATCGGCGGGTTCCCTTTCATCAAGCATCAGGAAAATACACAGCACGTTTTGTTGCCGATGTAAAGGGCGCAGTTACCCTGTTTCTAATTGGTGTGTTTGTCAATTTTTATAGAACTGTTCTATTATAAGGGATAAATTAATTTCATTACATTTCTATGTATATTAACAAAACATTTGGGATGATAGAAGAAGACAAAATGTTTAATAATGAGCGGGATCTCTTTGAATTTGTAAACATAAACAAACTGAAAATCTGAAATTCAATATTAATGGAAACCCTTATATTCTTGATTTGTGTATTTGTATTTTATACTTAAATTAATAAAGCACTTTAATATCAAAATAACATAAAAATAATGTTATGCTCATATATATATATATATATATATATATATAATAAATCAGAATCCAACACTAACTGTATTATACAATTAACTTTTATTCAACAAATAATAAACGACTTTTTATAATTCTTGAAACCCTGTTATAGAGATTTCTGGGATTAAAAAGAAAACTAAGCGTTTAACGACTTGTATTTATATTTTATTTGTATTTATATATATATATTATTATTTATGTTGATTTCAGAAAGTAAATGAAGTACTAAATTGGCCTAATGTAACTTAATTGTATTCATTAAGATTTCATAATTAAAAGCTTCCTTCTATTTTGTTTCTAGACTTCTTATTTATATTCCTGTTCTTGATAAATGATTCTGTTTCAAAGATTAATAAACTGACTTTCTGTTCGGTGAAACGTTCCGACCGGATGCAGTCCGAAACAAAAGGTATGGAGTTATACTCCTGTGCTCGGTGTAAAGTCAAATTATTAAACCCGAGAAATATCTCGAAATGTAAAGGTAATTCTTTCACTTAACTAAATAAAGTACAATGTACAGCGCGTTTCCGAATATAAAATATTCTGTGACTGGAGCTAAAGGCAACAGAGGGCCGAGTTTTTAAAATATGTATGACCTCTTCGGCGTAAACACTCTCCAATTATTCAACAAGATTCAGAAAACCGAGCTGTCTGCATATCCGAAAATACCGAAAAAATGTAAAGAAGTTATTGCTTGTTCATTGTGCTATCGATTATAGTCGATAATTACTAATAGATGTACTATAATCTGGAAATTGAAGCTTTAATTAATGAAAAGTCTTGTTAATTACAAGAGGGAATTAGGGCCGTGTGGTCACCGATTTAAATGAAATTTTTTTTTGGTGATACTAAGTTGAAAAATATTAGATCCACGTCCGAGTGTTCTTGCCAATACACTCTAAGAACCGAGAAAAAATAATATTTTATATATTTCGAACAATGTATATGTTATTAATTGTTGCCTTTGCTATGGCCGGGATTTAGGTTATTATATACAAATCGATTACCTTTTTTGT
Organism: Nezara viridula; assembly: GCA_928085145.1. NCBI lineage: Eukaryota > Metazoa > Arthropoda > Insecta > Hemiptera > Pentatomidae > Nezara > Nezara viridula. The sequence continues at coordinate 73,241,156 of OV725079.1, read as the reverse complement.
GTAGAATAAGAAACAAATGTTGATTATAGTATTAAATCAGTTATTATCTCAAGTAACAAAAACTAAAATTGGCTTCCAGTAAAAAAGGCCTTGCAAATATTTGCTATGAAAAATGAAGTAACATTTGTTTCTAGTGTTCTTTAAAACTCATAATTACGAATTTTCATAGATATCGAAAATTGCCAATTTTAGCACTTAATTTTCTAGAATGCTTGTTTTTCCGGCCACCTACTAAAGCAAGCATAACTTCTGAAGATTTTATCCAAATGCTTAGAAAAACCTAATCAAAAATATTAATTTTATTTCTTTGATTCTAATTTGCTTACGGAGGTCGCGTTTATACACCATTTCGTATACCATAGAGAGCTCTAAGTCTCTAATAATTTTCCTGTGATTCGGTGTAGTCGTTATGTTGTTATCATAAGTTTTTTTTTTGTGGTTGGCGACTAAATTTCGGATGGTCTAGCCTAGGCAAAAATTTCATGCAAAAAATTTAAATTTTTCTATTGTTGTGAAAATTTATATTTTAGTTTTTCGGGGTGTGTAAAAGCGAATAACAACTTTCTCTCTAAAAAAATATTTACACTCACATAGCCATGAAAGTAAAATTTATTGCCATCCGATAGCTATCTGTCAAATAATTTTTTTTTTCTAAACCGCCTGGGTATCTGGAGTAAAGATGTTTTTAGGCAGATAAACCGCTAATCTGCCTTTGGTATAAGTAAACAATTCATTTACACTTCTCAAAATCGCCCGATGGCTGACAATTCATTATGAAGTTATCTGTGATCTTTAATATTTAGCCGCATAGTTGTCTATTGTACTGAGTTATTATTTTTAGGTCTGCTATATGTGATATTTCTTTTTTTCCAACTCTTAGCAAACGATGTATTTTGAGAAACGATGTGTAAAAGAAAAGAAAAAAACTTTATGAAGAAGTGGCGAATCGCGATTAGAGAGGTTTAATTAACCGACAACAAAAATGTTGATACTTAGTGAAATTTGACCCATTATAACTTTTATTTTATCAGTTTTTCTCTTAGAGAAGTAAATTCTTAACTGCAGAGCCATTTATAGTAATCTTCTTCAATATTTGATAAATTTGGTTAAAAATCATAGTTGGCCGTTGTTTCGCCCATACCACAAAATTATTAAATTGACGTAATCATTCGACGCACAATGTATCATTATCTAGATAATGATCCTGTTTATAAAATTAGTCGTCAACATTATTTTTTAAAATAAATAATATTTATTTATTTAAGTAATTTTTTTCACATGGATGCACCATTCAGAAGTTATACGTGAAAAAAAATATATCTAAAAAAATCTGGGTTTTTGGGCTGACAAAATTTTCCTAATTGGCCCGCATTTGATTTTTAAATGTTTGAATCCATACATTATAGGTATAATATAGGTACAAGTTAAAAAAAAATAAAAACTTTACCCACATTTTTCACAATGTTTTCCGTTTCGATCCTCAGGCTACTCCCCTAATATCCTTTAAATTAGCCGCCATGTTTGATAGCAGCGGCTCTGGAATTGGCAGATTTGGTCCATTTTACCTAGAATAACATACACTTCTGTAGTTTACATGAAAATCTTTTCCTGTGAAGAATACTTATTTTAGCTGCAGGGCTAATATAATATTTAGAGGTTTGTTTATTTTTTTATATACCGTAAGTACAATTTATTCTTACTTTTTTTTTTAAATTGTGGGTTGATGGTTAACTGTTGTGAATAATGAAGAGAAGGATAGTTGGGGTGATCAGTCAAAAATAAAAATGGCTAAAATGAATAATAATATTTATTTTAACATTTGCCGACGTTGATCGAAGAGATCGAAGAAATCAGCCCTGATGAAGGCCTGAACTTCGGGTCGAAACGTCGGCAAATGTTAAAATAAATATTATTTATTTTTTTCATTTTTTTTTTTTTGACTGATCACCCCAACTATCCTTCTCTTCATTGTTTTTTTTTTTATTCGCTGCTCAATGGATTACAACTGATGCCGCACAAAAGAATCTCATTCAATTCCGCACCTTCAAGATCAGAACCAACTACTTTTCCTTTGTGCCTACCCATCAAAAACATTTTTATTATCACTAAATATAACAAAAATAATATTACTTGCCGACATTTACCACGTTGACACTTCAAAAGAATAGCGAAGACCAGTGGACATTCGACGTCCTCTTGCTACAATAGTTTCCTCCTCAATTGATGGTCCCAAGTAGGAGCACCGATATTGGGCCGCAGTTTACAATCAGATGAAGGGAAGACAGAGGCGGTCAGGATTACAGGGCCTAAGGCAATTCTCTTTAGCTGGTTAATTAGTAGCTGACCGCTGCTAACAGGGGTCCCAATTGACCGCCGGGTCTTCTCGGGCCTCTCCAACTCCGGCCGCCCCCTGGGGCTGAGGGGGCTCATAATGTTGATTGCTGGCTATTGTTGTTCCAGCTACCGGCTGAGCGCTACCTCCTGTAGCCAACGCTGCATAAATTGTCATAAAATTAATATAAACTACCTACCGAAAATTATGTTGATAAATTAACAAATATTCAAACTACGATACAATGTTAAGACATAGCATCATGGGAAGCAGAGGTGTCCATACCCCCAAGGTCGATAGTGCAAGCCCCCTCACAAGAAATTTTATTGCTCTCCTCTTCTTAAAAACTACAAACGAGGCTAGAATTAGAAACATTGTAATTCATATCTCTATTAACCTTTCAATGATCTGTTCATCCCCCCCCTTATTCTCTGAATTGAAAGTTCCTTTAAATCATGATCCCAAAGATTCATAACCCAGTCCAACTGCCCCAGTCAGGAATATAAAATCTTGTAAAAATGTGTGTCCTCTCAATACTTTTGAACCACTCTTCCTGGGTAGTCCTATTAGAGAAGAGAACAGCTAGGTCATTGAAGCCTTTTTTACATACATAGGGAAATTCCGGAATAGACAAGATCCTTTTTTAATCAGTTTTGTCAAAAAATAAATTTCTACGATGAAAAGAATTTTAATTTGTTTCTTTATCTTGAATAGCAAACCTGTATGAGTTAGATAGGCTCAAACCAAATCTTGAAAACATAAAAAGAAATAATCGAAAAAGAAAAAATACGTGTTTCGTCATTATAAGTATATACATACTATTATTATGATTTTGTCTAAATCTTGCTTTTACCCTTTGAATTAGAGTGCTACCATTGGGTAGTTACTCAGCAAGTGTTTTTCATTTCATTATATACATTATGTTCTAATTTGCTAGATGTATTTATATAATACAGTTGTAAATGACTTTAAGAAATTAAAAAAAAAAAAAAACTTTGATAGATGCCGCTGATTTAGCCCGAGCCAGATACCTATCTTTTCATGATAAACTCCAGTCCCATCCGAATCCACATGTTTCCAGCCTTGCTTCTTCCTCGATTCCTGATAAACCCCCTAGGCGTCTGAAAAGAAGATGGCCTCGTGATCTTCTCACCTAGAATTAAATAGGGAGTGCTACCACTGGGCAGTATCTCTTCAAGTCTGTTCATGTCATGATTTCTAATGTGTGCATTTTTACTAGTTGTATTGTTTATACAGTTCTAAATTTCATTAAATAAATAAATAAAAAACCCTTTGATAATAGAAGATAGCCAACCCTAACAGGTTAATACTACACTGAATAAAACAAAATTTAAAATCTTGTGCAGTCATCAACGTTTTTGCACAACTTTAATCCCATCTCTTAAAAATACTATAATAGTTTCAAAAAGTAATATACCATTTTCAAGACAAAAAAAAAAATCTTGGTGAGAACTGATTTTTAACCAATGGTTACACTCACTAATAACCCAACCACAAAGGTTTTCCATCCATACATTGGATAAGCTTTAATATGATAATGAGTTGGAATACCCAAAAAAGGATTTCTAATCCCAAACATAAAAATAGTACAGGTAGTTAATTACAAACGTCGCTTCTCACGTCAAAGTCGAGTACTTGTCAATGACCATTCTTATTTTAAAAGCATCCGAAATAAAACTTTTCATAATTTTTTATTTTGAAATAAAATTTAGCAAATAATTCGTCCGATACTGTGATTCATATATATGCTTGTGTGTTTTTTTATTAACACTTATTTATAAATGGTAATAAATATAGATACCCAAGCAAGTTGCATCAATATCAATAAAATTTATTTATGGATAAAATATTTGAGATAAGGAATATATTGAATTAAGAAATAAAATTTTATTATTAAGAAGAAATAAAATTTTGATAATGAAATCAATTAGATTTCCTACATTGACTTTCGATATTTAAGGTTTCATTATTAAATTTTGCCAAAAAAGTTTAGCCGTAAGATAGCTTCGAGAACCATCCCAAGTAATCATTTGTAGCAAGCTTTCAGAAAGCAACTTGTACGATTCAATTTTATTATTACATTTATATATCATATATGGATACATCTAAATAAGCTTATACAAAAATGCATTTACGAAAAACTTAGTTGAAAGCTAGGATGAAACACGGTTGAGTATGAAACTCTATCGCGACAGAACAAGAGCGAGTGATTTGTGGAAGCGGACAAATATCGGAGGCTGTAGGCTGTCACGCCACCCAGCCCTGCGCTATGTCACCTCCTCTTCATTTCATTACTTCCAGGCCACGATTTATTTCGCCCTGCCTTCTGGAAATCTCTTATCTCCAGCCTCAATTTCGCTAACTGTTAATCAGCTGATTCCCCAGTCTGCTTCCTGGCCCTTAATCATACTCGAGCAGGCTCCACTCCGGTAATAGTTTCGTAAACATCTTCATTGTTGTGGCTGATAAATCGATTACTATTACTACAATATCATAAAATGAGTAAGAATCTAATAAAGATCCAAATCGCAAATGAATTATCTAGACTTCGAGTTGCTGTTTATCAATTATAATATTTCATACAAAATTATTAGTTATCTGATGACATGAAGAGACCAATCTCAGTGTGAACTAGAGATGGGCAAATGCTACTCTGAGTACCGAGTAACAAGTATTTTACTCAAATTGAGTCACTATTGGGAATTCAATCACTAATTCAGTTAATCTAATGAATTTCTTCCCTCAATATAATAATTCCCTCAATTTCTTCCCTCCTTCCTTTCATTCCTTTTCTCTGTTTTTAACTCTTTATTATATTATACATTGTCTGTACATCTTGATAGACTTTACAATATCTCAATTTTCTATCTAACTACTCCATTCTCAATGTTTTAATTTTACTATTTATTTTCGTTTCTTATATAACTTTATATTTCTTTTTTATGTTTTTACATTTTATTCTAAGATTCCCATTGTAACACTTTTGTCACCCCTTTTTGATTATGCCTACTTCATCATTCCACACTATGTAACAGTATTCATTACTTATCTCTTAGTTCTTAGTAATTATTCTAACAATTTCATTTTACTTTATATTTATCTATTTTATTTTTCTAATAATTTTTTTTTATTTTATTTCTTTATTTTTTATTATCTTTTTTACCATCATTACCTATGTTTCTCATACCTTGTTATCTGGTTATTTTCTTAGCCCTGATGAATGTCTGAACTTCAGGTCGAAACGTCGGCATATGTAAAAAATAAATATTATAATTTATTTTTGCCTTCCTTTTTTGACTGAACATCAATTCAATTAATCGTTTGGCATCAAATGTAGTAGTAATTAAATTCTTTGGTACTCAAAAACATCAGTATTTGAGTAAAATACTTGGTAATCAGTACTCAGAGTCTCTGGTGTGAACTCAGTTAAGCCAATCTCTCAGTGAGTATCATCATTGAGGATCGTTTTCATTATAGGAGAAATTTGAAATACCTTGTCAGCTCCTCAAAACCATATACATTAGTTAACAATGGGTTAACAGTATCATACAACTCATTAAAATTGAAAAATTGCTCTAGAGCGTATATTTATTATTCATCAAATATTCGATTAGCACCTCTTCAGAATACATGTATTAGATGAAATTAAATTTAATAGTATAAAGTAAGGTTGTATTATATCACCATTGTTTATTTTAAATTGACTACGTTTCGGCAGTGATGCCACTTTATTTAATAATACTCCTTATGAAGTGTGATACTTCCATTGAGACTATAATCCAATTATGGACTGTATATAAGGAGTATTATTAAATCAAATGGCTTGAAAATGTTATCATAAGCGAAACTATGCCAGTATGAAAAAAGAAAATAAACAATGATGAAATAATACAACCATACTGTTCAAAATATTTTGTCCACATCTACCATAGATATTCTTAATCCAACTCACCATGAATGTATTGGATCATAATCGAATATTACATTCCAAATGTCTTTTCCATCTAAAGAATTCTGTATTTTAGAAACATCGAACATACTTTTTAGAGTACCTTCCAGCACAGCCTCTAAACATAGTTACATCATTCTAAAGCTGTATATATAGTTCTCGCGCATATACCTTATGTTCTAGTCCGACATTTTTCTCATCTTGGAATTATCTATGTATTGTCAAAGTGATATCCAAACTCAAAAAGCCACGAGAATACACACTCTGCTATCTTACTTTTGTCCATTATGGACAGAATTCTGGAAAAAAAAATCTAAAAAGGCAAGCTCTCCATCTTTGATTCTAATTGCATGAACCCAAGTCATTTTTGATTCCAAACATTCCACTATACCTGTTCGTGCAAAAAATGGTTTGAATTTCTCGCGGTACGGCAAGCGATGAGGGCAGATCAGCGGATCTAAGACTTAATCCTCAAGACCTGGAGTTCTTCTCGAGGCACTTCTCCATTAGTAGCCACTCTGGACACACCATGGCACCTGAGGGCCCTCAAGGTAACCAAAAGATGTAAGCTGGCATAAAGACGGTAAACTACTTTTGCAAAATCATTATAACCTACCAATCCATTAAGATCTGGTACTGTTAAGCGAAGACCTTGAAACTATAAAACTAAATACGACAAGTTAATGAAAGCCGGTAAAGAACTAGGACTCGAAATAAACGTGGATAAAACAAAATATATGGGTAGCTGCAAAAATGGCGATACTAATGGTGATATCGATATAGATGGTAATATGTTTGAGCAGGTAGATAAGTTTAGGTAGCTAGGTTCTACGATAACTAGAAAAAACGAAATTGAAGAAGAAATTAAGGTTAGACTGAAGGCGGGAAATGCTTGTTATTTTTCTGTGACAAAACTACTTAGTTCGCGCCTTTTGTCCCGAAACTTAAAAATTAGAATCTATAAAACAATTATCTTGCCTACAGTTCTTTATGGGTGCGAAACTTGGCCGCTTACATTAAGGGATGAGCAGCGTCTTAAGGTTTTTGAAAATAAAGTATTGCGTAGAATATTCGGACCGAAGAAGGATGAATTAACCGGAGAGTTGAGACGGTTACACAACGCCGAATTGCGTGAACTGTATCCGAGTAATATAATTGAGATAATTTCATCGCGGCGAATCAAATGGGCTTGTAAAGTTGTTGGACTTAGTAACGAGAGAATTCCTAAAAGGTTAATATTTGATGTGCCGAATGGTAAGCGTCCGAGGGGTAGACCGAAGCGAAGGTGGGGAGATTGCATTAAAGCTGATCTAAAGGGACTGGGTTTGGACGGCGAACGGTGGAGGGAGGTGTGTAATAGGCGATTGGTGGTGTCGGCATCGAACCTTCGGGTTCGCTAAGCCTTTTTATTATTATTTATTATTTATTATAATCCATTAAGATACTGTCCACTGCATAAATTAGAATGTTGGCCATAATTTTGAATGTTGCTTTATTGGAACTCATGAGAGTTATTTGCCTTAATTAAAAAGTTGTCTAAACAATACTACTCAGCAATGTCAAGTGGTTGAGGTCTTTCTCGACATAAAATAGTCCTTAGATCCGAAATTAATTAAAACATCCGGCGTCGCTTATTTTTAGAGAAAAACATCCCGCATGACAATCGCAGCGAACTGGGATCAGAGTACTGATGCGTCGAGAAGAAAGGCCAATAATGAGCTGCTTAAAGAAATTGGTCAATACAAATACGAAGCCAAGGAGGTTATGATGGGCGGGGCATAACGCTCGGAACAATGCATAAGGAAGCCTTATACAGAACAATCAATACCTCGGTATTAGGTAAAATACCTCGTGTGAGGCCAAAAACCGATAGACAGATCGAATCAACAAAGATGCGATAGAGCTTCATGTAGGTAACTGGAAAGAAATGACTACCCAACGAACAAACTATAAATTATAAATTGAGATGTAAATCTCTGGTGCATCTCCAGCCGCAAGTGTCGTGGAAAGGTAATAATAATAACACGACTGAGAATAGGACACACTAGACTTACTCACTTAAATGTCAACATAACAGTAGTATCATAACAGTATGGCATATTTCAGAAATGATCATATTTTACCTTACACTAAATAGTCTTGAAATAAACTTGAATTAGCAACAACCCTTAAAGATGACAACAAAATTATAGAATTAGTCCTAAAGATTATAAACTCCGAAAACATGTTAACAAAAATATAATATCAAACAAATATATATATATATATAATTAATTATTTAATAAATCAAAAGTTGAAAATGGAGTTGATGACCAATGAAGTTTTACACCACTAAACAAAAAACCAAAAAAAAAAGGCTAAGATATGGAGATAGCTGATTAAGGTCTACGAGGTCTACAATGTCAAAAGAAAAAAATTTTTTGTAGATTAAATTATTCAATTATCAGTGATGCGGTTGAGAGAGTTCTCCTGGAGTTCCCTCGCCCGATTGTAAATAGTGTATATAGGTATGCATGTATTTTTTGCTTAGTTTTAATTTTCTTATTTTTTGATTATTTTATTTTGTTCATTGTATATATTTTTGATTATTATTTATTGTTATTTTTCTTCTATTTATTTTTTATTTTTTGTACATATAGTGTGAATGTTATCCTACGTCACTATAACTAGTGTCCATGTGACAGATTATTGTAACAAATAAATAAATACAAAATTATTCAATTATTATTAATAATTAATAAAATGAATCTGCAAATCTACAATGGCAACATTAATCATCAACAGCCTTAAAACCTAACGCGAACTCATTCCATTATTATTTCAAAGCAACATTTGGATAGTACTCCACTTGTAATGAAATTATCAATTTCATAGTTGCGTGTTAGAAAGAATTAGGAAATCATTCCTTTTCTTTTTTTTTTTAATATAGGTTTTACGAAAGCAAAGGAAATCGATGAAACAATTAATCGTTTAAGTGTAACCAATACGGGGGAATAGACTCGCATCGATCGATTGGAGAAGGTTGCTCTAAAGAGCAGAGAAAGAGCGCAGGGAGAAGCGGAGATGAAAGCTCTAACGTAGTACATTGATTTTGCTCCCCTAATAACGTGTAATTAGCTGAGCTCAAGCCATCACGCGAGCCTTAAATATTTGACGATATAGGACCCATGGGGGGGCTCCTATCCTCCTGGTCATCGGTAAACAATGACCGCTCCTCCTGAATTAGTAACTACTGTTTACTGCCCTCCCTCAGGTGGGTTTAGTAAAACCTCCATCTCGTGACCCCCAACTGTTTAAGAAATGCTAATCTTCATATATTCTCAGTCGTCACGGCATTTGAGGATTTCGATTGAATCTACACATTACAAATTAGATTGTCATAAACCCAAATAGCCAACTTTAAAAGTTTTTATCGAAGAAGATTAAGAGGGCGTGATTCGATTCGGGCATCGATTATAATTAGTCGAAGCAACCAAGTGATGTTTATACTATTCCAACAATAGAAACAAAAAACACTTTAATCAGTCGACTCAGCTGACTTTACCGAGCGTTGCACATCGGAAATCTGTGCAAAGTGCAAAATGCGCCTAAAGTTTTAAGTTTTTAAGGTTTGCTTCAAAACTTTACAATAAATGTTATTCCGTTTTCTCTAAAACCCGTTTTCTAATTGCGTGCTACTAAAACTAATGAAGAAGAAAATCATTCCCTTTTGGAGTGAAAACTTCTTTAGGCGCGTTTTGCACTTTCTTGTTTTGTAAGAGTGAATTATATGGAGCTGTCAGATCTCCGATGATCAAAGCTAGGGTAAATTCGGCTGGATTCGACTAATTGAAGTGACTTTGCATATGGATTAAAATATCTTAAAATCGGAGCTGCATATTGGTAGTAAGGGAAATATTCATTTCATTCTCATTGTAATGGGCTATTATTCAAAATTGCATCTTAACGTGACCACATTTTACACATGCGAAAAGAAATAAATCGTTTCGAATACCAAATGATAACGAGTTTTTATCGAAGATATGGATTAAAATATCTCAGAAACTAATAATTGGTCCTGCAAACTATAAGTGAGGGAATTGTTAAGCATTTCATCCTCTCTAATGGATTATGATTCGAAATTGTATCTTAACGCGACGCCGTTTTAGAAAGGCTGCATACTGTAAGCGAGGGACAATAAATTGTTCATCATTTCATCCTCTATATAATGAACTATTATTTATAATTTATGTTTAATATTATTAATCTCGTTCTTGCAGATGTTTTCGCCTCTATTGGGTGGTCTTAAGCAACTTGGTTTTTTTTTATTTTTCTAATGTTTACGAAAATCTTTCAAAGCATACCAATGAAAACAAAAATCCATTAATTTTAACTTATACCGAGGCAATAAGCTCCCAACGATAGGTAGCAAATCCAAACTCTCAAGATACTTATATCATAATCTTTCTCAAACCAAATTCAAATCCATTTTTGCATGTTACGCGCAGAAAAAAAATTCTCGAAGACCTCCGGAATAAAAAATCATTCTAAAATAAAAATATTTAAATAAAAATCAAAAGACCTTTTCAGTGAAGTTATAACAACAACACTTTGTTATGAAAAGGCAAGCTTTATTCGTTCAGTTAAATAAAACAGTTATATTCGATCTTAAATATGGAGCACTTTTCATGAAGCATTTTCCGATAGTCACATAAAGTGTTGATAACTTCGTAGGATTTTCTTCAAATTCAACATTCACTAGTGTTACCAAAATGCAAGATCGAGAAGAGTTTTGGTCTTGCAAACTCAGTCTTGGTCATGGTCTTGGTCTAGCGCAAGAATCTCGCAAAAGTCTTGCAGTTACTTATAAGCTAATTACTATAGAGATAATACTGTATTTTTTAGATAGTACTAACATAACTAAGTCCGAATGAAAAAGTAGAGGAGTTAAATGCAAAATTATTTTGGTTATACCAATTATTAACATATAGTAAGATTGTCGAGTATTAGTAAATATTTTGCCTTTATTTTTATTTAAAAAATCGAATTGCAAGACCAAGACCGATTTTGGGCAACATTAGTTATACAACTGAAAAGCTAAACTGACTGCTCTTCCAACCATTACCACATTGCTATGTCAGTTACAATTTGTTTCAGTATCTTTGTTCTTTATAGTTACTAGCTATAGCTGAATTGTATCGACCGACGTAGCAATTTGGAGGTAAATATTTTTTTGAAGAGAAAATACTTGATATTCTTTGTACGTTCCTCAGTTTATCCTTCAATATTAATCTATATTGCCATCGAATTAAAATTTTGCTCGGATACCCTTTCAACTTTTTTGGAATATCACATGAAATGTTTTAACTACGAGAAAACTCTACTGATCCACCATAGATTACATTTATTAGTACAAACCCGAACTCTGTGAATAAATTAGAATGATATAGAGTAAAAACTTTGGAAAAGGTTTTCTTTATTTCTACCTTGTAAGCGCTCTCAGGTGATTATCTACCTGAACTACCTGTCTGTGCTAGCTGATCGTTAATAGGGTAAACCTAGAGCATGGACATTTTTTTCATAAATAACACACTTTTGTATGTAGGAATATTATTACTATTTTATTATTTGGTCAATTGGTGAGCCAATTATCTTTTTGCCTTGTTTATTCTCGTATTGTTCGGACTTAATTTTAAATTCTAGCAATAACTTTAGTATGAATATCAACTTTTCTTTTCCTTAATACAATTCAAATAGCGATTCAGTGAGGAGGAGATGGTAAAAGACAGAGGAGAGGAGCCTTGGGATGACTTAGGAAGGTTTGTGAAGAGGGCGGTGAGGTTTTGGGATGTTATCGTAGAGGGAGGACTGCTTCTGTTATTCTGCGGTTCCCCACAAACAGGCCGCTAATCCAAGATCTCCTCTTCGAAATATTATCACAAACGCGACTTATATTTTATATCTACCTCATATTACCTTGCTAACTCGTAATAATTAGTCTGTACAAAAAAATATTGTTGTCATTCTCTCTCGAGCACTCTAAATCTTCCAGTCACTTTTTTCTCGTCAGATTTTGGTTTTAATTTCGTAAAATGGACAGTAAAAAAAAAAAACATCGACGCAAGGCCTACTTGGTTCTGAACAGTTGGAATAAGGTCAGACATCTATAATCAGCTCTAAATTATTTTAAACATGTTCAGTAAAAGAAATATCCTTCCTTTTTTTCTCTTTAGTGGGGAAACCTACATATGTTTAAGTACTTAAGACGATCGACTGAAATATTACTTTTATGACTCAATTCAACTATAGTAAATACAGTAACTATAATACATCGTAGACAGAAATTATCTCTGAGAATTTTTATTAGAATACAGCTCCCGTAGAGATAAAACGAAAAATTCTTGCTGACATTTCAATTCTTCAAAAAACGGAAGTTTCACAAGTACAAATTTATATTCATATATTAAAAATATAGATATTAAATGACATGAATGGTTGGCAACTAGTGTTGTCCAAATGCAAGACCAAGACTCGTCTTGGTCTTGCGCACTCAGTCTTGGGCTTGGTCTAGATCTAGCGCAAGAGTCTGCAACAGTCTTGCAGTTACCTATTAGCTTATTACTATAGAGATCATACTGTAATTTTTATTTAGAAGAAACCTAACTAAGCCCGAATGAAAAATTAGAACATTTAAATGCATAAGTATGTTGGTTATACAAATTATTTACATGTATTAACTAAAATTGTCAAGTATTAATAAATATTTTGTCTTAATTTTTATTCAAAAATTTGTTGCCAGTTTTACGATTTTTATTTATCAGCCTTGGTCTTGGTCTTGCAACAGTTAGGCGGTCATGGTCTTGGTCTCGCAAAGTGCAAGAACAACTCCTATTTTGGGCAACTAAAGTTCTGCCACTTCACCAGCCGAATGATGGGCAAAATATGAAATTCGCAGTTCCCTTAAAATGTTCTTTGAATCATATCACAATAAGATCGTCATGATGTCTATTATGAAAATGGCTTCTTAGCAAATGATACCAAGAAAACGCTTGGCACGACGGAATATCAATAGCAGGTATCCACCGATTGATATAATTCGGGATCTATCTGTTGCCGGCTATTATACACACGTTTGAATAGATAACAATGCCTTATTAAATTAGTTATTAATTTTTATAAAATTAATTAAGATCAAAAATGTTGAAGGTTACCATATATGAAGCCAATAACGAAGTTTTAGGCGGATGTTAATAATTTGATGAAAAGGATTCAGTACTACTAATATTAATATTTTAAAGATTTCCTCCTTTATATACCTTGATATATGCTCGAATTATATGCTCGACATATAATTCTACTGAAATCTCTTTGCTAGTATGCTCAACGAGATATCACAAAGTGGAAGTATTCAGACATTTCGTAAGAATATAATCAAACATCATAATGGCTCTACAAATAGCTGGGTTGTGGACAAAAAGTACTCCCATCGTTTGACCGGTAGGAAACGAATGGGGTAATAGGTGGATTGATTGTGATTGGTCAATCACCGACGGACAGCGGACCAATCACCGAGTGAGGGCAGATATAAGGCACGTTATGACCATTAGAACGTGAGCCTTCAGGATCTGATGTCATCTCGTGAGAACAATCCGAGACGATCCAATCAAGAGCATTGACACCAATTAGCATGATTTCTTACAATTAACCCAAGGACCGTGCTAGTTCACACCACTACTACGCTTCTAATTCATCTCCATCCAGTCATAAGAGCGCTCACTATTCTACTACGGCCGAATGGTAACACGATAACAGCTGGATTTAACGGTAAGTATATCTGTACATATCTCCTTCAATTCTTATAATATCTATTTTTATTCTAAAAAAGTTGTCTAATTTATCCATGTCTAAGTCTACAAATTTGTTTGATGTTTTGAAAATTTAAACGTTTAAGTGAGCGGGAGTTGGTCACGACCGAGAGTGTTAAAGCGTGGGCTTCAAGGCGGTTCCAATCCGGCCATGGCGGGGTAAAATATATTTCGTTACGGTTTCACAGAATGAATCTCGACCTCTACTCTGGTTAGAATAGGTTTGGTCATGTCTCATGGTGGTTAGGTCATAGGTGGTTATCGAAAAAAAGAATTGAATTAAACAATATTTAAAACCTATCACGACTATAATTTCCTATTTATTAATTTTATTTGACTCTGTATATTGGTCTATTTGTATATTAGCAGTTTTATTTAAAACATTTTTGGGGAGCTAGATTTGGCATTTTCCAAAAGTTGTCTAACCTCTTATAAATTTCTCCTTAAAGCACCCGTAAGGTTATGCAACTCTTTCGTCAAAAACGGCAAACCGGAAACGGTACTTCATATCGTCAATTTAACACATTTTTACGATTTTCTCAAAGAGGACTGTAACGATTTTTATTAAACTTACTAGGTCAGTGTATTATTAAGTGATTTTTAATTTAAGGTATGTTTACTCCTCATCGATGCAACCTGGCAGAGCTTAAATGCCGACTTTTTTCAAAATGTCTTCCTTTAAAGTACCTTAATTTTTTTTATTTGAAATGATTAACTATTTCATATTTTAACCTGCTATAAAAATGGTTAAATATACTGAACGAAAAAAATTGATTGGTAACTAAAGAGGAAATAAGGGTTGGAAGCTATACGGTATAAGCAAGCTTGGCTGTTAAGCCGAAAGCTCCCGACCTTTACCGATCTTCTCCATTTAAAGATACCCGATTTCCCTCTGCAGTATCTCTTATTCATAAATTTTCAAATATGTTTTCATGAGCAATGTTGAGGATTTACTAATATGAATCTAATAATACACAATATCCATTTTCCTCATAATCATTAGTATTGTTTGATACTATACAAAGTCGTAAAAGGAAATGGAAATTGATGCAAATGTATAGATTTTACTCATTCGATGGACAAGAAAAATATGGTAATGAATTGTTTTAAATGAAGTTGTTTTCACTTCAACTTCCTATAAAAAAATACATATCAACTGTAAGGCTTATAAATGAAAGTTGGGTGATCTAATCTGCAATTCTTGACTGTTTAACACCCTCATAGTGTTATTTTCCTTAAATCAATCATTTTTTGACCTTGAAGTTTTATTCTTTCCAAATGTAACCCAATTTAAGTTCCAATGTTCTTTAATTCTTATTGAGATAATCAGAGATTTTCAGAAATATCTGCTACAAATATAGTATTTTGCAATTCGTCAATAATAAAAAAGAAAGTTCTGAAATTACGATTGAAATATAAAAAACATAGTTTCACTTTTTCTGAAAATAATCAGTAACGACTAGCTTGGGAAATAAACGACTTATATATCGAGTTGTCCAGAAAATAATGCAGGATTTTGTTTTAAAAAGAAAGATTTACAAAAGTTGTATTCAATCAAAATACTCTCCACTGTTATCAATACATTTCTGCCATGTTGGCAATTTTTCCATTCCCTCAGAATAGAATTTCCCATCTTTAGAATTGATAAAGTACAAAAACGCATTTTCTAATTCCTTTAGTCCATTTAAAAGTAATGATCCAAGTGTATAAAAAGAAAAATAATCCGTAGGCGAGAGGTCTGAAGAGTAGGGTGGATGTGATGGTTTCTCCAGGGTATACAGCTGTAGTCTATCAAACCAAATGAAGCCCGCCAAATATTAATCATCACTTTTTTTAGATGAGTTGGGGGCTTTGGGAAATGTTCTGCTGCTTCTCCATTGTAGAGCCACTGTCCAGAGCGTCCTCTGTTATCGTAAAGTATCCACTTGTCATCACAGGTAACAATTCTTGACAGAAGAGAGTCGTTTTTGTTTCGGCAAAGAAATGTAGAACATACCTTAAAACGTTGTTATTTGTAGTTTTTTTTTTTTTTGTGGTCGTTTAATGTGTGTGGAACACAACTTTAAAACATTTTTATCTTTCCAATCGCCTTGAGGTGGTCATCGACGGACGATTTGCTAAGGATTTCACAACAGCTGTTCTGGGTTTGTTTTTTCACTACAGCACGCAGAACATCGCCATCAAGAGAGGAAGTCCTTCCACAACCTTGTTTGTCTTCAATGCTGAAGTCTCTCTACCGAAATTATTTGAACCACCTTTGAACAGTGAACTCATTAATGCTGCTATCGTCCCAAACATGATGTTTCTGGCCGTCTGAGCCCCATTCCGTCCCTCTTTAAACTCTTTTTTTATATTTATTTATATGATATTTACAGCTGCATACAAAAAATACATCTGGTAAATTCGCACATGGATATAATGACATGGAACACATGTTGAGAAACTAATCATTGGTAGCAATCTAATAATATGTCTATGTTAGGAGATCACGTCGCCATCTTCTTTTGAGACCCTCGGAGGGTCATCAGGAATTGAATAGGAAGCAAGGTTAGAAACAAGAGGGTTGGGATGGTTATGAAGTTTATTGTGGAAGGACAGATATCTGGATTGGGCCAAATCTGATACATAAGGAATATTAAGGTCATTATGGATAATTTCACTTGTAACAGAGTAAGGAGCATTGAGGATTTTACGAAGGATATTGGATTGTAAGGATTGGATGGGAGAGGAATTTGAAGGTTTGGTGGAGCCCCGGAACTCAACTCCGTAAGTCCAAATAGGCCATATTATGGTTATGTAAATGAGTCTTTTATAATTAATTGGAAGGTTAGAGCGTTTGTCTAGTAAGTGTTGAAGTAATCGGAAACGTCGAGCTGTTTCTTATCGTTTCAGTCTGGTATGAGGATTCCAAGTTAGACGTTTGCCCAGATGGAGTCCTAGGAAACGGATTCGCTCAACAGGAATAAATGAGATGTTGTTAAAGGATACTGAAGGACAGGAAGTCATTGGTTTACTTGTTTAAACTCTTAAAATAAAATTATCAGAAAATCAAACGTTGACATCTTAGTAAAGAATTGTTTCTAAGCAGCGAAATGCTACAGAGGTTAGCAAACATTATCGTTTGGAAGAGGATTAATAAGTGTTGACATTGATACAAATGAATAATCCAGTAAACGTAAACAGTTTGTTATATAGAGTTTAAAGAAAACCCTGCATTATTTTCCGGACAACCCAATAGTTGGAATAATCAGTGATTTTGAGAAATATCTGCTATAAATAAATAATTTATCAATTTAATAGTTTAGAAACAGACAACTGGGTATAAATACCGGATGAGCTAGCGTATGAGAAATATAGTGTTTACAGGGCCGAGGAGGACGGGGAGTAAGTTTCGAGGAACGGAGGACAGAGCACAGACAGTTTGCCGTGATGAAGGTGAAAAATTAAAGCCGTTGAAGTAGATAGGCCTAATCAGGCCTTAAGTGGATTGAGGCCGGGGGAGCTGATGAATTACCTCTCAACCAGCTTAGCTTGACAATAATTAAAGCAATAAACTCCATTCGTCCCCTCCCACCCTTCGTCATCTCCTCTCCTCGATTTTCTTATATATTTTTTTAATTTCACTTTTAACTATCACATGTAAATACATGAAATATGAATTTTCATTTATACTATAGAAGAATTAGATTGAGCTGGCAGATTCCCGATGTATGACTTTCGGGTGAAGTCGGCTGGAGATATACGACGGATTGAAGTGTTTTCGTATATGGATTATAACATCTCAAAAACTAAAAATCGGACCTGTATATATATATAATTATACATATAAAAATAAATTCAGGGAAATGATCATCATTTCATCCTCTTTGTAATGAGCTATTGTTAAAAATTATATCTTAACGCGACGTCGTGTTAGGGATGCGAAAAAGAAAAAAATGTGTCAAAAATCAATTGATAACGGGGTTTATGGATGATATGGATTAAAATATCTCAGAAACTAAAAATTGAACCTGCATACTTTAAGCGAGGGAATTGTTCAGCATTTCATTGTTACTGTAATGGGCTACTATTCAAATTTTTATCTTTAAGCAACGCCGTGTTAGAGAGGATAAAAAGAAAAAATAATGTCAAAAAAAAATAATAACGAGATTTGTGGAAGATATGAATTAAAATATCTCAGAAACCAAAAATCGGACCTGTATATATATAAATATACATATAAAAATCAATTCAGGGAAATGTTCATCATTTCATCCCCCTTTTAATGAGTTATTGTTCAAAATTTTATCTTAACGAAACACCGTGTTAGAGAGGCGAACAAAAATTCTATTTATCACATCAATGGTAGGCAGTAAAAACCTCGGTTCTCCATCTGCTTTTGTAAACCAGAGATTTGAAATTATATCTTTAATTCATATAAATGGTTATGGATTGTACGCCTATTAGTTATTAAACTATTATTTTCCATTGTAAGTTTACTAAAATGAAATTAAGAGAGTTTGCCTGCAATAGATAGGTCAAAAGTTGTGACACTAATTTTGAGTGAATAATATTGGAATTCACGAAGGAAAAATTCATCAAATTATTACTAATTTAATTTTCTGAAGGTTATATGACGATTTTTCGGAATAAACGGACGATGGTATATATGAGATCTCGAATTATTAAACTACAGTAAATGTATATAAAGCAGTAAACTTTACAACCTTTATAATGCTTTATACATCCATAAAATCTTTTAAATATTTCATTTCTTTCACACAAGTATAATGAAATAGTTTTTTTATCATGTCATTGGCTTGATTCGGTGGATTTTAAATACTTTCTTCAAACTTAAAAATATTTTAAAAGGTAGCATTTAGTAAGTAAATTTCATTTAATTTCCTGGAAACATGTAATTTACGTTAAATAGTATTAGTTTTCAAAAAATATTATTTATAACTTTTTGCCAATCTCCGTTTCCTTTTACAACTGTCTTTATTCGATATTGCTTTTCTAAAATTCTCCGCTTTCCAACGATATATTACGTACGTATATCTTCGGATTGAAGATACGTATATCTTCGGAATAGTATTTCCAGAGATTCCTTTTCGACCTGGAAAAGCACTTTTATTTGTTTTCTCCTTTATTCAATTATCAAATTCTTTGAAAAGTTATATTTAGCATTTTTTCATAACTTTTAATAATGAAGGCTTGATTCGGTGGATTTTAAATACTTTCTTCAAACTTAAAAATTTTCAAAATTTTACATTTAGTATGTAAGCTTCATTTAATTTTCTTGGAAACATGCGATTTTCGTTTAATAATATTTGAGCATTTATTATTTATAATTTTTCGTTAATCCCTTTATCTTTATTTATCTTTTACGATTTTACATATTAGATATTGTTTTATCTAAAATTCTCCGCTTTCCAACGATATATTATATCTAAACCTTCTGACTAGTATTTCATTTTCGACCTAAATAAACATTTTCGTTTTTTTATCCCATTTTGAAATTATCATATTCTTTCATACTTATATTCAGCCATTTTTTATAGTTACTGAGAGTTTTTTTAAAATAAAACATATTAAAGGCACTTTAGAGAAAGATGTTTATGAACTTAGGGCATTTAAGCCATGTAAAGTGACATCAATGTGGATAAGACCCAGTTGATATTAAATACAACTTAACAATACACCGATAGAACGAGTTTAATAAAAGTATTTCCTTATATTTCCTTCAATTTGTAACTAAGTCTGAAAAATTCTGCTATGATATTATAATATTTCTTAAGATTAAATGAATGCTAAAGTCACCTTAGCCTTACTATGGGTTCTATTTGAGAGAAACGTAGACGGTAGTAACTCTGAATTTCCTTTTCATAAGACATTTAGAGATAAAGATGGGGAGGGAGACGACACAGTTATTTAAATAAAGAGATACATGAGGAAGAGTTCGGAAGGCGGTCCTTTGAAGTGCCATCTGCATCGCTACCCCGCGGCGGTCGAATTTACATGGCAAAGACAGAACTGGTTGCCCTCTCCATACGGAACCCTAGCTGGAGACTTTCAATCAAAATTTATAAAATAAAGTAAACAGGCTGTCTTAGGCAGGGAGTTCTTATAACAATATGACAATCTAAATAGTTAATATTAAATAGCTATTGCGCTCTTAATCAGCCTTCGGTGGTTTTAAATACCAGTGAAGTGGTTGAGGGAGAAGCGCAGTGATCTTCTAAGGATCGCTTTTTCCTCTACAAGGGGGAAGGGATAAGATTGGTTCGGAGTTTTCCTGGATGATTGTAAATAGTGTATATGGGTATGCTTGTGTCTAAGATGTTTATTTAACTTTAAGTACATTTTATTTTACTTTTATTTTTATTTTAACTTACTTATGTATATATATATATATTTTTTTTTTATTTCACTCTCTTTATAATATTTTATTTTGTTCTTATTTCTATGTATTCTTTTGTTATTACTGTATTTATTAATGTTTCTGTATATACGGTCTGATTGTGCTCTCTGAACTCTATTATAAGTCCTTAACTGAGACAATTGTAATATTTCTCAATAAAAAAAGCTTTAAAAAAATTCATTATTTTATTAAATATGGATAAAATAATGAAATCTAAAGATACCACTATTACAGTAAAATTAACGGTTTATATACTCTCGTTTAAAATAAAAATAAGTGAAAAAATAAACGGGTTAATTATATTATCGTAAGATAATGGCATATCAGGAATATCGGAGAACAGCATTGCGATTTACACTTGTAACTCGTTTCTGATGAATATCTCTGATAAATTCCGTTTTCTTTCATTAATTGGTATGAAATACATTTATTCATGTTTTCAGTCTACTGATTTTACGGATCTTATATTATAGTTTATCATTCAAATGTAAGTAAGTAATGTATTTAGCCTTTGTCTAAATTTTAGTTTGAAGTCATGAATAAATAAGAAGTATAATAGGCTAAATAATTTCTGTGGTAGTTCCTGTTTACTTCACATCTGCAACACAATTCAAACACATCTGCCATGTGATGATAATAGCAAAGATTAAGCCTAGATAGAAAGATTAAATCCATTAGAAACTTAAATACTATTTCTATAATATTTAAGGAATTTAACATACATTAGTGTTTTTTTTTTTATTCTTCAATACGCTATGGAATAACACAATTCACAGTGGAACAACACATCATTGATTACGACGAACTCGGTTTAAAACATCTACTGATCGTTGAAGATCTGCGTTTCCCAAGAATATACCAGGATTCCTTATTATAGTATATGATGTAGCGCCATTATGCAAGATTGTTGTGAGTTGTCTATAGAAGACTTTAAATAGCATATTTATTCAAGTTTATTAAAATTAAAATATATAAATTAAATTATTTTCAAAATATTAATTTACTTACATGAACTTCAGAAACAGCGCATTTTCTTACCAAAAATAACAATTTGAATAATTCTAGCCGTAATTTGCATTGTACGAATCGCTCGATGAATAGATATGTATAAACCATTAAGTAATCACGTGACTGTAAAATATTTATTCTCCTACATATAAATAAAAATCTACAATACATGTATTGTGGCAATATAGATCTCTTCCTCTCAGGAGCGATGAATTTTAATGAATGAAGTAACAAACGAAAGGGGTAGTAATAAACGAATTTTAATAAGAGTAATTGAAAAAAAGTAGGAGGTTTCTAATCTCGGACGTTGATAAATCGGTTTCCAAAGGATACTTATCCTTTAGGGCCAAATATATTTCAATTCCTTGGTTATTGTTCCTTTTAGTTCCTACATTAAAATCCAAAATAATTAATAAGATTTCTTAATTTTCTACAAAATGAAAAAATCAATTTGTATGCATATTTTGAATTAAAATTATTCGATTTTGAGATTGATCATCTTGATAGCATTATTTTATACACGCGAAATGTGTTTCACGGATGTCACAAATGTATATGGTATCTCTGTATTTTTCATGGACATGATGTGTGTCTTGACTATACTTTTGTAGAGCTCTGTTTTCAGCTCGTTGCTTTGATTATGGTCCATGTCGGTGGATATAACAACAAGGCCCAGAAGGCCTATTGAGGAGAGCGGAAGGTAGGTGGCACCTAGGCCCTAGGGTAGGAGTGGATGGGGTTTTCATTAGTGGCCTGTTTTTCCGGGCAGTAGCCACCGCTTGGATTAAGTTAAGGCCAATGGCCTGGAAAGTGGGCACCTCCCCTCCCCCCAATATCAACCCCTCCACTTTCCCTGTCCGTCTCTTTATCTTGTTACATTCTCCTCCACATATACTCCATCTCATGGAGAATTTCTTTATACCTAAATCTACACTTTGCTCTCTTCTTAAATGCCGAGTGCTGATGGAAATTATTTAAATTTGTATAATTAATATTATAAATACATGTAATTTTGCCTATTTTATTTTTAACGCAAGTCGATATCCTTGCAGACATAATTAGGTTTCAAGTAATGATATGGATCATGGTTATATTTCATAGACAAGATGCTCTTGCACTCGGAACAAATGTCTTGAAAGTTCCTAAGAGATAATGTTGTTACCAGTAAAAATCCAGTAGAAGGAGATTGTCTATATTTCCTTACACGGGTATGATATGTTTCTTTAAGGATTAGCCAACAAGATTTAATAGAAAAGTTCTCTTAAAGAAAAGTCAAGTGAAGACCATAGAAATTGAAATACATAGACACTTTCTGTAATAAACAGTCCTGATTATCCGGGGATAGTCAGATAGCAGATGAATAGAGGGTAACAGATCCAATGTGGATCACCAAAAGTCCGGATTTGCTCTAAAATATAAAGACCCATAATATTTTCCTTTTTAACTTATTTCATGTTCAAGACTATATAATGCAAAGTTACAATTTTTCGATTTACGTGGAAATTTGATGTTAACACAAGAAAAATGGAATTGTACGTAGTTAGATAAGGTTTGGAAACCCTTCCTCTATAGTAACAGTTTTATTCCAATGTAAAATAGTTCCTCATTTCGGACCATAGACATAATATTACTGATATATATTTTATTTTTGTTCTTTTACGAAATCTTTGTCATTATCACATACGAAATATATTATTTTGTTTAAATTTCAACCTTAACAGACATCTATTTAGAATTGTGTTACAATAAAAAAAAATCAATATAATAATCGATAACTTTAAAATCACTGGAAAAACGATTCTGTAACTCGTCAACACATGACGGGCTGAATACATAGCAGATAGGAAAGGATTGGAAATTTGTAAACCAAATTGTTTTCTTAATATACTTACTTTTTCTCGACTGGATATTTACATAAACTATATTTTTTAAAAACTGTAATAATTCATATTAATAATAATAATAAAAGGCTTAGCGAACCCGAAGATTCGATGCCGACACCTCCAATCGCTTATAACACACCTCCCTCCACCGTTCGCCGTCCAAACCTAGTCCCTTCAGATCGGCTTTAATGCAATGTAATAATTCATACAAATAGTTAATTTTAAAAGAGTATTTTTTCAATGAATTTTGCCAATTACAAAAAGTGAAAGTAATGTGGAAATAATCTAACATTGGTTTTATAAACGCTTAATGAACAACTAAATATCTATGAAGAGATCGAAAAACCATCTTTACTTACAAAAATCAGAAATTCAATTTATGTCCTCAATATAACTTTTACTAATATTTCAGCTTCCCATTTTAATTTTTTTTTTTTTATTTCTTCCTATTTTTCTACCATGGCATCTGTAATAAAAATATTAAGATAATTGAAACATTGCATTTGATGTAGGTATAGTAAAAGTGTCTCCACAAAACCATCAAGAGCATGTTTTCGCTCATCACTGATTTGAATTTGAGAAATTTGTGTTATGAATTAAACCTTTTGATTAGTTTCGATTAAAAATGATCAAAAACCTTTTCAGTAATTGCATGATATTGATATATTGATTGATATATATTGATATTGATGTAGATAAATTTCATTATAAATTAAACACAGGAGTACCCATTCCCTCTAAAGTCGATGTCGCAAGAACTTGCTCCGTCTCCCACGATATTTTATTCTTCACCTTTTCTTAAAAACAGAGCAAGGAAAAGTAGAATCAGAAAAATCGTAGATCCTATACAATTACACTTTCTGGTGTCTGTTCCATGCACTCTCTTGCTCCTTGTTCTGAAACTTTCCATTCCTAAAATTCATGAACCCGTTTAAATGTGACCCCTTCTAAAATTCAAAAGCCTGTCAAAATATGTCCCCCTAAAACTTTTTGATAACACAACTTGCGCCATAAAACCCTCTATGGGCACCCCTGATAAAACATAAAATTAAAAAGTTATACAATCAAAAAGAAAAACTCCAAAACATAACAAAACAAAACCAAATCTACTCTTCAACTTACTGCCAGCCTACTTGCATCTAAAAAGATAAATACATATAGTAATTCATCGCCCCATACACATAGATAAATTGCATAATAAGATAAAACACAGTAGTGCCCCTTCCTGATAAAGTTAAAGTTGCAAGAACTTACTCTACCCCCCCCTCTCCAAATTTGTACTCTTCCCTTCACGGGCGGATCTATGGAGGGAGGGTGAGGGCTTTCGGTCCGAAGCTCCCTTCCTCCTAAAAATGGTAAAATATAACCATGTTTTATGGAAAAATATATTAAAAAATTATCTCTTAAAGTATTATTGTTCATGTAATTACATTTAAAAGGACTTAAGGAATCACTTAAACACCATTTCATATAGATAGTTAGTTTCTTTTTTTTTCCAAAGTAATTATCTTCATTTTTTTGAAAAAAAAAAAAAACCTTTCGGGCTGAAGCTTCCCACCAACATTAAATCCTGGATCCGCTAATGCTTCCTTTACTTCATAAGGCAGTACATGACTATGTCCGACGGTCAGACAAGAAAATAGGATCACTATAAATGCCCAATAACAGATGCCCGTCGACCCATGGCTAAGAAAGGATTAACATAGGAGATAATTGAATGTAAGGATTATAAAACGAAGGACATTCAGCTATCAATTATTTTAAAAACAATATATTTTCTATAAGCACTTGAGTCAGATTCGTTCCTAGGCCTGGAAGTTGAACGCATATTTTTTAACCAATTTGGATGGCCCACATCAGACTAAATTACAAAAATCGACTAAAAATACATGTTTTATTTTTCTTCGATTGCTTGTATCCGGTGTATTTTTTTTTTTTTTTTTTTTTACTGACTCATTCTTGTAACTGACCATCCATTCCTCAGTTCTTACGATTAACCTAAATCCGATTAAAAAGCCAGCGGTATCTCAAATCTTATGAAGACAAATGCCTGTAGTAAGAAATTGCTACTAGAGAACTAATTGACAAGTGAGTGAGCCCCCCAATGACGTAGTAGCCATTGAGATGGGATTCAAAGGCATGGGAACGCTCGTTCATTATCGTTTCCGCCAGCATTAGGTCATCGCCGCTCGAGTTACATTCGTTAATCATCTCTATGTGCGGGGATATGTCCTAATCATATTGCTTCTATATATCTCTTTAAGTAGGTGAATGGCGCTTTCTTCCTTAGCTTTTAATACAACGATCTAAATATTATTGTAAGAATATATACGTATGCTACCCATTTTTAATCATAGCATGAAATTCTTTCTGTTAACACTATTCTTTACAACATACTTCAGTAGTGATGTGGCATTAGTACATTTTCAGTTCATCATATGTCTTGTAAACCATCACATCTGCTTGTTATTTATAATCCTGCTTACTGACATATAATCATTTTCAAATATAATATTTTTCATCTCTATAGGCATTTAAAAAATTGCATCAGTTACAGGGGGTTGCAAAAACCTCCCCCTCTTCCAAGATATTTTATTGCTCTAGAAGTAATTTTATATGCTTTTACTAATTTAATTGCTTCTATTTAAAGTAGAATTTAAAAAATCATAGCCAATATACCATTACACTTTCAGTGTTCTGTTCTTTGCTTTCGTCTTTTCTCCTTGTTTGAAACTTTTCAATCGGAAAATTTACAACTCTATCGAAATGTGCCCCCCTCAAAAATTTAAAACTTATTCAAAATGAACCCCCTCGAAAATTTTGATGAAACCCCCTTCTGGGCACGACTGATCAGTTATACCAAAACCAATTCCCCTTAAAATGAACTTATCTTTCCAGATTGAAAATTAAAAAAACATAAATAATTGGAAAAAAAGACTGTTATTTTTTAAGGCAATTAAATCGCATAAAATTTTGAAAAAGTATAATCAACTAATTGTTAGATCAAAACTAATGATTAAAATATAAATAAATAAAATTGGCGGCTGGTTTTGAAGTGAATTATATTCCTTTGTGTTTAAGATATTTATTTCACTTTTTCATGTTTTTTTTTTCTTTTTGTTATTTTATTTTGTTCTTATTTTTATATATTAGATTATTTTTATTTATATTCACACTTAAGTGTATGCCTTGAGGTCAGTTTAATTAAAATAAAAATTAACTTTTGATAGTTATTTATTGAATGTTTCGAGAAATCTGGGAAATAAATATTTTATTCTCCCAAAAATAATTGGTTAAGTCACAATAATCTAATAAGTTTCGTACAATGTCTGATTTTCAACTTTGTAGTTTCAACTCTATTAAGTGTCAATAGAAATTAAAAAATATAGGTCTAAATTAAAAAAAAAAATTTTATTTAATTTAGTTAATCCGATGTCTGTAATTATGATGTGAATGTGCTATTTCGCCAATTCAGTCATGAAATTGTCCTTGATTGAAAGAAAACTGTAAAATTAATAACCAAAAGCAGTTTGAAAGATAACGATTTTGGGATTAAAAAAAGTAAAAAATAGAAGAAATTATATATTATTGAGCCATTATCAGAGAAATTTAATTCTTGATTAGTTTTTTATTCGCTTTTAGAAAAAAAAAATATATCAGTTGACCGCTTTACTAATTTAGGATTAGAATATAAAACCAATTTTTATTTTTAACTAATTGAACCTGCCTGGTACTACTAATATTAAAAAATGAAGTTATAACTCTTACAGCAGATCCATCAAATTGTTCATAAATACATTAAAAAGAAATATATACTAAAATCACGAACAACATAAATATATATAGTGATATAAGAACAATAGATTAAAAATGTTTATTATGGCAAAACTAACCGATCAAACATATATTATAAAAAAATTATTACATCACTATACCCAAGTATAAATGGACCATGAAAATTCAATCTATCAATCTTATTTCAGCTTTCTCAATTTCTTCCCTCCTTCCTTTCATTCCTTTTCTCTGTTCTTAACTCTTTATTATATTATACATTGTCTGTACATCTTGATAGACTTTACAATATCTCAATTTTCTATCTAACTACTCCATTCTCAATGTTTTTAATTTTACTATTTATTTTATTTTCATTTCTTACATAACTTTATATATCTTTTTTATGTTTTTACATTTTATTTTAAGATTCCCAATGTAACACTTTTGTCATCCCTTTTTGATTATGCCTACTTCATCATTCCACACTATGTAACAGTTTTTATTATTTATCTCTTAGTTCTTAGTCATTATTCTATTTTATTTTATTCTATTTTATATCTATCTATTTTATTTTTCTTATAATTTTTTTTATTTTATTTTCTCAATTTTTATTATCTTTTTTACCATCACTACTTGTGTTTCTCATACCTTGTTATCTGGTTATTTTCTTAGCCCTGATCAAGGCCTGAACTTCAGGTCGAAACGTCGGCATATGTAAAAAATAAATATTATAATTTATTTTTTGCCTTCCTTTTTTGACTGAGCACCCCAACTATTCTGCTCTTCATTATCCACGACAGTCAACCAATTACCAATTATGTATCAATCTTACGTGCATCATTCAATTATTTTACTAACTGAATTCTGTATCTTTGTGCTTTTTTAGAGTAATCAGAGCAATCCCATTTTTTCCAATTGAATATTTTACAGTCTCTACTCTTCTTAAACTATTTTTTTATAAGCCCCCTTATCCTACACGCCCTTAATACAGGACGAATAACCCAAAAATTCAGAATGTTTCACCTTCAAATTAAGTAATGTACGGAGCTCGCTAGCATGTTCAACATACCTCCTGTATTTACTGATTAACAATTCTCCTCTTATTTTTAAAATCAACCAAATATGAGTTGTACTGAATTTATCATTTATATAGGATACATTCATGTGATGACGTAATTATTTTTCCTGAAGATTGGCAGCGTATATTTCGGTCCTGAAATAACTAAGCCATGCTCGAAATCTCTAATGTCCTAAAGATTCATACATAAGATATATATTTCATACAGAAATACAATGCAGGTACGGAATTTTTGCACTTTGCGATTTCTGAATTTTACCTCACGAAGATGTGACATGTATAGATTATAAAAATTAATCAAAACTATTAAACCTCGAAAGAAACAAATCTATAAATTGCCTTTCGACTCGAATAATTAGTCTTTAAAAAAACTTTGTCGTGAATATCTCAATAACCTAATTCCCACTCCATATGATAGTGCCTTCAACATTTCGCAGCCATTATATTGTTAACAATTATCTATATTAATTTTAATTATTAAATTGAATTGAATGCAACTGATACTAAGTAATTTCTATACTGTTCTCCAAATTTCCTCCAGGTTTGGGACAAATGGAATGCACCGTTTTCAAACTATAGGCATATCAAATAACACATTTCCTGGTCTGAAAGCGGAAGGTATTTTATTTTTGTCTGGAGTAGTAGATAGAAGTTAATAAAATTAATACCTATTTCATTTTACATTTACCAATCCTTAAATTGCCTCTAAATTTGAGCCAAATCGAATTGCGGTTTTAGAGATATAGACGTATCAAGGAAAACACATTTGAGTATATATAAGAGAAAGCAACGGACAGAATTCAATAAAATTTACACTACGTTATTTTTAAAAAATACCTACCTTTTATCCAATTTTGAGCCAAATCGAACGAGCCATTTCTGAAATATTGGCATGTCTGCAAAAATGCGTTTGCGCCTGCGTAAGCGGAAGTGCGGTTTAGAATTTAATAAAATAGATATGGTAACATCCAGAAACTAATCCGCACAATTCCTATCATTTCATGAAAATTGAATGAACGATATTATTTGATATGCCCGTTACATCGATTTCAATGTCTGAAACGTAAAACGCGAGTGGAAATTTTCTATTCTGAGCACAATTTTTTTTTTAACCACCTGCACGAATACAATGCTTCTTAGTGAGGAAGCAATACGACCTTCGGTAGTGAGGAAGCAAAAATAAAAAAAAATTTGAAAGACAGAATTTTATTTTTTAATTGATCAACCATCAAGCTGGGAGGCTAAATGTTGAGATGTTTAGTAGATGAAGTTAGTTAAGAGATAGCATCTCTCTCCATTGAATGCTCCAGTTCCTCCAGAATCGCAAGTCTTCTTTATTCGCGGGAATATAGTTAACAACAAGCCCGGTTGGAGTAGCAGTAAGCCGAACAAACATCCGGTCCAGGAGAGGCCTATCGAATGAAAACAGAACGACAGTGAAAATTAATTGGACAGGTTAGGAAGGTGCACATTTTGATAGTACTCGTTCCCTGTTTGCCGCTAGGTAATTTGCAATGCTAAACACCCGGCGATTGCCGCTGTAGCTCTACCCCGGGGATGGATTCAATGCATTTCAATACCTCCGCCCCCTCCCCTCCACCTGTCTTGGCAATAGGCTAGTCGGAACTGGTTTTGTAAATAATATTGTGCTCTATCCGCACCCTACAATTCCTAATACACTTGGATCAAACGCCAAGTTCCCATTTCACTATATTATTCATAGGGCTCTTGGAAGGAATAGAAACGTTTTATCGCCTACTATGCATATACTACAATAATATATTGATTGGCATTTGAAGAGTAAGAGAAGAAAAAGACCCAATAATTAATATGAGAACAGTTCCTCCGATTTTAGAACAGATTTGTCAAACCTTCGTAATTTCGTTTATACAATTCAATTTTTATAAAAGAATATATATGTTGGGTTTAACCACACATTAAAATGAAATAATTTTTTTACAAAATGAAATTTGTAAAAATTTCTTTCTTGCTTTCGATTTACTTATTTCTCTTTTGAAGACGTGATACAGAGCACGTTGAGGTGTCTGGGTCGCTTGATTTCCATTTGCTTAACAGCTAGGTAATATTAATTTGTTGGTGGTCCCCAGAAATGAATCTCGACATCCCCACTCTGGTGAGCAGACAGCACTAACATCAACCGTACCCGTAACATGCAGGCCTAGTTCCTACCACCTATACCAGTATCAGTAACAGTCTTTCGCCATTCCTTAGCTTCCAGCAAAAATGGTGCCACCAACGTTGCAGAGCATGTTTATAATATGTAGAGATTGCAATATTATAGTAATAAAACTTTTACATTACATTACTTACTGTTATCGTCCTTGTCTTCTTGTTGTCTCTGTCTTCTCCTTCGTCTCCTTTCTCCAACCCACGTACAAAAAAAAGATCCAGATATCCATATATTAAAATGGAAGGGCCAACCTGTATACTAAAGATCTGTACAACGGGTAGTTTTCTTCAGACCTATTTGGTAGACAATAAGACCTATTTGGACCTACGGAGTTGAGGGTTGGGACTCCACTAAGCATTCGAATCCCTCTCGTACCAATCCTTACAATCCAAAATCCTTCGCAAAATCCTCAATGCTCCTTACTTTATCACAAATAAAATCATTAATAAAGACCTTAATGTTCCTTATGTTTCTGACCTTGTCCAATTCAGATACCTATCCTTCCATAACAAACTTCAGAACCATCCAAACCGTTTGTTATCGTTTCTAATCTTGTTTCCTCCTCTATCCCTCATAATCCTCTGATGCCTCTGAAAAGAAGATGACCTCGAGATCTCCTGTTGTAAATACATGTTTAGAGTGTTCCATTCTTCGAGTTTCTCAACAAGTTGTTTCATGTTATCATATTCTTGTGTTCACATTTACTGAATAAAAAAAAAGGACTTTCCATATGTACGTTTTTAAAACAATAACAACATTATTTGAGTTGAAAAATTATTTAAGATGTTATTTAAAACAATAACATCATTATTTAAGATGCTTTACAAGTATCATTAAATAAATAGGCAAACACAAAACGGTTCAGCCCCTTTTTCTCCTCTATTATTCAACCGATTTTCTTCCTGCTTATTTTGTTTAATAGCTATTGAAGAACTTTAGTGTTATCAATAAATAAAAATATGATATAGTGCATATAAAGTATAGAAACGTATATAAATATAAAATATAATCGGAGGTAGTTTGTTCAAAACACCTAATCTCCGAAAGTTGTTTACTGATTTCTTTGAAATTTTTATACAAGATTTAGGAGTGTTTTTGTATACATTTCATTGTCAACCGGCCTTTGATATCGAAACGGCGGCAGAAAAACGTGATTTGCTTTAGACTGTAGCGCCAAAACTGCTGCAACGATTTTAATGAAACTTGGCGAAAGTCTTCACCTTGAAACATTTATAATTTATATATACTTACTATATACCATATAAATAACACCAACATTTATTTGAAAGCTTTTTGAATTCCATACAAAATTAAAAAAAAATAATTGGAATTTGACTATTTGGTGCAGAGCTATATCGTTTTAAACATTTAGTACTTTTTCATTTGCAATCACGATTTCCTTTATTTTATTTTTTTGATAAATTGAAAACTTTATATTTACTGAAGTAGTCGGAACCATTATTTGAAGAGATGATATCATTAAATGTTAATAGAATGCCATCACATAAATTAAAGTTAAAAGTAAATTCAACATTTATGCTCATTCGTAACTTAAATACTGCACAAGCTTTAGTCAATGAAACACGAATGAGAGAGAAGTATTGACAGCAGCTGCTGTAAATAAATAAATTTAAATTCCAAGAATTTCTGGAATCAGAATCATTTTCTGAGACAATAATTTCATTCGATTTACAAAGAACGCAGTTTCCAGTAATAGCTGCATTTACTATGACCAAAAACAATTCGCAGAGTCAAAGTTTTGGAAACATTTTAGTGTTATTGCGACGTACAGTATTTTCGCATGGACAATTATGTTCATATGTGGTAGCAAGTAGAGCAAGTTAGTTTAACAATTTGGAATTTTATATTCCCAATGACAATGACCAAGGCTACTTACTAAACAATAACAGAACATTCGCAAAGAACATTATTTACAGAGAAGTTCTACATAAAAATTGATTTAAACTGAATTAGTATTGCTAATTTAAATTTATTTTTTACTTGCTTAATCATAACATTAATTTATTGTGATGATAACATACATAAATCAAAATGGATTAATATTAAAATTAATTTAATATTTTTGAATAAATCTATTTTGTATACTCATAAATAATTTTTAGTAGTGTAAGCTTGATTTTTAATTGAAATTGAAATTTTATTTTTATTAATATATGCGGATTTTTAAATTGTGATTTATTTAATTTATTACTCATTTTTTATTTTATTATATGTTTTCCTAAAAATTTTAATGATTATGATCGAATTTCAGCCACTGGGCGAACACTAGTATTGATAAAAAGAATATAGTAAATAAATCAACGATACAGATAGCTACAATTGGTTTACATCAATATAAATCCACAAAAGCGTTTGGGCTATATAGTTTTAACAGTTCATTAAAATTTCGTTTAGTTAGTGATTTTGAGGCGGGAGTTCCGCAGGGCAGCCCCATTCCCAGATATTTCTGCCCATCCTGATACCCTCCTGGCAACATTCGCTGATGATATCGCTATCCTTTCAACCAACTCAGATCTTAAAATAGCGTCATTAAACCTACACATACACCTCTCCCTGATTGAACACTGGTGAAAGAAATGACGTATTAAGATAAACGAATCCAAATGTAAACACATAACCTTCACCCTTTGCTATAAATCCTGTCCACCAGTTTATTTTAAAACCACCCAGCTTCCTTCCTCAGATACAGTCCGGTACCTTGGCTTTCTCTTAGACCGACGACTAACCTGAACCCTCATACTAGACTTAAAAGACAGGAACTAAACCGATGATGCGGCCAACTATACCGACTACTAAACAGAAAATCTAAACTCTCCATTGAAAACAAGTTACTGATCTACAAGGCAATACTGAAACCTATTTGGACTTACGGACTAGACTGTGGGGAACAGCAAAATTTTCTAATATCAAGC
Organism: Nezara viridula; assembly: GCA_928085145.1. Lineage (NCBI taxonomy): Eukaryota > Metazoa > Arthropoda > Insecta > Hemiptera > Pentatomidae > Nezara > Nezara viridula. Next base: position 73,207,743 of record OV725079.1, on the reverse strand, counting down.
GCATCCAATCCATCCAGTCAAAAGTCCTTCGAACAATAGCTGATGCTCCTTTCTATGTAACCAACAAAACCCTACATCATAACCTCAACATCTCATTTGCCTAAGACCTTATCCCAGAAAAATTCTCCAAATTTCACCAGAACCTTACTTATCATCCACGCCTCTTGCACAATCCCTATCAAGCAACACCCATCCCTATAATCCTCCAAGAAGGTTGAAACGGCAGTGGGCTCGCGATCTTTTGTAGATAGTATATATTGGAGTTCTGGTAATGGCCAGATTTTCTTCTCAAGACATGAATGTATGTTGCTAAAGTGCTTTCTGCTGGCTTTAGTACCAGTGAGGCGCAGGGTTCTCCTGGGGTTTCCTCGCCTGATTGTAAATAGTGTATATAGGTATGCATGTGTTTTAATTTTCTTATTTTTAGGTTATTTTATTTTATTTATTGTATATACTTTTTGATTATTATTTATTTTTATTTTGCTTCTATTTATTTTTATTATTTTTTTTTTTTGTACATGTTAATGTACGTGTGAATGTTATCCTACCTCACTATAACTAGTGTCTACGTGACAGATTGTTGTAATACTCAATAAATAGAAAAGAAAAGAAAAAAAGTAAGTGATTTAACCAAGTTTCACGTGAATGTTATGGTTAACTGCTCCATAATAATAAAAGTATACTCTTAAAGTAGCAAATATGATTTGAATTTTATTTTGGTTATAATTATTATTTTCATACCACTTTGTCTTATTTCATTACTCACTAATAATATTTCCTTCTCAATATTAGCTTCTTTTTTGTTATGTTTTTAATGTTTGTATTAATCAGGGACACAGCTATTGATTAAGATTCTTCGCTTTATCGAGCTGTATTGAAGAGGTTAATGAAGGAGTTGGGCTTGGTTAAAAACAGAGGTAAGAGTTATCCGTTCCATTACTATCGGGTTTCCTAAATGCGGAGAAACACCATCCCTACTAGAATATTACAGGATGCCAGTGTATGGGGTTGGCCCTAAACGGGATGGGTAAAATATAAATAAGAAGGGCTTCCAAAGCCCTTTGGGTGAAATCCAAATAATCAATTTATATAACGCCGCTCTCCCTTGTAATAGTGGATACATAAAACGAGGAGGTCCTGGCTGGCAATAATTTATGCATTGGATTTTGTCCCGAAAAGCCGAGGTAGTCCCCGGGGAGGGCCTCTGTTGATTTCCAATCATTACCATAGCCCCTCGGGTCCCGCTCTTTCATAATAACCCGGGAGCCCTTCTCTCTTCTCTTCTTTTTTGCCCTACGTACCAACTAAAATATCCCTCATTTTCAACCTTTGTCCTCTTTTGGGTTTCACAAATAGATTTCACCAATAAATATCAGGTCATGCGAGGGACAGTTGTAAATCTGACCTAAAAAGCTGGCCAAAATTCGTTTTTTTCAAAAATTTGTTGATTCTAAAAATAGTTGAATATTAGTGCTATAAAGACATAAAGCTATAATTTGTATAATTGTAGATGATTCACGATATTAACATTCTAAAGTTATTGATCGTCATAACACATTCAGGTTTTTTTTGTTGTTTTTTTAGATCATTTCTTTATTTTTGTTCGATAGGACTGTAGGCAAATTGTAAAAATTTTTATCTTTTTTTCAATAAACGAATCATTATAACAAGGTATGTACTTCATTTTTATACAATTCCAACATTATTAAGACTAATCCATGAAATATATTAGTATATATGAAATATATATATATATATATATATAGCTTCGAAAGTAAGTTATATATATATATATATATATATATATACATACTTTTACCTGTTTATCTTTAATTTGAAGGACTCCTTGTCTTAGGCTGATTTCTTATTGGACTGTTATAAAGAGACGTTTCGATCGAGTATATATATATATATATATATTTTTTTTTTTCTTCAAAATTTAACATTTCTATAATGATTAAGTTATATTCCCAAACGCTTCCAACATATAATTTTGATGTCACCTTGCAGATTAAGGTTCCTACTTAAAACACAAATTAAATTAGTATAATTACTTTTTTAAATCCAAGTGATTTAATATATTCACGGGTCATTATATTTTTTAATGTTTTATTCAATTAAACTGTTGAACTCGTTTCAATTAAATAAACAATAATATTTTTACTAAACGATATATCAGTTTAGTAAACAATAATGTTTTTATTTTATGATTTATCAGCTTTGTAAAAATTATAGTTTTTGTAGAATTATTTTTATAAAAAAATATATCAAGCGATTTTTTTTTAGTTATTTATATTTCAATAATAATAATTATAGTTTCTAATTTTTTTTTTATCTAAGCCAACATTACACCGATGTTTTCATTTCAAAATCCTAATACGACGTTTCGGCTCATCGAGCCATTTTCAGGTCTAAAAGCAGTTTTTTTCAATTTACAAGAATTTCTAATAATATTTTGTTAAATTTTCCAAGCATAATTATTCGTTTAATCATTAATACATTCTAAAAAACTCATATATTTCAAAATATAATTTTTTTTTTATAATTATCAGTGATAACTCCGTTTATTTTTAACTACTGTATTACATTATTATACAATTTTTATTCTTATTAAAAGATTTGTATAATGTTAAATTACCACATTATGTGGCCACATGTTGTCAGTTTTATTGTCATTGAACGACCAGTTGATGTTATAGTATAGTAATTAGACATTTTTATGTTAATACAATGTATTATCACAAATAAAGGAAAAATCTTATATTATATTTTTTACACACACATCAAATAATCAAAAATATTTAATTTGTGTGTATCAAATATTATAAATATTTTTTTAATTAAGCCTAGATGCCATAAAATTTTAGGGGATCACATACATATAACACTTTAAGACAATGTTTTGAAGTCTTTATGTTCGACAAACTTCAATATATTTTTGTAATTGTTGAATTTCTCAAAATTAATCAATATGCAAAAATTAAATACGAAAACAAATTACTAAATAGGACTGGTTATTTGGATTTCTTTCGTTTTTGTATTAAAAGGTTCTGAATACAACGCACTTATAGAAAAATATTTAAAAGATAAGATAGATAGCAATTAAATTGTTTATAATACATTTTTAATAAATTCTAAGTTTGTGTCATGTAAATTGAAGTGTCCGACTTTTGAGCATATTTATTAAAATTTCACCATGAAAATCCAGTGAAATCGCTTAAAACAGACTGAAATAATTCAAAGCCATAAGAACACGTTTGTACTTATTTTAAAGTCCTTACAGAAATTTCAAATTTTGGTCAATGTCGCCATACTCGTGCCACTATATTTGTCCCACTGCACATTGCAAGCGATTAAATCTCATTTTAATTAACATACTGTTTAACCAAACCTTAGGTATTTGTGATAATAAATAACAAAAGAAAATATCACCTTATGCAATATGATGCAAACCAAAGACATCCCTACTTGCATCATCGTAGTAAAAATAAGACAAATTTTTTTTTTAACCTGTTAATTCAGAAATATTACAATCTGTATCAATTAAGGACAGTTAACCAAATTTAGAGTACTTCCTTTGCAGTTTCTCACTACAGGGTAACAGAAATGGCAAAACATTAATGTACTGTAATGGTATTTGAGAGACTTAATGCTCATCCGATAATATCCTAATTATAACTTTTGTATAATTTTATTTTATTGTTGTTATTAATTAATTAATGGTGGTCGTAATTGATAATTTAAATTAATTATCAAACTTAATTAATCAAAAATATATTTTAAAACAATGAATGTTGAAAAACTAATATTCCTAACTATTTAATTTGTTTTGGAGCATTATCAGGTTCCAAATATCCACGCTTGAATTAAAACTTCTTTTTTCAAAGTACGGAAAATATATTTTAAAAAAAATTAACTAAACTGTTTTTATCCAGTATTGTGTAAGAATATACCTCTCAATTTTATCAACGGTCAATTGTTACAGTGGATCATAAACTAACTCTTTACGTTTTTAGGGCATAGCAAAATAAAAAAAAAAATTTAAACCATATTTTAAAAAAATCATATTCATTAATAGTAATGTAATTTTAAATATTAGGCAGTGGCGTGCTTAAACAATTTGGTACCTGCCACAGATTTATTTTTGAGATTCCTCAACAACAATTATTTGAAACAAATATTTATAAACATAACAAATATTTAAAAAAAAAATTAAAACAAAAAAGGTACTGGTCTAAAAAAAATGTCTCGTAAAAATGTTTATTTTTTTTTTTTGTAATAATTTTATCATTCAGTAAAAAAAACCCTCATCCCTTAGCACCATAGAATCAGGCTACCCCTTCATCACTCCTTTTGCACACCACAATTCTTATGAAAAACTAGGTTTTGAAACATTATTTTTACTTATCGATGTAATGTATTTTATCGTAACAAAATTATATTTATTTCCTGTCTATAAGAAGAAGGTCCCGTGATATCCAAATATAGACCTATCAAAGTTCTACCAAGTGGCTAGTTTCTCAGAAAGTGTTTTCATGCCATCATACTCATTTGTACACAGTCAAGACAAAATGTGGCCTTCTTAAATATTGAACCGTTTGTCCTATATAACCTCGTTATTTTGACTATTTGGGGGTGTAGACCACGCCAAACGGCTCAATATTTTTGAATGTCTCCTTTTTTATCGACTTTGTGTTCAAGTTATCTTACGATTAAAGTGAAAAGCAAAAGGGTATTTACGAGTTTTTGGTACCTGATTAAATAGACAAAGTTTGCCGACCTCCAGATTGAAAACGCCCTAAATTCGAGAATTTTCGTAAATAAAATATTTGAGGGTTACAATGAGACGAAGCTATTTACGAAGTTTCAGCAGGATATTAATATTGTGCATGGGATTTGAGCAGGTCACTACCACCGATAGAAACTCTCTTTGTATCATTGCCCTTTATTAGTACACACAGTTGAGGATGTATATGTATAAACATGTTGTTTACTAGATCAAGTAATAAACTTATTCTGCAGGAAAATATCTCTTCATTTAGTTATTAACACTCAACTGGCTATTAACCAATAATAACCCAGGATTTATTAGCTAAGGCCTGCTGGTTTGGTGCGAAAGAGCAAGATTCTTGGTTTGCAGCTCTCTCTCACTTATTAAGGTTGGAATATAAAAGCCACACCTGGATAAGAACTTCAACACCATTATGATGGCATTAACAACAGAAAGAATTAAGACATTTCACAAATTTGAACATATTTATTGTCTTTACTGTTCGATCCAAGACGCCAAAGGATCTCACAATTATTCTCCTTTGTTTAGTTTTTCAATAGCTATTGAGTTGGGACCAATATTTTTATTTTATAAAACTTAAACACAAAAACTGACATGTCAAACGCGGCTCCGAGAATCTTTCCGGTAGAAATTACATTTTTTATCGAAAACCAACCTAACCTGGTCTTGATGCCCACCTTGAAATCTTTAAAACGCAATCTGCCTCATCGCGAACCATCGACTTTCCAACGTAGGAGTTTTGAAACTTTCTATTTTTTCAATAACTTCATTTTAATTTTTTTATAGAAATTGGGATTCATCACTTCTCCATGAAATTCCCTTTCAGATGATACCTAATTTGTCAAAATCCATCACACCTGAGAGATACAAAAGTTGTTTACATATAGTGTAGATTACTTATGTAATCATTAAGTACACACCATCAAAAGTAATAAAACAAAATGGAATGATAATTAACTTTGACATTTGTCATCTGCATAATGACAAAGAACAATAAAATTGGTATAAATATATAAATAGTTTGCCGGGAACATGATTACATTTCTATGATTACGACTAAATCTAAACACAGACTGAAACTGAAAATGGTTGAGATTGACAAAATAAAAGGAGGATGTAGGTAGATAAGAGAAAAGGATAGGATGGTGGAGGAGGGATATCGATTCCGAGAGCGAGGAGGGAGAGTTATCATTAGGAGAGCGGAGAGGCACTAAAGAGATTGGGAGGAACAAGTTGGCCGTTCCCACGAACCTGGGCTGGATTTGGGCCCCCAGAGAGATTTCGCTTCTGATGGATTGCCAGCGATACCTTGTCAGTCCTACTGCTCCCATCGATTAACCTCCCTACTTCTCCATATCTCATTCACCACCGAAAGAATCTTCCGCAGGCCAGTCTACTTCATCCTGACGGCTCTGGATAAATCATCTCCTCTGCTAATACTTACTCTCATGCCCTTTTCTTCGCCTATAACTGTATTCACTTTCAGTGTCGTCAGTTCTCTGAAGTTACCATGTACCTATATAAATAATGGCATATTCTTAATTTTTTTTTATTGCAGCAATTGTATTAATTTGATCCTTACCTCTTATACAACAATAATAACATTTGGACATAATTATAAGAAAAATCAATTAGTAAAACTTTGGGTACAATTTAACTCTTAATCCGCGTTTACACATTTCACAAACTTTGGGAAACACGATCGTCTAAGTTCATATCCCTCGGTTTTTCAAGAGAAGCCAAAAGAACTTTGAGTTAGTGCTAATGTTGTCCAAAATCGGTCTTGGTCTTGTACTTTGCAAGACCAAGACCAGGACTGGTAAAAAAAAATCGAATTTTTAAATAATAATTAAGGCAAAATAGCTACTAATACTTGACAATCTTAGTTACTATATGTTAATAATTGGTATAACCAATATACTTTTGCATTCAACTCTTCTAATTTTTCATTCGGGCTTAGTTAGGTTTATCCTATCTAAACAATTACAGTAATATCTCTATAGCAATAAGCTAGTAAGTGACTGCTAAACCGATGTTAGAATCTCGCGCAAGACCAAGACCATGACCAAGACAGAGTTTGCAAGACTCGTCTTAGTCTCGCATTTGGGCAACACTGGTTAGTGCTACTGTCGGCTTTACACTTTTCTTTACTATATGTGTTGCTTGAATGATATTGAATTTAATGGTTACTGCTATGATTTAAATATATTTTCTTAACCCGCCAGCTTCCATAACGAAATTTACACCATCTTTCATTTCATTTCATCACCATCTTCCTTATGTATCAGTATAAATTTATAATTGGTTAGGAAAAATTCGATTCCCAACATCTGTCACGGGTGTCAATCCCCCCCCTCTCCTCCAAGATGGATGGTGCATAAACCTTACATCTCCTCTTTCCAAGATATTATTGCTGTCCTCTTCTTAAAAAGGGTATAAGCGAAAGAATAATTAAAAAATTGTAGATCATATACAATTACACTTTGTCCGATCTGTTCCATAGTTTTCACCTTGTTCCTTAGTTTGAAACTTTTTATTTAAAAAAATCATAAAAGCGTAAAAAAACAAAAACTTCTAGCCATCCCTGCGTCTGCCATGTTTTTTTTTTCTCGGGAATAACAGAAGCATGTAAAACCCCAGTTTCTTGTTTATTTATTATTTTGGTGTTTTGGAAATACGTAAATCCAGCTTTATTCTTTGAACAGAACAGTTTCATTTTTGCAATAATCAAAGTTTGTAATCGACCAAGAAAAGAAATTTTACCCCTCCCCTTCGAAAATTTGAGGTTTTACTTTTCAAGATTCGTAGAATTCGAAAATCAAATATAATAAATCAATCCATTCACCATTTTTTCCCAGCATTCAATTTTATTTTAAGGATTTTAAAATGCCAAAAGAGTTGGCATTCAGAATTTGACTATTAGGCCTCTTGTTTACTGGAACCGACAATACACGACTGCTCCTCGGGCTACAATGAACTACTTAAGCGACATTCAGCTACATAGCGTTAACTCGCAGCTTAAATACGATATACAGTTTTAGTAGCCTTTAGCGACATTTGGTTTCAACATATTCACCAACTGTCACGTTAAATCGCAATAGATCAAACTTATTTATTTTATTTTTTCCCAAAAAATTGAATGACAAAAAAAATAGATTGTGAGAATCTCATAAATTTAGTTTGAGAAATGTAAACATGAAGTAATGGAACGAAGGAAATTGAAAATAATTACATATTTATTTCATTTATTCAATAATATCTGTTTAGATTATACACCAGCTTTTCTGTCTATTTTAGAAAACAAAATGCAGGTTAGCCGTAAATCTAGATTCTCAAATTCGAGAGTTGTTCAAATAAATATAAAATAAAGTTTAAAAACACCTTTGTACTATTCAATGGATTTTGTTAAATTATTTAGTATTAATTATTTTGGTAAATATAGCATTTCCAAGTCATATTGAACATTTCACAAGTAAACATTTTTTTTTCCAGGTCAAATTCAACTATCTTCAAGACAAATAATAGCTTTTCCAAACCAAATCCAAACTTTTCAATTTCAAATTCAAGTTTTGATTTATTTTAACTTGTCTGAATTTTTCAATACAAGTCAATTATTTTTTCTAAAAAACCAATTTAAATCTTTGATTTAATTTTCATTTTAATTTGAGTTGTTGAATATGACTCGAAATGTTAAAGTGTACATCCTTCGTATTTCAGGAATAATTTATTCAAGAAGTTTCACCACGATGAAGCTTTCTTAATAATCTTAATAGGTCAAATTAACATTAACAATTTTTAACTTGTTATGAAAAAAAAACTTTTTTTATGTATTTTTAATTGGATATCTTAACCAAGTAATAATTTAAAATTCAATTACTACTATTTTCTGGTACACTTCTTATTCTACGCTCTTTTCTATCGAGGATTTTGAGGGAATTTCAACTCAAGCAATTTGACTTTTAATGTTCATAAAAAAAACCTTTATTTACTGTCTATTTTCTAAATTTTTCTTGTTATTAATAATTAAGTAATTTCTTGTTAGTTATATATTTCAAACTGAAGCTATAATTTAATAATTATATTATGTTTTTATTTATCATACCTTATAAGTAGGTTATTCCTGCTCGTTCTTCAGATGCAAACTTTTTCTTAAATTTGTTGTACTTCGCTCCATGGTGCTGAATTTACTTCTGAAATCTATCTAAAAACGTTTTCAGATCTTAAGATGCTCAGACTTCAAAAATAATGTTTTCCATTATCCTCAAGTTGCTGTTAACCCATTATTTTCTTGGCTCTCCGCCGAGAAAGCATGAAATGAATATGAATTATCTTCGTAATATCGATATATAAGATTGTACCATGCATACTCGGATATTTTGGACGCATTCCATATTCTGCGAATTTAAAATAAGAACTGACTCTAAAATCAAGGAGAACTCTAATCCCTTAATTATTAATAATAATGAACTATTTTTACATTTGTTAAATAGTACCTAGCCCTTTTAAAAAATGTAAATATATATATATTTTTATTTAATATATTATTAAATAATATATTTATTAATAATATATACATATATATATATTAAATTTATTTATAGTCATATGTACTTATTATCATTACCATTTTAATAATATTCTTTTTGGATATCCAAAAAATGTTATCTAATATTTAGTTTTCATTCTACAAGTAAATTGTGCCATACTTTATCATTAAAGGCATGCAGCCTATGCCTAAACAATACGGCAATATTAAATTCCAATTACTACTGATAGTGTATGTTATTAAACTACACATGAATAAATTAAATAAATATTTGTTTTTTAAAAGTCTATATGGAATCTATTACTATTAGTGATTTTATATATTTTTAGTTAAGTTAGTTTTTATTTAAATTTCGATAATCCGAATTTCTACTAATGCCTAAAGTAATGAAGAGCAAAGGAGGCGCACACACCAGGGCGGTAAAATTTATAAGGCATTAAATTTGAATCGAAATCCTATTTTAGCTAATGGTAATTTTCGTTCAAACTTTTTGATTGTTTTGATCTTAATTAAGTATTTATATTTAGTTGATCGTAATTAATTAATTATTTTATTTGGTAGCAGTGTGGGGTAAAGGAAGGGATGGCAGAATTAAGCTTGTCTCTCTAGGGAAAAATTCTAGTATCATCTCTGCATCTCTGCTATAGTACACAGTAAAGTTAATAAATGCTAGCGAAAATTAACTCTCTGGAAAGAAAATAACTCCGTGAGAATTACATCAGGTGCAGCATCCATATTTTGCATTTTAATGAAGCATTTGAAATAGCCGGAGTCAATCATTACTGGAATTAGTGACGAGTCTTCAGAAATGTAATTAACTATTGCATTAATGATTTTTTGTCTCTTTCATAATCAATCAATCCTACAACAATCGGTTGACAATAAGATCTGACTGGGAAATTCATGAACTAGTTAAGTAGTTAAATATATATAAATGGTTAAATTATAACCTTAAAAATCCTATAATTCTGAAACTTTATTTCTAAATAATTTTATATTTATTTTTATGACACTTAATGAAGTTTAATTAATTAACTTGAGCCGAGCGGAAGGGATGACAAATCCGACACTGGGCGGCCCCTCCATTGCATAACATTTAGTTGTCAACCGACCGTGATAATTAGCCATTTCCTCTTCCCTTCAAGCTTAATTTGTTCACAAAAACAGAATTTTTTTTTTTTAACCCGTTCTAAATGTAGCTATTACGTTATTCTCTACGTATTAGTAATTGTTAGTAGTATTAATTGATTTATTGAGCTTATTAACAGGTTCCAAAAAAAAAGTAATAAATATGGAAGCAATGATTGATAATATTTAACTCGACACCTACAACTAGTATGGAATTTATTACTTTTAAGAATGATGAAAATACATAAATCTAGAATTAAAAATCCCACAAATGAAACAAAAATCATTCTTTTTTCTTGTACAAATTTGTAAAAGAAAATAATAATATATTTAATTTTGAAACAGAAATCATTCTTTTTTATTTTGTGAGGGAGCTGGGTAGCTCAGTGGATAAAACACTGACTTCCAATTCTCATCGTCCTGAGTTCTAATCCAGCCGAAGATGGATAATAATTTATTCTGTTACATCGGATCGACCATAGGGTCGGGTAATCACACTAGGGCACACACCCAGCTTCTGTAAATAAATAAAGTTGATAACCTTAAATAATGGGGAAACCCTGACAGTTGAGCGTGATCTTGGCCAGATCACCTCCCTGAACAACCATTGGCCTTGAAGAAGCACAATCTTACAAAATACTTAAACCAAAACCTTTAATGGATTGTAGTGGTACAAGTTTTTTTTATTTATTAAAATTGCATTTAAGTATTCAATAAAAAATCATTCATAGCTTTTCTAACCGATTTAATTCGTTTTACAAAAATTATTAACATTCGCCTGAAACTTCACGAATAGATTCATCTCGTCGTAACCTAAGATGTTTTTATCTACCAAAATGCTCAGAAACGGTGCATTTCCTCATTTAATTAATTCATTTAATAAGATACTAAAAACTCATGAATACCCGTTTGGTTTCAACTTAAATCGTAAGATAATTTCATCAAAAATCGAGAAAAAAGGTGGCCTACAAAAATATTGGGCCATTAGGTCTACATAACCTCGTTATTTTGACATCATCATCAATCATTCTTTTTTTGTTAAAAAAAGGATTTTGAGGTTTAATTCTTTTCTACTACTATCACTGCAACGGTCAGTGATTTTCTGAAATACGTTGTATAATAAAGAATTTCTTTTTTTTTTTTAAATATAGGTTTCGTTATTACAATAGGAAGATGAAATATAATGTTATAGAGACGGTTGGCTGTATATTATAATTTCAGAAAACGTTAGTCGGTGGTGCGGTCAATATATAAAATACTATTATGTTATTTAGCATTTTATATATAGTGCGGAGGGGTGCCCAGAAAGAGGTTTCATGACGCATGTTGCGGCATCAAAATTTTTGAGGAGAGCATATTTTGACGAGCTTAGCTTGCTCTGTTTTTAAGTAATGATGAGCAATAAAATATTTTTGAAGAAGGGCGGAAGGCTAGATTCATACGCCATTGACCTGGGGGGAGGGCACTCCATAAGTGCAGTATAAAATACTATTATGTAATATAGTATCTGTATATAATGTGGTCAATATATAAAATACTATTATGTAATATAGTATTTTATATATAGATTGTACCCCCTGTATATAGACTAACTTTTTCTGAAGGGGGAAAATATAGTTTTTAGCATTGACTGAAAAATCGTTAATAATGATTAGGATTCACTTGGGAAATAAACGAAACTCTTGTGACCAGTAAGGTCGGATATAGTATTAACTTGAAGAACAAATTGAATTTAAAATCGGAATTATAAAATTAATTATTATATAAAATGTTATTAATAAACTTTAGCAAGAAGACTACGGATTGGTCTACGGAATTTTATTTGTTTTCCCCAACTTCAGTTGTAAAAAAGATGAAATCTGAATTGTTAGTATATCACAAAAAAATTAAAAAATCGTCTTTTTTAACAAGAAAGAAATACTTTATTGAAAGAAATGCTGCCCTACTCCATAGAATTGCTTTATACACAACATACTTATCAATCCATGGGCATAAATATTATACCACATTTTCTGTTATTATATGTATACATATATTTTTTTTTATTTTATATTTTTTAAACTATAAAAAGTGATTTTTTAAACCTGCTCCTGAATTAGGTAATATATTAATATGTATTTTTATATTTCATGTTTATTTATATATCAAAACCAATAGTTTCAGCAATACCTTACTGGCTTCATAGTTGATAAAAATTAACTTCAATAGTTATATTAATTCCGAGAATTAATGTTTTAAGAGAGAATGGCAGTTATTGAGCGAACAATTATATTTTAAAATTAAAATAATTTAAAACAATTAATCTGATAATTTATTAATTATAATCTGATATCAACTAATTAAATTTTAAGATATCACTTTTTAATTAAAATGAGTTTAGAGGGTTTAGATCAAACTTAATAATATCAATTCTGTAGTGAAAGTTTATACCATCAGCGCATTCTGTTGATGCCGAATCCAACGAACTCTGGCACCAGTAACTCCTGCTACCTAGTGGCAGAAATCTTTACTACTTCATGTTTTTTGTCGGAAAATTTGAATTCAGAGTACTAACTTTATTCACTGATTCCTTTTTTAATGTACGCTAAATGTTTTAAAATCTTATTTTATAAGTTCGATAAAAACTAAATACATACACTTACCTGCTCAAACTCATCTGGCCATATGCCTCTCAGATTTACAGTACGGAAAAAAAGACGCAATTACAAAAACTACAGTAATTTCAATCCAAAATTTTACGATTTATAACAGGAGCTCCCTGGTACTTCAACAACAAAACTTTACATAACGATTTACGAGAACCAACGATAGACCAACACATACGTACTCTCATTTTCATCTCGAACTACACGATCACACAAACAGACTTATAAACGACATGTCCACGACTGACATCCCATCAGGAGGAGACTAAAAAGGAGCTGGGTGAGAGATCTCCTCACCTAAATCAAGGAAGTAAACCAGGAAGAGGTGCTGCTGGGTACTATCCTTCCTCATGTCTATGATGTCAATTCTTATCATCACAACAACTCTGCTGATTTTCAGTATCATGGAAGGGAATAAATAGTTAAAAAGATGTAATAAATTCAATTTTTTATTTTCCCACGCTATAAATTAACCAATTTTTTCTATTAATCAATTATAAAGTTCTTATTAATAAATGTTAAAGAACGTTTTTAATCAAAACGGCAATTACTTTTCCGAAATTGATCAAAACATTCATTTAATCTGTTTATTTTCATACATGACATATTAATATTATTGATTAATAAATATTTTTTATTACGTTGTTGTAATTTTTATATTGATTTTTCATATTTATCACTTTGCAATATACGTATATATGTTTGATCGTAATTCTTTTCACCACTTGATGATTCAAGTGCCGCCCTTAGAAATTTGGCGCACCCCCTCAATGTTGTTATTTTCCCCCAAAAAGTTTAATTTATTTCTTAAAATATTTTATATTTATTAATATTTGAATTTTATTTCATTCAATATGTTTCATATTCAGTACCTTGATTAATGTGCTAAAATTAATTATTATTATACGCTGTGTAACTTTTTGCATTTAGGGTCATGCAATCTCTCGCACAGATTGGGTGGGATTTTGATCAACAATGGCCTCAACATTGCTGGTTTCAATTTCATCTGGGTGACCAACGTTCTGAGTATCATTGATGTGAAAATTTCCTGAATGAAATTCGGTAAACCAATTTTGACAGCTTGGGTTAAGTCATCATCCCACAAACACTAAAAATTTGCTATGAGTTTCTTCAGCACGCTTACCTTTTTAAAATAATACAATAAATTATGGCTATAATGAATGATATTTTCTTCCATATTCACAGTGCCATATCAAACATAATACTAAGAGCTAACAGATATAGTTGTTGACATACTATAAACAGGATAAATAATCCACCTTAGGGATTAATTCATCAGATATGAAGTGCATCATAGTGGCATAAAAATAAACAGAAAAACCGAAAATACTTACCAACCCAATATTTTGGATGCAAATAAATAAAAACAAAATACGATAAATAAAAACATTAATCACAAATATATAAAAAAATAAATTTAGAAACGAAATTTAGTTAACATTTGCATTACTTTCGTATATTTTTAATAATATGATTACAAAACTAATATTCTCTTGAATGTTTACTATTTTACTAGTAGTTTAAATTATATTGTAGGAAATTAACTTCGTAATTTCTACCCCATTTTCTTTTTAAAAAGAGGTAGAAAATATTTAAAGTTGTTATTTACTATATTATATACTTTTAAATCATATGACAGGTTGTGAATTTATACTAATACTAGGATATCAAATTCGAATTTCAGGCTACCGTTATTTCAACTTTTTTTTTTCAAATTCAAACCTGTATTTACAATGTTGATCCATAAAAGTTTGCTTATTTAAAAAAAAAAAAATCAAGCTTATAGTTTTACATTATCTTCATTATGTAAACATCAGTGAAACCCTTTTAACTTATCTATTGGGTCCGAGCTAAGTAGTATGTCTCACGTGGTTCACATTAAATCAATATACCTACTATTTACAATACAGCTGTTAGCTACTTATTTGAAATTTTCTTTTTCACTCAAAAACCTATTTCAAAATGAGAAATATAATTACCATGCAGGTATTTATTAGTTAACTTATTGTTTTTTCTTATTATTTTGGTTCTTTAGACTAACCATCAAATCTTGGGCACATTTGGAACATTTTGGTCATTAAAATAATGAATCACTTTATTTATAATATCAAATGTTTGACTAATAATGCATTGAATAAATTTTCAATTTAGTACATTAAAATTTAGTAACTAATTTTTCATTTCCTTGTTTATAGGCATAATCAAAAAAATATTTTTTATTATTGACCTACAAACAAATTGGACCGTTTGGCCTTATTATAACTTATTTTAACATGGAGGTCGAGGTCACGCCAAAAAGCCCAATATTTTTGTAGGCCACCTTGTTTTTTTTTATTTTGTGATCAAATTACCTTTAAATTTAAGTGGAGAGCAAATAGTTGTTATGTGTTTTTAGTATCTCATTAAATTGACAAAGTTACCGATTTACAGATTGAAAACGCTCATTTCCGAAAATTTTCGTAAATAAAATTTTTTAGGTTGTAATAAGATAAAGCTATTAATGAAGTTTTAAGTGGATGTTAATAATTTGAAAAAAAAAAGAAAGAAGAGTCTGTATTGCGATTGGATTCTTCATTATTTTTTATGATTAAATTTTTTTTTTCTCTCTTTTCCTATTTATCAACACCTGTCATGGTATTGACAATCAGCAGATGTGTTGTGATGATGAGGATTGGCATTATAGGCAAGAGGAAGGATAGTAACCAGCAGCACCTCTTCCTGGACATTAAATACTTTTTTGATTTAGGTGAGGAGATCCCTCATCCAGCTCCTTTTTAGTCACCTCCTGATGGGCATGTCAGTCTTAGCCATGTCGTTTATAAATCTGTTTGCGTATCCGTGTAGTTTGGAATGAAAACGAGAGTAGGGAGTACGTATTTGTTGGTCTATAGTTGGTTGTCGTAAGTCGTAACGTAAAGTTTTGTTGTTGACGTACCAGGGAGCTCCTGTTATAAGTCATAAAATTTTGGATTGAAATAACTGTAGTTTTTGTAAGTGTATCTTCTTGCCGAACCGTAAATCTGAGTGGCTTATGTCCAGATGGGTTTGAGTAGGTTAGTGTATGTATTTAGTTTTTGTCGAACTTTGAATTTCGAATTAGAAAAAAGTGAGTACAGTATATATATATATATATATATATATATTAATATTCAACTTTTTTATTTTTAATTCCTGTATTTTTATGAGAACAATGGAGTATTCGAAAGAATTTTCATGAATGTAATTAAATGTCTTAAAAATTACTGCTAGGGTTTGTTTGGATATATATATATTTTTTTTCATTTTGCGGAATTTCCAAAAGTAACTAATAAAAACAAAATTCGTCTCATCACGCGGCTGCCCGCACATTTGAACATTACATTAATCAAATCGCCAGTGATACGTAAGATTAACCTTTCGGCTTATCGAGCATTTATGGCGATAATTATTTATAATTTTCACGGGATAACTCTAATCCGTGGTACACTAATGAGTAGGTCATTAGGCTACAAAAAGTTTAATGGGCACAGGCTGGCTGGAGGACTGGAGGCAGCCTTGGCGAAGGCACCTGTCCGCCAGCTGGAAATCTCAGCACGAGACCACTATCCTCCACCTGCAATCGCCTGTCCGCGCTGGCGGGCAAGTACAAGCAGTCAGTCTGGGGCGGTCGGATCGATTGGTCGCAACTGCCTCCATGGTAATGGGCCTCCAACTGCCTCCATGGAGTAATTACGAATTATTCTTTAATAGCCCAAACTGATTCCGAAAAATGATACCGAATTAAAGACAGACCGACTGGGGTTCAATTAAAAATGATCCGACAATAATTAAGGTTTTTCGATTTAAACGCTTTTCTCATTATGATACCAATTACAAACGACAGTATTTCATCAGACTATTGATATTTTACGTTTGATTAATTTATTATTTCTTAACAAATAAAAATCGCTGCAAATAGTTTCACAATGTTTTATTATTTACAAAAAATATATATCTAAAGTAACATTACCTACCTAGTGACAAAAAAAAATAAATAAATAAAGGTGATTCCAATTATTCGACTAAACTTTTTTTTTTAATCATTAGTAATATGCTAACAAAAATTAGCATTACTTCAGTAACACATTCAAAAAACAAAAACCAAAATAAAGAATATAACCTTTCCAGTAGAACATACAAAAAAAAAACTAGAGACCATATCTTTGCTCCTAATTGTCCGATTTTAATTATACTCTCGTAACTTCTTTTCCAGCTTCTTTTCGTTGAAGTATGTTCTATAGATAAATTTAAAGGGCGTCGAGAAAATCACTTTAGCGAAGTTTCATTGAAATCGGTACATTCGTTTAGGTGCTACAATCTATAGCAACGCAGGTTTTTCGGCCGTCATTTTGAAAGTAAAAGGCGGATAGTAATGTTGATCAAGGAAGATCCTCGAGTGAGCTCTGATTTTATATCCAAATTTGAAAAAAAATCGGTCCAATAGTTTCGGAGAAAATGCGCGGACGGCGGACGGACAAACAATTTTTTATTCGTGTTTCGAATTCTACGCATCCTGAGACGTGAAACCTCAACTTTTGAGAGGGGGTTAAGTTTTTGAATTTTTTGGTCGATCACAATGGTTGATTATTGAAAAAAATAAACCAAAATCTCATGGAAAGATTAAATAATTTGAACAGGTTAAAATATGTAGATATTTAACTTAAAATTTTGAAATTTCATTTAATATTTGGTTAATTAAATATTGTGTTAGACTTATTACGAAATTTTATTTTTCTAATGAAAATTATAAAGAAAACTATCTGTTAGAGGATTTTCTAGGTCCTGTCTAGTAATAAATCGTTATATAAATTCTTATTACTGCTATCCTTTATCTCGTAGTATCTGGAAACATAAAATATAAATTACATAGTTTTAGAAGGATTTTATACTTGTCAATTTTAAAAAAAAATAACTATATGGATCAAATGAAATTCAAATACATCATTTTACTCAGACATGGGCAAAATCAGATTAAATGATTACAACTGAAAATAAAACTTAATGACCATGCCAATTTTATCCTTGATACAACAGTACTATAAATATAGAAACAATGTGACACGAGTACCCCATTACCTGTTCATCATTATTACGATATTAATCATGTAATCAAAAATACTGTAATCGTAATCGTTAAACATGATTACGTCCATCTATGATTTTACTATCTAAAGCCAGTTTACTGATTTTAAAATATCGGTTGTATAAAGTTACACTTCCCGTATGCATGAATTAAGCTAAATAAGTAGTTTCAGTTGCATATGACTTATCCTTTTCGAGCAAGTCTGTTCAAATGTATACAGACTATTTTTTATTTAGTTTTCAAACTGTCAAATTTCTGTTTGAAACTGAGATTTGAAATTTTTCACTAGCGCAATACTTTCACTCAGTATATATTAGTTAAAATAAATAATAATAAATTAGTAATTGCTTCAAACAATTTTAGGATATAAAAAAGAATAACAAAGAATTTCTTGATGTTTTGGAAAACTTATATATTGAATGTCAGTTCCATAAGGTTATATTGGTAAAACTTGAAAAATATTTGTCATATTCCACCTGAATACTATTCCTAACAAAAATACAATAATATTTTTATTTATAAATTTAAGTTGATTTGAATTTTTTTTTTGTGCTTTATACCTTGAATAAGCCTTGAAAAAAATAATAATAAATCATCCTGTTTTATGTTTTTTTAGACGTTGAAATCAATATATATTAGTCGATTTTAAAAATGACATCCGCAACTACCTTAAAATAATAATAAAAAGAGGATAATCGTCCTTAAGGAATTTTTAATGTGCACTTAAAAACGACGTGCTTTACTTTGAAAACTAAGAATTAATCGTACAGAGCTCTTTATTTTATGATATTATTAACACTCGTCTAAAACTTCATGAATGGTTAATTTTATCGTAGCGTACAATTTTCTTATTTTAGAAAAAGGCGATATTTCAATCTGGAGACCGGTAAACTATCTTAATTTATACTAAATACTCATGGACACCCATTTTCTTTCTTCTTGAATAGTATTGTTGCCCAAATGCGAGACCCAGACGAGTCTTGGTCTTGCAAACTCAGTTTGGTCATGGTCTTGGTCTTGCACAAGACTCTCGCAACAGTCTTACAGTACTGTATTTCGTAGAGAGGAGAAACTTAACTAAGCCTGAATGAAAAATTAGAGGAATTAAATGCAAAACTATATTGGTTATACCAATTATTTACTAAGATTGTCGAGTATTAGTAACTATTTTTCCTTAATTTTTTATTAAAAACATCGATTTTTTTACCAGTCCTGGTCTTGGTCTTGCACTTTGCAAGACCAAGACCGATTTTGGGCAACACTATTGAATAGTAAGATAACTTGATCAAAAAGTCAAGAAACAAGGTGGCGTACAGAAATATTGGGCTATTTGGCCTTTGTAACCAATTTATTTTGACATGTCTGGAGTGGAGGTCACCCCAAACACTCCAATATTTTTGTAGACCACATTTTTTATAAATTTCACGATCTATTTTTTTTAATATTCAAGAGGAAAACAGAGGTGTTCGTGGGTTTTTAGTACCTGATTAAATAAAAAAGTTTACCAATCTTCCGATTGCAAATGCTACTTTTTCGAGTGTTTTAGAAAATAAAAATCTCGACCATCGCAGTCTGGCTGGAATAGGTATGGTTGTACCCCTAGAACAACTCCCCGTATATTAGAAATGAGGAGGTAGAAGCACCGATGAAAAATAAAATAAAATAATAATAAAAAATTGTAGATTACGATGAAATGTAGCCATTCACAAAGTTTTAAATGAATGTTAATAATTTGTTAAAAAGAAATCTGAACCTTGGTTGAATATTCCCCTTTTCGTCAAAAGAGATTCGACCTATAGAAACAATATATTCTATATTTTTTTTTAATAAATTATGCTGTAACAGATGATTTTTTTTTTTTTTTTAAGTAATGCCAATAAAATAAATCTTCCTCCTGGAATAATTTTTTTTTTACGTAGATATTCCGCTTACATATTCAACATTTTGGAACTTCGCGCCATCTTCAGGAATATTCTGCAATATAATTATGATTAAAATATTCCTAAATATAACATAAGTAAAAAGAAAGAAGACAAATGACAAAATAAAAAAATATGGAAGATATAAGTGACTATATTCACGAACAATAGGAAAAAGTTAATGATAACGTTTTGTTTAAAATTGTGAATTATATAACAGGTAAAGATAAATTATTATAAGTGGATAATTATAATGAAGAATAATCCTGAAGATGGAGCAGAGCACCGAAACGTTGAATATGCAAGCGAAAAAACATGAGTAGTGAAAAACCCCGGGAGAAAGATTTAATTTTTTCTCATACCTTTAAGAAATATATTCCAAATCACAATGTATAAATCGAATATTGTTCAATAAAAAATATACTTGACTTTCAGAAACAATGTATTCAATAATACATGAAATGTTTACCGGATGATGTCTAAGTTTTAGACTTCATAGGATGATCAAAAATAAATATTTCATTTCATTTTACAAATTCAAGGATCCTTGAAACAGGAAGAGACTGGAATTATTAATGATGATGAAGGATCTTTCCGTGATGGTACCAGCATCCACCTACTGATTCAATGCTGATATCTTTCCACCAACACCTCATATCTCTTATTAACAGACAAAATACCGCTCAACGAAATCATTACGATTGGTTGGCCTCATCCATTCTGTTTTTCAATTACAATTAATTGCATCGCTTAGTTTTAATTGTTCTCAAGGTTTTCTTATAAGTCAGCAGCCAGAAACTATGTTCTTCGATAGTAGTAGGTCTTATTATAAGGTTTATACAACTCTTGCTCTCCACATAACATTACTTTTAATAAGTTAACAGAAGATGTTAAATAATTTTATATTAATTTTCTAATTAAATTAGTCTATCTTTGAACTTGATATATCAGGGGTTTTCATAACAGCATCATGGTATGCCAATCTTATGGGTTGTACTTCTCGCACCTGCGGAGAGAGAAGTTTCTAACTTTATTTTCACACGGTGCTCTATTTTATTTTTTATCCTAAATACTAATTGTATAACTATTATTATATGTTATCAGCTGCCCATGCTGGATTCTTAACATTAAAGATATAGTACAATAATATTTTACATTGAGATTGGTGGGTTTCGTCACATACATTATATATGGTATAAAGGATTTTTCAGTCCTTAATGGCCAAACTCTGGGGCTTGATAGAATTTCCGTGGTTCTCAACGGTTTTTATTGAATAAGAATTAGAATTCTTTTTTTTTTTGTATTGAAATTTACGAATCTAAACAAATATACAACCAGTAAATCTGCTACAGAAATATATAACATGAAGGTACTTGTGAAGAAGCTACCCGTTGGTAACACTTCAAAGATAAATTAATTTAGGAGGTCCCTTGGCCATCTTCTTTTCAGACGCTTTGGAGGGTTTTCAGGAATTGTATTGGATGAAAGGTTACCAACTAGAGGATTGGGGTGACCAAAAAGTTTGGAATTAAAAGAGAGATATCTACTTCGGACGCAAGTCTTCCACAAGAGAAATGTTGAGGTCTTTAAGGATAATTTTATTTGTTACATAATAAGGAGCATTTAGGGTTTTACGGAGGATTTTGGATTGGAAGGATTGGAAGCGGGAAGAATTTTATGTTTTTGTAGAGCCCCAAAGCTCAATACCATATGTCCAAATGGGCCTGATGGTGGTAGTGTAAATGAGTTTTTGTAGAATATTGGAAGCTTAGAGCATTTGTCAAGTAAGTGTTGTAGTAGTCGGAATCTGTTGGCAGTTTCAGAAGAAAAGTACCAGTACCAGTGTAAGAAGAAATTGCTCAAAAACTGTTCAAGATAATTAAATGGACACCATCGTAAAGTAGACAAAGTATAAAGTAGACTTCCCCCCCCCCTTCTGAGTTTTGCACATTAAGAACTAAGACACCCTGTACATATTTAATTGTTTTATTCAATACAATACAGTTGAAGTGTCCCGTATTTACGTACAAAGTAGCAGCCAGAATTACGTATTAAGTCATTAAATTTTGTTGAATTATTATTTTTTTGTTAATAACTGCTCTCCTTGTTGATGGTTCTGCAATCTTATCTTCAACACCTTGAGGTTTTTGCATATAAGATAGAGCTCAAAAGATTCTTTATTAAATATTGATGCCATTTTCGAAGACGTGAAAAGAAGAAGGAGCAGCCATCAACGGCTTAAGATAAAAGGAAGAAATAATTATCCGCTTTCACTGGGCGGCGCGGGGATGGGATGTAGGGATAATGCTCTGGATTGAGGTACCAGCTGGACGGCAGGTGTCCCCCTCCGTACTCCTCCATCCGCTCTTCTACTCTTAATAAACTTAATATTTATTGCCCTTCATTCAGCTTTCTAGCAGTCCCTGCTAGCATAACAAAAAAAGAAGATAATATCTAAGAATAAAAAAATAAACCTATAACCGACGGGTAATGACTTTGGCCAAAGATAACAGATTATGCTGTCCGCCTTGAGACAGGCGTCATGCTAAATAAGATTGATCCTCAATTCTTAGGGATTAAGGGTTGATCAATGTAGGGGTTAACGAGAAAATACCTTGATTCAGCGGAGGCTGATTAAACAATCAATAGGTAATCCCAATCCCAGGTAAAATCATTGGTTGGACCTATTGTTTATACAGAGGATTAGTCAGTGGTACAGACCTCTTTTCATCAGATTATTAATATCCACCTGAAACTTCGTAAGTAGCTTCAACTCATCATAACCTACAACTATTTTCTTTACGAAAACTCTCGGAATTGGGCATTTTCAATCTAGAGGTCGACAAACTTTGTCTATTTAATTAGGTACTAAAAACTCGTAAATACCTTTCCATTTGGTTCGTAACATAATTTGATCGCAAAATAGATAAAAAAAAAAGGTGGCATACAAAAATACTGGGCCGTTTGGCCTGTGTAATCTCTTTATTTTCACAATTTGGGTGTATAGGATACGGCTCAATATTTTATAGATTTTATGCTCCATATTTTTTTTTTTTTGTTTTTTTTTTTTTGGCTTAAAGACTTGTAAAAGGAAGTCCTATTTTGCCAATAAAATGTTTTAATTGTCATTGTAAGATGAAATCACACTGTATATTTATTGAAAATTTCTAGACTGTGCTCAAGATATGTTACGATTAAAGTGGAAAGAAAATGGGTATTTACCAGTTTTTAGTGCCTAATTAAACATACAAAGTTTGTTAATCTCCAGATTGAAAAAGCCCCAATTCCGTAAATTTTCCGAGAGTTTCCGTAAATAAAATATTAGTAGGTTACTATGAAATGAAGCTATTTACGAAGTTTCATACGGATGTTAATAATTTGATAAAAAGAGGACTGTACGACGGACTAGATTTCATATATTTGTTTAAACTTGTCCTATTGTTATGCATTTATATGTTTACATTCTAAGTACCCCGAACAAATGTCCAAAGCAACCCTATCGTTGACTAGAATATTTTTCTCGTGCTTTAGAACCTTTCATTTTACACATATTCGACTTTTATTTTTCTATTGGAAAACTCAGGAAAGCATGGATTAGAAACGTGACTCTAAAACATGTGGATGTAAGTAACAATGACTTCGAAAGAATTGAAGATAGTCATGAAACGACTGCAAATACCTTACAGGTAAAAAAATTCTTCATACTCTTTCCGATCGTTTCTATGCTAAGCTCCTATTCATATTATAAAACGCAATCAAACCGTGTTGTCACAGTATTTAATCACTCACGTGTGTATATAATAAATATAATAATACATCATATATAAAACCGAGGACGTTAAAAGGCGATGGTAAAATTTGTTTCGGAACCCGGAGGATCTCGAAATAGAGATGGGGTCATGGAGTGCCTGAATAGAACTCGAAATGTAGGAGAGGTTTGCAGCACTGTAAGGCAGAGAGGCTAAGTCTGTCTCAGGCCTCCGTACTGTTTGGTAAAAGGTTAATTAATAAGATAGTGACCGTTTGCTAATGTTTTGTATTTGAAATGTATTAAAACTTTGAAATAGTATTTTTTTCTTAATAGAAGGCAAAGGCAATGTGTGAGGTCAAAAAGCAGATGGATAAATTGAAACAACAAAGGTTTAATAGAGCTGCATGCAGATGATGGAAAGAAATATTCGTAAATCCATCTCCTTCCTTCCTCCTTTAGTCATCAACGACCATCCTGTCACATTCAGCTCCTCCGTTAAAAACCTAGGAATCACCATAGACGAAAACCTCTCCTGGAAACTCCATATCGCCCTCATCTCCGAAAGTCAATAGGTACCCTTAAGCTATTTCATCGCTCCTGCCACCTACTCCCACAATCCATCTGCAAGCTCCTCATATCCTCTCTTATTTTTCTCCATTTTGACTACGGCTGTGTGGTGTACGAAGGCATCCCGATGGTATTCGAGGATAGATTGAAGCGACTCATGAATACCTGTTTAAGATTTGTCTTCGGTACATCGAGGCGGTCTCATGTGTCCCACCTTTACGATGAGTTAAAGTGGCTCTTCCCTTCTTTCCGCAGACAATATTTCCTTGGATCTTTCCTATTCCAAACGATCAACACCCGACACACTTCCTACATCTACAGTCTCCTACAGTTGCCTACATCTAAAAATCCGTTGCCCATTCCTAGGAAACAAGATCCCGTGTTTCCGACCTTTATATCCCTTCCCATAGAACTAAGACATTTGAATATTCCTTTATTGCCCGATCCACCGCCTTCTGGAATTCCTTGCCATCTGATATCCTCCATGCCTCTTCCTTGTCCTCATTTAAATATCATCTTTACCAATTCCTTCTCACATCCCAAAATGACGTTATACAATGAAATAAATATTGCGAAACAGATTTTGACTGAGGTCAATGGTTGTTATAATTGATTGAGCTTTAATTTTAAAAATCAACCCATGCTTATATTATTTTGTTTTGTTTTTTATTTAAATATTTTTTTTTTGTTTTTTTTTCAAAATGGTGTTATTTTTTACTTGTTTTAATATACTTTTACTGAGATACTGTACATTTTCTTTAATATTGATTAATGTAATTTATGGTCAGATGTAGTTTTTATTTTTTTGTTCATAGCTGTTATTCATTAGGATATCGTCCCAGAATAAAGTTTACTTTCTATATTTATATATCTATCTAAAATATTCCAACATAGGCAGAGATAGAATAGGCTAGTTAAGGCAGCAAAATAACAACAAGGTCTGCATCGCAAACGATAAAAAGAGAAAATAATAAATAGTATTTTGATCACAATAAAATACGATTAATATAAATATTGTATATATTTATATTTATATAAGTGATATTATATATAATATTAACTATAGTTTATTCTATAATGGTGTCTGAATACTTATCACGTTCTACGTTACTTATCTTTGGTTACTTGAAACAAGTACCTTAACCCGCACAGCCATCCCGTTTCTTATTATTATATTACATATATATACATCGCTGATTTCCTGCAAAAGTCAAGAGGAACATTCCATAACTCTTAGATATGAGAATAATTTTTTTTTAGAATAAAAATCTTTATTGGGTGACATCTTATTTCAAGACCGAGGACATAATTCCTTTGAGAGTGCATAATATAACAATAGTAAACATACTAAAAGTCCCTACCCTTGCCGCTGTTATATGCTGTGAATGTCCCTTATTTGCAGGTTCTTCACTTATGTCTTCAAAACGGTGCGTATTAAAAGAAAACTTGTTCTATTCAAAACGAAGGATGATAAAATTTCCTTTCAAAATGTCACAGTTCATGTATTTTTTATAGTTTTTGAAATATTTACCACCGTAAATTGCTAATTTTCGAAATAATTTCTTTCGCCATACTTGTCAGATTCGTCGTTTTCACTCCAAGGCCAATTAGTTCATTCAGCGAGTTCCAAAATGGATAGAGATAAAGACTTTATTAAAGAATATAATTTAAGACTTTGGAACTTTGTTCAGACTATTTAGGAGGTGGTACTGAACATACTGAACACCCCTATTCATAGGAAGTGAGACCAAATGTGGTGACACCCTGGAGATCACTTATTAGCATATCTTAAGAAATTCGCGTACCTTAGTAATAAAGACGCTCAATACAAAAGTAAAGCTAATAAAATTTTGAAAACAATATTTATCTATTCGTTTTTCACTATTTCACATAGTTTCCCAGATATTCAAGCTCAATAATCACTAGTTTTGAAAAATCAAATTTCGGCTCACGTTTTTATCTACTATTTACTAGCCAACTCTTTTTTCCATTCATTTTAGGAAAAAGTCATAAGAAAGAAAGTTGTTGAGCACCGTAGAAAAAGATTTGACTAGAAAAACGAATATAAAAACGTAAAGCAAAAAATTGTGTTTTTCAAAATCAGCTATTATTTATTGAGCTGGGATATCTCGGGAAAGATAGCGTACAAATGGATAGAATTAATATTATTGTACATTTTATCAAAATTAATTTTTTTTAGAACGTCTTTATTGCTAGGATGCACGGTTTATCTGATATAAGCGACAAATCGAGAAAAGTGACCGTTTTGATCACATTTCGTTTAGTTCTAAGGAGTGAGGACTTTTCATATATTTAATTTCTAACTAGTTGAAACAAAGTCCCTTAGTCAATAGTTGTGTTCCTTCCGCTTTCCTCTATAATCATTCATCGATTGGACTATTTCGTTCAACAGGAAAATTGACTGCAAGAATGTTGTAAACAATTTTGACTGTAAGTTGATGTTGAAAGTACTTGCAGAATTAGTTTGATCTGAGTCAATTTTCAATAAATTTCTTTCTCATAAATATAAATTAGCTGCGTCTTTTCAATTTATTTTCATCTGTGTTTAGTTATTCGAACGCTTTAAAAAATAATAATTAATGTATGACTGTCAATTAAGTTCTTCGAAAGCTATAGATTTTATCCATAGAAAGGATTATATACACACTTGAGGTACAAAGAAATGTAGAAGTCCCCCTGTTAGGAATATGGGTAGCCTAGCAAAGACAGTTTGTTAAGGAGGCAGCGATGCGGGCGCACCTGGATACAGCGACGCATTACTCGCATCCATTAAGGGAGAGTTGTAAATTCGCTGGGCATCTGCTATGTCGATTTTCCTTTCAGTCCTTGTTTTTCTTTAAGCATCATCTGCCCTATCGTCCATGTAAGCCCCTAATCGGATGGATAGGAAATGTATGTATAGCGTCGAGGAGGGAAAACGAACTATAACAGCTAATCGTTATCTATATCTTATTGAATACAATATCCATACTAAACGTCTAATACTTTCATGACATCAATCAAACTGATCTTGTACATTTTACAATCTACTATTTATAAAAATAAACTTCTGTCAAGTAGGTTCAGTATACCTTTCCCACAACTGCTTCCAGTTCCATAATTAAATACCTACATTCCAATGTCCATGATTTGTCGCCTGACCTTAAACTCTATGCGAGGACCGTTTTTGAATAACAATCTCGTGATTAGTACGAATCGTGCATAAGAGAAAGAAGTAGAGGAGATTTGATAAAATCTATACTAAACAGTCTAGATATGAATCCTCTCATTCAATAAAAATCTCATCAAATCGAGTAAATGAATCCACCAAAATCTGATAAAATCGAGCACAGAAAGACTTACAGTTTGTAACAGTTTAATAATGTACAGTTTGAAAATCTAAACAAAGTTAATAGGTATATGAATTTTGATGAATTGATATGAATGTTATTTGCACACTATTTCCTCAAACTGAGGGCCAATTCGGCTCGTTTTCGTAACAGAAGCGCATCTAAGATAATATCTTCGTTACTCAGTAAGCGAGAAGAGAGGACGAAATTTCATTTAATTGATTTTAAATCATTTTTCACAAGTCCTTAACTTTCCTCCATCTTTGGACTGAATTAAACCAGCAGTTTTTTTTATTTTGAGATTTGCTGCATCCACAAGCTGAATGAAATTTGATCTGGAACCATCTAGGTAGCAACCGCAAACATGGAAAATTTTATTGAAATCAATTTTTGTTTTGTTTTATGAGTATTAATACAGCCTGCCACACTGAAGGGCATTGGTACTAGGGCTATAGTATTCATTCACACAATATGTACATAAGAAAGGAAAATAAATAAAAATAACCAGGTAAGAAGAGAAAGAGTAATATAGAAGATAATATATAAGTAATATACAAGATAAGTAAAATAATAGATTAAAGCTGAATGATAACAAAATAAATAAAACACATATGTTCACACCTATGTACAATATTTACATTGGTCCAGGAGACTCTGGATCAAGCTTTGTCCCCCAATTGTGGAAGCCAAAGTAGGACTCCAAGAGATCCCAGTGCTTCTCTCCCAGCCGCATCGCTGGTATAGTAAGCCAGTGGAGACTGATGGAGGGTACTAGAACAAGAGACGCTCAGAACATGAGTGAAGAATCTGGCCAGTGCCAGTACTCCAATATATACATTTTTACAAAAGGTCGCGGGGCCACTGCCGTTTTAACCTCCGAGGAGGATTGTAGAGATGAATGGAGGTAGATAGACTGTGCTAGAGGATTAGGATGATGAGTGAGATTCTGGTGAAATTTGTCTGGGATTAGGTCAAGTACAAATGGGATATTAAGGTCATTATGTAGGATTTTATTGTTAAATAAAAGGGAGCATCGACTATTGTTCGAAGAAGTTTAGACTGGAAGGATTGAATTTGTTTGATGTTATAAAGTTTTGCTGACCCCCACAGTTCGAAACCGTAGGTCCAGATAGGTTTCAGGATTGTCTTGTAGATTAATGGTTTGTTCTCAACTAAAAGTTGAGATTTTCTATTGAGTAGTCAATATAGTTGGCCATATCGTCGGTTAAGCTGTTGTCTTTTAAGTCTGGTATGTGTGTTCCATGTTAGTCTTTTGTCTAGAAGGAAGCCGAGGTGCCGAACTATGTCGGAGAGGGGAATTGGTATGGAGTTGAAATAAACTGATGGACTTGCGCCGAAGGGTGAAAGTGGTGTGTTTGGATTTGGATTCATTTACTTAGATGCGCCACTTATTACACCAGTGTTCAATTAGAGAGAGGTGAGTTTGTAGGTTAAGGGATGCTGTCTCGGGATCTGAATTGGAAGATAGGATGGCTGTGTCATCAGCGAATGTTGCCGGGAGGGTTTCAGGATGAGTAGGAATATCAGCGGTACAGAGAATGTAAGGATAGGAAGCAAGACGCTCCCTTGAGGAACTCACGCCTGAATTGAACAACAGTTGGAAAATTCAGTTCCACAGCGGACTTGAAAGGAGCGGTCAGAGAGATAGGATCGAAGTACTAGATATAAGGACTGAGGTAGATAGGTTTTAAGCTTGAAGAGTAATCCGGTGTGCCATACCCGGTCAATTGCTTGCGCAATGTCCAGAAATGCACCCGAGCAATATTGCTTGCTTTCTAGGACTGAGGATATATGGTCAATAACTCGGATCGAAATCAATGAAAGGTATAATTCATTAACGGTAGTAAGTGATATATCCTTCACCTGGACTTTAAAAACATGGAACCAAATGTCTTCCACGTAAAAAGAGATCGAAAACTTTCAGTACTGAGCAGGAAAAGTTGTAAAGAATAAAAGCTATGGGAGAAGCAATTTTTGAAATACATTGTTTTTCAAGAAAAGCAGAGCCAAATCAAAAGAAGCAAATGGAAGTTGTCAAAATCAATACTGAACCATTTGAGTAACAATCCTCGAAATCCTTGAAAATTACTACTCATCAAATTAAAAGTAACATTTTATCCAATTCAAATACATTCTACAAAAAAAAAGACATACACTTTAAAAACTCAAATAACCTCACGTTACCTTATGTTTAATGCTTACCATACTTAACTGCCATTATATATTTTTAAAAATTAGGTATTTTGATTTCAATTGTGAAATGGAATATAATGAGATGATGAAATTTTTACACTACTTCCCAAATTTCCTCCAAGTTTGGACAGAATTGTACAAACCTTTTAAAAAAAAAAAAAATATGTATTTTAGATATAAAATATTTGGGCGTCCGTAAATAAAATACGGAAGTATTTTTGAAAGCAGCGAATGAAATTTGAATTGACGTCTTTTTAATCATCCACCAATTTCAAAATTTGCTGTTTTTTGACGAAAGGAATCGAATTTCACAAATGAGTGCTGAATTTCCTAATTTCAAGTATTAACTTTGTAATAAAAAGTTATATGAGTTTAGATTTGTCCTTTTTAGAGGACTAGGATTTTTGAAACTGTTGGGCATTAAAGGTTCACTTCTTTGAAAATGACCCATATTTTATATGAATATATTTAATATATGATCA
This sequence comes from Nezara viridula, assembly GCA_928085145.1. Classification (NCBI taxonomy): domain Eukaryota; kingdom Metazoa; phylum Arthropoda; class Insecta; order Hemiptera; family Pentatomidae; genus Nezara; species Nezara viridula. The sequence continues at coordinate 73,177,227 of OV725079.1, read as the reverse complement.
TGATTAATATATAAAACTATAGATATTGATATTAGTGGGCGGGGTGGCCGAATGGACTAACGCGTGTGCACAGCACCGCCGTTGCCCGGCAACCTGATTATATCAATCAAATGATATTAAATAGTCACGAATTCGTGTCCCAAGTTATTGGTATTAATTTTTTATTACTAAATTAAATTGTGAAAGCCATTAAATCTCACTAATTCATCACAAGAATACGAAACTTTAATATTCTGCTAACTAATCGCCCACTATTACCATGTGATATTTATTCATGTGGGGATTTCGTTTACAAAACAGTTGTTAATCACATAATAGGACCTTGCCGAAAAACTGAACTCATATCCTGTCAGATTTGCGTTTCAAACCTAATCATTTTTGGAGGTTGCTTCATTTACACTTCTCTGTCAAAATCCTGTTTCATTTTTCTCTATTAATATAGTTTCCTGTGATAATTTATTTTCACTCGAATTTGCATTACATTATTATATCTAATTATTTTTCTTTTACTGTTTGAAAGACACACAATTAACTATATATACGTTTGAACTATTTACAAAACTGAGATATTTGAAGTGAATACGTATACACTTGAAATCGTATTAACTCTAGTTTCCACAAAGTTCAGAAATAATAATGTATACGTGTTCATATAATATTTTATATGTATATTATACAACACAGTGAATGCTTACGCTAATAATTAACTTATTAAATTGGAAAAATTAAAGAATAAGCCCTACAATTAGTGTTGTCCAAAATCGGTCTTGGTCTTGCACTTGCAAGACCAAGACCAACACCGTTGTCTTGGTGCACAACCCCCTTCTGATCATTCATAACTCTTCAGGATGTTCTCCAAATTCGATGTTACTATATATCCGTTGGAAAGTTGAATTATTTCTGCCGTACGCTTCCATTTTTTAAAATAATACAACAAAATATGCCGATAATGAATGATATTTTCTTCCATGTTCACCGTGGAATAACAAACACACTACTAAGCTAGTTTCAACAAGAGTTAACAGATACAGTTGTTGACATATTACAAACAGGATAAACAATCCATTTTAGGGATTAATTCATCAGATAAGAAATGTATCAAAGTGACATAAAAATAAACAGAAATTCGAAAGGAGTAGGGTAGAAATGGCGGTTCTACCCCACTTTAATCCCAGAATTTGAAGGGCACTTTTGTACTTTGGACCCTGGGCTATTCTTACCTTAACCACCTGTACACCACGTGACCAATATAATTTATTTTGATTGATCTTAATCCCTAATCTTAATCCTTAATCTCTAATGCTAATCCCTAATCCTAATCCTTAATCCTAATTTGTATTTTTTCATTTTTAAGTTCGACACGTTTCAACTTGTCAAAACAAGTTCCAACTCGTTGAACTCAGATACAAGGGAGAACCGGCATTTCTACCCTACTGCTTATAACCTAACAATAACCTCTCTACTTTTTTTTTATTTCATCATAGAGCCTTCCCATATGTTATAACCTCAGTGTAACCTCCCTACTCTTTGTACTACATTATTATATGTATTATATTGATTATTATTTGAAAAATGTATGTATTTTTTCTAGTGATAGTGTGTAGAAGCTCTAGAAATTTCGTATTTGGATACTTTTAAGCAATTGTATGTATGTAAATACTTTTAATAATTATATTACGCACTTAGTGAACTTCTTAAAATTGTTTATAATATCGTATATTTCTAGTGAAATTAGTGTTAGGATGTTGAATTTTAGTTTTATAGCTGTATTAGACTCTACTTATAGGGGAAAATTATTACAACATTAGTGAATTTCTTTCATAAAATATAAAGAATGTCGTATATTTAAGATAATATTTATAATAATGCACTGCGGTTTAGTGATATATATCATAAATAGTGTGTATATTTTAAAGAACATTACGTGAAATGTGTTGATGTTATTATACAATGTTGAAATATCACAATGAAAAATAAAAATTACAAGAAAGCTTTACTGACATATAATATCAACAGATGTTGAAAATAAATAATAATTAATTAAACAAAGTGGGAGAACACAGTTAAATTTAGATGAAAATTATAAGAAATATAGTAAATTTTGTTAAAAATTTCTTAAAATGGTGTAAAAATACGTTCAAATATGAAATAAATATACAATAAAAATTGTATATGTAACTAATATAACCAGTATTTGAAATATTTAAACTATAGTATAAAAGTGTGAATATGTAATTTAAATAAAAATGGTAAATTTTGTTGAAAATTGCTGAAAATGGAGTAAATATACAACAAATGGACTATTGGCAATGAATATATATATATATATAGTATTATTACCAAATATTCGAGATATTTATAAAAATTGTCCAAGTAACTGATGTAAATAAGATAAAAATACCTTATAATTAAAAATAAACTTTTTTCTATATGCTTAAATATAGACCAAAATAATAAGAAATATAGTAAATATTTCTTACAATGGAGTAGAAATAAGCTCAAATATGATATAAATATAGTTTCAACATTGTATATGTAACTAATATAAATATATTTGATATATTTAAACAATTGTGTAAAAGGGTGAATAAGTGTTAAATTTAAGTAAAAATGGTAAATTTTGTTGAAAATGGAGGAAATATGTAACAAATTGACTATTGTCAATGAATAAATATTGTATTATTGTCAAATATTAGAATAATATTTTGATAAAAATTATCCAAGTAACTGATGTAAATAAAAAAAAAAATATTTAAAACTCCAAAGTAAATTTTGACTATATGCTTAAACATAGACCACAATTATAAGCAATATAGGTAAAAATGATAAATTTTATTGAAAATTGCAGAAAATATAGTAAATATACTTAAAACAATATTGTAAAACATAAATTTAAAATAAAAAATTAAATTACTAGATTTTATTAAAAATGCGAAATAAATATACTATAAAATTGTTTATATGTAAGTAATATAATACTTACATCTATAGTCTAAAATCTTGAATATATGGTAAATTAAGATAAAAAATATAGGTAAACCGCTGTGTATCTTATCTACTGGAAATGGAGTAAATATAAAACAAATAGGTTCAAATATTAGATAAATATACTTATATAAAGTGTCTAAGTAACAGGTGTGAATTTTAATGTTTGATGTTAATTTAGACGAAAGATATAAAAAAAAATTAGTAAAACATAATTTAAAAACATTTCAAAAATTAATCAATCAAAAATGTTGGGATAAATGTTAGTATTTAATTTTTATTTGTTTTAAGGGAAGAATCCCATACAACTCGATTTTATCACAAAATAACGATTTTGAGTAGTTAAAGATAAAAAGGCAGATATGGTGGTCTTACAGACGGATGGTTGTTGCTGGGACACAAAGTTGACCGTGAGAAACCTTCCTAATTTGCCACTTAGTATGTCGGTTGTCATTTTCGGCAAGACTAAAGAAAGCTGACAAAAATAAATGAAGAAAACGATGAAACTAAAAATATATAAGGTCTAGGAGGCCCTCATATTTTAATATTCACATTTTTCGAGGATGGTGTCAGGTATTGGTACACTGTTAGCTATTAGTGCTTTTACCCTGCAGGTTTTGATCATTTTTTAAAAAATAATTAAGCAATGTGAAAAAAATTATACACAATAATTTAATAATAGTTTCTAAGTGCTAGATTCATCTCTAAAAAAATAAAGAAGCATTACAAAAAACAGTTATTGGGGGAAAGTATTACAAACAAGGTGGCAGAGAAGAATTTTGTATCAAACGATTAGATACGACGATCAAAATAATTACACAGATTCAGGATGAAGCATTGAATAAATTCTGGGGATCCCCTGTTTTATTCAATATATTAAATATTTTATTTTTTGTACCCCCATAAATTTATTAATGAGGGGGTGTGATCGGTGTACCTTTCCGTCACGGTGTGGCTAAATTTTAAAATAAAAATCTAAAATTTTAAAAGTTTGCTAAAATTTGATAAAAAAGGTTAAAATGCCAGTTGGGCGTGCCTTGAGTGTCCAATTAAATGAAAATGATTCTGAACAGATGATACATTCATGTCGAACATGAACTGCGAGAGGTAAAGCTAGTAACTATGTATGTTTAGCCTATATTGGTAACCTTACTTTTCTTGATTACATTTTTAATTTATGATAATGTTCATGAAAAAGTATACAAAATGTAAAAAGCGTAATAATTAATAGAGTATATATTAAAAAAAAGTTGTTTTAATAAATAACTCTTGAGAATGAGCACAACTAGTGCTGCTACCTGGTAGCAGCTTTATGTACTACTTTCCCTAAAAGTAAATGTGACTGAAAATATTCAGTTTACAAATCATGTTTATTTGAAATTGTACATATTTGACTATTATTTACTACCTTCTAAACAATTTGTTGTAACTTACATAAGATTTAATTTGAAAACGAATAGTTAATTACCGTTTCTTTAAAATTTGAAAAATGTTTTTATTTTTAAATAATTCTTTTTTTTTTATTATTGATTTTCCTTTTTTTTTTTTTGCACAAATTACATATAAATTAAATTTTTATTTTATATTTATATTAGTATCCTTTTAACTAAATAAAATCCCAAGATATCACATACATCACAGTATGTGATTCTTCTAAATTATTATTATTATTTTTTTTTTTGTTATTTCAATACAGAAACTCTCATATCTATCAACCTGACAATTTCATCTGTGTTAATCTAATTATTCTAAATCCTTTATTACCTATTTTATTGTTTGTTTAAATTCATTTTGTCCATCTTTCAAATAATATCAACAATTATTATGTATATATATATATATATATATATATATATATATATATATATATATATATATATTTGTATTTAAATTCGTCACATCGATATAACAAGTGATGTGACCGGTCATTTAGTACAACAATTTTACTATTTCTCTCTTTTTTCCTTATTTTTACTTAAAATATTCTTTTATCTTACTACTATAATGACGTGATACTTGGTGTTTTTCTTACCATGATTTTTAGTGATTTTGTATGTAATATATTATCAAGATTGGAATTTTTGGTCCAATATCGTACTTTTTTTTTGTGTGTATTTCTTCATTGATATATCCACTTTCTACATAGAATCAGAAAAACATCATGATTGTACATGATATAACACGTATAGATCTGTAAGATTCAGTGGATAGAACAATACGACTATACTTGGACTAACTCAAATAAACATGACTTATTGGTTTAATATATAATATTCCTGATCTAATATGTCATAATAGACACGTCTTAAACCTGTATGATTGAGTGGTTAGAACATGACTATATACTGCGGGGATTGCCACCACTCATTTGTTTATTATTCAGTATACCTGGCCTAACAAACATGTGTAGACACGTCTTGAAAGTGTAGGATTCAGTGATTCCTTACGCATATTTAATACTCCATCGAGCAAATTATATACCAGAATTATTAAAATGATACAATTTCAACAGATTATCAAGATTTTTACTATATTTTGTGTCCTTCATATATTACTTTCTTTTTAAATTTCACTTGTTTTTAGTGAGAAAACGTTAAATATATAGAAACAGAAAATTATCGTAAGACGGCAGCTATAGACGTGTTTGCTTCCATTGTTCTGTATAAATTTCTAAACTATATAAAGTTTTTGTTTTCTTTATAATTGTCAAATGCAATCTCGAATCTTTATATCGATGGTGATGGAGTTTTGTCTTAGAACAACTACTGATGTGCTGTTTTTCATTATATTCGACTAACCTTTAATTTATAGATATATGTATGATTCATAACGTTGTTACATGTTAACAGGAACACTCATGTCTTCTCACCACTCTCATAGTATTCTTCTTAAATTTACTACACAAATCTCAATCGCAATATTTCTACATAAAAAAAAATTGTTAGTCTAAATCTATCAATCATCAAATTTGAAATAAATGTTACGAAATTTGTGTGTGTGTGTGTGTGTGTGTGTGTGTGTGTGTGTGTGTATGTGTGTGGTGTGTGTGTGTGTGTGTGTGTGTGTGTGTGTGTGTGTGTGTGTGTGCGTCTGTGTCTGTGTGTTATATTCAATCGTAAAAAAATTAATTTTCCTAGAAAATAATTTATAAAAGCAGTATACATTCCTTCACGCTTTTTCACAGACTTAGGACTGTCAGGAACATATGGTACATATGGACATTAATAGAAAGCTATTATTAGGGTTTTCCATTAACATTATTAGTTTCCATGTAGCGTTCCTGGTGGTTTAAATATATATATATTGCTCTGAAAGTATAGAGTTGAAATGTGTGTATGTACCTGATATTCCATACACTCTCAGAAACTTGAAAAACGAGATTAAAAAAGAAATATCTAAATAATCCAACAACATTGGTGCATAGGTTGAAGTCAAAACAATAAAAAAATTAATCAACTAATTAAAAGATGATGTAATCAGTTGGCCGTGATATCATAGTAATAAAAATATATAATAAGAAATCAACGAAACAAAATTTTAAAATGACTAAAACAGTTGAAAACAATTATATATATAAAAAAAATCTGATGTATATAAAATTAATAAATTCATATAAAATATAAAAACAAATGTCCTAAATAAAAATGTCATTAAACTAATATTCCTCATATTTTTTCCTTGAAATTTATTAGGATGAAAACAATTAAAATGTAATTTAACAAACAATACAGAATGTTATTCTGCCGTAATCACTATCCAAAATGACAACGTGAATCTGTGAAAGGAGAGATATAGTGTTCTGGACATTATAGGCTGGAAGAATAGATGTCACCTCACATACACGACTTACGAGTCTTTCGACTACGCCATAGGTCCACTCATACAGCTTACGAGTCTCTCGACTACACCAGAGGCTCATTCATACAGCTTACGAGTCTTTCGACCGCTCCAGAGGCTCATTCATTCAATGGCTTAATAATGTTTTTAGCATCCGTAAGCCTTTGGTTATAACTATCCTCATAGCTTGTAATGTCCGAACGCTAGTGTATTCTCCGAGTTCCGATTGATTAAAGATGTATGAATCAATCATCTTATTAGATTTTACCTTCTTTTTTTTTTTCCAAATTTATTTGGTAACATTACACAATTATGTGGTACCTCCTAAAGGCCGAAATCTGTTAACCTTTAATCTTAAACCCTCTATTACGTAGAGTCGCCACCCACTTTTTTTCATCTGGCATTCGCTTAATTCTTTTTCCATCTTGAGAAAGCAGTCATTAATAATTTTATCGACATCACAATCCTTATATATCGCTATACTACTCGTTTTAAACGCAGTATTAATTTCCTCGGCCAACTGATTTATCATCACACAATCGGCAAACATGTTTATTTTAATTGATTTTTGTTCTTGGAGACATTCTTGGATTTTTTTTAAAAGTTCATTTCTGATACTTTTAAAAAACATTATCATGTCGTAATTCTCATTACATCTGATGAAATATGACTTCAACCTCCCCCCGAAAGCAGTTTCATATTCCGAAAAACCGACTGAGTCGGGTTTGAGGGCTAAAAGTTCCTCCCTTTGTGGTTCTTGCTTACGTTTTTTTAAAGGGGGCTCTCTATTACATAACGGCTCATGTCTAAAGTAGTTATAAACATTTGTAAAATTCGTTTGACAAAAACGGCAGGACTTGTTGAAAACTATTTGACATGCGATTTCATGCTTTAATCTAGTATCCTTTCGTGTAAACACCTGACCACATTTTCCACAAATAACTTCACAATGGTTATCAAAATCATCAAATCGGGACAGGTGTTTACACGATTTTTCATGCCTTACTCGGTTATTTGATTGATTGAAGGATTTTCCGCAATATGAACATATATATTCTATATTACGTGTAAGTTCTTGAGTTTGTGTTGAATCCCCACAAGTAGCCTCATGTCGCTTTCGATGATTTGATCTCGAAAAAGATTTGCCACATTTGGCGCATACACACGAGGCTAGTTGTTTGAATTCCTGGCTGTGAAAACATGTTACTTCATGTGCCATGCACTCTGTATGTGTTGCAAACGATTTATTGCAATTAGCACATGTTTTAGACGATGATTCCATTTTTTGTAAAATATATATTTAATAAAGAATAACTATATATAATAATAAAGAAAAAAAATTATCTCCAACCGATAAATGAATTAAAACAAAAAAAAAATATAACTATAATAAGAAAAAAAAACGAAAAGAACAACTCTAAACTTAGTATAAATATTAAGAAACACAAACGAAAATAACTTTAAATATATATATATAATAAGAACAAAAAGAAATAACAATTACTTTGTGAACGATAAGAAGAAAAATACTATAAATATTAAGAAAAACACACGAAAATAACTTTAAACTTTAATAAATATATATAATAGTAAGAGAAAAAAAAAAAGAACACTATAATAAGAGAATATAAAGAAAACACGAAACGAAAAAACTTTAAACTTTAATAAATATATATAATAGTAAGAGAAAAAAATAAAAGAACACTATAATAAGAGAATATGAAGATGTAAAAAGAAAACCCAAAAAGAAAAATGTTAACAGAATAGAAAATTTTTAATAGAGAACTAAATAAAAAGAAAAAACTTACCTTAGGATAGAAAAAAAAAGTATGAAGAAACAAAAATAACTTTGAAATAAAGAAAAAACACTGTAGATAACTAAATAGAACTAATAATATAAACAAAACTGTAGAAGAAGAGAGAGAGTTCTAACGCAGAGGACACTAAGTACGATATGAACACTGTGAAGTCTGGAGCTAGAATGAGAGTAGTGGGGGTAGGCACACGGGTACCTCCGGTTGTATCCTCGAATCTGATTGGCTGATGGTTTCCCCCACCACTCTCTTCCGACCCTACCGCTTCCTTCGCAGTGGACCTTGTCCCCCTACATGCCTATGCATGTTCAAACGTGAAGAGACTTGTCGCCTAACGCAGCTGTACTCTCTCCACGGCCTTCTATATAACATATGTTATGAAAATAATATTACGTATATTAACTTTATGATTTATTATTTTTTTCGATATTAGAGTCTACTATTAGGTTATTATATTTGTAAAATTCGAAAATGATATTAGTTTTAAGATCGATTTAATAAAACTTTCTTTGATATTGGAGTATAAGATTATTCGAAGTGCCAGATACTCTCCACGGCCTTCTATATATAAACATATGTTATAAAAATAATATTACGTATATTAATTTTATGATTTATTTTTTTCGATATTAGAGTCTACTATTAGATTATTATAGGTGTAGTATTAGAAAATGATACTAGTTTTAAGATCGATTAATCGAATTTCGATTTATTACAATATTCGTGATATTGGAGATGTATATTCTTAGATTATTAAATACGTTTTGATATTTATGAAAAAAAAAACAATATATAAAAGTTGATGAGAAGAAGAGGGGGGAGGGGAGGGGTGATGACGTTGTTGTTAATTTTATGATATATTATCGTAAAATTATTAGAATATATGTATATATTTCATCGTTATAATTTATATTCCTTTTGTAATAATATATATTTTCTTAGTTACTAACTATGTTTATATTCATTTGTAATAATATATGTGTATATTTCATCGGTGTCATATATGTATATATTCCTTTTGTAATAATATATATTTTCTTCGTTACTAACTATATCTGTATATATTCCTTTGTAATAATATATGTGTATATTTCATCGTTATAATTTATATTCGTTTGCAATAATATATGTGTATATTTCATTGTTATAATTTATATTCGTTTGCAATAATATATATTTTCCTCGTTACTAACTATATCTGTATATATTCCTTTGTAATAATATATGTGTATATTTCATCGTTGTCATATATGTATATATTCCTTTGTAATAATATATGTGTATATTTCATTGTTATAATTTATATTCGTTTGCAATAATAAATATTTTAGTCGTTACACTTTATATTTACTTGAGGTAGACAAGATGGGACCAGTTCAGACATGATATCGTAGAATGTCACAATATATGTCTATATTTATGTCGTTACACTTTATATTTACTTGAGGTAGACAAGATGTGACCAGTTGAGACAGGTCCGGACCTCCATTTCCTTTTACGTTTGAGACATCAAAGAAATAAAAATTAATTCGTGTCTGTCTGTCCATATTCAGTCCACAATCCACACGACTTGTATAAATTATACCTTCGTTAATCTGGTCTTGATGAGATTTTAGATACATTGTATATATATAATTCCATCTACTTCGTCTTAAGCAAATGAGAAATTAGTTTCCCACTAGTTCACCAGCGGATCCAGGAATTAATTTTTAATATGGCTTCAACCCGAAAACTTTTTTTTATAGGAAGGAAATGAGTAGGGTAGAAATGGCGGTTCTACCCCACTTTAATCCCAGAATTTGAAGGGCACTTTTGTACTTTGGACCCTGGGCTATTCTTACCTTAACCACCTGTACACCACGTGGCCAATATAATTTATTTTGATTGATCTTAATCCCTAATCTTAATCATTAATCTCTAATGCTAATCCCTAATCCTAACCTTAATCCTAATTTGTATTTTTTCATTTTTAAGTTCGACAGGTCCGGACCTGTCTCAACTGGTCTCATCTTGTCTACCTCAAGTAAATATAAAGTGTAACGACATAAATATAGACATATATTGTGACATTCTACGATATCATGTCTCAACTGGTCCCATCTTGCCTACCTCAAGTAAATATAAAGTGTAACGACTAAAATATTTATTATTGCAAACGAATATAAATTATAACAATGAAATATACACATATATTATTACAAAATGAATATATACATATATGGTATCGACAAAAATATGTATATTATTACAAAGGAATATAAATATAAAGTGTAACGACATAAATATATATTATTGCAAAAGGAATATAAATTATAACAATGAAATATATACATATATTCTAATAATTTTACGATAATATATCATAAAATTAACAACAACGTCATCACCCATCCCCTCCCCCCTCTTCTTCTCATCAACTTTTATATATTGTTTTTTTTTTTCATAAATATCAAAACGTATTTAATAATCTAAGAATATACATCTCCAATATCACGAATATTGTAATAAATCGAAATTCGATTAATCAATCTTAAAACTAATATCATTTTCGAATACTACACCTATAATAATCCTAATAGTAGACTCTAATATCGAAAAAAATAAATCATAAAGTTAATATACGTAATATTATTTTTTATAACATATGTTATATAGAAGGCCGTGGAGAGTATCTGGCACTTCGAATAATCTTAGACTCCAATATCAAAGAAAGTTTTATTAAATCAATCTTAAAACTAATATCATTTTCGAATTTTACAAATATAATAACCTAATAGTAGACTCTAATATCGAAAAAAAAATAAATCATAAAGTTAATATACGTAATATTATTTTCATAACATATGTTATATAGAAGGCCGTGGAGAGTACAGCTGCGTTAGGCGACAAGTCTCTTCACGTTTGAACATGCATAGGCATGTAGGGGGACAAGGTCCACTGCGAAGGAAGCGGTAGGGTCGGAAGAGAGTGGTGGGGGAAACCATCAGCCAATCAGATTCGAGGATTCTCGTCACGTGACCCTAGGTTGATATATTTGTTTTTCATACCCCTCTTGGTTTGTCAAAAAACATGTTTTGACATGAGCCTCCTCACCACGTCAAGGTGGGGGTATTTCGAGGAGGTTTTTTTTTTTTTTGTTTTTACATATTTTCAAACACACATACATTGGTTTACGAGTAAATCAATACCTACGCCAGTGACCAAATCAAACACATACACATACATGCACACATTGGTTTACGAGTAAATCAATACTACGCCAGTGACCAAAATGCAAAAACAAAAAAAATTAAATAAAATAGAAATTAACTAACTTCTTCAAAACAGAAAATTTATTCCAACAAAAGAAAAAAAATTATATGAAATCCACTTCATATCTACCATTGATTAGTCCTCTGTAAATTATGTTTATTCTTTTTTCACAGTAATTGTATTCGTTTAACTTTTCGTCAGTTAAGACTTCTGTAAATCTTTTAGGCATGAAAACACAGTGTGGATGAATATCATAAATGTCGGTAGGACCGTGATATTTCAGTTGTGCAATAACAGCAACACCATATATCGTGATGATTCTTTTAAATTTCACGACTTCATAAGTGAAATCTACCTTCATGTCTGATATCCGTCCTATACCTTCACCTTTTCGATTGACGTCATTGAGGAGAGTAGCGAGACTAGCCATGTTAACTGCTTGAGCTTCGACTACACAATGACTGAAGAGGAGCTCTGTGTAACCTCCCTTTGCTCAGTAAAACAAGTCTATACAAGAATAACTCATGCTTACACATGTCCGTATCCAAAATGAATGGTGGGGGAAACCATCAGCCAATCAGATTCGAGGATTCTCGTCACGTGACCCTAGGTTGATATATTTGTTTTTCATACCCCTCTTGGTTTGTCAAAAAACATGTTTTGACATGAGCCTCCTCACCACGTCAAGGTGGGGGTATTTCGAGGAGGTTTTTTTTTTTTTTTTTGTTTTTACATATTTTCAAACACACATACATTGGTTTACGGGTAAATCAATACCTCGCCAGTGACCAAATTATACATACTTTTGGTTTACGAGTAAATCAATACCTCGCCAGTGACCAAATCAAACACACACACACATACTTTTGGTTTACAGGTAAATCAATACCGTGCCAGTGACCAAAATGCAAAAACAAAAAAAAAAAATCTGTTGAAAATAAGAAATCAAATCAACATAGAATAAATAACAAATTGAAACATTTTTTTTATTTTATATTTTTGCATTTTGGTCACTGGCACGGTATTGATTTACCTGTAAACCAAAAGTATGTGTGTGTGTGTTTGATTTGGTCACTGGCGAGGTATTAATTTACTCGTAAACCAAAAGTATGTATAATTTGGTCACTGGCGTAGTATTGATTTACTCGTAAACCAATGTGTGCATGTATGTGTATGTGTTTGATTTGGTCACTGGCGAGGTATTGATTTACCCGTAAACCAATGTATGTGTGTTTGAAAATATGTAAAAACAAAAAAAAAAAAAAAAAACCTCCTCGAAATACCCCCACCTTGACGTGGTGAGGAGGCTCATGTCAAAACATGTTTTTTGACAAACCAAGAGGGGTATGAAAAACAAATATATCAACCTAGGGTCACGTGACGAGAATCCTCGAATCTGATTGGCTGATGGTTTCCCCCACCATTCATTTTGGATACGGACATGTGTAAGCATGAGTTATTCTTGTATAGACTTGTTTTACTGAGCAAAGGGAGGTTACACAGAGCTCCTCTTCAGTCATTGTGTAGTCGAAGCTCAAGCAGTTAACATGGCTAGTCTCGCTACTCTCCTCAATGACGTCAATCGAAAAGGTGAAGGTATAGGACGTATATCAGACATGAAGGTAGATTTCACTCATCAAGTGGTGAAATTTAATAGAATCATCACGATATATGGTGTTGCTGTTATTGCACAACTGAAATATCACGGTCCTACCGACATTTATGATATTCATCCACACTGTGTTTTCATGCCTAAAAGATTTACAGAAGTCTTAACTGACGAAAAGTTAAACGAATACAATTACTGTAAAAAAGAATAAACATAATTTACAGAGGACTAATCAATGGTAGATATGAAGTGGATTTCATATAATTTTTTTTCTTTTGTTGGAATAAATTTTCTGTTTTGAAGAAGTTAGTTAATTTCTATTTTATTTAATTTTTTTTGTTTTTGCATTTTGGTCACTGGCGTAGTATTGATTTACTCGTAAACCAATGTGTGCATGTATGTGTATGTGTTTGATTTGGTCACTGGCGTAGTATTGATTTACTCGTAAACCAATGTATGTGTGTTTGAAAATATGTAAAAACAAAAAAAAAAAAAAAACCCGCCGCGAAATACCCCCACCTTGACGTGGTGAGGAGGCTCATGTCAAAACATGTTTTTTGACAAACCAAGAGGGGTATGAAAAACAAATATATCAACCTAGGGTCACGTGACGAGAATCCTCGAATCTGATTGGCTGATGGTTTCCCCCACCACTCTCTTCCGACCCTACCGCTTCCTTCGCAGTGGACCTTGTCCCCCTACATGCCTATGCATGTTCAAACGTGAAGAGACTTGTCGCCTAACGCAGCTGTACTCTCTCCCGGCCTTCTATATAACATATGTTATGAAAATAATATTACGTATATTAACTTTATGATTTATTTTTTTTTTCGATATTAGAGTCTACTATTAGGTTATTATATTTGTAAAATTCGAAAATGATACTAGTTTTAAGATTGATTTAATAAAACTTTCTTTAATATTGGAGTCTATGATTATTCGAAGTGCCAGATACTCTCCACGGCCTTCTATATAACATATGTTATAAAAATAATATTACGTATATTAATTTTATGATTTATTTTTTTCGATATTAGAGTTTACTATTAGGTTATTATATTTGTAAAATTCGAAAATTATGTTAGTTTTAAGATCGATTAATCGAATTTCGATTTATTACAATATTCGTGATATTGGAGATGTATATTCTTAGATTATTAAATACGTTTTGATATTTATGAAAAAAAAAAAAACAATATATAAAAGTTGATGAGAAGAAGAGGGGGGAGGGGATGGGTGATGACGTTGTTGTTAATTTTATGATATATTATCGTAAAATTATTAGAATATATGTATATATTTCACCGTTATAATTTATATTCCTTTTGTAATAATATATATGCTTTATTCGTTACAATTTATATTTATATTCCTTTGTAATAATATACATATTTTTGTCGATACCATATATGTATATATTCATTTTGTAATAATATATGTGTATATTTCATTGTTATAATTTATATTCGTTTGCAATAATAAATATTTTAGTCGTTACACTTTATATTTACTTGAGGTAGGCAAGATGGGACCAGTTGAGACATGATATCGCAGAATGTCACAATATATGTCTATATTTATGTCGTTACACTTTATATTTACTTGAGGTAGACAAGATGAGACCAGTTGAGACAGGTCCGGACCTGTCGAACTTAAAAATGAAAAAATACAAATTAGGATTAAGGGTTAGGATTAGGGATTAGCATTAGAGATTAATGATTAAGATTAGGGATTAAGATCAATCAAAATAAATTATATTGGCCACGTGGTGTACAGGTGGTTAAGGTAAGAATAGCCCAGGGTCCAAAGTACAAAAGTGCCCTTCAAATTCTGGGATTAAAGTGGGGTAGAACCGCCATTTCTACCCTACTGAAAGGACTTATTTGCCTAAAGGACGTATATTATTGCAATAAATAAAATCTGGTGGGGTGCGCACATCTTAAAATTTTTATTTGCCAACCTTTTAGTAGATAGGTATTTTTATATATAGAGAAATCAAAGTGAAGACGGTGGTAAAACATCATTAAAAACGTCTAATTAGCAGGTTTTTCCCTCCCATCCAATCTGTTAAATTTATTCGTTTGCATCTCTTTCTCTTTAGGACTGTATCTAGTACCAAACAACACTAATTATTGTGGGGGAAAATAGATCTTCTTTGAAAAAAATTGAGTTTGTCCGGAAACATTTAGCACGAAACTCGTCCAAAAATTACTTAACGTTAGTACATAATGTAAATTATTAGCTTTATATTAGTATATTCTCATTATTTCACGTAAAAACCTTTGATTAAAAAAATATGGATGGTATATTAAAGTTAAACTAACAATATGAAAGCTCTGTTAAAAGGGGTCAAAGGAGATGATCGGTAAAGGTCGGGCGGTCTTGAATGTTTCTGTATAGCTTCCAACCCTTATTTTTCCTTTATTTGACAAACAATTGTCTTCATTCATTATATTTTATATTAGTTTACAATATGAAATGGTTATTTATTTCAAATAAAAAAAAATAAAGGTGCTTTAGATGAAAACATTTTGAAAATTAGGGATCTAAACCCTGTTACAGAACATCAATGATAATAAGACCCACATAATAGGCATAATTTAATTTTGTATATAATATAAACTCTCTTCAGTTTTATCCTTGTTCCTCCTCCCTCAAAAATTAAACAAAAAAAAATAAAATAAATAAAAAGGCTTAGCGAACCCGAAGGTTCGATGCCGACACCACCAATCGCTTATTACACACCTCCCTCCACCGTTCGCCGTCCAAACCCAGTCCCTTCAGATCAGCTTTAATGCAATCTTCCCACCTTCGCTTCGGTCTACCCCTCGGACGCTTACCATTCGGCAAAGCAAATATTAACCTTTTAGGAATTCTCTCGTTACTAAGTCCAACAACTTTACAAGCCCATTTGATTAGCCGCGATGAAATTATCTCAATTATATTACTGGGATACAGTTCACGCAATTCGGCGTTGTGTAACCGTCTGAACTCTCCGGTTAACTCATCCTTCTTCGGTCCGAATATTCTACGCAATACGGTAGTCTCCGATAATTTCCTCGGCGTATTCCGTGATTCGACTGGTTAAGATTAAAGTAAATATTTCATAACATACCGGAAGGAGTGAAATTCCTCGATAGTTATTACAATCCGTCCTCGGACCCTTTTTGTGAATCGGAATAAGAATAGATTCTTTCCATTCTTCAGGTAATTTCTCATTCACCCAGATCTTTTTAACCAACCGATGTATTTTAGAAACTCCAGCTTCCCCGCATGCCTTAATTAGTTCAGTAGGAATATTGTCGGTTCCCGCTGCTTTATAAGATTTTAATTTTCCGATAGCTAATTCAACTTCCTCTTTACTCGGTTCTTCTATCAACGGTTCAGCACTCTGGTACTCAGAAGGAGGACACAGATCATAATTTCCCGTATTTAAGATATTGTCAAAGTGGTCCTTAAATTTATTCATATGTCAACCGGATCGGTCAGAATATTGTTATTATCATCCCTAATTCCAGATGTTACGGACCTACACATTTACGTGATCTGTTTATACCTTTGTACATGTCTCTTACGTTATTTTCGATTTATTAGTTTCTATTTCAATTATTTTATTTTTAAGATACTCCCTTTTTTTATTTTTGAGCAATTTTGTCGTTTCGTTCTTTGAGGTTCGGAAGTATTCCAGATTGTCTTCGCTAGGATTATTTAGAGCTTTTAATTTAGCGGCTTTTCGTTTTTCGCACATGTTTAAGCAATCTTCATCAAACCACGGTTTGTTATTCTTATTTTCCTTTTTTCCTAGACACGAGTTACCGACCGCTTTAATATTATCCCTGATCTCTACCCATAACTTGTCAATATCCTCGTGGTCCTCGTCAGGAAGCTCTAAAGCTTCAAACCTATTCTTAACATCTAGCTCGAATTGGTTTCTAATTGATGGATTTTTTAATTTTTCCAAATTAAAATTCTCAAAATCAAAACGTTTTCTTTTCTTTTTTTTATATTAAGTTTTTGTCGAAGTTTCGAGATTACTAATTCATGATCCGACCCACATTCTGCTCCGCGATAAGACCGTACATTAATTATACTGCTTTGCCAGCTATGTTGTATCAAGACATGATCGATTTGATTTCGTGTTTGCGAATCCGGTGATGTCCAAGTATATTTATGAATATCCTTATGTTTAAACGTCGTACTTTTAATTATCAGGTTTTTCGAGATGGCAAAGTTTATCAGACGGATCCCATTATCATTACTATATTCGTGCAAACTTTCTTTACCAATCGTCGGAATATAAACTTCTTCCCTTCCTACCTTTGCGTTCGCGTCACCTACAATTATTTTCATGTAGTTTCGCGGTAGTTTATCATAAACCCATTCGAGTTTATCGTAAAATTCACTTTTGACTTCATCGTCACTGTCTTCGGTCGGACAATGTATGTTTATTAATGCGATTTTAAACCAACGTCCCTGAAATGTAGCTACCGAAATTCTATCACTAAAGAATTGTACGTCCCTCAAAGCGGATAGTAATCTACTCCTAATTAGAAACCCGGTACCCAAACAATGATTCCCGCTTCCTCCGTACCAAATAGTGTACTTTCCTTCCCTCATCGAGCCCTCCCCTGGCCAGCGAACCTCTTGCAGAGCCACGACATCCAAATTGTACCCATTCACCTCATTCGCGACCGATTTTAGCCCCCCTGCTGTGTTTAAACTCCTTACGTTCCACGTACCAATATTTAAATCCCTATATTTCAACTTGCGCCATGAATCCCCTAAAGCAGTCCCCACCCGGAGACCCGAACGGGGGACTAGTTTACTTCCGGATAATGAGCGTTTTACCTTAGGGAGATCCATGACTATTTGTGGTGTTTTGTGAACTAAAGATATGTGAGTAGGGCGTTCAATCCTACGTCACACCCTCCAGCAAGTCTGGTGGGCCCCTACCTCCAGCAAGTCTGGAGGTTCCCTCCCTCCAGCAAGTCTGGAGGGCCCCTCTCATTGTTGGTCAGCGAGTCTATCGGACTTAGCCGGGAGGAACTTCCAAGGAATTTCCACCGACCATCCCCACATCCGCCACCTGTGGGACGCTCCCCATACGCGGTAATGAGCCCGCGCGAGGTAAAAATTAAACAATCATTAAAAAAATAATAATAGAAGAAACACATCGCGTGTGGGTCTTGGTTCTTCTCCTCAAAGCTAAAACTTATAATTAAAAGTTACAAAATAACACTTACCAATGCTAAATAACAAACACTAATCACATTTTTCAAGTTATCGATTCCGACAGAATTATTGAATCTTGAAATTTTTACTGGACGATATTAATCAGGTCTGAATCACAATTAGTGGTTTGCAAAAGACTTCTAGGGAGAGGTTGTTATTTTGTATCAACCTTTTTTTTCAAATTTTATTTCTATTTTTTTCTCTATTTATAAGATTTTAAGTATTTGAGATCTATTTAATTGTTTACTAATATTTAATGCACTCCTCTATATGTATATTACATTTTTTTCTTATTTTCTTTGGTTTTCTCGTATCAATCTACATCTTAGGATATAGATTAGATAAGACTTTTCTAATGTTTGCAGTACTGTTATCAGTATTCATTTGAACGGATTAAGGAACATGTTCTGTATTTTATCGTTAAGTAATTTTTCGTTCTTTTCCAATTTCATTTGGTTATTTCACACTCTGTAGTTTGTAGCAACTTCTTGATTTTCTTTGTGACAAGCTCCTTACCACATGCACATTCCAACGTTTCCTCTCTCCTTGACCTTTCATCTGATCATAGCCCAATTTTACTTGAACTTTCGAACAACCCTTTCGTTAAACCTAAACCCCCGACACTAATTAACGGTTACATAAACTGGGACGACTTTAAACATTTTTTGAACAACAAAATTACGTTAAACACTTTAATTAGTACAGCTGACGACCTCGACAATGCAGTCAACGACCTAACAAAAAGTATTCAAGAGGGCTGCCATTCAACGAGACCACCAAAGACATACACTAAACCAGCTTCTTACCTACCTCAGCCAATACATAATCTTATAAAAGAAAAACGCAGGATTAGAGCTGTATGGCAAAGAACTAGATATCCATCATACAAAACAGAACTCAACAAACTAACTGGAAAACTTCACGAAAAACTATTAAAATTTAATTACGACAGCTATAAAGACTATATAGACACAATAAACAATAGAAATGGATCAATATGGACAACAAGACGTATACTAAAGAAAAAAGACCTTCAATACCCTCTCCGGCGTACAGACAGCACCTGGGCTGACAAGCGAAGATAAAGTCAATGAATTCGCTAAATATCTTGCACAACTATTTGGGACTAACACAATACAAGACAATAATCTTACTAACACAATAGAAGAAGAATTGACAACATCACTACCCCCACCGGCATTTCATCCAAAAGAAATTTACAAAGAAATCAACAGACTACCAAACAAAAAAGCTCCTGGCTATGATCTAATCACTCCCTTTATTCTTCGACACCTACCTCGAAAAGCTGTTTTCTTTCTTACACACATCTATAACTCCATTTTACGTACTACCTATTTTCCTATCCTTTGGAAACTCTCCACAATCAAAATGATTCCCAAACCTTCAAAACCTACAACTTCTCCTTCATCCTATCGTCCTATAGCTATGTAAATAATTCTGTTATTAGTTATGTTTTAATTATTCTTTTATTGCAATATGTATTTTGGCCAGCTGTAATATTAATTTTTATGATCAATATTGTTATTCTTAAGGTACTTTAACCCAGAATAAAGTTGATTCTTATATCATATTCTATATATTATATATATATATATATATATATATATGAGCTTTTGAAGTAGTAAAATCACGGCGTGGAATAGCCAGAGGATGAAGGTTTTATGTTTTATTACTGATTGAGAATGTTATTATTTCCTGGAATGAATGCAGTAGAATAAAAATTATATCAATATCATAAAATATCAAATAAAGCTTCAAAAACAGCCTGGGTTTGATAATTGCCGCCCAATATCAGTTGTAGTTGCTTAAGTAAACGCATACCTAAATTCGGACGCACCTACATCTGCCGACGCACCCTTGAACCGCGCTAGGGATCCTTGATCCAGGCGAAACCAACTGCCCGGTTCCACTTTCTTAAATATTCATTAAAATCAATAATTAAGCTCTCGAGAGGCAGAGGAATATTATAATGAGTCTGTATCGCGCTCCATCTCAGCCCACATCTGCCTTTCAATCCCAACTAGACTCTACATCCATAAATGAATAAAAATTAAATACAACCGTCTCCTGTTTGAGCTAACTTTGAAAATATTATAATGATTTCTCCTTATGAATACCAATAAGCCATTATGGGACATCTATATTATGCTTCTATCCAGTACCATTTATAAAAAAAAGGTTTGATTACGGAGTAGTTAGATTTGTTTGCATCTGTATTATAATATTTTCTTAGTCAATACTCATATTCCCAAAATCACATATTTATAAATGACGAAATGAAAAAGTAATCAATTAAACATAACGAAGATGATATGACTCTTTTAATTAAATTTTATGATTATCATAAATTTTATTGATTTATCAATATTTCTATTGGAAAAAAAAAAAAAACATGGTATTACATTTGGAGAGTTGGACCGAAAAATGTACATTTTTTTTTCTTTGGAAAATATAAAATTTCAACAATTATTCAACAATTCTCACGAATAATCGATACTTCCTCACTACTGAAGGTAGGGAAGCATTGTATTATTCGTGGGAGAGGTTAAAAAAAATTTTGTGCTCAGAATCGAAAATTTCCACTCGCGTTTTAAATTTCAGACATCAAGGATCAAATTTGGTTCCGCGTCTGTCTGTCTGTCTTTATTTAAATTGATGTGACGGGCATATCACCTAGTACCTTTCATCAGATTTTCATGAAGTTTTCATGGTTGTGCAGGTTGATGTTTAGATAGTCTCATATCAAATTTATTGAATTCCATTCACAACTTCCGCTTGAGCACGCGTAAATGTATTTTCATAGATATGCCAATATTTCAGAAACGGCTCATTCGATTTGGCTCAAAGTTGGATAAAAGGTTGGTGTTGGTGAAGAAATAATACAGTGTCAATTCTACTGAATTTGTCTATTACTTTCTCATATATGTGCGGAAACTTGTTTTCCTTGATACGTCTATATCTCTGAAACCGCCAGTTTGATTTGGCTCGAATTTAGAGGGAACTTAGCGATTGATAAACAAATAATCAAGTACTTATGGATTTTATGAAATTGTATCCACTACACCAAAAAAAAAAAAAGTCTGCCAAGGAAGGTCAGTATAGCTTCCTCACAGTTTGCGTTGGCTGACAAATATCTATATTACAAGGTCTAAATTTTTTCGTATGAGAATAAAATCTCTGGGCGAAGCCTTTTTCGGCAATTCAGTAATCCCTCAACATATACTGGTCTGATATCCACGAGTTTTGTTCATCAGCAAATACTAAAGAGTTCCGCATATGCAGATTGCATATTTAATGACTCGGGATTAAAAAAATCTGCTATTAATATGTTTCTAATAAGTGGCTGTTCAAATAATATTATTTTTTCTTTCCTTGCTAATGAAGTATTTCTGTAGATTGTCAAAACAACTTTTTTCTCTCAGAATTGAAATATTCATTCTCGTTTACATTTTAGACAAACGGGATAGATTTTGTTGTTGTTATTTTTTTTATTTTTATTTTTTTTTTGTCTGTAACATCCACTTGACGAGAGTAAGACCTACTACCGTTGGTCCAAACCTGGAGGAATGTTAGGCTGTCCTGGGGTCAGGATCTCGAAGGAAGCTCGACCCAATCGACCTTATTTGGATTTTTAACTTCTAATTCTTTTTTTTCTTTATTTTTTTACTCACACCTGTCAAAAGTACTGACAATAAGCGAGTCTGCTGACGGGAAAATATTAAGTTTTGTTTTTAATATTGGTGTGATGGACCAATATACAGTTGTCATAAATCGGCTTATCTGAATTAGCGTGTTATAGAACGTAAATTTATTAAATCAATCATCAAAGAAAATAATAGAAATAAGTTCACATTCTTGATCCTTGAAATATGTTTACTCGATTTATCTATACATAACTGTATCTATTGCGTTGCATGGGACTTATATCTAGATTAATAACATCAGCACCGTATCTTGCCTTGTATCCAGATTATAAACCCCAGCCTAAGCCTTAAAATTATGAAACATCTTTCCTTGTTCTCTGCCGCAATCTAAAGTATTAGCACACATATCTCATTATAAATTTTATCTTAGAATTACAAACAAAGATGAATGCTAATAGGAGACATCTGCGCAGTGGCCACAGCTGCTGAGCTCCTCTGGCATTGTAAGAACAAATAAATAAAAATAGTAAAAATCGGTCAAAAACTGACGTATAATATTCACAGTCGGTTGATGTCTTCTTTAATAATTTTCTGATTAACAACATTCCTTGGTTATCTATATCAAATCCTTGGTCTGTTGAAGTTTTATTACTGTTGAAGTATAGTTGCGAAAAACAAACAAATCTGATTTAGATGAAATGTTTCGGTATTAGGCAGGTTCATCTGCAAGTTCAATAAAATTTATTGATATCCATATAATAAGTTAGGACTTTGAAGGGTGTCTTTCTGTAAAGAGTATTTGTCCTCATTATTCAATCGGAGATGGCTTCATTTTTAAAGTATGGCAATTAGACATCAGGAATTGTCCCTATCGGTTGTGAAGATTGGTGTGATTTCATAATAGTTGAACAGTATGGATGTTTATTCTTCTGAATCGTTCTTGTTCAGAATTTGTTGAGTATACTGCTATACGAGGTATAGATAGATCTCTTCTCTACCTCTCAGCAGCGATGGATGTCAAAAGAAACAGAATTTCATGAAGAAGTAACGAATCTCGATTAGATAGGCGTAATTGATCTAAATTAAAATTTTTGATACTCAGTGATGCTATACAAGTTTTATTATGATGTAGAGATGTTTGACCGTGACATAATATGAGAAGGAGTTGGTCGGGGGGTGCGGTCAAATAAATACTAAATTTTTTAAAAATAGCATTTTTAATTGTTTCGCCGATGTTTATGATTTATTATGATTCGTTCTTAACACACCTATCCTTCAATTATATACCATATTATACTCTTCATATAGCCTATTATTCCATTACCGCTTTCAAAAAACTGAATGTCAATTGTCATTTATATATACTATAACTTTTTTTTTCAACTTCATAACCTTGTTTACATTTATACTTACATCCTAAATTTCTCTTCAAAAAGTTTTTTCTTATAGAGTTATATATATATTTAATAAATCTATTCTAACGATATTACAAATCATGTTATCCTATTATTTTTTCAATTTCTTTATTTGTTAATGTTTAGTCTCGTTATCTGCTGACTTACATTTATCTAGTGTAACATCCACTAGCTTGTTATCCACTGATATCTTATTCTTATTTTTGCTTTATTAGATCATTACTTATTCATTTTTCAATTTCTTTATTCGTCAACACTCATTTTCTTTATCTGTTAACCTACAGTTATCAAACTTACATTCTATATTCTCCTTTGTTTTCTATTTTTATTCATACTTATTTTCTATTTTTGTTTGTATCTTCTATATATATAATACTTAATATTTTAACTACACTGTCACTCTCTATATCTCTGATGTCATCTTATTATTTCTTAATCAGACAACTGTTTCTTACTTAATAACTACTCATAATTCATTTATTTTATTATCACCATGTACCTTTTATATTCTGTATCTTTTGTAGCACTGGTGAAGACCTGATAGGTGGGTCGAAACGTCGGCATAATTAAGTAATACTATTTTTCAAAAATCTGGTATTAATTTGTCCGCACCCACCATTAATTTGACCAACTCCTTCTGATACAAGTTTTATTCTATGAACTTTTTCTCTTACAGAACTCATTTCTAAGCTGCAGAGTTACATATAGTATCTTTTCTCAGTTTCTGATAAATTTGGTTAACATACAACCAGTAGACCATACCACTTAAACAAATGATTGAGTTGAGGTAGTCATTTGACGCATAATATAACATTCTTTAATTTCTTAAACAATAAATTTTTCAGTCGGATGCGCCGTTCGGGAGTTATGTGTGAATAAAACAATAAAAGATCTAAAAAAAACATCAACTAAGGTTTGTGCTTTAGTCCACACGATAGAAGTGAAAACATCAACAAAGCGAGATTAGATAGCGGATCCAGAATTTAATTTTAGGGGAGGGGGCGTCAGCCCAAAAGATTTTTTTTATATACATATAACAATAATTAAACAATAAAAAAAAAAAGAAATTAACTACCTATATGAAATGGTGTTTAAGTGGTTCTTGAAGTCCTATTAAATGTAAATACACTTTTTAGTTTCTGAATTATTTATTCTAATTTAGTCAATTTTAGTTTCTGAAATATTTTAATCGATATCTTCAATAAAACTCGTTTAATTTGGTTTTGGGGCACTATTTTTCCCTTTTGGCCTCTCTGACACGGTTTCGCGTTAAGTTATAATTTTCAATTATAGCACATTACAGAGAGGATCAAATGTTGAACAATTTCCTCTCCTAGATTATGCAAATCCGATTTTTAGTTTCTGAGATAATTTAATCAAAATACAAAAATATTTCAATTAGTCGACTCAGCTGAGTGTTACAGATCGGAAATCTGACTGCTCAATCTAATTCACTCTCCATAAAAAAAAATGCAAACGCGCCTAAAGAAGTTTCAACTTTAAAATATCTATTTTTTTGCTTGGCTTTCAAATGTTCTCTTGATTCGAGCCGTTATAGCGTTTTAGTTTTCCACATGTTTGATACCTTATAAATTAGTTTAAATGAAAATTAAAACTTCCCACATTTTCCGCATAATCACCGTTTTGATCCTCAAGTTACTGGCCTAATATTCTGTAAATCAGCCACCATTTTTGAAAACAGCTGTTCTGGATGGATAGATTTTTCTTCTCCTTGTCTTTTCCTATTGTAACGTATATGCCACGGGCGGATCTACGGGGGGAGGGGCTTTGGGGCTGAAGCTCCCCTCTCCCAAATAGTAAAATATAACCATGTTTTATGAAAAAAAAAAAATATTAGAAAATCATCTCTTAAAGACTATTGTTCATGTAATTACATTTCAAAGGAATCACTTAAACACCATTTCATATAGGTAGTTAGTTCCTTTCTTTTTTTCCAAAGTAATTATCGTTATTTTTATGCAAAAAAGCCTCCAGGCTGAAGCCTCCCCCAAAATTAATTCCTGGATCCGCTAGTGGTATATACAGTTTCATTGTGTCATAAAACAATCACCAAACCGCTCTGACCAAAATTACCTGCGATGTAGTTTGCACAGACAGAGACAGATATACTCGGCGGGGAATATAGAAGGCAGTGGAACAGAGAAGGCCGACAAATAGATCGAGATGTGGGGAGGCGGGTTGGCGCGTGCCGGGCAGGTGGCCCGCAGGTGCCCTCCAAAACATACATCCTTCTTTTTTCTCGACCGAGATTGATGGGATCCTAGCATTAACGGGAACTGTTTCCGGGCTCTCTTTCCCCATTCATATCATCTGCTTCTGTCTCATCCACCTTATTTTATAGGCCGTCTAGCCTAATAGTAAACAACACAAAAAAGGTGGGGAAGTATCTTCAGGTCTCAGCTAATAGATCATCTCTCGTTTGGTGAAAGTGCCTGACGGAGGTTTGAAACTAGCAGTTAAAAAAAAAAGTTATAATTTGTAATAACTTTTTATTTTATTGTTTTATTGAGTATTAATACAGTCTACCACACTGAAGGGCATTGGTACTAGAGCTATAGTATTCATTCACACAATATGTAAGGAAAAGAAAGGAAAATAACCAAGTTAGAAGAGAAACAAAAAAAAATAAATAAAAGATAAAGTAATATACAAGATAATTAAAATAACAGATTAGCCGAATGATAACAAAATAAATAAAACACATTCACACCTATGTACAATATTTACATTGGTCCAGGGGACTCTAAATCTAGCTTTGTCCCCCAATTGTGGCAGCTAAAGCAGGACTCCAGAAGATCCCAGTGCTTCTCTTCCAGCCGTGTCACTGGTATAGTAAGACAGTGGAAACTGATGGAGGGCACTAGAACATCAGACGCTCAGGACATGAGTGCAGAATCTGGCCAGTTCCAGTACTCCAATATATACATTTTTACAAAATGTCGCGGGGCCACTGCCGTTTTAAACTCCCCAGGAGGAGGATTGTAGGGATGACTGGAGGTAGATAGAGACTGTGCTACAGGATTAGGATGATGAGTGAGATTCTGGTGAAATTTGTCTGGGATTAGGTCAAGTACAAATGGGATATTAAGGTCATTGTGTAGGGTTTTATTGTTACATAAAAGGGAGCATCGACTATTGTTCGAAGAACTTTAGACTGGAAGGATTGAATGCGTTTGATGTTAGAAAGTTTTGCTGACCCCCACAGTTCGAGTCCGTAAGTCCAGATAGGTTTCAAGATTGTCTTGTAGATTAATAGTTTGTTCTCAACTCAATTGAGTAACTGATGGAGTGTAGACTGATGGAGGGCACTAGAGCAACATGATATATTTTATGCGTTTGGGACATATAAACGAAGTAAAATTTAATGTAACGTTTAACTGGTTAGTAAATAAATAAACAAACAAAATACACAATATAATAAGCAGTAGTAAAGAAAGTAAACCGATAAAAGTAAAACAATATATACGACTTCACAAATTAAAGGGTATATATAAATAGATAATGGTTATAAGTTTGTAGACAACAAAAGTTAATATAAAGATAAATACGAAAATAAAAAAGTTAAAGATAAATAAAAAAAAAATAGAAGATAAATACAAAATAAGTTGGGGATAAGTTAAAGATAAATACAAAAATAAAATTAAAATTAAAATTTTCTTTTAATACGAGAGAGGGAGGGAGGAGAATGAAAGAACGTGAGAAAGGGGGGTGAGGGGAAGGGAAGAGAGAGAGAGAGAGAAAGATTCATTGTTTATTGTCTTTCTTCCAGACAAAAATATAATAACATTATGAATTATACAATTGTTATTACTATATGTATTCCGCCTTAATTATTTATTTATAAATAAAGTATATAATTAATAAATAAAATAAGATAGTAAGGAGAAAGAAAGAGAGAAAAATGAAAACAGAGAGATTATCGTTGAGGCCACAGCTCTAAGAACCGAAATAATTTAAACAAAATTAAATAAATAGATAAAAATAAAATTAGAGAGAGAGAGAGTGAGAGAACAGGATTTAATTAAATTCCTAATTTAGTTAATATTGTTTTGTTTTCAAAGTATATCCATCCACGTATTAAGGAATTACAAGATGAAAATTCCTCACTTTTTTAGATAAAGAATCCATTCCTTTTGAACAGCTGCAACCACCTTAATTGGACATATTTAATCGAAATTAAACTTAAAAAAATTATATTATGAAAAAGTATCAGAAGGTCTTGATAATTACTGCTAAGCTTTTTATTGGTTTATTCTATCACAAAATTATCATAGATTTACTAATGAACTATCACAGTCTATATAATCGTATGTGCACATAATAGATATTTTATGTATATTACGTACGTAGTCATTATAGGTCATTAATAATGCTTTGCTATTATACCAACTAAATAAACCAAAGAAAACGCTTTCAAGCAATTGCTAAAACGTTCTGCTGAAATTTTGCAACTTAGGAGTAATTACTACCAACTTCTTGTTATGAGTTCTCCACAAAAAATAAAATTAATTCTGGAAACGAAAAAGTGACTTTAATTTCGGGACAATGTTATCCTCAAGGGATTAAAATACCCCGTTTTTCAGTACGCTTTTAGTTTATACCACAGGTGGGAAACATGGAGCCTCGAGGCCGCAAGTCCGTGGATTAGTTAGGTCTCCAAATGGTTTTGAGGGGATTTCATTAATCTAGCACTAGATTTAATGACTATTTAATTATTTAAGGTTATCAAAACTTGAACATTAATAGAATTAGGTAAGTTTAATATGTGTACATGGATGCGTATTTACTTATAATAGTTTAAATTGTAATAACGATTATATATTAATAAAAAATAAATAATTTACATTTTTTATTAAAGAAAAAAGTAACCAAGTGTGCCAAGATTTTCAAGGAAACTACTGAACCGATTTTCTATAGACTATAGCGCGAAAACGGCTCTAACCATTTTGATGAAACTATCCTATAATGTTCTAATAATCATCCTTTCAAGTTTCCAATTTTTTGGGGGTCTGACTCGCTAAGTATCTATGGCAAAAAATTTTGCCATAGATACTATGTACTAAAAATTTTGAAAGGTAATAAAATTAGCAATAAAACAAAAAAAAATCATCTGAATCGGACCAGTATTAGCGATGATACAGCTTATTCTTTTTCCTTTTTAATTTATTAATTCCTACTGATACTAGGCAAGGAAAGTATTGCGATCGGGTCAAAATTTCGATATGCGGTTTACGACGGATCTATACGTTTCAGAGCCCCGAAGGAAAGTTACCATTTATCCTTTTTGTTTTTATTAAGGTAATGAAATTCCCTACAAAAATATAAAAATCGTTGATTTCTAATGTAAGATTACGGGTTCATATTCTAGTGCCAGAAAGAGTGAATCAGAGAAAAAAGATAACTAAGTAAAAGTAAAAAAATCTGTTGCCAGCATCACAAAAGCTTCACTATTTCCTCTACTTTAAACAGAAATTATTGTTTGACAAAATTAGGCTTAAAGTTTTTGATAAGCAATATTAGAGGGTATTGAAATTGTTTCACTGATCTACCTTAAGCCGGTTTACATTGCTTCAGTTTATCAAATAAATCGTACTCAAATCTTTTCTTTCATCAATTTTCAGGAAAATAAATGTATTCAATTTTTTTTTTTTTTTTTTTTGTTTCTTGATGGATATATGTAAGGATATAAAAACTTTTCTGAAATAGGTAGAAAAGTCGTGTGAGTGGACAGACCAGATTTTTTTTTTTCCAACACTTGGTATATTGTGATCCTTAAGAGGGCACGCCACAGGAAAATCTTTCAACCCTTTAGGATTCAGTACCGTTGAAGCCAAAATGCTAAGATTTGTTTGGCTATCCGTCGATTACCTTTACAAAGACAAGAGTGATCCGCAAGTTGTGGATGATCCCGAAGGACGAAGCTGCTACCTACCTGTGGGTCAGGCACGAGCGCGGCACCTGCCCGGCAGCTGCTTGCCTAACGGATTTGGCAGATGGGGTAACTCTGGGACATCCTCAAGGAGGTCGTTGACTTCTTATCCCCTATTTCTTATGTATGCCACACTCTTATTTGTTTTTTGTAAGGTTTTTTTTTCTGAAATAAGGAGCCTCACTGACTCTCCAAATCACTTATGCAGCGGCCACGGTGCAAAATGAAACTCCTTCCGACATAAAACCGATGTGCTAAACGATGGTCTACGAACCTCTAAAGTATTGGTTAAATGGTGCTTAATTATTAACGACTAACAATTCCAAAAGCCAGTCTGATTAATAAATGGATAGATGATAGAAAACATAAAGAAACCCGACGTATAGTCTAGAAGAGGCTGAATAATATTCACCGACCTTACTATATTGTACTAAGGTGTATTTAGAAAGGTTATTAACAAGTTGTACTAGTTCTTGATCGTATTTAAATAAAGTATGTATATACTGTGCAGAAATTGCAAATTAAAAAAGTGTTAAATTTCTTTTTAAAAAAAAATCTAAAATATTATTAATTAATGCTGAACCGTCCGAGATGTAGGTGGCTGAACGCACGCTGTACGAAGGTGAGAGATATGTAGGCGGCAATAGTGAGTGGTATCGGCAGCGAACCTTTGGATATCTTGATACATTTTTGACCTTAATAAAATCAATTATTTGTTTAACTAAATATCATTTTTATCTATTGATTCTAAAACTTGATATACCTAACTAATTGTTATAAATAGTCAATTGCAAAATCAAGAAATCGCATTTAATTTTTTTCTGTAATACTTTTATAACGAATAGTATAAGAGTAGTGCCGGCCTTATGATAAGAATGAAGCAAATTGCAAATAGTTCATACACTTCTTTAAAATAAATAATTATAGCCTGATAACAAAGTGAATGAATCAGAGACATATTGAATTAAATAAAATTGAAACATTACGACTTCATATGAAAAAGTTAAGAAATTGTTTACATTTTTTGGGAGAGATGTACATTTATTGTACGGGGGCACCAAATGTCTAAGGCCGGCACTGAATAACAGGATCTATTCAAATTAAGCCATTAAAACATATTTTTATGTTCATATATCATTATATGTTATATTTTAAATTATATGTTTCCGAGACGCATTAAGCAAAAACATATCAGACGGCAGTGAGCAGATGAAGCTACTCTTAATCAAACAACGAATGCTTAAAAAAAATAGAAGTGGTCTAAAAAAAAAACGTAATTGATTAAATAATTGGATTAGATTTACTACATGTTTAAAAAACGATTATTTTTTACGAAAATTATTAAATTTGTCTAGATTTTTCTTTTTTGATTCTTGATTAATATGTATAATTATATTATGCCTGATACTGATACTAAATAAGTATGGATGATAAAATAATGATATTATTCTAACGAAAATTGGTATACATTTTTTTTTATTGAGAAATATCACATTCTACCACAGTATGTTTATTGGTTAAGAGGTAAGAGTGCATTCACATCATATGAAATTTATATTAGAATATAAATTAATTTAATCGATTATTTTGTTACATAAATTTAATTGTGGTTTGATGAAAATCCGAAATTTGAGGAAATCGAACTATTACTTCTATAAAGTTTTTGTAACTTCTGAAATGTGCTATCACTCCTTTAAATATTTCTTATAGTTTTTATAGTTTAAATAAGAGAGATCCTGTTATTCTATTCGTATTAGATGAAAAAACAAAATGTGAATCCATGATTTTTCTATTAACTGTTTAGAAAAATGAATTAGTTACAGCTATTTTTATAATTAAGTGATAAAAATATCATTGATTTAAACCAATAATTGATTTAATTAAGGTTAAGAATCTACTAAGATAGTCAAAGGTTCGACGCCGATACCACACACAATTGCTGTCTACACAGCAAGACATCCTACCTCCTACCTTCGTACACAGGCATCCGTATAAATTCAAATCCACGAGTTTAACCTTAATCTTATGGATTAAAGATGAAACCTTTGTTGAATTGAAAACATCGTTCAGCCCGTTAGATTGCTGTCGGAAGGACTAAGGTTACACTTAGCACTGTAGCCACTGCATAATTTGAGAATCAGTGTAGCTCCTTATTTGGGGGAAAAAAAAAACTAATAAATCATTGGCATACATAACAAATGGAGGTGAGAAGGAAGACTTCCCCATCCATCTCTCACTTTCATACACCGGTATCCATATAAATCCAAATCCGCAGTTTTACGCCATAGAAAAAATAAAAAAACAATTTATAATCAAAACACCTATGAAATGTCACAGTGCCTCTCTTATTCTCTAATGAAAACATAATTTCTTATTTATTTTTTTATATTTTCATCCTTGTTACTTTTCAGTAAACAAGATTAACAGGTCTAAACCTCATTTATACTTACATTCTAAATTTCTCTTCTTAATTTTTTTTTTGTTATAGAGTTATATATATTTAATAAATCTATCCTAACGATATCACAACTAATGTTATCCTATTAATCTTTCGATTTCTTTATTTGTTAACCATTAGTCCCGTCGTACGTTTACCTGCAGTTATCAAATGTAACCTCCAATAGCTTGTTATCCACTGATATCTTATTATTATGTTATCTTATTCTTATTTTAGCTTTACTACATCAATACTACTAGAGGATCCAGGATTTAATTTTGGGGGGGGGGGCTTCAGCCCGAAAGATTTTTTTTTCATATACATATAACGATAATTAATCTGAAAAAAATAAGGAAATTAATTACCTATATGAAATGCTGTTTAAGTGGTTCTTGAAGTCCTATTAAATATAATTACACGAACAAGAATACTTTAAGAGATAGTTTTTAATATTTTCCTGTAAAACATGGTTATATTTTACCATTTTGGGAGGCTTCAGCCCTAAAGCCCCCCATAGATCCGCCTGTGATCAATACTTATTCATTTTTCAATCTCTTTATTATTTAACATTCATTTTCTTTATCTGTTAACCTACAGTTATCAAATGTAATCTTTATTAGTTTGTTTTACACTCATTTCTTATATTTTATCACAATCTGTTTACTTTTAACTTACATACTATTTTCTCCTTTGTTTTCTAATTTTATTCATACTTATTTTCTATTTTTGTTTGTATCTTCTATATATATAATACTTAATATTTTAACTACATCGTCACCAACAATATCTCTGATATCATCTTATTATTTCTTTATCAGACAACTTTTTCTTATTTAATATCTACTTATTATTCATTTATTTTAGTTTCACCATGAACCTTTTATATTTTGTATCTTTTGTAGCCCTGAAGAAGACATGCAAGGTGGGTCGAAACATCGGCATAGTTAAGTAATACTATTTCTATAATTTAGTATTTATTTGACCGCACCCCTCCTCCTCCCCCTCGATCAACTCCCTCTCGTATCATATCACGGTCAACCATCTCTACATTATTAATAAGAATGTTCGAGCTCACATATTGAGAACATTTTTATACTACATGCATTTCGAAATTATTCACTTACGGCGGACAGTAATATATTTGTATACAAAACGGATGGAATATCTACTAAAATTAAACATATTAGATATAATTTATCAAATTGTAATAATATTCCCGAGATAGTATAAGTAATAATACTAAAGTACTCGTACTTATAGCTATAATACGAAAGGGTATTATAGAGAGAGCGGTTGGGGCAGAGGCCAGCGGTTGGAGCAGGTGGTACCTGATGCGGCATCAGGCTGCCACCTCAACCCTGACGCCACGAGCCAATCCGGAGCCCTCTGCAGGATCCACCAATTAGCTGTCATGGTCTCCGCTTTTTTGCCCATTGGTAGTTTTGCCCCGTGGCAGGGTCCCGCTCCGTTGAGTACCTACAAAATGGAAGTCGTATTTCACACCCCCTGCTTCTGGCTCGTGGCAGGTTTTCCGCCGTTAATTTTCGATCGTGAGGATCGCGTGGCTTGCATACAGAAAGTATTATCTCAATTATTAATTTTTGATTCAATTAAAACGTCTTTATAAAAGAAATGTGGAATAAGAAGATTTGTTATCTTAGTAAATATTTTTCTAATACAGTAATCTATTACGTGAATATATGAGGGTACCCTTAAGGCGGATCAACCCCTGTTTTATAAATTATACAACTGCTCAATTAATTGCACTACTCGTTGCTCAAACTGTAGTTCAGATTATATTATTTTTTATCAACATAAAATAAACGGAACGAAGTCACTGTTCGGACAACTTTTAAGTTCTTTAAGAACCTATGTCATACATCGCGCCTTATTGCCAATTGATATTATTATATAATTATTATTATTCTTTTTGTTAATTTGTAACTATTACTTTTTTAAAACTTATTTATTGAGAAATATTACAATCTGTCAAAATTAAGGACGTTTATAATAGTGCTTAGAGAGCACATTCACACACTTTTTTCAATATAAAAAAATAAATAATACAGAAAAATAATAATACTAAAAGTAAATCTATATAAACAAAACTACCAATGATGCGGCTGATTGAAAGACGCTGGGATCTCCCAGAGTTCTGTCTTTCCCTCCACGAATCAGGGGAAAGGCTTGGCTCAGATACCTTGAGTGAATGAATATTGTATAAAAGCATGTGTCTATTTAAGATATCCTTATTTTCCTGAACTATATTTGCAAATAATTTCTCTTGTAGAAAATCAGCTAGAAATCTATTCGATATAATTTAAAATTTACCACTATTATTTCTTGATATAATTACTTACTTTGTCATAATAATATTATAGAATTAAAAATGAATTGAATAAAATAAGTAATCAGAATAAATGATCAATGGAAGATGTACACAACACAAGCCATCGTTTTTACATATTCAAGTTTTTTTTTTGCTTTTTTTTTCAGTCTTATATGCATCAAGCTTTATCAAATATTTAATTAAATGTGTGACTATTATTAAGTCACTCGTTGAGAAAAGTTTCTAAGAAATCAAAAAAACAAAAAAAAAAAACAGTGACATTAAAATAATAAATATAAGCTTGCTTGTTCTCTAACTTGAATGAAAGTACACTCAGGTTAAGAGAGATATTTTTTATACTAAAAAATTTATTTAGTTAGGACTATACACCCAATAATATACCTAGCAAACTAAAACTTATGGCGCCGAGAAAAAATTGGAAAGGCAGCTGTCCTCAAGAGAAGCACATATGAGAAGGAAGGTGCTCACGCTGAGCACGTGCCGGTATGAAAAATTGAGTGATTATTGGGAAACCAGATCCGGTGGTTAACTGCTCATTATAAATTATTATAGCACTTCATAACATCTCGTTGGGCGGATGGCCCAACTCACTACAAATCGATTTAAACATTATTGCTTTCTTTTCCCATTTGGCTATCGTACATAACGACCAGCCATTTCAAGTTATTAAATGGAGTCCTCATTTGATAGTTTGGCCTAATATTCTTAGCGTTATTACGGGGCTAAAATTTTAAATACTGTCATTATGTTAAATAATTCAACGATAGTGACCAATATCAAGGTTTTAATTACACCACGATTACCGACATGATGCTCATAAATTTTGTTAAATTTTCACTATACTCTTAAAAAAAACTATATAACATAAACTGAATTATAAAATTTGTTGGACAAGATGATTCGATGCCGTACCAAACTTCGGCGCGGTCGTAATTATCTTTCTACTAATTTCATCTTTGTAAATTTTTGCTTTATAAACACAGATATGCCATTACTTACAATAATATATTTTAGAAATAACATTTTACAAGGCTGGCCGAATTATCCAATCTCGTTTCATCCCAAATAATCATAATAATATTTAATTTAGAAAAATTCTTAAGACACTGTTCTTGTCCAAAGTATACGGCTAAAACAATGGGCAATATTTGGAGTGAACTATTAGTTCAGGGGGCCCTTTTTATCGAATTATTGACATCCACCTGAAACTTAGTAAATAAACTTCATATCATCTTGTGTTGCCCAAATGCGCACTCAGTCTTGGTCTTGTTCTTGCGCTAGAGTCCTGGCAGTTACCTATTAGCTTATTTCTGTAGAGATATTACTGTAATTTTTCAGATAGGGGAAACATAACATAACATAATGAAAAATTTGAAGAGTTAATTGCAAAATCATATTGGTTATAACAATTCATTACAATTCACAAAAAAAAAATTGCTTTTGCTAGTCTTGATCTTGGTCTTGCAACAGTTAGGCGGTCTTGGTATTGCTCTTGCAAAGTGCAAGACCAAAACCAATTTTGGGCAATACTAATCTCGTCCTGACCTACAGCTATTTTATTTACTGAAAATCTTGGAATTGGAACGCTTTAAATCTGAAGATTGTCAAACTTTGTCTAATTAATTAGGTACTAAAAATTCGCAAACACCCGCTTGCTTTTCACTTGAATCGTATGATAATTTGAGCACAAACTCGAGAAAAAAGGTACTCTTGAAAAATCTTGAGCCTTTTGGCTTGACCTGCATCCTCGAAATGTCAAAATAACGAGATTGTGTAGGCCAAACGGCCCAATGTTTTTGTAGGCCACCTTTTATTTTTATTTTCTATTTTGTGATCTAAAAATCTTACGATCCAAGTGGAAACCAGATAGGTATATACGAGCTTTTAGTACCTAATTAAATATACAAGGTTTGCCGACCTCCAGATCGAAAACGCCCCAATTCCAAGAATTTTCGTAACTAAAATAGTTGTAGGTCAGTTCAGAAGTTTCAGACGGATGTTAATAATTTGATAAAAAGGGGTCTGTACCATAGTCTATATAGCTATGCAGAAGTATGTAAGTAAATGTAATAGTACCGATTACTCTACAGTTTATCAATGAATTCCACTCGCCGCTCAATCGGCCAATGCTAACGCCAAACTTGTGTGCGTTTTACAGTTGTAGTCATTTGTATTTTCATTAAAAAAAAAAACATTTGCCATATTAAAACAGGTTTATCTGTAGGTGTTTCATTTATTCAGAATCTGATAGTAGCCTCGCTTATAATAAGTATCATTTGTATTTTATAAAAACAAATATAGGCGTATATATTTTCTCATCAAATCTTAAAATTTGGCAATAAGTAGATATGTATAATGAATTTAGAAGAAGATATTGTAGATATGAGGAAGAATAGTACCCAACAACACTTCTTCATTTTCTTTGTTTGCTATCTTAATTCAGAAAAGCAGATCTCTCATCCAGCTCCTTCTTAGTTGCCTTCTGGCATATCAGCTGTGGACATGTCATTTATAAGCCTATTGTTGTGTCCATGTAGTTTAATATCAAATTCGGAGGTTAAAAGTGTAAAATGTGTGAACGATAGTTGCTTGTAAGGCGGTGTGTAAAGTTTTGTTGTTTGCGTACCTTAGAGCTGTCGTTATTAGTCTTAAAAGTTTGCATTGGAAATATTGTAGTTTTTGTATATCTTTTTTACTGAACCGTAAATCTGTAAGGCGTAAGTCCACATATAAATATTTACATCATTTATTATATTATATTTATATTTTACCGTTTTAATAGCCTATCCAGTATATTGATATATGCAAGACTCGAGTAAAAGCACTAAGCTTTTGATATAATTTTTTATCTTATATTACATTATTAAAAACGCTGAAAATTATTACATATCGATCTATTATTTCCAAATAGATAGATATAGAATATTTATAAATTGTAACATTACATTCCTTACCACTTCTGGGAAAAATTTAATACAAAATTGCCTCATTAAGATATTTTTTTCATTTCATTGTTTAAAAAATTAAGTAAACGAAATTTTTCTTTAATTAAAAATCTCGAATGCATCCGTATATATAATTTTTTAGAGTTACAAAAAAAATCCGTAAGTCGATAAAACATATATATTAGAACAAATACAAGATACCGTAGCTCAGCACCAAGTAATCCGATTTCTTTTTCACCTTCAAGGTAGTTTTATTATGTTACAAATAAATATATAAAATATCATACACAAAAAAGTGTATACATATTGAGTAATTCGCCAATAAAATTCTGCATTGATCGAAACTCTTTTCCAGCTTACATTATATACATATTTATGTATGTAACATATACGTCATATACATAAATAACTTTATACGTTAAATTCTTTACAGCCGTTTTGGCACTACAGTTTATGGAGATACTGTTATTATCTTACATTCTAAGAGTTGGGGAAGAGGTCGAGCTGATTTGCCAACGAATTGGAGCTGGTGCTGATGTCAAGGGGTTGAATAGTGGTTTCTATAGTTCTTTCAGCGAGTCCATAAATTTGATGCGTCTTTTTCTAATGTATTGCATAATCATCGGAAGTTAGCAAATATGTCATGAAGCTGTATGATAGCTACCTTCAATTTCTTCAAAGATGTTGAACTAGTCATTCTTTTCAATATACTATTTTGGAAACGTTGGATGTGCCTTAGTGTGCCTTCAGTTGGATGAGTTTTTAGTGGTCTACCGTACATCAAAGCAGGTCGTAGTATACTTTTATATATTAGTAATGTAAGCCGTAAGGAGAGTGCCGGGGAAGTTAAAAGATGGTGGAGTCAGTAAGTTTTAAGTCTTTCAGACCTTACCTAATTGTAAATGTGGGCGGACAGTTTCACCTGCCTATTCAGCTTAATAACTAGATAAACGAGGGACTGAGAAGGTGACTTTGTGTTTCCGATTTTAAAGTTTCTTGGTAATTTTCTTCTCTTTCAAATGGAATGGCATAGCACATTTGAATACCTATTTTGGCTGCCATTTTGAAATGAAAGATCGAATAATAATATCCAGTTGTGATGATCATCTTGGACGAACTCTGACTTAGATTCCAAATTTTCGAAAAAAAGTAGTCTAGTAATCCCGGAGAAAAGTCGCGGACGGAGAACAGAAAACCTTTTTTTACTTTTCTACCTATACTAGGTAAGGAAAGTATTGCAATCGGGTCAAATTTCCAATGTGCGGTTTTCGACGGATCTATACGTTTCAGAGCACCCCAGAGTCCGAAAAACACACTTTAAGCCATTGGTCTGTCTTTCTGTGCCAAGATTTTCCAGTTTTTCCAGATTTTCTGTGTTCCAAAAACTACAGAACCTATTTTTTTATTTTATTATTATTTTTTTTTTTTGTAGTATTCCTATGATGTATGTAGTATCCTATAATGTTCTTATAATTGTACTTTCAATTTTCGTATACGGACTAAATTCCCAAGAAAATTCAGGAAAAAAGATATAAAGAAAACAAAAATGCTTTGGGGCCTAACTTCCTAAGTATATAGTAAACGGTCAAATTTATTAAATATTTTTTGAAAGGTAATGAAATTTCCTACAAAACTATATATAAATCGTCCATTTTGGACTATATTAACGAAGTTACAGCTATTCAATTTCTAGTGTAAGATTAAGGGTTCATATCCTAGTGTCGGAAAGGGGTGAATGAGAGAAAAAATATGACTAAGGGAAAGTAAGAAAATCTGTTGCCCGTATCAGACAAGCTTCACGATTTCCTCTACTTTTAACAGAAATTACTGTTTGACAATACTAAGTTATGGCAAGAAGTTTTTGATCAGCAATATTAGAGAGTATTGAAATTTTTAAACTGATCTACCTTAAGCCGACTTACATTGCTTTAGTTTATCAAATAAATCGTACTCAAATCTTCTCTTTGATCAATTTTCTGAAAAATAAATCTAGAATTTTTTTTTTTTTTTTTTGTTTCTTCATGAACATATGTAAAGATACAAAAACTTTTCTGAAATAGGTAGAAAAGTCGTGTGAGTGGACACTCCAGATATTTATAATTAGATTTTCGAATTTTACGTATCGTGAAACGTAATAACTCAATTTTTTTAGAGGGTTTTTGTTTTCTTGATCAATTAGAACGGTTCATTTTTGAAAACCATAGACCAATAAGTGACGGCGAGGAGAGGAGATCTGTTCCCCTCTATCATAAATAATTGGCGATGAGTTGATGAAACATAAAAAGCGACAAGGATTGGTACGGTACAG
The DNA here is from genome assembly GCA_928085145.1 of Nezara viridula. Taxonomy (NCBI): domain Eukaryota; kingdom Metazoa; phylum Arthropoda; class Insecta; order Hemiptera; family Pentatomidae; genus Nezara; species Nezara viridula. Next base: position 73,137,428 of record OV725079.1, on the reverse strand, counting down.
CAGATTACGGTACGAGCGAGAGGTCGCGGCAGATGTGCCCGCTGGCCAGATGACGCGGAGCATCACTTTCCCCACTTCCGAACCGTGCCTAACGCCTGTCCCGCCCTACCGTTAGTCTGCCCGTCTCCTCTCCAGTCCGCCTTATTGCCCAATAATGGAAAACAAGGCATGTGCCGAGGCGATCCTTGTAACCGATGATTCCCTCTCTTGTCTAAACCGGAGAAAGAAAACACCTTTCAAAAAACGTCTGCCAAGTAAGGTCAGTATAGCTCAAATCAACAAAAATGCAATAAAATTGGAAGTAAATAGTCCAAGATAGGCAGAGATGGAGTAGGCTTGTTAAGTCGGCAAAAGATCTACGAGTCCTGTAATGTCAACAGAAAAGAATAAATAAATACTATACATTGTTATTTTTTTCTGAATAAATAAGCTTTCATGGATTGTTTAATTTAGTATTCCTTTTAGGTTAGTGACCAAAATTATAACGTTTCAGAACAATACCTAAGTTTCAAGGTCTATAATTTTTCATTTTAGAATAACATTTTCATAGGAAGACGTTTTCGAAATACTGTAATCCCTCGACATTCTCGGGTTTGATATCCGCTAGTTTTGATCATCAGCGAGTATAAAAATGCGAAAGGTTTTTACGTTTCTGAGATATTTTAATCCATATGTTCAATGAAACTCGTTATCATTTGGTCTTCAACACTATTTTTCCCTTTTTGCTTCTCTAACAAATTACAAAGATGATGAAATGAAGATTTCCGTTGCAAACAATACAGAGGTCCGATTTTTAGTTTTTGATATATTTTAATCCATATGCAAAAAAAAAAACATGAAATATAAGTACGGCAGTAGCTATTGCTGAAAACAAGATAATTTCAGGAAGTGGTTGGTGATGTTCCTCTCCAATATATATGTGTATGTGTGTGTATGATTTTAAGTATGTATAGGTCTTCTTTTCATGTAATTTGTAAACTTCACTCACAACATGAATATTATTAATATAATACTCCTAAAATTAGTTTTGTTCTAACTGTTGGAAAATATTAGTTTCGTTAACATCCAACAAACAAAGAAATTGACTTTTTCAATGATTTCCGTCCATTTTATGTGTGAAACAGTACACATTCATATTCAATATATACATGCATATTGTAGTGCAAATTTAATTTCTGAACCCCATTATTCGACTCCAGTAGACTTGACGCGAACGTTACCCATCGGAAATTTGACGACTCAATCTAATTCACTCTCCACAAAAAAGTGAAATTTCATTAACTTAAACAATTTATACTACAATATGCATGTAGATATTGAATGTGAATGTGTACTTTTGCTCTCGTAAAATGGATAAAATGGAACGGAAATCAATTGAAAAATTCAATTTTTTTTTTCGTTCCATGTTAACGAAACTAATATTTTCCAACAGTTAGAACAAAACTAATTTTAGGAGTAATATATGAATAATATTCATATTGTGAGTGAAGTTTACATGAAATGAAGTCTTATACATACTTAAAATAATACTCACACACACACATATATTATGGATATTAATCTGGCAAATGTTAATGGATTAGAATACATGAAAAACCTAGTCAATGAAAAACAGACGTGCATTTCGTAAAATCTATACGAGAACACATAAGTTTCAATCCTTCCAATCACAAAAAAAAAAAACATGAAATATAAATAATAGCAGTAGCTATTTCCGAAAACAAGATAATTTCAGAAAGTGGTTGGTGATGTTCCTCTCCAACTGCGTTCTTCTAATACAATCTCCCAACCCAGATTATCACGCGAACATGGTTGTGAAATTTTACAGTCCAGTATAAAACCCTTGTTATTAAAATTTTATAATCATAAATACAAATATTATAAATACCTACATACCAGAGATTTTCGAAATTCATTCTAAACGCAGTAACTCCTCCTCATAATGTTCGAAACCATTTAGATCATGTAGATTATAACAATTGGTTTTTAATATATTTTCCCCATTACAACTCCACATTATATCGATATCACTTAAAGCAAATTTATTAATGAGAATAAGTCGGAAGATCCATTGCAGTTGTTTTGATTATAATCAAACAGATAAAGCCTTCTTCAGAATGACGCTTTAATTGCATAGCGACAGATGTAAGTGAGAAGACAGGCTGGTACCCTAAGAAGTGCGAGATAATATCGCTTCCATAATAGCTAGTAAATCGTTATAAAGCAATCGATAGGCCCCAATGTCCCAATACTTTATTATTTATATGATCCAAATTTGATATTCTTTTTCTACTTCCATAAGCGTTTGTAGATTCCCTTGGCCTGATGAAGGATGCGCTTCAATTATTCAAATCCATCCAATAGCTTGTTCCTTTTCATAAATTTATGTGAATATGTGTGTGTGTGTGTGTGTGTGTGTGTGTAGTGTGTATATACGTTTGTGTGTGTGTGTGTGCGCGCGAGCATGTATATTTAATAATTAATTTCAGTACGTATTTTCTAGGAACAATTCTTTAATAATTATTATTAACTACCACTTTTTTGCATATGGATTAAAATATCTCAAAAACTAAAAACCGGACCTCCATATTATTTGCGAGTGATATGTTCATCATTTCATCCTCTTTGTCATGAGCTATTATTCAAAATTATATCTTAACGCCCATGCACTTTGTCATACACTTGTGTAGCATACGACTAAAGCTATTCCGTTCAGGCAAATTCAGTTAGGTATATCATACACATTACTAACAGTCGCGATAGCTGCTATTTGGTAATCGCTTTGAATCATAAAAGGAAAAGAAATCAACCACAATATTGGAGAAGAGAGCTATAAATCGATTGTCAAGTAATTCGGTATAATTTTTTTATTTTTTTTTATTTATTTTAAATGATATTTACAACTGTATACAAAAAAATACATCTAGTAAATTTGCACATTGGTATAAAGACATGGAACACATGTTGAGAAACTACCCATTGGTAGCACTCTAATAATATGTCTATATTAGAAGATCACGTGGCCATCTTCTTTTCAGACGCCTCGGAGGGTTATCAGGAATCGAATAGGAAGCAAGGTTAGAGACAAGAGGGTTGGGATGGTTATGAAGTTTATTATGAAAGGACAGATATCTGGATTGGGCCAAATCTGATACATAAGGAACATTAAGGTCATTATGGATAATTTTATTTGTAACAAAGTAAGGAGCATTGAGGATTTTACGAAGGATTTTGGATTGCAAGGACTGTATGCGAGAGGAATTTGAAGGCTTGGTGGAGCCCCATAGCTCAACCCCGTAAGTCCAAATAGGCCTTATTATAGTCATGTAAATCAGTCTTTTATAATTGATTGGAAGGTTAGAGCGTTTGTCTAGTAAGTGTTGAAGTAGTCGTAAACGTCGAGCGGTTTCTTGTCGTTTCAGTCTGGTATGAGGATTCCAAGTTAGACGTTTGTCCAGATGGAGTCCTAGGTAACGGATTTGTTCAACAGGAATAAGTGAGGTGTTGTTAAATGATACAGAAGGACAGGAAGTCATTGGTTTACGACGAAGGGTGAAGGTAATTTGATGGGATTTATTGGAATTTATTTTAATTCTCCAGTTCTGACACCATTCCTCAAGGTTTGTGATGTGGGATTGAAGGGTTTGGGATGCAATAGATGGGTCGTTATTGACTGATAGGATACATGTGTCATCAGCATATGTGGTGATGACAGTGTTGGGATGGGTTGGGATGTCAGCTATATAAACTGTGTAAAGGATAGGACCTAGGATACTACCTTGAGGAACACCTGCAGACTGGGAAAAACGGGATGTATATACATTGTTGTGATTTACTTTAAAGTATCTATCAGTAAGGTAGGAACGGATAATGAGGAAGTAGGTAGATGGTAGGAATTTTCGGAGTTTGTACAGCAGTCCCGGGTGCCAAACTCTATCAAACGCCTGTTCAACATCGAGAAAGTCTCCCGTACAGTACATACCGCGCTCCAATGCAGAGGATACTACGTCTACCACACGATGGCATTGCTGTATAGTGGAATGGGAGGAGCGGAATCCAAATTGGTGATCTGGGATTATGTGATTAGAATCTAGGATTGGGTACAGGCGTTTTAAGATTAGTTTTTCCAGGATTTTTCCCATGATGGGTAACAGAGAGATGGGACGGTAAGAGGATGGATATTCTGGTGGCTTTTTGGGTTTGTGGATCATTTTGACAATAGATATTTTCCAAGGATCAGGGAAATATGTTGATCGGAGTATCGGTATAATTTAATTTAATATTTCACTCTTGAAGAGTAGTGGAAAATGCAATTTATGTCAAGAATCTGTGACAAAAATCGACATTATTTGGTTTAAGCTTTTTTAGCATTTTTTAAAAATATTTTTAAAAAATGAGTCTGCCAGTCGGATCTAGCTACCAGTAAAAATGGCGGGTGAAGTAAAGAATATTAGACCAGTATCTTAAGAAACGAAACGGAAAATCCATTACGTAAAATGTGGGGAAAGTTTTTATTTTTTTTAAACTTGTATATAAGGATTCAGACATGTAAAAAACAGGATAATGAGGTATAAAAAAAACAAATTTCATGAAGAACAACAAATCCCGAAACATATTCGAACGATTAGAGAAATATAATGGATCTATAGTGAAACTGTTAGTACTCAGTAGACGCGAAATATGATGCTCTACAACTTTTATTCTGAGTTTTTCTATTAGAGAATTCATTCGAAAGCTGCAGGGCCATTTATAGTAAATTGTATATATTTGACGAATTTGATAAAATTCGGCGTTCGTTGACCGTTGTTAACGAACATACCACTTAACCAAATCATTATAGTTTAACTTTATTTAATTTATGAAAGAAAAGCTTTTTCGCTTTGCTGCACTGTTTAGGAACTATAGGTGAAAAAATCAAGATAATCGGACTTTTTGGCTATAAATGTTTTTCCTTGGTGGCCCGCGTCAGCACTTTTGTTTTTTACATGTCTTAACCAATATATACAAGTAATAATAAGAAAATAAAAACTTTTCTCACATTTTTTCACAATGAATTTCCTGTTTCGATCCCCAAGTTACTGGCCCAAAATTAATTTATTCAGTCCCCATGTTTACAGGAAATTAGATCCCACTGGCAAACTCTTATTATATAAATAAAGATGTTATAAATATTTAAAAAATGATTTTAAAGTTTTAATCAAATAATGTAGATTTTTTCACATGGACTCCCGGATTATTTGGGTTGCTAGCAAGTGCATTTTGTGTCATCACTGATCATCATCGAGTCATCCCTTAAACATTTAGCAGTTGACTGAAATATTGATTTGGGTACATCGACGTAAAAAATTGGTAGCTCATAAGCAAACTATTTCCCGCTTTTGCTAGGAGATGAACCATTCTTTTCTTGCTGAAGTTTTTTGATTCATTCAACCTATCGTTTTTAATTCTTAGATCTTTGTATTCGGCGATTTTATTATTCGGAAGAATTATGGTAGTCGTCAATAAAATGCGTAGTTTTTTCGTTCGCCCACTCCATGTTGCCCGCAACAAACCGCACCGATCCGAGGGCTGTTGAATAGACGACGACACTGTTCGTCACGTTGAATCATGTCGAGAGATTACGCATTCAACAGGCAACTAAGGTCAACTTTTTTATACTTTTTAGTCAACGGTTTTTTGCCACCTTGTGTTCCTTTTATGAAAAGACTGTGTGTAGCATGCGTCAATGGCGACTTCATACTTATTATTGATAGATTGCTATGAGCTACATGTTCCGCCCATCTTAACCTCCTTGCTTTTATATCATTAAATATTGATGGACCAGTTTTTGTCAGTAATTCTTTATTGGTCTTTCTCCTCCACGTGTTAGTACTCTGATCCCAGATCCCTCCGTTTATCGTGCAGAGGATTTTTTTTCTCAAATATTTCATTACTTAATAATTTAATGAATGCGATTTTTTTTTTATTACCAAAGAAGGTTGACGAAAAATTATATTTTTGACATCTCTTTTTCAATGTGATTCCTAATTAAATATGGCCGATGGAAAACAAATCATTAATAATCAAGAAGACAATGAAATAATGCTCTGGGCCCGATAAAGCAATAATAGTGAGCTGAATAATAATCACATGCCCCTGGTTGTAGATAAAAAAAATTCAGGTCGGTTAAGAATATTTGCATATCTGTTAATGTAGTTATCGGTAACGTACCTGCCTTCCGCTGGCTGCCCCGATACCACGGCTCACAGCTTTGTTTCTCTATGGCAGTTAATTTAAGAGGCATGCCATGTTTATCCTCTCTCGTCCTCTTTATCTCTTTGCATCTTCCCGTTTATCAGTATCTATGAATGCGTTTCCTGGATAGGCTAAATAACAACCAACAACCTTACCCCAACTTCCACTCAAGCTATCACTAATGGGTCCGCTAAAACCTGATTTCATCAGAGGGGTAGGGACAGCAATAATATAACCCAATAACTTAAAATGCTTAAAACCCCATTTCTAAATATGATTAAAACTGAATTTTTAGAACTTGTAATTAGAAATATTTCGTATGTACTAATGAAGTACATCTAGCTATCCGACGTATGAAATATTTTCAAAATATACATAGAGTCGGGTTTAACACCTACTATTTGTGTATGAGCAACAGTGTGTTAGATACCCTAAACCATATAAATATCTACTAATCAATATGGTATCTAAATATCTCATTAACTTTGAGCATTCAACAAGTATCGATTTAAGTGCTACACCAGTTCTATTCAAATACCAAATTTACTATCTCATTGTCTCTATACCAAGTGTTTTAGCGTAAAATACTAATATTATAATAATTAAATGAAGTGTTGATTCCACTAAAAAAAGGGAGGAATGTTTTATTCAAAAGTTATGGTGGATTATCCACCCATCATTTAAATGCCTTACTGTATGCGAATTAAACGTAAAACAAAATCAATTATATCCGAAGTTGTTAAGTTATTTACTCACATATATTTTAAATGCTACCTAATTTTCTTTATTTATTCCCGCTCTATTTCTCTCTTATCCTCAAACCACTTGCTATAACATGCAAATACAATCCTTTTGAGCATGTAGTTATCTTTCAAACATAATTGCAACACCGATTCTCATATATTGAACATTAGGATGGTTCAAAATATTTATAAAATTGAAGAAGCAATGATGGATATTTTTGCCTAACATATATGAATAAATTAAGAAATTAAACACTAGTTTATTTAACATTTGTTAATAAATCATATGATGCGATTGTTGAAAACTAGGGATAAAAATGACAAGACATCATTTAAAAAAAAAATAATTGGAAATTAATTATTTTATTTTATCAATATTATTTTTGAGCGATTTCTTATAAAAGTAATGTTTCGTCAAATTATTTTATATTCAATATCATCTATGGTGTTACGTAAATTGAAAACTTCCTTTTTCTTTGCTAAAAAGTAAATACTCTTGAACAAACAAAAAATAAAAATGGCTCGCTAATTTCATAATTAAACACATCTCGGTCAACCTTGTTTGTTTATTCAACAAAAAATGCCCTTCAGCCCTTTCGTACGATAAGACTCTGGACTCTTAAATCTTAAGGCTAATTAATTTTATGGCCAAAGATAATCATATTAGAAATTTAATGCAATCACCTTTAAGAAAAATCTAAGCTAGATTTTCACGGGGTATAATTCTTGTGCGTTTGCACCGTTTGATCAGCCTCACAACACTTCAAGGATAACCTACTCAATTCAGTAATTTACTTTATGTATTTATAATACAAAATGAAATATTTATTAGTACCTTTAACGGAAAATACAAATACTTTATTTTGTGATTTTATTTTTAACTGTTCCAAACAATCTATTATACATTTCACTTATTTAAACCCCAAAAAATTATTTTAAAATATATATTAGAAATAGTGCTCAGTTCTGTTATGTAGCAGTTTAAACTACATGCCATGCTGAATGAAGTCAGTTCGATTCCTTCCTTGCTTAGCCCGCTATTTTTTGCTTGAAAAAATATTTATGGAACTTGTCAAGTTATATTAATGAAAGTAATCAAACTAGTCAAGTGAATCTGTTTAAAGCCGATTTATCTGGATTTAGTTTCCAAACTAATATGTAAATGTGTAATAATGTAAATCAATTAATATGTAAACATCTGGCTATTATAAATTTTTCATTAATAATAAAATTAAAATGAGATTCTTTATTTCTTTACAAAAATTTTACTATGGGCATCAGGGCGGAAAATCTCGAATTTAGTTTCCTTGAAAGAAATCACTTTACTCCTAAAATTGTGATTTATTTTGGAGATTATCAATGAAGAACAATGTTTATTTTAAACTCGAATTTCACTAATAATACAATTCTTCTTGTGAATGAGCTTGCTTCTCCACTTCTCTGGATATTTTGGAAAGGACATGAATTGCACTCGTGGAGGCCCAGTTTTTAACTTTCCAAACCTATTGATATATCTTTCTCGCTCGTTCAATGCGCTTCCTTTGGTTATTATTCGAAAATGCTTCATCACTTGTCTATAAATTATAATGACAGTAACCTAAGTATGGAGGTGCAGTGTTTCACTGCAATTGTTGTATTTGATAGATAACGTTCCATATCGCTACTGTTAGTGCAAAAGGTCGTATGTAACAATTTTACATGTTTATTCTATTTGTGTTAATGGTGAAATTTTGTAGTCTCCAACTGCTATAAGTAGTCTGCTAAACAGGAAAATAGCAGAGGGAAATAAAATATGAAATTATTTTAATAAATCATAAAGGAATAATCAGTTTTTGCTCCTTTGCAAAAAAACTCAATTTTAAATACGACCTTTTGCATTAACAGTAGCATATGCTTTGGGAAAAAATCGTTTTAAAAAAAATTGCTTTCGTTCAAATCATTGAAATATTAGCAACTAACCTGTCGTCGATTTTGTTAATATCCATGCTAGAAGGAAAAGAAATGGGGAGGAGAGAGGTGCAGCCGCCCACCTTGTCTCACTCGGTATTCACTGATGCCTCCGAAACTTAGAGGCTTTGCATTTAAGTGAGGTACACAGCATCTGCTCGAGAAATATACCAAGAGCTGTTACGCTAACCCTAAGAAGAGCGAGAGGAGAGACCTAATGAACTATATATCAATACCCCGGACCGCTCCGCCAGCTGGAGCGATGGCGCAGACCGGCCAAGATTAAAAGTGCAAGTGATCCATTATTAAAAGAGGACCAAAAAGAGGACGACAGAGGTTAGCGGGTTAGGCAGGTGTCAGCCCGGCGGGCCTTTTGCTTTTCCCCTCCACTTTTTATCTTTTCAGCTTTTTATTCGTCTTTTTTTTAATTCTTCTTCCTCTTGAGTTTTTTTCCGATTTCCGTTCTGATTAGTATCGGCTATAGAAATGGGCTAAAACATACACATGTTAACTGTTGTCCCAATCATAAACCTGTTATTTTTACAGAAAAAATTATAAACAGCCTATTCTAGCCAAGAAAAAGATGTTACGTTACATTCAAATAATAAGCACGATCGCTTCTATTTATTATCACGAACTGAAAACTTTCATATCATCTAGTTCTTTTACTGCTCAGGCTTAAGACGCATAAGGGTTTATCATATGTAACAATCATCATGTAATGGAAATTTTAAATATAGAAACTCGACGTTTCCGACTACTTCAACACTTACTAGACAAACGCTCTAGCCTTCCAATTAACTATAAAAGCCTAATTCACATGACTATAAGAATGCCTATTTGGACTTACGGAGTTGAGCTATGGGGCTCCACCAAACCTTCAAATTCCTCTCCCATTCAATCCTCACAATCCAAAATCCTTCGTAAAATCCTCAATGCTCCCTACTTTGTTACAAATAAAATCATCCATAATGACCTTAATGTTCCCTATGTATCAGATCTGGCCCAATCCAGATACCTATCCTTCCATAATAAACTTCATAACCATCCCAACCCTCTTGTTTCTATCCTTGCTTCCTATTCAATTCCTGATAATCCTCCGAGGCGTCTGAAAAGAAGATGGTCACGTGATCTCCTGATATAGACATATTATTGGAGTGCTACCAATGGGTAGTTTCTAAACATGTGTTTCATGTCATTATATCCATGTGCGAATTTACCAGATGTATTTTTTTTTTACAGTTGTAAATATCATATAAATAAATTAAAAATATAGAAACTAAAATGAACTTTGCTTTTAGAGTGAAACTGTTAAAGCCTTTTATTTTATTACTGAGTTCGATCCAGTTTCTCATGTTTGATTTAAGAAACAAAATCACTTGAGGTCTGTGATAATAAAAGATATATCTTTCAGTAAATTCCACACAAAATCAACCGTCTAAATATAGCATAATTTCTCTAAATATAGCATTCATCTTTCAGAAAAATATTAAAATTTAATATCTGAACTCGAAATAAATAAATAATTAAAAATATCTGTTAGTTAATTATCCTAATAAATTAGTAATAAATACAATAAATTTATGTATAATCATCAGTGGAATGCGTTTTTCGAACCTTCAGAAAAATAATAATAAGTAACTTTTTTTTTTTTACAGTGAATTTCTTCCAGGCAATTCAGAAGAAAATATATCATAAGGACGCGTTTTTATATTAATATGATTGTCAATATTTGAATACTTTGAGCAGTCCTCGAGATTCCATTTACAGTATGCTCGATGTGATCTTGAAACCACCCGCCATCTTGGAGTAGCGATAGGGAACAAGTACCCTACTTATATATCTATAGTTAAAATTAAACTTAAACTTACTTCAAACCGGGATTATGATACCGCAAACCGGAAAGTAAATTTGATATGAAGGCACATGTTACCGGGGCATTTCAGCGGAACCATCGGTTCCAGTAATAACTGGGCTAACAACTGGCTGCTGTACACCCGCTGGAGCCTCTCGCCGGCCATCCTAGATGAACATCATTATCCTCCACCGCTGGGATAGAGCGGTTGTTTATCCATCCGTCGGGGGTAGGGTCATTAGGCGCTGCATTCTTTTCCTCTTCTCGCTCAGAAAACAACTAGGGATGCTAACGGAACTTGAAAATTATGTGATACTTTATTATCAGAATAGACTTACAAAGGTATTAATAATACAGAAAAGAACCAAAACCAATTTTTTTTTTGTTGCATACAATACATAAGTTACAAAAATATATAGGAGTAAGAGCAATGTACAATGTACAACACAACTGGCTAGGTTTTGTGTCGTACATTTACACTCGAGAATATCACTAGTTAATAATAATTTATTCTTTACTAAAAAAGCCTCCATCCTCAGAATTCCCTCAAGAATCTTCAAAGTGGGACTCGAAACAACTCTTCCTTTCCTTAGAAGCTTTCATAAGTTTCTTATAGCCAATAATTATCCTGCTGGTGATTTGATCATTCTCCATCACGAAAACAAAACATGACATATCATTCACCGTGATATTAGCACCTCAAATATTCTCATCGTCACACTTCACGCAATTAGGCCTTCTGTAACAATCTAAATTCTCCGGTTGAGTCAAACCTCTTTTGTTCAAATATTCTACGTAATACTTCAATTTCAAAAAGTTCAACGCATAGCTCTTCCCTAAATGTAATGTAATAGTTATATAAAATTTAACGACACAGCCTCATATCTCCAAATTGCAGGCAAAGAAAAACAAAACGGTCAATGTTTCGCCAATTAAGGTATCAGAAGACAGATGAGAACAGCAAATAGAACGTCACTCTCATGACACCCAATCGCATGCGTTTTGTTTTTTTTCCTCTTCTCCTACCTCCAAAGATAATGTAATTTGGTAAGAGGGATGATTTGGACCACTAGCGGATCCAGGATTTAATTTTGGGGGGCTTCAGCCCGAAACCTTTTTTTTTTCATAAAAATAACGATAATTACTTTGGAAAAACAGAAAGAAACTAACTACCTATATGAAATGGTGTTTAAGTTATTTCTTAAGTACTTTTAAATTTAATTACACGAACAATAATACTTTAAAAGGTATTTTTAAATTTTTTTTTCCCATAAAACATGGTTATATTTTTCCATTTTGGGGGAGGCTTCAGCCCGAAAGCCCCCCCGTAGATCCGCCCGTGATTTGGATCATGCGATTGGGTGTCATGGAGCGATGCTCGATTTGTTGTTCTGATGATGCCTGAATTGGTGAAACGTTAACGGTTTTTTTATTGGCCAGCGTTTTGGAGACATTAGGCTGTGTAGTTGGAATTTTTCCCATTATAACATAACATTTATGTTCATTCTTTTGGTGAATTAGTTACTGTTTTATATTAATAAACCCTAACTTTTAAGTTTTTAGAAAGAAGTCATATAAGTGCCATCTACAGTTCTAAATTGTTAGCATGACTAAGACAAAACAAATTTTCATAAATTATCTTTCGAAGTGAGGAGGTGAGACAAAAAAAAAAGGCCTCTTTATAATGTATTGTATTTAATTTAACACCCCAATGAAGAAAGGAATCTCACTGTTTTATTCGGAAACTAAACCTCAGGTAACAAGATTTGTCAAGACTGTCTACTAAGAAAAGTGAAAAATTGTTGTGGTCTGAAGGGAACTATACACGGAGATTTCATATTTTATTTTTTCATGTAAAGAACGCTGCAAAATTCACTATACAATCCGAAATCTATCACAAATCAAACTGAACGAAAAAAAAATTAAATCGTTAGAGAACATTAACTCGATCTTCATTTGCGCTGTTAAATTATTATATTATTGCGATTAACTAAAGTAGGATAAAATTCTTACCTAAATATAAACCTGTAAATTATTTATTTAGTAATTTAAATTATTAAGGTAAAGATTTCCTTCTAAATATAAACAATTAGAAAAAATGTTTCTTAATGAATGAGCTTTAAAATATAAAACAACTCTTAGCTCATTGTGAAACAATTCTAGTTTATGTTTAGGAGATTCCCCCCCCCTCCACGCTAGGAGGTTACGTTGGTTTACTTGAGCCATCGTTTTCTTACAGCCTAGTAAAATCTTGCTAATCTACGTTTTTTGTTTTCATCATTTTTATGTTCTTAAGCGATGGGCTGAAACATTAAAAAAAGTTTCAAAAATTCACAATAATTTCAATTCCTGATTTCTGATGTACAACAAGGAAATTAGGATATGTGTGGAAAAGGATCTAATTTCTTGATATCAAATCCGCATCTTAAGGGACCCATAAAAAAATTTCTTTGTGTTGAAATCGACCTCTATTCTCAATAAGTGAGCAACATTAAACATTAGCATATCGGCGTAGAAAGGGTTCAAGATGTATCTTCCGGGCAGGTTGTACAATCTTTCATTATCATTTAATACAGGTAGTACAACCTATTATTATTATTATTATTTATTTATCCAGTAGTAATCTATAGTATGTTGTTTAGTTTTATTTTAAAACTATTATTTTAAAATAGTAATTTTTAACATCCCCTATTTACTTGTCAATAAGCTGTCAGTCAAAGACTCCTACGTTATTGGTAATATTATGATCTGAAAATAAATAAATAAGGAATAAACTACGTCCATTCTAGTGAGCCATAAAAATTATATTAAAAGATTACTGAAGTGAAAGAATGGTTCTTATCTGGTTTCAGAAAAGAATCGTTTTGTCCAACCATAGTTTCCTCTTAAGAGCCATTTTTCTTAAAATTAAGATAAGCAGCAAGCATCTGCTGAAAACGTCCTCAATATCATCGAGCTACGTTCCTTTAGGACTATTTTTTAAAATAGATCTAAAGGAAAGTAGCAAACAGTAAATGGTGAAGATGCGAGTTACAGCGCGCTCTGGAAGAGCCGCATCTCGCTCACGAGCAGATTGTGCCGACCAATGGGTTTAAACACTCGGACTCTAACAGCCAACATAATTTTTGACCTAACCTCCACCAGGAGAAAAATACAATCGTATTTCAGAAATATTGGGTTAGCGAATAAGTCCTTTCGGTTTTTCTGTTTATTTTATGGCACTATGATACACATCTTATCTTATGAATTAACCCCATAGGTGGATTGTTTATCCTCTTTGTAATATCTCTTTGTAATAACAACTATATCTGTCAACTCTTATTAAAACTAGCTTATTATAATGATTGCTATTGCACTGTGAATATGGAAGAAAATATCAATCATTATCGGCATATTTTGTTGTATTATTTTTAAAAAATCTCACCCAATCAGTGCGAGAGACTTCTATGACCCTAAATGTGTCGCACACAGACGCAGAAAACCATTTGCACAAGCTCGGCTATGTTTCCAGGCTTAATTTTTGGTTCTCTCTCATGATTTTTTTCGAAAATCACAAAAACATTTTAACTTCAATACGACTTTAGTTATCTACAAGAAATTTAGCAGGAATTCAGAGCCGCATAAATTACACAAAATGACATCAACATGACCTTCGTAAACAAACTACGAATGGAGATAAAAAATAAAAACCTCATTGCTCACTCGCAATAAATTATTGATTCTTGGAGGGGACCTTTTGCCCCAACCTCCCTATTCCCCAGACCTATCGCCAAGTGACAACCACTTGTTCCGGTCTCAGCAGAATTCCATGAATGGAAAGAAATCCCAAAAGGAGGAGGACATCAAATACCACCAATTTTTAACAATAAATTCCAGATATTCTATGTACATGGCATTATGCAGTAAGTGGAAAGATGGGGAAAAGTCATATTAAATAATGGTCAATATATTGTAGATTAAAATAAATTTGTTGTCTATAATATATTGAGTTTTATTTCACTCTGAAAAACCGAAAGGACTTATTTGTCAATCCAATACATACAAATGAGTATCACTTATTATTTATTCACTTCTGACATTATATTAAGTCAATTATATAAACGAAAGTAATTTCAACGTTAATATTTTAATGAATTTTATTTCGAGAAGCATCTCGACGATTAATAACACCTGTCTCAGGTGTACTAGTTTATTAGCGGCATAAGGCGGCTATGTTGGCTAACTGATACGCTTTAACAAGGAGCCCGCGTGCCTATCTCCCGATTTCACAGCGGCAGCTGATCACTGCCCTCATGATAGCTTTTATATCAGCTATTATAAGGGCACTGGAAGAAAAATTACTCCAGTGTCAACTCTCAGCTGCTAGTCATTAATAGCTTCAACCTTAGCCAAGTGGATCGGTGGCACCAGTCGATGTTTTACTAACACTTCTATGTTTCTGCAATTGTACCCGATTGATTTTTGGCACTCAAGTTACAAACAAACAGAACTTAAAATTCGTCTGGATTTAACACTTCACACATTACTTGAATCTCTTAAACGAAAGTACTTTTTCATCATTACAAATTCAATACTTATTGCAGTTCACTTTAGTGCTTTTATAGTTTAGTAGACATGTGTACTTCACATGCCAACTTTTTTTTTTTTTTTTTTTTTTTTTTTTTTTTTTTTTTTTTTTTGTTCTTCCCTCCCTCGCCTTTTAGGCTATACGGGATTTTCCCGGGCCGGGGGGTGAGGGCGGGGAAATTTAAAATCCCCTCCGGCACCGGGACGCGAACTCGTACTTTATATATCATCTCAAATCTCTGTTATCTGGTTGCCAGGCAACTAGCGGTGCTGTTACACACGCTTTAGCCTATTCGGCCACCCCGCCCCCTACTTCATATGCCAACTATATAAATCCGAACTAAGTATTGTTTCATTCATCAAGATAGCAGAAAACCATGGTTTGGTCATGTAGAAAGATTTATAGGATTTCCCGATCGCTGTTGTTCGGTTTTTAATTTTTTTTTCTCAATGTATTCACGTGGATGGAGGCATCTAGGTGCCTCAATCCAACGCAGCCATGCCTCTCGATCCTTGCTAATCTGCCTCATTTCATGAAGGATTTTCCCTCCTTCTTCTCATTCGTTGAATATAATCTTGGTAGAAAACTCTTGGACATTGCGGTTTCCTCCTAGTGGGTCGGGCTTTCATTGCTTTCCGTGGTTCTCTCTCATTCAGGGCGAGTATAAAAAGTAAGATGATATGCACAAAATTTAGTATTCTGTCGTGATTAGATCCCAAAATAAGAATAAAGCATGTATTATACATTTTATACATATATATTACAACATGAAATATATTTTGTTGGGATAAAAAAATACGATATTCATTTTCCGACCCCCCCCCTAAAACCCGATAAATATGAATTTTCTTTGCAATCAAAAAGTGTCAATTTTTGACACAATATTCTGTCTTATATTAATATCTCTTATAAGAACCATCTGCGTATATAGCTTTATAGTAGATATCAAAACTGTCACCATTCTAATATTAACTTATTAGATATTATTTGAGAAATTGGTTGGGTACTGCAGTATAAGAAGTACACAAAAATAAGTGATATTTATTACTGTTTCCTTAAATAAATTTAATACATAAGTATAGGCACAGACTACGGGGAAGGGGCGATCCCCCTCGTCCCCTACCAATAAAAATTTTTAGGGAACGAGAATATCGTTTCGACTCCAACCAATAATTTGAAATAAAAAACAAAATTAAAATTGATAATAAAATACATGAATGAATAAAATAAGTAAATTAAAATCGGATAAGCTGGCTAGGCTAAAGCCAATAACTAGATACGTAACTATTTTATCACGATCTAAATATTCTAATTATTTAATTTTTCATTTATATTCAGGGATAATTATATCCCTATAGGATATACATATCCTAGGATGATTTTATGAATCATTCATCTCTTATGTATACTCATCCATTTCTACGTGATTTTCTTATAAATTTTCGACGAAAAAGTTCGAAAAAATATATTTAATAAGTATAAATATAAATACATTTTATAGACACTTATACATATCTGATTAGACTGTGAAAACTCGGTATGTTTATTTTTAGGATGTGTAAACTATGAAATCGAAAATATTTTCAGTTTTTTAAGATTATTAATTTTTAGCAGGAAAAGTTACAAAAACATACCTATGTTATGAAGGCTGTGAGTCTCCCTTTCCTCCATGTTTAGTATTTACAAATTGTAATAAATCCTATTGTTTTTTTCAGATATTATAGAGTATATCCATACACACATAAAAAAAATTTACAACTTATAAACAAATATATAAATGTATTTCTAAATATTCAATATTACATTTTCTCGTTTTACAATAATTATGTTGGATTTTACACTTAATAGGAGCTACTGACTTTTTTTTTTTTTGTGGTCCTTCACTCCTTCCCTCCCATCCCCCAATTGAAATGGATCCGCCTATGTACATAATTAAGTAAAAAATAATAAAATTATAATAATATAATTAAAATTATAATTATATTTTAAATAACAAAATTATACTTATACAATACAATTATAATCATGTAATAAATATATATAATTTTTTTTTTTATACTTCTAATGACTGCAATACCCAACCAACTTCTCTAATAAGAATCTACAGTCAGCAATGACTCTACCACCAAGTTCAATGTTAAAATTAATGTTTTAGTATTCATTTTAATTTTTCAATTTTAGAAATAACCATACAATTTATTATCTATATATTCTTATGTATAGAAAATCTTAATTACATCCTTATATTATCGTTCTCATTTTATTTACCATCTTAATTTCATCTTATTTTTACTACACAACAGCTGAATATTTAAAATTAAAAAAGAAAAAAATTAAGCGTTTATAAATCATATATTATTATTGGCAACAATCAATTTTAATATGTTAATTACTTTCAATTAATATTATGACAGGTTGTGTTGTATAGCCCTAATATTATTTTATTTCTTTCCCATTGAAAAATTTTTTTACCAAGGTCTAAACAAATCAGCATAGACATAATATATTTTTTTTATTCGGTTAAATTTTGCTTTGGTTAATTTTTAAACAAGTAGTGATTGATTTTCCACTTGAAGCTAACTTTTTATTTTGTCATTTTGCCAAAATTACTTTTAAGAGTAATAAAATCATTAAACAGTTAATCATTTTAAAGACTTGGCAAAATTATTTTAAAATATCAATATTCTCATTGTATTCATATTAAATCCGGTATTTAATTGTAACTTCATATCCTAATCCTGGGAAAAGGTTGCCTTGTGATTGTGTGATTTTATATCGCATCAATGTATTCCTAATATCATAATTGTGTTATATCATAAAAATTATTTTATCAGTAATAATTCAGGTTCAGTAAAATACGTATTTGTACGATAAAAATTCCAATTAATAATATTTCGAACTAACTAATACTTAACAATGGTATCATGAAACTCAGTTATCGTTCAAGCTTTTGGATACTTATGCAGTCGACTTTTTTTATGATAATTTACTATTTACATGATAATTCAATTCGATTCTGTTAGTTTCGTGCTCCATGCTTGACTCGACGGGTGACCCTAACAATGATAGATTGTTCAGGATTCCATGCCCATAATGATTAGTAACAGTTGATTGAGTTTCACTGAAACAAACAAGAGGCATAATGAGATTTACTATTATTATCCACACAAACACTAACACCGCGACCGAAACTAGGGGAGAGGCAAAGGGAGCACTTGACACGGGCAGAAAAAAAAAAACAGAAAATATTCGTGTTGTTCTGCGCCGCCAACCGTACATTCTTAAATCACTAAAGATATAATTTTTCAAAATGGTTACCAAAAATACGTATTTTTCCTTATGTAAAAGAGAATTTCCTCACGTTTTTTCATCAATTTACTTTTTTTTATTATTATTATTCATTGATATTTACAATTGTATTATAAAAAAAATACAACTAGTAAATATGCACTCAGGAATATAATAACATGAAATCGCTTATTGAGAAACTATAAGCTATATTCTTTTTTTTAGCCAGCGTAGTCTTCTATCCTCTCTGGCGGTCTTCCGGATGCAGCAGGTTCATCTCTTCTTCTCAACGAAAAGTGAGTCGAACCAACGAGTTCCTTCCACCCGTATACGAAGGCCTTGTAGAACGGATATTTTTCTTTTGTCATAAGTTGAGGGAGATCGCTCTCCGTCAGAACGTAAAGCCCCGTCTCCCTCAACAACTTAGCCCTCAGTGCCTCAAAAGCGGTACAGACAAGGATGATATGCTCGGCGGTCTCCGGCACTCTGCAACTTGGGCATAGGGGATCAATATTCTTGCCATATTCAACGAGCTTTGCTCGGAAACCCCCATGCCGTGTGAGGAACTTTGAGACCCAGTAGCCCGAGAGAACCCATGTTTGTTCCATTCTTGAACCAACGGTGGGGAAGTATTTTCTTATCGTAACTCCTTTTGGCGACGTCGCCCACAGCTGGTTCCATTCTTTTAATGTGTTCTTCCGAAGAATAGAATTAATAGTTTTCCCATTTACTAGGGTGTTCACTGATCCTCACACGGAGACTTATTATACTATCTAAAGTCCTGTTGTAGAACTTTTACTTTTATTATGAAGATGAGGATATAAAATCCTGGTATAAAATCCTAGTTTCCTCGGCACACACTCACATGGAATTGACATTAATGTCTACGATTATGCTATCACAACTGGTAAAATGTTTTTTGTTTTGCTGTTTATGCAAAGACAAACTATTTATATAAAATGGTTTTGATAAAAAAAAATATATATATATTTTAATATTATATACCTTGTAAACAATTATTTAATAAAAAGCTAGGTCTAAACAAAAAATAGTTTACATCTGAATCTAGCTAATTAAATTTGTTCTTTGTAAACCTTTTTTTTTCTTACGCCTTTACTTTCTTGCTTACGCCATTAGTCTAGCAGCTTGGGATGTTACAGGCGACAACTGAGATCGTTCGTTTATCTTCATATATTTAATTCTCTTCAAGATATCCTAGGAGCACCTTGTTTACAATGACCGAACGCGATCACAAACACTCTTCATCTGGCACTATCCTGAAGTGTGGTTATCAGCTTCAGAACTCAAGAATATCCACTACTAAAATTTAATTTACACACACAATAATGGTTATATTTTTCCATTTTGGAAAAGCTTCAGCCCGAAAGACAGCCGGGGAGGGAGAAGGGGGGCACCCTCTATAGATCCGCCCCTACTATAAACTACACGAAATGGTACAAACCAGACACTGGTAAAAAAAATTAGAACATGGCAAATAAAAGAAAAACTTTTGAAGAGTTTTCTTTAATTATTCCTTATAAAGGCTTAAAATCCTAAACTGTTTCAAATTTTTCGAAACAGCAATAATTCAGCCTCTCATGAAATGTAGAAACGTTGAAAAAGAGAATATCCTGAGGGTTATAAATGCTTCCGTTAACAGCATGAAAAAAAAAAAACATCCATAAAATCCAAATAAAAATTTTTTTATGCTTTTATGATAAAGCAAATTCGTGTTAAAGAGTTTTTAAGGACGCTAATAACGAATCTGAATCGTCTTTTCATGAAAAAAATTACTGGACCTAATTTTCTTGTAGCATCATTTGTTTTTTTAAATTTATTATACCTTGATTTTTATACATAATTGAATTCATTGCAATATGTTTTTCTAATTTTAAACAAAGAATCGAATCGATTGATATATTATAACTTAGAAATCCATACATAGCTAAAACAGAAAACAATAATACTAAAAACTGTTAAAATTTTATTCATTTATTTTTTCTGGGCTCCTATGGTGCATTGGCAAGAGCCATCTGACATTGGTCTACTATTTTTCGATCTAGTATCACCAAAAAGCGTTTCATTGAAATCACTGACTCCACGTCCGTGACCTGCCCTCGTTAGATGGTTTCGTATACCTGAGTGATGATTGGCGATAGAGTCTTTGACAGCTGACTGCCAGCAGTAGACGGCTGGGAGCAGTAGCGGCGAGGGGCCACAGGTGGAGCGTGGCCCAGTTCCACCCGAGGGCCCCGCCACGCTCTCAATCAGTTTCATTTATCCTCCAGCAGAACCGGCTTGAGGAGCTCCCAAGTCATCCGTTATGTTCGGGTAGGTCTCATCTGTTGAATGGTTATGCAACGCCGTCGTCTCCCACACTTCGGCTCAACTCGTAATACCCGAGCACTTTTGGTTGTAAGATACCTAACTGGATACATGATAAGCAATTTTATGCAAAGATAACAATACCACTCTAAGCAATTTATCAATGAATTAATCGATTGATTTCAAGCTATAAATGACAATCAGTTACCTCATTTATATATATATATATAAATATATATCGTTTTTGTAATATGTAGCTTATAACGGTTCAAGTCCTTATATTTACATACCTATCGCTCATCTTTTGGATCAATAGCTCAATTTCGTTTATTCATTCAAATTTCATGTTAATACATCGACTTTGGGTCTTTTTGGCAATTTATCGTGATAAAATATTTTCCAAAAATTTTTCATTTGCGTAGTTTTTCAACCCAATGTAATTTATAAGTCAGGCAGAATATCGCTCGATCCTTTTCCAGTAAGATTGGTTCGAAAGACCTGCATTCTATCAAAGTACATCGTATCTCATTCAACGTTTTAAAGATTTGGTATGATTTTTCTCTTATACTAGTCATATTATAAGAAATGTGACCTGTACTCTGGTACTTGTACTGGAACAAATCCGGCTAGTAGGTCTTGTTATTCTTTTTACCAACTCCTGACGGTTGCCCAGATGTTGCCGCCGCCTATAAACAAGAATAGGTATGTCAAAAATCACTTCTGGGGGCCACAAATAAAACAAATATTAACTTACGCAGGAAAGAGTCGAATCCATAATATTCAAATCCGAGCACTCTGGGACACTCCCCCCAACGTGCTCGGCAATCACGAACTCGTGCTTAGTGTAACTCAAATAAATACCTTTTTCTTCAAAACGTCATCAATAATAATATTCACAGATCTTTTATGAGCTCAAAATGTCCAATGTCCAATGTCTGATATTCGGTCTCTCAAACGATTACATCAAATAAAACAATCTGTGTCATGTTTTTCATATACAATCATTGAAACTATGTTATAAGTTTTTATTATCTTATTTATACTTGAGTTGAGGTACTTGAAAATTAAAACACTCAATAAAGATTTGTGGAAACTCCCATCCACCAACAGCTTACGTATTATCGTATGGTTGGTTCCCAAGGAGACCAGTAGCATTAAATGCCTCAATATCCTGTGACAACATTTCCACCTTATCTATTCATCCTTAACAATGAACAAAGATGAATTTATAACACATCCACGTCTTTTTTTTTGCGTTCGCCAGTGGACATACACAATGTTTGACCTAGATGTCCGTGAGAAAAGGTCTCGGCTCGACTCAATTAGGGTCTTCGTCGGAACTAATGATGGAGAACGGATATGTTATCAGATGGCTTCTTCCTGCGCAGGTGAGTTAGTCCTGGGAACTCAGGTGTTCGCTAACAGTTCTCAGAAGTTGGGCTTTAACATATATCAGGCAAAAATGTTATTAACAGGTGATTTACTTTCATTAGAGTTTTTAAAAAAAGAGAAGAAAACAAGAAAATTTCTGTTATTTTTCATCTTAACATGAGTTGACTAATAAATCCTTTATAATAACGATACAAAGTGTGACTCTTACATAGACAATTGTATTTATATCAGTATAGTCGTTTGCATTCATATTATCTATAATTGGAACCCTCCTCATGTATGAATCCTCCATTTAACTTACAGCAGTAGAAAGGAGGGTGTTTTACCTTAATAAGTACTTGTCATTCCCACAGGTTCCATGGTGAACATTTTTGAGGGAGGGAGAATATTTCGACGGGATTTTGAATTTTTGAGAGAATTTCATTTCGACGGGGTTGTGAATTTTCAGAATGTAAAGTTTCAAACCAAGAAACATGGATAGAGAGAAAACACAGAACTGTTACTTTCTACTGTTACTTGCAGTTTTTAAGAAGAGGTGAGCAATGATATATCTTTGGAGAAAAGGAGGGAGATTCTGCGCCATTGACCTCGGAGGATTGGGCACCCCTAACAAGTTGGCAAATAAGTCTTTTCGGTTTTTCAGGGTGAAATAAAACTCAATATACTAGACATAAAAATTATTTTAATCTGCAATATATTGATCATTATTTAAAATTACTTTTTTCCCATCTTTCCACTAACTGCATAAATTCCCTGTTCATAAAATGTCTGTTTATTGTTTAAAGTTTATTGTTAAAAAACTGGTGGTATTTGATGTGATCTTCCCTTTGGGATTTCTTTCCATTCATGGAGTTCTGCTGAGACCCAAACAAGTGGTAGTCACTTGGCGATAGGTCTGGTGAATAAGGAGGGTGGGACAAAAGGTTCCATGCAAGGCTCAATAATTCATTGCAAGTGACCAATGAGGTGTGGGGCCTAGCGCTATCTTGGTGGAACACAACACCCTTCCGATCATTCATAACTCTTCAGGATGTTCTCCAAATTCGATGTTACTATATCCGTTGGAAATTTGAATTATTGCTGAATGAATGTTTTTTTTTATTTCATGCCTTCATAAGCAATAAATAAACAAAAACTCCTTATAGGTTTTTAATTTTATCTCCATTTGTAGTTTGTTTACGAAGGTCCTGTTGATGTCAACTTTTGTGTAGTGTATGTGGCTCTACGTTCCTGCTAAATTACTTGTGGATAGGTAAAGTCGTATCGAGCGAGGATTAAAGGTACAAGTTGATATGAGTCTTTATGAATATGGTGTTAGTCATCAATAGTTTTTATGTATACAAGAGTTTTCACCCTCCACCCCTTCCCCAAGGTCGATGGCGCAAGAACCTACCCCCTTTCTCCCCTTCTTTCTCCTCTCCCAAGATATTTTACTAGTCAGCTTTTCTTAAAAACAAAGTAAGCTAAGATAGAATTAGAAAAACCTTAGATCATATAGAATTACACTTGCTGCGGCCTGTTCCATGTTTTCCCCTTGTCCTTTAGTCCCAAAATTCATAAACCTGTCGAAATATGTTCCCCCCAAAAATTCAAAAACCCATCAAAATATGACTCCCTCAACAATTTTTATGGCGCAACTTGCTCTATGGAACCCCCTTTTTGGCTCCGCTGTATGCATATAATATTCAAAAAAAAAAAATTAAAAAGAGAAGACTGCCGTTCGGTATACGACACGAAGAATTCAAATCATTCCTTTTATTTACTAAAAGTACCGACAATGAGTCAGCGTAGTATTTGAAAACACAACGAGCCAATCCTGATGTACACTATGGAGATTGAGTTGTTCTGAATAGGAAGCGTAAGACAAAGGACATAAATTGTTTATTTTGACAGTTGGCTAGTAATGAAGCTGTTTTTATAACAGGCCTAAGTAAGGTACATTGTTAGGAGACAGAGGGAAAGAAAAAGCGTCCGGTAGGCTGGCCCCTCTATCTCGTTAAACAGTGAAAAGGATAAGAAATAGGAATAAGAAAAGGACCAAGAATTGGAAAAGGAATACGAAATAGAAGACAATGTTGTGTAATTAATCTATCGGAGCCAGGTGCCTGGCGCACGTGGCTTCCCACCTGCCATCAGATCTAGCAGCTTCTAACCGCTACCTCTGTCACAGGATTTAGTCCAACGGCAGCTACTGTCATCGCCTCTGCAACTTGGCCCAAGTCCTCTTTCAATATGTAGGCGTAAGTTTATCCTGCAAAAAGATATTATTTTCATGAATACCTAACAACAAGCACAGCCGGATCTACGGGGAGGGAGGGAGAGGGCTTTAGGACTGAAGCTTCCCAAAGTGGTAAAATATAATCATGTTTTATAGAAAAAAAATATTAAAAACTATGTCTTAAAATATTTTTGTTCGTGTAATTACATTTAATAGAACTTCAAGAATGACTTAAATACTATTCCATATAGGTAGCTAATTTCTATCCTTTTTTTTTTCAAATTAATTATCGTTATAAAGGAAGGAGATGGTCAGGGGTGGCGGTCATAAATAGGCTAAATAGTGGCAAAACTATTTCATTAAAAGCCAACGTTTCGACCCGACTTTGCAGGTCTTCTTCAGGGAGGTGTATGCAGCTAGGAGTTTCACTTAGAACTGATTATCGTTATGTATATGGAAAAAAATCTTTCGAGCTGAAGCCCCTCCAAAATTAAATCCTGGACAAATATTCCAAAAAAAAAAATATAATACGAAATTATTTTTCTTGTCGTATTTTTTAAATGTTTTTATTTAAAATATATTAGGCCAAAGGTCACGAATAACGTGCGCCATCATTTTATTTCCATATTTGTCAACGTTTCGGCCTTTCGAGGCATTTTCAGGATTCCATCAAGCACTATTTCGTAAGATATTATTAATATATCATTTTTACATAATTCCTCTGATCATCAATGCTTTATTTCATAGAGTCTTGTATGGATACGTTATAGAGGAACGACAGACTTAATTTCTTCTACAAAAGAAAAATCAAAAAGATATTCCATGAAATAAAGGATCGATCATCAGATAAATTATATAATAATGATATGTTAAACAATTTTTAATAAATAGTGTATGATATAATCTTGAAAATGGCTTGAGAGGTCGAAACGTTGACAAATAAAGAAATAAAATTAAAACGTATGTTATTGGTGATCTGTGGCCACCTGTTAAATAAAAATAAAAACATGCGACATTATATTTTTTTTTACATCAAAATTGTGTGAGATTTATAGAAAAAAAAATTACATTTGACATTGCGTTTTAATTAATTTGGCTTTAGATCCATTTATATTAGTTGTAGACAGTTTCACCATATTTACTTCTTATCATTATTCTTTCTTTTGTTACTAGTCAAACACCCTTTTGTTATTGAATGTAAAAACTGAAGAATATTTTAATCTTGAATCAGTTACGGTATAAAGAGTTTGTTTAAACAAATTATACATCATTCAAGCTACTCGTTCTCTTTGACAGCCATTTGAAACATATATCCAGTTTTAATAATACAAGAAAGATACAAGGACTCCTGTCACAACTATTACCCATACTAGTTCACATTCCTTAAAATTCCCTCGGGAAACTTAAGGACCAAGCAAGAAGAAATATACTTGTATATTGTATATTTTTATATATTGTACTTTGTTTAAAGTTCAAATAAAGGCTGATTATAAAAAAACAACAAGAAAATTAGAGATTATTCCTTTCGTTGAACCTAAGTTTGAATTTAATATCTTCAAGGCTGCAGAATATTTTAAAATAAATATTTGATGTTTATTTGAATAGGTTAGAAGATATAGCCTAGAAAAGCGAAAATACAGACAAGAATATCCAGTTATTATTGAAATTCGTGGTTCCTCCAGTAGAGTTCCACATAGCAGTAGTACCTTTATAATGAATATGAAAGACATTATCCCGAGAAACTCATTCGAAACAACGAAATTATTTAAGAAGGTAAGTTCGCTTCAATAAAAAGAAAATACAAACCTTCAATGGATTAGAGAAAAACCTGGCAATTTTGTCGGCAACCTTACAAGAAATTGGTTCTATACAATTTCTTAAAAAAAGCAAGCAGCAAACACAGCTAATTTGTTGCTGCAACTAAAAGATTTGTTGCTACGTAAACATGAAATAATGTCAGGATATTTTTTTTTTTAAATGAAAGCGATCTTTCGTGTTTAACTAATCCATTGATTTTCAAGCGAAATTGTCAAATCCAGTTAGTAGATTTTATATTATAATCATTTATAAGAGACTAAAAAACTATAATGAATTTATAGGAATTGACTGATAGATTTGCTGGTCAGATAAGAAATAAAGCTTGCTAAATGAAGAAATGAACCGTGAATTTTTAACATACATTGATTTTTTTCTTAATTAATAGCATTAATGGCAGAGTTAAGAGGCTCCCCCTGGCAACCTGACTCGAATCTTCTGATTTCTATTATTTTATATCTTGTAAACTTCTGTTTATCATGTGGTTTGTTTTATACACGTTGGTTTGTTTTATATATATATAAACCCGTGTTTTATACACGGTTCTGGAAGTATTGGATTAATGTTGAATGCGAAAAAGTAATGAAATTCTGTCCCTACTGACAGTAATCCCATACCTCTATCACGGTCAATGGTGCATGAGCCATCTCTGTTCCCTCCCAAGATATTTTATTGCTCTCCTCTCCTTAAAAAACAGTTCAAGCGAAAGCAGAATTAATTTTAAAAAATCGTATATCGTTTACGCATTATACTTGCTGCCTTTTGTTCCATGTCTCCCCCTTGTTTTCTGGTTTGAAACTTATCATTCCGAAAATTCATAACCCCATAGAAATGTGATCCACACAAACGTTTAAAACCCCGTCAAAATGTGCCCCTCTTAAAATGTTTGTTGGTGCAGCTTTCGCTATTAAATCCACTTCTGGGCACTCCTGACTGATGATGAAGATGAATATTGTTCTCATCAAAGATAGAGTAATTAGAGAGTAAGATTATAAAAGTCATATTTGGATGAAAATTCATCCCACGGATGCACTTGAAAATAAAAAATTAATCATAACAGACAAGAATCGAATCGAACTTTCTTCCATACAGTAAGACGTTTAATTATAAAGCTCTCCATTTATGTATTTTATTTTTAATGCGGCAAAATCGTGTGAATGGTTTTTTATAACCCCAAATAATAAATAACTTTTTTTCGATTCGGTAAAGATCCACATGCTGCATTTATAGGTTCCAATAGCTCCTTTCTAGGATCTACGAGTATAGATTATCCTTGCCTTTTTGTTATCTTCATAGTGCAATTAATAGTGATCATAGTGCCAGGATACTTAAATTGTAGTAATTATTCCAGGCCGTATCCAGTCTCTCTATATATCTATGAGGGGAACAGCTCATAACATTTATTTTTTCAGGATTGTAAGAGAAACATAAAATTAAAAGATAATGTGGTTTTAGCAGATCAATATTTATTTTTTATAATGAAATGGCCAAAAAAGTGTCGTGAGAACCGATACTTATCGCAAATCCTTCATTCAGCCAAAATGATTTCCGATAACGATGAGAAAATTCGGAATCACAGTGATATAGAGGACAAAGGGGTACAGTGTCATTGCTACAATTAATTATCCTCGTCCTCATAATGTTGGTGAAGACCTATTAAACAAATGACGCTCCATAAGACTAATTGGTATATGATAGGTTCCGAGAACAAAGATTCCACTGGCTGATCAGTGTAATCACGGGCACATCTTGCGCGTCATATGGCTTAAGTAGGGGCCGCTTGTAATTGATTTCTCATTCCTTTTTTCTTTCCTATTAACTCTGTGCTCTTTCCGGTGTCTCTTTGTTGCTGAGCAATTAAAGCTCCTCTGAATGAATACTGAAACAAACAATATACTTTCTCCGTTATTTGAGTTTACATAATCAATGACTTAGAAGAATAATTATTACAGAATTAATGACAAACTTATCTCTTTTTGTGCAAGCGAACTCTTAAAAGAGAAGGATATCTAAAAAATACAAGTTTATTTCTGTCTTATCTTTTATCTTCATATTAAAAATAAGTCCCTTTCAAAACCATACATTTGACATCATACAACGTTTCAGACTACCATGTACATTTTAATGTTAGATTTTTTCTACAACAAACATAAAAATATTATTAGTATAAAATCTATCAATTATATATAAAAAATTATGCTAAAATATAATGTAACATATTAATAATTAATATCGCAACTTATTTATTTCTAAAACATTTACGATATTTATTTATTTATTAGTTGTACATATTTGTGGCTCACAATAAATTTGCCATCTACCTCGGTGTTCAGCAAATATGATATCAAGGAGAAAAATAACAAATCAAAAAGAAAAAAAAAATAAATATACATTATAACAAATAACAAATACACACACACAAAAGATAATGCAGCAAGTAGCTCAACGCAATAAGTCTCTTGGCCAGCGCCTCAGCAGTCTTCTGGGCGGATTATATGGATTTGTGGCAGTAGATAGAGCTTGAGTAGGTGGATTGGAATTTAGAGTCAGTCTGTCATGAAAATTATTAAAGCGGTCAGTGGCAGTAGCTGCGATGAAAGGAGTGTTAAGATCAGTGTGTAACGTGAGGTTTTCAATTTTCCGAAGGACTTTTGACTGGAATGACTGAATGATTTTTATATTTGATTTCTTTGCTGTTCCCATAGTTCGATCCCATATGTCCATAGTGGTTTAATGAGGACTTTGTAAATAGTTAATTTATTATGTCACAGATAATTTAGAACGTCTGTCAAGTAGCCTAGAAAGAAGTCCGTATCGCTGATTAAGTTCTTTTCTTTTTTGTTTTATGTGGTATGTCCATGTCAGTCGTTTGTCCAAGTGGAGACCCAAATATCGTACAGTTTTTGAAGGTGGTAGAGCAATATTATTAAAGAACACTGGAGGACAAGAGTCATGTTTAAGTGTAATGAAACAAATTGGCTCTTAGACTCGTTCATTTTTATTCTCCACCTTTTAGCCCAACAAGCTATGTCGTCTAGGTGTTCTTGAAGTACCTGAGAAGCCTTAGCTGCATCCTTGTTTGATGTTAATATTGCCGAGTCATCAGCAAATGTAGCCAACAGTGTTTCAGAATGTTGTAGGATGTCTGCACAGTAAATGTTGAAAAGTGTTGGACCCAAGACACTGCCTTGAGGTACTCCAGCTTTTATTTGTTTGATGACAGAAAACTCAGTGCCCATTTTCACACGGAAAATTTTTAGATATGATCGTAAAATTAAGTAATACGTCGGAGGAATGATCGTTTTTAATTTATGTAACAAACCATCGTGCCATATTCTATCAAAAGCCTGACTCATGTCGAGTAAAACGCCAGGACAGTGCAATTTTGATTCTAGCGTGAAAGATATGTAATCTATAAGGCGGTAACATTGCTGAATAGTCGAATGATGCTCTTTGAACCCGTACTGGAAATTTGGAATGACATCAAATAGTCTAAGTGAATTTAAACGCCGAAACAGATTTTTTTCGAATACTTTAGATAGAGAAGGTAGAAGACTAATTGAGTGGTAAGAATTAGGGCGGTCTATAGGCTTATTGGGTTTGTGAAGCATAGATTGAGTATTTCCATAAAATCGGAAAATGTGTCGTTCTATGAATGGAATTGAATATGTTTGTTAAGAATATAATGGCCTTTTTTGGTAAATTCTTTAGAATAAACTTAGTAATGAGATCGAACCCTGGAGTTTTTCGATTTGGTAAACTATTTATAATAATAACGCTAACTTCATTTGGATGTAAATGTTTAGGTGGGAGGGTCACCTCTAAAGGAATATCTAATTGATGTTCTCCCAATTTTGCACTGTGCGAATCTTGCAAATCACTGTGAGGGGTAAATATATTTTCTAAGTGGCATGCGAATAATTCAGCTTTCTGAGCGTCTGACTTTGTCCACGAGCCATCAGGATATCGAATTGGATGCGATGTCTCTTGATGATTCAACAAGCGTTTTGTCATTCGCCAAATAGACGTATTGTTATTATATAAGCTGTTTAGAAGGGTATTAAAATTTTCATTTTTAAATCGTTTGATTTCTTCTCCCATTTCCTTTGTCAGTAGATTAAATTTGGACTTATCTGAAGGATAACGAGTGCGCTGCCACTTCTTACGAGCTTTTCGTTTCTCTTGTAAGAGGTATTTAATTGAATCTGGGATGCTATTTTTCATATATCTTACCCTGGACTGTCTTAATGGACATAAGGAAGAATTCCAAGCCGCTTGTTGTATAGCTTGCGTTAGTGATTGGACTGCATCGTCAACCTCATCTGGAGTCCGCAAGAGGGTGTTCAACGAGATAGATTTTTCTAACGTATCCCTAAAGTTTTTCCAATTAATTTGACCTGGCGTAAGCGTCGGTTGTGGAGATTTCAGAATTGGTTCTAGATCAACCGTAAGTAGTAAAGGAGAGTGATCCGACGAAAGGTCAAACAAATTTTCGATGTCAAAGTGCAGCTGGTTGAGCCCTTTACTAATAAAGAAATCTAAAACATCAGGAATTCTACTAAGATCAGTAGGCCAGTATGTTGGTGAAGGAGGTGAAACATGAGAGCAACTGCTGGAGATCATAGCGTTGTGAAGGGTCCTTCCTCGGGAATTAGTCATTCTGCTGCCCCATATTTGGTTTTTAGAATTAAAGTCACCACCGCATAGGAATCTATGACCTAAATTATAAAATAAAGTATTAAAGGATTGAGAATATAAGGTTTCATTAGGTGGGCAATAGACAGCAGCGACAGACAACTCGAAGGGAAAAACTTTTAGAACAACGGAGTTACTCTGCAGACACTCACTTGCCTCAGAAGAGTTAAAGTAATGATCAATAGACTTTTTAACTAGAATGAGTGTGCCACCTTTAGCACAGTCTGATGGATGGTCAGTCTTGAAAATGTTGTAAGTTGGTATTGAAAATTTAATTTGGCTTCTCAAGTGTGTTTCGGTCAAGAGTGCTACATCTATTTCCTTGTCACTAAGAAATACTTCTAGCTCATTTCTGTGCGCAAGTACGCCATTTGAATTCCATAGAAGAATTTTTAACCTTTTCATGACGTAAGCTTGGGCAGGAGGTGCTGCATGAGGGTGGCAAGTAATGAAATTAGTGGAGTCACAAGGTTTTTAAATTCATTAATGAAGTCAGTTAGTTGTGTTGTGATGTCAGGTTGTTTTGTGTTATGGGGAACAGCATTAGTTAATGATCTATTTTCAGTTGTAGTGATAATTTGTGGAGATGTAGTGTGTGTTGGTATAACGTGAGAATATGATGGCATATTCTAAAACATAAATGAGAAAAGGCTAAAATGGAATAAAACATTACTAATTGCAAACATAACCTTTTGTTTGTCGTCATTTAGTGAATATCACCAATCTCTTAAATAACAAATTCCATGATTTCAAATTATCTTACTGGTTTCGAATATCTGCGTAAGGATACCTTTATTTGTTCCATAAATAAAGTTATTTTTATTAACTAAAAATTAAAAATTGTACTTGTACAGTATTCTCAAAAGGATTTGTCCTGCATCGGTTGGATGTCATTCGGGCATGTATTTCAATTATGGAAAATACAGTGCGCTGGAGTAAAGGACTGTTCCAAAGTTCCTTTAATAAATATTTTTTTACTGTATGAGAAGAAAGGAACCACAACTACTAAGATGTATGGAGAAGCATAATGTTTGGAGTTGCTATCCAAAATGAAGCATTTTCTATTTTACCATATTCAGTTATAAAGCGATATTATGAAGGGAATTTATTACGGTTGCATGCGAAATTTTGCGAAAATCCTGGAGTAAGAGTATGCACTGAAGCAGTGATGAACAGACTGACAATTCCCCTGCAATATAAAAAAAATAATGTTATAGTTTTTTTAAAATGTTTTTATTTAATTCAATGCATAAATCCCACTATAAGAAAATTAAATTGAACCTAAGGTTCGCTGAGCCTCTTGTTATCAGCATAAAGTCATTTTTCAACCAAGGCATTCAAAATACCGCCCAGGTATGGCTAGAAGCGGGATCACGGAAAGAATGGCCTACTCTAGTACCTTACACTAACATTAGTACGAACCGATATGTTGGGGCTGAGTATTAATAGCCACTTCTCACGCCTGAGGTTGGATTGCTAGGCGGCCCTGGGTACGCCGACGAGGAAGAGCCACAAGTTGGTATCCTCAGTTTGTGGTTTGCAGTTATGCCTCGCCCATAAGTAAACACCATGCGAAGGTACATCACCTGCTCCTCACCCTGGCCTGGTTCTCAGGGCACCGTGAGAACTCTCACCAACTTGACGTAATCTTCTCCTCCTTACTCCAATTATCCATACAAATCCATGACATGTGATGTCCCTCGTTACCGAAGTAATTACCATTCCTCAAACCCGGTCCTTGATTGGCCCGCTGGAAAGATTTCGTTTTAGCGCACGGAATTCACTTTGAAGACATGACAGATGACGGTATTTTCTTCAACACCTTCGCAATTAATGACACTTGAGTCTGCATGTTTAGCTCCACGAAAGATATCTGTCAGTACACCTACCCTTATGAAAACAATTATGTTTTTTTTTTAATACTGAAATTAGAGAAGATCATATATTGAACTATGTATCCACAATGAAATTTATTTTAAACGAGTTATGTACAAAAAAATTGAAAATTGTTATTTAAATATAGATGTGTTCAGTTATACAGTCAATATCAAAATTCTTTACTCAGAAGAAAGCTATAACTTATAGTTTAATAATCAACTATAATAAAACATCAATTAATGATATGCTGTTATATTTTGAATTCAGTATTGTCTCTGATTTTTTTTTAAGTAATTCTTAATGGCGTCAAATAATGCCAATGCAACCGATGCCACGTATTTAGTCGCAAAGCTCAACATAAAATTCAGGTTGATTAAATATAATATTTGTTTATAACAATTAATTTTCATTATACTGTTTTATGGGATATATATATATATATATATATATATATATATATATATATATATATATATATATATAGACATATATGTGAAAAAAGAAAAAATTAATTTTCCAACTTCTGTCGAAAATTGGTCCAATCTTTATAAAAACTTTTGTAGCTCTTAGGTCTGCTATCGCACCTATATATATATATATATATATATATATATATATATATATATATATGTATATATTTCCCTCTACTAACGGATATGCTGTATATATATATATATATGTATATACAACTAGTTCTGCCATAAATACTGTTACAAATGTTGAACTTTGTTTACATCCTTGGATATTATTTAAATAATCCTTACCTCTATCAGTTTATTTTCTTTACATGTTAGGATAATATTCCCAATTAGTTTGTATTTTTCTTT
This sequence comes from Nezara viridula, assembly GCA_928085145.1. Taxonomy (NCBI): domain Eukaryota; kingdom Metazoa; phylum Arthropoda; class Insecta; order Hemiptera; family Pentatomidae; genus Nezara; species Nezara viridula. The sequence goes on along the minus strand of OV725079.1, from coordinate 73,103,644 downwards.
CGCTCAATTAACATGGAGTGAGTTGATAAAGAAAACGGAATAGCTGTGTTCACCTTACCCAAAGTTGGAAAATGTAGGTCAAATATTATCAACACTTTGAAACCTTTGGGTTTCAGCCATATGATCGTGTACCGCACTATAAATATAATGTATATAGTCCCTATCTGTATGTGATAAACCTTGACTCCGCACTGTGAGAACGGCAAATTCAGTGATTGCAGTGGCTGCTCGAATCAGAAAAAATCCTATTCGAAAAAACAAATCATGACCCGGGAAAGGAGAATCTCTGTTAGATCAATGTCTCGCGTAACAAAAGGTGACCTTAGAGTGGATGCATTTCGAAGAATGGCAGGGCAAAGGCTAACCACTTCCCTAAAAAAATAGAGTGGATAGATGCAAAGTGCTAACGACCAATGGTCTTCATCGAAAGATTTTGTTTAGCGATGAGAAAATTTTTATAATCGAAGAAAAATTTGATCACCAAGATGATCGTGTGAACACACACAGCTCTAAATAAGCCTAGGAAGTCATTGGAAGACTGGAAAGAGGTCATCACACTTCCTCAGTGATGGTTTGGTGAGAAGTTTGTTTTGATGGCACCACATTTTTTGTGAAAAAAGGAGTTAAAACAGCCGCTAAAAACTATTAGGATGATATTTTGGAACCTGTTGTCAAGCCTCTAGATGATACTCTGTTTGCTGGAAGTCATTGGGTTTTCCAGTGGTCTGAACCCTCTAGATTATCGGCTTTGGTCCGAGAACTGGAGAGGATGGCATAGTAGCTCATCCTGACTTGGAAAGCCTCAAACAATCTCTGGCCCGAGCAGTTGAGCGCTCCTCAAGAAGTGTTGTATGCTGCTATTGATGACTGGCCAGGGAGATTACAATCTGCCTGTGTCGAGGCAAAAGGGGAACATTTTAAATTTTTTTTTTTTTTGTTTTACTCTCTATAGATATACATTTCATTTTCTAATAAAGTTTTTGAAAGAATTAATTTTCCTGTGGAAATTTGTATATATTTCCTTGCAACAATATTTATGACAGGACTAGGTATATATGCATATATTTGATCGGCACAAAAGTAGAACATTTAAGTTCTGTGTCTTTCAAGTGTCATATTTTTTGTTGAATAGGAATTGATAATTAAAGGAACATTCAATTTAAGTAATTAACAATTGCTTCAATGTAAACTAGACAAAATTTACTTCAAACGATAATAGAATTTGTCATTATTAAAACCATTTAAAGAGGACCTTTTAGGGGCTAAACTAAGTTCAGTTTTAAAAAAAATTATAACTTATTCACGATATTTTTTTATCGCTCTCCGAATATGCTAAAAATTCTCCATTTTTAGTAAAAAAAAAACTCGTTTAATAAGTTTTAAGTCCATATTAATTAAGTTGAGGTTTATGAGAGAAAAAGTTGGGGTTCATCTCTATTTGTTTAAAAAAAATTATATAATTTTACATCCTGTCACCTAAAAGTACCCTGTTGTTAGCTAAAATTACCACAATAAATTATTGTAAAGCTTTTATTTCATGTTTTCCATGCTCTGAGGTGTATAATAATAAATATAAATTCATAAACACAGTTTTTATTTTTTTTTTAAATGTTAAAAATGATGATATGTTGATAATTTATCATCTAAAGTGAAGGTGAAACGGTGTGTATTATGTTTATTATAATAAATTCTAGGTCGTAGAAAAGCCAGAAATTAATACTTTTCAATAATTTATTGTAATCATTTTTACTGAAAACGTCAGTACTTTTAGCTGACCCGGATATTAAATCACATTATTTTTTTACACAACTTTGGAGATGAATCTCGACTTTACCCCTAATAAACCACAACTTATTTAATATGAACTTACGGGACACTCTGTTTACGAGAAAACCTGTAATAGACGTATAATGTGTGTGTGAACTAGGAAGCGATAACTAAAAACCTATTTAACTTAAGTAGTTAACAATTATTTCACTGTAAATTAGGCAAAATTTACTTCGAATGAAGATAGAATTTCTCCTTGTTAAAACCATTTAAGAAGACTTACGAGCTGCTAAACTAAGCTAAATTCGCTTTAAAAAAAAACAACATATTACTTGCGATTTTTTTTTTTTTTTATCGTCTTTCAATTATACTACTGATAACCTGCTTTTAGAAAAACTTTCTCATTTAATAAGCTTTATGCCCATAACTTTTAAATTAAAGTTTATTCGGGAAAAACTTTATATTCATTTCGAATTGTGTAACCAATGATGTTATTTCATATCCTGCGCATGTTTTTTTCAGCAAAAATAGCTAAAATAAATTGTATCATTTTATATCTTGTTTTTCCATGATTTGGATGCATTATGATAAACATAATTGCCTAAATATAATTTTTGGTTCTAAAAAAAAAAATTAAAAATAATGATTTTTCATGTAAAGTGGTTGTAAAACGTGCTAACATCTCTACTGTAGCAAGCGATCCGTAATTATAAATGACAAAATAAATGTTTGTGTTCCGAAAATTAACGTTTTCATGAAAATAATTGAACGATCTGCAGATTTCTTTATTTTAAACGTAATTGTTTTATTATTATTATTTTATGATATTTACAACTGTATAAAAACAAATATATCTAGTAAATCGTTAATATGGATATGTTGACATGAAACACATATTGAGAAACGGAACCATCTGTTTTTCAGACGCCCCTGAGGGTTATAAGGAATTGGATATCAAGCAAAGCTAGCAACAAGATGGTTGGGATGGTTATGAAGTTTATTATGGAAGGATAGATATCTGGATTGGGTCAAATCTGATACATAATCAACATTAAGGTCATTGTGGATGATTTTATTTGTAATAAAGTAAGGAGCATTGAGGATTTTACGAAGGATTTTGGATTGTAAGGATTGGATACAAGAGGAAGTTGAAGGTTTGGTGGAGCCCCATAGCTCAACTCGGTAAGTCCGAATAAGCCTTATTATAGTCACGTATATGAGTCTTTTGTAATTAATCGGAAGGTTAGAGAGTTTGTCTAGTTAGTGTTGAAGTAGTCGGAAACGTCGAGCTGATTTCTTGTCGTTTCAGTCTGATATGAGGATTCCAAGTTAGACTTCTGTCCAGGTGTAGTCCTGGGTAACGGATTTGTTCAACAGGAATAAGCAAGGTATTGTTAAAGGATACTGAAGGACAGGAAGTCATAAACATTGGTCCGATTTTCGGTAGAAAAGTAAGAAATGTAAGTTGTCTTTAAGTATGTAACGTTTTTGTTGAATAAAAAGCGAAAATTAAAGACATATTTCATTTAAGTAATTGTCAATTGCTTCACTGTAAACTAGAAAATTTACTTTAAATGGAAACAGGGTTTGTCATTATTACAACCATTTAAAGAGGACTTTTCAGCGGTTAAACTTAGATTCGTTTTAAAAAACAAAAATGTTACTCACGATCATCCAACTATACTACAGATAACCCACTTTTAGAAAAACTTTTCATTTAATAAGTGCATTAATTAAGTTATGGGTATGGGTTATTAGGGAAAAGCTATATATATATATAGTTGGAGAACTAGTAGTTTAAATTTTATTAAAGTAAATTTTAAAAAATTAATTTTCTTTTTAATTTACTACATATTTTCAATTAAATAAAAATTAATAGTGAGGCTAATATTTATTCTGATTACTAATATAATAGATACATGACAAAAATGTACCGAAAATTATATTCTAGATGAATAATTATAATTTTATGAAATTAAATTTTTTATTTTTAACAATTTTATTAATTGTTATAGACCTTTAAATATTTTTATTGGACAAAATGGTAGTCTAATCACTAATACTTTAGGCGATTGAATAAGTTTTTTCATGTAATTTTGTACTTGAGTCTACGAAAATATTGGTAAACGATTAGGAATCTTAGGAAGCTGGCGAATGATTATGAATTTAAAGATGAAACTCCGATCATCCCAAAATAAAAATTTAATTTTTCTCTTTAATTTAAGATGTAGTAAATGCTTCTTTGACTGAATGACTTCAGTTTTTAACGAGTCATGTCAAAAATTATATTATTTCTTAAACTTTGATGCGATTGTTTATATGAATGATGATACTTTGAACAAACTAACGATTCGAAATTTACTTGGAGCGATAAGGAATAAATGGAAATAAATGATTCAGAGTTATATAATAAATTGTTAATTTTAAAAGACAAATATCTTAAACGTAAAAAAAAATGAAAGAATAAAGCTCTCCAAGATTAAATCGTGATTTCCTTACTGCAAGAGAAGTTAGCACAACTTGCAAAAATATATCTATAAAAACAAAATAAGGGAAAATTTTGAGTTAGATTAATTATATTAGATAAATTTCTCTCTGCACTAATTAGAAAAGTAAAATTTTAATATAGTTTTGTAAGTAACGATTTATCGTGTTCGCATATTGTCATTGCATTTTCCTGTATATCCTTTCAAATACATTTTAAAAAATTCTCAATAAAATTGTAGTTAGGTTCATATTAATTTTACAAACTGTTATTTTATTTAAATATGGACGTTAGAAATTAAAACAGTTTGCATTAAAACAAATTTGTGCACTGATTATATTGCGTGGGCTTTCGTCTGGACTGGGTGTTCAGGATAATGTTTATAATAAAATATAATCAGAGTGCTCGTACAATAAATTAAGGTATTTTTCTAAATTTCTATTCTTATCGCACCCTCACAGATTTTCGAACTGAAAGAAGTGAAGAACACCTGGAAAATAATTTAGAACTGTTCTTTAAAGATATACTGTTTCAAAACGGAACTGTTAGTGGGGAAATGGGAGGGCTTAGTACTTAGACTGTAGAGCTTAAACTGTAGCTTAATTTTAGTTAGGATGTTTCCACACGTTTTCGGTTACACTATGTAACTGTTACTTTGGTCCAGTACTAATTTAGACGAGTTGTTATTATGTGTAATTAGTGTTTGAATAACAAACTGAGCTATTTCTCAAAGAAGAAGATATATTTGTAATAATTCTTCAAGTCATTTGGATCAAGAGGACAATACTAAGGTTTTATATCTAATGAGGATTTAATAGTATTTCATTTCGTTGTCGAATAAGATGTTTGTACATCAATTTATTTAAAACTGGTTGCACGCCCAAATATTAAAAAATGATCCTGGGAAATTTGTCGTTTAAATAAGCAAGAAGGTAAGGAGATAAATTGGTGATATCGGAATGAAAAGGAGGGGAAAGAACAGTTTGTGTTACTCTCGGAAAAAGGAAAAAAAAAAAAAAACAACACTGGAAGCATTCATTGCAGGAGTGTTGGAGTAAATATTGACCAAGTAATCGGCCCCCTCCCCTTATAGAACATTTACATTGTAACCGTTAGTTATCAATACTGGATTCAGTCCCCTCTATCGATTCCAATCTCCATTACTAAAATATTTAAATTGTAATTCTTTATACTACTATCTACCTTCATTGCTTCCTGGAAAAACGAAACCTCTGGTGCCGAAGGATGAAAATCAGACAATATAAGATAGTCTTAATGAGGAATGTACTTGTCCATTAGTCACTTGAGTTTGTGAGTCATTAGAGCACGTTAACAATGTATTAATAAGATTGGTTTTAATTATCGATTTGAGTTAAGTTAATTAATTTAACTCTCGTCAACGTGCATTGTAACCTACTCCAATCAATAGACCATTGCTGCTAAATAGCAGAGATGAACAAATGCTACTTTGAGTACGGAGTGCCAAGTATGTTACTCAAATTGAATCACTATTTGGAATTCAATCACTATTTCAGTTAATCGTTTGAATCAACTGAAGTAGTAATTAAATTCATTGATACTCATAATAAGTCAGTATTTGAGTAAAATACTTGGTGCTCAGTACATAGAGTGGCATATTCCCGTCTCTGCTAAATAGGTATGGTAACTGGAAGGAATATCCTTATTTAAGAGAAACAAAACAACGATGAATTTATATCTGAAATAAATAATTGTACAAATACATATTATATATAGTTTTTTATTTTACTGTTAGCATTACAGACCGTAGATCGTTTGCAACTTTAACCAGCTTTTTCCATCTCTGCATATCATCCTTGTTAATTGATTTATCCATCTGGTTTTTTGGCCTACCACGAGATCTCTCGCCTATAGAGGCTTTCATTATTGTGTTAGTTATTTATTGGTCTTTCTCCTTCATGCGTTACAACTTTGATCCCAGATCCCGCCCGTAATCATGCGAAGGATTTTTCTATCTTTATCTTCATAAAGACCTTAAGGCGTTAAACTGCCTCACATAATGAACGTTATTGTACAATTTTATTTTAATTCAAAGGATTATTAAGTGGTGTGATTCACTCTCCTAAAAAATTCAATCTTTTTAAATAACTGACTGAATTTATGAACAATATGGAAACATCTGTTAGGACTTACCTGCTGCTGTTTTCTATGAATCTACTTACTTGCTTATCTTGATGCTTTGACTAGCCAACTCGTATTTCCAAATATCCATCGATCGGAACGTCGCACAAGCTCTTGGAGGGGGGATACAAGACGACCTGTTGAGCAGCGGGTAGGGACGTTTTACGAAGATAGGTTTTGAAGTAATTAGTTTCTACCCGAGTGACTTTAAGAGCCAAAGCTGTCATGTGATGCGGGCGTGTGCCCGGCCGAAGCCGTTGGAACAACAGATGCACCCACAGCATATGTTCTACCTCACCTACTGCTACCCGACTTTTGTTTTCACTGCCTCGTATATATTTTTATAGGACTCCTATTCTTTATCTGATCGTCGTATTTCTGCGTATTCTTTTAAATCCTTATAGCCACGTAAGTAGTGTTCCACAAAATCGGCCTTGGTCTTGCATTTTGCCAAGACTAAGGCCGCCTAACTGTTGCAACATCAAGACCTGGACTGGTAAAAAAAATCGATTTTTTAAAATAAAAATTAAGGCAAAATAGCTAATAATACTCGACAATCTTAGTTACTATATGCTAACAATTTGTATAACCAATATATTTTTACATTTAACTCCTCTTATTTTTCATCCGGTCTTAGTTACATTTCTCATATCTAAAAAAATACAGAAATATCTCTATTGTAATAACCTAATAAGTAACTGCAAGACTGTTATAGACTCTTGCGCCAGACCAAGACCATGACCAAGACTGAGTTTGCAAGACCTGGGACTCGTCTCGCATTTGGGCAACACTATACATAAGTAACCATTTCAAATCGAAGGAATAATATTTTATGTCACAAACTTAATGAGCATAGATTCCATAAACCTTTTTTGCATGTCAGAGACAAAGATATCACACTGATATATCTCAACCATTTGAGTTTCTGACGTAAATATCTGAACCCGATTCATAAGTCTCTTTTTTAATCCATTTAGGCACAATTTATTTTTTTGAAATAAATCGGGTTTAACAACTATCCAAAATGAATCCAGATATAGTAAATCTTTTAATAACTATGTTTAATTTAAATAAATTACTTAGCTAATTCTTAACATCATATCCGAATAACGTAAATCTATTATTATACTTAACCATTTATCATGGTATGTTAGAATATTATAAATTATTATACAATGCATAAGAATGTTTATATATTTATATAATTATATAAGTCCACGAGCACTGAATATTATTATTTCTGTCTATAAATACAAGCATATCTCATAACAGGTTGAATAACGATACAAAAATAAAATTTTGGAAACAGGTTTCATAAAATAAAATTGACAGAAAGACGTGTTTCATCGAATCAACGTCATTGTATAATATAAGCAAAAGGTTGATGGGCAGGATAATTCTCTTGAATACGTTCAGTGCTCAAAACACGTCCTGATGATGATCAACATGTTTGGGTTGAAACGTCGGCACTAATAAAAACTTTATAATTACTTATAAATAATGCAGCGACTAACTTCCTCCAATAATACAAACAATTTAATTCTATATAAAAATAATTCCAATTATGTTGCCTTTCATGTGAAATTGTTTGATTTGCATCGTTTCGCCGAACGAACGATATCGAATCATCTCTGTTTACAATAACAATAAATATTATTGTGATGAAAAATTGCTCTATTGCTAATATATCAAAACATCGTAATCTTATACAACAATTAAAATCCAATCAGTTTTTTTGTAATTTTTCAAGATCTTTATATTTTTTTAGTGTCTCGACTAAGCGGTGGGATATATTAAAGCAATGTACTAATATTAAGTTTGACCGTCTTTTATATATTCGGTGAAGAACAGTGGAGTTTGGACTGTGTACAACCATAAGTGTGTGCTACAAACTTGTTTTCGAATATTGACGGGAGAACCAAACGTTCCAAAAATTAAAATCCAAGGTAAGGATATGTAATTGTAATAGCCTTGCTCCAATGCCACACCGAGATCAATTCATTTACATAACATTAATATTGATAAATCGATTTAGGCACAATCCGAAATTGCTGGTTCTAGAGTTTAATCTGTGTCATAGCTTTAAAATGCTAAATTTCATTGAGTCAATTTGTTTTCCAAAACATTACCTAATTACTTTAACGTTACCACGTCAATACTACGTAATTATAAAAAAAAATTCTTCACTTTACATGAAAGGAAATAAAACATACTATATTACAAAAGGTTTCCCGAAAATTCGAGAAAATTAATTTTTAAAAGTTTTTCTATGTATATATTGCATTTCATATAAAAATATTTATAAATTGTAATAAGAATACACTGAAATAAAATTGTCCGTCTTGCCTCCCTCTAACAAGAGATTTTTAATATTATTAGAACGCCTTACCTGTAATCCTCATACTAGACTTAATAGACAAGAAACTGCCAACAGATTCCGACTACTACAATATTTGACAACCGCTCTAAACTTACAATATTCTACAAAAAACTCATTTAAACTACCATCATCAGCCCCATTTGGACATATGGTATTGAGTTTTGGGGCTCTACAAAAATATCAAATTCTTCCCGTATACAATCCTTACCATCCAAAATCCTCCATAAATTCTAAATGCTCCTTATCATGTAACAAATAAAATTATCCATAAAGACCTCAACATTCCGCTTGTGGAAGACTTGGCCCAAACTAGATACACCTCTTTTAATTCTAAACTCTTTGGTCGCCCCAATCCTCTAGTTCGTAACCTTTCATCCAATACGATTCATGACAACCCTCCGAGACGTCTGAAAAGAAGATGGCCAAGGGACCTCCTAAATTAATTTATCTTAGAAGTGTTACCAATGGATAGCTTCTTCACAAGTACCTTCATGTTATATATTCCTATAGCAGATTTTCTGGTTGCATATAGGTTTACAGTTATAAATTTCATTAAAATAATAAATAAAAAAATATTACTAGTAATCGTATTCAAATATTCGTGTTACTTATCTTACCGAGTATCCGTATGAACTCGATTAGTCTGGCTAATGACAGTTTCAGAACAAACTACTTTAATAAAATATGTTTATATTTATCTCTATCATTTCAAATACTTGAAAAGTGGCTTGTAAAGTTTTAGGAATGTTGGACAACCCATAATACTCACCGCCTATTCAGAAGGGAGCCGCGATATATCTGTAGCAGCTATAAATGAAGGGATAAGAACTTGGAATGAGATAATATATATTTTTTTTCTTGTTAACCCTAATGAAAGGAAGAAAAGAAATATGACTAAAATTAAATGAAGAAATTGCCTTTGAATTTATCAAATACAGTAAACAAATGAATAGAATTAAGGTATAGTAGAGATAGACAAAAAATGAAAGTTTTATATGCAAGTTAAAGTGAAAAATGAGCCTATGTATGTTTCACCAAGCATCTCAATCAAAAATACATATATTATTATCCTTTATTGTAATATATCTTAACATGGCTCTCCAAACTTTCTCGAAAGGCAACAACTCTTCCAATTCGTCTCGAATGCCAAGATCTATTGGAAGCCATTAACCAGATGGATGCCAGCCCACATTGCATATGTTTTGTGTAAACTCGTCTCATAGTTAAATGGCTAAGAATATCTGGCACCTTTCAAATAAATATATACATATGTTTTATCCACAGAGATAATTCAATCCATATCCATTACACATGTTTGGACAAAGAAATAAAAAAATAACATGTTCTTTTCAACTGAAAATAGCAATAAAAAATCCCATTCAAAATTGCCTCTAATAATTGGCTGAACTGAAGGTTGAAGTAAATGGAGGCCCTAACTCTACACGAGTTAAATAGATGTTAATATATTTAATCTTATATATAGTATAATATATTACATAATATATTATATAATATATAATATGATATATAATGTATAATATATTACATAATAATATAATATATTATAAAATTATTATATATTATATATGTTATCTAATGTATAATCCTTTTGTTATTATGACTAATTTTATATTTTTTTCAATAACAAATGAGAAAAAATTAAAGGACTAAAGTAATTATGATAAAATTAGCCAATGATTTCTTTATAAATCTTGATAACAATTATTTTTATAATAATTATATTTGAAATAATTATTATGGTTGGTAAATCTCATAGGAACAATAGTGGTGTTCACGTGTACTAAAAATAATCCACATAATTGCTTCGAAATGTTGACCTGTAAAATAAAAATTATCAAAATGATTGACTCTTGATTATTTATAGCTCGCTATGATTGGCATTATAAATATGTGAATCTGCATGCCAAATGTATCGGGAAAAAAATCAATTATTTCGGTTTTGCATAATTTGGAATATACGTTGTAAACAGCCAAAAACGAATTTGCATTGGCTATTGAATGTAAATTCGACTCGATTCTAAAGGGCTTCTAATGACGATATGGCCCCGCTTTCTGCAGAATATTGCAAGTTCACAATGAATGTTAGCATGAATCTAAATATTGACAATTCATTTTGAGAGGAGGTCATTTAAATTCGGATAGAAAACAATATCCGGAAACAAAATAGAATAAATCAGGAAAAATGACCAGATACATGATATATACCAAGCCAATAGGTACATTTAATTTTATTAAATAAAACAAAATACAAAATCAAATCAAATAACAATTTTATCAATAATCTATTTATTTTCTAACTAAGATATCATGGCGGAGCTAAATCGCGGCATTCTATTTCATCATCCCCTGCTATAAGACAATATTACAACTTCTGATGATTGAAAAAATCGTAAACCTTTGTAAAACGGAAAATTACACCTTTAAGCTTAAACGTATTTTTAAAAATATAAGAAAACTAAATGGCCTAGGGGACCCGAAGTCTTGATACCGATTATCCTAACAAAATAACTAATCTACAAAACCCACTCCGGTAAAAAACAATTTCTCAAGATCGGAGTTGACAACGCATCGGCCAATGTTAAGGAAGCTTGTATTCTAGGTAGGTATTCTAAAAAGGCAGTGTCGATCTTAGGGTCGTGCAGTTGCCTGGGGGCGCCCACCACATGTCAGAAATTAAAAATAAATAAAAAATCCTATATTTAATTAAAGTATAAGAATAATTAATTTTCCTTAATTTATTCCTTATATATTCCTTAATTTTCCTTAATTAATTCCTATATTTAATTAAAGTATAAGAATAATTAATTTTATCCTATTAATAGAGAAACTGAATAAGAGACATATTCAATAATATAAAATTTAAAATATTACTTAATAGACAACAGCTTAAGAAATAAATTTTTTAAAAAGTTTTTGAGGGAGGCACATTTTCAGAGGGTGTGCATTTTTGGCACATGGTGTGAAAGCACACAGGATAAAACTTAAAGCTTTCGGCACCAACAAGGAAACTTTAAAATGTACTTGGTCCAACAATTTCGGTCATGTTAAGTATATATATGTGAAACAGGATCTTTCCTTTATTTTCATAATAAACCGAGAAAATGTAATAATATCTGCCAGTTTTCAGCACCCAGAAGTACTGGTTTTCGGCACCCCTAATCCAACTTTCAACAACCTAAATAATTAATTCTGGCAGCCTTCATAATTTAAGAACTACAACAATATTGTGCAGGGATGTCTGCTACGTAACAAAAACTTAAGACACGTCCTTCCTTGGCGGCATCTAAATCACTGAAACTAAATAAATAGTGAGAGATGCTAGAATGTGCTTGAACAGGAGAGATCCCTGCTTCAAATGAGCGCCTTTTATCTGCTCTAGAACTTATCCAACGCTTAATTTCTTCAATTAATGCAGTGTGTGCCGAAAATTGGGGGGTTTTACTTAGTGTTGCTCGAATTCGAGACCGGGACGAGTCTTGCAAACTCAGCATTGGTCTAGGTCTTGGTCTTGCGTAAGATTTTCGCAGTTAAATATTAGCTTATTACTATAAAAATATTATTGTAATTTTTTAGACAAGAGAAATCTAACTAAGCCGAATGAAAAATTAGAAGAGTTAAATGCAAAAGTATATTCGTTATACCAATTCTTTACACATAGTAACTATAATTGTCAAGTATTTATAACTATTTTGCCTAAATTTTAATTCAAAAATCGATCTTTTTACCAGTCATGGTCTTGGTCTTGCAAGAGTTAGGTGGCCAGGGCAAGACCAAACCGATTTTGGGCAACACTAGTTTTACCCTATTTATGGGATTTTTGGATAAATTTTTGGATGCTACAATATATCTGTTTTTTGTTTTTTTTTAGATTTTAATTAAAGATAACTTTCAAACCAAGAAACAATGGAAATATTAAACTAAAAGTTTTATAATTTTGCGATCAATGGCACCGTTTTTAAGAAAAAGAAAGTAATAAATTTTGGGTATTTGGGATAAATTTGGTAGAAGACATTTATCATCGCACTTCGATCGCACATGTACCATCTTGGTGGAGAGATGGCTACCATAAAGCGATTCATTTGTTAACATTTCCGACTTTACAGAAACATTTTATTCGCCACGATGCTATCACTGACTGCGGGTGAACGTCACGCAGTTCAGCGTTGTTTAGCGGTCTAACTGTTGCTGTATACTTATCCTTCTTCCGTTCCAATATTCTACGCAATAATTTATTTTCAAAAACTTGAAGGCATATCCTTAACTTGAGTTACTACATTTTGTATAAAGAATAGTAGAAAGGATGGAAAAATTGTAAATTCTAATATTGGTTTTTCTGTAGACAAAGCTAAAAGTAAATAATTTTATAACTGTGAAATAATATGTTTTACACGAATATTAAAATTTTGGTTTAATTTACATCGAAACTTATTTTAAAAAGCTTTCTAGAGAGAAATCTCGTTTTAAAAAAATTCAAGACATGATTTACAGACTATTCTCAAATAGTCAATAACTTCAATGTTTATAATATCATCGACCAGGGCGGCGTGGGTCGGATTGAGGGCAAAACTTGAAGCCAGTGCAACATCAATTTTAAAAATTTAAATTCTAACAAACCAGTTGGAGATTTGGGTCCGATTTTTGTAGAGAAGTCATAATTCACAAAACGTTCTAAAAAATTCAGCTCCATCAAAAATGTAATTACCTACTTTTTTAATATAAAACGACAATTATAATTTCTCAATTTCGTAAAGAAAATGTATTGTTATTGGAGAGGATTAAAAGGCTTTACAATTTTTTTTTTTTTTTTGCAACTTACCCTAAACCACTAAGTTTTTATTCTATAATTAAAAATTGGACATAGCAAAGCCAAGAGGAAAAATAATATTTAATATTACAAACTTCGAGATCTCTCCAAAATCAGCCCATCTTCCTAAAGGTGAGTATACCGAAATTAAACAACTTTTTTGAAATCCTCAAAGTGGTATCTGGAAAATTCATTTTATCCAGTATTTATAAAAATTGTTTACTTTTAATCATTTACTTTGGCGGAAATTCTTTGTAGATTTCTAAAATGGCAACATAAGTTGAGAAATGTTCAGTTAAATAAGAGGAATTTAGATTGTACTGAGAAAACATCTTTTTCTTGGAAAACTCTTTTAAAATCTCGAAAACGGATTGAGATTTGAATAACCGGTTGCCTATAGTGAGCTACGTTTTTATATTCTATAATCTCCTAAATTACTGACATTTTCTCACTGGAAATGTCCTGTATATGTAGCTATATTCATCAAGTTATAAGATAAAATTCATTATGAGCAATAATAATACAATCAGACAAAGCTCTACGAAAACAAAAAAAAAAAAACAATCTGCTAGATATTCACTAGGAGAAAAAAATCATGAAAAAGCTTGAGAAGCCTCATATTGAACAAACCTGTTAACAAGGAAAATTGGATTTTGTCTTAGGTCACTCCTACTCACTACATTAGAGATTCCAAGTTAAAAATAATTCGGCAACTCAATCACTTATTGAATATCAGTCGATTTTAAAATAGAAATTATAGGCTGAGAAGAAGATTTTCATCGTTTTGCAACATTTGCAACAAAAGTAATTCCAGTAGATAGACCTCTTCTTAGCTAAAACAATGTTTGGGGCAGTTGTATTTGTTAGGAAACAACAATGTGAAGATATTTTCGAAAACTATAACTACTTAAAATAAATTAGATGTTAGTTAATTGAGCGTCATTTATTTCTGCTAATGCAAGTAGAACATTTTTAAAAAGTTTTATTATGAAAAAGAAATTCTATTGATTTTTTTTCTGGTTTCTAGTAATAAGTAAGTTTTTTTTTTTGTTATAACTGATACAAAAATATTCAATTATTGTAATTAAAGCTACTACAAAACTAGGACTTCAATTCTAAATTAATTAATCCTATTCACATTTTTTTAAAGATTAAAAACACCGAACTTCCAGTTCTTGTCTCGACATCCGAACGATAGCCCTGATGATGACCCATTGTTTAGGTCGAAATGTCGGCAATAAATATTATCGTGATTGAAATTCCGAACTATTTTCTTTCATTCTCATAATTGATAAGTCGAGTATTTACTCATCTCTAATATTCCATTATATTCGAAATACTCGATATACTATATGTACCGATAATTTTGTTCGGTATTTATCCTCCCTACTAGTTTCAAAAATTAAAAATAGATTATTTTTTCGACACAATATGTATACAGTGCCCGGCATTATGGTGGAGCCTCCGTGGCAATGGTCCCGGGGGAGCGACCTAGATAGGCGCCCTTTGGAACTTGTTAGAAATAAAAAATAATAAATAGAAAACTTATAGGAATAATTAATTTTAACCTATTAATAAAGCAACCGTATTTGAGAAATGCTGTATGGAATAAAATTCTAATACTACATAATACAAAACGGCTTAAGAAATAAACTATTTTTTTTTTTTGGAGGGAGATGTCATTATTGCCCGAGGGCGCCTAATATCACTGGCCTGTATGTATATATAAAATACATAATTAGATCGATATTTTTGTTGGCGATAATTACATTCCTAGCTCAATTGTTGGCCAGAATGTGTGAATTTTATTTCATTGTAGAACTGTCGAAAGAATCTGTAACTTCACACTCTTACTAGAATAGATTGATAAACAAATCAGAATAAATCCTTTTTGTATAATTATAATAAATAGTACGTAAAAGTGTAGTCAATAAATAATCAAATGAAGTTTATAATGCTAAAGTAAAGGACATGACGAAATTGTGGTAAATATTATATCTTTTTACATAATAAATCCGTTGGTACTGCAAAATCTAATTTTTGTATACTATTTTCTAAAATTTTGTAAAAATATATTTTATCTAAATAATTCTAAAATTCTAATTAAATCCAATATCATAACTCTAGTTACCTAGTTAAAAACAAATTAAATTAAAAATCGTATGTTCTGAATAAGTATTGCACTTTTTTTAAGAAATTGAATTGTATCATCATTTTTAAACACAATATTTTGATTAAATTATTAACAATTTTTATATTAATCAGTCTTAAAATAGAGGAAACTAGAAACAGTACAGTAGAACAAAAAAAGTAGACACCTAAACAAAGTTCTTGTAGATAGCGAATGAACAATTCTAACCGATAACTGTTTAGGCAAAATTCCAAAATATCTATTATTGAAGTTTATTATTTTATACTTAATGAGCGTTATACAATATTACACAAAATCAGAAGGAAGTATTTTTGAAGTGAATATTCTTCAGGCGCGTTTTGCACTTTTTTTGTCGAGAGTGAACTAGATTGATCCGTCAGATTCCCGAAGTATTAACGCTCGGGTAAGGTCGGCTAGAATCGACTAATTGAAATGTTTTTAAATATGAATTAAAATATCTCAAAAATTAAAAATCGTGCCTGCATACTGTAAGCGAGGAAATAGATCAGTATTTTAGCATTTCTGTAATATGCTATAATTAAAAATTGTATCTTAACACAACGCCGTGTTAGGGAGGCGAAAAAGAAAAATACTGTTGAAAACCAAATGATAACGAGTTTTATGAAAGATATGGATTAAAATTTCTCAGAAACTTTAACTTTCTCAGAATTGTTCAGCACTTCATCCTCTTTATATTGAGCTATTATTTATAATATATATTTCATATTTTTAATCTCGCCTTGTTGCTGTTATGTTTTCACTTCTACTGTGTCTTCTAAAGTACACACATTAGGTTATTTTATATTTTTAAGCCCAAATTCAGAACATGAAATGATATTTTACCTATCATTTTTTTAAAGTAATTTCAGAACTAGAACTTTTTTAATTGCAGCTTTTCAAGTTAAGGTTTTACAGAATGTTTATTTTAATAAAACATTTATTCAAAAGTTCTTTTGATTTCGCCAAAAACTTGATCTAAAAAAACTCTCTGCTCATTAGACAACACATCAGAACCAAGTAATTTACTTAAGATGAAGTATAGCTCTAATTTAAGCCCCATTACTATTTATTTCTCATTTAATGTAACTTTTATTTATTTAAGACCTTAAATAAATAAAAGCTAAACTTTAATCGTGATCCTAAAAATTTATTACAAAAATATTCTATAGAACGTTTATTTTCAAAACTTTAATGTTTCACGAAAACTAAAAAAATTGAACTTTTTGAACAAGTTCTGTAAAAGTTTCAATCTCTGCTCAAAATAAATAACTAGCTGATGTATGTTTAGATAAATATTTAATACTATCATTTTAAATTTATAACAATGCATTACTCAGTTTATTTATAGTTAGTAAGATATCAGATTGTTAAGTTTAAGATGAATCGATAAATTATAAAATGCGGAAGATATAAATAAAAACCTTCACAACTGAAATGTTCCTATACTTACATCTAATGTGGGGGGGAGAGGTTATATTCAAAGGTACTGTTTATGTTCGGGTTCTTTTCGTGTGAAATTTAAGCCGGGAAACCCTAAGATCCTCGAGGAGGAAAGTTGAGAAGAGAGTAGAGGGGATGTTGAATTGACTCCCCCTCCCCTACCGCTAGAGCTGGCTCCCGATTGGTGGAAGAGGTATCGGTCGTCATGGAGACGGTGGGATTGCTGAGCCAATAGCCTACACTGATTCGGCAGGGGTAATCTGATGAAATCTCTCCACCTTTCTCGGTGAGGCTTCAGTTGGCCTCAAGCCTCCGCAGGGATAGTGTGTGTTTCGGTCCTTGCTACAACGGTCTCAAACACGAATTCGCCAGTCAGGTGAGTCTTGCTACTGTGTTATCTTTTATTAATCCGACCCCATCTTTAGCTTTAGTTGGATTTAAGAAACGATTCTTTTCATTATTTCTTAGTTATCAAAATAACACCTAACCATAAATAGCGACTATATATACTAGATTTAAAGAGTGGCTAGAATATATAGACTCGATCTCATAAATTTTAGTGGTGCAGTAAATCCAAGTACGAAAACTATATATTTTTTTTCTAAACCATTTTACTATAACTTTTTGTGAGATCTTAGTATAATTATTCTATTTGATTAACGTACGATTAATGCTTTTGCAAAAAGAGCTCACCAATCACACAGATTTATTTTCATTAATAAAAAACAAAATTTTCACAAGAAATTTTATTCCTCCATATTTTAACGTTTGGTATTTGTTGAATTTTTCAAATATTCTAGAAAAACAACAGTCGTAACGATCAAATAAAGTGTTTTGTAGGAATTGTTAATTTCACATCAGAAATATAGTTGTTTTATCTTTTTTCTCTTTATTATAATTATTTGTGTTTTTATTTCACCATTTATTTTTTAAAGGGGTCTCCCTGAAAATTATTAAAATTATTCACAATGTCACGTTTCATTATTTTTATATAAAAAAAACAAAAAATGCTTCGCGAAATATACGTTTTAAGGATTACATCGTCAGCTTAAAAATTAAAAAAAAAATATCTATTCAAAGAATACTCTGGGTTTTCTACTACATAAAATTTCGAAAATATAATACTTAGTTATTGCGTGAGAATTTGATAAAGAGTGAAGTTGGAGTTCGTCTTTTCATCCTTCAAATTATTTATAATATATGATATATTTTCTTTAATAACTCTTAATTCAGTTTAGTAACGTTCAGTTTCGCTTCGATAAATAAAATTACAAAATACACCATTACAAGCAATCTTAAAAACTTCGACCTTAAAATTAGTATACCGAAACCAATTAATTAAACAGTCGTAATGTTCAAAAGAATTTAAAATAAATACGACTCAAAGCATTTGGTGGAAATTAGTATTACGTTAGAAGTAAAATAAATTTTCTAGAGGATAAAAGAAAAATCATTAGAAACTGAAATGCGTTTACTTAGCGGAAGTTGGGAAGGATATAATAATTGACTATACCTGAGTTTAGAACTAAATTTTTAAAAACATATGTGTGTGGTGGGGAGGGATAAAATGCCATTATGATTTAAGAATTTTGTTAGGTAAAGATAAAAATTATTATTATTATGAAATAATAGCTCCATAACTCTTTAGCATTATCAAATGCTAGAACAAATGTGTGTGTGTGAGAAACTACGCATTTCATCTGCATCGATTAAATATATAAAAGTTTTGATTGTACACTATCTTATAATGAAAAATACCAAAGCACTAAGTCGCTTCGAGTTTAGAAATACATCCAAGGATTCCTTAATTTTCGTATTAACAATTGGTACTTCAACAATTCCTCCACTTCGTTATAGATATTTTTGTCGAATACAAATTCTTTTCGAAAATTAGTGTATAGCGATAATGCCTTAAAATTGATGAAGTTATTTACATTCGGTCTAAGATATAAACCAAATTGCGTTTTTGCAAACCATATTTAAAGTTTGCCAAATCAGTCTGCCAAGTACGATATATAATCTATTTTTATCATAATAAAGTCTCATAAATAGAACTTCGTGCTTCAAGATATATTACTCAATTATACAAACAAACTCAGCCCGGAGCCTCTCCCCCCTCCCCCACACAAGCTCGCACGTAAATCCGCCTGTGAAAACTTGTGTAACTTTTCTTTGAAATATTGAAATATGCTGGCTACGAAAATAATTTTTTATATTAAAAAACTGTAGTTTCCATTTTTTAGTTTTCTTTAAACCAAAAGTCATACAAAAACTCGTCTTTGAATGGTATTGGAGCAGCGATCACTTCAAACAATCTCAAAACTGACTTCTCATTAATTGAACATGGCAAACCTATAAAAAAAACTGTCTGTGCTGATGTAACAAAATGAAGGACTAACATCGACAGAGAAAAAGCGTAACATTGATGAAACTCGGCAAGGACAGATAATAAATATTCCATGAACCAATTTATAAATCAAGCGGGTAACTTCATGTTTCCATGTTTACAAATTTTTGATTACAAAACTTTTGTTGAAGAATAATTTGTATATTTTAAAACCACTAACTTCTCATTTTGATATAAATTTTTATTTATGATTACTTTAAAGGTCTTCGTGATTCGGAATATATTTGGGACTTAAAAGAAAAAATTTATTTGCTCATTTAAACAAACTGTTAAGTTTATCTGAGCTAATATCTCAGTATTTGATGTTTAAATTATTCGTTGATATAATTTAATATGTTATATTATTGTATAAATTTATATTATACAATAACATAGCAATATTATTATAATATATAATAAAATATTAATGTAACAATAATTTAATAATATATTTCACACAATTCATATTCAATTTACATTTTTACTTTCATTTAACTATACATGAAATATATAGTTAGGGACATTAGCGGATCCATGATTTAATTTTTTTGAGGGGGATTCAGCCCGAAAGATTTTTTTTTCAAATATATAACGATAGTTGATTTTTAAAAAAGAAAGAAAAAAATTAACTATATATAGGAAATGGTGATTCTTTAAGTCCTATTAAATGTAATTACACGAACAATAATACTTTAAGAGATAGTTTTTAATATTTTTTCTATAGAACAACATTATATTTTACCGTTTTTGGGAGGGGGATGAGCTTCAGCCCCAAAGCCCGTCTCTCCCTCCCCCCTCCCGTAGATCCGCCTGTTGTTATGGTAAGTATTGTGATCGTGAAAATTTCGAATTCGAGTTTTCAACGGAAATACACGTTTCTTAAAATTATTTTCAAATTTGAAAAAGTATATAAAATCCACCGCCGAATCAAAGCAATGACTTTGTTTAAAAACTTTCATTGTACTTGTGTGAAAGAAGAAGTGAAATATAAAAATATTTCATGGTTGTGTGAAACATATGTTTATAACGTTAAATATATTTACTGTAGCTTAATGACTCCTGATCCTTCATTATATTTAAATAATTAGATATCGTCCGTTTATTCCAAAACAACCATCATGTAAGTTTATAATGGTAAATAATAGTTTAATAAGTAATAGTCTCACAATCCATAATCATTTATAAGTTAAATATACAGATGTACTCTCAAATCTCCCTAGCCATATATACACTGTAGTTATGTGGTTTACAAAAACAGATGGAGTTATTTAAATGACCTTAATGAGTTTTTGCAGGTTAGCTATATGGTTTATGATTTAGGTCCGTTAATAATATACTTTAAAAACTTCATAATAGCCCAACATTGAATTGAAAATAATTTATATTCAAAATAGAGCGGTTAGTGAAAGTTGTGTTATGCGCTCACCAGATTTTTAAATATGCTATTAGTTTATATAGTATGAATGATAAATAGTTGAAAAATAACATATTTGAATTTGTAACTATGGAGCAGTTGTAATAATACTTATATATTGAAAATAGACTAATGGAAAAGATATCAATAATATATTGTGATTACTTCTTCAGTTTAATTTGCAAAAATACTTCTCTTAGAACCTGTTAAATGGCGCCTAAAAAGACAGTCTCAGAAATCGTACCATCTCACCGAAAACCACCTCAAAGAGATACTTTCATCCACTGCGACAACCACTTATCAAGTTATTAAAAGCATTAATGAAGCGATTCGCCCGAAGGGAAGTCTCCCAGATTGCACGTTTCGTTTTGATCGCCACTCAGACGTGAATGGATTCATATCTGGTATCGAATTATACAAAAGATACAAGAATGTTGTAGAAACCAGTGCATTTGCTTGTCTACCACATCTTTTATCCGGTATAGCTGCTGACTGGTTTTAAGATAACTCAAATTCTATAACATCTTGGTCTTACGCAATTACGTTACCCAAAGTAACATTTAAAGTACTCCAGTCTTCTTATTTAACGTTTCGTCAGATTTTTTTTAAAACCACAGACTGGCCCAAATTAAATATCTGAATATATTTTTCAAATATATATTCCAAAAACACTTATCTTTACATCCATACAGTATTATTGTATAAATACGAATTGATATCCTTTACGCTCTATCACATCCTCGAGTAATTCAACAATTTCCTAGAGAGTAAAAGGACAGTTTACAAAGCCCTATTAATCGCTAAAAAAATCTTGATTTTCATGAATCCAAGAACAAAATCATAACCAAAAATAATCGCTATTCCAAGTGCCACGTGAAAATATCAATGTATTTAAAGATATCAATAATATATTGGGATTGCTTCTTCAGTTCACCTATTTTCAATATATAATTATTATCACAACTGTTCCATTTTTACAATTTACAATATTTACAAATAAACAAAATAAAATAATTTTTTATTATTTATGTTTTTTGTTTAAGGTGAAATTAATTTTGATAATATAAAGTAGGGCTGTATCATTTCACCATATTTATTTTCTTTTTTACATTGACTACGTTTCGGCTATGATACCATTTTCAAGCCATTTGATTTATTAATGTTTCTTATGTATATAGTCCATAATTGGTGTACAATATTATTTTTATTTTTTTGTTGTTGTGGTAATGCTTCTACAACAATTCTATAGTAATTTCCTTTAAGAATTTTATAAGATATTGGACACCAGTTTCCGATTGAAACTGATCTAAAGTATAAATACTTTTTATAATAACATATAATATAATCTTTACATAGCACCTATAATCCAATTATGGACTATATATAAGGAACATAAATAAATCAAATGGCTTGAAAATGGCATCATAGCCGAAACGTAAAAAAGAAAATAAACATGGAGAAATAACACAGCCCTACTTTATATTATTATAACAATAAAAGAAAATATACCAAAGAATTAATTAAATAATGACATGATAGTTTTAAAGAAATTATAAATTTATCTAAACTAAAATTATATAATGAGTATATCAAAATGATTAAAAATAAAAAAAATAACACTGTAAATAAATATGAAAAAAATAGCAAAAAATAGCAATAAATATTTAACAAATGGTGTTAACTTTAATCTATTCTATTGATTTAGATTTGAATGTGTATGATTCGTTTGAAGATCTATCATGGAGTTGAAGCTCATCAACTCCTTTTTAGTATTTTGTCCTCTGAGAGTAGCCACATTTCTCCTTGTGTTAAACATGTGTGTATATTTATATATAACTAAAAAGTTATTTATTTTATTATGATTTTTAAAATTATGTTTTTTTTTTTTGGTCGTCAAGAACGTGAGAATCTTTACAGGCCCCTTTTTATCATTTTACTAATATCTGTATGAAGCATCGTGAACGGCTTCATCTTGTCGAAACCCACGACTATAATGTCGTCACAATACCGAGAAATAAGGTGGCCTACAAAAATATTTGGCCGTTTGACTAATACAACCACGTTCTTTTAATATGTTGGGGGTTAAGATCACACCACAATATTTTTATAAGCCATCTTTTATATCGATTTCCTGATCAAATCATCCTTTGATTCAAGTCGAAAGGTGGGTGTTCTTGAGTTTTTTAAATTAAATTGACAGTATTTAAAAACGCCCCATCTCCGAGAATTTTCGTCAGTAAAAAAAAATCGTAGGTTAAAATAAAATGAAGTCATTATCGAAGTTTTATGCAAATATTTATAATTTGATAAACAATGTTGTGTACCTACTCGGACTAAAGTTTTAACGAATTCTCGAAGAAAAGAAATCCATGCAAAAGCCTGTATGAATACGACAAACCTCTGAGAACAGTAACGATTCAACAATAAAATTATTTACATAAAATAACTAGCTGACCCGCGCAAATACTCCGCACACACACACCTAATAATTATATCTGATTTTAATACATTTAGAGAACAACTTCCATTCAATAATGTTTGACACGCAATGGTTTATTTTATATATTTTGTAAGCTATCTATTTATGAACAGGATTTATATTCTGCCATGCTTTAACCATAGCATTTCTTTAAACTTATAATGTAAATATTAGCTTTTTCCTTCATTAGATTATCATAAATTAACAAAAGCTTCTAAACGTTGCTTTAAACATCTGATGACGACAAAAGCCTCAGGGAGTTATATTCTCTATATTCTCAGGGAGTTATATAGTTAGTACAATCAGGATGGATGCTACTTTATCAAAAATTAAAAAAATCGAAAATTTATTTTTAAAAGGATAAACTAAAATAATAAAGATATGATAGTAAATGCTATTGTAATCGAAGCATGTTGAAAAAAATTATCTATAATGTTTGAAGGAAGATATTTTTACAATGTTTATAAAAATAAAATTAATGATGTTATTAAATACAAAGAATAAAATGTTTGAAATTAAAAAAAATAATTACTAATTGATACGTAATATCCGGAACGACCAGGAAACGAAGGGCAAATTCCCAATTTGACAAATAACTACCCACATGCAACACAATCTTTGTAGTGTAACAAATAATAAATGTTCAGAAAGCTATAACTGCACCAAATTGTCCGATTTCGATTATTTTTTTTTTTACGTTTTGTAGGGAATTTAGTAAGCTTTCAAATACTTGTATGTATAATTGCGTCCTTTTCGAGTTGTTCCCTAATTATGAATTCATTTGTAACGTCGCGATTCGTTGAGACGACACCATCGTATGGTTTGAAACCACTTTTACATTCACTTCTATTTGTGTCCAGACATAAAATTAGGAATCAAAATTACGTTTCGTGCACTCTAGGTGATATTCTCTTTCTATTGATACCTCATTCATCAAAATCCATCACTCCTGAGAGACGGAAAAAGGATATATATTTGAGAAATAATTCTGTGATACGAAAACTCACATTGTATACTAATATTTGTTTATCGTTTTATAGATAAGATGTGCTAAATAAAAACAAATATAGTTAATTATCCATTTACCCACGAACCATAAATTCATCAACGGAAGAGGATATGGTCGAATTATGAATGAAATTAAACTATTGAATATTGTACTCTCACAGAGGCGAACGACTTGATCATTTAGACTTACTAATGTAATCGATCATATAGACCGCCACCGATTCTCTGTAAAAATTGAGTTTGTTTCATCATCCTCTGTGCCTAGGACGAATATTACTTAACAACATTTATCGCTAAACGAGCCAAAAGTCAGACAGTCCAATTAGCCAATTTTATTTTATTTATTTATTCTTTACGTAATTCGTAAATTTAATAATTTGTTTTCAATTTTTCAAGCAATCATGAAGTATATTTAAAATGTACATGAAGTTGAAATTCGGGAGTTATGAAATTAAATAAAACCATGCTAGAAGATAGTATACGGCATAAATTAAAAATATATATATATATATTTCTCAGAATAGTAATAATAAAACCACACATTTTATCACTGTAGTCTTACTTTATTTGTTTTTTTACATCAATGTTTCAACCCTAAGGCCATTATCAAGGGAAGAAACCTATTTTAATAACTAGTAGGCCCGTGTGAAAAATTCGCGAAGAATATTGTTAAGTGATCAAATGCCAAAATAATAAGAAAATAAAATAATGCAACGTATCATAAGATAAATAAATCAATTGTTACATTTTCAATTTATCGAAAAAGGAAACAAAAATTAATTTAAAACTTCATTAACGTTTGTAAACAACATGTTTACAAATTTCAATAAGCTATATCTTTGCTAAAAATTTTCCGATTTCGATAATTTTGTTCTCCCTTTTGTAGGGAATTTTGGATGAGCAGATTGGAACATTTCGAAGGATAACACGGAAGTGCCAGGATTATTTAATTGAAGTGATAGTATCTCGGTGGCTGAACTGGGCATGTAAAGTTACTGGGCCGGGTAAACGAATAATTACTATGTTCAGTTGCTACTAACACACTGGTAAAAATCGTTTTGACGGAGTTCAGTAGAGAGAAGAAAATTCCAAAACTCCTTATTATTATTTATTTATTTGAATGTAAGAGAAAAAAAGAAAATTAATAGGGAACATAATGTCCCACATAAAGGCCATTTATAAGAGTTCAGAGTTTTATTAACCAATAATTACAATTTGTTCAGACCAGATTGCAACATCTATCGAACAATTTCAATATAATACAATTCTAACATAGTATAATAATACATTATAGTTAAATGATATAAAAATGTATAACATAATGATAATGTAATATAATTATATTAAATATTAAGTGGCAATATTATAATAGAGATCTATAAGATCATATAATATAAAATATAATGATAATAATAAAAAATAAATACTAGTATAAAATATAAATGATAATTGCGATTATGTATAGAAATTAATATATAGCAATAATAATTTATAAGATAATCTATCTATCCATCTATCAGATAGCGCTCCTCTATGAGCCTCCGCCATTCGGCTCGGTTTTGGGCTGCCACTTTTCAATTTGGTACCCCTAGCAGGTCTCGTGCGTCTTGTACCACGCCATCCAACCACCGGAGCTTGGGTAGAAGTAGATAATTGGAGTGACTAGTAGAAGGAAAGAAATACAATAAGTTAAGGAAAAAGAAAAATCATAATATTTAGTCCATATGATTAGGGGTGACTGAAACTTAAAAATGTGAAAGTATCCAATCCAATCCAAGATTTACATTCATATTCAATATATATTTACATATTTGGATTTTTTGTGTGTTGTATTTTGGAAAACTCATTTTAGAATATAAACATTTATGAACAACTATTTCCGTATTTTATATATTTAATGTTCGTGAACAGTAAATTAAAAAAATAAAACCTACATTTTTCCGTGTGTCAATTAAATGTGCTGATTGTAAATTTTAAATAAAATATTTTAAAATGACCTAATGATGGTGCAGTTAATATCGTAGCAGGCGGAATAGCTGTAATCAAATAATACTTAACAAATCTAATTTATTTCGAAAATGTCATCTGTATACTCATATTGATCAATTTTTTTTTTTAACAGCCTATTACCTAAGTGCTCAATCCTTACACTCTATGAATTCGCACAATCTTTCATTTACATGGCGAAGGTTGGTTCTTAGTTAAAAGTGAATTATAAAGAGATTATTAATGGCACTGATGGGATCTGCCATTAAGTTGGTATTACATGCATTAATAACAGCAGGCAGGTTTATGTGGCGTTGGCATGCTTCCACTCTTGGGCATTATTTCTGACAATTAGTGTCAATTATTAATAAGCTCGCCGAAGTTGGGTTTACAAGCTTCACCGAAAGCTCTCCTGCCGAGCTTCAAAACTGATTCATAACTGAGGTTCAAAGTTGTAATATAATTTTTTGTCATTCTTGAACTTATTTTAGCTGTGATTGTTAGTCTCCATAAAGTCAATATCAATAATCAATAAAAGGCTTAACGAACCCGAAGGTTCGATGCCGACAAGACTAATCGCTGTCTCAACATCTCCCTCCTCCGATCCCTACCAATCCAACCCCGCCAGATCAGCCTTTATGTATCTTCCCACCTTCGCTTCGTCCATCTCTCTAACGTTTAGCAGTTGGTAGAGCGCTTATTAACTTCTTAGGAATTCTTTCGTTACTAAGACCATCCATTGTACACGCCCGTTTTATTCTGCGCAATGTAATCACCTCTATAACATAGACCGGGTACAGTTCACGCAATTCGGTTTTGTGTCGGTTGTTCGGTGAGCTAGAAATGTTGTTAGGATAACGGTTAAGTAAATTCTAATTTTTAACTTTCAAGGCAGGAGACGCGAACTAAGTAATTTTTGCCAAAGAAAATAACAAACATTTCCGGACTTCAACTTAATCTTAATTTCTCCTTCAATTTTGTTATTTTGCAGTCATCGTAGATCCTAGATACCAAAACTTCTCCATGTGTTCAAACGTATTTCTATATCGATATCACCGAAATCGATTACTTTTTTGCTGCTAACCATATATTTTGTCTTAAACGTATTTATTTCGAACCCCAGTTCTTTACCGGTTTTCATTAACGTTGTCGTATTTAAATTTATAGTTTCCGTGTCTTCGCTTAACAGAACCAAATCATCAGCACAACCAAGCACAGATATTGTTCCACCCAGATTCAAAACTTTTTCGGTACATATTACCTCTCCCTAATAGCTTGTGCCAATACTGAATTAAACATGACAGGTGAAAGGGAACCATCTTGTTTTAAACCCGAACGAATCTCAAACTTTTCGAATAAATAATTACCGATGCTAACTTTATTGATTGTTTTCATCATACACCCCCTAACTTATATTTCTCTAATTTGTTTTTATTTATTTTTTTTTTATATTTTTTTTTTTTTTTTTGGTTTGGTACAATATGCAATTTTTATCCATTGCATTTTAAAAAATTATTTAAATGTTAGAGTTGTCTCATTGATCAACAAGTCCCATTTTGGATGACCGAATATTTAAAGAAACCTTTTGAAATAAATGGCGAGAGCCTGGTCGTTATCGGGCACCCCATTCAAATTTATGAGTCCCAACTATTCCTGATGGGACATTGTTGTCAGATCATCTATCATCAGCTTGTGCACTTTATAGTTCATCCTGGAGTTACTTTCTGTAAAGCTCTCTTAGGCTACAATAAATTAGATGTAGTTATCTAATTTTGTGTATGTTTATATATATTTTCTACAGTTAAGGCCACTATGTAAATGCCATGTACTGCCAAATGTTACCACACATCCGAAACGTACAAATTCATTCATTTTTTCTGCAGATCAACATTTCTCCATCCCCTCCTTTGCAAGTATGAAAGCAAAGCAGAGATTTTGGAGATCACTTTTTCTTATACGAATGGACCAGTGCAGAACCTGCTAAAAGAAGATCGCGTATACCGTACTCCTTTCAAGAAGCTGCCAATAACTAAGACTCTTGATATAGAAGAAATCACATAGCCATTGCTGTTTCATCGGTTTACGATGATCATGAAATTCTGGCAGCAATTTTTTTACAGTATTGCAAATAAGTAAAAAATCACACTATTTAAAATTGAATAACGGTAGACAACCCAGATATAACGATTTTTCTAGATACTATACTATACAATATTAAAAATGATACAACTAAAGTAAATGTAATTGAAAATTGAATCTATATATCATGGTGTTTCAATAAATTAAAAAGCTAGTGGAATTTTTGTATTTAGATGAACGATGTTTCATTATAACTTATTAACGAGATAAATTGATTAACAATCCAAACTAAAATTAAGTATCCATTGATTAAATGCTTGCTTATTTCTGTTTCATAAACCGGAAACGAAATATTTTATCCTATGTGAAGTGACTAATGAAAGAAAGGTTAGAATATTATTTTGGGATAAAAGCTAATGCAAAGCAAGCACGGCGGGGTTAAAAGGTGAGGCTATCTATAATGCAATCAATAGGGTGAGAATCACAGCCTATAATGGACATCTCAAATCGATATTTTCATTAGCATCAGTATCGATTTCGGCTGGACATGTCTCTTCGAAAATGATTGTTTTCATTCAATTCCATTTCATACTTAAATCAGAATGCTCCATTAAGATATCAAATCAATATCCGTGAGTTACTATATCCAACACTGGACTAAGACATGAGAATTCTATGAACAATAAAGCTTTCTTTGAAAATATTTATATATATATATATATATATATATATATATATATATATATATATATATATATATATATATAATGCACTTATTTCATTTCATTTTAGATCCAACATTTAAGATCAGAATTTCTGTATACGAGACTTTAGACTTTTTGTAAAATATATCATATTGTTTTTTTTTGTCGATAATTTCTTTATTTACATGATTTTTACAGAAAGCTTTACTGTTTTATATATATATATATATATATATATATATATATATATATATATATATATATATGCATAGAGAGAAAGACAAAGAGAGAGATTTAAAAAATTACTCAAAAAAGATTTCAACAAACTAAACATGTAATAATTACATTATATTATAGGAAATAAACAGATGATGGGGGTTACGGACGGTGTTAATACTCGTATATGTATTTATATAGAAAGGGTGTCTTTTGTTTTTTCTTGGCTAAACGTAACTGAAACCCAGATAATAAGTTAAAGTCCTGCAAACTCTTTTTTCGTGTTTGATTTACGAATTTATGTTATATCAGGAATTTCTTATAACCAGGGCCGTATTAAGGCATGGGGAAGCCCATGGGAAACGCAAAGCTAGGAGCTACCAGCCAAGATTTAGTTTGATTTGCAAAAATGATCAGTGCTGTCAACCTAAATCATGATAAGTGCGTGATTTGAAATCCGTTTTGAAATTATATAGAACCATTGCAGTCTAATGCTGAGAGAGGTAGCTTAAGGATTGTGTGATGATGTACCTGCCAGTGCGATTGCGTTTTATTGCAGAGAAAAAATAAGTATAATATAATTTAGTGATAATATTATTATCCTTTAAAAATATAATTGAAATTTTTTTAAAATACTAAAATTACTTTTTTTCACAGCCTATTTTTTCCTTGGCCCTGTGGCCCAGCAGTTGCCTACATTGCGTAATCCGGCACTGATTATAACTTTACTTCAAAGTATTTTGGAATCACCTTTGTGTTCTTAACTATTAAAGAATTCTCAATTGTTGAGTTTTGTGCAAAACTCTGTCATATCGCTCATGTTTCGATGAAAACTATTAGCTTTTATTATTTCTCATTCTATATTTTATATCTATATTTATTATTCTATCAGTTTTATAAAAGTTTATTTAGTTTAGGAGGAGATAGTCTATTATATTTGATAATATTAAACATAAAATAATAATGATGTAGATATGGTTGACCATTGATATAATATGAGAAGCAGTTAATCGGGGGTGCGGTCAAATAAATACTAAATTAAATAAATAGTATTATTTAATTTTGCCGACGTTTCGACCCACTATGCATGTCTTCATCAGGGCTACAAAAGATACAAAACATGGTGAAAATAAAATAAATGAATATAAGTAGATATAAAATAAGAAGTTGTCTGATGCAGAAATAAAAAGATGATATCAGAGATATAGTGGGTGACAATGTAGTTAAAATATCAATATGTACATATAATACTTTATATTTTAACTACATTGTCACCCACTATATCTCTGATATCATCTTTTTATTTCTGTATCAGACTACTTCTTATTTTATATCTACTTATATTCATTTATTTTATTTTCACCATGTTTTGTATCTTTTGTAGCCCTGATTAAGATCTGCAAAGTGGGTCCAAACGTCGGCAAAAATTAAATAATACTATTTATTTAATTTAGTATTTATTTGACCGCACCCGTCTCCTCCCTCCCCCGATCAACTCCTCATAAAATAATAATGATAGAAAAACCCTTTCTTGGTCCTGAGGACGGTAAATGCGATCTGAATCCATTGGACTAATTATAGTCTTAAAGATTTCAAGAAATATTAAATAATCGATTCCTATTAGCATTATTTTTTTTATAGCTAGAAATTTATTTAGTATAAATTAAAAAGAGAGTTAAAAGTATTCCATAATTTTGCCATAAAATACAATAATTTTTTTTGTGGCAAAATGCACATATATGGGAGGTATTAAAGGTAGACAAAGAGATTGTTATCAGGGTTGCCAGATGAACAAGGTATAATGGCAGTGAACAGGTGGTAGCCCTGTAAATAACGCCGGTCTCGTGCGGCACAAATCACGATCAACTCAGCCCTCATTTAATCGACATCAACATCGATCTTTAAGTGCTTTTACCTTCCGCTTCCTGTTGGTCATTTCTTCTTTACCTTTCACTTGTATCATTTCAGTACCGAAATGGAACCTCGAATAATCGTCTTACTTCTTTGTTAATATTGTCACATCATTAAGATCTATTAAATAGATAAACTATTGTTCTGAATAAGATTTTAATATTCGGGCCTGTACTGTGTAAAAAATTTGTATTAGTTCATCCGTTTTGAACACTACTGTACTCCGTTCAGACAATACAACTACAGTGATTAGTTTAATTGCACGAGCTATTTTTTTTTTTTTTTAAGTGAAATCTTCTTTAGGCGCGTTTTGCACTTTTTTTGTAGAGAGTGAATTGGATTGAGTAGCCAGATCTCCGATGTGTAACGCTCGAGTTAAGTTAGAGTATAAATGCTCGAGTACAAAATTATTCGGCTAGAGACGAATAATTGAAGTGTATTTGCATATGGACTAAAATATCTTAAAACTAAAAATCGGACCTGCATATTCTTATATTCTGCATATCATGTTGATCATTTCATCTTCTTTGTAATGTATTATTATTCAAAATTGTATCTTAACGCGAAGCCGTGTTATAGAGGAAAGAAGGAAAAAATTAGTGCCGAAAACCAAATGTTAATCTTTTTACTTCTACCGTGTGGTGTAAAGCGCAAACCATAGTTGTTGTTTTTTGTTGGTGTGTGCTAGGTATTTTGTATTTCATCATTATTTAGTTCAAAGTTTTATTTGTTGGAGGAAATTAAACGTCGCTGCCCTTTGATTCATATGATTAACTCATGGTTGGTAGAATAGACAATTTTACTAAAATACAGAATAGTAATAATATGTGTGGGATTATGCAAATGGGATAAGGTAAGGTGGAGGAAGAGTAGGGCAGAAGAGAGGAAGGCAGGTGGAGCACAGCTGATATAGTTCGCTCCACCTGCTCCCCTCCGTCTCATGTCTTATCCTCTGCTACTTTTTTGCTATTCATCAACATCTTATATGGTAATTATTTAGTTTAATAAAGATAAATTTGGTCCTTAAAACAGGACTCCCTGCGGCTTAGTGTTTGATTTCAGCCTTTAAAATATGATAAGTACAACTTAATTTATGAATAGTTCATTGCCGGAAACACTACAGAAACAATAAAATTCAAAAGTATTTTCATGGGCACAGTACTACTAAATTACTGCTAAATAATAAATAAATGCGGCCAGGTAAAAGTAAACTATACAATATACCAATTTCAAGAAAAAAACATCCAAAGTTTATCAATTGATTAATTCATGAATATTAAACAGTTGGTATGGCTTGTATATATTTTTCCTCTAAAATTCTGTATTTTTACTGAAAAATTCTTATCTATTGATAAAAATGCCTTAGTCCGTTCTATCAAGTAAATATTTCAACCCGACGTCTTCTAAATATTACTGCTCAATCTCCATGTTCTCTAACCATTAGAAAGAATAGTTCGATCACAAACATCCGATTTCCTCGAACGCGATTCTCTCAAATCTGGTTTCAACCTGGCTTCTCCGTTCAAACCGCTCTCACCAAAATAGTTAGTGACGAAAAAAAGTTTACTGTACTAGTGATCCTAGAACTATCTAAAACTTTTGACAATATAAACCATTCTTGGTATCTAGGTGAATTTTTTTTTTTTTTTTTTTGTTTTTTTCGACATAACTCTATTCCGCTGTTTACCATATTTATTTTATGGGCTGATTTTCTTCCTTACTTTCACTCCAGGGGTAGCCCAGAGTTCGAGATTTTCCAATCACAAGTTTCAACTTATCCTAATGATTTGATCTTACCAATTCAAATTATCACTGTTCTCATCACCCACATGACTGACAATGAGGAATAAAGGAATCGTTGTATTTATTTCATCACTACAATTTTATTTCCTTATGAAAAGATTTTTTTAATACTGCTTATATACTGTTATTGATGGTTGTATATATTAATTTATTTGTATAAATGTTAAGCCTTTAAGCCAAATATTTTGTTGTATTATTTGCACAAATTCCTTATTCTATAGAGACCTAGTCAAAGAATAAAGTTTTTCTTTCTAACTATCTATAATTACAATTAATATAATGGTTATTGTATGATACATAATTAATATAAATAAATTTGGTTTTGCCTTGACAGAATGCTCGGTGGGGCAAGGATGACCCCACCGGACTCGCCGCCTCACTATTGGAGGATCCCACCGACCCACTACCAGACCGTCATCCAGCACACTCCTCTCAAAGCTGGTAATTTAACATCATTGTACTCCGATAGTTATTTAGTTGCTAAATCTTCCATTATAAGCCTTACGGTTTACAATAATTTGTATGTGATTCGTAAATGTATGATATTTCAGATTACAGAGGCTATACACCTCTCTTGCCTTATTTATGGCCTCCTGGATTGTTCGTGCCCTATTCCCCGACTCCTCAAGAACCAGAAGATCTTTCACCTGATCGTGCTGGATCTGACTCAGGAGCCACACCTGAGAAAGCCAGAATAGGTAACACTCTCATAATGCATAATATGTATGATCTTTCAACACGATCTCTTCTCTGGAGGATATTACGGTATAATTATTGCAGATCTGTCTGCTGATGAAGAGGAGATGCCCCTGAACCTCTGTATAAGGCAGAAAAAACAGGAAATATGGTCTCCGGGAACACTGTGTGAAGACAAGCAACCTTCTAGTGCTTCTCCACATCTACGTCTCACCCCTCATCCTCAGGAACGGTCTTTTCTGGTAAGCCTACTAACTTTTAATACATATTTTTATTCTATATCTACCACTACCATTACTTGTATATAATAAGATTAAAGCAATTCCCCAAAAATCAGATAATGTCTTGAGTCTGAACTTGTCTGACGCATGTACTAACATTTTTTGTACTTTTTCAACACTTTATGCAAACTCTGTGAATTGTGTTATTGTGGACCATATGGAATTAGCAAGACAGATAAAATGTAATTTTAGCCAGTGTGTAATATATATTGACTGAATTACTTAGTGTATCTCTGGCAGAAAATGAAACATAAATGGTTCAATACTCTCCTGTCTGGGAATTACTGTACTTTTTACCGTTCGTTTACTTTACTCTGCTGTTCCCCAGGGAGGAGAGAAAGCACCCCGATTTTCATTAATCATCGAAAACAAACTAATTAAATAACGCAGAAGTTGATGTCGACCTTACTGAGCAGCCTACAATCAAGGGGTGGTTATCCCCTCCCTAAGGTCGATAGCTCATGTACCTCTCCCTCATCTTTCAGGATATTTCATTGCTCTCCTCTTCTTAAAAACAGTGCTAGCGAAAATAGAATTTAAACAATCATAGATCATACACAATTACACTTGCTGCGGTCTGTTTTATGTTTTCTCCTTATTCTCTGGTTTGAAACTATCCATTACGAAAAATCATAATATCGTTGAAATGAGTCGCTTTTAAAAATTAAGTCATGAAATTCCCTTCTGGGCACCCCTGCTTACTATCATTCAATTTAATGAAGTTCTTTTATTATTATTTATTTGTTTACACTCACTCTAATTAGAGAATAAAGATTGTTATCCTGCTAGTGAAAAGGTTTGAAATTACATTAAGGTTCCGCCTGTAAAACCATTAACCCTCCGAGGCCGATACATAGCTCCTTCAACCTTCAATATGTTTTATCCCTTCAAAATCGGTTGTAATTAAAAAATCTAGATTTTTTTTATAATCATGTTCAATTGATCAGATAATGTCATAAATCATGTTTATTTTCATGTTATAAATAGTGAGGTATTATTTTGTATATACAATGTAAGATTGGACGGTAAATAGACTGTTGAATTATAATCTAAAATTCAGATCGATATGTCATTACTTACAATCCAAGGATTCATAAAAAATCCGCCGTATCCTAAGGAATGTATTGCATAATTTACGCAAAAATGCCCCCTAAGAAAATAAAACACGTTTGAGGTAAACAGGGGCATAATTAGAGGGAAGAATAGCAGTTATGGCCAGATGATATCCGTCATTAAGAAAACGAGGTGGCTACTTTGCCCCTATCTAATGGCTCTTCTAGAACTTTAATGGAATCTGCTCCAAGTGTGTGTTTACTTCTGGGAAGCGGCGATGACTGTCCGCCATGTTTTGATTAATGTAGGACTTGGGATGAAATATAGAGAGCAACAGTTGAAGCCCGGCCAGTGAATATTGGATGGGAGTGAATCGATGGTCGCCTCAGGTGGCTCCCACATCGATCTTGTCTCTTGGCCCTCTGATAATCGACTCCACACTTCCTTTCTTCTCTACTATCTCTAAGTATACTTTCTTCCTGAAGGCCTTTCAGAGTCTCAGCTCTATTACGTTGATATTCATCAGTGTTTATAGCTTTATTGTAAATACTACACCTGTTAAACAGAATCATTTAGGGACCTTTAAACTACATAAAATGGAGCAAACCAGACCCCGGTAAACAAATAACAACGAGAGATATAAAATAAAAACGTCCGAGGAATTTTCCTTTATTTATTCCTTATAATGGCCTAAAACCTAGACGTTATTTATATGGTTTGGAAGACTAATAGCTCAGTTGTCCAACGTTGAATTAGAAGAAAATCCCAAGGAGTTACGCATTTAGTAAACAACATTAAAAAAATCCTCCCATAATCTCACGGCCGTAACCTCCCCTTGTAAGGCTTTGGATAAGTCAGAATAGATCATAGAAATTACAGAAGTCATTATAAAATAAATAATAGGAAGCATAAATTTCATATGCTGTATAATCTCCTGTATAAGTATCGAGTGTTAGTCGTGTTAAAATATATCACAAAAATATTGACGGATTCCAAATTCCCCCTATCATTCGTAAAATAATCCATGTATCTAATTTATAATTAAATAGACACATATACTATTTTGATATTTCAAGTACATAATAGGTTTCTCCAAATACACAAATTTTATTATTTTAAATTTAAATACAATTCGGCGTCAAAATCAAATAATATTTCAAGTCGCGTTTATATATTCAGGTATTTAAACGAATGTAAGAAGTAGTCTGCCTAAAATTTAAATATTAGTTTAGCTAATGAGGACATAATCATGGAATCAGACATAATTACGAATCAGACAATATGAATTAATTCCAATTTCACTTACTGATTATCTATTTATTTATTGGTCATTATATTGCTCTTTGACGTTATTTTGCAGTGCAAGCAGTGCGGCAAGACGTTCAAGCGCTCCTCGACCCTCTCGACCCACCTCCTCATCCACTCGGACACGCGGCCGTACCCCTGCCAGTACTGCGGCAAGAGGTTCCACCAGAAGTCCGACATGAAGAAGCACACCTACATACACACCGGTGAGTCTTAGAGCCAATAGGCTAAGTAGTAGTCTAATCAGAAGTATTAATACACTAAATAAAAATATTGTTCTCCCAGTAATTGGGGAGAGTTAAATTATTAATATTCAACAAGGTAGCACAAAGCTCTCATATAATATCTGTAAAGACAGTGAATAAATTGATTTCAGAGTAGGTGATTAGAATGTTGAAATATAGATATGTGAATAAAGGTATAAATTTTCCCGCACGAAACATCACTGTTTAGGCAACATTTCAATAAAAAAAAAGGCAACATTCGACATTATTTTGGTAGTAAACTGTATTTTTATTGAATGTGGTATGTCATATGAATTATTTGAAGTAAAACTCACCCTTTTATGCTGACATAGATATCATACTTAGCTGTGAGGGAGCCCTCCAGTCTGGTCTATGGTCCTCTCTATGCAGTCTTGGCCTCAAAATGGGCTGAGAGAGGCTCATAAGCTTGAGTGGCTTAACTCTTCTTTTTTTCTAGATCCTTATCAATTCTGTTTTTATAACTCACCACAAGGCGGCTCTCGGGTGCAAAATTACTTTCATAAAACAATCACTGAAACAAATAATCGAAAATGTTGAAGTTGTAGTTAGTAAATCTGTCAACTGAAAGGTTATATAGAAATATATATATCGATAAGGGTTTCAAGAATTTCTTTGAATAAGTTTTGATTCAATCGTTTCTAATGCCACTCCTTTATGGAGGCAAATTTACTTTCTGAAACTACTTTAATAAGAAATTATTGTATATAATAATATCACAATTTTGTAGTTCGCTTACTGAAGTACAATTTTTCTTAGTTTAACCGATCAAAAGTCAATAATCAATGTTATTTTCATAAACGAAGGAATCCTTAAAACCTATACAATATGTAATCAGTCTGACCGAAATGTTATGCTGTCGATGAAGAATCAATAATATAATATACAAATATCTGAAATAGAAAAGTAGGAAAGCTGGTGAAAAAAAGACAAAACTAATAACCTAAAGATTGAGGGTAAAGCTGTTCTATAGAAGGCGGTAAGGTATATTGTCTTCTGATCAAACAGTGAGGGCTCATAAAGAATTCATCCCACTTGGCGAGGCGCAGGGGATCGATTTTAATTATATCACTTCCTATTGTCTTCAGATTGTCCTTCACCAATATCGATACCTCTCACCTAGCGCCCTCTGTTGACAGGGCTCACGCCCTTTGTCTATATCAATTAGTCTAATGACATCTTGTCATCTCCCTCTAACATTTCACTTCGTCGGTCTCCGTCTATATCACGATAAAATCGTTACAATATAGATTCGTTATTAAACAATATTTTGATTTTAACAACTGAATTCCGACATTGACCCTTCAAATAACAATAATTTATTTTTACCTTCTTAATATATACCTTTCACCTACATTAATATATAATTAAATGGTCTTTAATATCAATTAGGTCTTGGAATGTTACGTCAACTTTTTTATAAAAATCAACAAACCGGAAATTATACATCATCGATTTACACATTTTTCTTTCAAAAAAGCGCTAACGATTTTCATAAAGCACATTTCATCAACGCAAAATAAAGTGATCATTAATATCAGTATTATCCGCATTAGAATATTAATAGGGCTTAAATGCCGAATTTCCAAATTGTCTTTCTCTAAACCACCTCTTGTTTTGTAAATTTGAAATAATTAACCATTTTATATTCTAGCTAATAATAAAAAATAGTAATATATAACATAAAAAAACAATTTTATAATTTAATAAGGAGAAATGAGGGCTGTTAAGGCGGGACCAACAACAGACAAAGTACCAGAGTGCAATCGGGCTTGGCACATAGGTCAGAATGGCTCCTAAACGTTCCTAAAGGTTTTTCTACTGCAATGTTTCCTCGTTCCGTTCCACTAGGAACGATGCATATGGTAAATCATATATGAGGAAAGCGTCACATTTTTTATTGATGGATTTCAAAGTGTTCACCTGCTATCAAACAAATAAAAGAGGCAGAGTTGAATAGCAAAGCAGAGTTTTGAAGCTTTAAAAAGTAAAAATACCAATATTAATATTTAGTAACATTGTGCACATATTTATGCGAAAATTTATGTAAAATTACAAAAAAAATAATAATATAATATTTAATTATAATGTTATGTATAAAAAGCACGATAGTAATTATTATTTGTGGGAGGGATGTCTTATCACAAAGCCGAACGATGTCAATGCTAAGCAATTATACCCATATTAGAGTCTACTTGTCTTAATTGGCGGCCATCTTTGATGCCTCTATACCAAAGGCTGTATCACCACTGATTGGGATAAATGTCTTCCCGTCTTCATATACTCCTCAAAAACCTTCCTTCGTAACTCTTCATTTTCTATGGAATAGATCACAAAAATCAATTTTTACAACTAAAAACAGCTTAAAAAATCTTAAACCACTCATTGAATCCCTATATTTTACAATGGTATTTGTTGAGTTTAAATATAGTTAAACATGAAAAACATAAATGAACGTGCTTAAAATGAGTAAGAACATTAAACCATCATATTTATAAAAATTAGAATTTTAAGAATTGGCATTACTTAATATCAAAAAAGTTTATATTCTAAAAACTCCGCTAATTCCATTATCCAACATGTTGGGTCCCAGCGAAAGGTTGAAACTCCTGGAAAGTTACTAAACATATGAAAAAAATGTGATGCACGCATCACACGGCTTTCACTTACCACCCTCTTCTTAGCAGCACATTTTTTCACCCAGTTTAGGAACGGATTTAAACCATTGATGACTTCAGTACTGAGTTTAGGAACTTGTCCACATACAGAGAAAGTAAACTGAGTTTATGTTTATATATGTAAAGCTAATTGTGGTATAAAAACACTGGGATTACATCCAAACAGATAAAACAGCCCGTCTGATTTGGCTCATTTTTGAAAGATGGATGTTGGTAAAATAATGATACTATAGATTTTATTAAATTCTGTTCGGTACTTCCAGTCGCGCACGCGCAAATTTATTTTATGGTGTCTTGAGATATAGGTAAGTGTGGAACTAATGAAAATGGTGAGGAAGCGTCTCACTTGGCAGACGTTTTTTGTTTTGTTTTTCTAAATTGATATCATTAGATATTTATTTAGTTTAGCGTAGAATCATACATAATAATTAGCGAGAATGTACTGAATTTAATCAAACTCTGAATGAAGACTCCAGAATCTATCTTATTTTGTGCAAAATTGTTTGGTTTTGGTGGAAAAAATGCTAAAAATATCAAGTTTAGTAAGAAAATTACTAAAGTGATCTTCTACTATAGAATTTTGCATTTTAAATCTACTACTCAAAATTGGAATAGTTCTGTAGAAAACTCTACTTTTCCTTCAACAGAAAAAAAGGGTAAATCCTTAAATCCCGAGTCCTAGTTATTACTGTATGTTCTTCCAAACCTTACTTGGTAAACACTGCTCGAAATAATTTCAGTACCATGCACAGTGGAAGAAGTGCTGACATTCAAACTTTAAACTTCTATTGTCAAATCCAGGCGGTATAATACCTACTCCCCTTAATGTGCTTTGTTTATTTTATGAAAATTTTCTGGATTCGAAAAATTGATATTTATATTATATTGATACAGAATTTCTAAGGTGCATGTTTTGTCTTTACAAGACAATACCGTCTTTCCCCTCTATTTTTATTCCCAAACAATTGTAAACCTTAAAATATAGTTTATAATGTAATGAATAGAATTGATGGGGATGCTAAACTTGGCATAATTTTTTTTTTAGTTTTATATTCATTCAACGATATCCGAACCGAAATTGATTGACCATCGACTCAACTTTTTAACATTCTGAATAATGAACTGTGAACGCAACAGATCAATAATGAACTTTTTCCGTTACTTTCCGAAATAATTATCCCCCCTCTCCGCACAAGGATTCCCCCTCGAGCTGTTACATGAACTCCTCCAAACAATTGTTAGCAATTATACAATAGATATTAAAGGGATCGAAGGAGAAGGAGTGGAAATCGCTCTAATAGCCGCTGGGTTCCAGTAATTGTATACTGTCTCTCCTCAATAGGCCAGCTATTTAGGCTCCTATAAAATTCATTAGTTTCTTTCTCCTCAGCCCTTTCCTGATTTCTTATAAACGACCTTCAGAAAAGGCTCCGACAACCCTTCCCTTTATTCCTCTAGCTGAATATTGCAACTCGCTATATTTCATAATCTACTCTAAATTTTAAAAACTGCCAACAACTCTTGGTTGAAATTATACTACTATACGCCAGTTAGAACACACATCAGATAGTAATCACCCTTCCAAATGCATTCAGAGTAAAGGCAACTTCAGTAAAACATGTTTGTTCGTATATAAAATATAATATTATCAAGATAGTCTATTCAAAATACACCATCACTAAAGCTTCATACATTACCTTCATAAATTACCATGCATGTTAAAGTAACAATTTGCTTGATGAAGTGATTAGCTTGTCTCAGTGAGAAAAAAATCCCTCCAGTTTAATAGGTAACACAAAGCTATCCTTGAACAACTTAGATTATAGAATCCATAACCTGGCTTTTTTTTTTTTTTCCTAAATTAAAATTTTTTTTCACATAATATCCGGAAACACCATATCATAGAGGTTGATTGATCCTCCACCGTCGAACGAAACTTGAGAATCTTTTGGATTTCGGATGGGACAGAATGTGCACTGGAAGGCAGCCGACTACTACACCGAGTTTAAATATTCGTAGGCGTCAATTTAACTAACAATCCATAAATATATGTTAAGTAGATATAGTCTCTGATACAGATCCCATTTTATCAAATTATTAACATCTGCCTGAAACTCCGTTAATAGCTCCATCTCATCGTATCCTACAACTATTTTATTTACGAAAACTCTCGGAATTGGGTCGTTTTCAATCGATCGGCAAACTTTGTCTATTTAATTAGGTACTAAAAACTATATCCATTTGCTTTCCACTTGAAACGAAAGATAATTTGAGCACAAAATCGAGAAACAAAGGTGGCCTTCAAATATATTGAACCGTTTGGCGTGACCTAAACCCCCAAATTGTCAAAATAACAAGGTTATATAGGCCAAGCGGCCCAATATTTTTGTTGTCCGCCTTTTTATATCAATTTCGTGATCATTTACGCTTATGATGCAAGCGGAAAGAAAATGTGTATTAACGAGTTTTTTTTTTTGTACCTAATTAAATAGACAATGTTTTCCGACCTTCAGATTGAAAACGCCCAAAGTTCCAAAACTTTTCGTAAATAAAATAGTTGTAGGTTACGACGAGATGAGGTTTCAGGGGAATGTTAATAATTTGATAAAATGGGGTCTAGGTCACGAACTAATATACAATTACATTCCCATTAGGTAGAATATGGTTATTTTCATAGTCGTTTTTTTTTTTTATTGAATTATTATTTATTTTAACATATTTAGTTTTTAATTATTGACAATTTATATTCACCCCATATGGCCATAAAAATAGTCGCGATATATTATGAAACTAACAAAAAAATAACTATTTTTCAGTACCTATTATGAGCTAATTTATTTTTTCAAAACATTCACTTGACTTCGATAAACAATTTAAGCCATCGAACATCAAAATCGGTCAACCATTCATTCAAAAAATCCTTACATACATTTTAACAGTGCTTAAGATTAAAAACGTTTTATATAATAAACTTAAGTGTTTTAAGCTAAAATCGTTTTTTAACATTCATGGAATGTCATCGAATAAATTGAGCCATCAAACTAAAAAATCGAAACATTAACATGAATTAGAAAAGTTATTTGTTGATGTTACAGATCACTACTGTTATTTCAAAAGGTCGTGTATAAAAATTGATTTTTTTCACAGATAAGCTGAAAAACTGGTTATTTCTTTAGGATATTTTAGCATAGTTTCATATTTCATTCCCCTCTGCTATTTTTCATACTAGCAGACTACTTATTGCAGGTCCAGACTACAAAATGACACCTTTAACACAAATAGAATAAACATGAAAAATCGTTACATACGACCTTTTGGACCATCAGTGGCGGAATGTTATATAAAACTTGTTCATAACAACAGTGCAATAAGCTTATATTATGTTTTTTCATTCGTCCTGATGAGATAAATTTGGGA
Source organism: Nezara viridula (assembly GCA_928085145.1). Lineage (NCBI taxonomy): Eukaryota > Metazoa > Arthropoda > Insecta > Hemiptera > Pentatomidae > Nezara > Nezara viridula. The sequence continues at coordinate 73,060,756 of OV725079.1, read as the reverse complement.
TTTTTTTTTCAGATTTGATTAGTCGAAATATATAACTGTATGATGACAAAAATAAGTTAATTTGTACAATAAATTATCCGGTGGAGACAAGGCCATCTGTTTGATATGCTGTCCTTGCTTTTCGATGCGGGTCTTGTCATTTGTATCGTTCCATTACTAGGCGTCAATTACTATATAAAGGAAAAAGTAATCTTTACATAAATTCATTATACATGATGATAATAATACTTTATTTATTCGGGGAGGAGTCCCTTTAGAATAATACAGAAAGACATAAATATGGGCTAAGGAGCCTTAGAGATACATAAATAAAAATACAGAGTAATTAAACAGTCATAGTAAAAAAATGAAAAATTATAAGTTACTTTCTAATTTTAATCAGTTAATAATAAAAAATAAGAAATTGAAAAAAAAAAAAAAAGGATGAAGTAAAAATAATGAAGAACGAACTAATAATTTATATACATATTTACATTAGTATCTATTTACAATTTCATGGGGACTGGATGGATAAGAAATGATTGAACAGGCGGGATTTAAAGGTAGGAAGGGTATTGGATTGACGAATGAGAGAGGGGATGGAGTTCCAAAGGGATGAGGATCGGATATTGAAAGATCTGTCGAAAGCAGCGGTTCGGTGGGCCCTTATTTATAAATCAGAAGACCGGGAACGAGTATTGCGGGAACGAACAGAGGATTTGAATGGAAAGAGTTCGGAGATGATGGATGACTTCAAAAAGGAAGGATGCCAGGAAATATTTACGACGGTAGGAAGGTTAAAGCCACTTCAACGCTGCATAAAAATGGGAAACAGAGGCATCCCTTGATATCCCGAAGATGAATCGTACAAAGCAATTTATCAAACGTTTTAGTTTCACCTCGAGATCCCCAGAGACTCATCCATATACCGTATACATAATATGTATAATGTGTGTCTTGGGCTCTCTCAATGAAATTGATATCCGAATACAATCATTACAATTTTGTATAACTTCATTTTTTAAATTTAATCTGGAGATTTAGTAACTAACTGATTGTTTCAAACTCCGAATTTTCGAATTTACCTTTAAAATGTTTTATTCCGCCATTTTTAATATAGATTTTTATGAAAATTATATATGTACATATATATTTTATAGACAATTTTTTTTTTTTTTTTTTGCAGGTGAGAAGCCGCACAAGTGCATCGTGTGTAGCAAGGCGTTCTCGCAGAGCTCCAACCTAATCACGCACATGCGCAAGCACACGGGCTACAAGCCGTTCGCCTGCGGCCTCTGCGAAAAAGCCTTCCAGCGGAAGGTGGACTTGCGAAGGCACCGCGAGAGCCAGCACCCCTCCGCAGACACAACATCTGAGCTCCCCTAGCCTGCTCCTCAACGTCTTGGATCACATTTTACGCCTTTCAAATCTGTATTGACTATTTCGAACAAATAAATTACCTTGGTCGCCACCTTTACAATGTAGATATACCTATGATGGGTGTGTAAAGGCCATATCTGACCGGAATAAGATAATCAAGAATGTTAACAAGACTACCATTGTAGATTTGTTACACATGTTAAAAGTCCATTTTTTAGATGTAAGGATACAGAAAAGGTTTTTTTTCCTTCCCTAGTCGTTAATTGTAGATAAAATTATTCAACGAAGTTGATGTCTGTAGAAAAATAACACAATGTGAACCGGTTATATCATTTCGCCAGAAACTGACTTCGTACTCGACGATCGCAGTTCATTTATTTACCGATTCTCTCACTATATTAATTTTTAAAATGTATATTAATAATTCGATCATGCCAAAATTAGTTTCTTTCTTCTTTTCATATAAACGTAAAAAATTGACAGTCTCGCTCTGAGTTATTTCTAGTCATTTTTTTAAATCGATAAACTGTAAACAAAGAATTATCATAATCTTATTTTAATCCAATGTATCACTGCATACATGAGGCGAGTACAGTTTATTGGTATACGATAAACGCCTTTTAACGGCCGTTATGAGAATATTTGGATCACAAAAAGATTTTTCCTGTTTATTGATGAGTATTAACACATCATTTTGCCATTGTTTTGATATTTTATGATATCCAGAATTCTCCTTTGAGCATCTTTGAGTATTATTTTACTCACCATTCTAAAGTATGAAGACGTAGGCATATAAAAAATAAAGATTTAAAAAAATACGAAATACTATATTAGTGTTCCAGTACTGAACGAATTAATTTTCTATATGCGACTTTCTGACCTAAAATTAAAGTATTAATTGATTTTAAATCATGAAAATTCTCAATTACATTTTTCATCTTGCTTAGTTAGTTTTAAACTAGTTTGAAGAGATCGTTAACCATTGTTTTAAAGTATAAAAATCAAACCGTGTATATGTTTCCTTTCAGTTATAAAATTAATAAGTTTAACCAAGTTCTCATTTCATGAGTGCGCTTAACTTCGAAACCGAAACTATTATGGATGAGGAAATCTAGTTTTAATAAATTTTTTTTTCTGTATTATAGCCAGCGACGAAGTCATGTATCATATTTCTTTGTTATGCGTTTGTAAGATGTTTTGTGGTGTATATTTTGTGTAGTGTATAATGAACCAAATGTTTCCAAATCGTACAAGTCAACGAGGCAAAACAAAGGGGCCAAAATTAATTTTGCGTCGACTCCGTCCAAAGTGCCTTTCCTTGGATATATTCTTATTATAAATAATAATAAAATCTATATGTACAAATGTATTATTATTAATAGATAGTTTATTGTAAATGTAAGGAACAAAGAATAACCTGATTCTAGTCCAGGTTCGTCAAATTATTACCAGACTGGAATATGTTGATGAGGTATAAGATACCTCCATGTTCCATACAGCTGTTGGCTGTTAGGGTTAACCTTCCCATTCATTGTATAGAATTTTAAGTATTTAGTGTTTAATAAGAGGCCTCTGTAAATGTGCACATTGCCTCTCTAACTGCACCTTATCGAGTCAGTAGTAAAAAGACTTCATTCAGCTAGGCCAACCAAAGATGGTAGTTAGTTATTGTGATAATTATATCTTCTATTTTCTATATATCAATAATGTTTTTACTTCAAATCAATAATTAATTTATTTTAAAAATATATATAAAGTGATTTGTTAAAACTTTTCAAAAGAATTCTTGTATAAATTCATGTTTACATTTATGTAATTAAACAAAGTAAATTGGTAACACAATTGAGTTTTCTCCTCTCATGCACATATGTATCTTGTGCTAGTTACCAATCAATGGTCCAATTACAGAAGTGTAAACCAGCCTTTAATGTAGTTATTATTTACTTTGAATGTGAAATTTTGAAGTAGATCAGTTCAGAGCTTAAAGCATTTTACACTATTAAGTACGATGACAATATTTTTACAAATATATTCATTCCTTATTTATCTGCCTAACTTTTTATTTAGCCCTATTATATGTACCGAGTTTAGAGGATTATTATTTATTTTGTTGTATGATAAATTATTGAATAGATCCGTCTTTGCATTCAGGTAAAGCTTACGAAGAAGAAAAGAAAGATAATTGATAGAAAAAAATAATGAAGAAATAGTCACTGAATTAATTGCAGTAATAAATGTAATAAAGATATTTTTCTTTTTATCCAAAGAAACTATTTTTGACTAGTAATGAGTAAATCAGACATTTATTAATGGCCAACTATAAATGTTTCAAGTTTCAATTTGTAAATTATTACAATTAGTTGGACATCGTTGGAAAATGCCTAACCAAATTTACACTTCCGCTTAAAACTAAAGTTATAATAACATCAAGGCATCAACAAACGAAAAAAAAAAAAATGATTTTACCCTTTTATTTTACTTTCATATTAATTGTATTATTAATTCTATAAAAATTAGAAATGTGGTAGTACACTTACTGTTATGGTTAGTTAAAAAATGCGGTGGCAATTTGGATTACATCGATATAGAAGGGAATATGTTAGAACGCGTGGAGATGTTTAGGTATCCAGGGTCAAAAATATAACTAAAAAAAAAACGAAATTGGATATTAAAGTTAAATTGACGGGGGGCAATGCTTGCTTGTCATTTTTCTGTGACTACTTAGCTCACGCCTCCTGTTCCAAAAGTTAAAAATTAGAATTTACAAAACAATTTACCGATGTTAAAGTAATTAAGGATTCGCGTCCCGGTACACACTCAAAGTTATGGCAAAAGTTATTATAACGAATTTTTACAACAAATTACTAAGCATTATTAAATTATTAATGGTCTATACCATAATATAAAACATCAGTTATTTCAGTTACAATGAAGGGCGGATCCAGAAAATGACTTTGGAGGGGAGGAGAGGCGCAAAAAATTACATAAAAAATAAACTTTTTTATATGAATATCTTCTATTATAATTAATAATGTTGATAAAGATGGACATTTTTACATATGATCCAAATCACGGCCACCGAAATGAGATTAGTAACATTAGTAAACTATTTCTCCGTGTCATGAGAAATTCCATCGTATTTCTACTCTGGGAAAATGTTTTTCGAAGTATAAAATAACTTGCTTATGCTAACTCCTCAATACATTAAATGATACCTAATACCACAATCTTCTTCCTTTTTGTTCTTTCGGCACATCCTGAAAATGCCTGAGCTGGTCCCGTGCATCCATTTAATCAACTGAATAACTTTTAAAATTAATCAGTTTATTGGAGCCATCAATTTTTTTTTTAAGGAATCTACCTTTTAAAATTTAATCTATTTAAGATTGATAATTTATGACAAAGATCTCAATTTATTGATTTATTTATTATTTATTTATTTTTTAATTATTTTTTATTTATTTATTAATTAATCAATTTATTAATTTATTTATGGGACAGTTCATATGTTCATAAATCGCTTTTTAAAATATTCTAACTTCTCCTCCATAGTTTCTTCCTCTATTACTTCATTGTGACATGTATAATTTTCTTCTTCGTCCAAAAATAAATATGGTATCTGTAGAATCAGGTAAAAAAAGAAGTTTGATGATAATTGTATTTTAAAGAGAAGTCGTCCATAAAATTTAAAAAATCGGAAAGGAGCTAGTTTAAGCAGAATTTCTATCTTGTCCTTCATAGATTGATAAATACTAAATAAGAAAATGAATAAAGATTAGTGGTGAAATTTTTATACGATCTTGTGAATTTAACTTAGATGCGTTAATGTTAGCGACTTTATCGCAACTTCAAGCACACAACACAAGCAATATTTATGATAGATAATAATTAATACTGTATAAATTTAATTACTTATAATATGAGGTAATATCTGTATTGGTTTCGTTAAAAATCTCCAACACTCTGTGCTTGAAAGGCATTTAAAGTCAACTGTGTGAATGACTGTATCAATAATCAGAGGAAAAAAAGTTTTTGTGGTCGTCGCGGAATATGTGATAAGAATATTAAGTGAAAATTAAGGGGTGATTGAATAATACAATCCTATGATATTTTGATATATATTATTATTTATCAATATAAAAGACAATTTAAATAAAAGTAACATTTAGATATCAATAAAATAATCACCTACTGCTAGCCCTTAGCCTAACCAGCTAGTCGACTTCTCTAAATAGATTTTATTTTTATACATTTTATTCAACCATGTCGCTTATTTATTATTGATTTTAAATTTGTTTACTTCAAGTCCCTCCCCCAAATATAACCATGTTTTGTAAAAAAAATATTCAAAAAGTATTATTGTTCGTCTGATTACATTTAATTGGACCTCAAGAATCAATAAAACACAATTTCATACAGTTAGTTAGTTTCTTTATTTTCCTTTCAAAATAATTATCATAATATATATAGAGGCCAGACGACAGAAACTGCCGTGCATTGATAGAATATCATATGAGTTTTACAAACATGCACTCGTAGTATTTTTAGGTAAACATCTTTCTCTTTATAATCAAATTTATGAGACTAGCGAAGCTCCGTCTTCCTTTGGCAAATCTACATTATTTCCTCTTTTTAAACGTGGTGACATTAATAATGTTCATAATTATAGGGGTGTATCATGTTTGAATGCATCTGGGAAAATGTTTAATGGTCTTCTTTTGCTACGTGCTGCTGGCTGAAGATAGGGTTACACTGCTAAGAAATACACACCTTCTGGCAGCCTATTGTGATGATTGGAATTTGACAGTAAATCTTTCTAAATTAAATATTATGGTTTTTAGGAAAGGTCGAAGACTGGCTGCTGCAGACAAATGGCAATTTAAGGGTTTACCAATAGAAATAGTCAATACTTATAAATATTTGGGTGTCTCGCTAAGCACCAGTCTTTCATTTACTTACCATTTGAGAGATCGTACATCGGCTGATAGAATGGGCCTTAATAGGAATTGGTCGAGTTTCATTGCTAAAGATCTGATCCCACTATCCGCCAAAAAACAAATATATTACGCTCCATAGTATGCTAAGTCTGGGGTTTTCAGGGATATGATATATTGGAAAAGTTTCAGATATTTTATATTAAGAAATTGTTTTCATTGCCTTCATCGACACCAAATAATATGATTTATTTAGAAACAGCCACAAATCCACTTGAGGCATTCACTTTACAGTTGCATTTTAAGTATTGTCTTAAGTTACTGTGCCTGCCTGAAAGTCGTCTCTCCAGAGTTATCGCCATTGAAGTGATTAAACGTAATAAAATTTGGTGCAATGTGGCGGAAAGATACTCTTGCAGGTTCGATAGGTATTTGGAATGCTTTTCGTTATGGAAAGACCAGTTGGCAACAATACGGTCTGCAATCACTCAGCAACATTGGGAGCAGTGTAAAATAGCGGCATTGAATTCTCATAGATTTCTATTGTATAGGGAATTGAGTCATGATCTTAAAATTTTGAAATTCGTGGATGGCTGCTGTTGGGATTTGACTGGTTGATTTTAAACCCAAACACATAACAATCGTGTTGCTTCGCTTTTGAAAAAATCAGGTGATCTCAGTGAACAATTTATGATATCAAACATAAAAATCGATTCATCCGATCGCTCATTAAATCGCTACATAATTTTTAGTAAATTGATTAGGCACATTTGAGTTTGATTTACCATGTACGATTTACCAACAATAAAATGGTGAATACTTTTCCATCTTATTTTTATCGAATTCTTTTAAGTGCTAATATTCGACTAAAACATATTAAAATTCCAACTTGTTGTGCAAGAGGATATCAAGAATGTGTTCTTGTAAACCATTTCAAATATAAATTATGAATGTAATTTAATGTATTTACTGCCAGAGGTGCCCAACCCCACCCCACAAGGTTGATGGCGCAAGAACCATCTTCCTCCCCTTTCAAAGATATTTTACTTCTCTCCTCTTCTTAATAACAGTGCAAACGAAAATAAAACTTAAAATATCGTAGACCATATACAATTACATGCGTTTCAGTATTCTCCCTGTTTTTTGTTTTTTTGTCCTTAGTTTGGATTTTTCCATTCCGAAAATTTATGACCCTGCCGAAATGTGCCCTCCTCAAAAATTTTTATGCGCAAGCTGTATGAAATCCTCTCCTGGGCACCCCTGTTTACTGCCATTGACCGCAGTGGATGTTAAGACAGATGACTATAGAAAGATGTAATATAACAAAGTAGATGATGAACCCCTAGAATAGGCGACGGGCCAGGTGGAACGGTTGGCACGCGCCGGCGTCATCTGTTCTCCGAGCTCACTCCCTATCATTTACCTCCCGTTGGCTTCTGTATCCTCCTTCATTCCAAGTCCTTCTCTCAGCTTAAATCCCCATCTAGAAATTTCTTGCTTAACTTACCACAGTATTGATTAACTTACGAAGAGCCTTGTTTCCACAATGAGTTACCGCTACAGCTGCAGCGCACTTCCATTGTGTTAACTGAGCGAAAGTATGGTTTTTGCTGCCTTGGTAGTGCTCTCGAACTATTAGGTTTGCTTGATAGTTAATGGTACCTATAGCGGTAACCACAGTTATTGTCACGTGTGGACGCATAAAGTATCACAGTTGGGCGTTATTGAATGAATTGTTATTCGAATAATTTATTCAATAAATTTTTAGTGATTCACGATTCCTAGAATAACTAGCTGTTCTGATTTCCTCAAGGAATTATTCAGTATTTTTGTTGGAAAAAAAATACAAATAATTCAATAAACATATGTCTGAGTAAATATTTATTCTAAGAAAATATGCATTGAATAAAAATGTATTCAGCGGCAAAATTCAGTGAATAATCATATTCATATCATTATCATTTTAAAAAAATATTTATCGATATTAGGATCCATAAATATACTGTCGAGGCTCTTTTTTAAAAATACTGTCGGATTCCAGAATGCGCAATAGCGCATCACGTTTTTGTAACTTTTCGAATTTGATTATTATTAGGGTCCATTACTATGTTCGGAGGGAAGAGTGGGGAAGGATTTTTTTTATTTAAACTGCCAGACCAGACTTATGATTGCGCAGCAACGCATCAAGTTTTGTAACTTTTGGTAATTTATCGATATTGGGGTCCATTATTATATTTTTCAGGGCTCTTTTAATGACAATACGGTCGGATCTAAGATTGCGCATTTGCACATCACGTTTTTGTAAGTTTTAGAATTTGATCAATATTAGAGTCCATTAATATGTTGTCGGGAGCTCTTTTTATGAAGATTATATATATATATATATATAAATCAGGGTATATTTCGGTATTGAGTAGACTCATTCTGAAATCAGACAGTATTTTCATATAAAAAAAAAAGCCTCCGACAACAAATTAATGGACCCTGATACCGATCAAATCCGAACTTGATTTAGAATGCGCATAACGTTTTTGTGACTTTTTGGATTTGTTCGATATTAGGGCCCATTATTATGTTGTCGGGTTGTAAAAGCAAAAAATCTAGTGTGCACAACACACAACTTTCACTTGCCGCTCTACTTTGAATAGAAATTATTTTCTGGCAATGTAGGGCTATTATAAAATGTTTTAAGTGCATTTAAATCGGAGTTAAATCTTAAAGCTTACAGCTAACAAATCATAAATGCTAGTAATGTAACAAAAATACTATATTATATAGACGGTAGACAATAAAAATCTAGTTATTCCATAAGCTTTTATAAACCACAAACCTTCAATCTCTGAGCCTATCATTTGACAGAATGACTAACTCCAATTTCAACATTTTTGAGTAATCTCATTTTAATGATATTTCTAGTCGGAAAAGTTACATCTATACAGAGAGTGAGCAAGTTGATTCCAGAGTAGGTGATTGCAATGTTGAAATATAGAAATGTGAATAAAGATATAAATTTTGGCACTAGAAACATCACTAAAATTAATAATAAAGAACTAGTAGGCCCGTGCGAAAATTCACACAGTTTATTATTCAATGATTAAATTATAAATTAATAAGAAAATAAACTTCACGTATAATAAAAGAAATCAATTGTTACTTTCTTGCTAAATATAATCGGCAAAGGAAACAAAACTTAAATTAAAACTTCATTAATGTTTGGAACTAACATGTTTACAATACAAGCACGGGCAGTCAAAACCCTACAAAACAAAAAAAGAATTAACAAAATCGGTCCCATCGTTTCTGAAATAATCTTGGCACAGACAGGTAGACCAACGGCTGCAAATCCGTTAAAAACCGCTCATCGAAACATTGGCCCGATCATAATACTTTTCATAACTCTTCTGAGGAAACTGCACAACAAAAAAGGCAGTAGTGCTGATATTTCAAATATTCTTCTAGAAGTTCGCTAGTCTTCTTTGGGTTAAATTATAGTACAATAGCTTTAACATATGGTTACATTACTTCTACTGATTCTTTTGACCAAGATGTAGATTCGCACATAAAATTACTTTTTTATTTCTTTATTGAGTATTAGAACAATCTGTCTCTAGGACATTGGTTATAGTGAGGTATGATGACATTCACACTATATGTACAAAAAATAAAATAAAATAAATAGAAACAAAATAATAATCAAAAGTATATACAATAGATAATAAAATAAAATAACCTAAAAAAATTAAAACTAAGCAAAAAAAAAAAACACATGCATACCTATATACAATCAGGCGAGGGAACTCCAGGAGAACTCTCTCAACCGCGTCACTGGTACTAAAGCCAGCGGAGATTGATCGAGAGCACTTTAGCCACATAACCTCATGTCTTGAGTGAAGAATCTGGCCATTGCCAGAACTCCAATATATACAATCTACAAAAGGTCGCGAGGCCACTGCTGTTTCAACCTTCTTGGAGGATTATAGAAATGGGAGGTGCTTGATAGGGATTGTGCAAGAGGATTTGGGTGGTACGTAAGGAAAATTACTAAACGCTTTTATGAATTTTATGTGCGAATCTAACATATGTGCTAACAACATTTTATTTTTTATTTTATTATTCATTTAATGAAATTTACAACTGTATAAAAAATACAACCAGGAAAAATGCACACATTAGAAATAATGACATGAACAGACTTGATGAAATACTGCCCAGTGGTAGTACTCCCTATTTAGTTCTAGGTAAGAAGATCACGAGGCCATCTTCTTTTCAGACGCCTAGAGGGATTATTTGGAATCGAAGAAGATTCGACAAGTGGATTCGGATGGGACTAGAGTTTATTATGAAAGGATAGGTATCTGGCTCGGGCTAAATCAGCGGCATATGGAACATCCAGGTCTTTATGAATGGTTTTATTTGTTATATTTATTAAGGATTTTACGAAGGATTTCGGATTGTAAGGATTGGATACGATAGGAATTCGATGGTTTGTGATATGTGATTGGAGAGTTTGGGATGCAATTAAAAGGTCATTATTAACAGATAGGATACAAGTGCCATCTGCATAGGTGGTGATGACCGTGTTGGGATGGGATGGGATATCAGTTTTCTAAACTGTATAAAGGATAGGATCGAGGATGCTACCTTGAGGAACACCAGCAGACCAAAAACATTATTCAGTTAATTGTATAAACTGTATATATTTATGCTTTATGAAATTTCAAATTAACACTATATTATGTCAGGTATAGAATCAGTTTTTCCACCAACCTATCGTGGTCCATCGCTATTATGTTCAGGGTTATTAAATTAAATATTATTTAAGAAAGGAGATGGTTCGGGGGTTGCGGTCATAAATAGGCTAATAGTGGTAAAACTGTTTTATTCAAAGCCGACGTTTCAACCCGACTTTGCAGGTCTTCTTCAACAATTCTCTATCTTTTTGTATCTTGTCCGTTCTAGCCCTGAAGAAGCCCTGTAAAGTCGGGTCGAAACATCGGCTTTCAATAAAATAGTTTTACCACTATTTAGCCTATTTATGACCGCAACCCCGGACCATCTCCTCCCTTTATAATGCAACGGTCAAAATATCCAATATATATTATTTAGCTTCGGTCGGTCGCTTATTTGATATTTTTTCCGGCCATGACTTTCACTGATGGCATTGATATTGCTGTTTGATCTCCGTTGTTGTCATATCAAAGATTATCGAGATTCCAAAGAATGAAATAAGTTTACTGGTGCTCAGAACCATAGGCGCAGAGAAACAAAGAAATAGATTAAATGGTAATAATGACCAGTCAGATTTGTATTACATCTTAGTCAAAAGAACCAGTATAAGTAAGGTAATCATATGTTAAAGCTATTATATTGTAATTTAACCCAAAGAAGACTAGCGAACTTCTAGAAGAATATTTGAATTTATCAGCATTACTGCCTTTTTTGTTGTGCGGTTTCCTCACAAGAGTTTTAACCCTTATGAAAAGTATTATGATCGGGTCAATGTTTCGATGTGCGGGTTTTAACGGATCTTGACGTTTTAGAGCCCCTTGAGTCCGCACACATTAAGTAAAAACACATTTGCAGCCGTTGGTCTACCTGTCTGTGCCAAGATTATTTCAGAAACGATGGGACCGATTTTGTTAATTCTTTTTTTGTTTTGTAGGGTTTTGACTGCCCGTGCTTGTGAAACACTTGGGCGGTAACTTGTTCAATAGCGGCTGTGTAATAAGAGAAAAACGTGTTTTTCCATAGACTGTAGCACAAAAACGGCTCTAACGATTTTAATGAAACTTTCATCTAATTTTCTACTTAAAGAAATCCTTTTAAATTTTCGTATTTTTAGTGAACTCCCGAGAAGAAAAAAAGTTATAAAGAAAAGAAAATTGTTTTGGGGAGCTAACTCAGCACGTATAAATCTTATCGTTTTTCAGTGGATCTCAACGTTCCTGAGCATGTTTTGAAGCCTATTTTTTGAAAGGCATTTAAATTTCTGATAAAATTTTCAAAAATCATCTGAATCGGTCCAGTTTTAGCTGTTATAGTATATAATGTTTTTTATCCGCTGATTTTAATGATGGTTCATTTGCGCGTTTACATTGCTTGTTTCATCCAAGGAATCGTACTCTAATGATTTCATTGATAGGTTTTTAGGAAAATAAATCTATTTAAATTTTTTTTTTTCTTTCCGACTACCGAAGGTAGGGAAGCATTGTGTTCTTGCGAGAGGTTAAAAAAAATGTTGTGCTTAGAATCGAAAATTTCCATTAGCGTTTTACGTTTCTGACATCAAGGATCAAATTTGGTTGGTGTCTGTCAATCTGTCAAGGTGTCAAATTTGGTCAAATATAGAGTGTCTGTCAGTCTATATCCAAATCGATGTGACGGGCATATCACCGATCATCTGATTTTCATTAAATTTTCAGGGATTATGCGGATTGGTGCCTAGATGGTCCCATATAAATTTTATCAAATTCCATCCAGCACTCCCTCAAAAGTAATTGTTTAGATATGCCAATATTTCAGAAAGGGCTCATTCGATTTGGCTGAAAGTTGGATGAAAGGTAGGTAGTGGTGAAAAAATAACGTAATGCCAATTTTATTGAATTCTGTCCACTAATTTCTCGTATATATGGCAAACGTGTTTTCCTTGATACGCCTATATCTCTAAAACCGCATGTTTGATTTTGCTCAAATTTGAAGTGATGTTAGGGGTTGGTAAACAGATTATCAAGTTGGTATGAATTTTATCAAATTCTATCCACTTCTCCTAGAAAAAATACTTTCTCTTTCGGATCAACAAACGTATTATTTGGCAAGCCTATAGTCCGAAAAATGTGCCTTTAATTTGACCTAAACTTGGAAAAAATTTGGGGAATAGTATAGAAATTTCCTAATATGAATTTCATTGAATTCCATTTAATAATTAAAATTAATATAAATAATTTTTAACAATATAATGGCAGTGAAATGTGAAATTGGCACTGATCATGTATTAGGAGTTAGGTTATGACAATATTTTTATAGAGTTATAAAATTTTAAGTTTTATCCAAATAGTTTATTTATACTGCATTGTTTCGTCGATTTCGAACGTTACTTAGATTTCCTGTAATTTTTAATAAATTTAAATTAATTTTTACTCTGAGTTTGTGAAAAAGAAAAATCTTATTTGTGATTGTGTTTATTTCTATTGAAGTTCAAATAGCTCGTGGTATCGAGTTTATGTGTGATTTTTACATATATTTTTATATTTCAGCTTAAATAATTTTGTTCTGACTGAAAAAAAAATATTGGTCTCGTTAACTCTGAAAAAAACAAAAAGTTTAATTTTTCTTATTTCTTTATGGAGTTTTCGTAACATCGCTTTTACGTGTGAAAACATGCCGATTAAGCACGTATTACTACATTTAAACTGTTAGTGCAAAAGGTCGTAAGCATTCTGCTACGATGAAAAATAGCAGAGGGCAATAAATTATGAAATTATACTAATAAATCGTAACGAAACAATTTGTTTTTATGCTTCCCTGTAAAACACTCAATGTTTACTGTTTCATACGACTTTTGGCACTAACAGTAGTGATATTCATGTTCAGTACGCACTCGATTTTTTTTTTTTAATTCCGACTCATCAAATATGTAATCTGCATATGCGGAACTTTTTCGCATTTCACTATTCGCTGATGAACAAAATCGTGGATATCAAACCCATATATGTTGAGTGATTACTGAATTTCCGAAAAAGCCTTCTCCCAGAGATTTTATTCTCATAAGAAAAAATTTAGATCTTGTAATATAGATATTTTTTTATCCAATGCAAACGGTGAGGAAGCTATACTGACCTTCCTTGAAAGGCTTTTTTTCTACTGGACACATCTAAAGTTGTATTTTTTTTTTTTTTTTAAATAAATAGGAAAGTTTTGTAAGTCGACACAATGGATTTGTAATTGAAAGCATAGGGAACAATATATAAAATTTCTTTACTCTACAACTGTTTATTCCATATAATCGGAGGGATGAAGGAGGATTATCACTATCTTTCTCAACTTTTAATTTTATTGATTTAGTTGGACTTCACTATGTTTATGTCAATAAAACATCTAAATACACTTTTTTGTATCTTTTTTTTTTAGATTCAAAGTAACATATTTAATAAATAGCAATAAGCTAATAGTTTACTACAAGACTCTTACGAGATTCCAAGACCAAGACTGAGTGTGCAATACCAAGACCGCTTCGGTCTCGTCTGGGTCTTAGGTTTGGGCAATACTACCTAATTCCTTTAAGATATGTACCTACTTTTATTTTCTTTGTTGGTATACGGGCCAATTTGTTTCTAATTCTCTTCAACGATTTTTATTATATTCTACAATATTAATATATTAGCTGAGAGTGATTCTTCATTCAAAACCTATTTTTTTTTTTTTTTTTTTTTTTTTTTTTTTTTTTTTTTTTTTTTGACTTGATTCTTCAACTCACACCTGTCAGAAGTTCCGACAATCAGCGAGTGTGATGTCAAGATGAAGAGATTGGTCTTGGAATAGGCGTGAGGGAGAGGAGTACCCAGCGGCGTCCTTCCTGTCTTGAGCGTAATATTTCTAGTTAGTGGAGGAGATCCCTCATCCAGCTTCTTTTAAGCCTCCTTCGGGTGCTATCGGGCATGTTAGTTGTGGCCATGCCTCGAATCAATGAGTTTGTATGTCCGTGTAGGTTATTATGGAATCGTTTGTAGTATGTTCGTATGTGGTCGTTAACTGTTGGCATCTGTAAGTCTTTATGTAGAGTAATGTTACTGACGTACCAGGGAGCTTTGGTAATAGTCCTGAAAGTTTTAGATTGAAAAGTCTGTAATTTACGTATGTGAGTCTTTTTGGCTGTCCCATATATCTGTAAAGCGTAGGTCCAAATAGGCTTGAGTAGGTAAGTATATGTATTCAATTTCTGTCTAAGTTTTAATTTCGAATTTCTTGCAAGGAGTGAGTACAATAGGCGTAGTCTTAGGTTTAAAGTTTTTGTTTTGTTTTTGATATGTTGGCCCCATGTCATTCTTCTGTCAAAGGTCAGTCCAAGATATTGAACTTTGTCTGTCTGAGGAATTTGGATATTGTCAAGGTAAATAGGGGGGCAAGTTTCACGTCGAAGGGTAAAAGTGATATGTTGTGATTTGTCAAGGTTGAGTCGAATTTTCCAGAGTTTGCACCAGTCGTAGAAATTGTTTAGGTGATATTGTAAAGTCTGTGAGGCGTATGCTGAATTTTGATGTCTTGTCAAGATTGTTGTATCGTCTGCGTAAGTCGCGGTCAGAGTATAGAGAGGATCTGGAATATCATATGTGTAAATAATATACAACAGAGGAGCGAGTACTGACCCCTGAGGCACCCCTGCTAGGGCTGGTTTAATGGTAGATAGTTCTGTACCTTGGCAAACAGAGAAAAATCTGTCAGAAAGAAAAGATTGAAGAATAAGATAGTAGGTTGGAGGGAGTATAGTCTTAAGTTTGAAAAGAAGTCCCTGATGCCAGACTCTATCGAACGCTTGAGCAACATCCAGAAATACTCCTGTTGCATATAATTTGTGCTCTAGTGCTGTCGCAATGTAGTCTGTCACTCGGTGTAGCTGATGAATGGTTGAGTGGTGTGAACGAAATCCAAACTGATGTTCAGGTATTATGTTTTCAGTAGTCAGTATGTCAAGAAGTCGTTTGTAGAGAAGTTTCTCAAAGATTTTAGAGCATAATGGGAGCAAGCTGATGGGTCTGTATGATGAAGGAAAGTCAGTGTTTTTGTTAGGTTTGTGAATCATTTTTATGAATGAGTATTTCCATTGTAAGGGGAATTTAGTCGTTCTGAGTATTGCGTTATAAATTGATGTTAGGTATACTAGAGCTTTCCTTGGCATTTTCTGGAGCACTTGAGCATTTATCAGGTCATGACCGGGAGCTTTCTTTTTAGGTAACTGTCTGATTTGTTCTGCAACTTGAGTGGGAGTGAAGCAAAGTGGAGGTAATGACAGTTGTAAAGGAATGTCTAAAGTGTTTTGTACATGTCTTTCGTGATCAGTATTAGAGAAGTCAGTATGTGGTATGAAAACAGAAGAAAGATGGTTGGCAAAGAGCTCAGATTTTTCAAGGTCTGACACAGCCCAGGAACCATCTACGTTTCGGAGTGGTGATGACACCTCACAATGCTTTACAAGTTTCTTAGTCTGTCTCCATAAGCTTCCATCGTCAGTCGAAAGATTTTTGAGGTAATTGTCGTAGTTCGTTCTTTTAAAATTCTGAATCTGTCGTTTAAGTTCATTGTTAAGTCTATTGAAAGTACGTTTGTCAGATGGAAGTCGACCAGTCTGCCACACTTTGCGCGCTCTTCTCTTTGCTCTGATCAGGTCTCTAATGTACTGCGGATAGATTGGAAGAGACGTATTTCTGCTAGGTCTTGGTACAGATGATGACCATACAGCCTGTTGTAAGCTGATTGTGAACTTATCAACAGCTTTTTCGAGTTCCTCTTCGGTCTTAAGGGACATTGGGATTGATAGCGTCGAATTTAAGTAGTCGCTGTAAGCTTTCCAATCGATTATCCTATCTGTAAGTGTTGGTTTTTTTGATGCAGTACGAGGCTCATCGCATAGTACCAAACTGAGAAGAGAATGATCAGAACAAAGATCAGAGCTTGCAGTTACAGTATACGGCACTGTCCTGAGTCCTTTAGTAATGAAAAAGTCAAGTAAATCTGGTGTTTTCTGTCTTGAAGTTGGCCAGTAAGTAGGTGTATCAGGTGAGATCGTGTTTAATGAAAGCTGATCGATGGCAGACTTTAGATTTCTTCCTCTAGGAGTACAGAGTCGTGCTCCCCAGGACTGATGTTTGGCATTATAATCACCACCTGCAATAAAACACCGACCGAGATGTTGGAAAAAATTGTAAAACATTGCAGATGTTAGCACGTATCTCGGAGGGCAGTACACTGCAGCGAAGGTAATGGTATGGTGCTGGGTATACAGAGTAATTGCTGTGGATTGTATGTCAGGTGTAATGGGTAATTGTAAAGGGTTGTGTTTTAGTGATTGCTTAATCAGTATTGCCGTACCGCCATGTGCCGTCTTATCAGGGTGGTCAGTTCTATATATTTTGTAGCCTGGAATGTAAAATTTAGAATGTGGAGTCAAGTGTGTTTCAGTGATGAGAGCAATGTCAGTCCGTTTTTCATGTATGTACATGTCAAGTTCAGTCCTGTGTTGGTTTATACCATTTGCGTTCCAGAGAAGAACGGACATGGAGCCCACTGTCAGCCGATTAGTAGCCATAACTGGAGGATAAGGCTTGTGCAACGTGAGACAGTTCTTGGAGAAGGCTGAAAAGAGGCTGGATGAGGTTATTCAATCCACTTACCAAGTTGAAGAGCTGAGCTGAAGCCGGGTGATTGTAAGTCGGTAGTGGCGGTTGAGTAATGCCCTTTTTCATTTCTGGATGCTTTGGCTGGTGAAGGTGATTTTCTGGGACTTCTGTAGGAGAAGTTCGCAGTTTTGGTCCTAGATATTGAGAATCGGGTTTTGAAGAACCTGAATTTGCGGTATGCTGACTTTGCGGAAGAGAAGGAAACTCGTCTATACCTGGGGGTGCGCTAGTTTGTGCTTTTTGGGGACTTTGTATATTTTTACGGAGATTGCGTACTTCCCTCAGTTGTTTTAGAGTTGCACAACCTCTATAATTTGCTGGATGGGATCCGCTACAATTCGCGCATGTTGCTGCGGTCTCTCTTGTCTTTGTGCAGACGGTGCTATCATGTCCTTGGCCACATCTCACGCACTTCGGGGAGTGATTGCAGTAAGCCTTTGTGTGGCCATACTGCTGACAACGGGTGCACTGTGGAATCATTCTTTTCTTTCTTGGCTCTTCGATTTTCACTCTAGTATAGTATAAAAATTTGATATCAAAAATTTTTTCATTAAATGTGGCTTTAGAGATATCGATAAAGAACATGGGAAGTGGATTTTTGTATCTGGAAATAACGTTCACAATACTTGTGGCATCGTAGCCTAGGCATTTTAATTCGTATTTTATGGTTTCAATTGGAGTAGCATGGTGTAAGTTTTTTAATACGATTCTTGGATTTCTATCTTCTATTAACTGATAGGTATGGAAATCGGCACCTACCTGTCTTAAGTTAGCTACTATACGTCTATATGTGTCAGAGTTTTCAGGATATACGGTTACTCCTCTTGATGTGGATTTTAGGTTAAAGCTGTTCAAACCTCCTACATTTTGGAGAAATGTGACCAGTTCGGTGTAGTTCTGTACATCATTCAAGTGGATAGGGGGCGGTTTTACAGAAACTGGTTGCTTAGTGGTAGCATCAGACTCGTCACTAATGTTAGTTAAAACTTCAAAACTATTAGTGGTTACTGTTGTAACTTCACTTACCTTTTTAGCTTTTCTTGGGTCTCTGTTATTGTCCATTGAGCGTTTTCTTCCTGTGACGAGTTCCCAATTATTTTCAGTAGTTTGGTTTGAGTTTAAAGCGTCCACATTTTCTGTAGAACTGGCAGATATCGACGTCTCAGGCATCGTTTGCGGTGAAACCGCTACACCGAGGTGTGGAGTTCCTATTTCTTGGAGCTAATTGGTTTCAACAACAGAATGCAACAAAAAGAAAAGTTTTCACTGTTAATTTATTCTAAGATTTTGTCAAAAAGATTTTCAAAGAAAAATTAACCTCACTTTTTGTAAAACCTATTAAATTTTCATTTTTGTTTGATTTGGTTTTCCTTATTTTGTTTTTTACTTCTATCAATTTTTTTTTCATCATATGGGTTTATTTTGGAAATATTGTGGTCCTTGTAAAATCTTAATCTACCATTGACTAAATGTTATGAAACTACTGAATTTTTAAGTGTGACGAACATTTTTTATTACTGAGGAAAATAATTTAAAATCATTGAAAAATAAATAAATATATGATCGTACATAGGCATATTGTTTTATTGCTTTTTAAGGACACAACTTTTAGTTCGAAGTTTTTTAGATATAAATTAGTGGATCAAGCCTTGACAGCTACACGCTCCTACCAGAGAGGTTCCATACACATAGTACTTCTTACGAGAGATAGGATGACGAAGCGATGAAGCCATGGTATTGAGTTCCAACAGAAGCCACTAGACACAGCAACCATCATCGTATATTAGGTTTCTTGAACATCGCCATTTTCTGTCCTTCAACAAACGATTCATTAATTGATATAAATACATTTGGCATTTCATCGATATAAATGTATTATTTTGTTTGGCATAACATCGATATCTCTTCCATTGACATGCTCGGGATATTTCCATATATTTATGCCAAAAACTGAAAGTAGTACAATAATCTCCTTCAGAAGAAAAATTTCCATACTACCAACGACGCATTTTAAATTTGTCCAGTTTGACAAACCTATCCAAGTCAAACAAACCTATCAGATTGTATAGGAATCCCATAAGTATGGTCGGTCAGTCAGTTAGCCAACTATGAAAAATATACGCCAATTTTTTTGTGTAGCAACTAACAATAAAAACGACTGCCAGGTAAGGTCAGTATAGCTTTCTCACCGTTTTCATAGGCTAAAAAATATGTATATTGCAGGATCTTAATTTTTTTGTATGACAATAAAATCTCTGGAGGAAGCCGTTTTCAGGAATTCAGTAATCCATTAAAAAACATACGGATTTGATATCCACGAGTTTTGTTCATCAATGAATACTAAAATGCGACAGAGTTCCGCATTTGCAGTTTGCATATTTGATGATTCGTGATTAAAAATTTCGACATTCCCACTCTTGTAAGTACGCGGGGGTAGAACTCGCCGGACTAGTTCTCACCATCCTTACCACTAAGGAGGAAATCGAGACCAAGACAAACTGATTGAACTTCAATGGAAATAAACACAATCACAAATGAGACGTATTTTTTTTTTTTTTTTTTTTTTTACAAATTCAGAGTTCATTACTTTAAATTTACTGAATATTACACGAAATCTAAGTAAGGCAGTAAGTGCCATGCCAGTAATGTTTTGAATCGACCAAAGAATACAGTACCAATTATTATTTTTTAATAAAACCTAAAATTTTATAACCACATAACAATATTGTAATAAGCTAATTCCCACGCCATATGATCAGTGCCTTAAACATTTCACAGCCATTATATTTTTAACAATTATTTATATTAATTTTAATTATTAAATGGAATTCCATGAAATTTATACTAAGTAATTTCTATATTGTTCTCAAAATTTCCTCCAAGTTTGGGTCAAATCGAATGCCCCCCGTTTTCAAACTGATCTAAAAGGGGATTTTTTTTTTTGAGCAGTAGATAAAATTTGATAAAATTTATGCCTATTTCATTTTACGTTTACCGATTCCTAAATTCCCTTCAAATTTGAGCCAAATCGAACTTGCGGTTTTAGAGATATAGTATACGTATCAAGGAAAACACCTTTGCACATATATAAGAGAAAGCAATGGACAGAATTCAATAAAATTGACCCTACATTATCTCTTCAAAAATATCTAACTTTTATTTAACTTTGAGCCAAATCGAACTAGCAGTTTCTGAAATATTGGCATATCTACAAAAATGCGTTTGCGCGAGCGTAAGCGGAAGTGCTGGTTAGAATTTAATAAAATTAAAACGGAACCATCTAGACACAAACCCGTACAATTCCTGTAAATTTAATGAAAATCGGATCAATGGTAGTAGGTGATATGCCCGTTACATCGATTTGACTACAGACAGACAGACACCGAACCAAATTTGATTCTTGATGTCTGAAACGTAAAACGCGAGTGAAAATTTTCGATTCTGAGCACAATTTTTTTTTTTAATATCTCGCACGAATACAATGCTTCGATAGTGAGGAAGCAAAAGGATGTTATATAATATTTCTCATATTTTGAAAATTGTTTTTGTCCTCCTAGATCGGCGATCGGCCTCACTGTGTATTCAGTAGTAAGAAAGCAATATTAGTCTGGCATAGGTAGTCCTCAAGCATTCTTATCAATCAACATAGGCGCAGGCTACGGGGAGCGAAGAGGGGGCGATCGGCCCCCTCCTCCACCTCCCAAATTAAAATGTCGAATTGGCGAGAATATCGTTTTGCTCTCCCTCTCCCCAATAATTTGAGGAAAAAAAAATTAAAATAAATAATAAATAAGCTAAATTAATGAATAAAATGTTTAATCTAAAATCGATTAAGTGAAGTCACAAGCTAGCTAGGCAAGGGCCTAGTAGTAGTTATATAATGACTTTATTGATACCTAAATATTACTTTTATTTAGCTTCTAATTTATATTGAAAGATAATAACATACAGGCCCCCTCCCCATATGTAGAAGGGAATATTTTAACAGGTAATAGTAGATCTCTAGAGCTATTATTAAAAACAATAGTCCGATTTTCGGCAGAATAGTAGACTATTTAAGTTTCGTGTTTCTTTTTTTAAGTATTATGGTTTTGATAAATATGAAGCGATAGCTAAAACATTAGTTAATATAATTAATTAAGAAGTGCTTCACTGTAAACTAGACTAGTGTGGTTTCTGTGGTTAGAGGGTTAAAAAATAAAAATCGCTAGTTATTCATGATTTTTTAATAAACAGAACTTAGCTGCGTTTATCCGCTCAAAAGCCCTCATTAAATGGTTTTAACAATGACAAACTCCACTTTTGTTAGAAGTAAGTTAGTTATCGCTTCCTATTGATCAAAAAGACTTACTAAAAAAAAACACATAACTTAAATTTCCTACTATTCTGCCGAAAATCGGATCATTGTTAATTTGAACTTTTGTATAGCTCTTGAGATCAGTTATTACTTGTTTAAATATTTCCTTCTGCTTGCTACATGCAGGGATACCCTTCATATCAACATATCGTAGGATTTTATTATTCAATTACCCCTCAATTTCCATGCGATATTATTCATATTTTCCTAGCCGTACTTGTCGGACTGTGGAAAAGGTTGTATTTCTATTTGCGATTGTACACACTAAGAAATCAAAAATATTTTTTACTTTTTTACATCATTCATTGTTAGCTGAAAAAGTTCTACAAATGTATTAATGTTATGGAAGCTGTTTCTCTACCCCTCTCCTCCACCCCTATGTTTAATCTTAACAAATACGTTATATATTCAATTCTTTTCAAGTTAATTTATTATTAGCCATATTTACACCAATTTTTAAAAATTGTTGTCACTTAATGACTAATCATCACAATGACGACGTTTCGGCTCGTTGTGCCATTTTCAAGTCTAAAAAATTGTTTTCCTTTACAATCATATATTAACTTTAAAATATTTCAAATTATAAAGATTCTTATTATATACCCATCATGTACCTGTCCTTTTCACTTATGCGAATTGCAAGCGTCTACTCATAATACAATTCCTTATTATTGTCATGTTCACCTTTAATTATTTAACAATATTATTATTACTCAATTCTTTACTATTAAATGATTCAAATAAGTTAAAATTAGCTTGTTTCTGAGTCACCCACATGTCATCCATCTCATTTCTATTCAGTGAATGGTTATTCTTATAGGAGTAGGGGAAGACTATTTATTATGAACAAATATAATGCTGTTTCTCAATATTATGTGTGGATCTATCTTAAGTAATATTAGCTAATTTATTTCAAATTTTGATTTTTTCAATTGAACTAGCGTAAAACGTATTCATATTATCCACATCTGTATGATTATTTACTGAGTTTTTTAAGTTTTTAGTTATGTATATTGCTTCCTTAATTCTACGTTTATTCGTATCTCTTTCATTATGTAGGATTTTGGCATTTTTGAAATCAAATTCATGTTTAGTTTGCATATTATGTTGAGAGAGTCCAGTAGCTAATTTAATTTTTGTGTTTTTTGAATTACAATTTTGTTTATGCTGTTTAAGCCTTTTTTCAAACCATTGGAATGTCTGTCCAAAATATGCTTTAAATTAGCTACTCCAATATGCAATATATAGTAAGGGTATTACTTTCACTTACCAATATTTGCAATATATAGTAATGATATTACTTTCACTTAAATAAATATGCGATATATGGTAAAGGTTTTACTTTCACTTACTTATTTTTGCAATATATAGTAAGGGTATTACTTTCACTTATCTATATATGTAGTATATAGTAAGGGTAAGTATTGCGAACGAGAAAATATTCGAGTCTGAATTTGCAACGGAAATACTTGTTTTGATGTCTCTTAAGTCCAAATAACCAACTCCCGCAAAATGGTCGCTATGCACTAGCGGATCCAGGATTTAATTTGGGGGGGGGACCTCAGCCCGAAAGGGTTTTTTTCATAAAAATAACGATAATTACTTTGAAAAAACAGAAAGAAACTAACTACCTATATGAATGGTGTTTAAGTGATTTCTTAAGTCCTTTTAAATCTGATTACACGAACAATAATACTTTAAGAAGTATTTTTAAAATTTTTTTTCACAAAACATGGTTATATTTTACCATTTTGGGGGGGCTTCAGCCCGAAAGCCCCTCCCCCCCCCCGTAGATCCACCCGTGTCGCTATGTGTGTATGTATGTTATCAGTCTAGTTGAAAAACAAAAAACAACAATTTCGCTAAAATCAGCAGACCGGAAGTGGTACTTTATATAATCGGTTTAACAAATTTTTCGATTTTCTCAAAAATGGCTCTAACGAAAAAAACTGTATTTGTTCTTTTTGTAGTATTTCTAGATTTAATTACAGCCATTATTGGCTAAAAAGCCAATAATTGTTCCTAGAGAAACATCTCAGATTTTGATTTTCAGATCGAGAAGTGTCCATAGTAGGATTACGACCCAAGTTGTGTTGGGAGGAAGCAAAAAGTGAAACATTGTAAATTTAGCTAATTTGATCTTTGATTGCAATTGATCTGTTGTGATTATCACATATGTCAATCACTTCTGTGATAATCGGCCAAGGTATTATTTTTCCGTATTGTATTTAAATTCGATTTTCTGTGGTTTACGTATACATAACACCATACTTTAACAAGAATTGAGCTAGAAATAACTAAAGAAATCTGGTACATGAATCAAACAACTTTTACTTAGCGCGTTACTTTGAAAAGAAATTATTGTGCTGCAAAATTTGGCTACGACAAAAAGTTTTTGAAATGCATTTATATTGAAGCTAAACCTAAAATAGCATATTTGTGAATTTCGTTCATATGTATGGGTAATATTATATTAAATTTATACATAAGCTCATTAAGACCATCGAAATAACATAGGCCGTATTTATTAGGTAATGAAAACCTTGCAACTCCATCGTCTGATGAATGATATCAATCGACAACATTTGATATCATATGATCAAATAAACAATATTTTATGTCATATTGTGGAGGCCTATTCCAGCGCGCCACAATGACGGATCTACGGAGGGGCTTTCGGGATGAAGCCCCCAAAATGGTAAAATATAACCATATTTTGTGGGAAGAAAAATTTTAAAATACCTCTTAAAGTATTATTGTTCGTGTAATTACATTTAAAAGGACTTAAAGAATCACTTAAACACCATTTCATTTCATATAGGTACTTAGTTTCTTTCTGTTTTTCCAAAGTAATTATCGTTATTTTTATGAAAAAAAATATTTTCTGGCTGAAGCCCTCCCCCCAAAAATTAAATCCTGGATCCGCTAGTGGTCCGCCACATGCTTAACACCCAAAGGGACAGATAGTTCACCCGCTCGCTACGTGGCAGCGTCACACTTGCGCGTTCACTGAATGTATTCAAAATTTTATTTTTATTTCTTATTATTGTATTGTAAAATACTCAAATTTTAAATTGAAATATTTATATACATTTTAAATACTTTTTGTTAATAAATTTTAATGTCGTTAAGTCATTCACTGGTTTAATCTTTTTTTTTTAACTCATTTATTGAAAAATATTACAATCTGTCTCAGGACATTTATAATAGTGTTCACAGATCACATTCACATTTTAACTAATTAAAACTGAAAACTATTTTTTACACATCGAACATTTTTTATTTTAATAATATTTTGACTTTCTTGTATGTTCGAAGTTTGAAATTATGCTGTTTGGTCATCATGAGTCTTGTAACTGTAGTTTAAACAATTTTTAAATTGTTTGCCTTTTTCAATTTTTATAGAACATAATAGTAATTAATTTTATTTGTACAATTAAATTGATTTATGTGAATATGTTAATCATAAAAATTATTTTCGGTCTGAAAGACACTAATATAGATAGATACACCTAAAAACATAAATTAATTTTGCTTACAAATATGCTTAAGTTAATTTAGTAATGTAGTAACTATAATAAAAGTTTTTATTTATTTCTAGCCTTGATTAATAATGAGGGATAAATAATGCATCCCCAAACTTAACAGATGAAACATGTCTCATAAAAAAAACTGTTGGGTTATTTTCATGATGAACTGATAGTTTCGTTGGAAAGCAGAAAGAGCTTTTGTTTCGTTTGGAGAAAACGAAACGAAAAACAAATCAAACAGCAACTCGACTAGCGGCAAACGGGCCTTCTGATTATTTAATACAATACTTTGACAATATGATCAAATAGACTTATCATCCCAGTCCCTGAGCTCTATCTACATACATAAAGAGATTTGGTACTACTATAGAAGTGTCACTCCAATTTGACGAGTCGGCCAAGATCCCATGATCACCCTATAAACGAGATTCCGGTAATAGCCTTGGACATGTTCTCAGAATAACTTCCCTTCAGAACGCGGTTCACGAATTGAGCAAACCCACAGATGGTCTTTTCAGTAAAAATCTGGGTATTAATTACCTTTATTTCCATCGCTCCTTTCTACTCTCACTCGTTTTAAAAGTCTAAACTAACTTTCAACGGATCTTTTTCAGTGAAAGTCATTTCAGTCAACTTTCGGTGACACTCGACCATTCTCGGGATTTCATATACAGGATGTTTCAGGGTTAAGTGACCAAACTGCAAAAATGATCGAAGGAATTCAGGCAAATTGTTCCATTAGGGCTGGTTCGTATTTTCCTAATAACTTTTTCCAGGGCTAAATTAAAAAGGACAGGTGATAGTGGGTCTCAATGCCTCTGTCCACTATTTACTACAAATTCTTCTAATAGTATTCCCTGTATTTTTATCTTCATTCTGCTATCGGGCATTGTAGTTTTTGCTAGCCTAGTGAGCTTCCTGGGAATTCCCAATATAAGCATTATCTTCAGAAATTCTTCTCTTTCAACAATGTCGTATGTCTGTTTAAAATCGATAAACAAATTATGGAGGTCGATGTGAAATTCATATCCCCTTTCAAGAATTTGTCTCAATGAGAATATTAGACCGATGATTGATCTTCCAGGCCTAAAACCACACTGATAGTCGCCCACTATCTGTTCGGAAAAACTTTATCAGCCGTCGGTTCAATAATACAGAAAATACCTTGTAGGCTGTATTTAGTAGTGCTATCCCTCGATAATTACCACAAGACAGTTTGTCGCCTTTTTTATGAATGAGTCACATCGCTGCCAATTTCCACTCTTCAGGCATTCTCTCTTCAAACCAAACATCCCACACCAATTGGAATATATATCTTTTTAAATCATCCCCTCCATTTTCATCATTTCTAAATGAATGCCATCAATACCAGAAATCTTATTGTTCCTTAATTCGCCAATAATTTCTTCAACTTCTTCCTGTTCAGGCGGCTCTACTTCCTCATCTCCTTCTCCGAGTAAACCCAGTCGGCATTTCAACAGCTTGATTCTTTCTTCCCCATCTTGGTGCTTGGATTCTACAAGAATTCCCCTGAAATATTCAGACCATCTCTGCAATATTTTAGCAGGCTCACCTATTATGGCCCCTTCTTTTATCTTACAGTATGAGATATTTGATTGGAAGCCTCTTTTTATTTCCTTAATGCCTTTATAAAACTTCCATGTGTTCTTTGAGCTGTGATCATTCTGGAGCTCCTCTAACTGCATATTTAGCCACGTTATTTTTTTCTGACGGAAATTTCTTTGGCATTCCTCCTCCTAGCAGAGTACCCATCTCGGCTTATTCTAGTCCGTCTTTGTAGCATTTTCATTCGCGCTTCTTTCTTTGCTGTCAGGGCTTGATGGCATTCCACATCAAACCAACCACGCTTATTATCTTTATTTCTCTTTCCTAATACTTCATCTGCTGCTTTTCCCAAGCTAGTTTTGATAGCATTCCACCTGATGTCAATATCATTGCTATTTAATTGGTTAGAAGCATCTATTAGTCTGTCAGTTACTTTCTGTGCAAATCTTTTACTACATTCCTCTTCCTTCAGTTTCCTCACATTAAAGCTCTGTAGCTTTTCAACCATTGTTCTAGGTCGCAGGGATATTTTATATTCGAAGGAAGATTTTACAAGGAAGTGATCTGTGTCACTTCTTTCATTTTTCAAGGCTGTATAGTCCTGACGTTCCATGCATCCATTGTTATATCTTTTAGATTTTTTCTTTCCTCGTTTCAGTCGTTTCCTTAATATCTTATTTTATATCATATTTTAAATTGGGAGGATTGGCCACATGCTCTAACACCTATCAGGAGAACTGGTGGCTTTGATTTTGGGGTGCCCTCCCCTAGGTAGTTGCCTACACCATGGCTATAGAATACATCCTACCCTTTCCCTATAAGCAAGCTAACTCTGCTTTTGGAGACGGTAGTTTACTCCACAGCTGAGTTCACTCGCCATCACTTCTTAGATGTAAGCCCTGCGGAAGGAACTTCTGCCTAAAAGTCCCCTCTCACAAATCCAAAGTGAACAAACATGTATATTTTGTAGCAATAAGTCTTTCACAACCACTATAGGAAAGAGCCGACATTTTTCTTTATTTAAAACAATTAGAACAAATTTTACATCTTTCATATTAAAAATCTCACTTCATTTGCGAATTTTGGCAAAAAAAGTTTCTACTTGTAAACAAACTAGTGTGTAACCTTCCTCTAGAACATGCCACTTTTGAATCTCTCTTTTCACTTATTTTAATTCACAACTCAGAAATACTTATTTTATTATTTGTTGTGATGACTTCTCTACTTCCTAAAAGTGCTTTTGAATTTAGTAAGGCTGAATACTGGGACGCCTTCTTCAAACAAAGGGGAACTAGATCATTTGAATGGTAAAACTGATTTAATAATATTATATTTAGAGGTTTTTATGTATGTTAATCTACCTCACTGTATCATAGGTATGGGGAATATCCAGAACTTTGTGTTTACCTTCATAAATATATGAAGCCTAAAGATAATATTTTAGTTGTAGGATGTGGAAATTCTAAATTAGGCGAAGACCTTTATGATGTTGGATATAGGTATACTGCAAATAATGTCACTTATTAATCAATAAATGTTACCACTTTTTAACATAATCATTTTTATTTTTAGACAAATTACCAATATTGATATCAGCAAAACCGTTATAAAACAAATGAAGTTAGCTAACGTATCTAAAAGACCAGAGTTAATTTTTGAAGAAATGGATGCAACACATATGTCTTTTGAAGCTGAGACATTTTCTGTAGTTTTTGATAAAGGAACTTTTGATGCTTTAATGCCTGATGAAGAACCAGACACATTGAACAATATTAAAAAATATGTTGAAGTAAACTACATTCCTTTCCTGTTTATTTGAATACTATTATTATTTTTAAAAACTTCTAATCCATATTTTGAAGGAAATTGACAGGGTAATGCGGATTGGAGGCCGGTATATAGTTGTTTCATTGCTACAACAACATATAATGAGTTTTTTATTACAACATTTTGAAGAGAAAGCTTGGATGATACGTGTATGCAGATGCTATGATGTAGAAGCTAAGTCATTTAAGGAGCAGGGTTCCAAATCACTTCCAGTTTTTATGGTCATTTTTACCAAATTTAAAAAGATACCCACTTCACAACCTGTAAGTGTTTTATTTTTTTAAAGAAGTAATCATTATTGCAATATTGCAGTGTTTAGTTATTATAATGTGGATATATATATATATATAAAGTACCTTTATTATTGCACTTATTCAAAGTTCCAATAATAATTAATAACACATATTTCATAACCTAATATAATATATCTAATATCTCCCTTCTTCAAGTCTGTCTCCACCGAGGTCTCCTAATAGTTCTTTTTATTCTGGTCACTTCATCTTCTGGAACCGCATCCACAATGCTGTATTTCCTCCTCTTTATCCCTCTGCTCTTTCTCATTTTCTTTCATCTCCTTCTTATCTCTTAAAGAAATTTCTGAAATTTGCTTAATATATTTTTTATTTAGTTCTATCAAACCACTGCTTCCTTCTACCCAGCTTTTTCTCAACTCTTGCTGGAACCCATTCTAATCCTGACATTGTCTGGAAGTGTACTCTCTGCCCTACTTAATGCCCTGAGTAGCATTGATCATCTGTCAAAGTATTTATTGCTCATTTTATGTCGATCCTCCAACACCTTTTTATTATCTCTTCTTGGTCTACTACTTTAAGCTCCAAAGCTGGACTGGGGTATCTGGTAAGACTCCTTTGAGATGCCTACTCATCTAGAGCTGTTATATAAAAAAGTCAATTTCAGCTTATGCTGTTTTTTTCATAAATTTTATAACTTTTTATACATAGTGCTTTGCAGAGCATTAGATTGAGGTTGCTTCGGGCTGATAAAATTGTGTTTAAAATCCCATTCCTTTAAAAAAGTAAATCTGTGGAGCTGAGTTCCTTGATCCCCAATAACCACCCAAGGCATTATATTACCCCGCCCGGGCGGGGTGGCCAAATGGGCTAACTTGTGTGCATAGCCCAGCAACCTGATCTATGAGACAATGTATTTAAAATATTCACATGTTCACGTCCCAGTGCCGGGGGAGTCTTTTAAATCCCCACCCAGACCCCCTGTCCCGGGAAATCCCCGTATAGCCTTAAAGGCGAGGAAGTGGTGTAAACAGAAAAAAAAACAAGGCATGAGTTGTGAAAATTTTTGTATATCAACAGCCACACTACAGAAGCCTGTAAGGACAATTTTATTGATAAATGTTTTTTAAAAGCTTTTTTGGTCAATCTTGGATTTTTTTTTCTGACATTGCATATGCTTTTAAAAATTTAAATTACTTCATAAAGCCAACTGAAGTCACAAGGAATTCAAGGATTAGTCAAAGTAAATATTGGGTTGAGAAAAAAGTAATTTTGTTTTATCGCAATAGTTAATTTTAAAATCTCTTATCTCTTGTAATCTGTATTCAATGAATCCATTCTAAACTATATTTGAAAGATCACAGTCCATAGAACATTCTACATTTAAAAATATCATCATTCATTTACTCAGTCAACAGTTATTGCGCTTTAAAATGGAGATTCCACAAGCTGATTTCTGTTATTTTGCTGTTTTATTTCCGAAAAGGGAAAAATACAGCACAGGCTCATCAACAATTTTATGTTATATATGGTTATGCGAGTGTTAGATTGGTTTGCTCATTTTGGTTCTGGAAATTTTTATGTTAAAGATGCATCTCACCCTGACCAACTAACCAATCATTGAAAAATACGATAAAATTCTTCACAAAATCGAGATAGATCAAAATATTTTGTCACAACATCGATCAGTAAACAGTTTTGAACATTTTACATATGGCTGCCTACCAAATCAAAGAAGTGTCAAGTTGTTGATAAAAAATAGATAATACCCTGCAGTATAAGCTTGACATCCGAAACTTTTGCAGCAATTGAGGAGGTAATTGAAGACAACGCAGTTTACACTTTACAAGAAATGTATTAATTTGGTTCCTCAATTACAACTATTCTCCATTACAATCTCTTATTTTTCCTTTAATTAATTATCAAATTCTTTCATATTTTATATTTAACTCTTTTATATTAGAGATCAATGTAAAACGGTCGTTGTTTCAAATAAAAAAAATTAAAGGTACTTTTGAGGAAGCTAATATTGAAAATTAGCCTTTTGAACCCTGTTAGAGAACATCAATCAGAATAAAACCTATAATTTATTTAAAATTGCTTAATTTTACACTGATATAATGAATTTAATCAAAATCGTTATAGCCGTTTTTGAGAAAATCCTAAAAATGTGTTTCATCGATGATATAAAGTGACACTTCTGGTTAGCCGATTTTGACAAAAAAATTGCTGTGACATCCCTAGCATATAAAAACCTTATATATGCAATTTCACTTTCATACGACTTCTCGTTTTTGAGCTAGACTGTTAAAACACACACACACACCCCCCATTTTGTGAAACTTGGTTATTTGGACTCAGGAGACCTCAAAACATGTATTTCTGTTGAAAACTGAGGTTCAAAAATGTTCACAATCGCAATACATTACATTAGAAAAATAAGTAGGATATTAATAACAGAGGAAATTCTATAATTCCCTCGATCTAATCTCCTTCAAATTCAACATGAGTTCTTGATTACGATACTTCAATTATGAATTTGTTTGAAAAAATTATTAGTTTGATTGGCAAAATTATGAATTTCACTGAAAAAAAACAACATAACTTATAGAAATGTTAAATTTGTTGGATCATAAGTGTACTGGCTTTTTGGAAGACCTCATACCTAAATACGTGATTCTCTTTCTACTCTTTTTTTTTTTTTTAGAGTTTTGCAAAGAGAAGAGTATTTAGAGAACCCTTTTAATTTATATTAGAGTCATATCTGCAAGCTATTAAAGAATGACAGTTATTCAACAATAGTAGGTATTGATTTTAACTATGATTCCTCCCTCAGATTTCTGAATTTTTTATGTTCATTAATATCGGTGGTATTTTGAAATTAAACTTGTTATTGTTTAGTTGTGTAATAATGTCGATTTATTACAGGTGTTTGAGCTTTGTCTTGCTACTGATGCTCCAGCAACAAGAGTTAGTGGAATAGATAAAATTAAAGAGTCTGTTTTGGAATCTCAAATGGTTGCAATAGTTTGTAGTGGGCTTCAGAGATCTAATTCTGGTGGTCGAGAAATAGAATTAGAAATAGGAAAGCCTGAAGATGATACACCACGTTATACTATTAGAATTGTTGAAAAACCTTGTCCTAAAGCATCTGGTATGACGTATGCAGCATTTATTGTACCCCAAGGAAGGTAGGTTTAATGTGTATTGTAATGATATTTAAAATTAATATTAAGCATTTTGTTTTTATTACCTTTATATCATATGAATTAGTATTGAATAAATGTTATAAATCTACATAGTTGGTTAGGGGTGGCAGGTTGCAAGATGTAACAAGCTTATAAAATTTCCCGCACTGTAATGTGCAGATTCAAAATCAAAACCCTCAGACTATTCTGAGCCAGGAATATGGAGAAAAGATAGAGGAGTAAATTCTTTCTAAAAATATCTTCTTTCTTTCTTGGTCAAACTGGCCAGAATAGTAGTGCCTTGTAAAAGCCCTTTCATCCAAAAGTGATTGCCATTATCATTCTTGAGTCAAGCAGTCACAGTTCGAACCAGCCTGGATGGGTTGAAATTCAAATTGAGTTTCTCAACTAGCATTGAAGTGGGGCTGAAGATGGATGGCATTTTCGAGCTCCATTCGGACATTACTTGTTGAAAAATATGTATTGCAGGACAGCATAAATAATGCAAAAGCCAACCAAATGGGTCACAAAATGGTACAAATCCTAGCATATGGAGATTACATCGCAATTATTGGATGATCACAAGCTACTGTGGAGAAAGCCTTCTCTGCAAGACAAAGTGGGAAACGAAAAATATTGGACTTAGGATGAATAAAAATAAAACAAAAAATTATGTGTATTAGAAAACATGATGTGCATTGGCCCCACATCAAGTAGGAGTGGGAGAATATGCTGTTGTGGTTGTTCCAATACCTGGGATCTACAATAACAGAAGAAAAGATGGAAGAGGAAGTTAAAATAAGATGCAGATTAGCAGCAGCCAAAACAACAAATCCAAATTTATCTTATCCAAAATTATTAAAAGCAGACTACTGAGTCACATAACAAAAATAAGTCTATACAAATCTCTTATAATAGCGACTTGAGCATACAAAACATGTCTCTCAACAAGTCAGTTTCACTAAAGAGCAGAGTTCCACTGCTCCGAGAGAAATGGCCTGAGACGCATACTTGCACCATTCTTTTTGGTCATCCTTGGCATATTTTTTTTTTTCATAGTACAGGCAGTCCAATAGATTTTCTAGGGATACCCATCCTTCATTTCACTGCTAAATTTCTCTATAATTAGCGAATCAAAGTCCACTAAAAGTTACCCCAGAGGATGGTCGAATTCATACATCTTTTCACCCAGTTGTTTAAGGTTAAACATTTGGTCTATTGTAAAAAACAAAAATTGGTAATGCTGAAAGTAAAATTTAGTCTCCCATCAAAAATTAAAATTTGGATAAAACATACCCTGATTTGAAATCTTAGGACAAAGAATTTGATGAGTTCATACACCTTATGAAAAATTAATCAGCTGATAGGAAATCACTAATAGACTCTCATTGGGGAAGAAGTAAGAAAAAAATATTCATATCAAAGAATTAAATGTTTCTTTTTTTGTTTTGTTTTTTTAGAAAGAACTTAATCCCCAAAAAAATATTTTTTGTGATATAGAAAAACTGCTTCAACACTAATATTTGAATACTTGAAAATCTCAAACATTATAGTCTATTTTATTTTTTTTTTTAAATTCCTTAAATTTTAACAAAAACGTTTTGTAATTTATAAGATTGGAAATTTAAACTCTATTAAAAAATAAAGTTTTCATTATTATTTTTAATAAAAGTTAAATAATTAAAATTTGTCTGGTCTATATAATATATAGGTACATATAATCTTCAAACCTTTAACGTTCTATGTTATTTGATAATAATCGTTATTGTAATAGTTGACTAGAGGAGACTACAATGCTAAACACCAACGATGGGGTTGTCGATCATCCAACTCCCGTGGTAACATACTATCTTCTGTCTCAACTTCCAATAGTTACTCTGTCCTCTCTCCTATGAATCCTACCTATTGGCCAACATCCCTCAAAAAACGCCCTGATATCCTCGACATATTTGTCACCTCCCAAATTTCCTCTTCCCATGTCACAATAAAATCCCTGGATGACCTCTCCTCAGATCATTCTCCAGTTCTGCTTTCATTACACACAACTTTCGCTCCTAAGCCCTCGTCCTCTCCTACACTGATTACAGGACGAGTAAACTGGGACAATTTTCGTAAAGACCTGGAAAATAAATTGGACCTAAATATTCCACTTAAGACGAAACGTGATATTGACACAGCCATAAAAGAACTTACTACATCTATAAGTGACAAAATAAAGAATAATACATCTACCAATAAAACTGACAACTCCCAACAGACAAATTTGCCGCAGCATATTCGTATCTTATTAAGGGAAAAACGCAGAGCAAGATCGAAGTGGCACAGGACTAGATATCCATCAGATAAGACATATTACAACAAATTAACTAACCAACTAAAAGCTTAAATTAGAAAATACAAAGTTCAAAATTTACATAACATGACAGAAAAACTTACTACTTGTGACAAATCACTATGGTTGACCACTAAAAAACTCCTTAAATTCAAAGATTTTAACCACCCACTTATTACTGAAACCCAAACCTGGTCCAGATCTGATGATGAAAAATCTCAAATATTTGCTCAACACCTCTCAAAAACATTTAATCCACACCCAGACATCCTTAATCCAACCCACCTTGAGTTTATTGAAGCAGAATTGGATACCCCACTCCAATTGACTCCTCCACCTAAAGCATTTCATCCTTCAGAAATATCCAATATCATTAATAGATTACCTTCTCGCAAAGCTCCTGGCCATGACCTAATTACCTCCCAGATCCTAAAATGTCTTCCTAAAAAAGCCATATTGTTCCTAACCTATATATTTAATGCTGTACTCCGCACCACATATTTTCCTGACTCTTGGAAACTATCCATTGTCAAAATGATACCTAAACCCACAAAGCCGCCAGAACACCCATCCTCTTACCGTCCTATCTCCCTTTTACCCATTATGGGCAAAATCCTGGAAAAACTCATTTTAAAACGCCTGTATCCCATCCTAGACTCTAAACACATTATCCCAGATCACCAATTTGGATTCCGCACATCCCACTCCACTATTCAGCAATGCCATCGTGTGGTAGATGTGGTCTCCTCTGCATTGGAGCGCGGAATGTACTGCACGGGAGTCTTTCTCGACGTTGAACAGGCGTTTGATAGAGTCTGGCATCCGGGACTGATGTACAAACTCCGTGAATTCCTACCACCTACATACTTCCTCATTATACGTTCCTACCTTACTGACAGATACTTCAAAGTCAATCATAACAATGCTTATTCATCTCTTTTTACTCAGTCTGCCGGTGTTCCTCAAGGTAGTATCCTAGGTCCTATCCTTTACACAGTTTATACAGCTGACATCCC
Source organism: Nezara viridula (assembly GCA_928085145.1). Taxonomy (NCBI): domain Eukaryota; kingdom Metazoa; phylum Arthropoda; class Insecta; order Hemiptera; family Pentatomidae; genus Nezara; species Nezara viridula. Next base: position 73,025,006 of record OV725079.1, on the reverse strand, counting down.
AACCCAATCCAACACTGTCATCACCACCTATGCCGATGACACGTGTATCCTATCAGTTAATAACGATCCTTTAATTGCATCCCAAACTCTTCAATCACATATCACAAGCCTTGAAGAATGGTGTCAAAATTGGAGAATAAAAATAAATTCCAACAAATCCCATCAAATCACTTTTACCCTCCGTTGTAAACCTATGACCTCTTGTCCTACAGTATCCTTCAATAATACTCCACTTATTCCTGTTGAGCAAATCCGCTACTTAGGACTCCACCTTGACAAACGACTCACTTGGAACCCCCATACCAGACTGAAACGACTAGAAACCGCCCGACGTTTTCGACTACTGCAGCACTTACTAGACAAACGATCTAAGCTTTCAATCAATTATAAACGACTCGTATATATGACAATAATAAGACCTATTTGGACTTACGGAATTGAGCTTTGGGGCTCCACTAAACCATCGAATTCCTCTCGTATCCAATCCTTACAATCCAAAATCCTTCGTAAAATCCTCAACGCTCCTTACTTTGTCACAAATAAAATCATCCATAAAGACCTTAATGTTCCATATGTTTCCGATCTGGCCCAATCCAGATACCTTTCCTTCCATAACAAACTGCAGAATCATCCGAATCCTCTCGTTTCAAACCTTGCTTCCTCCTCGATCCCTGATAACCCTCCGAGGCGTCTGAAAAGAAGATGGCCTCGGGATCTTCTAATATAGAACTTTAATTTGAGTTCTACCAATGGGTAGTTTTTCTTCATGTTGTACATGCCATGTTACAAATTTCTCATTTACTTATTGTATTCTCTATGTAATACAGTTGTAAATTCCATTGAAATAATAAAAAAAAAAAAAAAAATAGTTGACTATAATCTGGAATTTCATTTTCAATGTTACATTTCAATTTCTTTCTTTTCTTTATCTCTCGGATAACTCAAGATCGGATAAGATTTTGATGTATTAATGTTATAAATTAAACAATATTGATGATTTTATACACTATTAGGTGTTAATTACACAATTTTACGTATTTTGGATTTTTACTGCACATTTTGAGTGTTTTACTGCACAAAAATCCGGTCTCTATTTATAACACTTTTATTAATGATCATTAAGTTATTTAAATTATTTTGTTAAAATTAAATTAAAATATTTTGTTCACATTTATATTTATAATGAAAATTTAAATTTCAGAGAATCTGAATGGGCATTTGGTACTCCTGAAGGTCGCCAATTTTTACTTTCAGAATCTCATGTAGACCGACTAGCTGTAATTATACTTAACAGAGGTCATAAATTTACTAGTTTAGAACAAGTGAAAAGTGAGCTTAATCCTATAATTCAAGACTTTTCTCCCGGTGACTTTAAAGTAAATTTTGTTCTATCTTACTGTTTTTATTTAAAGTTTTTGTTTTATATTATACAAATTATTCTATAGGTATTGAAATTTTTTTAAGCATGTATTAATTTCAATATTTGTAGGATAAAATATCTTACCTGTCTGTTGGTGGTGATGTTGGTGTTAGGAATGAAGTTTATTTTGGAGACAGTCCCATTTCTGGAAAGTTTGTTGTTGAAGAAACAGAATCTGAACCAGGAATTCTTTTAAGGAGGCTGTATTTTTTATCAAGTAAAAATGCTATTCAGTCTGAAGCAAAAGTTCGAAAAGGTAAATAGATGAAGATGAAATTATATGGTACTTTTAATGCCTAGATTTTCTATAAACTTACAACTCCCCACAAAATTTGATAAACAGCAATTCATATAATATAACACTTTTTTATCGTTTATTCATTTCAGTGAAAACTCGGAGGGGTGGAGAGAGAGTTGTCGTTGATACTACATCTCTTTCATGCGCCCATCATGGATACATGACAATTGGAACATGTTCTATACTTGATAGTAAGATGATTTTTCTCTTCTTTATTTTCCATTGATGTTTCATGATGCAGTTGATTAATCATTAAACTTTTATATTAACTAAAGATAAACCAACAAAACTGCTGTTTAGTGTATAACATGTCTGACTACAAATTATGGAGATATAGAATCATTATCATACATCTAAGTTATAATTTTATTCATAGATGATCACCATCAATCTCATTAGACTATCTTCTTTAATAAAAAAAATGTAATTATCCTTTTCAATGGGTATCTCACCTAGACTCATAAAATTCTATTAGACTTTTAAAGAAAAAAAATTAACTAGAGAACAATGATAATAATCACTAATGCTTCTTCTGAAAACAGTTCCATTCCAATAATCTTATTAACTTTTCAGTTCCTTTTAAAAAGTGATGACTCACAATGATATAAAAACAAAAAATTACAAAAAAAAATAGTTAATGACAAATTTATTACCCAGACCTGTTTTCGTAGTTGACAATGTTCTCTATCATGATAAATTATTTTTTTATATTTTCAAGATCAGAGTTTTATTGTTCATTAATCAGTATTAAATGAAACTGGTGGGGCAGTCATCTCAGTGCTTGCATACTTGCACCCTCTCTGGGGTGACTAACTAGAAAAAATGCTCTTAAGGTGTGTATTGTTGATTACCTTAGTTTGTAATGGGGGAGTTCAGCTTCTTCCCAAGATTTAATTCTCAAACATAAAATTGTAGACCTTGAAATATAGGACTTTCTTGTGATGTATTGTTTTATTTTATATAAAACTATTTTATTTTATTATTTTAACATTTTAAATTTACATTGTATAGTTTGAGTTTTATAGAGTATAGTTAGGCAGGCATGTCAATTATATCATCCATATAAAAACATATTTGAGACATATTTTTCTTTTATATCATGTACTTTGTGAATTAATTAATCTAATCCCCTTAGTAAGAGAAACATTTGAATAATTATTTTAAAAGTTCTGGTCATTCAAAAATTTTGAAATGTTAAGAATTAAATTTAATAGTAAAATTTAATCAAGCTATAAATTTTAAATTATTCCATTGAAAAGTCTTTGAACCCTTAATATTTTACTGCTTTTAATTTAAGCAATGTATTGTCTTATTGTGCATTAAAATTTGTTTTTAACATATTTTCAGGTAATTCACCTGGGCAGTTATTAGTTGTCGGGCTTGGTGGTGGTGCATTACCATCTTTTCTCAGAAAAGTGTTTCCCAAGTCTGTCATAACTGCAGTAGAACTTGATCGTGAAATTTTAAAAGTTGCTGTAAATTATTTTGGTTTAGTGGAAGATAAACAGCTTATTGTTTATATCAAAGATGGACTTGTATTTATTAAAGAAGCTGCCAATAGAGGTATGATCTAATTTCTTAAATCTTTTGAAAATATTTCGATCTAAGTGCTTATTCATTCATATCTTCTCAGAGATTGACTAAAAAATTGCTCTTGAAATATCAGAGCTTATCATCATTTACTCTCCTATTATATACTGTCCGCATAATCCAGTTAGTATTCTTTAATATCCTGAGTCTTTTTCATTGAAATTCAGTATCAGTTTTTGAAACAAGAGTTACTCAAATATTTTTTCAGGTCACCAAATATTACCCCTATGACTTAAGAACCTTAGAATTAAAAAAAATTTCATATCGGCCCTCGAGCTTTTACATTTTTAAAACAATTCTGCCTGGCTAGTTTTGTAAAAAATAAATATTTGATTAATTAATTAATTAAAAGGTTGGCAATAAAATCTATTTAGCGTTTATATATAATGGACGTTCCGTAAGTAAAGGGAAATGTTTAAAGAGGTGATAGTAGACCTTAGGAGCTACAAAAAAGTTCATATTAACCATGTTCCTATTTTCTACTGTAAAGCAAGAAATTAAAGTTTTCTGTATTTAAAAAGTAGTATAGAAAACAATATTCATACCCATATTGATATACGCCAGTGTGTCTTGGACTCTAGCATCCAGAAATAGGAGCCAAATACAAGCAATGAATATGAGCTACCTGAAGATGATAGAAGGAAAAAACAAGAAGAGATAGGATCAGAAATACAACAATTAGAAGTAATATGGAAATTAAACCGGTCGTACATATAATTGAAGAGAACCAGCTATGGTGGTTTGGTCAAGTTAAAAGAATGCAGAAGGAAAGAATTGCCAAAACTTTATGAAACAAGAGTTGAAAGAAGAAGATCAAGAGGAACGACTAGAAAAACTTGGGAAGCAGCAGCCCAGGAGGGAGGCATTCAGCAGGTAAGGAATGGACTGGAGCAGACACAACCAGCTGCTACAGGATCCGGGCTATTGGATCAGACTCTATAAGCAGGAATTCCTCACACTGCTCCACAGTAGAAGAGGGCACGATTAAAAAGTTTTTTGTTTTTTTTAAGAAGGTCCAACAAAACTACATTAAGTTCTGTTTTTCATAAAATTATGGATTATTTACTATTTTTTATATCATCCTACAACTTGACGACAGATACTCCACTTTAACAAAAGCTGTGATTCTGATTTTGTTGAATCAGTAAAGATTTTGATAACATATATGTGAAAATAAATGTAGGGAGTAGGGTAGCTGAGTAGGTGAGCACTGGCTCCTGGAGCTCAAGGTTCCAGGTTCGAATCCGGCTGATGACTAGTAATTTTTAATTAGCCGAGGATCGGCCCAGGGGTCAGGAGACTCTCCTGGACCTCTATAAAGTGGTTACTCTTAATTAAATAATTAATTAAGGGGGAAAACCTGGTGTTTGCAAATATTTTCTAAAAATCAATTCCCAAAAAATTCAATAAATATAGCATAAAGACTTTTAATTTGTTAATATCCGGTCGGAAACATTTTATAACAATTGTTCCACGACCCTTTAGTTATCGTGTATAGATGAGTAATGAATCACCACCAGAAAAAAAGATTAAGATCAAACTATATATTGTAATGTCAACATTACATGGCATTTAAATAGTGGCCCGAACTACGGGGAGGAAGTGGGGGAAGCAAGCCTCATGTAACTCAGAACGTGACGGACCGCCAGGAGAGAAGGTGATAGCGGCCAAGAGAGAAGGTTATGAGCCGCCAAGAGAAAATGTGACAAGCTGTCAAGAGAGAAGGTACTAGCCAGCAAGCTGAGAAAATAGAAAGAGCCACAAAGTTTAGACTGGGACAATAAAGGTTTTTGAAAACAATAATAAATTTTATATGTATAATTAGTGTATTTAGTAATTAGTAAGTTATAGTTATTTAATGTTGAATGAGTGTTCAGTTGTCAGAACCCAACCTGAGAATTTATGTTATATATGTCAAAATAAATAATATATTGAAAAAGGAAACTTGTTGTTTGATTTATGTTGACAAAGGGAACGTTACAATATTTCAGGTAAATACCAAAGAATTGTTCTTCATTATGCAGTCTTTAGACAATTTTTGTATTCTATTAAACAAAAACATTCTCTGAAAATCTATTCCTTGATATTGTAAATTTATAATTGTATTTAATATATTGGCACTGGCAGTGGTGACAGCTCCAGTTGTCCAGTTAAAAGGGATCCAGATAGTCACATGAAATCCTTCCAGCCAAGATTTACCTGGTCCTCCGCCTGTGAAAGGAATTTTTTATCTCTCTCAGCATTTACAAATGCTGTCTAGGTCTCTTCTTTTCAGTGAAATTTCATTTTTAATAATCTCTAACAACATAAAAAGCATAGAAAATGAGATATATACAAAAAAAATTGTTGTCCCTATTTTTTACCTCTGAACTTTAATAAAATAACTTGAGATGCCTACACTAGATTATAAGAGATTTTTTGCCAGCAATGAAAATTTCTAAATTAAGATCCATGCCAAATTTCAGCTTTATATCTTTTATTCCAAGGTTTCTCCTTTTTTTCACCTTATTTACTAGCTTATAAACAATAATCTTGTTTCTTCATTCTTAAGCTTATCTGTTTTCTATTTTTTCTTGGATACATAATGAGAAAAATGGACTATCCTTATTATTTGTATAAATTTCATAACTACTGGATAATGATCTGAGTCAATAAAGATATTTTGAAACTTCTGATAACTATTTTGGAACTTTTACTAATCCTTTGGCTGCATGAGCTCATTCGAGTATTTCTATCTGATGGCGCATCCCGAAGTCCAAAAAGACATTCAGAAAAACTGATTTTTTTTTTTTTTTTGCATAAATGTGTTTAAAATACATTTTAATCTTTTTATTCAACTTTTAATAAAAGGGATATGCCTTTTTCGACCGCACATAGCAATGCAAAATTCAACTTTTTAAGTTATAAATGTTGTTACTTCTTGATCAAGATTATCTTTTTTTACAGGTATGAAATACGATAGTGTAATATTCGATGTTGACAATAAAGATGTTATTACTGGGCTTAGTTCACCACCTCCTGAATTTGTGGTTGTTGAAGTTTTACAAGAAGTGAAAAATATTCTTTCTCCTGGAGGTAAATATTTTATTCTAGTAGTTTAACTTGTAGAAGTACAAAAAGTATATAAATAATTTCGTTAAAAATGTGGTTTGGATATTTTATTAGTTATTATTCTATTTTTCATTACGAGGAATTTATCAATCATCCATATGTAAAAAAATCAAAACAAAATTTATTAATTTTTAAGATGTTTTATTTTGAAGCTGACTAATAAATTGAATAAAATAAATACAATTTTTTAACCAAACCAGCTTTTGTAGAAACAGTAAAACATTGTATAATGTTTAGAACTAATATTGGAGTTTTTTATACTCACTTGCATAGAAAATACATCATCTGTTAATTATTAAACACTCATTAAAAAGGTAGGTTACATAGAGCCTCCTTTATCAAATCTTTATATTGTATATCAGAGATTGTATAATACAAATTTTTATTGTAAGGGAGTAGTCCTTGTCCAGCTGACAACGGTGGACCAACACCCATTTTACAAATTATATAACTATGTATATAATTGTGAAAGCCTGTTCATACAAGTCTTACAACCTGTATTCCTCACCTAATTAAGGGAGTATTATGATCTAACTTTCTGCGGGGACCAGCCGTAGTGGGAAGTAGAGCCAGGTTCAATCCTATGATCTCTACTTTACTAGTATAGCACGCTAACCACTCTGCTATTCCGGCCTCTAATTATACATATAATTTACGTGTATTCTATAGTTCAGATTGTATTATTTTTTTCAATATACTGTAAGCAGGAAAAATAAATAAATTTCAACTCTTTTTTCCCAGCATTTTAATTTGTTGAGATTGAAAAAAAAAAAATGTTCCAATGGAAGCACTCCATAGAGAAGAGTGTAATTAACATTTAATTTCATGGCGTTTGTCCATTCTGAGCCGGTAATCACATTTCTCTCAAACTAAATTTATTGGCCCATGGTTTGCTTTAAAATGGGACACACCAATTCCCTGCCACTTGCACTTGGTGCAGTCTTCAAAGGACTTTTTCCTCAGGGAAGACAATCCCTGTTTTCTAGGAAAGACAAGTTTTCTAGTTGTCTGCGATGGTTCCATATTATCCGCATAATTTCTTATTTCGTCCTCGACATTTAAAATTTTCTAAAACAGAGAATCCGTCACATTTGCCGATTTTTGAGAAATGGATCAGTGCTGAAGAGGAGCCTCCCATCGACATCGCAAAAGACCCAAGCTCCTGTATCGCGGAGGGAGTATTACCTCTCCAGTATTTAATCGAAACCTTAATTTTACTAAATTTTCCTTCTCTAAGATGATTCCAGAGCTTTTTGGGGGGTTTGTGGACAGTGCCAACTCATGAAGCATCTATGGAATGCAATTTATTACCCTTTCCCCATCTTCAACACTGCAAGCTGTAATCGCTTGACCATCAGCAAAGCCTGAAAGCAGAACAACATCATGGTTACGGAAGAATTTGTAGCCATATTTATCCGCAACTTTCGGATCACACATTTCTGTATAAAGGAAATCTATACTCACATTGAAGATTGCCAGAAAAAGTTGTCCATCTTGTGGTACTCCTCCCAAGACATTGATACTGCTAGTCTTATTGATTCCCGGACTGACTTTTATGGAATTAAGTTTGGCTGGGACCCCCGGCCGGGTAACATCGATTGGTTCAAATTATTAAAAACTTTTTTCGTATATGTCCAATCGTCTTGAAAAGTTAATAGACGGTAATATCATGTTATGGAGTTACCGCAAACATTGATAGTGGTGAGTTGGTCCGCAGATTAAGTACATTTTCTAAGGAACCAATTCAAATATTTTAAAATTAATCTGTGATTTGGTAAGAGAAATATTTTCTCTAGATGCTTTATTTTAAAACTTTTTTCTGAATTGTTGGCAGTGGAGTGTACGCTTACGCGGTAGGCCGAGGAGCATCAGGTACGATGTGTTCCTGTGTCATGAAGTGTACCTCTCAGTGCTACAATAAAATGCAAAAAAACTGAATTGTTGGCAGTTTAATTACAAACAACACTTGATTTCCAACTTTTGTTTGAAAGTCTTGAAAAAAGTGACTTTACTGCTGTTTTTTATTGCCTAAGCCAATTATTTTTTCATGTTTTATTATTCTCTGACTATCTAACTTAAATAAGAAACCAATTATGAGGAAATTAAGCCAAATGCTCTGACTCTCAGTGACATAAATACTAATCCAAGACAAATTCCTCTATCCGCCATGTTTAGACGCCATTTTGGGACATTACGCCCACTTTGTTTTATGGGAACTTCAGTGTTTTTTTTTTTAATTATACACGTTATGCTATTTATCGTTAGTATGGCCCGCCATTTATTAAGATTGATTTCGCTGCTCGTGGAATAAATCTATATTTTCTTACTCTAACTGGAATAATCATCTTGCAATGCTGGTACACCAAGCTGTCTCATTTCATCATCTAACATAGTTCCATAAGGTAACTCCATCTGAATATCCCAGGGTGGGTCAACCATTATATCAGTAAATTTTCCTTATAATAACATAAAATTTTAATATTAGATAAGTTTACACAAGAGCATATTTCACTGATACTATTCATTTACCAAATATAGTCATGTCCAAATACCTAAGATCGCATTGAATCCATGGTGGAGGATAAAGTATTGTTTTATCAAAAAGTAATTTTTTTCTCTTCGGTTAAGGACTTAGTGTTAATTTAATTGCAGGGACAGCAATTACTCCTCATATAATTTTAAATGTTATTAATATTAAATGAGGAGTAATTTAGTTTTTTAACAGTATTATTAATATGAAAAGTGTGTGGGTGTGTATCTGTATACATATATATTGTAACATCCCTCTTATATTTTACAAATAATAATAATATAACCTTGGAAGATCACTTTATACTTTTGGGATATTTCCGAAATAAATAAGAGGTTGTTATAATAATAAACAAAATTATAAGAGAATTAATATATTTATTTATCTCAGTTGTGGGTTACTGACAATCAAATCAACTCAGACAAACTACTATTATTTACACTATTTATATTAAAATTTAACACTGGTTTAAAAATAAAGTCAAGTATTAATTGACAAGCTAACCTTTTTTCTACATACTTTCTTTCTTCCTTTGTGGCACGGAACTCATTTGTCTTCACACATTTTCTTATGTTCTGCCAAACACATGTCCTAAAATGGTAACACTATTCTTCCACTCAACTCAAGCTCTCTGAGAAATCCTCTCTCTTACAATTCCAAACAACTATTCTCCTGCCAAACAAATCTTCTAAGATGGTAAAATTATTACTGGATTTTACCCACTGGAGCCAGGATAGGACATCTTCTCTTAACCTCTCTTCACTGCAGTCACACAACAACTGTTTACCAAAACAAAAACCTTTGTCCCTCTCCTCTTTGCGATTTTCCTTCTTGGGAAACTACAGAGCAGCCATTTTCTTTTCTCTGAACTTGTGAAACTAGATTAGCTTGCCTTTTAATTGTTCAACATTAATTTATTAAAACCTTTTTACTCACTTCCAATAAAGGTGTTCATTACAATATATACGTTATTATATTAATATATGTATTAATTATATTTATTTATATTTTTTAGGAATTTTTATTTTAAATCTTGTTTGTCGAAACAAGGATAAACGGGACGAATTATCTAAGAGATTGAAGAGTATCTTCAGTACAGTAAAGGCACTAAAGCTAGATGATGACCTGAATGAAATATTTTTTTGTTGGAACCAGAATAATGTTAATTCTGCTGAGGCATTGTATAAAGCACATTTAAAATTGAATGATATCATTAAGCATAGGAGGCTTGATAAACTACCCTGTGTGGATGCTGCTCATTTAAATGACCTTCTTCAAGAAGATGATTAATTAATAAGTAATAGTATTGATTTATGAACTATTATTTTAAGGAAAGATGGCTGTGACTAATATAATAATAATAATCATGACTATTTTATAGTGTTAGATCTTCTTATTGTTCCCTACAAGATTTATGGTTTGATTTTTATTTGAATTATTTTAAATTCAAATATTGTAATATCTAGTTTATATTAATTTTTGTTTGAAAATGTTTTAGTATTTTTTTTTTTTTAATTTCTTTGTTATATTAAACTGTCAATTTTAGTAGATAAGGCTTCAGTTTGAACCTTTACTATTTTGACCAACATAATAAAATTAATAGTTTCAATAAGATTAGAATAAATACATTATTACCCATGATTTCTGGCCTTAGGTCATATGTTTTTTTTTACTGCCATTAAAATGCTTTGTCCCAACAAACCTACTTATCAAATTCTAGAAACATAAATCCTAATGTATTTGTAACAAAAGTTCTTAGGACTGTACTATTGGCTACTAAAACTTTAACTTTAACCCTTTGACCGCTGGAGCTCATTTGCTAGTTTCTACCATACATTGCATCCTGAAATCCACAAAGACTTCCAAAAAAAAACAGATTTTTTTTTGCTTAAATTTATTAAAAATGCTATTGAGTCATCCTGCAAGATCTTAGTTTTCAAAAAGCATTTTAACGTTTTCATTCAATTTTAAAAAAACAGGATATATGCCTTCCCTGCCGCACATAGAAATGCAAAATTAGAGCGCCATCCTGCAACACTTTGCTTTCTTGCGTATTTGCTCATTTTTTAAAAACAAAATAACTGAAAATGATGATGATGATCATCATCACCATAAAAATTAAATTATATTACTTTTGGGAGGATTTAAATTATATATTTCTTTGTATTTACAATTTTTTTTCTTGACTAAAAAAGTTCCATATTAAAAAATAGCGCAGTTATAAATTTTATTATTCCACTTACATTTATTTTGAGTTTCAAACGCTTTTATATTACATGAGATATATATTGTTTTTAGGTGGATGGAAAAATTATAAAACAAATAAAGCATCATTTTAATTCTGTATATTTTTACTTTAATTAATTTTTATTATTACATTTTAATTTAATCATATATATATATATATACATATATAATGTAGGAAACTTTCATTTATTTGTTTAGTAGACAGAGATTCATGTGTACCAAAATCAGCATTCAGTTAAAACTAAAATTAAAATAAAAAATTATTAACTTATTAACATTTATTTTATGTTTAATACATTTAAATAGATTTAAATATAAATAAGATCATGAATATGGCACATATAACAGAGAAAGGACATATCTTGGGTTAAAATAAATCTGCAACTGATAGCTTCCAAACGGTCAGAATCCGGAACGACTGTACCGAGTCGGCTACAGCGGACTAATAAATGCACCAACCAAGCCACCAGTCCAATGGTGAAGACGCGACTTGCCCTTACCCGTCTTAAGTGGCGAATGTCCAGGCTGGAAGGCATATATCCTGGCCGCACCAGTAACCCAACGCACTACTGGGAAGGTATATATCCTGTCCTCACCAGTGACCCAACTCTTAACGGGAAGGCATGTATCCCGTCCACAGCCAAATGGTTAATCTATGATCATTACCCAGTAAACTTGATTATGGGTACTGAAAATTTTCTCAATGAAGTTATTATTATAAGTTATTGGACTTTTTGAGAAATAAAGTGATGTACTGAACTAGCTATAAAATTCTAAACAGACTATCTCACCTACACTTAAAAAACTGTAAGTCATAAATGAGGCAATTGAACTATTACAGCAGCCATGTACTAGTTGTTACAGACAGAGAAAGTATAAACTTACAAAGCTACTCATAACTCACAATATATCAGAGAAAGGATACAATTTCACTAAGATTGGCAAAATTACAAATACCCTTCTGACCAGCAGAAGATTAATTAAATCACAATAAAATAACTATCAAAATTTGAGAGATGCTAATGTAATCATATTCTGATCATATTCGACCCTACTGAAGCACTAATCATCTTTTGACTGTATGTAAACCTCACAAATAAAAATAGAAAACTACAATATTATAGCAAGGCTGCTCAAGTAGGTTGAATTGCTAAATAACACAGAATGCCCATCAATCAACAGATAATATTAATAACAATAAAAAATAAAGTACTGAATATATGAAAAAATTTTCAGAGAAACTTTGATTGACATTTAACTTCTGTGAACTTCACATACTACACTACAACTATAAAAACTCAGACAATTTTAATAGTTTTATTGTTTATTTTCCTTACTGCCATCAATTACTACGATTCTCAGAACAAGACAAATTTCTGTTCCTTAGAAGCATTCTGTTAAATAAATTACTTACGTAAAGTGTTGAGATTACGACAATCTCTTTAATTACGACAGTTAATTTCCATTTAGGTTTATACCTAGAAATCCAATTATGAATAGATGTGATGGATTTTTCTTTTTTATTGAGTTTGTTACACCAAAAAGTAAAAAGTTTACTCATTAAAAGTTTCTGCTTTTATGATTTTTATATAGGCAATTTTCCCAAATTGTCAAACACTATTGGAGGGCTGCTTCCTATCAATGATTTTCCATTCAATGGAAATGTTCCTATTAACCAGCAATCCTTTATCTACATTCCATGTTAGGTAATAATTTATGCACACTTCTGATGATATGGCCTTGAGAACCAAGTGAATTCCATACACCAAAATTAAGGATCATCAATCCCCTCTCCCATAAAAATTCAAAAAATCAAATGCTTTGTTTAGGTTAAGCTAATGCTACCTAAAGCTTCCTTTTGTATTAAACAGTTATTTAGTGTAAAAGTGTTTAAATCGTGGAAGATTGTAGATTATTGTACATTTAATTATACTTATTAAAGTACTATATAGTCAGCATGGTTACTGACATAATAATTACATCAAGATTGTCCTGGCACATATTCTGAACCCACAAAATGAAATCTACGATGTTTCCTTTCTTCCCTATGACCTTTTGTAAAAACCAGCAAATTGTGATGTAAAAACAATAAGTCACAGTGAAGGGTATAGAAATTGTCAACTTACTGAAAAAAAAATAATGAAAGTTGGTCATGTAAATATAGAATATATGAAGTGTTTTGTGCATAGACTACTTTATTAATCAGCTAAAATTAGTTTTTGTCATTTATTTTGTATTATTTTTTTAAATTTCAAGTAACACTTCCAGCCCAGCACATTGTGGTCCCTAATGGTGAAAAAGTGGACATAATACTATTGTTTACGTTCTTCTCTGAACTAAAACTACCAATATCCATTTAAAGCTACAGATCTAAGCTTTTCAGAGTGGCAAAATAAATTGTAAGCTCGTTAGTCTAATTAAATTAACGAAAAACATGTACAAAAGGGGCTGGATTTGGCTAACCAATAATTTTAGTTTTCACTAAATTATTATAAAATCCTTCTTACTTTCCTACCAATACTAGGTAAGGAAAGTATTGCAATCGGGTCAAATTTCCGATATGTCGTTTTCGAGGGATATATACCTTTCAGAGCCCCCTGAGTCTGAAAACACATTTTTTTCATTTCGACTTAACTGCTGTTTCATTTCTTGACAGGAGAGAAATAAGGGTTGATTGAGCAAAATAACATTTATTTATTTTATTTCCTCCTGGAGGCTGGAATTATAAAAAAGGTCCAAAAAAACAGCTATTCAAAGAAAGGAAAATTCATCCTCATAGACGATGAATTCCCTAATATAATAATAATAAAAGGCTTAGTGAACCCGAAGGTTCGATGCCGACACCACCAATCGCTTATTACACACTTCTCTCCACCGTTGGCGTCCAAACCCAGTCCCTTCAGGTCGGCTTTAATGCAATCTGCCCACCTTCGCTCCGGCCTACCCCTCGGACGTTTACCATTTGGTACAGCAAATATTAACCTTTTAGGAATTCTCTCGTTACTAAGCCCAACAATTTTACAGGATTCGGAAAAAAATTCGAAAAATTGACAAAAAACAACTATTTAAAGAAAAGAGAAATGTAGAGAAAATTTATTCTAAAGCAAGAATTTCCGAATGTAATAAAAAAATTATTGTGACCAGCACTAGCGAATTCAACTAGGGGGTGTGCCCTCCATTGGATGATGGAAAAAAGTGCCAAAAGAACACATATTTAAAGAAAAGAGAAATGTAGGAAAAATTTATTCTCACACGAATTTCAAAATGTAATTAAATAAAAAAATACTATCGTGACCAGTACTTGCGAATTCTGCCAGGGGGCGCGCCCTTCTTTGGATGGTAGAAAAAAATTCCGAAAAAACACTTATTTAAAGAAAACAGAAATATAGAGATAATTCATCCTCATACACGAATTTCTTAATGAAAAAAAAAAATTATTGTGGCCAACACTAGCGAATTCTGCCAGAGGGCGTTTCCTCCCTTGGATGGTGGAAAAAAAAATTCGAAAAAAGTGACAAAAAACAACTATTTAAAGAAAAGAGAAATGCAGGAAAAATGTATCCACAATAATTTCAAAATGTAATAAATATCTTATATCTAAACATCTTACATCAATGACCTTCCTAGTTCAATCCACCATTGTTCATACCATCTATATGCTGATGACTCCCAAATTTGTCTTTCCTTTCCGCCCACTGAGTTATTAGAAGCGTTTAAGAATATTTAGAAAGACTTACATAGGATCAGTGCCTGGGCAAGCTTGAATAAACTAAACTTAAATGCAACAAAAACTCAGGCCATTCTTATAGGTTCCACTAGGTACTCTCTCCTTAGATCCATTTCCACCCTTCCTTCCTTCATTATTAATGACCAACCAATCTCCTTCACCTCCTCTGTAAAAAAACTTATGAATTACCATTGATCAAAACCTATCATGGAAACCCCATATTGCTCATATCTCCAGAAGGTCAATTGGTACACTTAAACCACTAAGAAGCACCGTAGAATCCAAGATTGGAGAGGATCAGTATGGATTCAGGAGTCAAAGAAGCACACAGGATCTAGTTTTCACTATACGACAAATCACAGAGAAGATTGTCGAGAGGGGAAAGGAACTCGCTGTGTGCTTTGTAGATCTCTGCAAAGCCTTTGACCGGATTAGGAAAAAGGATATAATTGAGGCTCTAGAGAAACAAGGTATAAATAATGGACTTATAAGAGCCGTAAGCAGTTTATACGGAAATACGAGGAATCTTGTTAGAACAAGAAACCATACATCTCGAGAGTTCAAAACAACACTGGGCATACGACAGGGTTGTAGCCTGAGCCCACTTCTTTTCGTACTGGTTCTCGATCTGACGCTGGGAAAAGAAAAACAGAAGATGCGAAGTTTTCAGTTGGGTCACAGAGATATGCAGCCTGCTATATACTCTCTGCTGGCGTTTGCGGATGACCTCGTCATATTGGCCCAGAATGACCGTGACCTCCAGAACAGTATTAATATCCTAAAGGAAGATTTAAGAAAAATCAATATGAAAATTAACCCTGAGAAGACGAAATGCATGCGCATTGGAAGAAAACCTCACAGGGTTATGAGGGTCGACGGTGAGATTTTGGAGCAGGTGAACAGTTTCGAATATTTAGGTGAGCAACTCAACGAAAATGGATATATTGACGAGGAGGTAAGACAGAGAATAGGAGCTGGTGGAAGCATGTTCGGCTCGGTTAGGAAAGGCTTTCTGAATCGAAAAGAGTTGACCAAGGAAACGAAGATGACGGTCTACAGATCAGTATTCCTTCCTATACTGACGTATTCTTCCGAGTCCTGGACACTTACTTAGGTCAAGCTATATATATATATATATATATATATATATATTTTTTTTTTTTTTTTTTGTTTATTTCTTAGTGGTTGCATACTCATTTTTATATAATGTTTCAATTTTTATAAGTTAGTTTTTGGCCAGATTTGTATTTTATTTTGTATTAATTCAACTTTGTTATTCTAAGGGGACTTAGTCCCAGAATAAACTTCTATTTTCTAAAAAAAAAAAAAAGATATCTTCCGTTCTTCACCATTTATTTTTATATCTTATTTCTAATAATATTTTATATTCATATAATGGAGTATATTCAATAGTGATGCTATAAAACAAAAAAAGAAGGAAATTGGTTGAAATATAACGGAGATATATAATTGTGTCCAAAAAAACAGAGTTTGGTACCACTGTGCCCTGAGGTCAGCACATCTTACCATAGAACTAGACCAAGCACAGAAGATAGTTGTAAGTGGAAATAAATATTGAACGACCTTTAAAAAAAAATCAAAACCTAGCAACTGCAAAATGAGCTTGACTAAAAAAAACTACAATGCGAGACAGAGATCTGATTTCATTAATTGCAAAATTTAACACGAGACAAAAAAAACAACTTTAGTTTCATCTTTTCAACCCAATGAATAATCGCATAAATGATCGCAAGAAGATCAGAAACGAAGTGATCTACACATCAGCAAGACATAAAAAAAAAATTGAACCGACAATAAATGCTCATAGAGCAAGCCCAGTTTTTTTTTCGTCTCCTGAAAATTGTAGTGCTTGCTCTTACAGGTTTTTCAGTGTGGCTATCGATATGTAGATTAGAAAAGTTAATGGGGCCACTGCTGTTTCAACCTTCGAGGAGTATTTTAAGAATGAGTGGAGCTAGATAGAGATTGTGCAAGGGAATCTGGATGAGAGTTCTTGTGAAATTTGGAGAATTTTTCCTGCACAAATGAGATACCGTAAAATGGAGTAACTTAGGGACAACGGTTAAAATTTAGTTGGTGGTAATTCTATGGTGGATACACTGTGTTGGTTCAGTCTGCATAAACGTGCTTTGTGTAGGTATGTACTGCGCTACTACCTTGCGGCTCACTACTCTTGAGGCACAAGCGAAATTTCATGAAAACAAGAATTTTGAAAAAAACAAACAAAAATATCTGGTGTGTCCACTCACACGACTTTCCTACCTATTTCAAAAAAGTTGTTATATCTTTACATTTGTTCATGAAGAAATAAAAAAGAATTGAACTAGATTTATTTTCCTGAAAATTAATCAAACAAAAGATTTTAGTACGATTTATTGGTAAACTAAAGCTATATAAACCGGCTTCAGGTAGATTAGTGAAAAAATTTCAATACACACTAATATTGCTGATCAAAAACTTTTTGCCATAGCTTAGTATTGTCAAACAATAATTTCTGTTTAAAGTAGAGGAAATAGTGAAGATTGTGTGATGCCGACATCAGATTTTCTTACATTCACTTAGTCATCTTTATTCTCTCATTCGCCCATTTCTGACACCAGAAAATGAACTCGTAATTTTTCATTAATAGTTGTCCAATATAAACGATTTTTATATTCCCTTGTAGGGAATTTCATTACCTTTCAAACGATAGGCGTGTTTTTCGGACTCAGGAGGCTGTGAAACGTATAGATCCGTCGAAAACCGGATGTCGGAAATTTGATCCGATTGCAATACTTTCCTTACCTAGTATAGGTAGGATAGTAATAAGTTAAAAAAATGTGTAAAAAATAGAATAAGCTGTATCATCGCTAATACTGGTTCGATTCCGATGATTTTTTTTTTGTTTTGTTGATAATTTAATTACCTTTCAAAAGTTTTATTATAAATTGTACCGTATAATATATACTTAGGTAGTTAGGCCCCATAACATTTTTCTTTTCTTTATAACTTTTTTCCTGAATTTTTTCGGGAATTTAGTCTATATACGAAAATTAAAAGGACGTTGAATAGAGCATCATAGAAAAGTTTCATCAAAATCGTTAAAGCCGTTTTTGCGCTACCGTCTATAGAAAAACATGTTTTTCATTTATTGCGCGCAAGCTATTGCGCATGGAGCAATGAATTTCTGTCACGGGCATCAGTAGTCAAAACCCTACAAAATAACAAAAGAAGCAACAAAATCGGTTCAGTAGTTCCCGAGAAAATCTTGGCACAGACAGACAGACCAATGGCTGAAAATGTGTTTTTCGGACTCAGGAGGCTGTGAAACGTATAGATCCGTCGAAAACCGGATGTCGGAAATTTGCAATACTTTCCTTACCTAGTATAGGTAATAAAGTAAAAACAATGGAAATAAATATAAACTAACAGCACATTGAGTGTAGTGAACTAGAGTTATTAAACTGCCGCAAAGTAGTAGCGCGCGCAGTACATGCCTACACAAAGCACGTTTTTGCAGACTGAACCAACACAATTTATCCACCACAGAATCACCACAAACTAAATTTTACCCGCTGTTCCAAAGTTACCCACCCAGTCCCAAAGTTACCTCATCTCACGGTATTAAAATTATGATGTTTATAATGGGATATTGTATATTGTTGAAAGGACGGAAGGACGGAAGAGCGGAAGGATTGGATTTGTTTATTGTTAGGAAATTCAGCGATCCCCCACACTCATATTCCATAGGTCCCCAGATTGGTTTCAGAATTACCTTGTAAATTAGTAATTTGTAAACTGAAAGATGAGATTTTCTACTCGGTTATCTGTATCATAGGTAAAGTTCTTTTCTCCAAGGATTCAAAGATACCAGACTGTGTCAAAAGTAGAGAAGCGGTATGTAGTGTGAAGTTACAATGAACTGGTGGACATAATCTCTATTGAAGGGTGAAGATCACATGTTTGTATTTAGATTCATTCACTTTGACAGACCAATGTTCAGTTAGGGAAAGGTGCCGTTGTACATTCAAGGATTCTATTTTAGGATCTGAATTAGATGATAGGATGGCAGTGTAATCAGAAAATGTACAATTCTGATTGAGATTCTAGTGATTGTGTTGATTGATTGTGCATCCTGATGGACAGAGATCAACAGTAGAGAGGGTACTAAGGACGGAACCCAATACTATCTTGAGAAAAACTGGCCTAAATTAATAAATAAACTTCTTGAAATGCGTTCGAACGAGAAGAGAAAGACCATATACCATAAGCAATAACAAATATGATCTGTGATTTTCATAATATTTTATTCTAGGTTGCTAATCTTATTTATTTATCTACTTGAAACCCTCTTCAATCCAACGTCAATAATCCTCGAGGGTATTCTCTTCAATAAACTAAGAAAGAGAACGGAAAAAAGTACAATAATATTCAAATAAACTTTCAGTGATAGGCTTGAAAGGGAAATAGGTAGGTTTGGCGTTCTAGTCTTTACGTCACGATTAAAGTCCCCTACCCATTTCTGAATGAGGGAACATAGTAGTTTTGTAGACCCTTGGTAAAACTACAGGGTGAAAGTTAAAAAGTGCATCGGATCGTGATATACTAAGAGATGAGAAGATATGAAGGCAATAAAAGCAAAAGGTACATGACATGTTCGAAGTATTTCCAATGTAACAGAAGAGACAAGAGCAATCGAAACAATGTGGCATGATATAAAAATAGCTATTTCTAATGCAGCAAAAGAAATCTACATAGAATAAAGGCTCAATGTCTGGTTTGGCACAGAACGTGATTAAGCTATCATGGAGCGAAACATGAAAAATTTGCACTTACACCCTGGCAAAGCCATGAAGAATGAGGAGATGCAAGAACCTGTGCCAAGAAAGTTGTAAAAGCGAAGAGCCTTGCTAAAAGAGGTAGAGGAAATCAAATCTTACAGAAAAATAATGAAACTAGAAAAAATTATAGGAAGATGTTAACTTTGGTCCCTACATCCATTCCAACAAGTGTTAAGCTTTAAGAACGGGTACAGGAACCCAAAAAACAGTGGTCAAGGATGCTAAGGGTGAAGTACTAGTCACAAGAGAAGAAGCAATATGAAAAAATATTTTCAGAAATTCTTGAATCATGTAAACGGTGAAGAAGTTGAACAGACAGAAATGAAGAATATTGAAAGTGATGTACCGCCCAACCAAGAGGATATTATGGAGATAATAGAAGGAATGAAAAACTATAAGGCGCCTCGTATAGGTGATCTTTCGGTATAGGTGGAACTTTTCAAATCAGCAAACTGAGACATTGCTACGGTATTCCAAGAATTTATATAAAAAATTTTGGAAGAAGAAGTGATACCTGGTGATTGATTAGATCTGTTGGTTTTTATTGGATAAGTTTTCCTTATGTAGGAACAGCTATCTCGGATCACTTATCAATGAAGATGAGGAGATGATAGCTAGATTAGTTAGTTACAGGAAATAAAACATACTCTGCTCTGATTAATTTCTCCCTTCAGAATTCAGTATTCCCTACCTCTTGGAAAAAAGCCATTGTTCTTCCTTTAAATAAAAAGCCTAATCCATCCTCACCCGAAGATTTCCGTCCAATTTCAATTCTTTCTAAAGTCTCAAAGCCTCTTGAAAGACTGGTGCAATCCCAAGTCTCCAAGTTTCTCGGAAAGTCCAACCAATTTGATCCTCTCCAATCTGGTTTCCGTCCCGGCTATTCCACACAATCTGCCTTAATCAAAATTACCAACGACATTCAATCTGCAATAGATGATAGAAAATTAACTGTCCTTATACTCCTCGACTTCTCCAAAGCATTCGATTCCATCAACCATTCCATCCTCTTCAACAAACTAAAATCATTATCTTTCTCCAATAGTTCCATCTCTTGGTTCCAATCTTTCCTCTCCCAACGCACCCAAGCATTCTCCATACCCAATCAACCACTATCTGCCTACCTTCCTTTATCCTCCGGAGTTGCCATAGGTTCAAGCATATCTCTTCTCATTTTCAGCTCCTACATTAACGACCTTCATAATTCAATTCTCCATTGTTCCCACCACCTTTATGCAGATGATTCCCAGATCTTCCTATCCTTTTCTCCCTCTGAGTTATTGGTAGCATTTGCCAAGATTCAAGAAGACCTTGATCGAATCAGTGCCTGGGCAAATGTAAATGGATTAAAGTTCAATGCTGCCAAAACTCAGGCCATTGTTATTGGTTCCAAGCCCCTTATTAGATCCCATACTGACTTTCCCATATTACACCTTAATGACCAGCCAATTTCCTTCTACTCCTCTGTTAAAAATTTAGGATTTTTCATAGATCAAACCTCCTGGAACTACCATGTTTCTCACATTTCCCGTAGGACAATTTCTACGCTTAAACAATTTCATCGCTTCCGCCATCTCCTACCTCAACATACCCGTAGACTCTTAATTTCCTCTCTCATCTTCCCCCACTTTGACTACAGCTGTGTGGTGTATGATGGCCTCTCGGTGGAGCTCCGTGATAAACTGAAAAGATTAATGAATAGCTGCGTAAGATTTGTTATCGGTGCCCCGAGGTACTCCCATGTCTCTCACCACTACACTGAGTTAAGGTGGCTCTTCCCCTCCTTTAGAAGACAATATTTCCTAGGTACGTTCCTCTATCAAATCATTAACAACCATCGTCCTTCTTACGCCTACAACCTTCTCCAATTCAAGTCCTCAGTCCATTCCCTTTCAACAAGATCTCGACCTTCTGACCTCTACATCCCTTCGCACAGATCTGCCTCATTTCAGAATTCCTTTATAGCTGGCGCTGTCAATTTCTGGAATTCTCTACCTAACAAAATTCGGCATTCCCCCTCTATATCCACATTCAAATCCCTCCTATTCCAATTCCTATCCCAAAAACAGTCAGATACTTGCTAAACTTTCGATATTATACATTTCTAGTCATCATCAAACGATAGTGCTATTCTGTACTGGGAACTTCACTAGGGATATTACAATATTTTCCGGCTCTTAATGCCACTGACCGCATCTATTGTTTGTTTTTTTATTTTTATTTTTATTATTATTTTTTATTGGTATATAATTAAATCTGTACCTCTAGCATTTGACAATGATGAGTCTACATATTAATCATTATTTAAAGACACTGATATTTTATATTGTCAGCTTTGTCTTTTCTTTGTTAGCAGAAACACACCTCATTTTAAAGAAGAACTCAATGTATTTTTTATTATTTTATTTTTCAAGAGTATAATCATAATTTTCATAGTCTTAACTGTTTATAACTTTCATAGTCTTAAGTGTTTTATCATAGTTTTAAGTATTTTGTATATAGATTTTTTTTTTGTATATAGCTTGTTTAACTAATATTTTCTTTACTTTCTCTTTTTTTGGCCTTTGTTGTTTTATTATTGTTTTATTTTGGCCAGATGTAGTATTTTAATTATGTTCTACTTTGTTATTCTGAAGGGACTTTGTCCCAGAATAAAGTTATTTTCTATTTCTATTTCTATTTTCTATTAATCTATACAGAAGTAGGTTGCTGAGGAGGACCACTAAGATTAGAGGTAATAGACGCTTACTAAACCTGTAATAACCCATGTATGTGAGACATGCGCCATAAACTAATCCACTGCTGTCAAATTTGAAAGAACAGTCCTCAGACAAATCGGACATTTGCAGGATTAAGGAAGATGTAGTATAAGGGGGAGCAAGAAAATATATCAGCTTTATCAGAAACAGACAGCATCCATGTTTCCAAAAGCTCAGTCCCTTAAATGGCTGGGCCATGTCTATAGAATGGATGACACCAGACCAACCCTGAGACTACATATGTATGATCCAGATGGGGTGCGCTCGAGAGGTAGATCCAAAACTAGATGGCAATACAATGTTAGAAGTGACCGCCGAAAGCTATCATTATGACAAAAGATAGAGCATCGTGGGATAAGCTAGCAGAGCAGGCAAATATACGCATCTTTTGTGCCAATAAAAGAAGATTCGAAACCAGAATTATATCCTACTCAAAATAGTGCGAACAGTTTTTCGACTTATTAGACTACAAATAGGAGCTTAGAGGGCCTATTTTATGGCAATTATTGCAAGTATATATGTTTATTATTATATACATTTCTTTGGGCTTTTATAAGCTTGTCCCCTAGTGACACTCAGTTTCTTCATAACCTCTATATCTAAATTATATTGCCTAAGCGTCACATCTTTTTTTGTAGCTGCCTCTATAGCTCTACGTAGCGAAATACTAGCAGGATTTTTTTTTAAATTCCGGTCCTTTATTTACATACCTTATCACTAACTTATCTAAAAGAATAAAATCAAGATGATTATTGAAGCATAATAGGTAAGCAAATCCTGAATGCTAGTTAGCCATTGATTAATTGATTCTGTCTCCAATATGCTAGAATCCTTAGATTCCTATTGTAGAATCTGTTACGGTCTCTTAAGCATGATTCCAACAGAATAAAATAACTATTGAATAATTTTGCAAGTTCTGAAATGGTTAAATCTTTTGGTTTTGGGAATATTTAATGTCGTTATAAGCTTTAAAGCTTCGTCATTTAACCCATCAAGGAATAAATCACGTCTTTGAGTTTTGTTTTGTATAGTATACCAATAGAAAAATTTACCGTCCGTAGCTTGTATAGGTTCCAGTCCATCTTCACTGTTGGACTTACTGATGACTTATCAGGAAGTGACATAATAAATATTGTTCACTTAATTTTAGGATAAAGTCCCGTCGTCAGTGTAATGTATCCAGTAATTGGAAATAAAAATCATTGTGCAACAAGAACATTTTATTATATATTATATCTTCAATCACCTTCGTATTTACCTATCGAAATACATACTTGTATATATAAGAAGTTAGATATTACAGTCTAACTATTGGAAGTTTCTTATTTCATTGGAAATTTCTTTAGTATCGATACCTCAATCATTTGGAGTTTATCAGCTAGTCTATTCTTGTTGATAGGAGTTGTCTAAAGTTGAGGCTGAAGTAGTGAATGCCAACGAATATTAGATGTTTAAATATAATTATCGCTAGTTCGAATGTCGGTTAATAATTAGTGGATTTATCACAAAACATACTTGTTTTATATAGCATTATTTACTCACTTTCTTTTATAATTTATTTTGTGGTTTAAAATATTTTTCTTTTTCTTTCACTTTTGGACAACTGTTTTATGAATCCAAGAAAAAAAAACCAGTGTCAAAATGATGGTAAAGTTCAGCTATCTTATTGGATTTCTAAGCCTAAATTGTTTTTATTTTTATTATATTTTTTTTTTGTAGGATGGAATTGAAGAAGTCACTAACAATTTAAAAGTAATTAATCAAAAATTAATTGTACTATTGTAGTAATATATTCTTTGGCATTATATATTATACCTATTAATTGATTTATTTTAGGAAGCTAGATCAGAAACAGTGGATTTATCTGATAATTCATTAGTTGTGGATATTTCTGATGCACTAAGTGAAAAAGATAAAGTCAAATTTACTGTTCATACCAAGGTTAGATTTTTTAATAAATTTTTTTTAATCCTGATTCCATAATTTTTAATGATTTTTTGTTATTTTAGACAGCATTACCAGAATTTCAAAAAACTGATTTCACTGTTGTAAGACAACATGAAGAGTTTGTTTGGCTTCATGATAGGTTTGAAGAAAATGAAGAATATTCCGGATACATCGTATGTTTAAGATCTTTGTGTATTTATGCATAATCTTATTTAATTTTGCTTATTTATAACACTGATTCTTTTTAGATCCCACCAGCTCCTCCACGACCAGATTTTGATGCCTCAAGAGAAAAATTGCAGAAGCTTGGTGAAGGGGAAGGAACCATTACCAAAGAGGAGTACATTAAGATGAAACAGGAATTAGAAGCGTAAGTTGTATTAAATAATTATGAATTGATGTAATAATATCTACATAAGCTAATTATTATATGCTTTATTTATAATAGCATTCCTTTAGAATAATAAAACGTTGAGCTTTGGAGCATATAAAGGATAACCAAATAGAAGTATTTAAAAATTATACATTAACTTTCTATATTGCAAAAAAAAAAAAAAAAAAAAAAATGAAGAAATTATAATACTTTAAATCAAACTTATAATTTATATACAGTTACGGTCATAGAAATTTTATCAGCTATTTCTTTTGATTCTTATGCTGATAACGTTTATTCGATTGATTGTTTTTGTTTTTCTGTACTTATTAAGGATACATGGTAACTTTAAGAATGTTTCTCTGTCCAATTTTAACCAATGCCACGATATAAGCTATAATTATCACGTCTATCAAAAACGGTCCTCGTCAAAAAACATTAAAATTGTGACGTTACCGTTGATTGGTAGTAGTACCCTATCCTCGTTACTATTTTCTATGAAAATTCCTTTACTTCATGTAATATCATAATTTTAATGTTTTTTGATGAGGACTGTTTTTATATATGTGATAATTATAGCTTTTATCCTGGCATTGGTTAAAATTGGACTGAGAAACATTGTTAAAGTTATCTTGTATCGTTAATAAGTAAACAATAACAAAAACATTCAATTGAATAAACTTGAACTAAAGGAATTTTCACAGAAAATAGTAATGAGGATAGGGTACTACCAATCAATGGTAGTCATAGTTTTGAAAAGAAATAAAAAAAGACACCATGGAGTAAAAGAAAGAAACTGGGAGGGAAAAAAAAACAAACAAACAATTTGACCGCTTAATGGTGTGATTGTTTTTAGAATATCATTTCAAAACTGGCAAAGAAATTTCTGGAGATCTTGCAGTTGTAATCTGGTAAATAAAATAAAAATGTTACTAGATGATACAATTTCTATGACTGTGGCTGTACCTATTTACAGATACACCTATTAACAATTATTTGGGAACTGGTTGGTTAGAAAGTGATTGAGTAGGTAGGATTTTTAAGTAGATAGGGTATTAAAGTGTAGGAAGGGATGTTCCCCTAATGTAGGAAGGGATGAAGATCAAGAGGAGTGAGAATCAAATTATACTAGAAAGAGTATTGTTGGAGCCAATGGAGGATTCAAATTGAAGAAGCTCAGTATTATATGATGGACGGTTGGATTGGATATCTTGAAAGAGGAAGGATGTTAGGAAATATTTACGACAGTAGGAAGGGTAAAGCCACTCTTCATAAAAATAGGAGACAGAGGTGTCCCTCGGTGTCCCAAAGATGAATTGTTCATAGCAATTTATCAAATATATATATAGTCTCCATCTCCTTCCTATCAGATACCTCACATCAGTCTCCATACTCCTGACAGATCTAGATGAAATGGTATGTTGGCTTTTGTCATTACTCTTAATGTATCTATTTTAACGCTATTCCATGTTATACTCTTCCAATATCCTAATACAGCCATTAAAAAATCTGGTGCGCTCAACACACAACTTTCACTTACCGATCTACTTTGAATAGAAATTATTTTCTGGCAATGCTTGGCTATTATAAAAATTTTTGAAGTGCATTTTAAACGGAGCTGAAGCTTATAGATAACAAGTCATTGAGACCATTATAATTACAAAATGTCTATTTAATAAATCGACAACAGGCAATAAAAATCTATTCACTCTCTCTCCTTTTATAAACCACAGAATGACTAACTCCAATTTCAACATTTTTGAGTGATGTCATTTTAGTGATATTTTTAGTTGAAAAAGTTATCTATGCAGACAATGAGTATGTTGATTCAAGAGGTGGTGATTGCAGTGTTGAAATATAGAACTGAGAATAAAAGTATTTACATAGGTACTTTATTATTAAAGATGTTCTTAGGAAAGACACTTTATTAAATATCTGTAGAAAAAAGGTTTTTTTAGTCTCAACAACTAAAAAAAAATATTTTTAATTTATCCAAATTTTCACCTTTTCAGGGAAAAAAACTAGAGACCATATCTTTCCTCCTAATTGTCCGATTTTAACAATTTTTTTTTGTTTTTTTAGGAAATTCCATAAACTTTTAAAAAACCATATACAATATCCACAAAAAGCGTATACTTTTTGAGTTATTCTGAATTTAATTTTAACATCCTTCGTAACTTTTTTTCCAGCTTCTTTTCATTGAAGTATGTTATATAGATAAATTTAAAGGGTATGGAGAAAATGACTTTAGCGAAGTTTCATTGAAATCGGTACATTCGTTTAGGCGCTACGCAGGTTACGTTTAGAACGCAGGTTTTTCTGCATTTTTATTTTTTTTCTCCTTTATTAATTTATCAAATTCTTTCAAAAGTTATATGTAGCATTTTTTCGTAACTCTGAATAATGCAAAATGGTTAACTTTTTAAAATAAACCATATTAAAGGTACTTTAGAGGAAGACATATATGAACATTGGGCATTTAAGCCCTGTAAAGTGACATCAATGGGGATAAGACCTAAATGATATTAAAGACCACTTAATTATACAATGATACACCGAGTTTGATCAAAATCGTTAGAATCGTTTTTGAGAAAATTGTAAAAATGTGTTTCAGCGTTCATATAAAGTGGCACTTCCGGTTAGCCGATTTTAACGAAAAAGTTGCTGTCACATCCGGCCCATATAAAAACCTTAAACACTTAATATCGGTTTCGTACTACTTTTCGTTTATGAGCTAGACTGTTAACACACACACACACACAGACAGTCACACACACACACAGACCATTTTGCGACACTTGGTTATTTGAACTCAGGGGACCTCAAAAAATGTATTTCCGTTGAAAACTGAGATTCGAATTTTTTTTTTTTTTTTTTTTTTTTTTTTTTTTTTTAAATATTACAATCTGTCTCAAGGACATTTATAATAGTGTTAACAGATCACATTCACACTCTATGTACAGTAAATAAAATAAATTATACAGAAAAATAACATATATACAATAAATAAGAATAAAATAATCTAAAAATAAATAAATAAAAAGAACACATACATACCTATACACAATATTTACAATTTGGTGAGGGAACTCCAAACCAGACTTGTCTCTCCAAGTGTGGAGGGAAAAGCATGGCTCCAGGAGATCCCAGCACTTCTCTCTCAACCGCGTCACTGGGGCTAAACCCAGTGGAGATTGAGAAAGAGTGCTTAAGCCACATACACTCATGTCGTGAGTGGAGAATCTGGCCATTGCCAGAACTCCAATATTTACAAACTATAAAAGGTCGCGGGGCCACTGCCGTTTTAACCTCCTTGGAGGATTATATGGATGGGTGGTGCTGGATAGAGATTGTGCAAAGGGATTTGGATGATGGGTAAGGTTCTGATGGAATTTGGAGAATTTTGATGGGATAAGGTCTAGGACAAATGGGATATTAAGGTCATGGTGTAGGGTTTTGTTGGTTACATAGAAAGGAGCATCGACTATTGTTCGAAGGACTTTGGATTGAAAGGATTGGATGCGTTTGATGTTAGAAAATTTTGCTGTTCCCCACAGTTGAAGTCCGTAAGTCCAGATAGGTTTCAATATTGTCTTGTAGATCAGTAACTTGTTTTCAATGGAAAGTTTAGATTTCCTGTTTAGTAGCCGGTATAGTTGGCCATATCGTCGGTTTAGTTCCTGTCTTTTAAGTCTAGTATGAGGGTTCCACGTTAGTCGTCTGTCTAAGAGAAAGCCAAGGTACCGGACTTTGTCTGAGAAAGGAAGCTGGATGAAATTAAAGTGTACTGGTGGACAGGAACTGCGTCGGAGCGTGAAGGTGATGTGTTGGCATTTGGATTCGTTTACTTTAATACGTCATTTATTACACCAGTGCTCAATCAGGGAGAGGTGTCTTTGAAGATTTGAGGATGCTATCGAAAATTTTTATGATCGCAATACTTACCCTTACTATATATTAGATATATACATAAGTGAAAGTAAAAACTGAATGTCAGTTGTCATTTATATTCTGTACTATTCTACATAATTACAGTTTAGTTTACATTTTAACTTACATGCTAAGTTAATTTTTTTTATTTTTCATCAAATTGATAAATACTTCACACTGATAATGAATAATATAGTATATATATATATATATATATATATATATATATATATATATATATATATATATATATATATATATATATATATATATAATACATTGTATTTCTAACAATTCTATAATTCATTTAAACTCTTATTATTTCTTATTGGATCTTCAATCCTTTATCTGGTAACCTGTACTAATTTAATATTTATTTATTTGTGCCTTGTATCAATTAATCTTTATTGTATGTGTCTTGTTTTTTTAGCCCCGATGAAGTCCTACAATATAAGTCGAAATATTGGCAAATTTTATGAAACACTACTATAATATAATACATAGTCGTCTTCATAGAAATTGCAGCACCCAGCAACAATTTTGTTTTATTTACTAGATTGCTATCTGCAAGATCTTTGAATATTTCTTTGCCGGTTTTTAAGCAATATTCTAAAAACAATTGCACTATGAAGCGGTCAAATGGTTTGTTTGTTTTTCTCCTTTCAGTTCATTTCTTTCGCTCCATGGTGCCTTTTTTTTTTTTCAAAACTATTACTACCATTGATTGATGGTACCCTATCCTCATTGCTATTTCTCCTAAAAATTCCTTCACTTCATATAACATCACAATTTTAATTATTTTCCGATGAGGACAGTTTTTTGAAGCTGGTCATAATTACGGATTTTATCCAGGCATTTATTTGTTAAAACTGAACTGAAAAACATTGTTTAAGTTTTCTTATAACCTAAATGAGTAAACATAAACAAGCAGTCATTCTGATCCCACAAAAGGAAATCTACGATGTTTTATTTGTTCTCTATGGCCTTTTGTAAAAACCTGTAAGTTAAAAACCAGCTAATTTTGATGTTAAAAACTGTAAGTTACAGTAAAGGCTTTTGAGATTGTGTCATTACCGAAACTGCTCATAGAAAGGTAGTCAGGTAAATGTAGAATGTATAAAGCGTTTTTCACATAGATTACAGTATCAATTAGCTTTATTAATAGGCTAAAATTAATTTTTCTCTTACATTTAGTATTTTTTTTTTTTAATTTCTAATAAGTGGCTGGCACTTTTAGCCTGGTGCCTCTGGGCAAATGCCCAGGATTCTCTGCCCTGAGGCTGGCATTGCTTTCCATGGAACTAGATGAAGCAAAGAAGAGAGTGGTAAGTGGGAATATAATATTGAATGGCCTTCAAAACAATTGAAACCTCCTGGCAACTACAAAATGAGCTTGGCTGGAAAGAAGCTGCAATGCCGCCAAATTCCAGATAGTGAGAGACAGAGAATTGATTCCATGATTGAAAAATTTAACACAAGACGAAAAAAGAACTCTTGTTTCATTGAAGGTGGAGCTTTTCAAACTAATGAATCTTTGAAACTGTAAGAAGCTCAGAAAGGAAGTGATCTACCCATCAGCAGGTTACCTAAAACTTACCAATAATTCGTGAATCAAACTATGTCCATATGAAGTTGAGTACGTTGATCTGTTTGATCAAATACTCGCTTTCCAGTAAAATTTTCAATTGAAGTATCTTTCCTCTACATTATGGAAACTGACATTGGTTCTGTCATGATTTGATCATTATTAACAAAGTTTTGGTTGTTACTAAAATAAATTTGATTGCTTTTATGTGACTAATGCCTGTTTTTCAAAGTAACTAAAAAGCTATAAGTAAGAAGTAATAGCTCTAAAAGATTATTTGGCAGACATACGATCAAAAAAGTTATGTAGAGCATTTCATCTTTGTCTTAGGAGAGCAAAAAAAATGAACCAAAATTATAATATTCATAGAACAAAAATTAATAGTCCATGGTACAGACCCCTTTTTATCGAATTATTAACATCCGCCTGAAACTTTGTAAATAGTTTCATTTCATCGCAACCTACAACTATTTTATTTCCGAAAAATCTTGGAATTGGGGCGTTTTCAATCTGGAGGGGGACAAACTTTGTCTATTTAATTGGGTACTAAAAACTCGTAAATACCCATTTGCTTTCTACTTGGTTCGTAAGATAACGTGAACACAAAATCGAGAAAAAAGGTAGCCTTCAAAAATATTGAGCCGTTTGGCGTAACCTACACCCCCAAATTTTCAAAATAACAATGTTATATAGGACAAACGGCCCAATATTTGTGAAAGCCACCTTTTTTATCGACTTTCTGATCAAATTATCTTATGATCTAAGTAGAATGCAAATGGGTATTTACGAGCTTTTAGTACCTAATTAAATAGACAAAGTTTGCCCCTCTCCAGATTGAAAACGCCCCAATTCCAAGAGTTTTCGTAAATAAAATAGTTGTGGATTACGATGAGATGAAGTAATAGCTACATACATAGAAACTTTTTATAACATTTCAGGCGGATGTTAATAATTCGATCCAAAGGGGTCTGTACCACGGACCATAAACAGTTTTTTTGTTTACTGAAAATTTTTAGTTTTCGTTCTTACAGGCTTTTGTAGTGTAGCTGTCGATATATTCAATCTATGATTGTAAGGATTGTACCACATAGTAAACATTATAGGAATTAAATCTATTTCATATTTCAGATATATTAAAACTCTTATCTTTTTCTCTTGTAAAATTTATCAAAATACTGTTACAAGCTTTGCTATACAGCATTGATAGATCAAAATTCATCACAGTAATTGTAAGTAGATGATGATAAGTATTCACTAATTTAATTTTCTAAAAAGTTACTTAATAATGTTTTGAAAGAAACGATGAGATCTACCTAATTATTTTAACATATTATCAGATCTAAAGTTATTAAACTTCAGTAAATGAATTTAAGGTTATGGGACATGTATGACAGAGTGGTTAGCACACTATATTAGTAAAGTTAAGATCATAGGATCGAATCTTGGTCCGTCCCTACTTCACAGTACAGCTGGTTCCTGCGGGAAGTTAGACCATTACTCCCTTAATTAGGGGGCCCTATAAGTTGAATCATGGTTGTAGGAACAGGCTAGTAAAAAAAAAAAAATGTATATAAGATTATACATGTTTTACTCATCCATGAAATATTTTTATATTCTTCTTCTTCTTTAACATAACAATAAGCTACTATTATTCCAAAAGACAGAAATTGAAGTTTTTTACTGTAGAGCATAAAAACTGATTTTTTCTTTATGATTAATTGATATAATTCTATATTTTATTTCTCCTGCTATTTTCCATAGTAGCAGACTATTTATGAACTGCTGGTTCGGTAGCAGTTGCAGACTATAAAATATCACCTTTAGCACAAATAAAATTAACATACAAAATTGTTACATACAACCTTTTGCACTAACAGTAGCACACTATATTAATAAAGTTAAGATCATACTATTTTTCAAACTTAAAAATAATTTTTAAAATTTACATTTAGTTAGTGCATTTCATTTAGTTTCCATTTCTATTAAATAATATTTTTCCATTTTTTTTTTTTTTCAATTTTTCTTAGTTATTATCCTTTCCTTCTTATTAATATGGATCATATACGACTCATGCAATGGTCCCCTTCTGCACCTCAATGACCTGTAAATGTTATTAAAAACATATACGGCTCCAAAAACATATATATAGACTCTTGTATGAAAAATCCAAAAAACTCAAGTAAGTCAAAATGTAGTGGCCTAACATTTAAAAAAAATAATGCTCCAAAAACATATAAATAGGCCCCTGTATGAAATAAATCCGAAAAACTCAAATAAGTGAAAACACAGTGGTGTAATCTCAAAATGGACATCATTTTCAAAAACTACGGCTCCGAAAACATAAATAGACCCTCATATGAAAGAAATCCGAAAAACTCATATGAGTAAAATCGCAGTGGCGTAATCTTGAAATGGAGATTGTTTTATAAAAATCAAGTCTCTAAAAACATGTTATAAAACTGTACCTATTTGAAAATTTTAAATAGATGTATGCATATAACAGGATTGGTTTTTAAAAATCAGGTCTCTAAAAACATGTTATAAAACTGTACCTATTTGAAAATTTTAAATAGATGTATGCATACAACGGGATCGTAAGATTGATACTATTTAAAAAAGAAATCTGAAATTTGTTATTAGTGAGTTAAACAATTAAAAGTCTATATTTAACAATATTTATGTAATTAGAACAAAGGCACATCTGTTAATATAATTTGAGTAAAATACAAATAGTTGGCCAGTTCGACATTTGAGTTAAATTCTCAGATTCGGGCAAGTTAAATATCTGAGTACTGTAATCAGAATCGGAAGGTCAATAGTTAAGTAAAATTCTAGGGACTCAGTACTCACTTTGGTATTTGCCCATCTCTGCCCCGGCATTATCCCCCATTACAAAAATTCTGCAATCATCTACACTGATGGGTCCAAAACAGAAAATTCGAGATCATGTGCCGTAATATGTGACTGTAAATCTCAAAAATAAAAATTGAATGAAGCATGATCAATTTTTATAGCTGAATTGCCAGCCATCCTTAAAGGTCTCCAAATAGGATTTTCTAGCATGAAAGATACTATTGTAATTTATTCGGAGTCACTGAGCATGCTCCAAAGTATCAATAAACCCTATTCAGAAAATCCTGTCATGAGGGAAATCTATTGCCTTCTCCATAGTCTTAAAATTTTGAGCAGAATAGTTGTCTTTATATGGGTACCAAGCCATATTGGCATAAAGGGTAACGGTTTGGCCGATAGAGCTGCAACTGAAGCCCATCAGTTAGATAAAGTAGAAAGTTGTTTTCTTTCAAGTAATGAAATTTTCTAGCCAATAGAAGAAGACATGTGGGGTAAGCGGCTAAATATATGGAACTAACAAATATCAAATAAACAGATTGGTTAGACCTACCATTAAGAGATGGTCATGCTCCAGACAATCAAGAAGAGAAGAAGTTGTAATAACTCGTTTGCAAATAGGACACAACCTCCTCACTCACGGTTATCTGCTGACAAAAGAGGAACCTCCAAAATACCAAGATTGTCATGCAGTCCTAACAGTGAAGCATATTATCTAGGAATGTCTTAAGTACAGCAGAAAAATGGGCAACTTAGGCATTCCTTGATCTCTCGCTAATGCTCGAAGTGAAGACCGCAGTTACTTTAATAACTTGACCAAGTTTTCAAAAGAGATATAGGACATCACAAGTTTTGAAACTTTGCAAGACCAAGACCAAGACTGGTAAATAAAATCGATTTTTTGAATAAAAATTGAGGAAAAATAGTTATTAATACCTATCTTAAATATGTAATATTAGTTTCGTACGACTTTTCGTTTTTGAGCTAGACTGCTAACATGCAAACACACAGACCATTTTTCAGGACTTGGTTATTTGGACTTGGGGTACCCCAAAACGTGTATTTCCGTTGAAAACTCAGATTCAAAAATTTTTACGATCACAATACTTACCCTTACTATATATTTCATATATACGTAAGTGAAAGTAAAAAAATCTGATGCAATGTATCCCACAACCTATAAACACAATATTTAGTTATTACTAAATATTCTTGAAATAAACTTTTATGTTAAAGTTTCGACATTTCTTAGTTAAAAGTTTCGACATTTCTTAAGTTAAAAGTTTCGACATTTCTGTCTGTTTTCCTTTTGTTTACTTATTTGTTATTAAGTTAATTTTAAGATGTATATAGATTTTTTTCTGTCATTGGTTTTCCTGACTTAGAAACGAAATTTTTCATCTATATACTTTAGTTTTTTAAAAACACTCTTAGTTTATCAAATTTTTGTTTTACAGGGAATATTTAGCAACATTTAAGAAGACAGTTGCCATGCATGAAGTATTTCTTTGCCGGTTAGCTGCTCATCCAGTGTTTAGAAATGACCACAACTTTAGAGTTTTTCTAGAATATGACCAAGACCTGGCAGTTCGATCAAAAAATAAAATGGAAATGTTTGAGGTAGTATTTATGATTATTTATTTTTATTTCCTATAAAACTTTATGTTTTTATAGTGTATATTTGTTACTCGTATCTGGACTGCATTGTTTTGTTTGTTCTATAATGGCTTTTCTTGATTGAAGACACCTTATATTATAAGATTCTATCTTTATGGTATTCGTCAGAGATGATATTTTCAGTTTATTCTCTGACAAATGTCAGGTACTCATTTTTGCATCTTCACTTCCACTGGAAAATAAACTTTGTATTCATGTGGAAGAGTAAAAAAATGTTTGTGCTCAATATAAAAAATTTCTACTTGTGTTTTAGACATCAAGGAACAAATTTGGTTCCATGTTGGCCTATATGTATTCAAATTTTTTTTGTTTTTTTTTCTGTTTTTCCCTACTTTGCCGTTTTGGCTATATGGAGTTTCTCCCGGGCCAGCCGAAAGGGTGGGGGATTAATGCCAGAGATAAAAGCCCCCAGAACTGGGGTTGGAAGTTGTAGTCATTGTGAATAATAAAGAAATTGCTGTTTTGAAACCAGGACACGCACGCACCTGATTTTTTACCTAACTAAGGCACAGCCAATTGGAGAATTATGTATTTGAATTGAACACCTGTATATACAATGGTTTTTTGGTCTAAAGTCTGTACTGATTTTTATGTTTAGTCATTCAAATTGTTAACTTTGAAACAATTTTTGCTCAAAACACTGACTCAATATTGTATAAATTGTGTTAAATCAATCCTATAAAATGTGTTTAATCAATCCACTAAAAGAGATTTTAGTGTCTAACAGCTTAACTGATGGTTAAGTTCATAAATATTTTATTATACTTAGAGTAATCTCAATTTTTCGTTAGTTTCTTATCATACCATGTGTAAGTTCATGATTATATGTATTGAATATAAATTTTCAATAATTGAAAAATAAAAATACAATTTAATTTTAAAAAACAAATCTTACTACTGAAATAATTATATTCATCCGTACTTGAGGCAGGGTGGTCGAGCGGACTAACACATTTGAAAAATTCGCATTCCCCAGCAACAGATGTTAAACCGAAATTATAAGTTCAAATCCTCCCGTTGCCTGAAGGACTTTTAAAACTGGCATAATTCTCCTACCTCTTTCCTCTGACCAGAAAATAATCCTGTATAGCCTAAAAGGAAGGGAAGAAAAAAAATATTTGTACCATCCAAGTACTGGTGCATGTCTTACATCCAAAGGAGTCTGAGTTTTGTTTAGGGGTTGGAGGCACCCGACTTCTGCACCAAGTTTAAATACTTATAAACATCAATTTACCTAGGTATTTAAGTAGATATTCTGGTACATTCCCATAGGGTGGATTGGATTATTTCTGTAGCCAGTTGTGTTTTTTTAAGTTAGTTTGGGATTGCAATCAGTGATAAATACAAATAAAAATTTATTTTGTTTTGTGCTAACATTTTAGCCTTAATTTCAGTCCATCGGGAAGACTGACAAAACAACGTGAAGACAGCTAAAAAAGGATATTAAAAAACTATTATGAAAAGATAAGAAAACAAAATATAAGTTATCTGCTAATGTATAAATTCTAATAAGAAGTGAATAAACAATTACATTGTATGTATTTCATAAGACATAAAAATATAAAAAACATTTTTTAAATTTTAATATTAGAGGATAATGGATTGTGTGATGCAATATGAACATTTTTTTAATAAATTAGACTAGTAATAAAAAATAAAATTAATAACTAATGAATGGATAATATGTTGATGATGATACCTATGATATCTAGTTCTGCCATTAATACTGTTACAAAAGTTGAACTTTGTTTATATACTTGGATATTATTTAGATAATCCTTACCTCTTATCAGGTTATTTTCTTTACATATCAGGTTATAATTCCAATTAGTTTGTATTTTTCTTTCGCTCAGATAACATGGAGTGGGGTGATAAAGAAAAACGGATAGCTATGATCGCCTTACGCAAAGTTGGAAAATGCAGGTCAGAGATTTTCAACACTTTGAAACCTTTGGGTATCAGCCGTATGTTCGTGTACCGCACTATAAATAGATATAATTAGACCATATCTGTATGTGACGGATGTCGACCAGATATGGGCCATCCCCGCACTGTGAGAATGGCAAATGCAGTGGCTGCTAAATTGAGAAGAAATCCCACAAAACAAGTCTCAGGAAATGGGAATCTCTGTCAGATAAATGTCTTATATAATAAAAAGTGACCTTAGGATGGGTACATTTTGAAGAATGACAGGACAAAGGCTAACCACTTCCCTAAAATAATTAGAGTGGAAAGATGCAAAATGTTCCTTGGCATCAAAAGATTTTGTTTAGCGATAAGAAAATTTTTACAATTGAAGAAAAAATTAATCTTCAAAACGATCGTTTGTATGCACACAGCTCTAAAGAAGCCCAGAAAGTCATTGAAAGAGTGCAAAGAGGTCAATCGCCCTTCCACAGTGGTGGTTTGGTGGGGAGTTTGCTTTGATGGCACCACAAAGTTCCATTTTTGTGAAAAAGGAGTTAAAACAGTTGCTAAAAACTATCAGGACGATATTTTGGAACCTGTTGTTAAGCCTCTAAATGATACTCTGTTTGCTAGGATTCCACTCCAGCTCACAAGTCAGATCAACTTACCAGTGGCTGCAATAGAACATTCCAGAGTTCATCTCTGCCTCGGATTGGCCCTCAGGAAGCCCTGATCTCAACCTACTAGATTATCAGCTTTGGTCAGAACTGGAGAGGATGGCATGCCACAGAGCACACCCTAACTGTGAAAGCCTCAAACAATCTCTGGTCAAAGCAGTTGAGCGCTTTCCTCAAGCAGGAAGTGCTGCGTGTTGCTGTTGATGACTGGCCACGAAGATTAAATGCCTGTGTCAAGGCAAGAGGGGGACGTTTTGAGTAATTTCTTTTTTGTTTTACTCTCTATAGATATACATTTTATTTTCTAATAAAGGTTTTTCTGAAAAAATTAATAAATTTGTATATATTTCCTAGTAACAATATTTATGACAGTACTAGGTATATAAAACTTTAATATGAAGTAATAAAGTAACGGTAACAAAGTAAAGTGACAAAATAACATAGTAATGACCAATGGCAGTAATAAACAATGAAACAACGAAGAATTAAAATGAAATATTAATATTAAGTTGTTTTCAAGGATATATAAGCCCTTGTACTTTAAAAATTTTATTCTACTTTAAACAACGTTTCGAGCTGATTAATTCATTCTCAAGTCATCTACAAATAACAATTAACAAACATTATTTACAACAATGATCACTCATTATCTAGTCATATAAAAAAATTGAATATTAAGTAATATAAATAAATTTGAGAAATAAGTAGCAAATAAAAATAAATAAGATGTGGTGATTGCTATAAGTTAATGCCGTAATATTCTATATGTTCATATTCCATAGAAATGGAAAAAAAAACACATAATAAATGATAAGTATTGAATAATAATAATAATAATGATGATATTTTATTATAATTTTATAAAGGAGTAAGTAAGTAGATAATAACAGGATTTAGTCATATCAATAGAAACACATCTGGTATTAATACACAATGATTCTTATAAGTTAAGTAGCAATAGGAAAAAAGGTGGTAAGGATCTGTAAGCAAGAAAAAGGAAGAACTAATGATGTAAATGAGTAATTCACCTTCACATATTGAGGGTGTAAAGAGATTGCAAGAACTACAGAGAGCTAAAAAGTGGACTAATGTATAATACGTAATGTGAAATTTATACAAATCATATTCATAGGATATTTATACAAAAGTGATAAATTAATTAAGTAAACTTGAATAATTGTAAAATAGTTATGAAATTAAAAGTAAGTTGAATAAAAAAAAAAAATATTTTGACAATTGTAATAAATTTTTTTTTTAATAAATTGAGATATACAAGTTTTTTTTCATTTAATTATATTTTTAAAATAAGACTTGTATAATTTTATATTATTATTATTATTTGTTATAATAAAACTTGTATAATATATTTTTATTTTTAGGGTTTTGTTAAATCTTTGTCACACAGTACTGATGAACTGTTGTTGTCAGCAACTGTTAAAGATGTGAATGAGTTCTTTGAACAACAAAAAAATTTTCTAATTGAATACCATAATCATTTAAAAGATGCTACAGTTAAAGCAGATAGAATGACATCAAAACACAAAGGTAAACCTATAACTCTAAGTTTTTTTTTTTACATAGTTATAATTGGAAATATTTTTCAAGGGACATTGGTTGAATAAATAAAATGACAAATGTCTGATCTGATTTTCTTATTGAAAAGTGAGTTATTTGGGTATTTATGCAAGAACAAATATAATTTATGTATGATTAAATTCAATTAATAATGTGATGTGTGTGTTTGTATTTACGTGTATGTGTATACATACATACATATGTATTATTTTTTATTTTTTTTGGTCTGGAAGCATAAAAAACCTCAGACTATCTACGCATTTGTTTATTATTTTCTGGATCATTTAAAAGTTTGAAACCAGAAAATGGCATTACCATAACTGTCCCAACTGAAATGAAATCAAGAGACAATTTTTTAATTTCCTTTAATAATGAACTATAAAAACCATTTGACAGTTTTAATATTTTGTGAAGACTATAACTAGATTCATGATTTATATCTACTGATCGCTGAGTAAAAAAGACATCCCTTGTTTGTACAGTTGTTACCATTTATAAAATGGAAACTGAAAGTGAATAAGTCAAAAAGGGAAATTTTAAGAAAACAAGCCATTGGTGGAAATTTTCAACCTTTTGGATTGAATCCCTTGCCATTATGGAATGTGAAAAGTGGCCAAGGAGGTTCGTAAATTTTTATTTTTCGTTACTGCTACACTTTAATGTAGGTACTTAGATGTTTAGAATTATTGATTGATCGATTTGTTAGTACCATATTTTAAAATCTGTTATTTAGACCTTCATGAGTCAATATTAGCTTTTTGTTTATCTCCTTTGAAAAAAAAAAAAATTAGTCACATTGAGTGATAAGATCTCATTACCGTAACTAAATGACAGTTTGGTGTAAGAGTGATATTTCCACTTAAAAATTAATAATTTGTTTTATTAATTAAACTAAAGAAATAATTATAGAAAAAATTAACCCTAGAAAGACATACTAGATTATGACACACCCCAGAAAATTTTAAATATTTATTTGCTTCTATATAAACAGCTCTTCAGCTAAATACTTCCATATAAATAATCTTCATACATAACCTAACTTAATACTGACTTCACTTAGCCATTATCACTCTTGTATTACTACTGAAATTGATCTGTAATCATTTTGGGGTATCGCACAAATCCAGTGTATTGTTTATACAACTTTTGATTCTAAGGGAGAATCTTGGAAGCAATATGTGGAAGTGGAGTTTGGAGGGCGGGGTGGCCGAGCGAGCTAACACATGTAAACAGCACCATGCGTTGTTTAGCAACTTGATAACCAAAGTTATAGATAAAAAAATAATTACGAGTTTGCGTCGCAGTGCCAGAGTGGCCAAAAAAAAAAATAATAATAATAAAACAAGTCTGGAGACAGCGGACTAATGCTAAATTAATGGAACTGTATGAGGATGGTGATGCGGTGACTTTTATTAAGATAAGCTGCCTCTGATGGTGTAGCTAAAGGTCAGGTTCCAAAAAAGATCCTCTCAAAAGAAATATTTGTCAAAAGAAATATTTGGCAAAAGAAAGAAAGGAAGATCAAAGTTGTGGTGGATGGATGGCATAGCTGTAGATGCCCATTCCATGCTTGCAGTCCAGAACTGAAAGGTGGCTGTTTCGGGTTCCCTGAATGTTGAAATGAATGAGATTTGGCAGTCTTCCATGTTCAACTGCATTGGACAACTCTGTTGAATTAAACCTGAAACGAAAAGAGATTAGAAGAAAAATGGCGAGAAACTAGAGCCAGGTTAAAAGTTGAGATTGGGCATTTCATAAGTTTTCTTATTTTAGTCATGTCTTCAATAATGGAGGAGTAAAAGAAGAGCTTAGGATTCCAATTCCACGGCAAGAGGGGCAGCAAGGATGAGGATGAGGAGAAGTAAATTGGCTACAATGCAATTTATTTTCATCGGTACCAAAGATAAAATACAACCCTGAGTAAGTTAGAACATTAATTTTTCTTTATTCTATCAACATTAAGCACCGCAGCCCACGTACCCAACTTTCATCATGTTTCTCACATTATTGGGCATGGGCATGTGATGATCACGATTCTATAAACTGTTTTAAGGCTTTAAAAAAAATATATATTTCTCAAAAATGGACTGTATGTATTAATTTGTAAATTTGGTGTTCTATCGTTAGTTTGTCTCAACAAATTGCTTTAACTTATCCTATAAGGAATAAATATCTTCTTATTACTTTACCTCTACTTTATTAATTTTAAAGTTTTTATTTAAGAATGAATCAACAAACAAAGTGCTTCAATTAATTCTTTTTTTACTGAATACCCAAGTACGACCTTTTTCTAATCGATTCCCCTTAAAACTTATTATCTTCCGCTCAAAACTCTGTTTCCTTCCTTTCACATCATGATCTCATCAAGATTTACTATAATGTCCCGACTTCTAAGTTCACTCCCAGGCAAATTACATGGTGGGATCTTGGCTTATTGACCTCTGAAAAACTAAATCCTTTCCTCGAATCACTAACCCAATCCTTAGGTCCGATCTATTCCTACTCCTCTATTGATGAAATGGTGGAGTGTCTCTCCTCAAACCTTCTATTCCTAAATCATCACGCTCACTTAAAGACCTTTACCTTCAGACGCCCTGCAGCTCCCTGGATTAATCCAGAAATAAAAGAGTTGATGAAAAGAAGAGATGCTGCAAGGAGATGTTTCAGATGAACACGTAATCCGGATGACTATTTCTCTTTTAAGACTCTTCGAAACCTTACCCAATCTTCCTTTCGATGTGCTAAGGCACAATTCTTGCATTCTTTCTTGTCACAAGCCTCATATCCTAATTCCAGATGGAAAATCCTTAAAAACCTCTTTGTGGTAAAATCAAAAATCTGCTCCTCCTACCCTGTTTTTCAGACCAATTGAATTACCACTTAGCCGATCCTTACTCATTACCACGTTCCTCCTCATACTGTATTCCTAAAGCTTTCTTTGACCCTGAAAATTTCCATTTTACAAATA
Organism: Nezara viridula; assembly: GCA_928085145.1. NCBI lineage: Eukaryota > Metazoa > Arthropoda > Insecta > Hemiptera > Pentatomidae > Nezara > Nezara viridula. Next base: position 72,982,993 of record OV725079.1, on the reverse strand, counting down.
TTTTACCAGAAGACTTACTTTCCTCGGTCCTAAAATCCCGAACAAACGACTATGGCCCGGACCTAATTTCCTGTGAAGTTAATAAAATTATGTCTTCCTGTCCTACTACATATTTACAATTGTTCCTTACAAAATATCTGTTTCCCATCACCTTGGAAAAAAGTTATTGTCCGCCCATTGAGCAAAGTTCCGGTTCCCTCCAAAGTTTCCGATTTCAGACCCATCTCCATTCTCTCAAATCTTTCAAAGCCTCTTGAAAGAATAGCCCACTCATAGCTTATTACCTTTCTTGATCAAAAAGCGCTCCTCAATCTCTTTCAGTCTGATTTCTGATCCCAGTTATCCACCCAATCCGCTTTGCTGAAAATTTCCCAGAACCTTCATTTCTCTATAGACAAAAGGAAAATCTCGATCCTAGTCCTCTTAGATTTTTCAAAGGCTTTCGATTCCGTAAATCACGAAATCCCGACGATCTCCAAATCTACCTTTCCTTCCATCCTACCGAGATACTTGAGGCGATCTGAAGGCTATAAGAAGATATCGGCAGAATTAATACCTGGGCAGCAAACAATGACTTCAAATTGAATGTTGAGAAGAAAGCCATTCTCATCGGATTCAAGCATCTGATTAATCTCATTTTTTGTTATCCTCTACTTTACTTCAATAGGATACTCATAGGTTTCCACACTTCCGTAAAAAACTTTGGGGTAGTGTTTGATCAACATCTGTCCTGGAATAATCACATTTACTAAATTATCCGAAAGTCCATTGCTACCCTCAAACAGTTCCTGAGATTCCGTGACTCTATGCTCCTTAAAATCCGTCAGCTCCTAGTTTCCTCTCTCATTTTCCCTTGCTTCGATTATGGCTGCCTTGCATATGGTGGACTGTCTGGTGGGCTTGAGATCAGATTAAAGAGGCTAATGAATTTTTTCATTAGATTTATACTTAGAGTCCCCAGGCGCTCCCACATATCCAGTTGGTAAGCCGAGTTGAAGTGGCTCTATCCAGTTTTCCGACGGCAATATTTCCTAGGTGTATTCCTTTTCCGAAGTTTTACAACCAAAAAACCTTCTTACCTTCTTGATTTCTTTACTCCTTGTTCCTCTGTTCATTCGTTCAACATGAGATCCCAATCCTCAAATTTGTTTATTCCTTCTCATAGAACTGTTTCCTTTAAAAAATACTTTGTCATATGTGCTACCTCGTTTTGTAATTCCCTGCCAACCTCTTTACGGAAATCCTCATCTTGACCTCATTTAAACATAATTTATATTTCGATCTCAGTAATCAATGTTCTGAATAAATGTCAAATAAAGTTATTTTGTACTTTAGAGATGTCAGTTACACTATACCGATATCTTGCAGATATCTATGTATGTGTCATATTGCTTATTTTTACAAATATGTGAACTCACCCATATGTAATCATCTTTAAATTCATATGTCTACTTCAAGCTCATATGTTTACTACTGAGAATTTTTAATATTAGGAAAAAATGGCATGTTTCTTTAGTTTATTATTAAGTTTAGACAACTTTATAAACTAATTTATTTTTAATTATCATTCAATTATTCACAACCGCTATTCACAATTATCATTTCTTTGTTCATTGTAGTTACTCTGAGGGGACTAAATGTCCCAGAATAAAATTTACTTTATTTCTTTCTTATTTAACATAACATATAAAATATTTGATTACTTAAATATATCATAACTTAATTTTTTGTTTATTTAATTTTTTTCTAGAAGTTGCTGATTTATACATCAAAATTTCAATGTCTTTAATGCAGCTGGCAACAACTGATAATACAGATCTTGAAAAATTTCTCACAAGAGTTGCAGAAACTTTTGAGAAATTGAGGGTTCGTAAATATGTATATCTTATATGTATATTTATTTTGATTATATATAAATAAATATATGTGTGTATGTAGTGTGTGTTTATCTTTTTCTGTTGCCATTAAAGACCTTATAGATCTTTTACCACTGTAATCAGCCTTCTTCATCTCTGCCTATCTTGGACTATTTCTTTCCAGTTATCTGCATGCAGCTCTATTGCATCTTTGTTGATTTGATCTATTCAACTGGTTTTTAGCCTTCCACGTGATCTCTTGCGTAGAGATTGTTGTGTAGAGGCTTCCTGATAGATTGCTCTGAACTACATCCCCCATCCATCTTATTAATCTTAAGATATTGATTGACCATTTCTGTATGTAGTTCTTTATTAGTCCTTCTCCTACATAGTTTAGTACTCTGATCTCACATCGCTGTGGTTATCGTGTAGAGGATTTTTCTCTCAAATCTTTTAATTCTCTTTTCTTGGGTGCTGGTTAGTTTCCAGTTCTAAAGTTCATTTAAGTAATGTATGATTGTTCCACATTAGACTAGACAAAGTTTACTTCATTCAAAGGAAAGTGATGTTGGTCATTGTTTACACCATTTAAAGAGGTCGTTTTTGTTCTGTTTGAAAAAAATCATATTTGCGATTTTTTTTTATCACTCTCAAATTACAGAAACCTCACATTTAGAAAAACTTCTTTGTTTGATAAGCTTTAAGACCATATAAATTAAATTAAATTTTATTACAAAATAAGTTAAGATTCACCTCAAGTTGGGTAAAAAAGTGATGTAATATATTGTCACCTGAAAGTACCCATGTTTTCAGCTAAAATTACTACAATAAAGTATCGTAAAGGTTTTATTTATTTTTTGTTACCTGGGATGTATACACATAAACTCATAATTAAACATTATATTCATATATACCTATCTTATATACGTAATACCAGTTTCGTACGACTTTTCGTTATTGAGCTTCTGTTCACAGACACACAGACCATTTTATGGAGCTTGGTTATTTGGACTCAGAGGACCTCAAAACGTATATTTCTGTTGAAAATTCAGAGTCAAACATTTTCACGATCGCAATGCTTACCCTTACTATATATTACATATATAGGTAAGTGAAAGTAAAAACAAACATAATGGGTTATCAATACCGTGTTCCTTGAAGAATCAAACTAAATTGTAAAAAATAATTTTCTTCTAATATTTATAATCTGAAGTGGTTATGAAACTGTGTTTTTTATCCAGATCTCAACTGTTGAAATTTATCTGTATTTATAAGTGACCAACTAAATGTTTTTCTTGAAGTGGGGTATCTGCGATATAGTTGGAGGGTGATAAAACAAAATCGTGAATAACATAATTTTTTAAAAACAGAAATTAGTTTTGCCACTCAAAAGTCTTCTTTAAATAATCATAACAATGACAAAATCTACTTTTGTTTGAAATAAACTTTATCTGATTTACTGTGAAGAAATTGTTAATTACTAAATTAAATATATTTTTTTAGTTATCTCTTCTAATTCTACAAAACAGCTGGTAAATGCCCTATATGCTATAAGAGCCTCATAATGTACATTAAAGCATCCTATTTTTAAATTCATTTATGGTGGAAGCTTTTTTTCTCCCAGTGGGAGGAGAGATATTCTAGATCCTCCTCATGTCATGGATGGAGATAATATATATATATATATATATATATGGTTCAAATTCTGGCTTAGTAGTCTTCAGAGACTTCTTTGGGTTGGGAACTTCTGCTCTAAAGTCTGAAAAGGGAACTATAATTTGTAAAATTCTTGGCTTCTGTTTTATATATCTTTTATTTACTGTCACCATGCAGTAAGCTAAGTTCTAGAAACGTGCTTAAAAACAAAAAATATTTAGCCTTAAAGTTGCTTTAAACCTAACAATTTACTGATTATGTAGTGTAAATCATTCTATTTTTTTTGTTATAGAAAACTGAGGCACGAGTTGCCTCAGATGAAGATCTCAAATTGTCAGATACTTTGAGATATTATATGAGAGATACATTTGCAGCAAAAAGACTTCTGTACAAGAGACTGAGATGTTTAGCTAATTATGAAAATGCAAATAGAAACCTGGAAAAAGCAAGATCCAAAAACAGGGATATTTTAGCCGTGAGTTCGTTACATAATTAATGTCTACTCTTGTAAAATATGATGGATGTTTATTTATTGCTCATTAAATACAGCATCATAACAAAATATCTTATTGGAAAAAATAGAAATTAAAAGTTTCTTATCATATGTTTACTCACAAGGAGCGGTTAGAGAAGAGGGGTTACCAATTTCAATGAAACTTTTTTTGGTGATCCTAGGTCGAAAAATATTTGAATTATGTCCGATGGCTCTTGCCATTGTGACCTAGGAGCCAAGAAAGAAATTATTTTTTTATATCACTTTCTATGGATTTCTAAGTTATTATATATCAATTGATTTTATTTTTTTATTTTTATATATTATTTTTTTTTTGTAACAAATAAGAAAAATATATTGCTAATTGTATTAAACAAATTCCAATGTAAACAAAGCCAAAAGTTGCTTCCAGTAAAGTACCCCAAGTAAATTTCAGTCATGAAAAACTATTAAGATTTGTTTTAAGTGTACTTTATAAAACTCTTAAATACAAATTTGTTTTGAAATAAAAAAATATAAGTTTATGGACTTAATTTTATGAAACAATTTTTTTCCATGATGTTAAATTTAATACATTCATAACTTCTTGGGATTTTCTCCTATGCCAACAATACTAAATCTTATTGCTCTTGAAAACCGTATCAATAAATTTCACTACTTAACTTTATTCGGAATAAATAAACAAAAACTCCCCACATGTTTTTATTTTATTTCTTTGAGCCTATTTTCTTTTTGGGCTTCTTGTTTGCTCCATTTTGTGTATTTAATAGGGTTCTAATTCATGCTAATTTTCTTGTGGATAAGTGAAGACTTGTTGAAGTACCATAATTTTTTTTTTTAATGTAAGGCTTCAACCTAGGCAAACATTTTTTATTTTTTGTTTGCTATGAAAATTTGTATTTAAGGTTTTTTCAAGGTGCAAAATACAAATCTCAACTTTGTTTTTCCTTATAAAAATATTTGAACCCATTAAGCTCCATCGGTCAGAACAAATTGTTAAATTATTTCAATTTGTATTTTTTTTTTCTTTTGTTCTTCCCTACCTCGCCTTTAAGGCTATATGGGGTTTTCCCGGGCCGGGGGGTGAGGGCAGGGAATTTAAATCTCCTCCGGCACCGGGATGCGAACTCGTACTTTTTAATCTTCCATAACTTTGGTTATCTGGTTGCTGGACTACTCGCAGTGCTGTGCACACGGATTAGCCCATTGAGTCACCCCGCCCCCTTTATTTTGCTCTTACTATAGTTATAGGCCAAATATAATTTCTTTTCTATACTAGACAGGTATCTAATGTTAGATTAAGTGCAAAAAATCTGGTATGTTGTCCTGCTTTGGTCCGAAAATAAGAATAGATGTTATATATATTACACACAATATACAATCTGTATACCATCAAATATATTTTTTGGGATAAACAAAAATGATATTCGTTATCTGCACCTCTAAAAATCCTTAAATAATAATTTTTGTTGCAATTGAAAAATGAAAAATTTTTGCTCAATAATCGGCCTTATTATTATCTCAATAATAGCCATTATGAGATCCACGTATGTTTATAGGTTTATCGTAGATATTATAAAAATGGTTTGAGCCTTAATTTTATTTTTTTTTTTTAGTCCCTAAAATTGCTATAGCTTCAAAGTAGTTTCACCTATCCACAAGAAAATTAACATGAATTTAGGGCCCTATCAAATACACAAAATGTCACAAACCAGAAACCCTTAAATAAATCATGCTTGGAGATTTAAAATTAATACTTTTAGAGAGTTTTCTTTATTTATTCGTTATAAAGGCTGAAGGTGTTAAATTTAGAAGTTATTGATATGGTATTGAAGGGAAATACTTTAGTTTTCCAATGAATGCTGTAACATTGGCTTTATTTAATTTAAAATCAAAAGGAATTATGAATGTTTTAGTAAATGTCATGGAAACCGCAAAATTAAGTCCAAAAATTTATATTTCAAAACAAATTCGTTTTTAAGAGTTTTAAAGGACACAAAATGAATCTGAATCGTTTTCCATGACCAAAATTTACTTAAAGAAAATTTCACCCATAAGATTTTGCCTAAAAAGACAAAAGTATTATTTGTGACCACTTAGCCTCTCCTTCCTAACTCCTACTGTCACCTTCTCGTGGTGGGCCCATTAAATTGAGCAACCTAGTCTGAAGTTGTGGTAACCGATCCTTTCGGATTACTGGATAGACCTGGAAATAGGCTTTCCAGGAAGGAGGTGTGCCAGCAGCAGGGGGTTGGATGGTGGTGGAGGAACTGCGTGGGGCAGTCAACGGCAGCTCCTGCAGGCTTAGTTAGATAGCCTACTGCGAAAGAGTAGGCAAGACTCTAAAGCTTCAGTAGGCAACTTAGCTACACGTAGAGTGGCTCTATGTCAATACTCCTGGTCCTCCAGGTTGGAGGTTTAGTCTGGGCTGACACCCCATTAACAAATGTCACGAACACTCTACAAAGAAAAGCGGGAAAGTCTCTACGGAAACGATTTGGAACTCGGAAAAGGAAAAAAACCTATCAGAATGACTACTTTGAATGTCAGAAGCCTATTTAAGCCAGGAGCAAGCAGGATTTTGGAGGGCAGGTTGGCACGATACAGAATAGAGCTTGGCAGCAATACAAGAAATCAAATGGAGAAATGTTGAATTGAGGGAGCTAAAGAACTACATTCTTTTTAACAGTGGACATCGGGAAAACGTATTAGGCACTGGATTCTTATTTAAGACATGCGATAATGGACTATATTTTGGTAAATAAAAGAATCTGCGCTCTCAGAATCAGAGGAAAGTTCTTCAATATAAGCTGGTTAGCGTTCATGCACCTACAGAGAATAAAGATGATGAACAGAAGCAGGCTTTCTACGCTGCGCTTGAGTCCACAGTTAGCAGATTCCCAAGACGCGATATCAAAATAGTAGTATTGGGAGACTTCAGCGCAAAAATCGGAAGGAAAGACATGTTCTGTTCTACTATCGGTCCATACAGCTTGCATTTGGAGAGCAGTGATAATGGATTTAAAGAAATTGTTTTTGCTATCTCATCAGGATTCAGTACAGTAAGTACATATTTCAAACATAAAAGTACTCATAAATAATAGATCACATTAGTCTACCCCACCACTCGCCTCAACGAGAGAATTGGGAACTATCTTTGCAAAAACAAGTGCATTTTTATGTAAATATTTTGGGTGTTTGTTACTCTTGAATCTGATCCTTTGTTATGAAAGTGTATTTAATGAGTGATATGGTGGCTTGCCAGCATTGAGAATTTTTATTTTCAAAATTATTCTTCTCGGACAATTTTTAAACTAAAGTTATTTTGTGATCCCTAAAAATCTCATGCTGCTAAGGCTCAAGATGTGGCTGCTGTAAGTATATTGTTTTGATTCAGTTTGTACAAATTATAAATGCTGAAATATTTTATTAGTCGTTAATTTTTAATGTTTTGTACAGGCTGAGGCTGCCCAGCAAGAGGCATGTGATAAGTTTGAGCATATGTCTGATAAAGGAAAAGAAGGTATATTATTTTATTCTGAATATGTTAAATAACGATAAGTAATTTATCTTATGGTCAAATATGTTAAACATTTTTACTTTCACTTACCTATGTATGTAATAAAATAAAAAAAATCTCAATAAAAACTATGAAAAAATTTGATCATTAACTTAAGGGGAAAAAAGAAAAAATTTTTTTTTTTAGGTTGACAATGAATTTTCAAAAATAATAATCAGAATGTATACGTATAATATATATCGTTAGATTAGAAAGCTGAAAATTTTAGAAAAAAAAACAATATATAAGTTAGAAAATCGGAGAAGATAATAGAGAGTAATGGAAAAATTATTAATAATAATTTTTGAAAATCAATGATATTTAACAGAAACAAAATCTTTCCATGGAAACTAAATGAAATTACCTAACTACATGTAAATTGTTAAAATTATTTTTCGGTTTGAAACAAAATATATATTGATACTGTTATTAGAAAAGGTCATGTGTAAAAAATTAGTTTTTTTATAGAAGAGATTAAAAACTTAATTATTTCTTTATGATTTATTAGTATAATTTCATATTTTATTTCCCTCTGCTATTTTCCTATTTACGATCTTTTCCACTAGCAATAGCAATATATAATCCACTGAATCATGGCAATGAAATTATTTAAAAACTATTTTATTGGACTTGTGTTAAAGAAGAAGTGAAATATAAATATATTTACTGTTTAAAGTTGAATAACTTTATTTCCGATAATATATTTAAATCATAAGGTTATATCGTTGATTTATTCCAAAAAACCATTAGGTAATATTTTAGAAAATTAAAGTAGTGTTACAAATTTTGACCTATCTTAAAAAGCTCATAACTGTATTTTGGTAAATTTTGCTTGGGAAAAATATAAGAGTTTACATATATGTAAAATGTGATACGAGATTTAATTCCTATAATTTTTACTATGTAGTACAAGCCTTACTTATTCATGGATTAAATATACCATCGTTTTATAACAAAAAGTCATTGAGTGACATTCATAATCTTAAATCACTTAAAACATTGATGAATTTTCCCTTTATAAAATCAGACAGTTGTCCCCATTTATTGTCACTATATTTGATATATAAAAGAGTTTTTCTCATTTTAGTATGCTTACTGTTTTTTTTATCGATAACTAAGATCGAAATTCACAAAAACATTATTAAGAATTTAGTTCATTTAAAAATACACTAAGTTACTTTTAGTCATAAATAGAGTTTGTGTTATTTTGATGATCTTAATGTTTTTGGAAGTGCAAGTTATTCAACTGAAAGTGAAGTAAAATTTCTAGAGGCTTGGATAAAATGGAAATGGGTTTGAAGTCAGAGGCTAACTAACGAAGGAGCAGGAACTTTGTTCAGTGGCCGAACAATGACTTTTTTCCAGGTTTTAGGAAAAATGGAATTTTGGAGGGAAAAATTGTAAATGTGCAAAGTTTGATGATTTTCACAGGTATTTGGTCGGGACCATAAGTCGTTGGGTTTTGGTTTTAAGGATAGTGAGACTAGGTCAGTTGGAGAGATATCTAGAAAGTAAAACTTATCTGGGTCAAAAGAGGTTTCAGAGATGGAGAAAAGTGAGAGGTCGGATTTGAATACAGAAGGAAGATGGTTTGCGAAAAAATAATTTAGTTAGTTCGAATCTACTGGATAAACTGTACAACTTTTAGAGCTTATGACAGAGAAATTTCTTTCCTGAGGATAGTCCATTTGGATTTAGAATTCGGTGCTTGGGATCGTACATTATTAAAGCCGCACTTTGGCTTGGCATAAGGATATTTGTGTGCTGTTGAAGATATATTTCATATAACTGAAGAGATATTTTGTTGAGATTTGAAGATAGTATAGTGATGGTGCAGTCGTGTATGTCTGTATCATCTTCTGGCAGCCTCTCTTCTCATTAACTCTCTAATGCATCCAGGGAACAGGAGGACGTCTGAAAATATGGGTTTTAAGAGGAGCCTGGTGGTTAATCAAGGAGATTAGAAGAAAGACATTCTACGATGTCATCGATGAAGGAAAGGGAATAGATAGGTTCTAAGGAAACTGATAGTGAATTGAGATAAAGACTGATGTTTTCAATAGTTAGTGGATCAAGATCTCTCCAGGAAATTTGTTTGAGAATAAGTGTAGGAATAATAACATTGTATGAGATTTCAATATGGTCATGAGATGAGAGAAAGGAAACAGGATTTTTGGAGGAGGATAAGAGGTTTTAAGTGGAGTCAGTGATAAATAAGTCTCACCAGATATCAGTGGATTGGGTATGATGGGTGGGTTGGAAAGGTACAATAAATATAGGTCTAGGAAAAAAAAAAGGTCAATAAGGTATGTTCTGTCCAGAGAGGTGTTTTTGTAGGTTGAGGGATGCTATTTCTGGGTCTGAGTGGGAGAACAGGATGGCAGTATTATCAGCAAATGCTACTTAGAACGTTTCAGAATCTGTAGGGATATCTGCACGATTGGAGAGGTAGGATTTGAGGACTAAGTACAAGGATTGGGGTAATGGGTTTTGAGCTTGAAAAGCAAACCATCATGCTACACCCGGTCGAAAGTCTGGGCTATGTCCAGAAAGGCTAAGGATATATGGTCAATAAAATGTAGGTCTTGCTGAAGTGTGGAATGTTGTGAGCGGAAACGAAACTAGTGTGGAGGGATATTTTGGGATTCCATTAAGGGCAGGGTTCTCTTGAGAAGGATTTTTTCAAAGATTTTTGAGCAAGCTTATTGGTTTTTATGATGAAGTATTATAAACAGGTTTACTTGGTTTAGGGAAGAGAATAATGATGGACTGTTTCCACATTGGTGGAAAATGGGTTGTGCAGAAGATACAATTTTATAGCATTATATAATTGCTTTTTTGGGAAGTTGCCTAAGGATCTGGGAAGTTTACTTCCAGTCTTTGAGAAGGAACTTAATGAGCTTGCCATAAGGAATGGGTTAATTTTGTTTTGAATTATAGGAATATCTTATACTTTTTTACTAAAATATGTAATAATTTAACACATAAAAAAATATTTATTTGTTGTTTTATTTTCATGTTATTTGATTCAGTCAAAACTATGTTAGTCAAACATGATGTGATGTCTCCTTGAAAAAAATTTGATACATAGAAATACTACATTTTTTTTTAGATTTGAATTAGTATAAAAGGCAATTTTGATGGTATTACATGCATTATATTTCAATATCGCCTCATCAATTTTATCAAAACTTAAATCTCAACGTTTTAATAGTTGAGTAACAATTATTGCAAATTGTGTTACCTTCATATTTGTTTTTCTCATCTTTATTTATCATCATGCTTTTTACGTCTTGTTTTAAGTTGAAATTTTCTTTCTGACTCAATTTAAAGTGAAAATTTTATTCTATGTTAGGGAAGATCTCTCTCTCTCTCTTAAACATAGAATAAAAATCCAGCTAAATCTAATAGAGTAAGAGACCACAATTACTTTTTCTTAAACAAAATCTTCCCCAAATTTCCATTGATTAGTGAAACATCGTTGTTTTTTTTTAATTTAATGTATTTCCATAAAATAAGGACGCTTTTTGATGTAAATTACATTTAATATCTTTTTAACTCTGATATTTGTTCAAGATATAGACATTTTATTCAAAATTTGTTTTAAATTTAAAATTAATTAAACTAAACTTCAAGAATAAGAATATACTCTGTCATTCCCGAAAGTAGATACATTCAAATACCTCGGCTCCACAATAACCTCAATAAATAATCAACTAACAGAGATAGACCAGCGAAAAACAAGTGCAAACAGAACTTCCTTCTCTCTTTCAAGGGTACTGAAATCCAGAAATCTCAAACTAAGGGTGCACAACGCCATGATAAAGCCAGTTCTGCTGTACTGCTGTGAAACCTGAGCTATAACTGGCACCGTAGAAAGCAGAATCGGTAGATTCGAAAGAAAAGTCCTCCGTACGATAATAGGACCTATATGGGATCAGAACCTGAACACATGGAGGAGAAGGAACAATAAAGAAGTGCTAAAAGAAACTGGTCAATCAATATCTCGTGATATGAAGGCACGGAGGTTAAGATGGGTGAGGCATGTAGTAATCCATCTGGACGCCTTTACACAACGATGAATGCAAGAATAGTAGGCGAGACCACGTGGGAGGCCAAAAACCAGATGGATAGATAGGATAAACAAAGATAAGGCTGAGCTTCAGGTGGCCAAAGATCTACAAGGTCTGTAGAGACAACCGAAAAAACAATATATATATATATATATATATATATATATGTAATAAAAATCCAAGATTCCTTAAAAAAAGTTCATTTATAGAAATTTTCAATATTTAGTCTCATCTCTAATTCTATTGTTTCACAAGATGGAATTCTATATTAATATTAAGCTATATTTTGTGATTTATTGAATAAAAATGAAGTTTGTTTATCTAACTGTATTAGCAGTTAGATTATATGATAAGTAGGGTGTCAGTAATTTTCAAAAGTTGTAAATTGCTTATACCATAGTTGTCATAACTTCTTCTTTTTTTTACCACATTTTTATTTTTGAAACACTTTATATACACTTTTGACAAAAATTGAAGTATAATCATTATATTTTCATATTTATAACTTTTTTTTTTATAGAACTTGTTGACTTCAAATCCCGAAGAGTCTCTGCTTTTCGTAAAAACCTAATTGACTTGGCAGAATTAGAAATAAAACATGCTAAGGTAATCTTATAATTATTTCAATACTTTATTTTATTTATATCAGGTAATATGTGTATATAACTTCTTTTATATTTTTAGGCTCAAATACAAATTTTGAAGTCATCCATTACATCTCTTAAAAATGGAGAATAATCATTTTGCATGATAATGTTTTTAAAGACAATAAGTTATTCTATTCAAATATTATATACCTATATATATATATATATATATACATTCCACTTACCTGTATAGTTTTTGTATGTGAGTGTTATTCAAATATATTTTTAGTTAATATAAAATTCTGTTTATTATTGTTTGATATCTTTAAGTTTATCTTGGAAATAATTGTTTTGATAATTTAAAACGTAATTCTCAATTTTAATATTTAAATGATTGTATATTTGTAAAATTGGCAGTCATTTTCAACTTTAAGAATATAATATTATGTCAATTGTAGTTTTTGCAAATACTATTGTTAAACTTATAATATTATTTTGTTATTTGGCACGTAATGTTCAGAAAAATATGTGATAATTATAAATGTTGTACCTTGTTTTTAAGGTAAATAAATAATTTAATGTTACTACTTGTTTGTAACAAAAGTGATGTCTATTATTTTTTAAATGGGGAGGTATGGTACCCATTGTAGTTAGTTTTTAGTAATATTTTAGTACTAAAAATCTTGATTTATATTTTTCACCTGTTAGGAACCTACAATTCTCCCTCTTTGTTATTCTTCAGTAATAATACAATTACAGTGTAATATATACTGTATGATTAATGGTTTATCACAATACAGCATATACCATAGGCAGACAACTTTTTTATCATTAAAGGCATCATTGAGGTTAGGAAGAGATAGAAGAGACCAATAATAATACACAGGGTGCCTCAGTTATTAGTGGCCAAACTCTGCGGGATGGGGAGGGGAGTGATTCTAGACAAAATTCCCATCAAAAAAGTTCATTTCATGCATGGGCTAATTTAGAACAGAAATGGAGTTCAGACCAATTTTCTGTTTTTCTTAACGTGGTCACGTTTTTTATCGAATAAAAAGAAATTGTCTAAAAACTGTTCAAGATAATCAAATTCTCAGTACACCATCTTAAACTAGACAAAATGTTTTTGAGAAAACAGTGATTAAATTTACTAAAGTCGATGATTAATGGCATTTGAGAGAAGAATTCTGCTGCGCATTCAAGGACCTAGAAGAATCAATCAAACATACTTCAGGAAGGGTAATCAAGAAGGAGAGCGAGCATCACTTTATTTTGATAAAAGGGTGCTGCCCAATTATATTGGGTTCCTACAAACACAGCATACTTATTAATCATTATAGACAATTTTTTAAAACTAATATACAAATATATTAGATATCGTGTTAACAATATATATGAGCATAGTATACAATTTTTTTATTATTATTTATTTTTTCTTCTTTTTTGACTATTTCTTTTATTCCTCCTCATATTCTCTCCTCTCTCTTCCTAATGTAATTCATAAAATACAGCAGACGTTTTCAATAAATAATATAAAATGCTGTAACACATGCATGACTGCTGTATGTATCCGCTGCCATCCACATGGTGGGGAATGATTCCCAGGGAGTCGAGGATTATATTCTCTGCCAACCTTGTCACGTCCTTTATGTCGACACCAAGGCCCTCCATAGAGCTGTTTGGTATCGTTCCACGAGCTCCAAACCAAAGGCCTCTCGTGGAACTTTTCATTAAGGAAAGGGATACATTTCTGATATGTTTGCTTTTTTCCCTTTCCACTTTGCCTGCCTGATCGAGGTCATTGGTCTCATATATCATGGTAGAATCCAAAATCTTCGCTGACTTTCCTGTCTTAGGGAATCCTACAACGTCGGCATAACAGGTGGATCCATCCATATCAATAAAATATACTTCCTCGAAACAGATGTTATCTCTTTCTTTAAGGAACCTCAGCAGTTCAGTTCATGTTTTACTCTGTGGTGACGGCAGAACTAATAATAATCTGCTAGGTGAACCTGACATTGTGAAGAATTTATAAGGCTGGGAAGAAGGTTAAAGTGGGCTGGCTATGTACCATGAATGTCATAAAATTTACGCGTGGGAATAAACATGTAAATGTAAATATATATATATATATTTTTTTTTTTCAAAAGACAAATTAATAAGCCAATAAAATATCAAAAGACAAATCAATAAGAATCAAATGACAAATTAACAAGAAAATAAAATAATGCAGCGTATCATAAGATAGAGAAATCAATTGTTACTTTCTTGCTAAATATGGACAAAGTAAATAAAAATTAATGTTAAAATCCATTAATTTTTGGAACTAACGTGCTTACAAATTTCAATAAGCTGTATTTTTGCTATTAATTAAACAATTTTTTTTTCCTTTTGTAGGGAATTTCCTAATCTTTTATATAATCATGAGCAAGGGAAAAATATGTAATTTTTGTCATTCGCAAATAAAGTTTCTTTTCTTTCATAACATTTTTGCCTGAATTTTCGGGGTGATTGGAGTATTTTCCTGCCTGAAGGAGAAGGAAACCTTCAAAATTGGTGGATCAATCTTGGGCTTTGATGAAGAATTGGCGATGACATGGCTTATTGACACACAAAAAAAATTTTTGATAAACAATATAAACTCCTCCTCTCTCGACCATAGGGACTTATTATTATTAAATTTAATTGTTAATATATCCAATATATGCGTGGTAATATTGGTAATAATCATTTTAGATTAATATGCTGCTAGTATTAGCTATTTTCTATCTTGAATAATGAATTGAATTTGAACAATACAGTCAAATAAATATTATCACACACGTATAAATTAGGATTTGTAAATAATTTTATTTATCACAGAAGTTCAAAAATGTGCAATTTAATGCAACGAAAATCAAAATCGTGCAATTTAATCCAAAAATGTGCAAAATAATATTTAAATATATTATTCTACAGATCCTGAAAGGGATAGATTTCTGGGTCCGGAGTTTTTACATGCAAGCAAATAAAAAGTGCAATAACATGGAAATCCGGTCTCTAATTATAATAATATACTCGCCAAGATGAGAGTTGTTCAAAATGGACTTGTCCCATAATAAACAGTGTATTATTATTGTAATCAAAGAAATTAACTCATTAAGTTTATAACTAGAATAAAAATTGTCACAAGTTTATCCCACTTATCTGGGTATAATCTGAACTATTATGAATTAACAGGTTGTACTGTGTACAGACTTCTTTAGACATTTAATAAATGTAATTATTATTATTAAATTTAATTGTTAATATATCCAATATATGCGTGGTAATATTGGTAATAATCATTTTAGATTAATATGCTGCTAGTATAGCTTTCAGTGTAGCTTCTAAATGGTAAAAAATAAAATGTGTGATACTGTTTAAAGGTTTACAGCTTTTATTAACAATTCAAAAAGACAACAAACCCATCAGTTATGATTATATTTTAGAACACATTTTTCTTAAATAATAAAATAAAGAAATATACAAAGATGTGAGCAAATTAAATTACAAATAAAATATATAAAGAAAAACTTATTGAATAAAAACAGGATTAAATTATTTACTCCAATAACATTCCCAGAATATAGTTTAAACATTGGGAAAGCATAGATAATTCATTCATAATTTTTTATCCACTCGTGATATTTCCAATATTTTTTAAAGAGTATTTTGCTGAACCACGTTCAAGAGGTTTAGGTTGCGAAGCATCTGGCTTCCAACCTAAAAAATAAATTATTTGAAATGTAGCCGGTATTTTTCCTTCTGAACCATAAAGCTGATTGTAAATCGCGGCTGCTGCCATCATTACTTCCCTGTTAAGATGCTTGCAACGATTCCAAGTACAATTATTTTCTCCCATACCTATAAGACAATTGAACTATAGATTTTGAGAATGATTACAAAAAAAAAATTGATATTTATTAGTCTAACTATAAAAATAAGCCCAAGCATTTAAATTAACCTATTACAAATATTTAAGGTGATAGTTCTAAACATTTTTTTTTAGCTTGATTTTTAACATAGACACACAAACAGGCAGATCGATGGGGAGGCTTTCGGGGTGAAGCACTCCCTTCCCCCAAAATAGTAAAATATAACCATGTTTTATGAAAAAAAATTATCTCTAAAAGTATTATTGTTCGTCTAATTACATTTAATAGGGCTTAAACAATCACTTAAACGCCATTTCATATAGGTACTTAGTTTCTTTCTTTCTTCCGAAGTAATTATTGTAATATACACATAAAAAAAATCTGTCGGGCTGAAGGCCCCCCCCCCCCTAAATTAAGTCCTGGATCTGTTAGTGCAAACAAATACTATTTTACAAGACTAAGTTATCGGCACTTAGGTGACCCAAAAATTGAAAATTTGGATTTGAAATTTTTCAAGATCTATATAGAATATAAATATTACACATACAGAATTATAGAGATATAGGGATTTATTTCGTGGTGGACCCACAGAATAAATCTCGACCTTCCCATTCTGTTTAGAATAGGTTTAGTTATACCTTTAAAACAAACCTCTCTTCCCCCTCCACAACAGCATGCCAGAAATGGCAAAGTGGTGGGTAAAGCCCCCAAAAAAATAACATATTTAGTTTCATAAAGGTATGCAAAAACACTTCTTCATCTTCCTACTGGGCTAAATTCTTTTATTAATCATGTTTATCTCTTACATATTTATTCAATGTTTTAGGGCTCTGCTCCATCCTCAGGAATATTCTATTTCCTTCTTTTCATAAATATTGTTCTGTTTTTTATCAATATTTTTTTTTCCTTTTGCCGCTTTTCATTGTTCTTATTACTTCTATTCTATTTAGGAACATTCAAAATATTTAACAAACAGAGCGATATTTATGAACATTAGGAAATAGAATATTCCTGAGGATGGGGCAGAATCCCGAAACGTTAAATATGTAAGGGATAAACATAATTAATAAAATAATTCACTACAGAAAGAGATAAAAAAAAAATTTCCCATGCCTTTAAGAAACTATATATAAAATCCTTCCTGTAGAGTGAGAATTGCCAAAATATATATTAAGTGGAAGTAAAATAAATTTTCAACTAGGCTAGACTACATAAGTTAGTTTAACAAATCAATTTTCTACCTTTCAGATCCCAAATAAGTTCAAACATGGAAGGATAACCTATTACAAGTTCATCTGTATCCATTGTTATGAGTCTAAAACCAGCTTGTGATAACAGCCCTCCAATATCATTAATCATAGTGAAGGGAGATATATGTGATGACAACCCTCCTAACCTTTCAGAATCAGCGAGCTGGAGGGAAGACCTACAAAAAAGTTATAATATATACAAATTAGCCAAACATTAAATATGACAGTAAATGTTATGATTTAATGGATATAATGTATAAAAAAATGAATCCTCCCATAGCTGCAAAATATATAGACAAAGGATCCTCTGAAATCCAATCCATAATTTTCTCCCTTATATATAGTTTTTTATTTTGTTTTGTGAATTCAATTTAATCTCTGATATAGTTTGATTCTAATCAGCGTTATCCAAATCACTATCTGCTCCGGAATAGTGTTTAATATCTTCTGTTGGGCTATGATCTTTTTTGCCTCATAATTATGGCAGGAAATTGGTCTGACTAGGCTATGGTACAATGTGCCCTAAATTGAACCGAATGATTTACTTATTTTTCCAATTAACAAATAATAAATTAATTTCTCATTTGATATCTTTAAAAAAAATTCCATTCTCCCGTTCACAAGTGATATTGTATGTGATGATTTGAATAAAATGTATATGAATATGATGTATAAGAATAAATTCTTTTTTTTTAATAGGCAAGTAACAGCAAACCACTGACCAGTCAGAAAATTGTTTAAAAGGTGAAAAATGGATCACTCAATCATGAGATAATGGAGAAGTAAATGAAAATTCAGGAAATTTTTACTTTAGTAAATTTTAACCTTTTAGCCTACCTCTAAACTGTCAGAACAATTGCTTGATTTAATTTATCAGGAAATACTGGTAAATATATATTTTTCACACTAATCAATATTCTATTAACATAACTTTTTCAACATTTTGAATTCTTAACTACAATTATTAAGTAATAATTGGTGGGTATGTGCGTAGATATATATGTGTGTGTGCGTGACGGGGGAAGGGGAGGATAGCTGGAGTAGCCCTGCAGGCTAAGGAGCTTTTAATAGGTAATCAAAGTTAAGCAACGTCGAGCGTGGTTAGTACTTGGATGGGTGACTGTCCGCCAGAAAAAGCCATACTGCCCGAGATTCCTCTCCCTTCTCCCAGACGAGTCCCGTCAGCCTACTGGAGGCAACTCACCCTGACCGGGCCTAGGACTGATGATCCTACTCTGTGTACTTAAATTGGGAATCGGGATGTGTTCTACCGGGATGTCAGTAGCCTCCCTGAGGTTTGGTCCAAGGATGGTCAGTTTCGGAGAAAGAGATATAGGTTCTCGTGTGCCTGCTGATTTTGAGCAGCCATAATCCATAGACCTAGACCGATCTGTGACTGTTCTTGAATCCGAGTGAGTCTGCAGGAAGGACACTCCTAGATTGGCCCCAAAGGGATCAGTTATGGAGCTGCAGGTGGTCTGCAGCAGCACTGTGAGGTTGGGTGACTCTCTCCAGGCTATCTGTGCTCCCGCAAGCAATATACAGCCAAAGATCTTCAGTCTGTAGCGCTAACCAAAAAAAAATATATATGTGAATGTATGAGGTAAATAAAATAGAATACATTTGTTACAAAAATAACTTTATTCTGAGACAATGCCCCTTAAGAATAACCACAGTATGCAGATAAATAATGAATCAATGTTATAAATTGAATAAATGAAAATTTGTTCTCTATTAAGTATCAGTTTTTACATCAAAAATAGTTACAAAGCCTTTAAATTGGTATTTATGAAATGAAATAAAAAATAATTTTATTCTGGGATTGATGAACCCTTAGAATAATATTAGAATTAAACAAATCTGTACATTAGTCTGGTATGTAGATATCATACAAATATATACAAAAAATTGTAAATAAATATATATATATATATATATATATATATATAAAAGATACTAATGAAAATACAAATATCTACAAAAAATACTAAGGAAAAACACAAATATATACAATAAATACAGAGATAAAAAGAAAATGAATATATTATAATAAATAAAATGGCTTCTATCAATTAACTGCTGGTGACCAACGTAATTATATAACCCAGAAATTTTTACAAGCTTGCGAAGTTTGAATTTGTAGTAGGTTGTGGAATAGGAGTTGTTTGAAGGAATTTATGGATGTGTTTTGGGGTATATAAATGGGTAAGGAGTTCCAGAAGGAGGTAGCACAAATGACGAAGGATTTACTGAAGGAAGTGGTTTTATGGGAGAAGATATATAAATCTATAGGTTGAGATCTGGTGTTGAGAGAGTGGATAAAGGAGCGTAAAGTAAGGATTTCTAAGATGAAGGGAAGGTTTTTGGTTCTTAGGACCTGGAAAAGAAAAACAACAAGAAGGAATTGTCATCGGGAAGTAGGATAAAGCCACTTCAACTCGGTGCACCAACAAGAAACATGAAAACGCTTGGGGATCCTAAGATGAATCTTATGAAGCAATTCATAAGTTTCTTCAGTCTCGCCTTCAGTCCTATGGACAGCCCTCCATACACCAAGCAACCGTAGTTGAAGTGGGGGGAAACAAGGGATGTTACAAGGAGCTGTCTGATTTTTTTTGGAATGGAATCATGGAATTGTTTAAGGATAGTTATGGATTTACGGGTAATCTGGGAAATATGATTGTTCCAAAAGAGGTTCTGATCAAAGATCACTTCGAGGTTTTTGACTGTCGCAAAGAAATGGATGAGACGGTTATTGATGTAAAGTAAATGAGAGGAACTAATGAGGTGCTTGGAACCAATGAGGATTCCCTTAGTTTGGTCAGCGTTCAGCTTCAGTTCATTTGTTTCCACCCACCTATGGATACAGTCAATATCCTCTTGTAGTTTTCGGGTAGCCTCGGGTATTTCAGATGGTTGGAACGATAAGTAAATTTGTAGATTGTCTGCATATAAGTGATAGTGGTAATGATGAATGGAGGCAGGAAGGTTACTAATATAAATGGAGAACAGAGTGAGGAGCCCTGAGGAACACCTCTTGTTAATTGAAGGGAGGAGGAAGGAGATTTGTCAGAAATAACAACTGTCTTTATCTGTATGTATCAACATTTTTAATTTCCCTGATTATAGCTATTACTGATTATAAATACCCAATAAATGGTAAATGTTACTTCTTCAAGAAAAATATTCTCCAAGATAACTAACAGAATTATGAATTGCGGTACTTGTGAACGACGCCATCTTCTTTGAATTTCCAAATGATTCACCTTGCATCAGAATATAGTATTCATTACCAAGAGTACACCAATATCAATTTAAAGTGAAAGCTTATATTAAACATTTCTGAAAAAATTAACCTGTCTATTGCTTGGAATATTTTTGTAGAAACATAAAAATTAGAACTAAAAAATAGCAAAATTTATGTGCCACCTAATTCTATAAGGGTCAATAACCACAATTGAGATATGTATAAAAAATGCTAATTATCACTTAGAATTGATAACTTTTATTGATAAATATTTATTTTCTAAACATGCTTTATTTTTTATAAGAAAAATATATATTTTATAAGATTATGTCACTTTCATATACTCATCTATAGTAAGAGAAAGATTGCAAGATCATGAAGAATTTCAAAATCGAGTTTTCAATAGAAATACATATTTCCCGAGTCCAAACAACTAAGTCGAAAAGTGTGTCTGTTAATTTTCTAGCTCAAAAACAAGAAGTGATACAAAACAAACCAGTCTATATGAAGTTTGTTTAAAGTGAGACATAGAATCTCCTCCTGGCCTATGGTCTGCTGATATAGATTACCTATTTATAAAGATGACAGCAGAGGTCAAGAGCTATGAAAAAATCAACATAGACTACGGTCCGATTCCATAATGGAATTATAGTAATAATTTTATAATTTAACTAGTAATTATAATTTAACTAGTAAGTTAACATTCTTCAAGAAACGACACTGGCCAGTTTCTTGAATTATTTTTATAAAAACTAAATATTAGGACTAGGAGATAAGAACATTTAGTTTGTCACTTAATATCCTAGGGATCATTTACCCATATCTCAAGTATGGAACTATCATCATTGTAGGTGTATTATATACAAAACTGGCAACGAATCTCAGCTTGTTCTGGGACAAAACTATTAATATGGAGTTTAAGCTTATTAAGGAAGTTTTTCTAAAAGTATAACTGTAGATTGATATAAAAAAAATTGGAAATAACTCAAGATTTTATGAAAAATAGAACTTATTGTAACTTAGCTGCTCAAAAGCCCTCTTTAAAATGCCTTTAATATTTACTATATTTATTGGTATATAGTTAATAAGTAATGTTTTAGTAACCACTAAAACAACACAAAACTAATATTTTCTTGCTTATTTGTTCAGAAACAAACCATAGTCCATGTGGACTTTTTTGTAGCTGCTGAAATCGAATATATTAACTCTTTAAATATATATATATATATATATATATATATGTGTGTGTGTGTGTTTATAAATATACACCCTACATTACTTTTAATTCTGAAATTTCTTTTAATTATTATGGTGTATTAAATATTTTTCTGTCTGATTTTTTCTGTTCAATTAATATAATCTATTTTCATGGTTACAGTTCTGTTTATCTTAATTTTAATTTGTTTATTATATCCGCATAATTACTATGGAATTTCTTAGTATCCATTTTGAAAATGTTTTTTGTTTTAAAGATCGATTCCAGTAACATTCTCAAAGTGTTTTATTTTCCTCTACTCAATATTAATGGATTACTGGTTTAGTTTTATGGAATGTTACAAATATGCTGACATTTGTGTTATTTTAATTTTTTCTAATTGCTCATATGTACACTGGTTGGGTAAACGGTGAGGGTTTCGAAGATATGCATTGCCTCAATATGTAGACGTAATGAGTTTAATTTTTAAATAATTTATAAGGAAGGAATATTTGTTTAATAATTTACACTGATATTATTCACAATTTCTCAAGTAAATAATATCCAACAATTAATTAAATTACCTCAACTCATACAAAGTATCACCACCAAAGAGTGCTCCTAGAAAGGCACCATCATTTTTTAGAGATTGTATTACTTGTTTAAAGGAACTAGGCAAATCATTGACCCAATGTAAAGTTAAACTGGACACCACCAAATCTAAGCTACCCTCTTCAAAGGGAAGTTCTTCCTCATTCACAACTTCTTTCCTAACATTAACTCCAGTTTCTGGAAGAGAAGCTTGTTCTAGAGTTGAATTATTCATATCACACATTACTAGATTTTCAACAGAATCTGCGAGCATATGTTTCGAAATGTAACCCCTACCACAACCTAAATCAACTACGTTTTTAAATTTTCTATTAATATCCAATATGCGATCAGCCACCCTCCAGCCAACTTCTTCCTTCAAATAATCATATACAATGAAATTTTCCAAGTTTGATGCTCTAGACTTTTGAATATGTTTAGTCTTTCTATCAAAAACATTTAACACGTTTTCTCCATTTTTCAGAGCTATGGAAAAATATCTTTTATGTAAAAGAAATGAACCCTTACAAAATTGTAAATTTATCATGTTTCAAGAAATGCTAATGGACCGCCACAAACAAACCTTGAAGAGTAGATAACAGTAGATAGGCGACAGTCGATAGTACTATCGATATATCGATACTATAGATAGTCCTACTGGTAACTTGTTATGCTGGGCATTAGGGCATTAGGTCGTAAACAATGTCAATAAAACTAACCAAGGTAGTTTTATTGACCTAGGGTCGTAAATGAGAAATTCCTTCGTTTAGCTGAATTGATTCTCAACGATTCAATCATTGTGAAGAATCGATTCTTATGAACGTTTCTTCAATTGATAATTGTGGGGACTAGCGGATCCAGCCGGGGGGCGCGCGGCATCCCCTGGAGGCTGGAAAAAAAAGTTCCAAAAAGAAGCTACTTTAAAAAAAAGAAATATAGGGAAAATTCATCCTCATAAATTGTGAATTTCCGAATGAGAGATATAATGAATAAAGAATGAGTAATAAAAAAAAAAATTATTATCGTGACCAGCACTAGCGAATTCTGCCAAGAAACATTGGTGGAAAAAAATTCCGAAAAAGTGACAAACAAAAGAACACCTATTTAAAGAAAAGAAAAATGTAGGGGAAATTCATCCTCATACAAGAATTTCCTAATGTAATATAAAACAAAAAATACTATCGTGACCAGCACTAGCGAATTTTGCCAGGGGGCGTGCCCTCCCTTAGATGTTGTAAAAAATATCAAAAATTTGACAAAAAACACTTATTTAGGGAAAATTCATCCTCATACACGAATTTCCTAATGTAATATTTAAAAAAATTACTATCGTGAACAGCACTAGCGAATTCTGCCAGCGGGCGCGTTTCTCTCTGGATGTTAAAAAAAAACAAAAAAAAAACAGCTATTTAAAGAAAAGAGTGATGTAGTTTTTGGGCCGTCGAGAGATGTGAAGGCTTGAGTTCCTTTCGCAGTTTGTTCCTATTGACTCTGAACTGAGTTTCGTAGGTGAAATACATGATGGTGTAAAATTATAAAAAAAAAAAACAATCAACTTCATCCATTCTTTCGAACAACCTTTTATTAGTGCATAAGAAAATTCTTCCGGGCCCAGTTTTTACTCAGTTCCAATAGATCTGGACGCATTGCAACCTTCAGCAACTATAGTCTTCTTGCTGTATCCATGCGACTCATAAAAGTGGTCACGATAATAATTTGTATATTTCTCATTAGAAAGTGTTGTTCTTTTATTAAAGTAGTTGCTGAAGAGAACGTTTTCATGAAGGAATGTACTAATTATTTGGTCTCCGATTTGATCGGAATCTGATTATGATCGGAATCGGAAATTATTCTAAGTTTTTTTTTCTTAGAGAACTCATTTCCAAGCCATAGTAATATTTCTCAGATTTTGACAATATCGGTAAAAAATAGTGTTCATTGACCGTGGTTATCGACCACCGTAGTAATCACTTAATTAAATTATTAAGTTTAGGTACTCGTTCGACGAATAATTTGACTTTCTTTAATTTCTTAAAGAATACGTTTTTCGCTTTGATGCACTGTTTAGTGGTAACACATAAAAAACGCTGCAAATTATTTTACAATGGTTTATTATTTCCAAACAATTATACATTTAAAGTAACATTACCTTCCTAGTGACAAAGAAAAAGAAATAAAAGGTAATTCCAATTATTGGACTAAACTTTTTTTTTAAACATTAGTAATATGCTAAAAAAATAGCATTACCTTCAGTAACTTTTTTATTCATTTATTTGCACCCTACCGTGCCATTGAGGCAATACGGGTTTTGCAGATCTGGGCAGTTTACGTCACTCCATAACAGCCTGCTTCTGCAACGAGACCTATTTTCATTCTTAAATTTGTTGTCTATGGCCTTATTCCGCTCCTCCTTGTTCCGGCGGCCTCCCTGGCGCAGGTCCTCTTCTTGTGAGGTTGAAGTGTGCGAGTCCAATGGCTTCTTTCCACCCGTACATAAATTCTTTGTAGTTACTTCAGTAACACATTCGAAAATCAAAAACCAAAACAAAGTAAATAACATTTGCAGTATAACATATAAAAACGTCTAGAGACCATATCTTTGCTCCTAATTGTCCGATTTTAACGATTTTTTTTTGTTTTTTAGGAAATTCCGTAAACTTTTATAAATATTATTATTATTGTCATTACAATAATATCACCATTGTGCTACGGTCCTGCAAGAACCCGGGCCTCCTCTACTACAGCCAACCAATCTCCACGGTCTTGTTACTTGCTTCTTCTCTCTATCTTCAAACGCCCAGCCGCCTCAGATCGTCCTCAACATCCTCCAGCCATCTGATCCGAAGGCGCCCTCTCCTTCTTTTGCCATCTGGTTTCTCATGCAGCATCTTCTTTGGCATTCTTTGATCTGGCATTCTTTCCACATAACCTAACCATCTGATTCTGGCTCTTTTTATCAATGCTACAATGCAGGTTCGCCATAGAGTCTTTTTCGCTCTTATTCTTTCTTCTTCTCCAAATTCCATTCTCAAAGATTCCGCCCCATATTCTTCTCAATACTTTCCTCTCCCAGGAGTTGAGCGTACTTTCTGAGTTTTTGGTTAAGGTCCAAGTCTCACACCTATACATAACCACTAGTCTTACTATGGTTTTGTATATGAGAATTTGGATTCTTTTAGAGAGTGATCTAAACTTCAAGTCTCTTTGCAGTGAGAAATAGCATCTATTTCCTGCTGCAGTCCTGGCGTTTGTTTCACTCTCCACTTTATTATTGCATGTGACCAGGCTTCCAAGGTACCTGAATTGGTCAACAGAACTAAACTTATGATCCCTCAATGCTATTTCTTTACTCACTTCCTTTTCCATTTTTGAATGTTTCATATACACCATCTTATTTTCGTTAACTCTAAGGTCCAGTTTAGCTGCTGCTTCTTCGAATTCCTGAAAAGTTCCTGATAATGCTGCTTGGGTTTTAGAGATAATGACAACATCATCGGCATATGCCAGATGTTGAGACATACGATTGTAAATTGTTCCTCCTGGATTTGTTCGAATAGAACGAGTAGCCACTTTCAAGGCAAGATTAAAAAGAAAGGGAGACAGAGGATCACCTTGTCTAAATCCATTATCGATCTCAAATTCTTCGGACAGCGAATTTGCAAGTTTCACTCGACAGGTAGTCTTCATTAGCGTCATTTTTGTAAGTCTGGCCAGTTTCTTGGGTATGCCTACATCTATCATAGTTTTCAAAAGTCTCTTTCTGGCTGCACTCTCGTATGCGTGTTTGAAGTCCACAAAGAGAATGTGCATGTCTATGTTAAATTCATAACATTTTTCCATTATCTGCCTCAGAGAGAATATCTGGTCAACTGTTGATCTTCCAGACCTAAAGCCTCCTTGACATTCTCCTATGATTTTTTCAGTAAAATCTGTCAGTCTTTTAAGTAGGAGTACTGCCAATATTTTATAGGTTGTACTTAATAGAGCAATGCCTCTATAATTTTCACATATTAGCTTGTCTCCTTGCTTGTGTATTGGACATATTGCTGCTCTTGTCCAATCTTCAGCCATTTTTTCTTTCATCCATATCCCCCAAATTAAGTCATAAATTTCTTCCCACAGATCATTGCCATGATGTTTTAACATCTCTGGAGTCATATCGTCAAGACCTGGCGACTTATGATTCTTCATTGAGATAATGATATCAATTATTTCTTCCTTCTCCGGAGCTTCTACTTCTTCCGCTCGTTCATGTGCTTCACCCAGGAGTGTATTTAAGTTGCTACTCTCTTCAAATGTTTTTTCAGTGGTTTTTTTTGTTCAGTAATTCACTAAAGTACTGATTCTACCTTTTGAGAATGTTTGACTCTTCCCCAATCAGATCTCTTTCTTTCCCTCTACACAATCCAGCTCTCGCAGTAAATCCTTTTTTTATTTCATTTACTACTTTGTAAAATTTTCTTGTTTTTTTCTTTTCCCAGGTGTCCAGCAACTTCTCAAGTTTTTCCTTTTCCTATGCTCTCTTCTTCTGCCTACAAACTCTTTTAGCTTCTCTTTTTTTAGTCATGAATTCCTCTCTACTTTCTCTGGTTTTCCTATTTAACATGTTTAATCTCGCCCTATTTCTTTCGTCTAGAACCCTCTCACATTCTTCGTCAAACCAGTTACTTCTGGGAGTTGGTTCCTTCTTCCCAAGTACCTCTCTTGCACTTTCTGTCACTGCATTTTTCACTTTTTCCCATCTATCATTCATGGTTGTGTTTTTTTAAATATTTTCACTCTTTATAATTTCTTTTATTTTATTTTTAATACTTCCGCTACTTCCATTTTGAGTAGTTTTTCTTAGTTGCAGGCCAGTGCTCTACCCTCTGTCGTGCTACACCTTCTTATGGATAGCTTTTGTTGATAACAGACTTTTAGCATAGATAGACTGTGATAACAGTCCGCTCCCCTAAATACTCTAATGTTTCTGATATCCGCTGCATGCCTAGATTCTATGAGAACATGGTCTTTTTGATTTCTAGTTAGACCGTCTGGCGAGATCCAAGTCTCTTTGTGTGGAAATTTCTTACTACTGATGACCAGTCCCTTTCCATTGCAAAGTTAATTATACGATGTCCATTATTGTTAGAGTATTCATGTTTGCTTTCTTTGTCTATAGTGGGTCTAAATGCCCCTCTTTTCCAATCTTGGCATTCAGGTCACCTATGATTATTTTCACGTCATTCTTCGGGATTCTATCATATTCTCTTTCTATTGTATTATAGAAAATATCCTTTTCCTCCTCTTCTCTATCCTCTGTGAGTGCATGTACAGACATGATTGTTAGTTTGAAAAATCTTCCTCTAAGTCATACTGTGCAGATTCTTTTGTTGATGAGTTCATACTCTATTATAGTATGCTTAATAGATTTTTTAATCATGAATCTAGACCCACATATATTTGCACGATGCCCATTGTTAATAAGCAGATAATTGTCCAATTCCATTATTTCAACCTATCTCTTGCTAGATCCAGGTCGGTTTAATCCTATTACATTCCACGAAGCTATATTAAGCCAATGTTTCCGTGCCAGGGTCAAATAACATTTGTGACAATCCAAATATCCTAGGCTGTGTATTGTTTTCAGAACTCTTAAGGTCTTTCACGGTTGGTGGGTAGTTAGCCCACCAAACCAACCCTCCTTTATCCGGGCTTGGGACTCCTCTGAATGAGACAGCAGGCGGAGTTAAAACTTTTAAATAACCTTATAAAATATCGACAAAAAGTGTATACTATTGTGTAATTCGGAATCTAATTTTACCATCCCTCCTAACATTTTTTCCAGCTTCTTTTCGTTGTAGTACGTTATATAGATAAATTTCAAAGGGCATCGAGAAGAAGACTTTAGCGAAGTTTCATAGAAATTGGTACATTAGTTTAGGCGCTACAGTCTATAGCAACGCAGGTTATTCTTGAAAGAAAACGGCGGATAGAAATGTCGATGAAGCAGGATCATCCTCGGGTGACCTCTAATTTTAAACCCAAATTTGAAAAACCGGCCTAATAGATCGGAAGAGAATGCGCGGACGACGGACGGACATCAATTTTTTATTCATTTTGGAATTCCATGTATTCTGAAACGTAAAACCTCAAATTTCGAGAGGGGATTAAGTTTTTGAATTTTTTATTCTCTCACAATGATTCATTATTGAAAGTAATAAACCAAAAAGATCAGATAAATCTGGAATTTTTAGCTGTAAAAAGTTTTGTCTAGGTGACCCATGTTAGCAATTTAGTTTTTTACATATTTTAACAGGGTGTCTCGTAAGTAGAGGGAAATACTTAAAGAAGTGATAGCAAAACTCAATAAATACAAAAAAGTTTATATAAACAATGGTTCAGTTTTTAGCAGAAAAGTAATGAATTTTTGTGATATTTTATGTCACGTTTTTTGTTGAATAGGAAGTGATAACAAAAAAAGTATTTAATTATTAGACAAAATTTATTTTAAATAAAAATAAAGTTTGCTTTTGTAAAAACCATTAAAGAGGACTTTTGAGCGGCTAAATTCAGATAAGGAGTGGGAGGATATGGGTAGTATTGGAGGAAAAGGTAGGTGTGGGGGAAGCACTTGATACAGAGGTGCTCTGTACTTTGTTAGGTTTTTGAATTTTAGAGGGCTGTAAATTTCGACGGGGTTATGAATTTTCAGACTAAGGGACAAGGTGAAAACATGGAGCAGACCGCAGCAAGGGTAATTGTATATGATCTAATATTTTTCTAATTTTACCTTAGCTTGCTTTATTTTTAAGAAGGGGGTAGGTTCTTGCGCCATCGACCTTGGGGGGAAGAGCTGATGGACACCCCTGGAGTGAACATTAAAGTAGGTAGAATAATAACAATAACAGAGAACTAAGAACTTAAAATCCCATGACAATATCATCATAACGAGAGCTGATAAAGGTAACAAAACTATAAATTATGGGTCATACAGAATATACTGACAATTACTTCCTATCAGACCGTTCCACTTACTCTCCCACCCCATCACTAAAAAACAAATTTTACCTACAAGTAAAAAAATCTTTTAAATTCCAAACTTATAAAGTATCCTACTCCTACAATTCAGTTGCCCCCCATTTTTATGGCCAACCTAAAATTCACAAACCTGGCAACCCCGTCCGCTTTGAATGGTAAAAATTGTAGTGGTCTTGTCTAGACTGCCGAGCAGCGCCAGCGAAATAGGTCCCTTTCTATTCCACTAAAGCAGTGGTCAACCGCGAGCAGTCGCGGTCGTGGACCACGCCAGCGAAATAGTACCTTAAAGGTAATAGTACCTTTAGTATATTGCAGTATATTAGTACTTTATATTAGTACCTTTAGCTATTGCAGATTAGACAATACACAAATGAATAACATAACCTACAACCGCTGAACCACCAACAGCTCCACTGCTTCAGGAGCGGTCAGATAGGAGCAGCTTAGATATGACGTCATACCTAGACTTCCGAGCAGCGCCAGCGAAATAGGTTCCTTTCTATTCCACTAAAGCAGTGGTCAACCGCAAGCAGTCGCGGTCGTGGGCCGCGCCAGCGAAATAGTACTTTAAGGAGTACCGAAAATTAAATACAACTAATAATCGAGATTTAATAAACATGCTTGGAACCACTTAAAATACTTTGTACAACTTTGAGTTCTGTTTTTGTTCAATATTTACACTGCCTTGGAAAATCATTTCACAGAGCAATGGAACTTGGTGCAACACATAACCACTTTAAGGTCAAAATATAAAAATGTGGCAAATCTATTTTCTTCAGTAACCAATATATAAGAGGATCTACCTTTATAATAAAAACAATTTTTACATTTACCGAAAATGTTAATTTCAACACCTATATACAAATTAAATATAAATGTTTACAGTAAATATTATGATGTGTGTTTTAGTCAAATAGTTTTTGTAATTTCTAAAATAATTTTTAAATTAGCACTCTTGGATGAAAACAAATGATTGAAAATTAACATAATTCTTAATATTTAACAATAATAATATTTTAAAATAAAATAATTGAAAGAAAATAATGAACAAAGATTTTCACAAAAGAAAGGGTGTACAGCTTTTTGGATAACTAAAACAATTTTCTGGAGGGAGTCAGGAAAGGTATTGGAGGATTGCTTTCTACAGTATTACAATCGAAGTATAAAAGTATCATTTGATTATTATTTTAATACTAATTATTAGTATTATTTTTGTGCCATTTAACCGACAAAATTCCCAATAATAATAAGTTTTCTGTTATTTATTTATTGTTTTAAACTTCTAGGTATTTCTTCTTAAAATTTACTCTGGAGGAACAACACTGTTTACACCTATGTGTACAGCAATAGAGCTAGGAGTACTGAAGAACTAAGAAGGAGTGAATGGTTTGTCATGGGATGTAGTTTACCAATTACTTTAAGGAACTGTTCATCTGTGAATGACACTTTCTACCCCAGTCTGCCTGCTAAAGATACTCCATTCTATACCATGCATTTTGCGATATTACTGACATTATAACTTTTATTTCATACCATTGTCTAATCCATAAGAAGAAATGAAGTTTGGATTAGTGATGGGCAAAACTGTTTAATTTCAGTAGTAGTTGCAACAGTTTACTTTACTGCTACTTTAAAAAACCAGTTTCCAAAAAATGGATATGACTCTTTTGAAATTCGAAAAAAAACAACAAAAAAACTTAATTCTCTGTTTGCTTATATTAGCTTTAACAATTCACACTTACAATAATTATAAATCATCTTATTTTTCTTTTTTATTAGGAAGCTTACGTTCATAATTACTTCATATTTTAGGCAATAAAACTTCCAATTTTCTTCATATTTTTTTATTTATGCTTTTTGTCTCTCACGTTTCGGGACAATTTTCCCATCATCAGAGTAATATTTTTATTTTTACTGAAATTATGAACATTTTCTATATTAATTTCTATTTAACAATATCATTCCAATTTATCTATTTAACAATTATTTACCATTCTTTTTTTGTTGATGTGGCACCATTTGTCAAAAATTAAATATTTGTCACATTTTTTAAAAATTATTTGGTGTTACACATATTCACTCATACACTAATCAACATCTGGCTATTTTTAGTTTTATTTCTGCACTTTGTACTCATCCTCTTATTTCTTATTATGGTTGTTTGTTGTGTTTTTTTTTTGCTATTGTTGTTTTTTTAAATTTTAATATTGGATATTATGTCCGAATAGTGTGTACCTAAATGTTTTGTATACGTTTTATAGTTTACTGTTCTATTATTGTTTCCTGTTATATGTATTGCTTCCAGCAGTTTCCTATTATTTGTTTTAGGTTCATATTAGCCAGTATTTCTGGGTTTTTGAAGTCAAAAGTGTGTAATGATTTAATACTGTGGTTTGCTAGGGCTGTTATGTTAATATTTTTACTATTTTTGCAGTTTGATTATGTTGTGCTATTCTGGTTTTTAGTTTTTTTGATGTTTCACCTATATATATTTGTTGGCAATGTTAACTTATAAACAACATTTTTCTTGTCCAGTCGTTCTATCTTGTCTTTTGTGTTTGTCAAGTATTTACTTAATTTTTTGTCATTATATATGCCAAACTGGATTTCCGGTAAATCATAGTTCATGAATACTTTTTTAATTTGTTTTGTAAGTTGTGGTATGCATGCCATTTTGTTAAATATTCTTTTATTGTGAACTTTGCTTGTTTGTGGATTATTGTTTTGGATGTTGTCATTTGTTGTGGTTGTCTCCTTGAAAAACTGTGTAATAAATTGTTGTTTAGGTTTTTTTTGTTGTTCGATATTATTTATTTGTGTCTTTGGTATTTTTTGTTCTTTGTTTTTGTTCCAATTCTGTATGTGTATTCTGTTGTTGCTCTACTGTACCATATTTTATTTATTAGTTTAATTGGGTAGAAATTTTCTGTTAGTATTTTGTATATTTCAGTTTTAATTTTTGAAATGTAAGTCTGGTCAGTTAATGTAATTGCATTGTTTATTAGGTTTTGGGCTGTGTTTATTATTTGGTGTTTGGAGTTGTATTTTGAGTATTTTATTGCTTGTTTGTTCTTTTTTTGTCCATTTTGTTAGTATTTGTCGGTCTTTTAAAATTATGTCCATGTTTAAAAATCTTATTTTATCATTTATTGTTTTTTCCAATGTGAATTTTATTCTCTTGTTGTATTTGTTAAAACAGTCCATTATTTCATTTGCAGTGTTTCTTTTTATTATTATGAATAAATCATCTATATATTTTTTTATTAGGATTCCTTTATTTTTTAGTTTCAGTGATTTGTATTGATAGCAATTTATTCAGATATATTCCTTTAAGATTGGTGGATAATGTTGAACCCATGGCCACCCCCCATAGTTGTTTATAATATTCATGATTGTATTTGAAATAATTATATTTTGTACATAGCTCCACTCCTTCTAAAAAAAATTTTTTATCTTTAATTTTTGTTTCAGTCTTTATATTTTCCCAATTTTCGTCTAAAATTTTCATACATTCATCAATTGGGATGTTTGTAATTAGGGATTCAGCATCTAAACTAATCATTTCTGTTTCATCCTTACTTAATTGTAGATTTTTAAGTATTTCTTTTAGTTCTATTGCATTTTTTACATCAAAATTGTTGTCATTGTTTAATCTATTTAAAGCTGGTTTTAGGAATTTGGATAGTGCTTCATTTGGTCCGTCAATATTATTGATGATAGCTCTCAGTTTGTTAATTTTGTGTAGTTGTAACTTCACTGAGATTAACAAATATAAACAATAGTAACCTTCTATCAGATTATAACACACTTACTCCCAACTTTGAAAATTTTATACAAAAATACGATAACTTACACACAAAAAATAGAGTTGAAAATCTTACTAAATTTGATATACCCAGAAATTTAATAATAATGATGAAGGACCCACATGTTTGGGTTGGAATGTCCGCACTAATAAAACCTTAATGATGATTGCGTCCTGAATATTTATCACCCATAAAATAAATACTAAGATCATTACGATTGTTATCAAAGATAAGTAAAATACATGTAGAACTAAACAGTTTTATTTTACTAATTTCTTTTTAAAATAATAATTAGCAATAAAATATAACATGTTTTTAATTAATAATAAATTAAAAAATATAATACTAAAAAAAAAATCACATCTTAAAATTTTTTTGTTCACAGACAAAATAATGATCTAATTTTAATTTATCAACCAATGGAGTTTCTGACTGATCCAAAATTTCTGGGTGTGAATTCCAGAAGTCATCCTTAATAATATCACAATGCAGAGGTATAATAACAGATTTAGGTTTTGTTGCACCTTCCCAACTTATACATTTTCGAACCAATACAGTACCTTTTCTAAATATTTCTGGTTCATTGTTATAGTTGATATCAAAGTTCTTATACAACAATTCATTTTTGGCACTTGATAATGTCCCTCGAAGTTTTTCTTCTGCCTTAAAATAGAAATAAACAAATCAATAAATTATTGTTCATAAATGAGAATCTATATTTATGCCTAAGAGTGCACCAATTATTTTAAGTATTGAATTTCACAGAAAAATAATCAAGACTCCTCAAATTGCATTTATTTAGTTTAATCGCTCAATAAGAACTACGTTACAGACAAATTGTCCAATATGTATAATTAATAATTAATAAAAAAATAACCTTTAAACAATATTAACAGGTACATTTTTTGTTTTAAAAAATCAGTATGTAAATTTAACCATAGACAGAGGAAGTTAGTTCAACACCAAAACCAATGTTGTTAGTTTCTAATTTTTTTTTTTTTTAATCCTAATAAGTTAAATATAAATTTCGTCAATGAAATCCATATAATGAGAACTAATAAAGTTTAGATTGTGATTTTTAAAGAAACGTTTAAACTTTTAAAAAAATTGACTAAAATAATCAGTGAAAAGTTGCAGGAAATAGAAGTTAAATTATGTGAGTCGTTTATAAACATGTATTAGACATTAAAACAGATATTGATATTGATATCTGAGCACACACCATAAATGATGAATTGAAATGTGGTGGATAATTTAACTCATCCCTTGTGAAGCATAGGATGTGTATTCATAACATTTATCAACCATATAGTTTATAGAAAATGGTTAAATTTTTATTGTCCATTCAGCTATGTATCGAGGATGCTTAAAAGGAAAAGGAAAATTTATTTGATCAACAAAGATAATAATACTAGATCTATAGTTTATAATTAACTACGTTAATTAAAATTAGCTAAAAGTAATAATACAAAAAGTTAGTACAAAAAAGCATTTAGCTCGCTATTTGGTCAAGTTTATTTATTGAAAATAATACGATACTTCATACTAAAATGCAAGCAAATCACCTCAACTGGAGAAAGTCCCATTTTTAGTACTAAAGCCCAAAAACAAGTATTATACAGATTATTGACATGGACATCTGCTTGTCTCCAACTAAAATAGTCCCTCAGATTTTGATCTGTAGGATATAATACAATGCGAGCATCAAATGCTGGAGCATAAATTAGTTGTTTATTAGGAAAATATTTATTCCATAAGAAAACAAATGATGAAGAAAATATACTGTTAACTAAGGAGAGAATTTTATCCGACCTACGATTAAAAATATTAGTTTTCTTTTTAAATACAAAACTGAATTCATCACTGTGACCAAAAGCTAAATTTATGTCAGAAAATTCTCTTAAAACATTAACTGCAGCATTACTCATCAGATTCAAACCATTAATATCATTAGGTTTATCAAATTCATGTATTTCAGTAAATCGATGAAAATTTTTTCCATCTATCCTAACAACAATCCAACAATTTTTCAAACATTTGTTTTCTTGTTCAAAATAGCGAACATATTCGAATTTACTTTTAGCCATAACAAAAATTTATGTTAATTATATTGAAACATTAAACTAAAAAAAAAAAAATCACGACATTAAAAGATATAAAAGCAATAGAAAAATATCCAAAATTTGAACTTGACAACCAAACATAAAAAACACTGAAAGAAGGTTAATTTATTACTTACAACGCACTACGGGTAGATAAGGTTGTTTGTATCAGATATTTTTTGTATTAAGATATCTGAGGCTAAAATTTAGTTGATACAGTCAACGGAACTGGACCTGATACAGATACCCACAGTAATACAAGTGGTTGTATGAACATGCCAGATCACTAATGGATTTAATTTTGGAGGCGGCTTCAGCCCGAAAGATTTTTTTTTTTATCGGATATTTAATAGTTGACCGTTGCATTATAAAAGAAGGAGATGGTCCGGGGTGGCGGTTATTAATAGGCTAAATAGTGGCAAAACTAGTCAGTTCTAAGTGAAATTCCTAGCTGAACTTACCTCCCTGAAGAAGACCTGCAAAGTCGGGTCAAAACGTTGGCTTTTAGTAAAATAGTTTTACCACTATTAAGCCTGTTTATGACCGCCACCTGGAACATCTCCTTCCTTCATATTTTATTTATTTATATATTAGGATAATTACTTCAGAAGAAAGAAAGAAACTAACTACCTATATGAACTGTTGTTTAAGTGATTCTTTAAGTCCTATTCAATGTAATTAGACTAACAATAATACTTTTAGAGATAATTTTTTTCATTAAGCATGGTTATATATATTTTTTTTATTTATTAACTTTATTTATTCACCCACACCTGTCATATGCAATGATAATTAGCGGGTCTTCTGTCGGTAAGTGTACAGGTAATGGCTTGATCGGCGTGATGGAGAGGAGTACCCAGTAGCATCCCTTCCTGTCTTGATTTTAGCATATTTTTAAGTGAGGAAATCCCTCATCCAGCTCCTTTTGAGCCTCCTAAGTGTGTTTTCGGGCATGTTAAATATAGCCATACTTTGTATAAGTGTGTTAGTATGTCCATGTAAGTTATTGTGAAATCGCTTGTAGTATGTCCGTATGTGATCGTTAACTGTTGGCATTTTAAGGTCTTTATGTAGTGTAATGTTTGTGACGTACCATGGAGCTTTGGTTATGGTTCTGAAAGTTTTAGACTGAAAAGTTTTTAGTTTTCGTATGTGTGTCGTTTTGGCTGTTCCGTAAATTTGTGAAGCGTAGGTCCATATGGGCTTAAGTAGATAATTGTAAGTGTTCAGTTTTTGTTTTAGGTTTAATTTAGAGCGTCTTGAGAGAAGTGAGTATAACAGTCGTAGTCTGAGGTTTAATGTTTTTCTTTTTTTGTTGATATGTGTACCCCATGTCATTCTTCTGTCGAATGTCAGTCCAAGATATTGTATTTTATCTGTTTGAGGAATTTCGGCATTGTCAAGGTAAATAGGAGGGCATGTTCCATGTCGAAGAGTAAAAATGATGTGTTGTGATTTGTCTTGGTTGAGTCGAATTTTCCAGAGTTTGCACCAGTCGTTTAGTTTTGTTAGATGATGTTGTAAAGTCTGTGTGGCGTGTGTTGGGTTTTTTTTTTGTCTTGTCAGAATAGCTGTATCGTCTGCGTAAGTCGCTATAATAGTTCTGGCGCTGTTAGGGATGTCGTGTGTGTATATAATGTATAAAAGCGGAGCTAGTACTGACCCCTGAGGAACACCTGCTAAGACTGGTCTTATTGAAGAAAGTTCTGAGCCTTGGCAGATAGAGTAAAATCTGTCAGAAAGAAAGGATTGAAGTATAAGATAATAGGTAGGAGGGAGTATCGTCTTAAGTTTGAAGAGAAGACCCTTATGCCATACTCTATCGAATGCTTGAGCGACATCCAGAAATACTCCAGTTGCATACAATTTTTTCTCCAGTGCTGTTGCAATGTAGTCAGTCACCCTGTGTAATTGATGGATGGTTTAATGCTGTCGTCGGAATCTAAATTGATGGTCGGGTATTATTTTTCCGTCCGTCAATATGTTCATAAGTCTTTTGTATAGTAGTTTTTCAAAGATTTTGGAACATATTGGGAGTAAACTAATTGGCCTGTATGATGAAGGGGTGTATTTGTCTTTGTTTGGTTTGTGGATCATTGTAATGTGTGAGTATTTCCATTGTACAGGAAATTTGGTCGTTTTGAGTATTGCATTGTCAATAGATGTTAAGTAAACTAGAGCTTTTCTAGACATTTTCTGGAGCACTTGAGCAGTTATCAGGTCATGACCAGGGGCTTTTTTTTTAGGTAATTGTCTAATTTGTTCTGCAACAAGTTTCGGAGTGAAACAAGGTGGAGGTAATTCTAATTGTAGTGGAATGTCTCAAGTGTTTTGTACTTTTTCTTCGTGTTCAATGTTGTTGAAATCAGTATGTGGAGTAAAAACAGAAGAAAGATGGATAGCGAATAGCTCCGATTTTTCTATATCTGACACGTCCCAGGAACCATCCTCGTTTCGGAGAGGTGCAGACACTTCACGATGATTTACAAGTTTTTTTGTATGCCTCCATAAGCTCCCATCGTCAGTAGAGAGATTTCTGATGTAGTTGTCGTAAATTGTAGTTTTATAACTTTGAATATGTCGTTTTAGTTCATTGTTAAGTCTATTGAATGTCCGTTTGTCAGATGGCAGTCGACCAGTTTGCCATACTTTGCGAGCTGTTCTCTTTGCCCTGATCAAATCTCTTATGTACTGAGGATATGTTGGAAGCCACTCATTTCTGTTGGACCTTGGGACAGAAGAAGACAATATAGCTTGTTGAATGCTGTTTGTGAATTTATCCACAGCTTCTTCAACTTCATATTCGTTCCTTAGAGACATTGGAGTAGAGAGCATTTCGTTTAGCTTTTCTTGATACCCATCCCAATCGATAATTCCTCCGAGAGATGGTCGTTTCATTGTAGTACATGGCTCATCATACAGTACTAAGCTGAGAAGAGAGTGATCAGAACAAAGATCGCAGCTTGCATTTATAGTGTATGGTACAGTCCTTAGTCCTTTAGTGACGAAAAAATCAAGTAGGTCTGGTGTTTTCTGTCTTGAAGTTGGAAGTATCTGAGGTACCTAGTAATAATGATTATTATTCCGAAGAGCTTTATAAAGCATTATATAACCTGACTGTTCCACTAATGAGTAAGTGGGCCAGCGCCTTACTTATGGTAACAATCTGGTGCGCCCATCACACAAGTTTCACTTACCACTCTATTTCGAAAAGCAATTATTGTCTGTCGAAATTGAGCTGTTACAAGACGTTTTTGAAGCGCATTTTTAATGCAATATGTCTGAACCTCAAACAACATATTTTTGAATTTAGGTCATATTCATCAATATAAAAACTCATTAAGACCATCAAAATAACATAAACTCTATTTATTATATCGATTTTAAGCAATAAAAACCTTGAGGTGCATTTAAAAATTTTACAAACTGTGGGATAAAAAAATATATAAATGGTTATTTCACTATGCTAGTATGTTTGTTTCTTGTTTTTGATATTTTCTATCTGCTATCGGTATCATAGGAAATTAAATAAATAGTTTTGTACAATATTGGGGCGCCCGAAACATGCTGTATGACCGGGAGCCCTTTTCTTGTGATATAAAAAAAAAATGAAAAAGTTCGACGAAGGAATATTTGTGAATGACTCTACTAATTATTTTGTTACTGTCCCTTAATTTCGTTTTTCCAAGTAATGTCCCAGAAGGGGCAACCAGTTTTATTGTATTAGTTAATCGTAACAATTCTAACATACAGTTTGATGAGGGGCCGGTCTTGCGCCTGTGGTCCGCCTCCTCTCTCTCTCGATGCCGCCGCTCGCCCAATGTTTAGGAGCTGGTGTGTAACCGAAGGGCTGTAATTTTCTCGTAATAAAGTAAGTGGGCGTTAAGGTTTTCCGCTGGCTGTCTTCCCTTAAGTCGGTTAAGCAAGTGGGACCGTAAGCCTTGTGCTTCGTCTTCAAGCATCTGACCCTTAGACGTAGATAACGCCGTCTTAGAGAGGGAGTTGAACAGGATGAGACCGGGGGGCTCCGTGTTATTTATACAAGGTAAATTACAATATGATAATCAATATTATAAACAATAAAAATTGTGGATGTAAATCCAACAGTTTAAGCAATAATTTCGCTGTTAGTAAAGTTAGATAATTTTGTTTCCCATAGTTTGTGGAATGTCTAAACCCACCTTTATAACTGCACCCAGGGATGCCCAGAAGGGGGTTTTATGGCCACCTCAAATATTTTGATTGCGCCATATTTTGACGGGTTTTTGAATTTTTGAGGGGGGCAATTTTAACAGGGTAATGAATTTTCGGAATGAAAATTTCCGGAATAAAGGGCCAGGGAAAAACATGGAACAGACAGAAGCAAGTATAATTTTGTATGATCTACGATTTTTCTAATTCTACATTCCCTTGCTCTGTTCTAAAGAAAATATGAGCAATAAAATATCCTGGAAGGGGAACGGGGTAGATTCTTGCGCCATCGATCTTGGGGGAATGGGCATCCCTGACTGTACCAGTCTACTTGGATCACATAAATCCAGTCTCTGAACTCTATAGAGTAAAAGAGATTCGGATGTACTCGATGTACTGTAAGACTTTACCATGCGGTAAAGCCTAGGCTGTTTATTTTTATTTTCCCGTTGTTGCACAGAGACCAAGTAATCCGTCTGGGCTGGATTGAATAGGTAAATATTGGGAATGATCCTGAAGGGGGAATATTCCCGGTTTTAACAGATTTATGTTTTAATATCGAGTAATGATTTGATCGGAGCAATAAAAGTTTAGCGAGGAAACAGCAATTAGTTGGGCTTTTATGGATTTTTTTTTCAGTTGAAAAATATTTATAGTGAATAAAAGCAAGTTGTAGTTTGTCATTACATTGTGACGTTTATATACTTTCTCTAGATTATCTATCGATTAAAGTCAAAATCGTATTGATTTCAGATGGTTTTACTTGCTGAATAGTTTCTCTTTGTCATAATGAACTGATAATACTAAGTACTACGATAATACTAAGTCTTTTCAAAGTTATTTATTAGGCTTATCATTTTAGTTCATCTACTATTTTATATGATGTAATTTATTCTATGTTAAATTCAACATGTTCAATAAGTTCAACATGAATTAAGTGTTTAATTCAAATTTAGCACTTATTTTGTGCTCTTTGCTGAAACCGGCAACCATCAACCTCCGCACTTGGCCTGTCAATTGCCACAAGGATATTTTTTCTTGTTAAAAAATATGGTCATATTTCAATTTATGTGCATTTTAGTTATTTTTATTTGAGATCTTCGTTCAACAAATAATCAAATGGATAACTATGAAGAATTACTCACAAGACATCGTAAGGAAAAAAAGGAACTGCAGGGTAATTATGACAGATAACCATTTTAATAATATTCAATTCTTTCAGGTTAGGTAGTTACTTTATCAATATATTATACTGTTGCATCAGGTAAAATCCAAGCTTTGAAAAAAACTGCAACTAAAGGAGATAAAAAGAAAAAGAAAGAAGTTTCAGATTTAATCTCTAAACTGGAAATGGAATTAGACTTGAAACATTCTCAAGAACTAAGTAGTTTCGACCCTGATACCCCTGATAATGTGAGTGAAACCACCTTTAACAGTCATTAAATTATGGTATATTGTTTTTAAATGATTTATTGGATCAGTATATATTTGGCCAATGCATAAAGCTTCGATCCTACAATTCTGTTTTGTTCTGCTTGAAAGACTTACAGCAATTTTATTACAAAGAATATATTGAATTTTAAATTTTAGGGGTAGTAATTAATGAATACTAATACTAATAACTGCTCATAGTAGTTTTCAAGTTTTTGTACTTAGACCCTCTATTTATTATAATGGTACCAAATTCCTTTTGAATGATGAAAACTTATAATTTTTTGAAAGCATTAAGTATCTATGTACATAGTTGTTTACATCAATAGAAGGTCAATCCATTTGTAATCACCCAATTCCAATTAATTTTGTTGTACGACATTTTTTACGAGATGTTTTACTTTTCAACAATCATTTCACCAGTTATTTACTTATTGAATGATGAGCTCAAAACTGTGGTTAAGAACTCACATTTATTTATGTGCGGTAATTTTGCTGTTCTACTGAAAGTATGTTTAGGAAAAATATCTGTAACTGGCAAATTTTTAAATATCTAAGCAAAATAATAACTATAATGATATAATTTTTCCTACATTTTTCATGTTTTTTCAATGTATCATCATAGAATGAAAGTGGTTAAAAAGAAATGAAAATTAACTAATAACGAGACATTTATCTCTAATAATGTAAGAATGAACAGACTCAAATTTAAATTTTATTTCTTGTACAGTTCTGTCAGTTGAATGTATGCTGGAGAAATTCCATTCTTAATAACCTCGTCATTTTCTAAATATGAATTTTCAATTACAGTCAATGATATTTTAGGGGAATTTGAATATCACATTGAATAGTTGAATATCACAAAAGAGACTGAGTGAAAAGTTATGAAATTAACATCGTTTTTATCACTTAATGATAGGAACATATTGCACGAATTTTATTACTTAAGTTATTCTGCTTCTATTAGTTACAATGGAACAATTATTGATGCCCGAAGAGAGACTGCCGTAGCATATCTTTCCTCCTCAAGTACTTTTACAGATATTTAAAAAAATATATATATTTTGCTTTATATTTTTTGTTCTGACAACACATCCTCTAACTGGTGAGGAAAATGAAGAAAAATTCACAACTAAAAAAATGAAAATTACCATTAAACATGTGGAAGTGTGATAATGAAAAGAGATACATATATCATAATTATATATAAAGTAATTATCAACAGAAGAAATACTTTTTATTATACAAATCTAAGAACAATTATAACTTCATTAAATATTATATTAAAAAAATTAAGTGGATGATTTTTTTACTTTCACTTACCTACATATGTAATATATAGTAAGTATAAGCATTGCGATTGTGAACATTTTTTAATCTGATTTTTCAACGGAAATACTTGGCTATTTGAGGTCCCGTGAGTCCAAATTACCAAGTTCCGAAAAATGGTCTGTATGTCTGTGAACACTTTAGCTCGAAACCGAAAAGTCTTAAGTGGTCTTTAATATCACTTAGGTCTTATCCCTGTTGATGTCACTTTACAGGGCTTAAAGCCCCAATGTTCATATGCGTCTTCCTCTAAAGTCCCTTTAATATTGTTTATTTAAATAATCAACTATCTCTCATTATTAAAAGTTACGAAAAAATGCTAAATATAATTTTTGAAAGAATTTGATAATTGAATAAAGGAGAAAAAAATAAAAATGCTTATCCAGATTGGAAATGAATCTCCGGAAATACAAGTCAGAAAGTATACTTGTAATATATCGTTGGAAAGCGGAGAATTTTAGAAAAAAAAAAAACAATATCTAATGTAGAAAGTGGTAGAAGGTAACAGAGAGCGGCAAAAAAATCATAAATTATAAATTTTGAAAACTGATAATATTTAACATAAATCACATGTTTTCAAGGAAATTAAATAAAATTTACTAACTAAATGTAAACTTTAAAAAATATTTTTACATTTGTAGAAAGTATTTAAAATCCACCTAATCAAGGCAATAGCATTGTTTTAAAAACTATTTCATTGTACTTGTGTGAAAGAAGAAGTAAAATATATAATCATTTCATTTATGTATAAAGCATATGTTCATAACCTTAAATATATTTACTGTAGTTAAGTGATTATAGATCTGATATTATATGTTATGTCGAATACAGGAAATCTTCAAATTATAATTGAAAAAAGTAAAACGCTTCTCTTATAATATTTCTATTTGATTCTTTATATTTTTACAACAATCGATTTAACTTTAGAAAATAATTGCATCCAAGTACAAAGATGGAAACTTCACTGAACAACCACTACGTGTGGTTTGCATCAGTGGTTTACTGGTACTGAAACCTGAACAGGGTTCGTTAGTCTCTTCAGGAGAAGTTTGTGCAGAACGCTGGTCTGGCTCTGTTGTACGAAGGTCATGTTCTTCTGGTGATGCCAAGAGATAAGCCGGTTTTAGGCGGTCCATTGATATGTTTGTTTCTCTATTCTTCAATTGCAGTATAAAAAACGCTTCAAATTATTCCACAATGGTTTATTATTTCCAACTAATTTTACATCTAAAGTAACATTACCTTCTAGTTACAAAGAAAAATAACTATTAGGTGATTCCAATTATTGGACTGAACGATTTTTTTTTTTTAATCATTAATATGCTAAAAAAAAAAAATAGCATTACACATTCAAAATTTAAAAACCAAACAAAGGATATAAACATTTGGAGTAGAACACATAAAAAAAAAACCGGAGACTCTATCTTTGCTCCAAAGAATTCTACGCATCCTGAAACGTGAAACCTCTATTTTTGAGAGGGGGTTAAGTTTTTGAATTTTTTGGTCGACCACAATGGTTAATTATTGAAAATAATAAACCAAAAATATTTAAAAATCGCG
Source organism: Nezara viridula (assembly GCA_928085145.1). Taxonomy (NCBI): domain Eukaryota; kingdom Metazoa; phylum Arthropoda; class Insecta; order Hemiptera; family Pentatomidae; genus Nezara; species Nezara viridula. The sequence goes on along the minus strand of OV725079.1, from coordinate 72,939,148 downwards.
ATATCTATGCTATAGTGCTTTGATTTCGATGAAACTTCCTTCATTTTTTAGGAAATTTAAATACCTTTGAAACATCTTATCACAATATCCACAAAAAAGGGTATACTTTTTGAGTTATTCGGAATTGAATTTTACCATCCCTCGTAACTTTTTTCTAGCTTCTTTTTTTGAAGTATGTTACATAGATAAATTTTAAGGGCGTAGAGAAAATTACTTTAGCGAAGTTTCATTGAAATCGCTACATTCGTTTAGGTGCTAAAGTCTATAGCAACACAGTTTTTTTGGCCACCATTTTGAAAGTAAAAGGCGGATAATAATGTCGATAAAGGAGAATCATCCTTGAGTGACCTCTGATTTTATATCCAAATTTTAAAAAAATCGGTCCAGTAGTTTCGGAGAAAATGCGCGGACGGCGGACAGACAAACAAATTTTTATTCGTTTTTCTAATTCAATTTTCTAATACATCCTGAAACGTGAAACCTCAAATTTTGAGAGAGGGTTAAGTTTTTGAATTTTTTGGTCGATCACAGTGATTGATTATTAAAAATAATAAACCAAAATTTGTCAGATCTGGCAATCACTTTGAAGGGTCCACCATAAGATGCTTCCAAGAGTTTCTTCATTTGGTCAATTCTTACAAGCACATGAGTGCATTCAGCCGAATCCTTATGAATGAAGAAAGACTTGTTGGTCTTTAGTAGCTTCACTGCAACAGGTTTCAGTTGTCTCATAGTGTCTTGTAGTTGTGATACAAAAGTTTCTACATCGTTTATGCGTTGAGCTGGCTGTCCAAGAAATTCGTCAGGCAACTTGATAGTGGTGCTGTATACCAATTATGCAATGAAGACAAATGTATCGGGGTTGAATGAGGCTCGTAAATCCAGAAGAATGATTGGTAGGGCTTCTGACCATTATAGTGAACCATTTACTCTCAGAGCAGTTTTCAGGGTGCTATGTAGTCGTTCCACTTTCCCATTACATCGAGGGTGGTAAGGAGTTGTCCTCCACTATTTAATTCCACATAAATAACATAGGTTTTTGAATAGGTTCGCCTCAAATTGTCGACCTTGGTCAGATTTGAGCGAGGATGGAACGCCAAAGCGTGCAATCCAATTGTCATTAAATGATCTGGTGACAACTTCTGTAGTGATTTCTGCCATTGGTATAGCTTCCATCCAATTTGTAAAACTGTCTATTGCAGTTAGTAGATAGGTGTTACCATTTGAAGGAGATAATGAGCCAATCAGATTGATGTGTACATTAGAAAATCTCTCATCTGGCGGTTGAAATATTCCAAATGGTGATTTTGTGTCTTATCACTTTAGACTTTTGGCAAGCTATACATGAATTTGCCCAATCTCTCACATCTTTGTTAAGATCTGGCCAATCAAAACGTGCACCAACTTGTTTGACAGTGCCTTTTACACCTGGGTGATTTAAGTTGTGAATTTGTTAAAAAAACAATAGACAAAATGTTTGAGGTATGAAAGGTCTTACAGATTCAGTAGAAATGTCACACCACAAACTGTTTCTACTTGGCAGTTGATAAGGTTTAAATTCTAGTGATGTTTCACCATTCTTCACTGACAGAAATTCAGGATCATTGGCTTGGGCTTCTGCTACTTTATCCATATCGATGATGCTGATAGATTCGATTCTAGAAAGTGTATCAGCAACCACATTGAGTTTGCCATTTATGTGTCTAATGTCAGTGGAATACTCGGAAATGTATTGTAAGCGTCTTAGTTGCAACGGGGTAGCCTTTTCATTTTTTTGCTTGAAGGCATAAATCAATGGGCGGTGATCAGTGTATATTACTAACTGTCTTCCTTCAAGGGTGCGTCTAAAGTGTTTGACTGATTCGTAGATGCCAAATGATTCTCGGTCATAGGTGCTATAGTTTTTTTCTGCACATTTTAATTTCTTAAAAAAGAAAGCAAATGATTTCCACTTGCCATCTTCTAGTTGTTGCACTACTCCTCCCACTGCATGAACAACAAGAGCCAAAGGTAAGTCTGCACCAGGGTAGAAAAGCATTGTTGCATCCGCTAATTCCGTTTTGTATTTCTGGAATTGAGAAATGGCTTCAGTCCAAGAAATTTTTCTATTGTCATTTTTTCGAGCTCCTTTTGTGTATTCATGGAAAATAGTTTGAATTTTAGAAGCTTCAGGTGCTTTTATAAAAATTATTCATACCGAGGAATCGGTGAAGTCCAACAATTGTTTCAGGGAGTTTGAAATCCAAAATAGCTTGTACTCAATCAGGCAATGGTTTAGTATCATCAGGCGTGATCAAGTAGCCTAGGAACTTTAGTTTGTGCACACCGAATTCCGACTTTGCAATATTAATGTGAAGTCCATATTTTTCAAGACGGTCAAAAACTAGTTTGAGATGATATTGATGCTCTTCTTCCGAGCTTGAAGCTATTAGGCTGTCGTCCAGATATGGAAACACAAAATTCAGGCTATGGAATACTTCATTAATAAATCGTTGAAAAGTACTCGGGGCATTTCGAAGGCCAAAGGGCATTCATTATATTCAAACATACCAAAGAGTGTGGTCACAGCTGTTTTTGGCTTGTCTGTTTCAGCGACAGGATTTTGAAAATTGGCCTTAAAGCAATTAATTTTTGAAAAAAAATTGTATTTTATGAAGAATATGTTGAAAATCTATAATTCTTGGTATTGGGTATCTATCTGGAATGGCTTGTGAATTCAATCACCTATAATCACCACATGGACGCATTGAACCATCCTTCTGGGAAGCCAAGTGCAGTGGACTCGACCATGGTGACTTGGAGGGACGTATAATTCCATGGTTTAGCATAAATTGAAATTCTTCTTTCGCGGCTGCTAATTTTTTTGTATTAAGTGGCCTAGGGCGGGAATGAATTGGTTGACCCGTTGTTACAATATGATGTTGAACATCGTGTTTTACTGCCGTAGGTAGTTAACTTGGTTTAGTTAGATTTGGGTATGATTTTAGTAATTCGGAAAATTTATGCTAATTGGCAACAGTGCTTATAAAATTGCTTGTATTGACTGTTGAAACGTTAACAATAACTCCTAATTTAGTGTTGCCGTCAATTAGTTGATTATTTCTTAAATCAACCAAAAGGTTGAAATGGTGTAAAAAATTGGCACCTAGTATACCTCTACTTACTTTGGCTGCGATAAAAGGCCATCTGATTTCTCGACGAAGTCTCAAGTTGATATTTAAAACATTTACACCAAACGTGGGAATCTCCGTGCCATTCGCTGCATACAATTTAAAATCTGAAATGTTATTTCTACTTAGTGCCTGAGGAGGAACAATGGACACATCTGCTCCACTGTCTACTAAAAATTTTATACCTAAATTTTTATCTGTTAAAAATAAACGAAACTTACGGCCTCTGATATGGTCGTCTGCAGTAGAATGAGCCGCTACTTCTACTACAGTCTCTCGTTTCCCTCCTGATTCCATTGGCAAGGTTGCTGGCACTTTTCGGGTAGACACCTATAACGGTGATGATAAAACCAATATTTTCCATTCGGATTGAAGTGCCCTCGGCTACGGCTGCGACTTCGGTTTCTATTGAGAAATTTCCTGTTACTATAGTGATCTGACAATTACTTAGACTTTTACAATCCTGTATAGAGGAAATACGGGCATCCATAGCTTCTATTTTGGTAACAAGCTGTTTTATTAATTCGTCTGTGCCATTATTTGAACAAGTTTCTGGACAAACTTTAGTACTAGAGTGGCAAAAACGTTGCAAGGTGGAGTCATGTCCGCTATTTTATCTACCATCATCGCAAGTTTTTCTAAATTTTCATCAGAAACTAAAATTATATTTTTTATTGAGTCAGGAAGTTTATTTAACCATAACGTCCGAATCACTTTAAACAATATGTCAGTAACGGCCAAAGAAGTCATTTTTCGCAATAACTGACTTTGTTTTAAGCCATCGAGTTCTAGATCAACTACTAACCATTTTATTTGTAATTCTTCACTCTCTTTGTAATGGCTCAAAAGTCTTGTTTTGGAAAGTGAATATTTTGCTTCATTTTCTGAATCTAGAATATCAACTATATCTGCTATGAATTTCCTATCTGATTGAGATACTAAATAATCAAATTTTGTACCTTCAGTAGTGAGTCCGCTTAATTTAAACTGGGCTTCAACTTGTCTGAACCATACATCCGGTCGTGCAAGCCAGAATGATGGTATTTTAAACTTTGCTTACTTCAAGATATTCTTCTTTTGATTGTTGATTTTCGGTCATTTCTGGAATATTCAAGTTGCTTTCATTCAGCATTCTGATTATTAATCACGTTGAGTGGTTACCAATATTACTAGTCGTTTTATTAGTATTATGGGTTAAGTTAAGATTGATTAACTTAAATAAATATCTTAAAGAAATTTACAGATTTTTCTAATCAACACAATATATTTTATGACCATAAAACATTATATTTTATAACCATAAAACATCTGAACACATTGTATTATTTATATGTGATATCGATTGTTTATCAAATTAAATTAAATCATATGGGTTGTTCTGCTCTTACATTATTTATGATTTGTTAGCTGCAATCTTAAAAAAATGCAATTCAAAAATTTTATAATAGCCCAACATGGTCAGAAAATAATTTCTATTGAAATTGGGTGTTGCGTGCACCAGAGTTTTTCTTGTATAGCTCTATCATAGTACTGCATACTTTAGAAAGTTCATTCTTTTGAATAGGTGGTGTTAATAGCACCTAAAATTAAAATCCATTGAGGTCATACCATTTTGTTAGTCCAAAGTTGAGGTGAATCCTTGGGAATTCCAAAAGTTGTTTTTCAGTTCAAGTATTCACTCTCAATATTATTCAGTTCCAGTAGATTCATTATTGTATTAGAATTTTTTTTAAATAATATGTAGTATATCCTCATACCAGAGACCACCAAAAATTTACTGTTATGGTATTAACTCATACTATTTTTAGCGCAGGTTTGAACCTATCCATTTGAAATATTCCACAGAAAAATGTATTCAGAAATTCTGTTTTGATGATTATAGTATTTCATATTACTTTTTTTGTGAATATGTATCAGAAAAAAATATGATAATCACTGGTGGATCCATGGGAGGAGGGAGTTCTTTTGGGTTAAAGAATCAGTAACCTCCAATGGCTGGTTGCTTTGAAGAAGCTTTTCTGGAAAATATTTTCAAGATAGGAACCAAGAGTGGGCGGGGTGGCCAAAGGGGCTAACTTGTGTGCACAGCACCGCCGTTGCCCGGCAACCTGATATATGAGACAATGGATTTAAAATATTATAAAAGCCGGTGCCGGGGGAGTCTGGAGGAGTCACACCCCCTGGCCCGGGAAACCCTGTATAGCCTTAAAGGCGAGGAAGGGGAGAAAAAAAAAAATATATATGAACCAAGAAAAGCTACATGCAAGGTAGCCAGACCAAGAAATGCTCACAGGAGGATTTTGGTAAGAACTGAGTGAGGACCATTGTGAATCTATAAGAAATTTTTGGTGAAAAATCAAAACTTTAAGATGACAGCTAAGCAACTCTGTCAAAAATGTAAAAGATAGCTATGGAACCACACTTACCAATAAGAAAGATATCTTGAAATGAAGTTGAAGAAAATTGGACCTTGTTAGACAGGCATTACAGTCCCATAACAGAAATGAGATTCCTACGTAGATTTGTTTGAGAAACTAGGAAGGATTACATTACAAATGAAAGTACCTGGAGCTCAAAACCACTTTGGAGAGCAGACAGTTCAAGTAGTTTGGTAATGTCTGCAGCATGAAGGAAAACATGGATCTTATAAAAGTGTTAGAGGCTGAACCAACTGGGAGGAAACAACAAAGGTGTTCCAGAGTTTCATACCAAGAATTTGTGTAAATGATTGGAAGTGCAAGAGCAAATGAACAACAAAATGAAGAGGTTAAGCAAACACTAGGAAGAATGGCTGTGCTGGATACAGGATACTCGACATGTGAGCAATAAAAAGGTAATACATTTTATTAATTAATTTTTATTAATTGGAACTTACTCTGGTAAATGTTACATTTTTAAATGCTTAAACTAAAAAGAAATGTCTTCTTATAAAAATAATTAATCACTTGGTGCTTAAGTGATCCCATTTCTATTATGCGACTGTAATGCCTGTCTAACAAGGTCCAACTTTTTTATCAATTATACTTAGGAGTTGAATGATTAATTTGCTCAAAGAATCGCTTGTTCCTCGAATTTATCATCATTAAGACAATTTGATTTTGGCATTGTCACATAGGAGAAAAGCCTTTCCACCTGAGCACTTGAGGGCAGTGGTTTATTCTATTTCTTTATTATCTGCTCAACTTTGGATAACTTCTCAGCATAGCAAAATCTCTTTGGGGGTATTCAAAATATTGCACCATAATGGTTTCTGCTTGGGTTTTGGCCGTGACTGACGAATCAGAAATATTGTCGAAGTCCTCTCTGAAGTCAAAAAAGTCATTATTGGCAACATCTGTTTCCATTTGATTTTGTGACACTCATTCTTGTTAAACAGATTTTCATATATGATCTCCTTAAAGCGTATTGTTACTCTTTCTTGACTCCAATTATCAACGCATGGAAATCATTTCCTTTTAAATTTAGGATAAAAAAGGGCAGCGGTTGCAGCATTTTTCTCTTCAGTAGTGCAGAAATCTAAAATTTTGGTAAAACGTCGCTCAACACTATTTAAGAAGCCTTCTGCGATAGTTTACAAAATTGTAAATCTAACCGGGTCAAATTAATTAATTTATTTCTTAATACCAAAAGAGTAGGCAAAAATAAACCGTAATACTTGTTGGTTTCACACTGTAATATATCTATTGCTTCAGCTAATGGCTTGACACATGTTAAAAATTCTTCTGTATGCAAAATTCCTCGGTACCTAGGCAGTCTTTTATACTCAATTGTAAACCCCTTCTCTAGCTTCGCCCTAAGACATCCATGTACCCGTATTCCATCCTGAAATTTTCAGAGTATCGTTCCGACTGTTGTACCTACCCTGACCTTTCATTAAACTTATCATTATTGCCATCAGCAACCCATATGTAAACAGTGCACTGTTTTACCAGGAGACTGCATCTATGGTAAACTGAAAGGACCATAGATGCAGATTTTCCATTCTGGTTGGGGGGATGGTAAAAAAAGGTTTCAGGAATTTATATTACCTCGAAAATTATTAGTGATAATTAACATAACAAAATACATTGTAACGTAGAGTAAAATGAAGAATATATTACTATGTATAAATTAAAATGATATATATGGTAAATATATTTTTTGTGTGTGTGCATGGTTGTATTTGAAAATATGTTAAGAAACCAACTGAATATGTTACATAGTTTTATTTGTATTGAGTCAGTGAGATGAACTCATCTCTTCATATTTGCTGCCGGAAATGTAATAAAATCTTCACGTAAAAATTAAAGACTGTTCATGAATTAATCATAAAATCTTATGATATGTTGCTACATATAATTAATTATCTTTGAATATTAATTGAAAATTCTATAATAGGAACATAGAGAATGGTAAAATAGTTATGTGTGTACTTCAAGGCATTAGATTAGTCATTTAGTCGACTTTTCCAATTTTCTTAATTGACTTTAGTTTACATGATTAGGACCCTCCTAAGATCTTAACATATTCATAATTATAATTTTATGTTTAATAAAATTAAACATTTATGTATACATCATTTCAAATTAGCAAATCCCAACTTTTTAACATTCCAAAACTTTTACAACTGTAAATACAGCCGTATTCACTTTTAAAGTGGTGAATACGGCCGTATTTATATTTACAGCTGTGAATACTTATCATCTGTATTCATATTTATTTTTCTGAATATAAATATATTCATATTTATATTTTTTAATATAAATATGCCCATCAGATTGGAAAGGAGTGAAATAGGACGGAAGTCATGAAATGAGAAAGGATTCAAACTGTAAAACTTCAAAGTTTTATTCAAAGGTCGAACTAGAGGGGTTTTCCAGGAAGATAAGAATATTGAGTTTTGCAAAGGAAAGTTGTAGATATGATAAAGGACGGGAAGGACTTCAACGCTTCTTTTTATCATTTCCTTAATTCCAGGTGTCAGCCGAGGAACCACGGGACGATGAAATGTTCGGTATTTCAAAATAGCATGGATATCTAATATGGATTATAGATTTGAGGTAAGGGTAGAAACCATAGGATCAATGGAATTATAGGAATATATGTTATCCCATTAGACAGAATCAAGGTCAAGTTGAAGGGATTCATAGGAAAGGAGGTTCAAATTGCAGTATGAAACTATTTTGGGTACTAAGGATTTCATAGGCAGGTCATACGAAATTTGGATCAGGTCGTGTGATGATAAAAAGGGGACTGGATGTTATGAGGAGGAAAGGATTTTTAGAGGAGAGTTCTAGATGTGGATATCTAATATGTGTCGGAAATTGCGTGTGATGAGTGGAAGAGCAAGAAACAAGATAAGATTAAGGGAGAATATTAGGTCAGTAAGGAAGAATTTTTCAGGAGATTTTGAGAGCGTATTCACATTAAAATCGACATCGGAGTAGTTAGAAACCAGATTGAGAAGGGAGGAAACTGAAGAAATTTCAAGAAACAAATATTCAATGTGAGAGAAGTCATTTAAGGGAGACTGTAAAGGGATTTTGGCCTTAAGATTATCATTTATACATAGTTCATCTACCATGCAATCAGATCTGTCATGACATAGGAAACAGTAATTGGAGGGAGATTTGGGAGGAAAGAATAAAAGATTTTAGCCAGATTTCAGATACTGCTATTGTGTAGTAAAACTTAATGAGGAAATATTTCTGGAATTCATCAAAGTGGGCTTTAAGGGATTGTTCATTGACGTGACAGGAGTTTAGGATATTAATCCTAACTGAGATGTTGGGAAGTAGAATTGCAGGAAAAAGGATCTAGGATGGAGAATAGGATATAACAATTTTTTAACAAAAAAATCATTTTTGACATAGCAAATCCAATTTAAACATAAAATAAAAGATGAAAAGAAAAACTTAAAATCATATGAACTCAAATAAAGATAGAAATACAAGATTAATTTATGATATAAGAAAATATAAAGATGGCTTTGATTACAATAAATCAAAAGAAAATAACTAATAGTAAAATAAAATTCCAGTCCATTAGAACAATGAAGGCAGATACTAAAAAAAATTAAAATAGAAATATTTTTGATGAGAAAAAAAAAATGTTATACAAACTTTTGGAAACTTACGAAATTCAACTAAAAAGGTCCAAGTTGCAAGGTTTCCCTAAAATTACAGCTGGATATCTGTCTGACTGTCTCCATCGAATTTTTCCGCCACTGAACCAGAGGTATCTTATCTTTTCTGTCATCTTTTTCTGTCTGGTTAACTAGTAAAGATCTTTATTGGCAGAGGTCATGGCTTCACTCACGTACACCCGGTGCAACTCGTTCTCTCCCCAGCATAGATGTAATGCAGAGAAGTCCCTCTTCGTTTTTCTCTACTGCAGCATCTTATCTCTTACGGTTTGCCTTATAAATCGAACAATAATAGGGTCCAGGGTCCCTTCCTGCTTAGGCTTAAGCCTCACAGCGTGATCCAGATCCTCTGGACGCCCAGATCCACTCCGACGCTAAGAATGATCCCAGTCACAGTTTCGCCCGCCTTCTCTGGAATTCCTTGAATTTCAATAGAATTTTTTAACTGATATTACTCAGTAAAATTTAAATGGTTTTCCAGCTCGGATATTTATTTTTTAATATATTATTTTCGAGGGTTAATTTTTCGATGTGAGTTTTCTGTTCTTCCCGGAGGGTTTCTATTTTTTATAAATGCTCCATATTTTTGAAGGACAGCTCCGTTGTTCGTTGAGTGTTTCTTTTATATCCTCCAACTCATCGATGCCCTGAAGCTTGGTCTTCATCTCCTTAACCTCATCGGTTAGCGCCCTCAGTAGGCCAATCATTACTCAGGGGCTGATAATGTACGCAGTTCACAATCAGTACACATCCATTTTTTCCTAATTTCTTTTAGTCCTATTATATAGTATGAGTTACATCAAACATTTACTTTATAATTTTAATATTACTTTTAAAAGAAACAGCATTAATTTATATTAAAAATCTTATCACCAGCATTGTTTAAAACATAATATCTGTCTCATATCTTGCTCTTTTACTGTTTCTTTTGATCATATTTTTAATTGTATTTTATTTCACAGACTAGTCAATTGAGTGAATCTATTAATCATCTCTCATTATCTGACAATGAAGACATTCTCGATGAAGTTCCTGGTTTAAAGCAACACAGAATAAGCAAAGCACAGAAGAGACGTGAAAAGAAAGCACTTCAGGTCAAAGAAAGAGAATTACGAATATTTGAACAGGAAGCCGAGAATGTTTATGGTGCTCGGACCATTGAATTGGAAACTATTAAAAACATTTTAAAGGAAAGAGGTTTAATGATTTATGAAATACCGTCTGACGGAAATTGGTATGTTTTAAATGATTCATCTATGCATCTCTCGTTTTAGTTTATTTATCCTATTAAACTAAATTAAATATATTGATTTTGAACTGTAATAATACTGAATATCTTTAATTTTAGGTAATACTTTTTACTTTTACTTTCCTATTTTTTTTTTTTTATCCTCCCCTTTTAGGCTATACACTTTCCTGTCAGGCCAGGAGAGGGGGCGGGGGAATTAATCCCAGAGTTGTTAACTCCAGTGTATCAAGGTTGCCGGGCAACTAGTGTTTTGCATACACCTGAGCTCACTCGGCTACCCTGCTAACTTATATATGAAATATGTAGTAAGTAAAAGTATGGAGATCGTGAAAAATTTTGAATCAGAGTTTTCAATGGAAATACATGATTTAAGGAGGGTCCCTGAGTCCAAAGAAACAGATTTTCCAAAATGGTTTGTGTGTGTGAACAGTCTAGCTCAAAAACGAAGTTCTACAAAACCAAAATTATGTATTTAAGGTAACTATATCCCTGTGATGTTATAAGTTTTTAGCCCAAATCGAGTAAGTGGAAGTGGCACTTTATATTATCAATTTTAAATATTTTTTAAATTTTCTCGAAAACCCCTTTAACAATTTTGATTAAACTCACTATATCAATGTAAAATCAAGTGCTCTTTAATATCAGGCAGATTTTATCTTCATTGAAATAATCTAACAGCCCTCTAAGTCTAGTGTTCATAATTTCTTCCTTAAAGTACCTTTGATTTTGTTTATTACTACTAATATTTATATCCTATGTTTACTAATATTAACGCTCTTATTTAAACAGTTTTTTTGTGGTAGTTGTATTGGATTAAGATCAAAGTTTTTACAAAAGATCTACTTTTAAATTTTATTGATTTAAACCTTGTTTTAAATTTGTCTTGTAACCAGCACTTATTTTTTAACATTGTTGTATTTCATTTAATATTTTGAATCCAGCCACAAATTTTCATATGGTAATTAATTGTTTTAAATAATAATTTATAATCTTTCTTTCATTTATCTATAGACGAAGTATATACTCGTTACTTTGCAAACTGTGGAAATAAAATTCCCTGACTTTTCCCTATTTAATGATAGTTTTTCCTGATCAATATGTCAGGGGGATGATAAAAATGTATAGTCAGAACTATACATATATATAGCTTATTACTATAAACTATATATATAGTTTATAACTAATTCATTTATTATAAATTAGTAAAAATTGAAAGATTAGAGTAAAAAAAAGTCTGTTCAGTCTTTTAAATAACAAATATTATGTTCTAGAGGAAGAATTTTCTAAACTTGATTAGGATTTTTTATTTATTTTTATCGCCTTTATTTTATTTTCATACAGTGAGAGGATATAAAAGTTGATACTTGACGCTTTTCTCAGTACTTGTCTAGTATGCGGTCCAGATCAACTGCTATCTGCCAATGTTTATAACCTGAACACTGATAATTCTGATAAGGCACTAGATAATCTCTATCTTCCTATTCATATTTATTGTATTATATTCATATTATTGAAATTGTAAACAAAAACAAATGTAATAATAGAAAAATACTTTTATTTTACAACATATTTATGAAATAGACTAATAATAATAGTAAATAATAACAAAACAGTTTGATTTGAAATCGAAATAGACAAAAAGAAAAGTAATGATTTCCACAAAAATAAGCAAATCATCGTTTATATTGACGATAAAACACTCGTCTGTTTCTCAGCTATGTCCTCCAAACATCCATTGCTCAGGTAGAACTCTCCCTACATGATTTTTTCTTTTAGAAAAAAGACTCGTCTATTTCGATGACTGCCAGGCCCTCCAATTTTTTTACTTGACTTGTATAACATGTTATGAGCACAAACCTCTCTTAAAAATTTGTTCCACATTACCATAATTGTCTTGGATAGTTTCAGCTGCTCTTTGTCCACTGTATTGTTGTTAAATTTTTGGACCACCCATAAATTAATTTTAAAGCCATTAAAAACTAAATCCTCGACCCCACTAACCACGTTCTTTTCCTTATAGAAACATTTTTGTTGCAAGTGGTACGAAAGCATTTCCATTTTGTCTTCCTATCTAACTTCATTTGATGATCTTCACACTATTTCACGTTTGTAATTATCACGGTGATTTGAAAATATTCTATAGCCTCTTCTGAAGACGACAACTACCACATTAATAATTTGAAGAAAATCATGCAAATAGAACAAAAATAAACAATAGAATAACTGACAGCTTACACAAGATAAGAAGGGAGGTTATGTGACATAACATTAGATAACAAGAGAAGTTTCCTCCCGACCGGCTATTAGACAAGTAGACTTTCTCTATTATAAAATAAAGTGAGCTGCAGGCGATTCTTATTTTAATATAGTTTGGAATAAACACTTTAGTTTTTTTATTGGCACAAACAGACTAATAATTATCCATACGATACCAACTGTGAGGCCGGATAGCCAAGTAGTCCAGTCAATGAATTATTATAGAAGGAAATAGCAGGGACACAATTTTTGACTACAGGAAATTGTTTGAACCAGTAAGGAGGTAAGCATACTATAAGTTTCCACTCTGAGGTGGTGAGCCAGATGTGGAGAGGCGCCTAGGTCACTTTTTCGGGTTTTCATTTATGTCAGGGTCCAATTATGCCAAATCATCCAAAAAGTTCAATTTGTAATCCACCCCTCTCAGATCTTAATGAAAATTAGTAAATATAGATGTAAGTAAAAATACCAAATTTTAATAAATTCTAAAGATTAGTTTCAGAATTATATGCTTTTAAACTTTATAATATTTGAAATTGAGAAGACATTTTGGGCTCAAAACCAGCTTATACCTGTTTGGTTTTTATTTGTAAAACCAATATTTATTGACCAAGAGCTATCAAAATTTATTCATTTGTCATAAATTTAATATAGAATCTGCCGATACCATAAATTTTAACATTATAATTTTTCTTCATGTATAAACAAATTCTTAGACATAAATTTTCAAAATCATCATCATAATCCTTTCCTTCTCTACCGCTGCGCAGTGTGGGGATGTCCTATATAGAACTTGACCCATGTGTCCCTCTCCTGTACCAGCTCTCTCCTCCTGCTCCAGTCCAGCCCTCGCTTCCTGGACGCCTCCCACACACATTCTTCCCAGGTGATCCGTGGTCTTCCTCTTGTTCTTCTACCATCCACTCTCATCTCATACGTTATCCTGGCCATTCTTTCCATGTTCATCCTTAGGAAATGCCCGAACCATCTAAGTTTATTCTCGTCTAGAGTGATTTCTACCGTCTGTATCTCGAGGTTTGATCTTATTGTCGTATTGCGGATCCTATCTCTCCTGGTTTTTCCCTCAACCTTTCTTTGGTACCTCATCTCCATTGTCTGGATCTGCCCCTTGTGTTTTGAGGTAAGGGTCCATGATTCGGAGGAGTAAGATAGGATGGGCAGGAACTTTGACTTGTAGACAATATCTTTGTTTTCTTCGTCACTTCTCTTTTGTTGAGGAAACCTTTCCGGATTGAGTCCAACATTCTTCCAGCTGCTCTCAGCCTTTGCAACATCTCTCCATCGGTATAGCCACTTTCGTTGATCCATGCACCCAGATATTTGAAACCCTGCACCTGTTCTAGAGTCTGTCGGCGAGGACGTCTACCTATTCTCATGCATTTTGTCTTCTGTGGATTAATATCCATGTTAATACTAGACAGCTCTTCTTGCATGATATTTACGTTGTATTGTAGATCCCGGTCATCCACAGCGAATATAACGAGGTCATCAGCAGAAGCGAGGACTCTGTAGAAAGTAGTCTGTAGACTCCTATATCTCAGTTGAAAATGTCGCAGTCTGAGTTCAGCTCTCCTCAACGCTTGATCCAGCACCAGTACAAAAAGTAGGGGACTTAGGCTGCATCGCTGCCATATTCATTGAATCGTTTCAAACTCCTTGGATGTGTGGTTGCCAGTCCTTATAATATTTCTGGTCTTTCAATTGAGACTCCTAACAGCCAGGATCGTGCCAATGTCAACTTGTCTTTCATACAGAACTCCCTATGTATCCTGTACTTTTTGGCTCTGTCAAATGCCTTTTCAAGATCCACGAAGCAGACAGAAAGTTCTTTCCCTTTCTCTATGACCTGCCTCAAGTGAAAATCAGGTCCTGTGTACTCCTCGAGTTTCTGAATCCATTCTGCTCCTCTCCGATCTGGCATTCGACTACTCTTCTTACCCTTGCTTCAAGGATTCTTGAATAGAACTTACTTGGCACACTGAACAGAGATACGCCTCGATGATTATTGCATTCTCTAGGGTCATTCTTCTAACAGGCACTACCACAGCGATCTCCTAGTCCTTCGGTATCCTTTTCTTATGCCAAATCAAATTTAAGAGATGGAGAAACATTTCTTCACCTTTACTGTCCATGTACCGCATTATTTCGGGAGTTATTTCGTCAAGTCCTCCAGATTTGCTCAGCTTCATCTTAGAGATAGCTTCCTGCAGTTCTTCCTTGCTGATAAAATTATTTTCTTCCGAATACTCCGTCTCTGCATTGTGGATCTCATCCAGACTAACATTTCTTCCTTCCAGCAGCACCTTGAAGTACTCTCTCCATCTTTCTATTATATCTTCTTCCTGCCATAAAATCCTTTCTTCTTTATCCTTGATTCCTTTGAGAGAATTGGGTCTTTCCTTTCTCATTCCTTTTAAGACTTTCTAGTAGATCTTTTGTTTCTCTCTTAATTTTCAAAACATTGATAAAAATATCTGAAACTACCTATAGCTGAAATCTCTCTCCAAATACCCCAATACAGCCATGTATTAATGAAAACAGCATAAAATTCTATACCAAATGCTAAAATAATATTAGTGGTATTTTCTGTTAGAAGAGTTTTATTACATATAAAACCAAATACAGTAATTTTTAATTTACCAATTACAAATACAAGTGAAAATTGCTTGAATCTCTTCACATATTCTGGTGTAGCCACGTATTATCGAAAATCACATTAAATTTTCTATGAGATTATGGAATAATATTTGTGGAATTTTGAGTTATAAGAGATTTTTTATAATGTAAATCGAATAAGATTTTGTGTGATGCAAAAATGATGTGGTAATCGATATCGAAAAATACCTGTAGCTAAAATCTCTCTCCAAATACACCAACACGAAAAGTGAGAAATTGCACCTTTCCAGGTCAATAGAAGTAAGAGGAGTCCCAGTGAGATCTGGGGAGACTCCGATGGGCCTGGTGATGAGCGTGGGGCAGGCCTGGACCTGAGTTTCAAGGTAGAGGATATAGATTGTGCAAAACGGATAAGATCCAGGCAAGACGATACACCCGGGCTGCTTCTGGTAAGGTTCGTCCGGCAGTCGCTCAGGGATGAGTTGGTCCAGAGGCGAAAGTTTATTCCCCAATCTCCTCCTGAACAACTCTCCTATCTTATTTCACACTACCCTTAAAAATCTAGGTGTTACTTTTGATCAAACCCTGTCCTGGAAACCACACATCTCCCAAATTTCCTGTCGCACTATTTCCACCCTAAAACAGTTCAATCATTTACGTTATCTCCTTCCATATAAGTCCCCTTTTTCTCCCTTATTTTCCCCCACTTCGACTATGGCTGTATGGTGTACAGTGGACTCTCGGGAAATTTCGAGGCAAAACTCAAACGCCTAATTACAATTTGTTTTTGGAATCTCAAGAGATGTGCATATTACCCAGTATTACACTGAGTTGAAGTGGCTCTATCCATCCTATCGCCGTCAGTACTTTCTAGCCACCTTTCTGTACCAGATCATCGAACCCTTCTATATTTTTCACAGTTTACAATTCAAATATTCCATCCATTCCCATCCCACTAGATCTTGTACTTCTGACCTCTATCCTCCTCCTCACCGAACTGCTGCGTTTGACAAATCCTTTGCAAGTCAAGCCGCTTCCCTCTGGAATTCCATCCCTGCAGATATTCGACACGCACAATCCGACTGATTACGAAATATACCTTAGAGAACTATCTAAGTATCTCCAGAGAGTACCTCAATTTATTTAGGATATTTTAGTTTCTTATATATATGTATAGTTTTCTTGTATTTTTCTGTCTCTTTTTCTATATTCTTATTTTTAATTTAACTCTTAATATAAATATATAAATTATTTATGACCACACAGACATGCAATCTGTACTTATAATTTGTTCTAAAGGGACAACAGTCCCAGAATAATAAAATATATTTTCATTTCATTTCAACACAACCATATATTAGTGAAAACAGGATGAAATTCTTTATCAAATGATAAAATAATATTAGTGAGGTTTTAAGTTTGAAGAGTTATATTACAATTTAAACCTAATACATTAAAATTTAATTTATCAGTTATATGTACATGTAAAAATTGCTATAATATCTCTCCAAATACAACCATATATTACTTCAAACAACATGAAATATTATCCAAAATGATATAATAACATTAGATGCGGTAATTGAGTTTAATGAGATTTATTATAATATTAATAAAAAAAAAAAGATTCTGTATACAGCTGAGTCAGCAGTATGGTCAACAAAGTAATGTTTGTGTTTATCAAATCGGAAAGTGAATAACTCCTTGATTGCTTAGAGGTAGAGGTCAAAATATATTAAAATTAGATACTAGAGTGATTTTCACCAATAATCGTATGAAGTGATGAGTATCAATAACAATCCTAATTTATTTATAGAATTCCTTTAGTCTTGTTAGTTTTATCACAGCTGGCTCTGGTCAAGTAAAAATCATTAGTTTTATTCTGTGAATATAATATAATATCTTATAGATTGTATTATTCTAAATTCTAAATGCCATTCCTTCTAGGGAAACAATAAACTGTTCTTATACACACTAACAGAACTCTATAAGAAATTTGACAATGAAGAAAATAAACAAATCTATAAGATTAGTTAACCTATGGAATAAAACAAATGATGTTATAGTCCATGGTACAGAATCCTTTTTATCAAATTATTAACATCCGCCTGAAACTTCATAAATAGGTTCATCTCATCGTAACCTACTAATATTTTATTTACGAAAATTCTCGGAATTGGGACGTTTTTAATCTGGAGGTCAGTAAACTTTGTCTATTTAATTAGGTGCTAAAAACTCGTAAATACCTATTTGCTTTCCACTTGAATTGTAAAACAATTTGAGCACAAAGTCGAGAAAAACGTGGCCTTCATAAATATTGATCCGTTTGGCGTGACCTACACTCCCAAACTGTCAAAATAACGAGGTTAAATAGGCTAAAGGGTTTTTTCCACTTCTGAGGCACTGAGCATCATCGTTATAACAATTATATGTTTATAGCAATGAACTTTACCAGGTCCCTTAAGGTTGTTGTAAACGACATCCACTATATATTAGTTTCAATTTGAAAAAAATATTTTTGAACTAAAAAAGTTCCTTAACTTTTAACAATTTTCCCCTGTTTTGCAAATTCTCTGACTTTTCCAGATCGGTCGCCACCCTGTATGTAGTAAGTTACATTATTGCAATAGTGAATTTTTTTTGCATAAATATAGATATATCCTAGAACTATGAAATATTAATTGAAAAAGAAATTGGTGGTACAAATTCTTGATTTTAAGGCAAAGTTTGTTGAACATTGTTTTTCAGCTCCTGATCTATGTAAGCTACATACGTTCCATGATCCAATGTATAGCCCTGAGATTCAAAGGCGGAGTTGATACATGGTTCTTACAGTCCAATTTTCCAAGGGTTGTGTTTGATTTCATAATAAGGTATTTTTTATGGGTTAGGGTTATTAGGCCTATGCTCCATCCCCAAGCTATGGATCAGCAACTATGGTGTAAGACATCGTTTATCTTCCTGTGAATCTCTTAATGTCTAATAGCACCTGTACTTATTTTTTAAATTTATCTATTATTATTTTTATCTAGTGTTATAGAATCAAATCCCACAAACAGGATTCAAACTCATAACTTTTGGGTTTACACATATATATTCAATGATTTCCTTTTTTTGATTCGCTAAAATACGACATTTTAATATTTCATTATACACATTCATTCATGTTTTATTTTAGTTTATATTGTGCTATTGATCATCAACTGAAGATGTGCCATGGCAATGGCCTTGGTGTGACAGAACTGCGATTGAAGACAAGCACTGTCCTTCGTGAAAATAGCAATGAGTACTTACCATTTTTATCACATCCGGACACTGGTGAAATGTTGACTGAAAGTCAGTTTTACAATTACTGTGATCAAGTTGCACACACAACAGCTTGGGGTGGACAAGTTGAGGTATTATCAATTTCTTACATTATTAGTACAATTAATAATAACTTTTTCCTTGCAAATACCATTCCTAAGGAGTTAAGAATTATTTACAAATTTGAGGTTCAATATTTATTATTATCTCAAATTGGGATGTTACCTTATGGTAAGTTCCTAGTATTAAAGACATAAAATTAAGAAATTGAATAATTATGTATCATATTCTATTCTATTGTTATATTATAAATATTAAAATAATATGGTAAAGTGTAGAGTGTTCAGACTAAAAATAATTTTAACAAAATTAAAATTATATATATATTTTTTTTTTTTTTCGGTTGGCGCTACAGACCTTGTATATCTTTGACTGTGAGATGTGGTTTTCTAGACCACATCCTGATTCCTGATTTAAGTACACGGGGTAGGTTCATCAGTCCTACGCCCGGTCAGTGTGAGTTGCCTCCAGTAGGCTGACAGGCCTCACAAACCCAGAGGGTAGGGGTCTCGGGCAACGTTGCTTTTCCTGATGGACGGCCACCCATCCAAGTGCTAACCACGCTCGGCGTTGCTTAACTTGGTTACCTATTGCAAGCACCTTAGCCCGCATGGCTACCCCAGCCCCTATCATAGAGAGAAATACTTTATTAAAAGTAATGCTGCCCTACTACATAGGGTTGCTTCGTACACAGCATACCTATCAATCCACAAGGACATTAATTTTATATTTCATTTTTCTATTTTTTATACATATATATGTCATATCTTTCCTTTCTTTCTCTCTCTTTCCTCTTCCCCTCATAACAATACACTTACAAGTTATCAACAATAAAACCATATTAAATAATATACATAGCACTATAAACATTTTTCCAAGACAAAAAAAAAAATATATATTTCCCTGTTTCTCTCTTTAAATTTTCAAACGCCAGGAACTCATTACAACATCGCACACATGCATAACACAGCAATTCCCAGAATGTAGACAAAAAGACAGGACGACAGCAGATCAATTCAATATTTAATAAACAATTATTACCAGATGTCCTCAATCGGTATAAATATGATAGTGGATGATCCCCAGGGAGTCCAAAATAATATTGTCGGCCAATACTGCGAGCTCCCCAACATCAACACCTAGTTCCTCGAGAAAGCTCCTTGTTCTTTCCAGGATCGTTCTGCGAGACCCAAACCAGAGGCCTCTCACAGTGAACTCTCTCTCTCCGAAGGTCTCGCGGAATTTCTCTTTTAGGAAAGGGATGCATTTGTCGTATATATTCCTCTTTTCCCTTTCCACTTCACCCGCCTGATCGAGGTTGTTGCTCTCAAAGCGGACTGTTGGATCCAAGATGTCCTTCCTGTTCTGGGAAACGCGACAATATCAGCATATCTTGTAGAGCCTTCACTGTCTATGCAATAGACCTCGTCAAAGCAGGTGAATTCCTTTTCTCTAAGGAGCCTCATCACCTCGAACTTTACCCTATGGTGGCGGCGTGTTTTGAGGAGGGAATTGTTGGGGCATTTTCCCAGCACATGGGCTGGTGTTTCCGACTCTCTGCCGCATTTACGACAGATAGACCCAACTTCCTTCGACTGTCCACTGGCTCCTGGGACTCCGTGTAAAGGTGCGTAATTGATGTTTAGTTTTAAGGCGTTGGACCATTCCGACCCCGAAAGCACTTTTTTCTGGCATATGTATTTATTGGCTTTCGGGGTCTCTTTAAAGTGTCGAACTCCAACGCCTTGCCACCTGCAGCTGGCCCATTCTTCAAAAGAGTTTTCTCTCAGCGACTGTCGTAGAGCTCTCACGCTTCGGTGGCTCTGATCCACTCCCAGTCTTTCCGCACATTCCGCATTATAATCAAATGTGGACTGGAACAGGGAATCCGGCACATTTAGACAGCCACTGGGCAATGGACCAATGCTGCAAAGGAGCCTCCCATTGACAGCGGATCAGTCCCAATCCACGAAACCTCCTCGGTGCATAAAACATCGCCGTTGATGCGGCTCCCCTGCTAATGGCCTTGACACTCCTGCGGATATTTGTATCGATTCCTTCCAATATCGCAGGACGTATCTTTGTGAGGGGCTCTGTCGAATAATAATAATACCTTATTTATTCTGGGATGAGTCCCTTTAGGATAATACAGAAAGACAGAAATGTGGGCTAAGGAGCCTCAGAGATACATAAACAAAAATACAGAGTAATTAAATAGTCATAATAAAAAAAATTAAGTTACTTTATAATTTCAATCAGTTAATAATATTTATTTTCCATTAAATTTGCCATTGCGTTGTAATGCATCAAGCAAATGTGTTGGCGTTTATTCTATATTCTTGATATTTTCTTAACTTGTCAGCAGAAGATCTCTAGGCCACTGCCTTTTTAGTCATCGTTGAGGCTCACCAGGTAACAGGGAGGAAGATAGAGATAGAATGAGTGAATTTGGATGATTGAGAGTAGAAGAATGAAATGTTGTGTACTTGTGTATGGTGTGATTTGAAATAAACCAAGGAGCATTGATGATTTTACGAAGTATTTTGGAATGTGTGGTTTAAATTTTGTTTATGTGTGTGTGTTTTGCAGAATCCCAAAGCTCTGCTCCGTAGGTCCAAATAGGACTTAGTATGGTGGTGTAGATTAGTAGCTTGTTTAATAAGTTGAGTGGAGATCTGTAGTCCAAAAGATGTGACAGTTGTTTGTATCGTCTGGTCAGTTCTTGTTTTTTTAATTTAGTGTGAATGTTCCAGTTGAGTTTTTTGTCCAAGTATAGTCCGAGATACTGTACATGTTTTTTTGAGGGAACTGGCTTATTGTCTATTATCACAGCAGGACACGAGATCTTCTTGAGGGAGAATCTTACATGAATTGACTTGCTGGGATTGATTTTAATTCTCCATTTCTGAAACCATATTTCAAGATCGTGGAGGTGATTTTGAGGGCTATTGAAGCGATAGTGGGATTTTTGTGAAAAGAAAAAATTGCCGTATCGTTAGCAAAACTACAGAGAATGGTGCTAGGGTGCTCAGTGATATCAGATGTGTAGATAGAAAAGAGAAGAGGGCTTAAAACACTACCTTGTGGTACGCCTGCAAGTTGAGGAAAGAAGGGATAAGTAGAGGAATCAGTAGTAATACAGTTGAGGAAAGAAGGGAGAAGTAGAGGAATCAGAACAGAACCTATCAAGAAAGAAAGATTTAAGTATCAGAAAGTTAGTTGAAGGAAGGTGTGATTTTATTTTCCACAGTAAACCTTTGTTCCAGACGCTTTCAAACGCCTTCTCGATATCCAGAAATATCGTTGAGCAGCATTCTTTTTTCTCGAAGGCGACTTAGATAGCATCTACTATACGATGACACTGTTGTACAATAGAATGGTAAGAACGAAAGGCAGATTGATGATTCGGAATAACTTCCCGACTTTCTGAGATTGGCTTTATTCTAAGAAGAAATGATTTCTCAAATATTTTCCCCATTATAAATAATACAAAATAAGTTAATAATATAAAATAAAAAAATTGAAAAAATATGAAGTAAAAATAATGAAGAACGATCTAATAATTTATTTACATATTTACAGTAATATCTATTTACAATTTTATGGAGACTGGATGGATAAGAAATGATTGAACAGGTGGGATTTAAAGGTAGGATAGGTAATGCCCTTATATAATATAATAAGGAATTGACGGATGTGGGAAGAAGGGATGAGGATCGGATAATAAATGATCTGTCGAAAGAAGCGGTTCGGTGGGCCCTTATGTTTAAATCAGAAGACCGGGCATGAGTATTGTGGGAACGAACAAAGGATTTGAATTGAAGGAGCTTGGAGATGTATGAAGGATGGTGGGATTGGATGACTTGAAAAAGGAAGGATGCCAGGAAATACTTTTGATGGTAGAAAGGATAAAGCCACTCAACTCTGCATAAAAACAGGAAACAGAGGCATTCGTTCCTTAGGATCCCGAAGATGAATTATAAGTAAGTGTCTAGGAGTCTACAGGTTTCAAAGGGAAATAGATGACGGGAGTAATTCAGACGTTTTAAGGTGATATGGTATGGTGGGAGATATTGGATAAATGGTTTTTCCAGGAAAGCATTTGATCAAAGGTTATTCCAAGGTTTTTGATGGAAGGATAAAATTTGATGGGATTATCATCTTGAACAGAGTTGGAATATTAGGAACAGTTTTAAGGAGGTGATTGGAGCCTGTTAAAATTGTCTTCATCTTTTCCGAATTCAACTTCAAGGTGTTAGCTCTCGTGCAGTCACAAATCTTCTTGAAGTTTTTCTCTGGCTGATAATAGGTTGGAGGGTGGGGAGGACATGTATATTTGTAAATCATATGTATAGATATGGTATTGGGAGTGATGGATCAGGAGGGGAAGGTCATTAAGGGACACCAGGAGGGAGGGAGAGGGTCTTAGATGGAGGTTGACCTGGAACCAATTTGAAAGAAAGTATTTGAACCAACGCAGGGCACTGTTGGATAGAGGAAGATTGTGCGATTTAGTAAGGAGGATGTTATGGTCAAACACTTAGGAAAAATCTAGAAGGATGAGGATAGTAAGGTTTTGGTGTTCAGTGGAGTTTTGGAGGTCATAGGTTATTTTAAGTAGAGCGGATTGCGTTGATTAGCCAGGTTGAAAGCCAGATTGGAATGGGTTGATAAGGGAATGTTCCTCTAGGAAGTTGGAGACTTGATTTTGAACAATGCGTTCTAACGACTTTGAAAGTTTGGATAGGAAACAGGACGGAAATCGTGCATTGAGGTAGGGTTGGAAATTTTATTCAAAGGTCGGACTAGGACAGTTTTCCAAGAGGACGGGAATATGGAGTTTTGCAATGAAAAGTTGTAGATATGGTAAAGAACAGAAATAAGGACAGGAAGGCTAGATTTTATTAGTTTTACTGAAATATTATCAGGACCATAATCATTAATGTGAGATTTTAGGATAGTGAAAAGTAATTCATCGTAGGACTCAAGGAAGAAAAAGAAGTCTTCAGGATTTTATATATTATATAAAAGTTTTTAATGGTCACCATGTAATATTTTATTTTACATATACAAAGCATGACAGACCACACCACATTTCTTATTCTCAGAATTATTTATCCTGTATTATGGTTACAAATTTCTAATTTTTGCAAATCTGAACTATAGAATACATGTATATTACAGTTATGCAATTTAAGTAACGAGCAATACAATTAAATGAACAGTTGTATAATTTGTGAAATGGAGGATTGATCCGCCATTGGTTGGACAGGAAAAACCCCCTAAATATATATATATATATTGTAAAGTTTTTTCTCAGTATAATATTTGAAATGATATTGGAAATATTGAGTCAAGAAAAACATTAATGGTAATAATATAAGTTATATTTTAAATACATTTATTTTGTATTTATAGTGAACTATTTCAAATTAAGAACAATATAGTAACATGGCCTAATGGCCATCAGCTCGGAGTTAGTTGCTCCTTATATTATTATTATGGAACTGGTAGGGAGAACTACTAGTCCGGGAAATGGACCACATGGTTTTTTTGCCAACCCCTTATGGCTGGCTACCTGAACATTGCCACCACCACATACTTACCTGAATGGGAGTGTCAAGATTCATTTCATGGGGCCAACAAGGAATAAATATTAATCGATTAAGGTTGAAATTGAACCAACAATGTCCAGAATCAGACACTCTGGGACCTGTCCTAATGTGCTCAGCCATAAAATGTTGCTAATTATATTATATCGTAGTATAAATTTTAATAAAATAAACATCTTACAAAGAGGAGAGGTTTTGGATGTGGGATCACAGATTTCGATGAAACTTTTTTAGGTGATACCAGATTGAAAAACATTAGATCCAGGCTAGTGTTTGCTAAGTGCTGAGAAAACGTATATTAGAAAAAGAAAATTTATTAAATATAATTTTAAAAAAAATTTATATTACTTATTTTCTTCCTTTGCTCTGCATGGATTTCTATGATATAATTAGTAACTGAATTTTCGTGCAGTAAAAACCCAAAAAGTGTAAAATAGTGAATATAATACATTAGTTTATAATATTAATACATGAAATTCTTATCTTCTATTGTGTTAAAGTTACAGCTTCTAAATAGAGTTAGGTATAAAGTATAGTAACATGAGGAAAAACCTAATTTTAATTCAACAATGAATAATGATTAATTATCCTATATGAATGTAAATGAAAGAAAAGCAACATTTAATCATATAGTTAATAATAACAAAAACATGCATTCTTGAATTTAGGTTTGATGTTATAGTGACTTGGGGACCAGGAATTAGACATTCCTGTTCTTAATTATAAATCTAATATAAAAATAAATATGTGTATATATATGTTTAAGTCTTTTCAATAAAGGAAATTCAGATTTGGTTCTAGCATTTAATTTTATGCTGTTAAAATCAAAATTTAATTAACACTCAAAGTTAATGTTATTCTATAGATCATGAAATGTATAGATTTTCAGGTTTGGAGTTTTTATATGCAAGCCCATAAAATGTTAATCCGGTCTCTAGTTGTAATATACCAATCTAGTTATATGAATTCAAATGTATAAGGAATTTCCAAAACCTGAAGACACTTCCTGTAATGTAGGTCGAGTAAATATTGAAACATAATTTTGTTATGAACAAACGATTTAAATTTGTTTCTAATATCCTTTAAAACTGTTAAAATAGGTATTTGTTTTTAAATACAAAAAATATAAATTTTTGTACTTGATTCTATTGCATGATTTTGGTTTATTATTTTAAATAATGAATCATTGTAATCGTCCAAAAAAAATCAAAAATTTATCCACCCTCAAAGTTTGAGATTTTACGTTTCACGATACATAGAATTTGAAAATTGAATAAAAAATTTTTTGTTCGTCCGTTGTTACGAGTGAGGTTTGATAAATTCCTTTTCTGAATAACTCATGAAGTATACAATTTTTTGTCAATGTACATAGTTAATTTTTTGAAAGTTTTACATCAACTCTAGCAATTTTTTTAGTAAATCATCAGTGATAAAAAAGAAAATTATTAATGCCAATGTCAAGAATCCCTTTTATTTATTTTCCTTAATGTTACATGAAAAGTAATCTTAATTTTGATGTTGTTCGAGTTCTGCGCATGCGTTAGCCTAAGTTAAACATACGTCAGGTCGTCTCTTACAAAATTCTTCATTAATAGTGGCAGTGTTCAACTTCAATGCGAAACTACAGTGTTACCTGTTATATTAACAATTAAGATTGTTACTGAACAAAAGAATAAGGTGAGTAATCACTTATTTACAGCTCAATAGTGAACAGTGTAAATAGACCTCTGGTTAGTTACTGATAACGGCCGGCCATAACATCGCTAATCCCACCAGTGGGCTCTGGCTCTCCGTCCGAGGAGGTTCTGTGCCGACTAGTCCTCTTTAAGCACGCGTATATATTTCCGTGCTTAAAAAAAAAAAAAAAAAATTGTTATCGCTTCTCATTTAACAATTTTTCCTATCATTTATAATATGAAATGCGATATTATCATATGCTAATGTCGAGCAAGGGTAAAAATACTAGGTCCAGAAGCCTCGATACTACAATGAGTTCTCCTATTAAAAAAAGAACAAGACGTTCGAAAAGAAATACTCCACCAGCCACACCAGGGAGCTCTGTTGAAGAAGTGGATCCCCAACCTGGTACCTCACAACAACAAAACAATCATGAGACAACTCAGACTGGTGAAGAATCGCCGTTTTTCACTCAGAACCCATTTCAAGTGCTATCAAATACACAAAACGAAGAAATGGAAGCAGCACCCACCCCCAGGGAACCCAAACCCCCACCAATATTCCTTAGAAATATTAAAAACTTTCAGTTAATGTGTCACCAATTGAATAACCTAGTGGGCTCAGGAAAATATTTATGCCAAAGCCGCACCAATGACACTAAATTAATGCCCGACACTCCAGAAACATACAGAAAAATTATAAAATATTTATCTGACACCAAGGCTGATTACCACACGTATCAATTGCGTCAAGAGAGGGCGCTCAGGGTCGTTATCAGAAGACTGCACCCATCTACGCCAACAGATGCTATAAAAGAAGAGCTCGTGGGTATGGGATTCCATGTTCGCCAGATAGTGAACATATTCAAGGAGGATAGAGAACAGCCTGGAATAAAAAGTAAAATACCGCTCCCACTATTCTTCGTTGACCTTGACCGAACGCCCCAGGTCGAAGACATCTACAAGGTCACACGCCTTTATTACACCAGCGTTGTAGTAGAAAAGCCTTACACCAAGCGCGACATCGTTCAATGCCATAACTGTCAGGCTTATGGCCATACGAAAAGATATTGTCATCACATTCCTAGATGTGTGAGGTGTGGTGAGCAACACAAAACAGAAGAATGTAGGAAGTCTAGAACTTCACCTGCAGTATGCGCCTTATGCCACCAAGGGCACCCTGCCAACTACAAGGGTTGTCAAACATATAAAGAATTAAAAACAAGAATGTACGCAACTCCTAGAGAAGAAGGGACATCCAGGCCACCAAGACAACCCTCTAGAACAGTGAACGGAAGAGTGACCTATGCTCAGATGTTCAAAGGAGACACTATAAACACTCAATCTCAGGCCCTGCCACAAGAACCTCAACCTCGAGAATTCACACATCAACCTCAAGACCCATATCCACCCATCCCTGAACCTAGGTTCAATTCCCAGACATACATTCCTCCTCCTTCCAATTCCACTGACCTCACAAGCCTATTAACTTCTTTCCTCTCTGAATTTAGATCCCTCATCACCCCTCTTATTTCATTACTTACCAATGTTATATCCAACCTCATTCCACCGCCGAGAAATCCATAAATGTCCTCAACCAAATCCCTCTCCATTCTCCTATGGAATGCGAATGGTATTCGAAATCACATCAACGAACTGACAATCTTATTACATGACAAAAACATTGACATAGCACTAATAACTGAAACCCGACTAACCAACAAACGACAAATCAACGTTCCTGGCTACAATATTTATAGAACCGATCATCCTGATGGAACAGCACATGCTGGCACTGCTATAATTATCCACCGATCTCTCTCCCATCATTTATTTCCCTTACCAAACCATAATTTCCTACAATCCACTGCCGTAATAATCCAAACTTCCCTTTACCCAATAACATTAGTTGCGGCATATTCCCCGCCTAAAATACCCATTTCCGAATCCCAAATAATTTCCTTCCTGAATTCCTTAGGACACCATTTCATCCTAGGTGCAGATTTAAATGCAAAACACCAGCAATGGGGAGCCAGATCCACAAATTCCCGAGGGCGAACATTGCTATCTGCACTTAATTCCCATCGCAGCAATATCCTTTCACCTAATACTCCCACATACTGGCCAACAGATCCCAACCGCAATCCCGACCTTCTAGACTTTTTCCTACACAAAGGTCTAGGATCATTACACTGTTCCATTTCAAGGCTTGATGATCTTTCCTCAGACCACAGTCCTATAGTCCTAACCGTTTCCACATCACCCATTCCTAAATCATCCCCTCCTTCATTCATCAGGGGACCAGTTAACTGGAACCTTTTCCGTCAAATATTGGATGATAATATAGACCTCAGAGTTTCCTTAAAAACACCTGAAGACCTTGACGATGCAGTGGACTCCTTCACTACCCTGATCCAGCAAGCAGTTTGGACTGCATCCTCACCTGATCGTCCCAAAAAACACCTCAGTATAAATCCCCTACCCCAAGACCTATTGGACCTTATCCATAGCAAACGATGCTCTAGGGCCCTCTGGCAAAGAACCAGGCATCCTGATGACCGGAAATCGTATAATTATTATTCCAAACAGGTAAAAAAGAAACTGGATATCTTTAGAACCCAATCCTACAATTCCTACCTTTCCTCATTATCATCTAGTGATAACTCCCTCTGGACTGTAACTAAAAAAATCCTTAAATTCCAATCCATTTCCCACCCCCTCCGCCGTGATGATGGTTCCTGGGCTTCGTCAGATGCGAATAGAGCTGAAGAGTTTGCTAAACATCTATCCTACACATTCACTCCTCATCCCGAACTCCATCCAACCCACACTGCTGAAGTTAAAGAATTTCTCTCTTCACCAATTCCTCTCTCTCTACCTCCAAAACCTGTTAACCCCTCTGAGGTAAAATTCCTCATAAACAAATTAAAACCCCGAAAATCCCCTGGATATGATCTCCTCACTTCACAAATCCTCAGACAACTTCCCAAAAAAGCAATCATATTCCTTACCTATCTATACAACTGCATCCTTCGCACAACCAACTTTCCTTTGGTGTGGAAACATTCCATAATCGTGCTGTTTCCAAAACCAGGCAAACCCGTTAATAACACATCATCCTACAGACCGATAAGCTTACTCCCTATCCTCTCAAAAATCTTTGAGAAAATCCTCCTCAAACGCATCCTACCCATACTCGAATCCCACAACATCCCTTCTCATCAATTTGGATTCCGCTCAAGACATTCCACTGTCCAACAAGGCCTTCGTGTTGTGGACCATATATCCTCTGCACTTGAAAACAAGCAATATTGCACTGGTGCCTTTCTGGACGTAGCGCAAGCTTTCGACCGGGTGTGGCACGATGGCTTGCTTTTCAAGCTCAAAACCCATTTACCCCAATCCTTATACCTAGTCCTCAAATCCTATCTCTCAAATCGTTCCTTCCAAGTCCGTTGCTGCACCGAATTCTCCACTTACTATCCAGTTGAGGCTGGTGTTCCACAAGGCAGTGTTTTGGGTCCAGTTCTCTACATCCTTTTCACTGCCGATATCCCTTCAAATCCCGATACCTTCCTAGCTACATTTGCTGATGATACTGCCATTCTATCTTCCCACTCAGATCCTCAAATAGCATCTCTAAACCTACAATCTCACCTCTCCTTGATTGAACAATGGTGCAACAACTGGCGCATCAAAATCAATGAAGCAAAATGCAAACATATTACTTTCACCCTGCGACGCAGATCCTGTCCCACAATCCTTTTCAATTCAATACCACTTCCCTACTCAGATACAGTCCGTTACCTTGGCTTCCTTCTAGACAAAAGACTAACTTGGAACCCACATACAAGACTTAAAAGACAAGAACTTAACCAACGATATGGCCAGCTATATAGACTACTAAGCAGGACATCTCATCTTTCGATTGAAAATAAACTTTTAATCTACAAGACAATACTGAAACCTATCTGGACCTACGGACTTGAACTGTGGGGAACTGCTAAACATTCGAATATCAAACGCATCCAATCCTTCCAGTCCAAAGTACTTAGAACAATAGTCAATGCCCCATATTATGTCACAAATAAGACCCTACACCATGACCTTAACATCCCATTTGTCCTCGACATCATCCCATCCAGATTCTCAAACTTTCACCAGAACCTTATCCATCATCCAAATCCTCTAGCTCAATCCCTATCCAGCTCCCACCATCCCTACAATCCCCCTCGAAGGTTAAAACGGCAGTGGCCGCGAGATCTATTGTAATATGCTTCTGGAGTCCTGGCAATGGCCAGCTTCTCCACTCAAGTCCTGAGCATCTGTGGCTCTAGTGCCCTCCTTCAGCCTCCACTGGCTTTTAATACTAGTGATGCGGCTGGAAAAGTGGCACTGGGATCTCTGGAGTCCTGCTTTGCTTTCCACATGTGGGGAGAGAAGCCTGGCTCGGAGATTCCTGGGCGAATGTATATATTGTATATAGGTATGAATGTGTTTAGAAGTTGTTATTTTATTTTGTTTGTTTATTTATTTATTTTTTTTTTAATTTTATTTATTAATTTTTTTTTTTTTCCTATTGATTTACTTTTTTTTATAAGTATTATTTATTTACTTCTTATATTTATAGTTACTTCTGTATTACTTGTATATACTGTATGAATGAGAACTTCTAGCCTTAATACTTATAGCCCTCCAACAGTGGCTGATTGTATTATTATTCAATAAATAAAAAAAAAAAAAAAAAAAAAATTTTGATGTTAAATTGTTTGGAAATAATAAACTATTATGTAATAATATGCAGAATTTTTTTCTTCATGTTGTTGACTGTATCATTTTTAACTACACAGAAGTTTCTCCTACTTCAATGTTACTAAGACTGTTGAACAATAAATTATTCTTGAAAACTAAATTTTTATACTAAAGCTATAATTAATTGTTAAAGTAATATTCTTGAGGTTTAATAATTGTTTAAAAAATAATTTCTAGTGAAAGTAGTATAGTAAGTGAAATTAGTGTGATGCACTGCACTAGATTTTATAATTTTTTTGTTCCTAGATTTTAGAAAATTATAGCTTAAGACATACTTAGAACATTGTACCAATATATCTTAACCAAATATTTCCAGAGGTAGGAGTTTTCATTTATAGGAGTTTTTTTGCTTATTGCCCTATAGTAGTTCCCAATAAAGCTATTTGCAAAATTCTAATTGAGGTATACAGCTCTAATACATGTAGTAAATTACCTATGAAGGGTTAAAGGTTTCCCGAAGTGTTAAAACCATACCATACCATAATCATGTCTTCAATGATTTTTGTTCTTATATCAATCCTCTCCTGTGTTTTCAGAACTGTTTTATACAAAATCAACTTTCTTACATCCTAGAAAAACATTCCTTCACTAACATATTCTAATCTGGTAATCCTGAATATAACATAACTCATGTTCTTTAAAGCTTTATTGAACAAACTCGTCCTTTATCTGCTTTAACAAAAACTCCTACCTACTTTATCCTATAGTGCCTTGTGCTTGTTCAAATCATTTCTCTCAGATCATTCAGTATGTAGTCATCACAGGTCAACCTCTCCATCAAAGACTCTCTCTCTCCACTGATGTCCCTCAGAAGTCATATCTATTCTATATCCCTCAATGTTTCATATTTATAACATTGACCTTATCCTCTTGATCCATTTCTTTCAATACCATATCTAATAAGTAAGGTTCCTATCACCTCCTTATGATTTCCATCTTTCTACAACAGTAGTTAAAGGTACCACTTTGTTGGTACTGCCCATGGATGCCCCAGTCCATTTCACGCTGCCAATCGCTATTTCGCTAGAACTGCTCACTGGGGCTGTTATAAACTTCAAAGATAAAAAAAATGCAATTACTATTTCTTATTACCGCTTTTTTATAAGAAGAGGAAATGTTGATAAGGAGACTGAATATCAGCAATATATTCCGAACAAGAAAGCGGGAAGGTTTTTATACGAAATTGATAACTACCCATTTGATGGCTGATGAAGAAAGTTTAGAATTTTTTTTAGACTGAATAAATGCCGATTCAATTTCGTTTTGAGTATGATAGAAAATGATATAGCTGAAACTACAGTTCAGGATACAATTAAACATAAAGAAAAATTATCAGTAACTTTAAGGTAATGACGTAAAGACTACAACTAAGTTCCAGTTAACTCATAAAATAAAAGTTGCATGACTTTGATTTTGTTTACCATTGACAAGCTGAGGAACAACCAAAAAAGGCGAGAAACACCGTACTGACAACAATAGTATCTCTGATTTTAAATCTATTACATATTATTAGTTTGAAAAATAATAGTAATTATTAAATAATTCATTAATAATAAATATCATATATTTGTAATGAAATCACAGCAGGCGATGTTTTATTATTTTATCAATAGTAATCAGTAAATCAGCACTTTAATTAAAAAATACAAATCGATTTTTTGATGTGTGCATTTTAGTATTTATCTGACCTTAAATTTGTTGGGTTATTTAATGTTGTTTGGATTTGGGTATATTTGAATTTCTCTGTAAAATACTGTTGGTGAAATAAATACATAGTCTTATTACTTCAACCTTAAAAAAATTATTTACTATTGTGGTGTTTAAGTTTTAAACAATATTTCTTATAATTTTACCAGACCTGATTTCTTATAATTTTCCTTTCTATTCCATTAAAGCAGTCGCTGCCGTGGGCAGTACAAGTGAAATAGTACCTTTAGACTTATGCAGTAAATAAGGCAAAGTAGCTGGCACTTATATTTCAAGCATGATAAATTTGTTCTATATAAATTTCATTACAGAATTTTTGAGATATAATTAGAACTGATTATCTTTAATATTTCTCTATTGATGTTTTAGCTACGAGCATTATCTGAAGCTTTGAAGTGCTGTGTTGAAGTAATTCAATCCGAAGGACCATCCATGATAGTTGGAGAAGAGTATTTGAAAGCCGGAGGTTCAAAACTTATTCTTACATATCATAGGCGTATGTATAGCCTTGGCGAACATTACAATTCTGTACAACCCTTTTGCCAAGATGAAGAGGAGAAATTAGAATAAACTTAATCATTAAATTATTTTCATGTTTGAATTTTGCTTTGTAGTTAAATTCATTTAATATGTACAACTTATATTGTATAAATACAAATTAAATATGATTTCTTTTTATCTATTTTCCCTTTAAAAATAAAATAAAATAAAAAAATAATTTAAATACTTATGATACACAGGGATATAATGAGTAATTTACTAGATATAAAACAATTTTTATTAAATTCATGATGGAAGGTCTTCATTCAGTTTTCCCTTACTTACTTCATCAGGTTTCATTGCTGGGAAAAACAGTACTTCCTGAAATGTAAAAAGTCGAATTAGAAACTATTATGTAATCTATAAATAAAAATCTGGCGCAGTTTGCATATCACACAACTTTCACTTATCAACCTTAAAGCAGATTGATTGAAGCAGGGAAGTCAAAGTGAAAATGATCGATATTATAACTTCATTTAAAACCATGTTTATACCACTCATCGAATCTGTTAAATTTATATACGTTTGCATCACTTTTCATTTCGCTTTACGGCTGTTTAGTGTCAAAGAATACTAATGCTTGTAGGGAAAAATGGGTCTTTTGGAAAAATTCTGAGTTTTATAGAAAACATTTAGCACGAAACTTGTCGAAAAAAATAACTTAATGTTAGTAAATATTGTATATTATTAGATACATGAAAAAAAAATTATGGATAGTAATACATTAAAGTTAAATTAACAACTGTAAAGGATCTGCAAAGTGTGGGTGCTCTCAGCTGTAATAATAATTTTGAAATTGGACATTTAAACACTTAGAGAACATCAATAAGAATAAGACCTATATTAAATTTTAAAAACACTAATTTTACACTGATACAATGAATTTAATCAAAATCATTAGAGCTGTTTTCGAAAAAAATTGTAAAAACAAAAAATCGATGACATAAAGTGGCAGTTCCGGTTAGCAGTTTTTGACGAAAAAGTGGTGGCTTTAACATCTTGCGCATGAACAATCCCTAAATACGCAATTTCACTTGCGTACAACTTTTGTTTTTAAGCTGGACTGTTCACATACATACACACACTCATACAGACCACTTTGCAGGACTTGGCTATTTGGACTCTTAAGACCTCAAAACATGTATTTCCAATGAAAACTGAGATTCAAAAATTTTCACGGTTGCAATACTTTCCTTTACTACATATTTCATATATAGGTATGTGAAAGTAAAAAGATATGAGAGGGGAAAACAAATTTTTAAATCAATCCTTTAAATACATATAAATAGAAAATAAAGATAATGAGTCAAGAAAAAAATTGAACATATATGTTAAATAAATAAGGAGCTTAAAGATTTATACACAACAATAATTACATACATTTTAAATATTGCTTATTACTTGAATATAGAATAAAAAAAAATCTGGTGTGTCCACTCCTCACACAACTTTCTTACCTATTTCGGAAAAGTTTTTATATGTCTATCAAGAAAAACAAAAATAATTGAATTAGATTTGTTTTCCTGAAAATTGATCAAAGAAAAGATTTGAGTACGATTTATTTGATAAACTAAAGCAAAGTAAACCAGCTTAAGGTAGATCGGTAAAAACATTTCAATACACTCTAATATTGCTGATCAAAAACTTTTTGCCATAAGCTAATTTTGTCAAACAATAATTTCTGTTAAAAGTAGAGGTAATAGTATAGTAATGCTTTTGTGATGCAGGCAACAGATTTTCTTACTTTAACTAAGTTATCTTTTTTCTCTCATTCTTCCCTTTTTAACACCAGTATATGTACCCGTAATCTTACATTGGAAATTGAATAGCTGTAACTTCGTTAATAATTGTCTGAAATGAACACATTCTCCCCGCAAAACTTAAGGAGACAGCCCTGATGAAGGCCTGAACTTCAGGTAGAAACGTCGGCATATGTAAAAATAAATATTATCATTTGTTTTTGCCTTCCTTTTTGACTGACTACCCCAACTATTCTTCTCTTCATTATCCACGACAGTCAACCAATTACCAATTATAAAATCAAAATTGTTTAACCACCTAGCCTCAAGATTGAAAATGGGAAAAGAACATTTAAAATTTCCTCAAGGGTGCAGAAAGGTGGAGCTTTTACCCTATTTATTAAAAAATTTAGTTAGAAAAAGATTAAGAAGCAAAATTACTTAGTTCAGGCTTTTTTTTTTCTCTTCCTCACCTTTTAGGGTTATTCCGGTCCAGGGAGTGAGGGTGGGAGATTAATGCTAGAGTTAAAAACCCACCGGCAGTAGGATGTGAACTCATAGTTATTTTATTGTCTATAAGTTTAGTTATCAGGCAACACATAGTGCTGTCGAGCTGCCCCTAACTTAGTTCAGGTTAAAGGTAGTTTCCTAGTCATTGATTGGTCCATCTTGAGACACTTTTATACAACATTTACCTGTAACCTGTACTAAACACTATAACCCAAAATGGGTCTTAGATTCAAAACCTTGTTAGAATAAACCTTTTCTGAGCCAACATTTGTGCAAGAAGGTGGTGGTATGGTCAATACCACATTAAACCACCAAGTTTGTGGCACAATCAAGGGTACCAACTAGGTGAAGGCAACAGGAAGGTCTCCCAACCAGAGGGTTGATAAATGGCTGATCTGGCAGGATAAATAATTATCTACCACAGCCTTACTCCAACTTGGGCCTATGCGAAAAGAGCACAATGCCTTATGGAGGTCCACTTGGACTGATCACCCTGGTCCTTTTTAATAAAATGTAAATATAACTCAATAAGTAGCAAGGTGGCCTGGTCTGAACCAAACGCTTTTCCCTCGGCAATTCAAAGCCATTGCCAGTTGTGTCGATATAACATCTCTAGGTGTTTAGAAGCTGTATCTTGTTTTTAATCAATTGTTAACCTACTACTGAGCATCCATTGTGAGTTGTTGACCATCAGTGTACTATTTTCTTGCAGAACACACAATTTCTAATACATTCAAAATTCTAGGAAGACCCTTTATCTATTTAGTTATAACTACATTTGGAAGGCAGGCAAGGTCGGTCCAAGTGGGCACCCTACTTTTACTCATTGGCTATCCCACTCCTTCATATCGTTACAGAACTATAAGATTTAAACTGCACATTTTAGTAATTTTGTCTTGAAATCAGTGTAAATAATGAATTAAAATATAGCTGAGTTTATTAAATTTCTATTTAATATTCAGAATATTACCACAGTTCACATTTATATTATAATATCTCAATATTAATTACAAATAAATATGTTTAATATTTACCTTTATGTTATTGGAATCTGTGAGAAACATTGTAAGACGGTCAATACCAATTCCCCAACCTCCAGTAGGAGGAAGGCCATATTCCAATGCAGTGCAAAAGTTTTCATCTACAAGCTGAGCCTCGTCATCTCCAGCAGCTTTGTCCTAAGAACAATAATCATGTATTATTAATACTTTGACTAACTCATATATAAATGAAATATATAGTAAGGGAAAATTTTAAGAAAAAATTTGAATCCTAGTTTTAGATTAGATGGATAGCAAAGGTGAAGAAATTTGTCTCTTGAATATCTCGAACTTGAAGCACTAAAAGACAAGTATATTATGGGAAGGGATGATTATTATAGTTATATCCTATTGCAATGTAAGAGATAATAAATAAATAAGCTCTTTTCAAGAATTGTCTAACAAAAAAGTGAAGAGCTCTTTATCTGCTTCTTGTACCTGGGAAAGGTCTTGGAAAGAATCAGAAATGAGAACATAGAACAAGCTCAGCTGAAAGGAAATTAGATATTGGCACAAAGAGTTTAAGACGATACAGGAAATAGATCTGAGCTCTTAGAAGAGCACAGGAACCACCTCCATCTTACTCTTGTCAAAATAGTAGCCGGTTTGCTACTCATAGCCGGTACCTACAAAATAATGTAAACATATAAGAAGAGCTATTCAATATCAACATGATTAATTACTTGGAAAAAACAAAATGCACGAAAGTAGAAAGGCAATCCTGCATAAGAGCAGGTCCAGAATTTCATGTATTTAGGTGTTTGCTTCACTAAAAGAGGATGTATCGATCAATAAGAAGATATCATTCTGACTGTGAGCAGTTGAATACATTTTTCATTCAATCCAATAAGGTTTCTCAGTAGACATGAGATAATCAAGAAGACAAAAATGTTGTATAGGTTAACATTTCTGTTCATTCTTCCCTACTGTTATAGGTCATGGATCCTCACTTCGACTTCACTCCAAAGACACATTATTTATGGCAGTGCCACGTTTCTGCTGATTACTTGCATTTCCATATCAAATATTTTATGTCAACTTCATCAGTGTTTTTAATGTCTAAGCCAATTACATTTTCTTATAAATATCTTTTAATGTTTTATGATTATCTGGTTATTCAGTTTCATTATAAGGTCAATTAAGCCAAATTCTGAGCATCAATGAAAAAAAAAACTAACTCAAGTAGAATTTGTAAGTCCACAATGTTTAGATAACATTTTAGGAAAATGCAGCCACTTTTTTATTTTGGAAAACATTGGCTTATATTTAATCAAATTATTAAGAAATATTTAACCAAATCAAGAAAACATTATGACAATTAATCATAGTTTTAAAAGACTTAGCTTACCTTAGCTTGATCTTCGAATCTATCTCGTTGCACCATTGGATCATTTAATTCAGTGTAAGCATTGCAAACCTCTTTTTTCATCACAAATAGTTCAAATCTCTCAGTTAAACCAGGAATTGAACGATGCCATTTAGCAAGAGGAGACATTATTTGTGGGTGCTCCATTATAAAAGTGGGATTAATACACTTCTCCTCCAAATATTCTCCAACTAACTTTAACAAAAAAAAATTAGTAAGATTTCAAACAATTATTATTTTATTAATTATATAATTCTTCTATATACAGCTATTTAGTTAAAACATCTTTTTAATGATTTTTTCAATGTAATGCCATCATAATATCGTTAGTTTCAATGTCATTGTGTTATTTTATTATTGGGTAATTTTATACACGATTGATGGTTCATTTTCTATTCTCAATAATTTATGACTTGCTAGTATTTTAATGATTTTAAAAAAACAAAAAATCTATTTAACTTTGCTGAAAAGTTGGGATTAGTCATTTATGCAGTTTCAAACTGAGACCAACAATATATTTACATGATTTATTTATTTTTTAAATTTAATTTGAAGAAAGGTGTATATAATACTAGTAAAATAATGAAAAATATTAAAATTTAAAAAAAGCTACAAATGAAATGATATTGGTTATTACCAAATAGAACATTAAAATCAAAATAATAATATATTAAATTTAATAACAAAACTCTTTACATATAGTAACTAATCACATTTTTCCGAATTAATACCACCTATCAATGCATAGCATGAGCTAAGTAAAAGAAATATATCAGTTCTGGGAACAAACTCTAATTACCTCTCATTCCAATAATACTGTGCAAACTGTTAGATGGTTGATAGTCTACTATTAAGAAGTTGAAACAAACTTGTCCCACATCAGAAAGCAGTGTTCAAAAAACCCTCATGAAGACTTAGAGCTAGGCTATGACTGTAGAAATGGGGGAAAATAAAGAAATCTTATCTGGACCAACAGATAAATTATGCTAGCTGATTAAAGTTTAAGTTGTTTATGACCCATCCTTCCCCCCTCCATCCCCTATTCTCAGGTAGATGTAGTTTATTGAGATTCCATCTGTTATGGTGATTTTTTTACCTTGATTGTGTAATTATTCTTTAATCTACTATCTAGCATAAAAAATATTTAATTCAGGTCAAATCACTAATGTTTTAATAGAAAATGAACATTTTATGTAAGTGCATTAATTAATAAACAAATCATATTTACATTAACTACCAGTATAAACATTATTTTTTATTTTTTTCACCTGCAGTTTATCTTGGTTATAATGTTTAACCAAATTGACAATTTTAAAAAATCATTGATAAAAACATATTGTTTAGGTTCTTAGAGATAACCGTTTCTTCTTTTGTTGACGTTTCATAAGAGTTGATGATTTGGCCGCCATGGTGGCATCAAACAGCAAAGCCGGTCTGAAAGCAGAAGCTAAACGATGTGCCAGCTTGGTAGGAAGATGGTGCGAGAGAAAGTTGAAGATGGCTGCCACAAAGACCCAGGCAATTCTCTTGAGGGGCACGACTGACAGGGCTCATCATATTATGTTGAGTATAGAAGAAGAAAGGGTATGTCCAAGTGAGGTTGTCACCTACCTTAGCATAAGAGTTGGTCGAAAATTCAACGTGACTCCTCACTTGGACTATATGAGAACTAGAGTTACAATGGCCATAAATGGACTCTGTCGTGTCGGGGGACGCCTTCTGAGGTCTGAGATACCCAGCTATAATGACTATTTACAAAGGAGTAGTTTTGGGTATTGTGATATATACGTCTCCAGCCTAGAACCTAAACCTCTCGCACACACAGAGGAGTAGGCTAGCATCGATTCAGAGATTGGCTCTACTTCGAGTCACTTGCGCCTATAGAACGGTGTCCCATGAGACAGTGCAAGTACTGGCAGGGAGGACACCTCTCGATCTCCTCCTGAAGACTATTACTTCTTTAAAATGAAAAGAGAAGGTTTGACGGATCTACCGGAACATCTAAAGAAGAGAATTCATGAAGACCCAAGAAAATGGAAAAGAATTATCAGGGACACAGTTGATGAATGGAACCAGTGATGCATGCCAAATCCTAAGGGGGCCACCTTAAGAAAATATTTCCCCACGGTCAAGTTACGATTAGACGTAAGATGGGTCTTCCCAGATTACTGGGTGTCTCAACTCCTCACGGGACATGGGGGCTTTCGAGTGAAGCTTGTTAAACATGGGAAGAATATTGATCTACTATGCCCCAACTGCAACGTTCCGGAGAATGACGAAAATGGGGTCGTGGAGTGCACTACCTATGTGGCACTGAGAGAGACGGGTATATATACACTGACAGAGAGCATGTTCTCCCAGCTAATGAGCAGAGAGAATTGCCCACATTACAGGGAATTTGTATACGGGTGGAAAGATGATGTAGGTCTATACATTTTAATCTGGGAAGAAGAGAAGGAACTTAAGACAAGCTGCAGCAACTTTGAGAACCGGCTTCAGATGGAAGAATGGAGAAAAGGAAAAACGTGAGCTTGTGCAAACAAACAAGTCTAAACCTCAGTTTTCACAATAACAATTATAAATAATAAATGTTAAACAAATTTTAATAAAATAGACCTATACTGCCAGCAGTGGCATATGCATATATCCTGCATAATACCCCACTGCTGCTACAACCCGTATTGTCTATAAGGCAAGGCAGGGAGAAAAAAACAAAAACAACCGATGTTTCACAAGAAATAGTAGTGAAGGATAGGAAAAGTAACCTAGTATATTAAATTTTAATATTAGATGTAATTAATTTCATAATTAACAACTCATCATATAAATTCTAACCGCCTAACTCAATTTTTCAACTTTAAAGGAGGTATAAAAAACTTTTTGACTCTTTTCATAATTTATGGTATATTTCAATCTCAAGTGTTTTGGAATCAAATTTATGCGCGCAATTACATTAAATAAAACTTTTTCCAAAATGACTGAGTTGGTGTGCCAAATTTTGAATTTGGTTGTGTGCCTTTGGCACCCTTTGAGTTAAATTTCTTGGGGGAAGGAATTAGCCATCGTTATTTGGGTAGATGGACACAACCTTGGTTAAAATTGACAGTTCAGAAGTGTTAAAATTGACGATATAGTTTGAATTCATAAACAATGTTAAGTCCAAACAAACCTATGTAATTTGTGCACCAACAAATAAGTTTCTATTAGCTGATGATATAGCCTTACCCATATTATTTACAATGGAGGAGAAACCTAATATTACTTTTGTAGCTAGTTTTTTCACCAATTGCAACAACTATATTGTTCACATGCAAAAGTATGCTATAAAAAATTGGATAATTTTTTACTTACCCAATTTTTGCATCAAGACCCTTAATTTGAATAATTTATAGTTAAAAGATAAGAAAAAACCTTTTCCATCCAATTATTATTTTTAAAGTCAAATTTCTCAAAATCAATATTTTTCAAATTAAACCTAATTCAAAAATGATTCAATTAATTTGATCCTGATTGGCTGACCTATTACGATTTATTTATATATTAATCAAAAAAATGCATTTATACTAATTAAAAAATTTACTTGAGTTAAGTTCTGCAGCTTACTTTGTCTAAGAGCCGAGCAGTAGTTTGAGGTGGAGAACATTCTACTCCATGCTTCTCACAAAGGGCTTTCAATTTTGTTTGTGCTTCCGGTGTTGTAAGTTCAGAGGGAGATGGTAGCTTTTCTCCTAATGCTTCCTCAAGAGCAGGAAACATATAAATTCGTTTAAATGGGGGTGTGAAGTCTATTATTACTTCCTCTCCTTCCTCTCCATTTGGGTGGTAGGTAACTTTATAGGAACCATGAATAGCTTTTACCATACCTTAAATAAAAACATACAAATACCGTTTAAAAGACTAATAAGAACAAATCAATGCTTTATAAATAAACCAAAATTAAAACTTAATTTTATTTTTGTTGTTTCATTATTAATAAAAAGGGGCAGACAGAGCTTAGTTCTAACAAGGACTAGATTGAATAATGTATTAAGTCCATCTCACCTAGAAAAACCTCACCTGCTCCACACAAAAAATACACCTAGGAATGGGTTTGTCTATGTACAGTACTATTTTTTTTGTACTTGTGACTTAGCTGGTTGGGACGGACTGCTATCCACCAATGTTTATAACCTGTACACTGATAATTTTGATACTGATAATAACTATCTTCGTATTCATATTTAAGGAAATTGAAATAAACAAAAGCAAATGTAATAATAACAAAATACTTTTATTTTACATTTTATTTATTTAGGAAGACAAAATACAACATACTTAATACATCAATGTCTATTCATTCATACTTTATATATATACATTGTAATGTGCACCTTTATTGGAAGTGAGTAAAAAGGTTTTAATAAATTAATGTTGAACAATTAAAAGGCAAGCTAATCTAGTTCTACTAGTGCCGGGAAAAGAAATTGATGGCTGCTCTGTAGTTTCCCATGAAGGAAAATCCCAAAGAGGAGAGGGACAAGGGTTTTTGTTTTGGCAAGCAGTTGTGTGGCTACAGTGAAGAGAGAATAGGAGAAGGTATCCAGGCTCCTGTGGGTAAAACCCAGTAATAGTATTACCATCTTGGAAGTTGTTTGAAAATAAAAGAGAGAGGATCTCCCATGGAGCTTGAGTTGGGTAGAAGATAGTGTCACCAATTTGGAAGTTATGTTTGGAAGAACATGTGAAAATGTTAGAAGACAAATGAATTCAGTGCCACAAAGGATAAGCAGTGTATATAGAAAAAAGGTCAGCTTGCCAATCCATATTTGACTTTATTTTAAAATCAAAGTTTAGTAAAGTTAATTTTAGTAGTTTGTCTGATTGTTAGTATGATTGTCAGTAACCCATACCTGAGATAAATAAATATATTAATACTCTTATAATTTTGTTTACTATTATAACAACCTCTTATTTATTTTGGAAGTACCCCAACAGTATAAATTGAGCTTCTACAAGATCATATTATTATTTGTAAAATATAAGAGAGATGTTACAATATATATATAACAAATATACATATAAAATACTTTTATTTTACATTTCATTTATTTGGTAGGCAAAATAGCTTAATACTATTTAAAATAGCGTGGAACGGGTCCTCTTTTCTGTGAGTCCGCCGCCACAATATTAATATATATTCTGTATTTGTGACTTGTTCTAAAGGGACATTAGTCCCAGAATAATAAAATTATTTTCATTCATTCATTCACAGAAATAAGAATCCATGTGTTGCCTCACAGTTCCTCAATGTTTTTTTTTTTTCTCCACTTAGCTGAGCCCCATGATTGTTCTATGTGTCGAGTATGGACCCCACTTGAAGGATCAACATAGTTATAGCGGTGATTCACCTGGAAATGGTTATACTTTACTTCATTCAGTTGTTGGGTGTTGTATCCTTTCTGACAGTCAGAATATATGGTGCTTCTCTCTTCTATATTATTTTTAATACATTCTAATAAAATTGTTGCTTTTCTGTCCTTTATTTTTACCATAAAACACTCGTCTGTTTCTCAGAAAACTCAGCCAAACATCTATTGTTCAGGGAGAACACTCCCTACATGATTTTTTTCTTTTAGGAAAAAGACTTGTCTATTTCAACCACTTTTCCAGTCTCTCAGATTTTTTTAGTTGACCTGTATAACATGCTATGGGCACAAACCTGTCTTAAAAATCTGTTCCACATGACTACACTTTTGTTGGATAATATCATCTGCTCTTGGCTCCACTGGATTGTTGTTAAATTATGAGAAAGGACATAAATTAATTTTAAAGACGTTAAAAGATGATCCTTGACACCTCTAACCACGTTCCTTTTCTTATAGATACATTTTTCATATTGCTATTGCTATGAAAACATCTCCATTTGGTCTTCACGTCAAACTTTATTTCATGACCTTTTTCACAGAATTTCATCTTTGGAATATTAAAAAATAAACAAAACTGAAAACAATTGCAAAACGCACAAGTAACGGAAGAATAATAAGAGGTTACACTAGATATGAAGGGAGGTTCCATCTCGACCAGCTAAGTCACAAGTACCTATTTTTATACCCACAAATAAATATGCCCAGACCATAAATATATCAGATATTATTATTCTGAAAACAGCCATTATGATGAGGAATATATGAATCCTAAAATAACAGACTGGGAATCCTATCATAAATAACTAAAACGGCAATATGGAAATACACGATTTGAGGTTCTCTGAGTCCAAATAACCAAGTCCCGCAAAATGGTCTGTGTGTGTGTTAACAGCCTAGCTCAAAAACAAAAAATCCTACAGAAATGAAATTACATATTTAAAGTTTTTATATGATAGGGATGTTACAGCAACTTTTTCGTCAAAATCGGCTAACCAGAAGTGGCACTTCATATAATGGGCTTAAGACATTTTTACGATTATCTCAAAAACCACTTTAACGATTTTGATTAAATTCATCATATCAGGGTAAAAT
This sequence comes from Nezara viridula, assembly GCA_928085145.1. NCBI lineage: Eukaryota > Metazoa > Arthropoda > Insecta > Hemiptera > Pentatomidae > Nezara > Nezara viridula. The sequence goes on along the minus strand of OV725079.1, from coordinate 72,894,847 downwards.
TAAGCAATTTTAAATAAAATGTGGTTATTATTCTGATTATGGCGATAATTGTATTCTCTAACAGGGCTTAAATGGCTAATTTTCAATATCAACTTCCTCTAAAGTACCTTTAATTTTATTTATTTGAAACAATTGATCACTTCACATAAATTTCTAGTATGGAAAATAGTGAAATATAAAATATGAAAGAATTTGATAATTAACTAAAGGGGAAATAAGAGATCGTAACAGAGAATAATTGTAATGATGTAGAGATGGTTGACCGTTGATATAATATGAGAAGCAGTTAATTGGGGGAGTGCGGTCAAATAAATACTAAATTAAACAGATAGTAATTATTTAATTTTTCCCGACGTCGAACCACACATTTGACTTTGACAACACCACCATTCTTGCCACAGTACCTAACCATGACAAAAGACTACTTACGGAAAGTGTTTTCATTCAATTAGACTACAAACCACTTAACTTAAAAACAGACAAGCAAAACCTGTCCCTTGCCTACTCCCAAATTATCAACATTTTAAAAAATTCTCAATCATAAACCTCTATCAAATCTTCTCACTTCCATTTATAGTTCCTTTTACTTCTTTTCCTTTCACTTTTTACATGTTATGTATGCATGTGTGTATATATGTATATACGTGTATGAATACATATATATATATATATATATATGTATGTATTTATTTGTACTAGAGCCTTTTTTTTTTACACTGCCAGTGTTTCAACTGCCTCCCACAGTGCTACATCCTACGGTATGTTTTGACTTTTATTGTGATTCTTTTCTTAACACACCTATCCTTCAACTATACACCTTATTATTATCTTCATGCAGCCTACTATTCCATTACCGCTTTAAAAAAACTGAATGTCAATTGCCATCTATATATAGTACAACTTGTTTTTTTGTTTTTTATCATCATAACCTTGTTTTACATTTATACATTCTAAAGTTCTCTTTCTAAAATTATTGTTTTCTTATAGAGTAATTTATACTTAATAATCTATCCTAACGATATTACACTAATGTTATCCTATTAATCTTTCAATTTCTTCACTTCGTAACCTTTAGTCCCGTTATCTGTTCCCCTACAATCAAATGTAACCTCCACTAGCTTGTTATCCACTGATATCTTATTATTATATTATCTTATTCTTATTTTAATTTTACTATAACAATACTTATTCAATTTTCAATCTATTTATTTGTTAACATTAATTTTCTTTATCTGTTATCAAATGTAATCTCTATTAGTTTGTTATACACTTATTCCTTATATTTTATCGCAATCTGTTTACTTTTAACTTACATGCTATATTCTCCTTTATTTTCTATTTTTATTCATACTTATTTTCCATTTGTTTGTATCTTCTACCTATATAATACTTGATATTTTAAATACATTGTCACCTACTATATCTCTGATATCATCTTTTTATTTCTGTTTCTGACAACTTATTCTTATTTTATATCTTCTTATATTCATTTATTTTATTTTCACCATGTTTTGTATCTTTTGTAACCCTGAAGACGACCTGCAAAGTGGGTCGAAACGTTGGCAAAAATTAAATAATAACTATCTGTTTAATTTAGTATTTATTTGACCGCACCCTCCGATTAACTCCTTCTCAGAGAATAATTGTAATTGAGGAACCAAGGAAGACGAGCGCATACATTTTTGAGGTGTGCACCCAAGCTCGCCCGAAAGATTAGAACACGCTTCCATATGTATCATGAGATTAATATAATACGGACTCTGACAATTTTATATAAATATGCATATGTGGCTTTCATAGGGCTTAAATATTAAATAAAGTTAAGCAACACCAAGCATGGTTACAACTTGGATGGGTTCACCAGGAAAAGCCACGCTGCCTGAGAACCGCCCCCAGTTTGTGAAGCCCGTCAGCCTACTGGAGGCAACTCACACCGACCGGGCATAGGACGGATGACCCTACCCCCGTGTACTTAAAATCAGGAATTGGGATGTGGTCTAGAAGACCACATCTCGCGGTCAAAGATCTACAAAGTCTGTACCAACTGAAAAAAAAAAAAAAAATGTGGCTTTCATAAATGCTATTGTTGGTATTATTTAATATTTAATTGTATAGATTACAGCGATATAAACATTAAAATTTGAGGTACTTATAAACAAAAATACCCACAATGAAATATAAATAAATATAGTCTATAATTTTTACTTTTGTTTCGCTTTGTCTGAAAATACTTATTTCTGCTAAGACGTGGTAAGTGAAAGTTGTGTGATGCGCACACCGCAACAGATTTTTTTGTAAACAGATTGTATGTTTAACAAAAAAAAAATCTTTATTATTCATAAATATATATTTGAAATATGTGAGCTTATCCTTGTTCTACTAGATGTGGCGAACAGAAGGTTAAACTCAGAAATCCAACAATATTATTTCATCATTTTCAATTCAAACAAAGCATCAAACTGAACAACGTTTATTACAGATTAGGCAGTGAGACCCATTTATCTATCTTCACATAAAGTAATGGATATGTAATAAAACTAAAAGTTAATACCTGATATTAAGTCTTCAGTAATTTTCACAAGATCATTGTAATCAGCATAAGCCATGTAGAATTCACAGGTAGTAAATTCCGGATTATGTGTGAGATCAATACCTTCATTTCTAAATTGTCGACCAATTTCATAAACCCTATCAATACCTCCAACTATTAGCATCTAAAATCCAAACACATTCAACTGACAATTAGATAAAAGGCTTAAAGTAGCAAGAATATAACAAGCCATATGGCATACATTTTTCAGTACAGCAGTTTCAAAATTTTGAAACATTCTAAAGTTCTTATTAAATGTTTTACACAACTCATATTTCATAATATTAGAGATAAATGTGTTATGTTTAATAAGATTTAATTTATTTGCTTTACAAAATCATTGTTATTTGGGAAAAAAATGGTTTTAATAGAAAAGTCACACATTTTGTGGCCTGTCATGTCATAAAAAGAAATCTTAACTTATTTGGAAGGAATGTAATGTGATTTTAAAAATAAAAAGTGTTTTTTTGCAGAAATTAAACATCTTTATCATTTTAATTTCGACAATAACCATTAGCATTAAAAATTACAATAGTTAATAAAGCTTCATAGTCAATATCCACTTCTTTGTTTGGTATGAGGGTATTGCAATATCATAGTAAATTGGAAGAATGTATAGTGCAGGAGATTTAACACCTTAAAATTTGTTTTCACTTAATTTTAGTGTAGTCTGGTACCTCCAAGAGAATCGCAAGTTAGCCAGCTCTAATAAACTGCATTTTTTTTTTTTCAAATTACCATCTACTGTATGGTTAATGAAAAATATTTATGGGTTCTTAGTGGTATAAGGAAATATTACAGCTGGGGTAGTCAACTGACACATCATACTTCGTTTTTTGGTATCAACCACATTTTGTAAGAAATTACTTCCATATAAAATATTAATGGTTTGTCTTCAATTATTATATAATATTGTGTACTCAATTTTCTTAATATGGCTATCAGTATTATAAAAGCAACAATGTGCTATTTTTTTTCCATAAATTGTTTTTATTAATGCGTTATCTTGATCATTTCAGTTATAAGTCATATCTGTATGATGAAAATGAACATCTACTCTCTGATGTATTGCATCCAAAGAGCTATCATAGCCCAGTTTTAACTCTGTCCTAGGCAGTTATCAATGAAAACTACAAGAAAAGAAATGAATTTTATTTTATTACTTTTTCTAATAATAATTCCTAAAACTATTGCTGCAATAGAATGAAAAGTCACAAATTATTCTTTATTAAACTCACGGATTCTGTAAATAATAAAACTTGGTTTGAAGATTCATAGGATAAATCTTCATCATGATTCAACTAGAAATATCACTAAAATAACATTACTAAAAAATTTTGAAATTGGAGTTAGTCATTCTGTCAACTGAAAGGCTCTGAGACTGAAGTTGTATGGTTTATAAAAGTAGATGGAGTGACTAGATTTTTATTGCCTACCGTCGATATTATAAATAGACTTTTTGTAATTACAATGGTCGTAATGATTTGTTATCTGTAACCTATAAGCTTTAGCTCCATTTAAAATGCATCTCAAACATTTTATAATACCCCAGCATTGCCAGAAAATAATTTCTATTCCATGTAGAGCGGTGAAAGTGTGTTGCCCGCACTAGATTTTTTTTTTAATTTTTAGAGTTCCCATAACATATAAACAAATAATGGATAAAAATTATCCATCTAGAATAGTTTGTTAAAAAGCAGTGGCACTAAAGAAACTAAACAAGTAACACATTTTCCAAAATAAACAATTAAAAATGTATATTTGTTTTCCTTATTTTTGAAACAGAAATAAAGTAACTAGTTTGGAACTACCTAGATATTACTAGCAATAAGTGATTAAAGAAATCTTAGGACACTAAAAATTAATAACACAGTTGTAGAAAACTACAGAAGGATTGTTAAAGGTGTTGTAATATGCAAGAATTAATATTTAACCTATAACAAAGTTGAAAATAAAAAAATTAAATTAAAAATAAATAAAAGCTACCTTATGGTATAATTCAGGTGCAATTCTCATGAATAAGTCCATATTTAACTCATTATGGTGTGTGATGAATGGCTTCGCAGTGGCCCCTCCAGCAATCATATTCATCATAGGGGTTTCAACTTCCAAAAATCCCATTGAATCAAAAAACATTCTTATATAAGAAATGATCTTTGCTCGTACAATAAATTTACTTCTTACTCTATCATTCAATATCAAATCGAGGTACCTCTGCCTAAATCGTGTTTCCTATAAAAATAAAAGATCATGTTTCAGTTAAGGATTACTTTGTCTATTATAGCCTTTTTATTAAATTCCATAACTTAATTCATTTAAAATATAATAATATAAACTGCTCACAAATTGAAGTAGAGCACTTGTTAAAATGTGAATAGTTTTCAAAAAACTTTTTACTTCCCTTAGCTATATATATATATATATATATATATTGTAATTTACAACTTCATAGAAAGTGAGTAAAAAGGATTTAATAAATTAATGTTGAACAATTAAAAGGCAATCTAATTTAGTTATACTAGTGTAGGGAAAAGAAATTGATGGCTGCTCTGTAGTTTCCTAAAAAGGAAAATCCCAAAGAGGAGAGGGACAAAGGTTTTTGTTTTGGCAAGCAGTTGTGTGACTGCAGTGAAGAGAGGTTAAGAGAAGATATCCTATCCTGGCACCAGTGGGTAAAACCCAGAAATAGTATTACCATCTTGGAAGTTGTGTTTGGCAGAACACTAGAAAGTATTTGAAGACAAATGAATTTAGTGCAACAAAGGAAGAAATCGTATCTATAGAAAAAAGGTTAGCTTGCCAATCTATATTTGACTTTATTTTAAAATCAAAGTGTTTAATATAGTTAATGTTAGTATGTCTGAGTGTTTTGATCTGATTGTCAGTAACCCACACCTGAGATAAATAAATATATTAATTCTCTTATAACTTTGTTTATTATTAAACAACCTCTTACTTATTTAGGAAGTATCCCAATGGTAACAAGTGAGCTTCCGAGGTTATTATTATTATTATTATTATTTGTCAAATATAAGAGGGATGTTACATTTTGGCACTTAACTATGCGTGGCCTTATTCTTTAAAAATTAGGTCATGAAAATCAGATTACAACTCAAATAAACAATTTGTTTTAATTGTATTGTTTTTTATTAATATTTTTTTAGCAATATGGAGAATAACCAGAGAGAGATAATGGAAGGTAGAGATCTTAATAATATATTTCTTGGGCAATCTAATGGGGATGTTGTTATAGTAGAAAATAAGGCAGAGTCAGTTTTACAAAGCATACTTGATGAAAATATACAAATATGTGAAAACTTAAACAGTAATTGTACAGGAAGTGGAAGTCTGTCGGGATTAAATGTAGTTCATGAGTTTAGTGAAAATAATGTGGAGGGTGAAAAAATAAATATAAGTAGTAGCAACAATTTGAATTGTACTGATACTAATAATATGTTTGAACAAATAATGGCTATGCTTCATCTATTCAAATGACTGAGATCAACAGTGTTGCTGACACAAACTTGCAAACCGATCTTCATAAATCAGAACAGTTGATTTCGAACTGACTGCTCGGTAACCAAAATAAGCCTATGACATTCCTGTGCCTGCAGACATGTCGGACTACCTAGATCTCAAACTGTCAAATTCGTACACTTAGAATGGACTGCGAAAACTAAGATTATCTTAATTCCAACTGGAGGCATAAAATAAAAAACCTTTTTTCCACCAGTTCTATATTTTTCATAATCAGATATCTCACCAAACTGTGGCTTATACTCATCCAAGTGTAAGCTGTTATAAGTAGTGCATCAGTCTGTTGCATTATAATAATTATTATTTAATGGCGCAACAACCCACAAGGCGTCAGGGCCTCCTGTAATGATTTCCACCAGTTCTGTCTTCTTTGTGCCGCTGCTCTCCAGTTTTTTGTTCCTAGGATGGAGCGGGCTTCCGATGTCACACAATCCTGCCAGCGCAGCCTTGTCGTCCGACTCTTCTTTTGGCTTCGATCTTCTCATTCAGGATCTTTCGAGTTGGCTCCTCTGGGCTCATCCTAGTCATATGACCAGCCCACTGGATGATCATGTCCCTATCTTTGTACATGGTCATTGTTTCTTGGTTTGTTCGCCTTCGGCAGGTGGGCCTCTCTGGATCATAGATTGGTCCCAAAATCCTCCTGAGCACCTATCTTCCAGAGGAAGCGACGCAAATCTTCCTTCTATGCCTTGGTCAGAGTCCACGTCTCAGCACATAAAGTAGGGTGGAAAGTGAAAGTTGTGTGTTGCGGGCACCGCACCAGATTTTTTTCTATTTTGTGACCAAATTATCCTACGATTTAAGTGGAAAGCAAGCGGGTATTCATGACATGAAGATGATGGAACTATTGAGTGATACCCTAATTAGGCCTATGGAGCTGAGAATTGGACTAGAAATGGTCCTAGAAAAATATAAAATAATGACTTTTAGACCCCTGTGGTGGGGCTCCAAACATAGTGCGGAAATAAAAAAATTAACTTTAGGGCCTGCCCGAGGGGTCTAAAACATACTTAGGAAATAAAAAAAAAGAAAACAATTCTTTTTGATGCCAAACATACCACAATTCTAAATAAATAACGATATTCAGGGCCTCGACACCTATTATTTTATGGTGATAAAAATTACAAAAGAATTATATTTACAGTCCACTGGAGGGGACCCTAACATTTGTGGAAATGAAAAAACAAAACGATTTTTTTGGAGGGTGTAACATACCACAGAACTATAAAAAATTATGACTGGGACACTCGAAAGAAGTCCCTTGCTTAGGGGCCCTCAATGGTCCCCAACTAACCGATCTGGCCTGGAGAAGGTTCAACAAAACATTTATTCACTGGACCATCGATTTTATGAATAGTTCAGCTCCAAAACACATTGTGGCACAGATGAAGAAAGAATTTCAAGAATTCAGTTCAGAGGACTGTTCCATGGAAAGTTTGAGAAAGATGGAAATCCCACAATATGTCATGAAGATTTTTGAGTTACTATTCTAAATGAATTTTATGGTATGATTAAGACTCTAAATCAAGAACTATTAACACAGTTGAAATAGATGGATACATATATTAGTTATAAAATAAAATAAAAAGTATTACATTACAATTTACCTTATCTTTAAGACCAAAATGAAGATGAGGAAGCATATGAAGGCATGGTGACAAAAGTGTTATAGATTTAGGTATTAAGGAAAGCTCCCCTTTTTTAGTTTTTCCAGGATAACCAAAACAGCCAATTATATCACCCCTTTTAATTTTTTCAGTATCAATAAAAAAATCCTCTTCTGTTTTATACAATTTGGCATTAGCCATTACTTGAAGTTTTAAACCTTCACCACGCAAATCATAAAAGATCAATTTTGAACCAGATTCTCGAATTGCATGAACTCTTCCTGCAAAAAAATTAACAAGAGAATTAATAAGATACTTTATAAACTAAGCTTTCCCTTTCACTTAAACTGTATTTTATCAGGTTAGAGATAAAATGGGTCAACTGAGAAAAAATAAATTTTGGATTTAGTTACAATTTGACAGACAATTTTGTCAAGCTCTCTTATTTAGCGGATAAGAGACTTGTAGTTAACCTCTAGTTCCAGTTCTGCTTTGACCAAATTCAATTAAACTGAATGCCAAGAATTTTTCTATTATTTTTATTCAAAAAGCAAAAATTATTACAATAGTCGAAGAAAAGGATGGTTGGGGTGATCAGTCAAAATAAAAAAATAGTGGTCAATCCAAGAACTGTGGTAAGACCTTCTTTTGGTGAGCTTCTTACCAAGTTTCTTGGATTGACCAGCCCTGAACTTGAGGCCAAAACGTCGACAAATGTAAAATAAATATAATTATTTATTTTTACTATTTTTTATTTTGACTGATCATTCCAACCATCCTTCTCTTCAATTATTCACTTGTCAACCATCAATCCACAATTATTACAATAGTCATACAATTACCATTTACAATCTATTCACTTTGTCTGGTAATTTGGAGATTTCTCTTTATAATATTTATTTTAACTGTGTACAATATTAATTCCATTGCTTTCCAAAGTTGTTGCACGAAAGGTTCAACTTTAAACTGAAAAGCTTTCAATATTATTATATCATTTGAAAAGGAATTCCATGTTCTTTTTAGCAATAAATGGTTGTATTACGGTTTCCAGGAAGAGATTTGAGCTATGTCTACTTTTATACAAACTTGTGAGTTTAATTTAATTGTATCAGTGATGGTGTATAAATAATTGATCATAGTTCTAATTTAAGAGGGGGGAGGGTGTGACCATTACCAGGACTCCAGAAGCATATTTACAAGAGATCTCTGGGCCACTGCCGTTTTAACCTTCGTGGAGGATTGTAGGGATGAAGGGAGCTGGATAGGGATTGAGCTAGAGGATTTGGATGATGGATAAGGTTCTTGTGAAATTTTGAGAATCTGGATGGGATGATATCAAGGACAAATGGGATGTTAAGGTCACAGTGTAAGTAAGGTCTTGTTTGTGACATAACATGGGGCATTGACTATTGTTCTAAATACTTGATATTCAGATTGAATATTTGATATTCAAATGTTTCACAGTTCCCCACAGTTCAAGTTCATAGGTCCAGATAGGTTTCAGTATGGTCTTGTAGATTAAAACTTTATTTTCAATCGATCAAAGATGAGTAGTCAATATAGCTGGCCATATCGTCAGTTAAGTTCTTGTCTTTTAAGTCTCGTAGGTGGGTTCCAAGTTAGTCTTTTGTCTAGAAGGAACCCAAGGTAACGGACTGTATCTGAGTAGAGAAATGGTATTGAATTGAAAAGGATTGACGGACAGGATCTGCGTCGCAGGGTGAAAGTGATATGTTTGCATTTCGTTTCATTGATTTTGATGCGCCAGTTGTTGCACCACTGCTCAATCAAGGAGAGGTGAGATTGTAGGTTTAGAGATATTTGAGGATCCGGGTGGGAAGAAAGAATGGCAGAATCATCAGCAAATGTAGCTAGGAAGATATCGGGATTTGAAGGGATATCGACAGTGAAAAGGATGTAGAGAATTGGACCCAAAACACTGTCTTGTGGAACACCTGCTTCAACTGGATAGTAAGTAGTGAATTCCGTGCTGCAACGGATTTGGAAGGAACGATTTGAGAGACAGGATTTGAGGACTAGGTATAAGGATTGGGGTAAATGGGTTTTGAGCTTGAAAAGCAAGCCATCGTGCCACACCAGGTTGAAAGCTTGCGCTACGTCCAGAAAGGTACTAGTGCAATATTGCTTGTTTTAAAGTGCAGAGGATATATGGTCCATTACACGAAGGCCTTGTTGGACAGTGAAATGTCTTGAGCGGAATCCAAACTGATGGGAAGGGACGTTGTGGGATTCGAGTATGGGTAGGATGCGTTTGAGAAGGATATTCTCAAAGATTTTTGGGAGGATCGGGAGTAAGCTTATCGGTCTGTAGGATGATGTGTTATTAACAGGTTTGTCTGGTATTGGGAACAGGACGATTATGGAGTGTTTCCACATCAAAGGAAAGTTGGTTGTACGAAGGATGCAATTGCATAGAAAGGTCAGGAATATAATTGCTTTTTGGGAAGTCATCCAAGGATTTGTGAAGTAAGTAGATCATATCCAGGGGATTTTCAGGGTTATAATTTGTTTATAAGGAATTTGACCTCAGAGGGGTTTTGGAGGTAGAGAGAGAGAGGAATTAGTGAAGAGAGGAATTCTTTAACTTCAGCAGTGTGGGTAGGATGGAGTTTGGGATGGGGAGTGAATGTGTAGGATAGATGTTTAGCAAACTCTTCAGCTCTATTCACATCTGACGAAGCCCAGGAACCATCATCAGGAGGGGGTGGGATGTGGACTGGAATTTAAGGATTTTTTTAGTTACATTCCAGAGGGAGTTATCACTAGATGATAATGAGGAATTGTAGGATTGGGTTCTAAAGGTATCCAGTTTCTTTTTTACCTGTTTGGAATAATAATTATACGATTTCCGGTCATCTGGATGCCTGGTTCTTTGCCAGAGGGACCTAGAGCATCGTTTGCTATGGATAAGATCTAATAGGTCTTGGGGTAGAGCATTTATACTGTGTTTTTTGGGAAGATCAGGTAAGGATGCAGTCCAAACTGCTTGCTGGATCAGGATAGTGAAGGAGTCCACTGCATCATCAAGGTCTTCAGGTGTCTTTAAGGAAACTCTGAGGTCTATATTATCATCCAGTATTCGATGGAAAAGGTTCCAGTTAACTGATCTCCTGATAAATGAAGGAGGGGATGATTTAGGAATGGGTGATGTGGAAACGGTTAGGATTAGAGGACTATGGTCTAAGGAAAGATCATCAAGCCTTGAAATGGAACAGTGTAGTGATCCTAGACCTTTGTGTATGAAAAAGTCTAGAAGGTCGGGATTGCGGTTGGGATCTGTTGGCCAGTATGTAGGATTATTAGGTGAAAGGATGTGGCTGCGATGGGAATTAAGTGCAGATAGCAGTGTTCGCCCTCGGGAATTGGTGGATCTGGCTCCCCATTGTTGGTGTTTTGCATTTAAATCTGCACCTGGGAGGAAGTGGTGTCCTAAGGAATTCAGGAAGAAAATTATTTGGGATTCGGAAATAGGTATTTTGAAGTTTGGATTATTAAAGGTATTTTATTATTAAATTAAATGGATTATATTAAAGGGAAGTTTGGATTATTACGGCAGTGGATTGTAGGAAATTATGGGTTGGTAAGGAAAATAAATGATGGGAGAGAGATCGATGAATAATTATGGCAGTGCCAGCATGTGCTGTTCCATCAGGACGATCGGTTCGATAAATATTGAAGCCAGGAACATTGATTTGTCGTTTGTTGGTTATTCGGGTTTTAGTTATTGGTGCTATGTCGATGTTTTTGATATGTAATAAGATTGTCAGTTCGTTGATGTGATTTCAAATACCATTCGCATTCCATAGGAGAATGGAGAGGGATTTGGTTAAGGACATTTATGGATTTCTCGGCGGTGGAATGATGTTGGATATAACATTGGTAAGTAATAAATAACAGGGGTGATGAGAGATCTAAATTCAGAGAGAAAAGATGTTAATAGGCTTGTGAGGTCAGTGGAATTGGAAGGAGGAGGAATGAATGTCTGGGTATTGAACCTAGGTTCAGGGATGGAGGGATATGGGTCATGGGTCTTGAGGTTGATATGTGAATTCTCGAGGTTGAGGTTCTTAGGGCAGGGCCTGAGATTGAGAGTTTATAGTGCCTCCTTTGGACATCTGAGCATAGGAAACTCTTCCGTTCACTGTTCTAGAGTGTTGTCTTGGTGGCCTGGATGTCCCTCCTTCTCTAGGAGTTGTATACATTCTTGTTTTTAATCCTTTATATGTTTGACAACCCTTATAGTTGGCTGGGTGCCCTTGGTGGCATAAAGCTCATACTGCAGGTGTTTTTCTAGACTTCTTGCAGTCCTTTGATTTGTGCTGCTCACCACACCTCACACATCTAGGAATGTGATGGCAATACTGTTTTGTATGGCCATAAGCCTGGCAGTTATGGCACTGAACAATGTTGCGCTTGGTGTAAGGCTTTCCTACAACAACACTAATGTAATAAAGACGTGTGACCTTGTAGATGTCTTCGACCTGGGGCGTTCGGTCAAGGTCAACGAGGAATAGTGGAAGCGGTATTTTATTTTTTATGCCAGGCTGTTCTCTATCTTCCTTGAATATGTTCACTATTTGGTGAACATGGAATCCCATACCAATGAGCTCTTCTTTTATAGCATCCGTTGGTATTGATGGATGCAGTCTTTTGATAACATCCCTGAGCGCCTCCTCTTGACGCAGTTGATATGTGTGATAATCACCCTTGGTGTCAGATAAATATCGTATTATTTTTCTATAGGTTTCTGGATTGTCGGGCATTAATTTAGTGTCATTAGTGTGGTTGAACGGGTTATGAGTGAAAAACGGCGATTCTTCACCAGCCTGAGTTGACTAATGATTGTTATGTTATGAGGTGGCTGATTGGGGTTCCACTTCTTCAACAGAGCTCCCTGTTGTGGCTGGTGGGGTGTTTCTTTTCGAACGCCTTGTCCTTTTTTTAATAGGAGAACTTGTAGTATTGAGGCTCCTAGACCTAATGTTCGTGCCCTTGCTCGACATTAGCATGTGATAATATTGCATTTCGTATTAAAATTGAAAGAAAAAATTGTTAAATGAGAAGCGAGAAAAAAAATTGGTTTTTTAACACGAAAATATATACCTGTGCTTAGAGAGGACTGATTAGCAGAGACCTTCCTCCGACGAAGAGCTGCAGCCCACTGATGGGATAAACAATCTATATGGCCGGCCGTTATCAATAACTAACCTGAGGTCTATTTACACTGTTCACTAATGAGCTGTAAATAAGTGATTAAAAAACTCACCTTATTCTTTTGTTCAGTATCAAACTTAATTGTTAATGTAACTGATAACACTATTGTTTCACATTGAACTTGAACACTACCACTATTCACAGAGAATTTATAAGAGACAACCTGATGTATGTTTAACTAGGGCTAACGTATGTGCAGAACTGAGATAATTAACTAGAGGAGATATATGAGATTGTAACAGAGAAACCATGAGTTGTAATGAAGGAACCAAAGGGATACGAGCGCAGCCTAGCTCACATGAAGATTAGAACAGGCCTCCATACATAACAAGAGCATAATAAAATACGAACTCCGACAATATTATGTACATATACATATGCTGTTTTCCTAAATAACAAATTCCAGCTAATTAAATATTAAAATTTGTATATATATATATGGGTACTTAAACAAATAAAAATATCTACAATGAAATATAAATCAATATAGCGTTTATAATTTTTACTTTCATTTCCCCTTAATCTGAAAATAATTATTTCTGAAAAGAAGAGGGTGGTAAATGAAAGTTGTGTGATGCGTGCACCACACCAGATGATTTTTTAAAATTTATTATTTTTCTTTTATTAATAACTTTTTTTTATTTTCTAGCAATTAATTTTTGGAAAATACTCTGAATTTTCCCTGCATGCAGACACTCTGTAAAAAGCTTTTTACAATTTCTGGAATGAATCTAACAACCACCACCTTGACCGTCTTCTTGATTTATAACTATTATTTATATCACAAGACAATGGATATACTTGGTCAAATATTGCCAAATTTCATAAGTTATTAATTACAAGCTACATTATAAAATTCTATCTTTGAAAATGACAATATTATATTTTCGAAATAAGTTTTTCAAGATTTTGCTATAAAAGATTTAAATAAATGCTTAATCACTATCAATGGGTTTTATTGATTGGTTAACCATCAGATACATCTCATACTTGATGATTGACCAATCATTAAAACCCATTGATAGTGATTCAGCGGGAAGCCTAATCTTTGACTGCAAAAAACTCAAAAAATTATTAGGGACATGCACTGTTGTCATTTTCAGATATTCAATTGAAAACTTAATTAAACTCCCGAAAAGACTATGAGAAAAAACAGTAGGTAGTCCTTTTACAGTTACTTACCTGCAATACTTAATTCTTTGGTTTCAACAGTCTCACCATCTTTTAAATAACTATAGGTAGTAATGAAGTCATCTAATGATGTAGAAACATGGAATTTATGTGGGTATGGGTTTTCATTACTCTCTTTTAATTTCTGGACTGCCAAACTGCGAAGTTTGAAATACTCCTGATAAATAAGGAAAACAGTAAGTATTTAATGATGACTAACCAAGAAAATTATAAATGCAACATTGCATACATTTGGGCTTATATTACTTTCATCTACTTTAATTAATTTCTCTTTGACTTTTTCATTAGTTTTACTTTTCTCTTTTGCTGCCTTTTCTTTTTCTTTTTGTTCAGCCTTCTGTCTTCTTTTCAGTTCACTGAAATTAAAAATGACTTAGTTGACTTAATATAAAAATAAATAAAAAAATAATTATCAATATAAAGTAAGTTCATCACATAAAACTAACCAAGTAAAAATATTTTTTCTGGAAATATGATGACGAAATAACGTATTTCCCCATTTAACAGTTAAAGGTTGTATAAAGTAGCACAAAGAAACAGAAACCATTGTGACAACCTAGGAAATGTTGCTTATAATGTAATAACTAATAAAACAAGTTGTAAATATCAATTTTCATAATTTTATTAAAACCATTGCAATGCTTCAAACCTCTACTTAAGAACTTTAAGGTTCCTAAAAAAAAAAAATCAATAAATAACATAATAGGTAAATAAAAAACCAGCAACTTTTGAACTTGACTTATATATGTGTATAGTTGTACAATAAACAATTACATAGATACATTTTTAGGGTTAAACATTTTTTTTAGGATTAAAAAAAAATGGTGATAAAAGACTAAGATCCAAAGTTTTAAATTAAAAATTGAACAAAATATTTCTACATTTGCTCATAAGTACCAAGAATACAATTTAGAAAAGCAAAACAGGAGTGAGCTAATGTTAAAATTTTATTGTAATCAACGGCTTTTTCTTATATTGAAGAACACCTGAACACTAGACCAGTAAAACAACAATATGGATAATGACACGGTCTACTAGGTATTTTAAAAACAACACTACCCATAAAAAAACCGACATGTTTTTGTAACAGATGGAACTCGTTTGAAATGTCAAGGCATGAAGTTAAAAACTATAAAGTACGACGACAGAATAATAATCAAATCTATTTACATCATAAATTGAAATAACCACTTTGCGAGGAGAATAGGACGTCACAACAGTGCTGTTGGTGGATTGGAACTGGATAAAATGAGTTTTAAATTTCATTAAAACCAGTTAAAGTTCAAAGGAGATGTTGGTTCTAAAATCAGACATTTTCAAGACAATGCATGCTAAAGCTAGGCCCATTATAGATAAGACTGCAGATGCCACAATTGTCATGTCATACATATCACATGTTGTTGAAAGTTTATTATTCTTTCCCATGAAAGTAAACTAATTAAATACAAAGTTAACTGATTCTATTTTCATGGAGGTATTGGATGATTAACTTTAAGCTATCTTAAAGATAATTATAAGATATAGAAAGAGAAATATTATTGAAGAAAGTTAGTCAACTGTACTACATATCACAGGAGATAAATAATCAGGATGCACTGATTTTTGAGATTTTTTGGTTCTTACATATTAAAGTCAACGCAGCAAAAATTCTGCTAATGCACCAACAAAGAGTTGTTCGCTTAGGGCAACTTTGTTGTTTGCAAACAACAACAAACTAGAACAACGAGAACTTGTTCATACTCGCACAAAATTATCTTTGGTTTCCTAGTTGCCTTGTTGTTTACTGATTTTTGACCCCATTTTTTAGTGCTACGAAATATTTGAATGTGGGATAGTGCTAAATGGAGGAATAACAGACATAGGGAGACGGCGAGATATCATAAAATCCTATTTATCAGAGTTCATATGGCTACAGCATCAGGTGAAAGAAAATAGAGACTGTTTTGAATCTATATTAAATTAAAAACGTCCATTTTCTGCCAAAATCTGATTGACTACTTTACATAAATAAAATATTATGATTTTACATAAAGTTTTTATTCTTTAATATGTTGTAAAAACTTTGGGTGTAGATTGGTGCATTAGCAGAATTTTTGCTGCGGTGGCGTTAATACGTAAGTACTGATTTTTTATATTTGCTGACCAAATATATGAGTCATCATCAGGGCTTAAACAATTTTGTAAATAACATTTGAGGTACTAAACAGAAAATAGTACTGGCAAATAGTGATGGATGATACATGAGATAGCAAGTGGAATACTTAATAATAGGTTATACATAATATAAAATAAATTATATAATCAACTAATAAAATGTGATATTTGATATTACTAACCATGTTTGCAGTACTGAAGGTGTTAAGTACCCGCACCTAGGTAGTAGGGAAGTAGGAGAAAAGTTCCTCGATGTGCTTCTAAGATAACAAAGTTCTAAGGACAAACCACTTTGTATATATATATATATATATATATTTTTTTTTTCGGTTGGCACTGCAGACCATGAAGATCTTTGGCCGCGTGATGTGGTCTCCTTACAGATGTATGTTGCTTGCAGGAGCTCAGATAGCCTGGAGGGGCCCACCCAACCTCACATTGCTATGAAGCATGGTCTTCATGGTACAGCGGCAGGCCACCCATAGCTCCATAGCCGATGCCTTTGGACCAATCTGGCAGTATCGTTCGAATAGACTCACTTGGGTTCATGCACAGTGACAAATCGGTTTAGATCCATGGATTATGGCTGCTTAGAGACAGCAGGCACACGAGAACCTATATTTCTTTTCCCGAAACAGACCCAGTTGGGAATCGAACCCACAACGTTCAAAACAGAGTGCTCTGGGACCTATACCCCAACATGCTCACCCATCCCTTCCTCAAGCAATAAAGTTACTGGAACCCTAGTTTGTTATCTTAAAAGCACATCTGGGAAAATTAATAACTTAAAAGGTTTACGAAGCAAGATAAAAAAAAATTATACTGGATACAGAGTGACTAATTTTGAATGAATATCGAAGTATCATTACATTTTTTTGTTATCACTAATACATGATCCAGATGTGTTAGTGAGAAGAAGGATCATATTATATTGAAATTCATATAACCTGATAACACTTTTATTCATGTATGTATAAGCTTCTCAATTTGACATTTTCGATTACAACCAGTACTTTATAGTATAATTGTTTTTATGGCAGTTTAAATTTAATTAGTGTAGAAACAATGCTTTCCAAGCCGATAATGGTATATGAATGTACTGTCTTCTAGCCTGCTATTTACTACTATGAACAGTACATATAATTTTGTGAATGGTGACCTCCTCCAGCGAGATGTGGCCCAACAAATAAGCTAAAAGAGGATTTGGTAGGATTTCAGGAAAATCGCTTGAAGAGGATTGTGATGGACTCCAACAAATGGAAGAAGAAAGAAACAGGCGAATACAAATAAGGAATAGAGCAGATAGTGGGTGGCAGACCCAAAAGGGGGTACAATCTCGGTCACGTAAAATGACATTTACCAGACTACAGGGTTTCACAATGACAAAACAGTTTTTGAGCCAAGCTTTAATCATAGTCTTGGACAGGATCTTGATACCCAATGATACTTGCAGTGTTCTGGAGACTGTTGAGAATGTGATCACGGACTTGCACTGCATTCAAGGCATTTATGATAATCTCTGAAATATTCGTTTATACTCAAAAGTTTCTTCAGTTGGTGAATAATAAAAACTTTTCACAGTTCAAAAAATTCATTTATGGTTGTAAGAAAGTAGTATGTCCTACCCATTTCAATCTTGGAGCTCAAAGAAAAAAAAGACACTGATGTCACAAGGAAGACCAGGAGAATATTAAGGTTGTGATAAGGTGAAGACCTCAAAATATTTAGAAGACATTATGATATCAGTGAAATACTGTTATCAAATCCAATATTTTTGCCAAAGTAATTCGTTTATAAAGCTTAAAATAAATTTTAAAAGGGATGGCAGTCATGAAAAGACTCAAAATAGTGTAAACTATTTTAAGTGTTTTATGACTGCCACCCAGGACCATATCCTTCCTCAATTATTTATAACAGTCAACCATTGAGTATTCGATTAAAATATATTTTTAAAAATTATATTAAGAAAATTTACAACTCAACTTTAAATGTTATTCTAAATTAAATACAATGTGGTATGTAATGATTTAAATATAAATTCATACATTTTACTTTAACCACTTTTACATCTGATTTGATTGTTTTCATCAATGTTTTAAATTTGTTTACCATCTGTCAAATATCCAACACAACTTAAAAGGAAATAATTAGGGATAAAAAAGAATAAAATGATTAAGTAAACAATATACATACATGTATATATATAAATATATATATATATATATATATAGAGAGAGAGAGAGAGAGAGAGAATTATCGCAAATAATAAGTAAATATTTGAGGAATGATATGGTATGAACGATATTGTATTAAAATCCAAACCTTACTTTTTAGATAACTTTCCCTCAACATCAGCCATGCTTTCAATATTTAACCACAGTTGAAACCTGCAGAGTAGGTTATGAAGTGAATATAAGTAACCTATAAAGTTGGAGCCAATTTTGACAAGCTCCTAAAATCAGCGTTGAGCTCATTGAAAGCATTGAGAACCCATCAGACTGTTTCTAAACTCATGGCTGAATCCATAAATGGATTTCAACGTATTCTTTTATTTGACTGATTCACCGATAGCTCTGACGTTGGGTCGGCGTTTGTGACCTGTAACCGCTGGACGTTATTATAATCTCTGTTATGTTGTATTTATGTTTTGAAATTCAATGTAGAACTAGTGGATCCAGGATTTAATTTTGGGGGAGGGGCTTCAGCCCGAAAGCTTTTTTTCATAAAAATAACGATAATTACTTTGGAAAAAAAGAAAGTAACGAACTAACTGTATGAAATCGTATTTAAGTGATTCCTAAAGCCCTTTTAATATTAATCGCACGAACAATAATACTTTAAGAGATACTTTTTGTACATTTTTTTCGATAAAACATGGTTATATTTTCCCATTTTGGGGGGGCTTCAGCCCGAAAGCCCTCCCCATCCGTAGATCCGCCCGTGCAATGTAGTACAATTGTATAGAAACTCAACAATATAGGAGGTAGATATTTCCTGATTTTATAATTTGTGTTTTTTAACCTTTTTGAATTATTGAAGGAAGTTAGTCGACTGTTCTACATACTATGCATAACAGTCAGGAAGTAGCCATTGTGAATTTTTTAAATATATTTTTTAACCTTTTAAGAGTGTTAACTTGCTCCAGAATCCAGCATGTCTTTTCTAAAACTCAGCATAAACAGCTGTCCCTCTGTGCTGGATTCAATTGATTAATGGATGCCTTCGATGAAATTAGCGCTTAGGTTAGGAACTTTCTATAATATAATTATAAAGTTGTTATAAAATATTAATGTTTAGACAAGAATACAGAATTATGAAACTCTTAAAACAAGCAATTATTTTCAAAATAATGATTTTTACAACAAATTGATTATACACCGTTCTCAGCGATTTCACAGGCTACAACACAAATATGATATCTAAGCAACATGTCAACACATTACTTCCAGGTGAACTGTCATTTATTCAGTGGAGCTTAAATACCAATAATTAACATGACTCCATCAGATCTACAGAGTTTATCTAAATTGCTGAATTGTGGTGGTGATGAATCATCGTCAAGTGATGACGAACTGCCGAAAACAGGATATAATACAGCCGGTATTAATTATAAAATTAATTTATCTTTGCTTAAGATAACCTATGGTAGTTTCATTTTAAAACATTTGCAGGTCCAGGAGACATATTCCAGAAGGTAAAAATAACAGGAAATGAGGTAGGTCATAATATAAATACGATTTCCGACGATCCTAAAAGTATTTGGCATTTATCAGAAGTGCAAGAAGTTCCAATTTCCGATGATGTTTTATGGGACCCAAGAGAAAAACCTAAATATGACATTATGTACAAACAAGCATTGAAGTCTGAAGATATATATTTACAAGTACGTAAGTTATTAAAAATTACCGTTAAAAAATCTCCATATAGCTGGACAGAAAGATGAAGCGCTTCCTCTTTCTGTCCTCCCATTAGGAGATTTCTTAATGGTCATTGTTATATAAACTGCTAAACCATGACAAAAGAAAAGATCCATAGTAACATCTTGGTCATTGGACACCTAGATTCAGGTAAATCTATCGCTACTGGCCATATCATTTACAAATGTGGTGGTTTCGATAAACGTAGTTTAATAATTTACTCTTTCTCGAACTTTTCGATAGAAGTTCGAGAAAGAGTAAATTATTAAACTTTTTTTTTTTTTTACGAAATTATATGTTTCTTTTTTAATTCAATTTGTGTTTAGCATTTCTAAGTTAATTGTAATCTTTTCCATTTCAACTGTAACTCAGGATCAGTGTTGCCAGGTGTTCTGTGGCAAATCTTCGTACATCCTCGTACGCTTGCTCATTGAAAATTCCTGCTATTATAGGCCCAATGTTTTTTAAAGCCTTTTTACATTTTTTTTTTTTAAAGTTAATGGGTCAAAAAGTAAAATGGGTTTAATTTAAGGCACGAAATTAAATATATAAAAAAGAGCATATATTTTTAGAAACTATTAGAAAACTATAAAAATCAAAATAGCAAAATAAACTTTTTAAAGGAAATAATATTCCTATCATTATTAAAAATAAGGGGAAAACAAATTATTATGACTTAATCGCATTATGATAAACACATTATTATGAAAATCAAAGTTCGAAACTAGGTAACATATAATTGAAATTAATAAATATTAATTTTTATTACATTGAACTTAGCGGAGCTGCGATCCTGTCACAATGACTGGACCGGAGCAGCTGATCACAGTGACAGGCGCACCGAAATCACAGTGACCGTTGCTGTAGGCACTTTGAAATCACTGTACTCCAACAGTGGTGGTCACAAGGTCACTGTGAATTCACTGCGCCCCAACAGTGACAGTCACTGTTAGTGATGGGGTGTAACAGAGATTTTCTGTCACAACTCCGACAGTGACAGCTCCGGGAAAATCACTGTGACAAATCACAGTGATTTTTTTTCCGGTGTCAAATATACAATGGCTCCTTGGCGAAAGCGTCACTGTGAAATTATGGTTTACATGTTTAAACTTTATATATATATATATATATATATATATATATGCATATATTTTTTTTTTTTTTTGTACTTCTCTACCTCGCCTTTTAGGCTCTTCGGGATTTTCCCGGGTTGGGGAGTGAGGGCGGGAAAATCCTCCTACTTTTTAAATCTTCTCAAATCTGTAATCCGGTGGCCAGGAAACTCGCGGTGCTGTGCACACGCCTTAGCCCATTCGGCCACCCCGCCCCCGTTTAAACTTATATTAAAATAATTTTTTTTTCCTCTGATAAATTTTATATTTGATGGGGGAAAATATCTTTGGGATCCTTTGGTTTCTGTGTACAGCCCTGCAGAGAATATTTGAATATATTTAATTTTTAATTAATTTTTTTATTTATATTTCAACAGTTAAATGAAAAACTTCCTGTTAATTATTTCAGACATAACTCATTCAGAAATATATGACAATGAATGCTCAATTCATCTGAAGTTCAAAAAGTATTTTTAATAAAATTTGACGAATAACTATTATTTTAGAAATAATTATTTCATGATTATTTCTTTAATTCATTTATTAAATTAATGAAGTCAACAATGCCCAGATTGCTAGAACGAAAAAGAAGTGATAGAGCGGAGTGGTCAGAGCTGTGATTTCACAGCGCCTACAGTGACCGTCACTGTTGGAGCACAGTGATCGTCACTGTTGGCGTACAGTGATTTCACAGCGCCTACAGTGACTGTCACTGTGATCAAATATTAAATTTATCACTGAAATCCTACCTTCTCATTAATAATGAATGTAACAAAAATATTGTTTAAAGATATTACGTAATTATTATATAATATACATGAGGTTATATTTAACCCTCCTTCTACCCCCTATTCTCAGCACATTTTACATTTAGTTAGTAAATTTCATTTAATTTTCTTGAAAACATGAAATATGATGTCTTCAAGGAAATTAAATGAAATTTACTAACTAAATGTAAACTTTAAAAAATATTTTTACGTTTGTAGAAAGTATTTAAAATCCATTTTGAATATTTAATAGTTGACCGTTGCATTATAAAGGAAGGAGATGGTCCGGGGTTGCGTTCATAAATAGGCTAAATAGTGGTAAAACTATTTTGTTGAAAGCCGACGTTTCGACCTGACTTTGCAGGTCTTCATCAGGGCTAGAATGGACAAGATACAAAAAGATAGAGAATTGCGGCAGTTACATAATATTTTGACATAATTTATAAACTATGTGAATAAGCTTTTTAAAATTATAAACAGTAAGTACAATAAAATATGAACAAAGTAAGCTGAGTAACAAGATCCTAAACTGAAGTAAATAGATGCTAACAATTGTTGTAGTCTAATATATAATAAATGAAAATGTGAATATACTTCTACAAAATCTACAGGAGAGATTGAAAAAAAAATAAATAAAAAAAAGGAAAAAGGATATAATATGAAATAATAGACATAAAGGAATGTGGAGAAAGATAAGAAAAAGAAAACCAAAATTAGATAAATAAGTAAGTAAAATTGGAAGAATAAAATTAGAGACTTACAGGTGTGTGTTGAATAATGGAGAGAAGAATAGTTGGGATGATCAGTCAAATAAGAAGGCAAAAATAAATTATACTATTTATTTTGACATTAGCCGACGTTTCTACCCGAAGTACGGATTCGTAGATTTATGTAAATCCGTAGATTTACATCTCCGTAATCAGCCCTGATGATGGCCTGAACTTCAGGTCAAAACGTCGGATAATGTCAAAATAAATTAGTGAATAATTTGATGATTTTTTTCCTTTGCGATATTCTAACAGAATCCACTTACAATTACTGTGACAACTTTTGACCTGTCTATGACAGACAATGCAAATCTATTTATTCCGTTTTACTAAACTCTGCAATGGAAAATAACAGTTTAATAACTACAAGTCGTACAATCCATAATCAACGGATCGAACCATAATCCATAATCAACGAATCGTAAAATCCATAATCAACTGGTGATATAATAAATAGGACTTTTGTTATTTTAATAGTATTTATGATTTGTTAGCCGCAATATTATAGCTTTAGCTCAGTTAAAAATGGAATTCAAAAATTTTATAATAGCCCAACATGGCCAGAAAATAATTTCTATTCAAAGATGAGTTCAAAGTGTAAGTGAAACTTGTGTGTTGTGCGCACCAGATTTTTTTTTATTGAATCTCCTTCAATATTATTAAAACAGTGTCAATAATTGTACATGTAAGGGCTATATTGGGCAATATTAAACCAAATATACAGATCCTGAGAAGCTCTGGGCGATACCAAATTTTCGATGTTCCTGACAATATCCATTTGACTCGGGAGCAGTGGGCTAATAACCCGCTCTCCTTAAATATAAACTATTATGAGATCACAAAGAAATAAACCCGAGTGATCAATGGTGATAGACATGGCAAACGTCAAATGGACTTTAGACTAGGATATTGGAATATTCCATCGTTATACAGATCAGGAGAACTTCAGGTCCTCCTGACAGAATTGGACAGCTATAGAGTGGACATAGCCGCTATCCAGGAGGTCCATTGGGTGGACAGCGGTCTTATTGAGAAGGAGAACCAAACCATCTATTATAGCTGCCACGGAAAGAATCATACATTCGGAACTGGATTCATAGTGAGAGGGCGAATGAGACACCATGTTATTGGATTCTCTCCCATTAATCAAAGACTTAGTACCCTTCGTATCAAAGAAGTGTTTTATAATTACAGCCTTATTAGGTGTCATGCCGAATTATACCGAAGTATCGAGCGAAGAGGAGAAGGAGAACTCCCACCACACATTAGATAGAGCTCCCGACGAACGCCCTAAAAATCCTGTTGGGGGATTTTAATGCTAAATTCGGGAAGGAAGAAATATACATACTAACTATTGGCCTTCACAGTATCGAGTACAAGAAGAGTACAACGACAATGCGAAGAGTTGTAAATTTTGCTGCATCTCGAAACATGATTCGCCGATTGTAAAATTGGAAAATACCAAGCTGGTTTAAGGAAGGGTAGATCTCCGGACGATTCTAGAAAGAAGTCCTGAGTATAAAATTCCCATCCATCATCTGTTTATTGACTTCTAGAGCACCTACAATACCATAAGGAGATACAAGTTGTATGAAGCAATGGAAGAACTAAACATCCCCTCTAAACTATTTCCGAATATTCATTTTCAACCTGGGTAAGTATTTTATTTTTTTCTCCTTTATTCAATTATCAAATTCTTCCAATAGTTATATTTATCATTTTTCCATAACTCCTACCAATGATAAATAGTTATTATTTATCATAAAGCAAATTAAAGGTACTTTAGAGGAAGATATGTTGGGATTTCACTAAGGGAAAATTCATCAAATTATTCACTACTTTAATGTTCTATAAAGTTACATGAAAATTTTTCGGAATAAACGTTGATACCTAATTATTTAAAGGTAATAACAGATCTATAATCAATAAAATACTGTAAATGTATTTAAGGTTATAAATATATGCTTTATACACCCATGAAATGATTTTATATTTTACTTAAAAGTACAATGAAAGAGTTTTTTTAACAATGCCATTGCCTCGTTTAGTGAATTTTAAATACTTTCTACAAACGTAAAAATATTTTTTAAAGTTTACATTTAGTTAGTAAATTTCATTTAATTTCCTTGAAAACATCATATTCCATGTTTTCAAGGAAATTAAATGAAATTTACTAACTAAATGTAAACTGGGTTGGGAATAGGGGGTAGAAGGAGGTTTAAATATAACCTCGTGTATATTATATAATAATTACGTAATATCTTTAAACAATATTTTTGTTACATTCATTATTATTTTTTTTCCTGTTCTTCCCTACCTCACCTTTTAGGGATTTTCCCGGGCCGGGGGGTGAAGGCGGGGAATATAAATTCCCTCCGGCACCGGGACGCGAACTCCTACTTTTTAAATCTTCTCAAATTTGTAATCCGGTGGCCAGAAAACTCGCGGTGCAGTGCACACGCTTTAGCCCATTCGGCCACCCCGCTCCCTTTACATTCATTATTAATGAGAAGGTAGGATTTCAGTGATAAATTTAATATTTGATGAGAAAAAAATATCCCTGGGATCCCTTGGCTCCTGCATATAGCCTTGCAGAGAATATTTGAGTTTATTTAATACGAAATTCATTTCATTATATTCATTTATATTTATACAGTTAAATGATTTTTAGAATTTTATTTGATTATAATTGGCTGGTTATTGGTGATGGGTTGATTAGAGTGTAGTGGGAATAATAGGAAGGTAGATTAACGATAGAAATAATTTTATATTATTGTATATTTTCACTTTTCATGGATTTTGAAAACTTCACAAAAACTTTGTTATTGGCTATTTGTTTAGGTACCACACAACTAAAACGACCACCACCGATCCATTAAAATTTATTATTTATTAAAAGTGTTTAAATTATATTTATGATGAAGCGAGGAGATTGTGGAGTCGATTAATTACTCAAAAAGAGTTGAAGTCTCTCCACTTCTTTAAACTCTGCTGAGTTTATAGCTGGCAAAATAACCAAAATAACATTGGACATTCAGGCACCTACATCCGTGTAAAATTAGAACTTGATTTGAATATTGTGGCGGGCGAGGTGAAATATTTGGAAGTTTTTTCTCTGATATCCGGCTATCCGTTTGATTAATCCTAAAAATGTATACGACAACATTTGTTAAGCTCGGGAAGTTGAATCGAATGACACCTTGAACGGGAAGATGAGTCTGTTTTACACGTTTTATTTTACAACACGTTACAGATGTTCGGTATTCCGGATTTTCTCGTTTAGTTGTGATAATTTTTTTCATCAGTTGAGTAGTACAACTTTTAAATGTGGCTCACGATAGAGTAGGCTGGGATGAGAATCGAAGTAAGTAATTGCCTAATCGGGATCTCTAGAGAAGTTACTCAAGAATTCATAACTTTGGTTCTACTCAATATTTTGTTTTCATTTGAAGCCTATATTTTAATTCAAGCAAACCTAAATATAATATCAAAATTTCAAAAGTCTACCATTATCCATTGCCAAGCTTACCCCTGACAAAATTTCGTTGGACAATGCGGACATACAGACATACAAAATTTTTTAAAAGTGGATTTGGTGTTTGTAATGTATAAAACGGAAAGATATCATGAAACGGGTTGATTCTGGTTCTCTCCTACGGCCTATGTTGACGATTTGGCCGCCGTGGTGGCCTCAAACAGCATAGCCGGTCTGAACGATGCGCCAGTTTGGTAGGGAGATGGTGCGAGAGGAAGAATTTAAAGATGGCTGCAACAAAGACCTAGGTAATTCTCTTGAGGGGTACGACTGACATGGCACATCATATTATTTTGAGCATAGATAAAGAAAGCATACGTCCAAGTGAGGTTGTCACCTACCTTGGCATTAAAATGGGTCGAAAGTTCAACGTGACTTCTCACCTGGACTATCTGAGAATTAGAGTCACAGTGGCCCTAAATGGACTCAGCCGCGTAGGAAGCACCTTCTGAAGTCTCAGATACCCAGCTACAATGACTATATACAAAGGAGTAGTTTTGGGTATTCTGAGATATGCGTCCCCAACCTGGAACCTAAACCTCTCGCACCGACAGAAGAGTAGGGTAGCATCGATTCAGAGATTGGCGTTACTTCGGGTTACTAGAGCCTATAGAACGATATCTCATGAGGCAGTGCAAGTACTGGCAGGGGGGACACCTCTCGATCTCCTCCTCCGAGAAGACTATTACCTCTTTGAAATGAAAAGAGAAGGTTCGGCAGATCTATCGGAACATCCAAAGATGAGATTTGAAGAAGACCCAAGAAGATGGAAAAGAATTATCAAGGAGGACACAATTTATCAATGGAACTGGCGGTGGATGACAACTCCGAAGGGAACTACTCTAAGAAAGTACTTCCCTACGGTCAAGTCACGATTAGATGCAAGATGGGTCCTCCCGGATTACTGGGCGTTTCAACTCCTCACGGGACATGGGGGCTTCCGAGCGAAGCTCGTCAAACACGGGAAGAACATTGATCCGCTATGCCCCTACTGCAACGTTCAGGAGACCACGGAACATGTGGTAGTCGAATCTACTGCCTATGAGGCACTAAGAGCCAAGCTCCTGAGAGAGACGGGGATATATACACTGACAGAGAGCATGTTCCCCCAGCTAATGAGCAGAGAGAATTACCTACATTACAGGGAGTTCGTATACGGGTGGAAAGATGCGGTAGGCCCTACACATTTTAATCTGGGAAGAAGAGATGGAAGCTAAGACCAGCTTCATGTGGAAGAATGGAGAAAAAAAAAAGAAAAGTGAAGTTTGTGGGCTTGTGTACACAAAGAAGTCTATACCTCATAAGTAATAATGTTAACAAGTTTTAATAGACCTATACTGCCAGCAGTGGAATACGCATACTGCTGCTACAACCCGTATTGCCTATAAGGCAAAGCAGGGAGAACAAAATAAAAGATTCTATTCAATGTACAGACGAAATCTTTATTTTATTTATATAGATGTTCTTTAACCTATAAACATATGTTTATTATCAACATTGACCGAGATCTTTAGACAAATTACTCAAGAATTCATTACTTTGGTTCTACTCAATAATATTTTATTTTCATTAAAAACCTATGTTTTAAGTCAAGCGAACCTTAATACAATGTCAAAATTTCAAAAGTATAATAAGCCATACAGTAATAAGCCATTGCTGACCTTATCCCTGACAAAATCTCGTTGCAATGCTGACATGCTGACATACAGACATACAACATTTTTTAAAAAGTGAATTTGGCGTCTTTAATGTGTGAAACGGAAAGATATAAACGGGTTGATTCTATTCAATGTACAGACAAAACCTTTATTTTATTTATATAGATAATTTTTTGGCCACTCAGTTACCTTCTACAACTTTCTATATTAGATCTTGTTTTTTCTATAATTCTCCGCTTTCCAACGATAGATTATAAGTATACCTTCTGAATAGTATTTCCGGAGATTTATTTTCGACCTGGATAACCATTTTTATTTTTTTCTCCTTTATTCAATTATCAATTTTTTTTCAAAAGTTATGTTTAGCATTTTTCGTAACTTTTAATAATGAGAGATAGTTAATTTTTCCAAATGAACCATATTTAAGGTACTTTATTGGAAGACGCATATGAACATTGGGCATTTAAGGCCTGTGGGATAAGACCTAAATGATATTAAAGACCACTTAATTATACAATGATACACCGAGTTTAATCAATATCGTTAGAGCCGTTTTTGAAAAAAAATGTGAAAATGTGTTTCACCGTTTATATAAAGTGGCACTTCCGGTTTGCCGATTTTAAGGAAAAAATTGCTAGAACATCTAAGGCATATATATATCTTAAATATGTAATATCAGTTTCGTACGACTTTTCGGTTTCGAGCTTGAGTGTTCACCTATACACTGACCATTTTTCGGGACTTAGTTATTTGGACTCAAGGGACCTCAAAACGTGTATTTCCGTTGAAAATTCAGATTCAAAAATTTTTACGATCGAAATACTTACACTTAGTATATATTACATTATATAGGTAAGTGAAAGTAATAATGGAAGTCTAATAAGTCAAGTAGTGTTGGAAAAAAATATTGTAGAAATCCGGCAGTATATTTTCATAAAAAGTGCCTCCAAAATAGTAGTAGATTAAATCCGAAAAGTTACAAAAAGTCGACGTCCGAGGGCACCATCTCAAATCTGACAGTATTTTCATGAAAAGCGCTCCCCAAAACCTAATAGTCGACCCTCATATCAATTGAATCCAAAAATTTACAAAAAGTCGGTGCCCGGGGAGGCTATCTCAAATCTCACATTATTATCATAAACATGAGTGAATGTACCTGAAGCGCTCTCGCTCAAACTCCACTGGCTTTAGCACCAGTGACGCGGTTGAGAGAGTAGCGCAGGCACCTGTAGAGTCATGCTTTTCCTTGTATAGTTGTAGGGAGAAGCCTTGGGATTCTCTGCCTGATTGTATATAGGTATGACTATGTTTTTAATTTACTTATCTTTAGGTTATTTTATTTTTTATTGTTCATAGTTTTTTTTTATTATTAATTTACTATCTTACTTTTGTGAATTTTATATTTTCTGTATATATGGTGCGAACGTTCATATATCACTATAATTATTATATGTCTAAAAAAAAAAAATTATAAAAAGCAGCCCCCAAAAACTAATAGTCGACCCTCATTTCGATTGAATCCGAAAAGTTACACAAAGTCGATACCCGAGGGCACTATCTCAAATCCGACAGTATTTTCATAAAAAGCGGCCTCAAAACCTAATAGTTGACTCTAATATTGATTAAATCCGAAAAGTTACAAAATATCTATGCCGGGGGCACTATCTCGAATTCGACCGTATATTTTCATAAAAAGAGCCCCCCAAAACATGATGGTCGATCTGATATCAATTAATGGGGGGTTAGGTTAGGGATTAGGGGTGGTCAGGTCTAATATAGACGCTTTTATTGAAGAAATTAAAAGAAAAATGTATACTCTTTATAATAATGATGGAATAATTGACAAATAAAAAGTACTCAGAGGAATTTGGTTAAGTACTTTCTGTAATTCGATATAACACCACGAGTAGTTTCTTTACTTAACTAATGCATGATTAACGCTGCGTGAGTACTCTCAGTACTCGCCGTTGTCAGGCCGAGTACAGAAAGTACTCGATACTTTTTCCTAATAAAAGTACTCAAATCATGAAAGTAATCGAGTACTGTCTAATGGGCCCTAATATCGATTGAATCATAAATATTACAAAAAATTGATCCACATTTGTGCACTTTCAAATCTGACAATATTTTGTTTATAAGCGCCCCTGACAATATTATAGTGAACTTTAATATCGATTAAAACCTAAAGATTACATAAACGTGATGCGCAATTGCGGAATCTAAAATCCAACAGTATTTCCTCAAAAATAGTTTTTATATTTTGATTTTCATAAAAAAAGTTTTTATTCTTTCACATGATGATCTCATCTAAATTTCCTATAACGTCCCAACTCCTAAGTTAAGTCCTAAGCAAATCACTTGGCGAGACCACGGCTCATTGACCCCTGAAAAACCTAATTATTTTCTTAAAACATAGGCCCAATCCTTATATCCCATCTTCTCTTATTCCTCCATTGATGAAATCGTGGACTGTCTTTCCTCCAATCTTCTTCTATTCCTGAATCAACATGCACCTCTAAAGTCCTCTACCTTCAGATGTCCTACTGCTCCCTGGATTAATCGGGAAATCAGAAGGCTGATTCATATCCCCTTAGACAAACAAAACAACTCCATCCGGATCCTCTTTGACTTTTCAAAAGCTTTTGATTCCGTTAGTCATGAAATGGTCCTTTCCAAACTCAAAAACCTCTGTAGGCATATATGAGCCTTTCGTTTGACAGAATCACTAACTCCTATTTCAATATTCTTTATTATAAATTTTAGTGATGTTTCTAGTGGCAAAATGTATACCTTAATTCACAGTTCTATATTTCAACACTGCAATCATCTACTCCGGAATCAACTTATTCACTGTCTGTATAGATAACTTTTTCAAATAGAAATATCACTAAAATGACATTACTAAAAAATGTTGAAATTGGAGTTAGTCATTCTGTCAACTGAAAGGCTCTGATACTGAAGTTGTATGGTTTATAAAAGTAGATGGAGTGACTGGATTTTTATTGCCTACCGTCAATAGCGGATCCAGGATTTAATTTTTGGGGAGAGGCTTCAGCCCGAAAGATTATTATTTCATATACATATAATGATAATCAATTTAAAAAAAAAGAAATTAACTACCTATATGAAATGGTCTTTAAGTGGTTCTTGAAATCCTATTAAATGTAATTACACGAACAAGGATACCTTAAGAGATAGTTTTTAATATTTTTTTCTGTAAAACATAGTTATATGTTACCATTTTTTTTGGGGGGGGGGGAGGGGGACTTCAGCCCGAAAGTCCCCCCCCCTCCGCCTTTGCCTACCGTTGATATTATAAATAGATTTTTTGTAATTATAATGGTTGAAATGATTTGTTATCTGTTAGCTTTAAGCTTTAGCTCCGTTTAAAATGCACTTCAAACATTTTATAATAGCTCAGCATTGCCAGAAAATAATTTCTATTCCAAGTAGAGCGGTAAGTGAAAGTTGTGTATTGTGCGCACCAGATTTTTTTAATTTCTTAGAATTATTTTTACTTTCACTTACCTGTACTTGTAATATGTAGTAAGTATAAGTATTGCAACCGTGAAAATGTTTAAATCTGAGTTTTCAACGGAAATACACGTTTTGAGGATCCCTGAGTCCAAGTAACCAAATCCCGAAAAATGGTCTGTGTGTATCTGAACAATCTAGCTCGAAACCGAAAAGTCGTACGAAACTGATATTACAAGTTTAAGATAGATATATGCCTTAGATGTCATAGCAATTTTTTCCTTAAAATCGGCAAACCGGAAGTGCCACTTTATATCAACGGTGAAACACATTTTTACAATTTGCTCTAAAACGGCTCTAACGATTTTGATTATACTCGGTGTATCATTGTATAATTAAGTAGTCTTTAAGATCATTTAGGTCTTATCCCTATTGATGTCACTTTACAGGGCTTAAGTGCCCAATGTTCATATATACGGCTTCTTCTAAAGTACCTTTAATATGGTTTATTTTAAATAATTAATCATCTTATTTTATCAGTTTATTTTAAATAATTAATCATCTCATTATTCAGAGTAACAAAAAAAATACTTCGAAAATGAACCTCCGGAAATACTAGTGAGAAGGTATACCTATAATATATCGTTGGAAAGCGAAGAATTTTAGAAAAAGCTATATCTAATACCACTAGTGGATCCAGGATTTAATTTTGTGAGAGGCTTCAGCCTGGTAGTTTTTTTTTTTCATATATATAACGATAATTACTTTGGAAAAACAGAAAAATACTAGCTATCAATATGGTATGGTGATTCTTGAAGTCCTATTATATGTAATTAAACGAGCAATAATACTTTAAGACATAATTTTTTGATATTTTTTACCATAAAACATAGTTACATTTTACCATTTTGGGGGTGGCTTCAGCCCGAAAGCCCTCCTCCCCCCCGTAAATCCGCCTGTGCCTAATACAGAAAGTTGTAGATAGTAACGGAGAGGGAAAAAATTATCCGTATCCGTATCCGTACATATATTATTACAGTAAGGCTCGAAATCGGTTTTGTACCAAATATAAGCTCCTGTCATGCTCAAATACCATGAATTGGGGTACCGTTGGATTCAGAATTTCACGGGGGGTTAGCGAATCGTATTCTCCACTTTTGTTTTTCTTTATAAAATAAATAAAATCGATACAAACATTTTGCTAGGCTGCAATACCTGAACAGTGGTAGGTCTGTAGATCGATACGGGATAAATTGGATGTAGAAGATTTTGATGGGTACATCAATGTCCTTCGGAACTATCGGGTCTTGCGTTTTTAAGCCCAAAAACCCGGGCTTTTCTAAAAACCGGGGCCGGGGGGTTCCGAGATAACGCAAGGCATAGGGTTCGAATCCACACAACCTTACATTAATTGTAGTACTGTCATTGAATACATGTCTCATTTCGTCGACTTGAGGTCTCTATGATCGAGAGAGGAGGAGTTTATATTATTTATCGATGGTGTTTTTGATCGGCAAACCATATCATCGTCAATTTTTCACCAAATCTCAAGATTGAGCCACCAATTTCGAAGGCTTCCTTCTCCTTCAGGCGGACACAATAATCCAATCACCCTGAAAATTCAGGCAAACAAGTTATAAAAGAAAACAAACTTTATTTGCGAATAACTAAAAAATTACACACTTTTTCCTTGGTTATGCCCGTGATTATATAAAAGATTAATAATTTCCCTACAAAAGGAAAAGAAAAATCATGGAAATCGGACAATTTTTAGCAAAGATACAGCTTACTGAAATATGTAAACATGTTGGTTCCAAACAAAAATGAAAATTTAAATTAATTTTTGTTTCCTTTGTCGATTATATTTATCGATAAAGTAACATTTGATTTCTTTATTTTTTGATAGGTTGCATTATTTTATTTTCTTATTAATCTGGCATTTGATAACAATATGCTGTGGGAATTTTTCCCAAGGTTCAACTAGTAAATAATAATTTTTGAAAACTATTATTATTTAACATTAATCACATTTTTCCAAGGAAATTAAATGCAATTTACTAACTAAATGTAAACTTTTAAAATATATATAAGTTTGAAAAATTATTTAAAATCCACCTAACCAAGGCAATACCATTGTTTAAAAAACTATTTCATTGTATTTGTGGGAAATAGAATAGAAAAATAATTTTATTCTGGGACGAAGTCCCTTCAGAATAACAAAAAAGTACAGAAATTAAAATTTTACATCTGGCCAGATAAAAACAAACATAACAAATTAAGATAATGATAGGTCATTAAAGAAAAGAAAAGAAAAAAAATATTGGTTATACATACTATATACAAAATAAAATAAAAAAATCTATATAAAAAACTCTTGAAACCATACTAAGATACTTAAAACTATGTACGATGTTAAAATATAAATAAACCCTTTTAGAAAAAATAAAAAATACAGAAAAAATAAATGTATATTCTTCTTAACAGTAAAATCTGTTTCTGTTGAAAAAGAAAAAAAAAAAAAAAGAGAAAAAGAAAGTCGAGTCTATAATAAGTATTCAGGTCATGAGCTATATGTGAATATGGTCTTATAGATAATGTGTAATTTTACATAAAAGATTAGCTGGTGCCTGACTGTTTTTGGGACAGGAATTGGAATAGGAGGGTTTTGAATGTAGATAAGGATGAAGAATGTCGAATTTTGATAGGAAGGGAATTCCAGAAACTAACAGAACGTGCAATAAAGGAGTTTTGGAACGAGGCAGATCTGTGAGAAGGAATGTAAAGGTCGGAAGGTCGAGATCTTGTGGAGAGGGAGTGGACTGAGGACTTGAATTGGAGAAGGTTGTAGGCGTAGGAAGGACGATGATTGTTGATGATATGATAGAGGAATGTACCTAGGAAATATTGTCTTCGAATGGAGGGGAAGAGCCACTCAAACTCAATGTAATGGTGAGAGACATGGTAGTATCTCGGGGCACCAGTTACAAATCTCACGCAACTGTTCATTATAAAATAAGAAGTGAAATATCAAATAATTTCATGGATGTATAAAGCATATGTTTATAACCTTAAAAATACATTTACTGTAGATTAATAATTCTAGATCTGATAATTATATTTAAATAATCAGGAATCAATGTCCGTTTATTCCAAAAAATTATCAATGTAACTTTTTAGACAATTAAATTAGTGAACAATTTGATGAATTTTCCCTTTGTGAAATCCCAACATGTCATCCTCTAAAATACCTTTAATTTGGTTTATTATAATTAATAACTATTTATCATTGTTAGGAGTCATGGAAAAAAGCTAAATATAACTTTTGCAAGAATTTGATAATTAAATAAAGGAGAAAAAATAAAAACTTATCCAGTTTGAAAATGAATATCTGGAAATAATAGTCAAAAGGTATATGTATAAAATATTGTTCGAAAGAGGAGAATTAAAAAACCAATATATAATATAGAAAATTGTAGAAGGTAACAAAGAGTGACGGATAAAATATAAATAATAATTTCTAAAAACTAACATTATTTAACGTAAATCAGGTGTTTTCAAGGAAATTTTCTTACTAAATGTAAATTTAAAAAAAAAATTTAAGTTAGATAAAGTATTAAAAACCCATAGATTCTAGGCAATGACATTGTTTAAGATACTATTTCATTGTAAGAAGTGAAATATAAAAATATTACATTGATACATTTATAACTTTAAATATATTATTTACTGTAGTTTAACTACTCTAGATCTGAAATTATATTTAAATAATTAGGTATCAACGTCCCTTTATTCTGAAAAATAATCATGTGACCTTTTAGAAAATTAAATTATTGAATAATTTGATGAATTTTCCCTTTGTGATATTCCCACAGATAAACTTACAGTGTGATAACTTTTGACTTTTCTATAACACACTATGAAAATCTCTTTAGTTCTGTTTTAGTAAACTTTGCAATGGAAAATAAGTTTAATAACTAAGGTAATATAATAAATAGGACTTTTGTTATTTTAATGGTATTTATGATTTTGTAATCTTTTAGCTTTAGCTCAGTTAAAAATTTTATAATTCCTACATTATAAGTCAGAAAATAATTTCTATTCAAAGTTGAGTTGCATGGTCCAAATTTTTTATGTTATGTAATAACAATTACTCACCAACAGTTAATTGATAAGAGCCATTTTATTATTATTTTTATATATATTTGTTTTATACCTACATGCCAGACTGATGTACACATTTTTTTACCTCTGCTGTTAATTTAAGGAGACTTAAGTCTTAATAAGACTTAAGTCCCAGAATAAAATAGTTCTGATTTCATATTACTATCTTTGAATGTAAACTAAAATTTCATTAATAGGGATATAGGGCATGAAAAAATACTAGCATACCTACTTAAATGCCATAAGCAGGGGTTCTATCAGCTTAGCCATCTAGTCGAATTTTTCTATTTTCTTAGTTGATTTTGGTATATATATTTCATTCATTCATGTACATTAATAGCTATGGATTTTGGTTATATTTTTGTTCTGCTAAATATTGGGTGGTGAGGGTGGGCAGGGCGAAACTATATTCTAGCCCCCTCTATTTTTATTGGAGGCGATCATCTCTCTGGATCTTCCGAATTTTGCACCATTGGTTAGCTTTTATTACCTGTTGCAAGTGACTCAGCCTTTTCAGCTTATAATGTAAATAAAAAGTATTAATCAAAATTAATTGTTTAATACAATTAATCATTTCAATTGAATTAATAATGATAAAAATGATGTGTAATAACTTTTTCCAAGGGAAATTTTTTTCTCATCTTCATGGGAGAGGGGAGGGCGCCTCCCCATGGATTTGTTACTGTACTATCTATTGTAGTACACTTAAAAATATTGGACCTGAACCCAAATACTTCAGAGTTAGATTTAAAAATTGTTTAACAATAGAGTATAGCCATGTTTCATTAATTACGGTCAGAGCACCTGTATCTAGCTGCAATAATTATTTATTAAATATGAAAAAAGGGCAAATATCCTATTTATTTAATAAATTAGAATTATAGAGGGGAAGAGGCAGGTAAAAATTTTCAGCCCATAGTGCCAGCTAAAATGTTGTAAGATAGATAGTATTAAACTAATATTGTTCTTTACAGATGTCAAATAAGAACCCTACATCAGCAAGTTGTGAAAACTTAATTATTACTGTAACTATGAAAGGAGAATGCAAAAATGTTATTGACTGTAATGTTACAAGAACTAATCTTGACATAAGAAGCCCTATGTACAGGTTAAATTTACCTTTGCCTCATCCTATTGATCCAGATTCAGCAACAGCAGAATGGCATAGCTCTTCATGTCAACTAATCATAAGCTTGCAGATGAAGAGGGAATATGACTTCATGAACTTTTAGAAAATAAAGGATTTAAGTTGAACTGACTATATTTATATAACAATGTCTACATATATAAGTACATTTTACATTGTACACTCAATATGTATATATATATATATATATATATATATATATATATATATATATATATATATATATAAATTTTTATGCATATATTTATTTATTTATATATATATAAAAAAAGTAAAAATATGTTTAAAAAGTTCCAGATAAATAACAGAAAAGGAGTATAACTACATGATTTGAAAGTAATTTTTATTAAGAAAGAGGCTTTATTTTTTAATGACACAAAAACAATGAGTATGACTCTAGCTTGTGCAAGAAAAGTGACAATTATGTATGATGTAATTTTATTAACAAATTTTCATTCACTATACATAACATGTCCCAATTTAGAACATAACATGTTAATAATACATTTTTCGATTGTACTTTATATTTATAAGGTAGGCACACTTTATAACTTACAAAATAAATAAAAATGAAACAATGCCTCTTTGAAAATCAATAATAAATATTAATTAGATTTTAATCTAATCTTCATTTGGTTTGGAGAATAAACTATTTATTTAAGCAGGAAATGTAATGACCTAAGCTACATAAAATTAATGATATAATACTTATGTAATACCTCTATTCAGACTAAAAATTATGCTTCAGTTACGTATCCATAATTATGATGCTGAAGCATAAAACTTAGTCTTAACTGTGGTGGTTGTGTAAAATAAGAGTTGCAATATGAATAATATATCTGAGAAAACATGGAACAATTCTGAACTTATATAATACAATTTACAACAGGGATGCCACCACTATTGTTGTGATGTATAAAATTTTCTTGATAATATGCATCACACACTTCCTTCTTGATAATTAAATGCACAAACAATGCCGACGATGATAATTGATAAATACATCCCAGTCTTAGTCGCACGGCATTTACTCTAAAAGACTAAGCTTTTTATTTACAATGTTCTAATCTACTACGAGCAGAGACTTAAATATCTGTCCCCTTCACCTTGTTCTAATTCACTTTACAAGTCATACGTTCACATATACACATAATTTTAGGCTAAGAAGCTTTTAATTTATATTTACAAGCTGCTTTTAATTGTTTTTTTACTTTTTGTCATTTAATTTTTTTACACACCGTATTTATACAATGGGATTATAACTAAATCGAAATATAAGATGGAGCTGTCTTTGTTCAAATTAATGTTGAAATACTAAAAATACTGTGACAGCACACAACTTATTTTCAATAGAACTACTTCCTTATTTATTATCAGGCTTTTTAACACATGGGAATAATATCCAGATCACAAATAACTAAAATACAAATAAAATTAAAAAGGAATCAAAGGAATCTGACCAAGGTTCCAATTAAAAAAAAAGTACAAAAAATACAAATAGCAAAATCAACAAATGTTACCAAGTCGATTCAAAAGTGAATGCTATCACAGTTTAGACTCTTACAAATACAAACAATTGGTTGAAAAAACAAATTAGTGCATTACTTGTTCATGTTCAAGCTAACACAACACAACAGCGTAAAACACTTAAAAACACACAAATGCAAACTAACAGATAAAACATAAAAATAAAAAGCATAGTAACAAAAACTGACTATAAGAATAACATTAAATTTGTAAGGACAAAAAATAATTTATTTTAGAAAATAGACACTACAGCAATAAAATTACATTAGTATATACATAAACATAAGTTTTTTAAAAATTATGAAATTTTAATTGATAAGATAATAAATAATTTTTGTGCTGTATAATCTATTTTCATAAATTTGTAAGTCTTTTGCTGTTGGTCATGAAATAAGCGTAATGTAAAAACATTGAACTATAAGCTATATAGTTCAGTGTTCTAAAGAACCATAATTTCAATCTAATGCACCAGTGTTTCTTAACAGCACACTTTACCTACTTTCACTTCAATTAATTTCCATGTAAATTATGAACCATATAAACAGACTTTAATTTATCTTTAAAAATATATACAAAATCCTGTTATATAATGAATTATTTCTTCAGACAAGGCATAATGTGTTAATTTGACCATGGAAAAGAGGCAAAAATATATGTGCATACCATAAAGACACATATTTCTCTTTTGCAAGAAACAAAAGTGGAATGGGGCCATTATGCCTCTGTTAAGGGTGGCTGTTCTTGCTGCTGCTCAAGAGAAGCTGCTCTTTGTCGAGCAGCTGCTGCTGCAGCAGCCCTTCCAGCACTGCTTCTAAGATTTTTCCTTTCTACAACATCACTAATTGGGCTTTTTTTCGCCCTGACCTTTTTTTTCTTACTATTTATATTATTATTACTTCCTTCTTCTTCTTTCATAGAATCAGTAGTGCTGTCTTCATTTCCAACAACTATATCTTCTTTTTCACCTACATCTTCAGGTGTGGGATCTAAATGAGGAGGGGGATCAGGAGGTTGTTCTTGGATAGTTGTAAGAGTTGGAGTCTTCAGGGTTATTTCTTCATTTATTGATTCTTCTACATCACTCTTCATTTTTTTATTAATTGAATGATCTTCAGGTACTGGCGTAGATTCTCTTGTTCTCTTTGCACCTTTATCTTCTTTAGAAGATTCTTGGGACTGTGATATCCTCATAAATAGCTCTGTGGGACTCTTACTTAATGATTCTAAAGTTTCTTTCATTTCTTGTTCCCTAATTTTATTTGTATAACCAGGAACTCCTGCCATCAAATTACG
This sequence comes from Nezara viridula, assembly GCA_928085145.1. Taxonomy (NCBI): domain Eukaryota; kingdom Metazoa; phylum Arthropoda; class Insecta; order Hemiptera; family Pentatomidae; genus Nezara; species Nezara viridula. The sequence goes on along the minus strand of OV725079.1, from coordinate 72,855,172 downwards.
AAGACTATCAACATCTTTGGATTTAATAAATGGCTGCTGCTTCTCTCTTCCCTTGGTTGCAGATGCTGCTGCTCTTGATAAACTTTCTAAAAGATGGGTATCTTGAGGTAGCATGAACTGTTGTGATAGTGGTGTTCTTGCTCCTGTTCTTTGGTTAGTTGAAGATGATGACTGAGTAGAACATAATGAATTAGTAATTGTAGATGAGGTTCTACTAGCTAATGATGTACAACTAGCATTGGTTGTCTTTATTCCTCCTCTATTTGCTGTTGAAGAGGCAACAGAAGTGTTGCAACCTAGAGTTCCATTCAGAAGAGCAAGGCTGTCATAAGTGTTTGTACTTCCAGGTGCAAATGGATTGAGTCCTCCTAAGCCTAATGGTGAATACAATAAATTAGGGTTGGGAAAAAAAAATGGAAGTGAACTTGGTAAATTAGATGAGGCCGATGATACAGGTGTTTTTGAAGGAGTATCAGGTTTTCTTAATTTGGCTGCTTGCTTAGAAGTACTTGCTCCAACATTTGTAACAGAAGTTGTACTATCAGTCATTGCCTGTGAATTAGGATCCATGCCTGACAAACCTGGTAAACCTAGTCCAGCAAGGTTTGCAAAAAGTGAACTTGTTAAATTAACATTGCCAAGCCCACTCATACTACTTAAAACACTCATGTTAGGCATACCACCAAATGGCAGTAAAAGTGGGTTTTTCGGATCAAATCCTCCAATAGAGAGACCGCTGAGCAAGGATGAAGGATTGATTCCACTGAGTGATGGAAAAGGTAAATTAGAAGGTGTACTGACTGGAGGTGAGGCTCCAGGTGGGCTTGAAAGTAGTGGTGGTCTGCCTGGTCCTTTCTTTCTATCACCAGGAGGTAGCCGTTTCTGAAGATCGTGAGGTAAATTTCCTCTCTCCTTAACAAGTTCTGCCCATTTAGGATCAACATCAAACATTGGATTTTCCAGTAACCATTGTGCAAGGCGTTTGAGCTGTGGAGCCTTGGAACCAGTCAACTAAAATAACAATATATATTTTTAGAAGAATATTATTGGCTAATAGTATCCACACAATTAAAACTGCAAACATTTGTATTACCTTTTTACCAGTTATTCTATTTATCACAGATACATTTTCTTCACCAGTTAATTTCTTCCAGTCTAATAAGGTGGGATCTACCCTAGGTCTCCTTCTTCTAGGTGTCAAGAAATCAGCTGACAATGGTTGTTCAGGCATAACTCCACTTTGTTCTGCTAGCCATTTGTTAACCTTTAAAATGTGACATTAAATTATTGTAACTAATATCATATCATATATATAATCAAACCACACATTTCTACATTGCATTTTTTTCCCCTTGCCTTTTAGGCTGTATTTCCGGGCCAGGGATTAATGCCAGAGTTCTTTTAGGCTATACAGAGTATTTACGGCCCAGGAATCAATGCCAGAGTTAAAAGCCCCTCCCGGCACAGGGATGTGAACTCAAAATTATTCTTATCAAATTATATTATATCAGGTTGCTGGGCAACGTGGTGCTGTGCACACGCATTAGCCTGCTCAGCCGTCCCATTTCTACATTACTTGCAAGGTATTCAGTGATACAGCATGGAAAAAATATGAGCATGATTCAAGGTTCTGTATGCTGTAAAATTCAAGGTACTTTTTATCCACTTTAGTGGATTAATTTAAAAATAAAATGGGAATCATAAAATGTAGTATTTATTTGGATTTAATAAATGTATGTTTTAATAATAATAATAATAAGGCTTAGCGAACCCGAAGGTTCGATGCCGACACCACCAATCGCTTGTTACACACCTCCCTCCACCGTTCGCCGTCCAAACCCAGTCCCTTCAGATGGGCTTTAATGCAATCCTCCCATCTTCGCTTCGGTCTACCCCTCGGACGCTTACCATTCGGCACAGCAAATATTAACCTTTTAGGAATTCTCTCGTTACTAAGCCCAACAACTTTACAAGCCCATTTGATTCGCCGCGATGAAATTACCTCAATTATATTACCCGGATACATCTCACGCAATTCGGCGTTGTGTAACCGTCTGAACTCTCCGGTTAACTCATCCTTTTTCGGTCCGAATATTCTACGCAATACTTTATTTTCAAAAACCTTAAGACGCTGCTCATCCCTTAATGTAAGCGGCCAAGTTTCGCATCCATAAAGAACTGTAGGTAAGATAATTGTTTTATAGATTCTAATTTTTAAGTTTCGGGACAAGAGGCGCGAACTAAGTAGTTTTGTCACAGAAAAATAACAAGCGTTCCCCGCCTTCAGTCTAACCTTAATCTCTTCTTCAATTTCGTTTTTTCTAGTTATCGTAGAACCTAGATACCTAAATTTATCTACCTGTTCAAACATATTACCATCTATATCGATACCACCAGTAGTATCGCCATTTTTGCAGCTAACCATATATTTTGTTTTATCCACGTTTATTTCGAGTCCTAGTTCTTTCCCGGCTTTCATTAACGTTGTCGTATTCAGTTTTATAGTTTCAACGTCATCGCTTAACAGTACCAGATCATCAGCATAGCCCAGCACGGATGTTGTCCCGCCCAGATCCAACCCTTTCTCGGTTCGCATTACCTCCCTAATGGCATGTTCTAATGCCAAATTGAACAGGACAGGCGAAAGAGAATCACCCTGTTTTAAGCCCGAACGAACCTCAAATTTTTCGGACAAATTATTACCAATTCTAACTTTATTGAGTGTCTCCGTCAAGCACATCCTGACTAGATTTACTAGTTTTTTTGGAATCCCCTGCTCGATTAGAATATTATACAATTTCTGGCGATCAATAGAATCGTAAGCCTTTTTAAAATCTATATACAGCTGGTGAACAATACCGTTATACTCCAATTTTTTCTCTAATATTTGCCGTAAAGAAAATATTTGATCAATAGTCGAACGATTCCGTCTAAATCCGCATTGGTAGTCTCCGATAATTTCCTCGGCGTATTCCGTGATTCGACTGGTTAAGATTAAAGTGAATATTTTATAACATACCGGAAGGAGTGAAATTCCTCGATAGTTATTACAATCCGTCCTCGGACCCTTTTTGTGAATCGGAATAAGAATAGATTCTTTCCATTCTTCAGGTAATTTCTCGTTCACCCAGATCTTTCTAACCAACCGATGTATTTTAGAAACTCCAGCTTCTCCGCATGCCTTAATTAGTTCAGTAGGAATATTATCGATTCCCGCTGCTTTATATGATTTTAATTTTCCGATAGCTACTTCAACTTCCTCTTTAGTTGGTCCTTCTATTAACGGTTCAGCACTCTGGTACTCAGAAGGAGGACACAGATCATAATTTCCCGTATTTAAAATATTGTCAAAGTGGTCCTTAAACTTATTCAATATGTCAACCGGATCGGTCAGAATATTGTTATTATCATCCCTAATTCCAGACGTTACGGGCCCTACATATTTACGTGATCTGTTTATACCTTTGTACATGTCTCTTACGTTATTTTCGATTCTATTAGTTTCTATTTCAATTATTTTATTTTTAAGATACTCCCTTTTTTTATTTTTGAGCAATTTTGTCGTTTCGTTCTTTGAGATTCGGAAGTATTCCAGATTGTCTTCGCTAGGATTATTTAGAGCTTTTAATTTAGCGGCTTTTCTTTTTTCACACATGTTTAAGCAATCTTCATCAAACCACGGTTTGTTATTCTTATTTTCCTTTTTTCCTAGACACGAGTTACCGACCGCTTTAATATTATCTCTGATCTCTATCCATAACTTGTCAATATCCTCGTGGTCCTCGTCAGGAAGCTCTAAAGCTTCAAACCTATTCTTAACATCTAGCTCGAATTGGTTTCTAATTGATGGATTTTTTAATTTTTCCAAATTAAAATTCTCAAAATCGAAACGGTTTTCTTTTCTCTTTTTTATATTAAGTTTTTGTCGAAGTTTCGCGATTACTAATTCATGATCCGACCCACATTCTGCTCAGCGATAAGACCGTACATTAATTATACTACTTTGCCAGCTGTGTTGTATCAAGACATGATCGATTTGATTTCGTGTTTGCGAATCCGGTGATGTCCAAGTATATTTATGAATATCCTTATGTTTAAACGTCGTACTTTTAATTATCAGGTTTTTCGAGATGGCAAAGTTTATCAGACGGATCCCATTATCATTACTATATTCGTGCAAACTTTCTTTACCAATCGTCGGAATATAAACTTCTTCCCTTCCTACCTTTGCGTTCGCGTCACCTACAATTATTTTCATGTAGTTTCGTGGTAGTTTATCATAAACCCATTCGAGTTTATCGTAAAATTCACTTTTGACTTCATCGTCACTGTCTTCGGTCGGACAATGTATGTTTATTAATGCGATTTTAAACCAACGTCCCTGAAAAAATGTATGTTTTAGACTAGAGAATAAATTAAACAAATTAAAAATTAATTAACAAATTAACAAATTAAACAAATTAAAAATGTATGTTTTAGACTAGAGAATAAATTAAACTTCTCAAATCATGCCCTCAAAAAAAAAAAAGAAGAAATCTAAGCATAGAAACAATAATTTAAGATAAACATAATAAAATATGCACAATAGCCCAGCCATATGGCCAAACTACCTTTGAAATAATTATGCCTAAAACTTAAATGCATGGTAAAGCCTTTTCTCTTAATAACACTAGCCAACAGCAAAAATGTTTTCAGATTGAAATTAGCAAATTTGTATTCCATTTTGGTAACAAAAAAAAATAATTTAACCTTTAAAAAGTTTATTGACCTCTTATGAAAATATATAATTCAAGTATATATATTTATCTTTTTTTGTTTAATTAGTAATTTTTATTGTGCAATTGGCATACCTGCCTGGGACTACAGTCCTCTAAGAATAATAACAGTTACATAATTACGTACATTAGTCTGGGCTATTTTATACAAAATGATGCTTAATTAACTATTAATTGCAATTGCAGTTGCACAGTTGATTGAATTATACAGGGTACAGAAGCAAGTGAATTTCATGAATTGAAGGATTTGCTGAAAGAAGTAGTTTCATGGGAGAGGATTTATAAATTTATAGGTTGAGATCTGGTATTGAGTGGATAGAGGAATGTAGAGTAAGGAGTTCTAGGATGTAGCGAGGGTTTTTGGTTCTGAGGACTTGGAAAAGGAAAACACCAAGAAGGAATTGCCGTCGGATAAAGCCACTTCAGCTCAGTGTACTACCAGGAAATATGAAAACATCTGGGGATGCCGAAGATGTATCTTACAAGAGTCTTTTAATCTATTAAATGTATGTGTTTTTCATGGAATATGGAATGGAGAGTTATGAAATATGAAAATAAATCCTCTTTACAACAAATTCGAATGGACCAGTAATTTATGAGTTCAGAATAAAAACTTAAAATGTTACAAACAAAAATAAAATAAAGAAAGCTCCACTGGTCACACCTCTATGATAATATAAACTTTTGAAATAGGTGTTTCTTCATGTTATTTTTTATTTATAATTTTTGGCACCATAAACCAAATAAGAAATAAAGAAGGTTGACACTGAACATTTCTGTAACTTGAACGATACTCCTACTTGGCAATTTTTGGGCTAATTGGACTGAACTATAAAAGAAGGAAATTCATGAATGAGTTGTTATAATATCGAAACAAATAAATTTTAAAAATAATAAATAAAACTAATTAATTACCTTAGCTTCATGGGAATATGAGCTAATTTTGGCTGAAAAATCAGCGACTTTGGAAATATCAGCTATCATAGCTTCATATGTTTTCCGTTGCACTTGCGCAGCAGCTGCTGTTGTAGGTTGAGACATTTTTAAAGCTTGCTGTTGCTGAAGTATCTGTTGTTGAAGTTGCTGTTGCTGCTTTAAAAGTAAACTATGCTGCTCTGCCAAATAAGAGGTATCAGGAGGTTTATTGGAGGGTGAGGGACTACTATTAGATGAAGGAGGACCACGTGATGGAGGTTTGTTTGAAAGTGTTAGAGTTACACTAGGAGGAACAGTTTTCTTTTCTGACATTTGTTCTTTAGCAGCAGATAACCCAAGCACAATTTCATCTAGCTTCCTTCTTTTTTTTTCTTTGCCAACCAATGGCTCTTCAACAGGCTGTAATATAAATAAGTTAACAAATATTAGGCTTTCACTAAAACAAATTTAAGAAAGAAAATGTTTTCTTTTAGAACCACACAATAGTCTCCCTAATGCAGACCCTATTCATACAGACATGTGGTTAATCTGGATGTAATTAAAAACATATCGGAAATTTGACCCGATTGCAATACTTTCCTTACTTAGTATAGGTATGAAAGTAATAATTAAATTTACTACTTATGCTAATAAATATAATTTAATGAACTAATTACAATTTATTAAACTAAAAAGAATTATACAAAAGAAAAAAAGTAAAAAGAGCTTTAGTATGTTTGATTGTAGAACATTTGAGACTTCTTCAGTGAGTCTAAAAATATTATTCTTGTTTTCATTAATTACAAGTATATGGCCTTATTTTAAGATCCTGTTCAGAATCGAATATCAAATAGTTTTAAAATTTGATCTTAAAAACACGTAATAAGTAATTTTGCAATCGGTGGTCACTTAGTTTAGGCTGTCTGTCATCCTAACAAACCCGATATTGCTTAACTTCAACTACCTATTGCAAGCTCCTTAGCCTGCTTCGCCCCCTTTGTCCTCTAATACTCAACTATTAAAACATTTTAATATCACAATTGATTGTTTAACACAATTAACTTTTCTATCAAGGTAATAATAATAATAGTCTCTGTTGTGTTATAACTTTTTCAAGAAACTTTTTTTTCTAATTTTCTATGGAAGAGTGTACACAAAACCCCCACCTGGTTCTGCTAGTGGTAAATAGTGTAAGTTACTTTATTGCTGAATAATTTCAGCAGGTTCTTTTTAAGCAAAATTACGTTCAAATTTCGGTTAATAGAAGCACCTTTCGTTTTCATGAAGATGAAACAGCTTACCACATCAGTTGCGACAGGTTCGCACAGAGACTATGCAAAGGCTATTTGGGATGGATCGTTAGCTTAATCCGAAGAACTGTGAGCATATCAAATCAACAAGTCCTTTACAGTTTACTAATACAGCCAAACTAAAGTTTTTAAAGAAACAGGGGTAAAAATCAGTAACAAGTTTTATCATTGGAGGCTAGAGTATAAGGTTAGGCACTGGTAATGGGGACCGCAATAATTCTTTATATTTTACCATTGCTATTTTTGTTTTTCGCAAACCCACATACATACATTCAACTTATTCTATTAATTTCCAAATTTTCGTTACTTAAATAATTAATTCTACCACTAGATTAATAAATATCGTACAGAAATGTTTGGAAGCCACAACTCCGCCACAGAGGCCACTGTTCCCCACCTATTGTATAGATCACGTAGGAGACTTACATTGAGAAATAATGAAAGCTTGGTTTGTGTATAAGATTAATCAATAAATGTATAAAGAATAATCACTGGTAGCCATTGTTATTATTCTAATAAACGGGAAAACAGATCATTAGTAGTTACAGTTTACAGCTGTTTTGATTATTATTTTTGTTTCCTTACTACCAAAAGTTGTACAAAACTGAAATTTCATATTTAAGGTTTTTACATGCTAGGGATGTTACAGTAACATTTTCGTCACAATCGACTGACCGTAAGTGGCACTTTATATCATGGGCTTAACACATTTTTACAATTTTCACGGAAACTATAACAATTTTGATTAAATTAATTATATCAGTGTAAAATTAAGCAGTTTTAAATAAAATGTAGTTTTTATTCTGATTGATGTTCTTTAACAGGGCTTAAATGGTTAATTTTCAATATCAGCTTCCTCTAAAGTATCTTTAATTTGTTTTATTTGAAACAATTGACTATTTCACATTAATGTCTAATATAAAAGATAGTTAAATATAAAATATGAAATTATTTGATAATTAACTAAAGAAGAAATAAAAATCGTAGCGGTAAATAGTTGTAATCGATCACATTCAAGCTCGCCAAAAGATTATAACAGGCTTCCATACGTAACATGAGTTTAATATAATATGGACTCCAAAAATGTTATATAAATATTCATTAGCGGTTTTCATAAATGCTATTCTTGGTATTATTTAATTATATACATTACACTGATATAAATATTAAAATTTGTATATATAAGGGTACTTATACAAATAAAACTACCAACAATGAAATATAAATAATTATAGCATCTATAATTTTTACTTTCCCTTCTCTTTTGTCTGAAAATACTTATTTCTACTAAGAAGAGGGAGGTAAGTGAAAGTTGTCTGATGTGCACACCGCACCAGATTTTTATGTATCAGATATCAAGGATCAAATTTGGTTTGGTATCTGTCTAGTCTAATAGATTATGTAGATTGGTATGGTTAGGCATATCACCTACTACCATTAATCCGATTTTCATGAAATTTTCAGGGATGTGCGGGTTGGTGTCTAGATGGTCCGATATCAATTTCCATCCAACACTTCCACTCCATAGGCAAAAATATATTTTCATAGCCATGCCAATATTTCAGAAAGGGCTCGTTTGATTTGACTTAAATTTAGAATAAAGATAGGTATTGGAAAAAAAATGATGCTACATCAATTTCAGCGAATTCCATCCACTATTGTTATAGTTTGAAAATGGCTGGTTTGATTTGACCCAAAGTTGAAGATAATGATAATGTACAAATTCTCTAGTATCAATTTCATTGAATTCTATTCAACATTTAAAATTAATATAAATAACATTTTAAAAATATAATGGCTGTGAAATGTGGAAGGCATTGATCATGTGACAGGGAGGTTATGTTTAAGTATTGTTTTATGGGAATATAAAATTTTAAACTGTATTTAATAAGATAATTTAAACTATATGTTTTGTTGTTTACATATTACTGGCATGACACCAACTGCCATTACTTGGATTTCATGTAATTGAGTGATTATGATTGTTGAAACTTCGACGGTGCACTATAAATTTAGTCGAATCCTATCCACAGCTTTCGTTTAGACATGCTATTTTCTTTTCGTATCGTATATTTATAAATTTAAATTGAATTTTGCACAGTAATAAATAACGTCACATTTGTGAGTTTATTCCTTTTCAAGTTCAACCAACTGGTTGTGGTCTCGATTTCCCTCTCAAACTTTAAAGTAATAAAGGGCTTTATTCCAAATCTTTTTGAGCTAGTTATGGTTGAAGTGTAAGATGTAAGCATCGGTAAGTGTAAAGCATGTATAGGCCTTAATTTCCTTCTTTCTAGCAGAATAGGATTTGGCATAAAATCTTAAGGCCATAAAAAAAAAAAAAAACACAATTTTTTGTTGAAGCTACAAATTTTCCATTAATATTTAATAAAGCAGTACATAATAACTAACATATTAAGAGAAGAAGTTGTGTAAGTATTTAATTTGAAAGTAAATTCGTTTAGTTTTATTGATTTAACTTGATAGAAAATCAATACTATCACGTAAAATCATAAGGCCATAAAAAAACAAAAAAAAAAAAAAAAACACTTATTTAATGTTGAAGCTACAAATTTTCAATTAGTAGTTAATAATTCAGTATATAATGATTACAACTACATATTAATATAAGAAGTCATGTCTGTATTTTAATTTGGAGGTGAATATGTTTAGTTTTATCAATTTAACTTGGTAGAAAATCAATACTTTTCGCATAAAATCTTAAGGGCATAAAAATTAAAAAAAAAATCTTTATTTTATGTGGAAGCTACAAATTTTCCATAAATAATTCAGTATATAATGATTACAACTACATATTAAGAGAAGTTGTGTCAGTATTTAACTTGAAACTAAATTTGTTTAGTTTTATTGATTTAACTTGATAGAAAATCAATACTTTTATGTAAAATCTTAAGGCCATAAAAAAGCCAAAAAAAAAAACACCCTTATTTTATGTTGAAGCTGCAAATTTTCTATTAGTAGTTAAGTCTGTATTTTAATTTGGAGGTGAATTTGTTTAGTTTTATTCATAGATGGACATCATCATAATCCATGATTATAATAAAAAAGAACATAATTATTTGATTACATACATGGTAGTAATCATAATCACGGTTTTTTATTTTGATTATAATCGTGTAATCATGTAATTGTATTTATAATCATTGTTATCATAATCATAATAAAAAAATCAAATACACATGATTTCCCTCTGTTTAGAGATACACTGTGTGGGTGAAAATGGAGAATTGGTGTAGAAAATTTTCCAAATTTTAATTCACTTTTCCACCATTCCAACAATTTTATAACTGTTTAGAAATAAGGCAGTGGAGACAAGAGTGGAAAAAATTTTCCTCTTTTATATCGGGAATCAGGTTTTCACTGTTTCAACAGTTTTCTGGCTATGTAAAGGTAGGTGAAAACGGAAAAATGATGTACAAAATTTCCGAATTTTCGTATGTTTTTCCTCTTTTATCTCGTAAAGGAATGATTGGTTTCTTACTCTTCCAAACATTTTTCAGTTATGTAGAGGTAGGTGAAAAAAAAGAAAATGGTGTAAACATGTTTCTAAATTTTCATTCTCTTATCCTTTTTTATCTCCAGAATAAAGGAACGATTCATCAATGCTCCAACAATTTACCGGCTATGTAAAAGTAGGCGAAAATGTGGAAATGGTGTAATCATTAATGGATAATGAAATTTTGATTAATCCTTTAAAAGTTTTCTATGTATGTACAGTAAGTAACATTTGTCTTATTTAACCATTTTAAATCTAAAATAATTTTTGTATATCTAAGTATTGCACAAATCTATTCTTAAGACCAAAAACATAATATTTATAAATATAATTTTATATATGAGACTAAAAATCAAAGCAGAGATAAATATAAAATCGTTATAGACGAATAGTTAGTCTGAAGAAAAATTTGAGAATATTTATTTATATGAAAATTAATGTAAAATTATAATTGTCCAAATAGACAAATGTTAACTATAGTACATGCAGTACTATAGTATAGTACATGCATAGAACTGTGTTCAGTTGCCAAATAACACAGCATAATCATCAATAGAAAGATAACTGTATAAAATTATAATAGATAGTTAGGGCGGACCAGACCATTGAAATACATATCAGACATGCAAAGAATGGTTCATAGAATCAAATAAGTGAAGGCCTAGATCAGAAGAGTAATCAACATTTCACCATCCATTAGCATTTACATTTTTGCCTTCCCATACATAGCTAGAAAATTGATGGAATGGTGATAAACTGTTCCTTGACTCCTGAGATAAAAGAGGAAAAGCAAATAAAAATTCAGAAAACTTTTCCACACCATTTTCCCGTATCTTTACATAGTCAGAAAATTGTTGGAACAGTAAAAAACCGATCGTTCATTCTCGAGATAAAATAGAAAAAGCGAAAGAAAATTAAGACACTTTTTTATACCATTTCTCTGTTTTCACCTACTTCTACATAACTGGAAAACTGTTGGAACAGTGAAAACCTTATCCTTCATTCCCAAGATAAAAGAGGAAAAGCGAATAGAAATAGGAAAAATTAGTATCTCTCATGCTTCTATTGGTCTGCTTAACAGTTATAAAATGGTTGGAACATTGAAAAACTAAGTATTCATTCCCGAAACACAAGAGGCAGGGTGTATGAAAATTTGAAAAATTTTATTCAGCATTTCTCCATACATCTACATAGCCAGAAAATGTTGGAATGGTGAAAAACAGATCTTCATTTACAAGATAAAAGAGGAAAAGCGAATGAAAAAACTAGAAGTGGAATCATGCAACCATAAATAAGAGTATTTTAATAAAAAGTGTTCCTGATGACTAAAAGAAACTATAAAATGTTTTAAACTCATTTTTCTTTTAGCTTATCTCTAAACCGAGGAAAATCGTGAGTATTTCATTTTTTTATTACGATTACTGTGATTTTTAGATTACACGATTATCATTACAGTGAATTTGATTACGTGATTACGATTACACTGATTTTGATAACGTGATTACACGATTGTAATCGTTTCATACTTTTGCTATATTTATAGTGCTATTGCATCAAGTGTAAAATTGGTCTTTAAGTTTTATTTCCATATGTAGTCATTGATTACAATTTCGCCCATCTTTATATATTTTTATTGATATAACTTGATAGAAAACCAATACCTTAGCAATATCAATGATCATAACATAATTTTTAATTTTGTTTCTTCACTTTAAATATATTACTATACTCTCATACTATGAATTAATCAATGATTAGTAATAACAAGAATGTTTTGTAGTTTAGTAACAATTATTTTTACAACTGTGCTTATTCCTAAAAATAGTTGCAATAACAGAAAACAAAATGTATTATAGATAACAATTAAACTGTATTATTACACTTACACAATTCTTCTTTTGCATCAATTTGTTCAGCATATCATCTAATTTTCCTTTACTTGATTGCTGGTGTGGAGTTTGATGTTGCTGTTGCGATTGTTTTTTATTTGGCATAGAGAAATCTTGAACCTCTTCCATATAATTATTTGCACTTACAGTTTGAGCATTGTTGTCTAAGTTACCACTAGCTCCTTTCAGAGATCTAAAACGACAGGATTTATCAATGATTTTTTTTTAATAAAGAAAAAATCAGATGTCAACTGTTTATATAAGTGACTAATGTTTTTAGTCCTTGCAAAAATATCTCTAACTCACACAAATATTATTGACTTAGTAATTATTCAAGATTAACCATCAAAATAAAATATATTAAAACGATAAAATTGAATACAAATTTATTATATAAACATCTTAATCATATATACATATTTATTATATAAACATCTTATCTCTGTATTATTGTCTCTTATAACAGTCCAAAAGAAATAGATCTAAGATAAGGACAACAGTCCTTCAATTAAAGAAAAGATATCAAAAGACTATGAAATAGAATAGAGTATTTCCTTATTTAATATCCAATTATATTCACCAGACAAATAGGAGACTATTGTTAATGAAATATGATTACTTAATAATGAAGAATTTTCATTTCTATTATCATTTAAATTTTTTTTTTAGCTTGATCAGCTATGCTGAAAATGAAAATAAATATACTGGTCAACAACAGCAAATGAACAAATTTGTATCATTGTATTTGCAGTTGAAAAATGTGATTTGAAAAGACAGAACTAATTTTTAGTCCTATTAGATGTGATTGAGAGGTGGAACCTTGTCATAAAGTAAGTTCATATGTTTAATTATTTAGAAACTTAGCTTCTTTCTTTTTCAACTTTCAGTTTTTTTCATCCACATCTGTCACTCATGCCTGTGTCAATATGCGGATCATGAGATCTTTTAACCCGTGCGCGGGCATGCTGTTGCAGAGACAGCTGGACTGAATTAGGTTTCTTTTGCTCTTTCAGGTACTCTAGGATCTTCACCTCACAAATACCCTCTGCTACCTGATCATTGAATTTTTTTTGGAAAATGTTACTGAATCAATTACTGAAATACAAAATGTAAGAACTATTTTATATTATTATGATAAAATAGCAGGAGCAGAGTAGCTTGGTGAGTTAGGCACTGGGCTGCTAAGCTAAAGGTTCTGAGTTTGAATCTGCCTGATATCAAGTAATTTTTCATCAGCCATGGATCGACCCTCGAATCGGAGACCCACCTGGGATCCCTCAGGCTCTATAAAGTGGGTACTCTTAATTAAATAATTAATTGAGGAGAAAACCTGGTGGTAGACTGTGATCCTGGGCCAATCACCTCCCTGCACAACCGGTGGCCTTGAAACAGCACTTCCTAACTAAGTACTGAACCCAAAATCCTTTATCGGTTGTTAGTGGTACAAAGTTTTTTTTTTAAATTATAAATAGCATAGATAGTCATATTGTCATTCATATTCTTTTCTTTCATTGAAGAGTATCAAGACAGTATGAAGCTGTCGAAGATGAAGACATTCCTAAAGTTCTTAAAGAACCATCTGATGAAGAAGAGAAGACACCAGGTACAGAGATTTTAGTGAGAAACAAATAGAAAATAATAATGACTTGAGTTTTATTGAACAGGAGTGGAGTGGTAGTGATGAAGAAGTATTGACATTGGACATTGGACCAGAAATGTTTCAGATGTAAGGGTAATGTCACTTTATTAAGTGACTAAGCGCCTAAAAGTTCATTATCCAACAGATTAAAAAAAATATATATTGAGGATAAAGGGAGTGAGAAGGCAATAATCCAGGGTCAAAAATATTCCAAATGAACAAATCTGCACACGGATTGTTTTCTTCTACTAAAAAATACATGCCATATAAGTAGAGGGGTGGAGTGGCCTTGATGGCTAATGTGTGTGCACTGCGAGTTGCCTGGATAAAAGATAATTAGATAAAAATAATTATGAATTCATGCCCGGTGTGCTAACTCTGGCGTTAATCCCTAGCCATCAGCCCCTGAGCCGGGAAAACCCTGTATAGCCAAAAAGGCAAGGAAAGGAAGGAAAAAAAAAAAAGTCATGTGGATGACAGAAATTGTTAGAATAATAAATACATGCTTATAATGTGATGAAGGAATTATTGAAAGTGTAGAAAGTGAATAGTCAAATGATTTGTTTAGACAATAGTGTATAAACACACTATATATGTTTTCTATTGTAACTATTATTTTTTTTTTAAACATTATTGTATGTATTTTATAATAATTTAAAAAAAATATATATATACATATATATTTATTTCAGGTTTTTTTTTCCCAAACCCTACCCATTTTATATTTATTAAAAATAAAACATTAATTCTAATATTAATAAAAAATAACTGTTTTTAATTAATATTAAATCTTAATAGATTCAATTTCTTTATTAATTTAAGTGGAAAAATATTTGTTGAACTGTAGAAAAAATAAGTGTTACATTAAATGCTACACGCGCCTTCTCATGTAAGCAGGAATAGCAGACCTGCCCGTGGGCTAACTAGCTCCTTTTCCGGTTTTTGTCGGGTGTTCCCTGGCATATTTGTTGTGGCCATGTTTTATGTAGGTTTGTTGGTATGTTCGTGAATTTTATTATGAAATTTTTTAAATATTGTCCAAATGTGATCTTGTACCATAGGAAAGCGTAAGAACATATAATGTTTAGTTACTGACATAACAGCCTGGACGCATAATAAGTCTTTTAAGCTATTCTGTAGGTTTGTGTATTGTAAGCATTTAGTTTTAAAAAAATTAGAATACAAAAGTGTTGTTCACCAGCTGTACATCAATTTTAAAAAAGGTTTAAGATTCTATTGACCGCCAGAAACTGCATAATATTCTAATCGAGCAGGGGATTAAAAAAAAATTAGTAAATCTAGTCAAGATGTGCTTGACAGAAACACTCAATAAAGTTAGAATGGTAATATTTATCCAAAAAGTTTGAGGTTCCTTCGGGTTTAAAACAGGATATTCCCTTTTGCCTGTCCTGTTCAATTTGGTATTAGAACATGCCATTAGGGAGGTTAATGCGCACTGAAAAAGGATTAGATCTGGGTCGGACAATACCTTGGCTATGCGGATGATCTGGTCCTGTTAAGCGAAGACACGGAAACTATAAAACTAAATACGACAATGTTAATGAAAATCGTAAAGAACTAGGGCTTGAAATAAACCCGGATAAGATGAAATATATGGTTAGCTGCAAAAATGGCGATATTATCGGTGATATTGATATAAAAGGTAATATTGAACATTTGATTTGAAATATTGAACATTTAGAGAAGTTTAGGTATCTAGGGTCTACGATAAATAGAAAAAAACAAAATTGAAGACGAGATTAAGGTTAGGCTGAAGGCGAGAAATACTTGTTATTTTTCAATGACAAAACTACTTAGCTCTCGCCTCTTGTCCCGGAACTTAACAACTAGAATCTATAAAACCATTATCTTAGTTAAGTTCTTTATGGATGTGAAACGTGGCAGCTTACATTAAGGGATGAGCAACGTCTTAAGGTTTTTTGAAAATAAGGTATTGCGTAGAATATTCGGACCGAAGAAGGATGAGTTAACCGGAGAGTTCAGATGGTTACATAACGCTGAATTGTGTGAATTGTAATTGAGATTAATATAATTGAGGTGATCAGCGAATAAAATGGGCTTTTAAAATTGTTGGGCTTAGTAACGAAAGAATTCCTAAAAGATCAATATTTGCGGTACCAAATGGTAAACGTCCAAGGGGTAGACCGAAGCAAAGGTGGGAAGATTGTGTTAAAGTCGATCTGAAGGGACTGGATTGGACGGTTGTAAGGACTAGGGGTGGGTGGTGGGTAGGGTAAGAAGGTAGCAGAAGGAAATTAAGGGTTTGATTAACGAATATCTGCGATTACCATGACATCTGGACACTATGAGGAATTTGACAGCCTCAGAACCCTGGCTTGTGCATGGAATGCACACTTAATTCTGCAGGTTATCAATCTCCTAGAGGTGCTTCATTTATTTATTTTTTTCTTTATCAATCACATGTTACATATAAGGACATTAAATAAGATCAATATCTTTTCTTATGTATAAAATACGTTTCTGCCAACTAAATAGCGATGACACCATTATAACATATTATAACATGTTTAAGCTAAGGTAATTGTAACTTCAAGCATGTAATCAGTATTATGACATTGTTTATTGTAACAATACGTAAATAAATACTAATTAAAAAATAGGTCAATATCATGCACTAAACTAACTTATTATTGGTACTCTATAAAACGTTAACATATGATAGATCATAGAATTAAATATAACAATTGAACAATTAAATTGAATTTTTTTTAATAGTTACCCTGAGGAAAGATCAATTGGAGCCATAGTTCCAGGTGATGATGGTACAGATGGGGTAGATTTTTCAGAAGTTTGATGGTATTTTATGTCATAAGATTGTTGCATTGAAACCATCCTTGGGGTGGGCATGGAACCTTGATGAGCAGGAGGAGGCTGAAGTGCAGTAAGAGGTGTAGATCGCCTTTAAAAAAAAATGTAGTTATTATTTTTATTTATTGTTTTTAATACTTACACTTAAATATAAATTTTAAAACTTTGGTGACACTTGGTTCAAAGAGGCATTTGGCAATAACTACAATCTATCTCGAAAACAGGACATTTTTTGGCTTTAAAATGCAAAACTCAATAGTTACTTTGGAACTATAGCAGGTTTTAATGATCACTGCGAAATCTTTAAAACACTTTAATCCGTCAGGATTTGTTGAAATTGAAACCATCAGGAGTTTTAAAATCACAGCAACATAAGAAATTCATAACAACAGAACGTATTATGATTGTGAAAAACATATTAAACAATTTGACTGAAAGTATAGAAGTCATACTTTGAATTATTTATTAAAAATATCAAAAAGTTTTAATCTATATCGCCTAAAGTGTCCAAGGGATCATATATCTATTCTCCTCCATTTAACTTTTCAACAGATTTTTCTTTGTTGCAGACTAACATAACACTGAACTAACACAAAAAGCAATATTTTAATTTTTAAAGCCCAGATACAGATACATAATAAGTATCCCATAGGAACAATAACACTTGGGTTCCTAACCGGCATTTGGCAATAACTACGATTTATCTCGAAAACAGGACATTTTTGGGCTTTAAAATGCAGGGCTCAATAGTTACTTTGGAACTATACCGGGTCTTAATGATTACGACGAAATCTTTAAAACACTTTAACCTATCTGGGATTTGTTGAATTTGAAATCAGATTTTTAAAATCTCCAGTTTTACGTTTTTTTTTTTTTCAATAACTGTTATTAAAGCTTATGAAAGAATTTAAGGATTGAAATTGCCCTCGCCAACCAAGGCGATCTAACATGTTCCTGGGAATCCTTGAAAGTGAGACTAAAGAAACTATACGGTGGAGAAAGATAGACCCCAGAAGAAGATGTGTTTTATCTATTTAAGGAACAACCGAACCAGGGCCAATCAGAAGGTGTTTTCGCAGAAAAGCTCCTAATTCTTACAATAAATTGACAGAGAGAACAGTAGAAATCTACGGCCAACCAGAGGGAGCACAGAAACTAGAATTCTTGAAAGAAATTTTGAAGGTACAACTGAATCCCTATGTGGATCGTCCCGGTTCACTGCAAAGAGGTCGAGATTTTATTGAGTATGTGATCTCATAGATTCTAAGAAAAGGAAAGAAACGCGCTTCGAGAAACACGATACAGATTGGATAAAAGTGAAATCACCGAGGAGGAAATACAGAAGTCCGCCCAGGCAGGTCAATAAAAACAGAAAATTTGATAGACGGCCGAGCAGGTTCCCTGATGAGAGAAGGCATAAACCAGCCTGATGCAACCTTACGAGATGTTTTGAATGCAGCAGGCGAGGGCACCACAAGGTTAATAACCAGGACTACAGCAACCGAAGGACTGGTAGAAGGAGCGGCAGGTCCTATACCAGCGGATAATTGTCAGAGGAGGAGAGTTCCTATTCCGAGTGCAGTGGTCAGGCTAAAAGAAAAACTGAAGTAACTGGAGAGAATTCTTGGAGGGAGGATCCTTCCTCTTTCCAATAACCAGTTTCTTTTTTATCCTCTCATGACCTAATCCAAATATCATTGATATCCGAGCTCCTCCAATCATACATAGAACCGTAACTTTCCGTAATCTTGATGCCCTTACTCGGGAAAAAAGCTTACCCAACCCTGAAACTGGATTGGAATGAGATATACTCCTGTTCCTCTATTGATTCAATGGTTGACATTCTCACCTACAATCCTCTTAATATCCTTGAAGTCCATGTCCCCTCAAAACCTCTACCTTTCATTGCTGCCCGGCTCCCTGGATGTGTCAGCAAATTAAGTAAACCCTTTAGACCAGCTAGACTTGCTGATGCCTATTAAGCGTTTAGAGTGCTCCACAACCTGACACAAACCAGAATGCGATGAGGCAATCCACTTATTACTATGAAGCCTTCTCATCAGTTTCTGATTCCAAATCTAAATGGCCACACCTTAGTAAACTCTCCTTCTGTCAACCTTACATATCACCTCCATCAGCAGTCTTTCCAGAATCATCTGATGATTTAAATTCATATTTTATGTCTGCTTCCTCTTCCATTCCACCACTAACCTCTTCCTTTTTTTTCTTCTGGAACATCGCTCAATAAGACGACTTCAATTTTTCATATATTTTGCCCACAGACCTTATATCCACTGTGACGGATTCTCATTCTAATTCCATCGATCCAGCTGGCATTCCTGCCAATTTAATCAAATTATGCCTCACTGAAATCCTTTCCATTCTCCTTTTCATCTATAATTACTCCCTTCAGAACTAAGTATTTCTCACTCCTTAGAAAAAAGCCACTGTCCATCCTTCATCTGTCCTCTGTCCCTATTCCCACCACAGTTTTCTGTCTAATCTCTTTTCTCTCTAACCTTTCAAGATCTCTGGAAAGAATAGTGCAATCCTATCTTTTAGTCCCTATATCAATGACCTTCACTGTTAAAATCATCTCTAGAAATGAAATAAAATGCATCTGCTGGTTAATTTTGAGGCAAAAGTTGCTACAACATCCCAGGCATTTACCTAACTTTAATACTTACTTTCAGTTTCTTAAGACTTAATATTTTAGCTAGGTTTTTCACATGCACACATATACTCACAGGTTGGCAAAAAACCACAAGGCCCACTTGCTGGAATACTTCCCCCACTAGCGGATCCAGAATTTAATTTTGGGAGGGGGGAGGAGAGGCTTCAGTTCGAAAGATTTTTTTTTCATATACATATAATTATATTTAATTACATATAATTAATTTGAAAAAAATAAAGAAATTAACTGTAGTGTTTAAGTGGTTCTAGAAGTCCTATTAAATATAATTAAACAAACAAGAATACTTTAAGAGATAGTTTTTAATATTTTTTTCTGTAAAACATGGTTATATTTTACCATTTTGGGGTGGAGGAGGAGACTTCATGACACTCCACCCCGGACCATCTCCTTCCTTTTTAACATTAAACATTTCAATCCTTACTTTATTTTCAGAGGTTGTAACCTTAGTTTAATGTATAAATATAAAATTAATTAATTAATATAAAAATAAATTCATATGGGCTAAATTTCTCTTGTCACAATAATGAATTGTCTTATTACTTGAGTAAAAAATAAAATAGGGCTATTTGGATCTAATGTGTGTTTTTATTATTATAAATAAAGTGAAGTCCTAACCAAAAATATCGAAATATATAAATAAATTAATTTAATTTACAAATGAATGTATTTATAGGTAAACTATGAATGCATATATTATAATTTAAATACAATGAAACAAATCAGTGTTTCTGTCTTTATGGGCCCTTCATAAAACATAACACCCAATTGTATTACTCAGCATTCACAAATACCCGCACGAACGTTAAGGGAAAACAGATTAAAACAGTAATACAAACCTTGATTCTTCGGAGAGAGATTCATCTGTATGATCCCAAGGTGTACTAGGGGAATGCTTCATTGGATGTTGCAGTTGAAGATTTGTGTTGTTCAATAATGCATGCAACTTAGCTGTAAATTAAAACATAAAACAAAACATTATTTAATGTTTATTTGTCTAAACAAAGTATCATACAGATAATCGTAGTGAACCAGGAAAACAAATAAACCAGAACAGTCACCTGGATACAATAAAATTTTAAGTTAAATTTTGTAGAAAAAACTTATCCCTTCAATTATTTTGTTACAGAGCAGTCGGAATCTTAAATCTGCATTGCCCTACAAACTGAAACTATGACATCCCATTAGGAGTTTGTGCTATTTTCATAGCATTTAAATCAATTTTTATATATATATTTTTTTATATAGTCTAAAAGTTCTTTAAAAAATGGAAGAATTGTTTAAAAATAAAAGGTTTTTATAAAATATTATACTGAAAATATTTAACAGGTATTTATATCTCATTTATTGAACTATTATATTTTAATAAACTACAACAGCTAGAAGATGTATTTATGTATATTTATACATAATATTTTCAATTTATTAGGTTAATAAGCTAGTGACACTTTGTTGGCCAGCCACAGAACTAAGTCTATCTTTCCATGTTTTTCTTCTTTGCTTCGTACCTAATAGCTCAGAAAAGGATAAAAAATAAACTAACTAACAAGTTCTTATAAGAAAAAAAAGCCATAATTGAATTGGGAAAGGATACTATGAGCTAAACTGGTATGAGTTATACCAGAAAAGTTTTATAAAACAAAATAATAAACAACAAAACAATAATTTAAATAAACACACCTCTTTCTGTTTCTACATCAATCGCAATATGCCTCTTTCGCTTTGAGCTTGGCAAAGCATGACTTTTAGATCCACCGTGGTCAGTTGTAATAGTTATTACCTCAGAAGGTTCACTATACCCTCGTAAAATGTCATCAACATGTTGATTCTGGTCTTCAGAATATGCTGTAAAATTTTTAGAAACTGGCCATTCCTTATGTTCAACACAATGCACAATATGTTCTAACCGAACTTGAATAGCGTGTTCCTGAAAATAAAAATAAATGAAAATCCTTTTATTAACATAACATATTGAAATATTTATAATTAGAGAACGGATTTTCATGTTATTGTACATTTTATTTCCTTTCGTGTAAAAAAAATATATCTATCAGTTTCAGGATCTGAAGAATAACATATTTATTAACATAACAGATTTATAAATACAAATATATATGCATAATATGTATAAAAAAAGTAAATAACTTTTTTTATTTACTATATTGTTCAAATTAAATTCATTATTCAAGATAGAAAAATATGAGGAAGGTTATAATAGGAAGGAAATAATTCTGTGACAAGCAAAAATCGTAATACATATTACAAAAGGAAGAAGTGAGAATTTTGCAAATTTTGAGTTTTTTACTGCACAAAAATCCGGTCTCTATATATAATCATCTTATATGAAAAAGTACATTTAAAAATAAGTGACAGTAAAATTAAGACCTAAAACAGAATCTAAAATAAATTTTATTCTCTGAAATTAAAAAAAAAAAAAATTATGTTAGTAAACTAGTTAGCTTAAGTGTTGTCCTATTTCATCATTTTAGTACACAGAGTTATTTAAGTGCAAGGTTGACGGGTCTGCTTAGTTAATATCAGTTAATCAAGTAAAATTATCTAAAGTAATCCAAAATTCATAAGATGAATCTAAAATATCAAATGAAGTTGTACCAAACCAAAGATGAATCGCTACTAGTCCGACATTCAATAATTCTTTTCCAAGGCTGTCTCTGTATTCATTATATGTAACTCTTCTACCAAAAAGGCACTTTCCTAATGGCTATGCTTCCATCAGCCAGCAGATCTTTTGATCACCTCGGATCCTACATACATGGCCAAACCATTTCAGCTGTGGCTCCTCAATAACAAATCTTACTTATAATTTGGAAAGGATGGTGTAATTTTTTATATAGTCTTATCTAGTTTTACCACTACTGTTCTTAGATATCATATTTTTCTTCAGAACCATGTAAATTTTTAACTCATACAGAAGAGAAGGTAAGAATACATACTTAAATTGGTGTGGGTCGTCTCTTTGCTCACCTCTCATTTGCTTATCAGTGCTGAAGATACACCATTAGTTTTTCTTTTCTGTTCAATATCTCCTGATCCATTCGCTACTCTCTCTTTTTTACAGTACCCAAGTTTTAAAAATTATCCGTCGCTTCAAGGATTTGTCCAAGGCAGTTAATTGTAAGCTGTTAATCCTTCCAATTTGCATGCATAACCTTTATCTTATTAGGATTTATACTGTGTTCATTTATAACTTTCATATTGTTAGAATATATACAATACACACATGTATAATAGACACAAATACTAGTGTTTAAAGTTTGTAAAAATGTTTTTGTAAATAATAAGCAAGCTAATATAGTTGTACTTAATTCAGAGGATAATTAAAATTGGAAATATGATTGCTTCATTCATAATTTACAATATGACGACTCCATTTTGAGTATCAAGAAACCACTGCCATCTACGAGGAGAGATTTGAATAAGACTAGCATCTTTTACAAATGTTTCGCTTGTACAGTGTAACTTTTTCATAACTTAGAACAACTATAACTAATATCAGGGAGTAGGTTAACCGCTGAGCTTCCAATGCTCAAGGTCCCACGTCGAATCCCAGTTACTTATTCTGTTTCATTGGACGTAGATAGACTTAAGGATCGGGATACCCTCCTGGGGCATACCTAACCTCTATAAAGTGGATAATTAAATAATTAAGAGAGAAAACCTGACGGTTGAGAGTGATTTTGGTCATATCACCTCCTTGCACAAATGTTGACAAGGAAACAGTATCTTCCCTGCACTGCATTGAACCCAAGACCCTTCATGGAATTTTTTCTAAATATTCTACTCCTCAAAATATAGAGACAGTTGTACTTTTTGTGTGCAGCTACAGTAGAGACAAATGTACTTGTTTGTTTCAGCTGCTAAACTAAGCTTTGTATAAATAAGTTTAAGATCAGATATATTACTTTAATTTATTTCTTCTTGTATGAATTTATTTAAATAATCTGTTTATAAGTATAAATTCAAGTATGTATTATTATTTTTTTTTTTGTTTTGTTGTGTATGTATCACTTTTTTGCTTCCTCACTACCGAAGGTAAGGAGGCATTGTATTCATGCTAGGTTAAAAAAGAATTTGTGCTGAGAATTGAAAATTTTCACTCGCATTTTACGTTTCAGACATCAAGGATCAAATTTGATTCAGAGTCTGTCTGTAGTCAAATTGATGTAAAGGGGCATATCACCTACTACCGTTTATCTGATTTTCATGAAATTGGCATGAATTTGTAGGTAATTGTGAAAAAATAATTTAAGGTCAATTTGATTGAATTATGTTTATTGCTTTCTCTTATATACGAGCAAACGTATTTTCCTTGATACGTCTATATCTCTAAAACCGCAAGTTCGATTTGGCTCAAATTTGGAAGGAACTTAGGGATTGGTAAACGCAAAATGAAATAGGCATCAATTTTATCAAATCCTATCTAAGATTCCAAACAAAAATACTTCTGCTTTCATATCAGGAAATGTGTTATTTGATATGCCTATAGTTTGAAAACGGCGATTATACTATATTGAAATAATATAAATAATTATTAACAATATAATGGCTGTGAAATGTGGAAGGCACATCATATGGAGTGGGAGTTAGATTATTACAATATCGTTATGGGCTTATAAAATTTTAGGTTTTATTCAAAAAGTTCATTTATACTGTATCGTGTAGTCGATTCCAAATGTTACTGGCATGACACATATTGCCGTTACATAGATTTCATGTAATTTTCAGTAAATTTAAAGTAATTTTTATTCTGAATTTGTGAAAAAAAGTCTTATTTGTGATTGTGTTTATTGCTATTAAAGTTCAATCAGCTCATCATGGTCTCGATTTTCTGCATAAGTATAAAATATAAAATTATATTCATAAATCATAAAGAAATAATTAGTTTTTATGTTCTCCTGTAAAACACTCAGTTTTTACATACGTCATTTGCACTAACAGTAACGAGATACATATTCAGTATGCACTGGATTTTTTTATTTTTTTTATTATGAATTAGCAAATATTTAGACCTTTTAATACACATATTTTTTAGAAAATAAAAACGGTGAGGAAGCTATACTGACTTTACTTGGCAAACATTTTTATTTTGTAAATAACATTTTAACAGCACAGAACTATATTAACATTCATTGATAATCTGGTCATAATTATAGTTTTAGATTAAATGTATAGTGGTCTCTACTGCACTTTAGTGTTTCTTGGAACTTATGTTATTTTTTTTCCATTTAAAATGATGTAAATAACACTGATCATTACTTTGTTGATGGAAGTTTGTCGATTGTTCTACATATCGTGGGTGATAGTCAGGTAGTAATTAATTTTTTATTGCCAACATCTCAACCTAACTTGTTGGTCATCATGAGAGCATGTTCCAGCAACGAAGGTGTTGAAGTACTGCAAAGTTATCGAGCAGTCAAATATCTTCAGTGCTAGAAACATGCCCTGATGACACACAAATTTGGGTTGAAACGTAAACAATAAAATATTGCAAAATTGACTGGGTCCTGACTATCTATCATCCATTATCATTACCTTACGTTAAGAGGTCCTGTATTTCATATTTATGTCACTAGGTTTTGAAAAAGTTTTATTTTTAATGAGTTAGTGGATATTAATAGTTGTATGAAAAGCACAATTACTAGAATTATGCTGACAAAGTCTGGGTTTGTGAGTTCAAGTATACAAAAATACATTTTTGTATCAACAATTACATAATATTTATCCTTTTAATTTATTTATCAAATCACTTATATTTAATTATGAAGATCTTAAGATCTTAAAAGAAGACTAAACTGCAACTATCTCATAAATGAAACAGCAAGCAGATCCTTGTTAAGAATAGGTAGTTTCTTAACAATTTACTAAAACTTTAAATCAATTTCAAAATTGTTATAATAAGTGCTTGCAAATGTGGGCACTACGAAAATAACTAGTGTAACATAAATAAACAGTACAAAGTAAAAGAAAAAACTAACCTTTGGCCATTTGATAGGATTCTGATAACTATGTGCAATCAATTGAGCTACAGTAGAATCAAGGGAAGTTCGGGGAACTGGTAAGGCTGTCTTATCTGTGACTACAGTTGTATCAATTTCTGGCAATTTTTGCATAACCTCTAGCTCAGGAAACATGGCTTTAAATCTTTCTATACCTTCAACATCTTCAGCTTTAAATGTCATAGTTTCAGACTTTGAAGTAACTTTCTTATTTTCATCATTTACTTCTGTTACCTTAACTTCAGCTTCATTCACATTTTCTGATTTCTCAGTGTCTATTTTACTTAAGTTCTCACTTTCATCAGGCTTTATGAGGCAATCACCTTTCTTTGTATCAGAAGAATTCTGATCATCATTATTACTTGATGCTTCATTATCCACCACAACAGTTTTTTCTTCCTCCTCAGATTTAGATAATTCTTCTGTTTCATTATTTGATTTATTATCCTGGTTCTCCATCACACTTACTTCAGATGAGTTATCTAATTCCATTGCAGCAGAAACTTCTTTGTCAATCAATTTCGTACTGGAATCACAAGTAATTTCTTCATTTTTATCACAATCACCTGCTGTTTCTTCAATGGTTGAATTTTCTTTGGTATTTGATTCTTCATCAGGAGTTTCTTCAATATTACTTTCGGTTTTCTTTTGTGCACTAAGTTCACTACTGATTTCTGATAGTTTTTTACTCGTTTCTTCGGAATTTTCTTCACTCTTACATTCAACATTTTCTTCCTGTTTAACGGCAATTTTTTCTATTTTTAAAGTACCTTCACCTTTTTCTAATTTAACCACTATTTCAGTTTTGTCTGTTGATAAAATATCTTCGGGCCTTTCAAGTTTTACTTCATTTTTCAAATTTATAATATTTCTTTTAGTCACGTCATGAAATGACAGTTCAGGATCATTTAAAATGAAAAAATCAGTTCGTCCAAGACCATGCCTTAAAAAAAAAAAGAAGCAAAAATAATATTAGAGGAAAGTGTTAAACCAAGCTAAATATTAATACTAGAATTGAATACTTATAATGAATTTTATCTTATGAAAGAGAACTTGAACAGTTCTTCTATGTTCTCCATTTATTTATTTCTTAATATAGCATTTTTAAGTCAAATTAAACCTTTTCCATTTTACATTTTCAACTTTTGAATTTTTGTAAATCTTCATTTTTTTTTTTTTTTTCAAAATAAGAGCCACTTACTATATTACTAAAGACCTAGCTTTTGAAAAATACTTTAAAAAGATTAAAAAAAAAAAATTGGTTGGTCCCCTCATACTAGTTTCCAAAGGTGCACATAAGGATGGCTATACCCCGATTCAAGATTTTACTTACCACTCTCTTAGGAGAAATAAGTATTTTCCTCCTTGAATAAAGGAGAAAAAAATAAAAATGTTTATCCAGGTCGGAAATGAATCTCCGGAAATACTAGTCAGAATGTATATGTATAATATATCGTCGGAAAGCGGGAAATTTTAGAAAAAACAATATTTAGTATAGAAGATTTTAGTAGTTGATGGAGAGTGGCAAACAAATTATAAATAATAATTTATAAACTATTTCATTGTATTTGTGTGAAAGAAGAAGTGAAATATAAAAATATTTCATGGATACGTTTATAACCTTAAATATATTTACTGTAGTTTGATAACTCTAGATCTGATATTATATTTAAATAATTAGGTATCTATCGTCCATTTATTCAGAAAAACCTTTTAGAAAAAAGTAATTAGTGAATAATTTGATAAATTTTCCATTTGTGATATTCCAACAGAATCCAGTTACAATCTGTGTGACAACTTTTGACCTGTCTATAACAGGCAAAGCAAATCTCTTAATTCCGTTTTAATAAACTTTGTTAGCTGTAAATGATTTGTTAGTTGTAATCATTAAGCTTTAGCTCAGTTAAAAATGCAATTCAAAAATTGTATAATAGCCCAAGATGGCCAGAAAATAATTTTTATTCGAAGTTGAGCGGTAAGTGAAAGTTGTATTTTTGCGCGCACCAGATTTTTTATGCTTGGAGCCATACAATCAAGTTATATCTTGAAAATAGCTCATGAAACCGAAACATAGAAAACAATAAAAGGATTGTAAAGAAAATGATTTTTTTTTTTGTGATTCTTGGCCAAAAATCATTTAAAAAATAATCTTAATGGCTGCATACAATTTTTTCTCATTGCTTAATTGATTTTTAGAACAACTTGTGAAAACAGAAACAACTCTGAAATATTACTATTTAATAGGAATGATTAGTTAGTTTTATATAAATAAGAATAACTTACTTAGCTACTCCAAGGAGAAGATCTTTGTCGTGTTTCCCAGGAATCCACCATTCAGGAATATCAGCAGATGGTTGACAATAATTTAGCCTTTCATCAAGTTGAGGATGGCACAATGTTTCTTCTCTGATTTTACTTAGCAATGAAATTCTTTCTAGTATCCTTTTGGCTCTATCATCTGGCAGTGGGTCTAATACCAAGTCGGTTGTTTCTTAAATCAAACAAAATAAACGAAAATAGAAATTAGGTTTAAAATAATTATAAAGTAATTATAATTATAGGTTTAAAAGTTATAGAAAATAGAAAAGAGGAACATCTAAACTAGTTTAGATAAAAAAGATGAGAGAAGTATTCAGATGGAGAAACCGAGACTGGAGTAGATTACAGGAGCTTATTAGCTAAAATTAATTAAGCTATTAAAATTGTGATAATGGGTTGAGTGACTATAAACAGAATCCTCACACAATGAAGAAATGATATGCAATGTAGTTGGCTCTCAATAGTTGAAATCCTTGGGATGTAAAAACAAAAGGATACTTCCTTGAAAAGTGAAAACAAAATGTCTGCCAAGTTGGTCCATATAGCTTTTTCACATTTCCTGCTGCTACATATTCAAAAATATGTTAACAAGAAATGTGTAAATGGCAAAAAAACAACAATGAATAAATAACATTATCATATCATAGCAATATCCCAAACCTAGCTCAAACCTTACATTCCATCCTCTTCAGTCTCCTTGCCTAATTACATCCTGCTCCGTCATGACCAGGTAAACTGGACTGGCGGTGGAGTAGCCATGTTTGTCCACAATAGCCTGAAGACCCGAATCCCCGATTGCTCCCCACCTTCAGATCACCCTCAAGTAGAATACCTTTTAGTAGAAATTCTCTGTAATACTTTTCCTATCCTTTACGCCGTGGTATATCGCCATCCTCTTGTGTCATTTGCTCCGTCCTTTCGAATCAACTCTATTCAACTTCGTTCTCTTCTATCCCAGAATAATTATCTCCGGTGACGTCAATAACAATTTCCTCCTAAACTCCAATGATAAATTCTATCTAGAAAATCTATTTTTCTCACTTCATCTATTCATCGTTCCTTTTTCCTCCACCCACCATACCAGCAGATCTGACACTTGGCTAGACTTCTACATCATCAACTCAGAAAAAAACCTCCTCTCCACCTCTCAATTGCCAGTATCCTTTCTTTCATCTAACAATCTGATATAAATAATAATATCCACACTCCTCCAATCCACCCTTAAACTATCACTTTCGGCCAACTGAATACTCTTACCCGAGAAAAAATATTACCTGCTATAGCAGCATTGGATTTGAATGGAATATATTATTGCTCCTCTGTCGACACCATGGTTGATATTCTCACCACTAATCTTCTCAATATCCTCAATACCCACACTCCTCTCAAAATCTCTACCTTTCGTCATCGGCCTGCTCCTTGGATGTGTCAAGAGATTAAGAATCTGCAAAAGAGATGCTCCAACAAGCGAAAGCAACCTACCTTCATGAAGCCCTTTCTTCAGCTCTTGATATTAAATCAAAATGGCATCTGCTTCGTAAACTTTCGCTCTGTGAATGTTCCAGATTCCCTTCCTCAGTTTTCCCAATATCACCTGATGATCTAAACTCCCACTTTATATCTGTTTCCAACTCTTCTTTACGCTCCCCTTCCAGCTTTTCTCCAGAGGTATCATTCATTTAACGACAATAACTTTTATTTTTCCGACATTTCCCCCACAGACCTTACCCGTAATAATGAAATCCTGCTCTGATTCCGTAGGCCCAGATAGCATTCCTATCAAACTAATAAAATTATGTCTCCCTGAAATCCTCCCAGCTCTCCTTTTCATCTACAATTTCTCACTGCAGAATTCAATATCCCCAATCGCTTGGAAAAAAAGCTATTGTCCTTCCTTTAAACAAAAATCCTAATCCATCCTCTCCCAAAGATTTCTGCCCAATATCAATTTTTTCCAATCTTTCATAACTCCTAGAAAGGTTAGTGCAATCCCAAGTTTCCAACTTCCTTGAAAAATTCAACCAACTCGATCCTCTCCAATCAGGCTTCTGTCCTGGCTATTCTACACAATCTGCTCTGATTAAAATTACCAGTGATATTCAGACTGTAATAGATCACAAAAAACTAACTGTACTTATACTTCTTGATTTCTCCAAAGCCTTCGACTCCATTATCCATTCCATCCTTTTCAACAAACTAAAATCATTATCCTTCTCCAATAGTTTTCCTTTCACAACGAACCCAAGCAGTTTCCATACCCAATATCAACCACTATCTGCCTACCTTCTTTTATCTTCTGGAGTTGCCCAGGGTTCAAGCATGTCTCCTCTTCTTTTCAGCTCCTATATTAATGACCTAAATGATGCAATCATCCATTGTTCCCACCGCCTTTATGCCGACGATTCTCAAATCTATCTATCCTTTTCTTCCGTTGAGTTATTGGTAGCATTTGCCAAAATTCAAGAAGATTTAGATCGAATTAGTGCCTGGGCCAACTTAAACGGATTAAGGCTAAATGCTGCTAAAACTCAGGCCATTCTCATTGGTTCCAAGCCTCTTCTTAGATCACACACTCACTTTTCTTCACTCTAAACAACCACCCCATCACCTTCTACTCCTTTGCTAAAAATGTATACTTTTTCATAGATCAAACCCTCTCCTGGAATCACCATATCCCTCATATTTCCTGTCGTGCAATTTCTACCCTCATACTATTCCATCACTTCCGCCATATACTACCCCAAAATACCCGTAGAATCCTAGTTTCCTCTCTCATCTTTCCCCATTTTGACTACAGCTGTGTGGTGTACGATGGCCTCATGGTGGAACTCCGTGATAGACTGAAAAGGCTTATGAATAGCTTCGTAAGATTTGTACTTGGGAACCCGAGACGCTCCTGTGTCTCCCACCATTAGGGTGGCTCTTCCCCTCCTTAAGAAGACAATATTTCCTAGTCACATTCCTTTATCAAATCATTAACGATCATAGTCCTTCCTATCCCTACAACCTTCTCCAATTTAAGTCCTCAATCCATTCCCTTACCACAAGACCTCGACCTTCTGACCTATACATTCCTTCTCATAGATCTGTCTCATTCCAAAACTCCTTTATAGCCCGCTCTGTCAGCTTTTAGAATTTCCTCCAGATCAAAATTCGGCTTGCCGCCTCCGTACCCATATTAAAAAACCTCCTATTCCAATTCCTGTTCCAAAAAACAGTCAGATACCAGCTAACTATTAACACTATATATTTATTGCGTAGCAATCTTATAAATCATACGATAATAATTTGTAAGAGATAGTACAGGTATTTTCTACTTTCAACGTAGGAATTTCAATATATATATATATATATATATATATATACAAGACAAGTAAAGTTTTTTTTATGATATGAACTTATTCTATCATTATATATAGTTTTGTTCATAGTTTTAAGTGATTTTTCATAGTTTTAAATGTTGTGTACATAGTTTTATCTGTATTGTATATAGCTGATTCACCTAAGGTTTTCTTTACTTTTTAGTTTATTTTATCAATTTTATTTATTGTTTCAAACTTTTAGACCATCAGTATTCTATTCATTTTGTACAATTATG
Organism: Nezara viridula; assembly: GCA_928085145.1. Classification (NCBI taxonomy): domain Eukaryota; kingdom Metazoa; phylum Arthropoda; class Insecta; order Hemiptera; family Pentatomidae; genus Nezara; species Nezara viridula. The sequence goes on along the minus strand of OV725079.1, from coordinate 72,823,651 downwards.
TTATTCTAAAGGGACTTAGTCCCAGAACAAAATTTTTTTTTTCTATCTATATAAGCAAAAGTAGTAAAAATTATTCAATAACATTGTTACTAAACCACTTTCTTAAAATAAAAAAATTTCCTCTTACTTTAGACCAAATCAAACAAGCCTGTTTTGAAATAGAAGAAATCGAGGAAAATACATTTGTGCTTACATAACCTTAAATATCTATTGAATGGAATTTGATAATTGATGGGACCATCTAGGTAACATCCCATAACATTCCCAAAAGATTTAATCAAATTTGGATTACAGGTAGGTGTTATGCTTATAACATGGATTAGACTTACAAGAGGCAGGGTAGTCAAGAGGAGGACTAACATGTGAGCACAGCACCGCACGTTGCCCAGCAACCTGATAACCGAAATTATAGAAGATAAAATAAGTACAAGTTCGTGTCCCAGTTCCTGAAGGGGGCATTCAACTCTAGCACTAATCCAATCCCCCGAGCTCAACCTCTGGCCCGTAGAAACCCATATAGCCTAAAAGGCGAGGAAGGGAGAAAAAAAAAAAAAGAGCTAGACTTACAGACAGACAGATGACATGGAACCTAAGTCATTCCTTGATGTATAAAACATATATGTTATAACGAGAGTGGAAGTTATAGATTCTGAAGTCAAAACACTTTTTACTTCTTACACCAATAATAATAAAGCTTCCCTACCTTCAGTAGGACAAAGTAAACATTTATTTAAATACTAATATGACTCAAGTGTATCAACTTTTTTCTTCTTTTATTTTCATTATAAATGTAAATGAATGTGTTTGAGCATTATATATTGGGAAAAAAAAAAACATCGATGTCAGGCTCCAAATTTGTTATAATTAAAGAGTAGAAATTGTAAATATTGAAATATCAATAAAAAATAACGATACTTCATGCCTCCATTATTTTAATCTTTAGAAGATGGAAATGACTGTTAAAATGGAAATAACCCATTTAATTGAAAGAAAATTTATAAATTGATTAAAATTGAAATCAAAATAAATGATTGAAATTTAAGAAAATTAAAATAAAATTATATTCAAACCATTACCTTCTTCAGCTGTTGGTTTTATACCACATATTCGTTTACACATTCCTGAAAAAGCTAAATAATACTCGGTTAATGAATCATCAAATTTCTTATCAAGTCTTGACAAAGCTCGAAATTTAGTCCAATCAAATTTCTTTTTCGCCCTAGAAAACAAGGACAAAAGCATAAAAATACAAAATAATATTATAATAGCAGATACATATATAATATTATAGTAATATATACATATATAAGATCATGGTAGATATATAATATTAAAGAAGTAGATACATAAAAATCTTTACCACAACCCAAGAAGGATCTTGCGGTGTTCAGTACTTTGAAAGAAAGCAGTTTCTAAGCCAGTGGTAGGCAAGGAGGCAATTTGAGTCAACCACTCACTTCCCAACCACCTGGTTTTTTCAACCATTAAAAGTGCCAACTTAATGGAGATTAATTGATAATGAATATTCTGAAGTAATCGGAATGTAAATTAAGTAAACAATTTCAAAAAAGTCACATTCAGAGGAATAAATGATAGGATCGACTTTTCAGCGAAATCAACAGAACTTTTAAATAAAAGTTCTGAAAAACTTTAATTGAAAATTTGCAAGGGAAAACGTTCTAGTTCCAAAATAACAGAAGAAAATATTCCAAGATAATAGAAAAAAAAAATTGATCATAAAAATACCAGTCATATCAAAACTGTTTCTGCTCAAGGTCCTTATCGTGTTGATAAGACAATTTTAAACGATAGTTATACAAATACTTTCTGTAGAAGTGTGAAGATTAAAGGCAGCTATGAAAAGGTAGAAGCATCAACAGAGAGTAAGCATAATCTTGGGAATCAGAACTTATTCCAGTCCTATGGAAGCCGGATTTCATTTCATAGTAGGGATGTCTTATATGGCGTTTTTAGTTACTGCATCTATTACTATTTATATTATAAAGGAGGTGTGGATGAATTGAGAAGATGGCAAATTTCAACAAAAATTATTTTCGGCTTAAGTAAAAAATATTTGTTTCTGTTTTTTTTTTTATAACTTTGATTCAGGAAAAAAAGAAAGAAAATGAGTCAATGTTATGAAATTATTTTAATTTTGAAGTATATTACTTATAATATGATTACGAAATATTGACTTATATTGAGGGAGGGAAGGTATGGTAGGTGAAAGCATACCCTTTCTGACTAAATCCTAGTCTGACTCTGGTTCATCATAATCATGATAGAGTGTTACTATAAACACTTTAATTTACAACACTCTTTACAACAGATTGCAATAAAACATGATTTAGTATGCATATTAACTTTAAAATTCTAAAATGATATAAATTAATCTATTGATATTCCTAGAATTGAATAGTTATTCCGTTTTGGATCTTAATGTAAATTAAAGTAAAATCAAATCCACCACAATAGCTTTAAACAAATTTACCTTCATTGAAATTTATTAAAAGACGTTTGCTTGTGAGTCGTCTTACGCATGGTTGACCGTGATATAATATGAGAATGAGTAGATCAAGGGGGGGGGGGTGCAGTCAAATAAATACTAAGTTATAGAAATAGTATTATTTAATTATTATGCCGATGTTTCGACCCACTTGCAGGTCTTCATCAGAGCTACAAAATATAAAAGGTACATGTTGAAAATAAAATAATAAATAATTTGTTAACCTTTAGTCCCACTATCTGTTTACCTACAGTTATCAAATGTAACCTCCACTAGCTTGTTATCCACTGATATCTTATTATTATGTTATCTTATTCTTATTTTAGCTTTACTATATCAATACTTATTCAACTTTCAATCTCTTTATTCGTTAAAATTCATTTTCTTTATATGTTAACCTACAGTTATCAAATATAATCTTTATTAGTTTGTTATACACTCATTTCTTATATTTCAACACAATCTGTTTACTTTTAAACTTACATACTATATCCTCCTTTGTTTTCTATTTTTGTTTGTATCTTCTATATATATAATACTTGATATTCATTGTCACCCACTTATTATTTCTTTATCAGACAACTTTTTCTTATTTAATATCTACTTATTATTCATTTATTTTATTTTCACCATGAACCTTTTATATTTCGTAGCTCTGATGAAGACCTGTGAGGTGGGTCGAAACGTTGGCATAATAATTAAATAATACTATTTCTATAATTTAGTATTTATTTGACTGCACCCTCCCTCCCTCCCCGATCAACTCCTTCTCATATTAGTAATTGAATTTTCAAAACTTCTGTGAGGATTTCAGAATTACAACTTAGCTTTGGGACAGTAAGTTAATAATTTATATTTTGAAGAAGGTATCAAGCAATTTAAATTTAACATTAATGACCCACATTAACATAATTCGATATGCAACACATAGACACACATATATGTAGTGTAGTAACATGATTGCACATGCAACCAATAGACCATAAAAATACACATTTTTCATTTGTCAAACGCTCAAAAACCCTGGACATCAAAATTATACTTTATATGAAAATGAGTAAAATAAGTAAAAACTTAAAAACTCACACTAAAATAAGTAAAAAACTTGTTTTAACAATACCAACAAATTTATTTAACCATATGTATATATATTAAAAAGTAATAATAGAGCAGGTAGATCTAAAACACATACCTATCATATTCTACTCCATAAGTTGAAATAGTTCTCAAAAAATCTTGTTCCTCTCGTTTAGACCATTTACGTTGACTCATTTCTTGTCTCTGTCTCTCTCTTTCTTTTACAATTTGTTCAAATTTTTCTCTTCGCTCGATTTTCTAAGTTAATAAAAGAATAAGTAGAAAGGATTATTAAAGAATAACATAATATACATGAACAAAAAAATATTTCATATTAAATCATAGACAAGATACATCCATCCAAGTTGATCCAAAATTAACTCATTGATTAGAATACTATATATATATAATACATCCTAGATTATAAATATCCTAAGAAGGTATAGTTTATTGCAAGAAGTAGTGGCATTTAAATAATAGAGAGCAACAATTTATACTTCAGCTCAAAACCATATTTAATATTTACGAATATGAATTTGTCTGATGGACATAAAAATATATGAGAGGATTGAGTAGTTAATATCTTGGCTTAAAGAGGTGGCGGCTCATTGCTCATTCGCCAAGACTGCAGACAACCACTGGCTCTCTATTTGGGGGAACAATACACTGAAATTCAGTTGCAGTACACTACATAAACCTCCAACTACATGCGAAGGTCACATGTATTACATACCCTAGGAAGCCACCCTGGATGGGTGAGCAGGTCAGGAGGTTTAGAGGAGGCAGCCCTTCCACTTACTCAGGGGCAGTAGGCTAATAACCTACTCCATCTAGATTCAGTTTATCCAAAAATCTCTAAAAAGTCATGAATTCAAACTATGTATGTTGATTGTGATAATTCCTTCATAAATTATTTGTAAGTAATTTATTATCTAAAATATTCAAAAAGTAAAAATTTACTAGAGAAGAAATCAGCCCCGTTTTAAGTATTAGTAGACAACACCAAAATGATTTTAGTCATTCTAATACAAAATTATTACTATGACATAATAATAATTTCCCAACAAATAAAAACTATACAATGAAATTACTAACCCATAAATACATAGCCAGTTGGTGCCAATCTCCTCTAGCTGCCATTAGGGTAGAAATATCTAAAGCATTTTGGCCATCTCCAATGTTCAATGCTTGCTATAAAGATATATCAAACATAAAAATTTATATTTGGTAATTCATTATTATATCATCAATACAATGACAAAGCAGCTTAACTGAAAATGTGTAGAACTGCAAAAATTGGTTTTGAAGCCAAGGTTGCATAAGTAAGGTAGCTAATTCCTTAATAAAATTGGCTGCATCATGTTAAATTCAGCTTGCATAATTCTTATTTTGTTATTATTCAATGTGATTAAAAAAATGTCTGACAGAAGATCAAAAACCCAAGTATGATAAAATTTGTAGATATGTCACATTGGCATTTTATTTATGATATAGTATTCAGTTGTAAAGGTCCTTCATCCAAAATTTGAAAAATTTAGAAATAAAATATAGTGAATTTATAAATGGACAGATGTTTAAACCTTAAGGTATGAAGCAGAAAATTTGACTAAAGAAACATCTTTCATTTTTTAAATTAATTTTTACTCTTAAATATATTTAATAAAATTGATGTTTACTTCCACTTACCTATATATGTAGTATATAGTAAGGGAAAGTATTGTGATTGTGAAAATTTTCGAATCTGAGTTTTCAATGGAAATACCTGTGTTTTGAGATTCCCCCGAGTCAAAATAACAAAGTCCTACAAAATGGTCTATGTGTGTGTGTCTGTGTCTGTATGAACAGCCTTGCTCAAAAATGGCTTTCGGGTTGAATCCACCCAAAAAGATAAAATATAACTGTTTTATAGAAAAAAATATTAGAAACTATCTCTTAAAAAATATTATTGTTCATGTAATTACATTTAATAGGACTTCGAGAATCACTTAAACATCGTTTCATATAGGTAGTTCATTTCTTTCTTAAATTATCTATCGTTATATGTATGAAAAAAAATCTTTCAACAAAAAATCTTGAAGTCTTGCAAAATTAAATCCTGGATCCGCTAGTGTTCTCTGAGTCCAAATAACTAAGTACCACAAAATAGTATGTGATCAGTCTAGTTCAAAAACAATAAGTTGTTGTGAACCTGAAATTGTGAATTTAAGGTTTGTACATGCCTGGGATGTAACAGCAACTTTTTCATCAAAATCGGCTAACTGGAAGTGCCACTTCATATTATCGATTTTATATATTTTTATAAATTTCTCGAAAACAGCTCTAAGAATTTCGATTAAATTCATTAGACCACTTTAAAATTAAGCGGTTTTTAATATAACGTAGGTTCAATTTTTTTAAATATTGTCTTAAGTGTTTAAATGTTTTGTTTCCAATTTTTTTTTCTTTTCAAGTACCTTTAACTTTTTTTATTTGAAATAAATAACCATTTCACATTGAGAACTGATATAAAAAACGGTTAAATATAATAAATTATGAAAATTTATTCGTAAATTAAGGAGAAATAAGGGTTGGAAGCTATACAGAAACATCTAAGAGCACCTGACCTTTGCCGATCCTCTTCGTTAACAGATACCAGATACTCCTCACCCCTCTGTACAAGGCTTTCATATTATTAATTTAAGGCTTTCATATTATTAATTTAACTTTTATATATCACTTATCCATAATTTTTCAAATAGGATTCATGAAAATTTTTAGGATCTACTGATATAAATTCAATAATATACAATATTTACAAACGTTGAGTTATTTTTTCGATGATTGTCGTAATAAATGTTTCTGATAAAACTCAGAATTATTCCAAAAGATTCATTTTTCCTCACATTCATTAGTAATATTCAATACTAAACACAGTCGTAAAAGGAAACGGGAAGTGATGAAAACGTATACATTTAACATGTAAGATATGAGAGAAAAACATGGTAATTAATTGTTTTAAATGAAATTATACCGTCGTTTTCACTTTGACTTCCCTATATATGAAATCAACTATCCAATCTAAAGTTGGTAAGTGAAAAGTGTGTGATATGCACCGCACCACATTTTTTCTTTCATATTCTATAGAAAAAAATTGATCAATTGGATTAAATACAAATTGATAATCATAATAACTGCTAAGCAGAGTCATGCCAGAATAAAATGTCAACAATTATTTAAATTAAATTAAAAAAAAATTGTTCAGCCCCAAGAGTGCATTGATAAGAGTCGTCAGATATGTGCCAAATATTTTATGACCTGATTGATCAAAAAAAATTTCATTATAATCAGTGATCCTACTTCAGTAACTCATCTTCTCACCTTGTAAGTCATGACAAAATTATTTTCTATAACAGGAACATCTCAGGTGACAGGCTAAACATCTCTTCCTATAAATACTTCTGAAGAGACTATAAACCTCATAAAAGGGACCATTACTAACTGGAGGGTTCCTCAAAATTTAAATCGGTGAACTCTTTTTAGAGGAAAAAATCAACAGAAAATAAAACACTTTCCTAAAGATATGAGGAATTTAGCATATTCTATGAAACTTAACTATCATTAATTATAGAAGGTGCTATCAAAAATAAATACAGACAACTTACTTTTGCTTTTTGAGCTTGTTTAAGCTCTTCTTTTTTGAAATTTCTCTGATAGGAATTAATAACTCTTCTCAGTCTTTGATTAAGATCACCCATGGAAGGCCACTGAGGTTTAGAGGGATCTTCATCTCCACCTTCTGCTCTAGCAGCACTTCCTGGTGGTTCTTCTGATGGATCCCCTTGAGAAATGTCGTCGCTAATTCCAAGACCAGTAGTTTCAGACTCGTCATCTTCATCGCTCAACTTGCACTCCATTCTCTCCTCACTATAAAAAAATTAAGTCATTAGGAAAGAAATTTAATAAATATATTTCAATACTGGTGAGAGCAAATTTATTTCAACTTACAGTAAAACTAATTGAATGCACAAAAACAATATTACTTAAATAGCAACTAGAATTATTTAAGGGCAAGATATGTAAAATGCTGTACAGAGAAGACTATTTTATAGAGTCAAGAGGAAACATAATTAAATATTTATAAACTAATCTCATTCATTAACTAGTTTCAAAAAGTATCAAACAAAATCTATTCTTTGCCAATAAACATTGAAACGGCTCAGCTACTTTGAGTTAGTATACTAGTGCAAATTGAGTGCTGAGGATAAATATAATGACTAAACATTTTCTTCAAATAAGCCATGAATGTTTTACTCAACTCTTGGACTAATACTGCAGTACCTCTTCCACCTCTTTTTCACCATGTTAGAGCATTTTTAAGCATTCTTATTGCAGCAAAGGGTTCGCTACTTTTATTTTGTCAGATGTAAAACACAACAATTTTAATAGTGATAATAAAAGGCTTAGCAAACCTTTGTGGATGAAGGTAGCATCAAATCGTATTTGTAACTGATAAGGTTGTTAATAATTTTATTAAACTAGGTAAATTGTATGAACTACCAAAATAAACTAAGTATATCAACACCTAAGGTGATTACCGGTCGCTGTACAGTTATTATTAACCTTTTAGGGATTCTTTCATTACTAGGAACAACAATTTAACACACTCATATTATTATTATTATTCTCCTCAACCTTATCATCTCAATTACATCAACTGAATATAGTTCACGTAATTCTGTATAGTGTATCCATCTAAATTTTTCGGTAGACTCATCCTTCTTCCGTTCGAATATTCTACGCAATGTTTTAATTTCATAAAACTTCAAGGTTATTTATCCCACAATGTAAGCGGTCAAGTTTCACGTCCATTAACAACCGTAGGTAGGATAATGGTTTTGTAAATTATAATTTTTAAGTTATGGGACAGGATGTGAATGCTAAGTAGTTATGTCCTAGAAAAATATCAAGTATTTTCTGCCTTCAACCTAACTTTAATCTCCTCTTCAATTTCATTTAATCTAGTTATCATAGACCCTAGATACCTAAACTTTTCTACATGCTCAAACATATTCCCTTTTCCAAACATAAAACAATTTTAACACATCTGATTTTCTCTTTGGATACAAGCTAAAAGCTGTAAGTTTGATCATTTTCATATTTATAGTTCATCTAGTTGGTAATCTAGAATTTGTATGATAGAATTGATGTATTGAGAAGACAATCTGGCATACTTGAAGTGAGTGAGTAAATACCATACATAAGGGTTTTTATAGAATTTGGATTCATATCCTATTCTCATATTCTAAAAGCTCAAAGTGCTTCCAGAAAATAATTTATGGTATATTTGATAAAAGGGCATTGTTTCTTGGTCAACTCGACAATTTTTTTTTATCACTGAAGCAGATTTCAAGTTTTAAATTCCTATGACATGAAACTTATAAAAGCAAAATATTTAAAGGTTTTATTTGAAAAGAATAAAAAATTTTACCCGATCGCAAAAAAGAATGTAAATGGTACTCATTTCAAACAAAGAAACTTTTCTAGAAATACAAATATCTGTACTGTATAATTTCATTTTCACTTATTCCAAAAAATTATATAATTTTTGAAGTGCTCGTTACATAGTTAATCAGCAAATGTTATCACTAATACCTTAACAGTAATTCATAAAAATAAATGGTGAAATAATAATAATAGAATTATTTATTTATGGAACAAACAATTAGGTATTTTTCTCTGATAGTATTATCTCAACAATGTTCAGTTTTATTACTTTCACTTACCTTAAGGTGACCAGACGTCCCCTTTTTTAAGAATTTGTCCCACTTCATGGCACATCATAAAACAGTCCCGATTTTAGGAAAGAATGCACAAGTTAGGAAACGGATGAAGAATAAAAAGAGAATATATAGTTTTCGGCGGTCGTATGGCTGTTTTGTCAGGATATAAGTTTTATATTATTTTTATTAATTTTATAATGTTAAACATTAATAATATGAAATAATTGTTGAGAACTGCTTATCAAATTTCACATTGTTGATAAGTTGTTAGAATTTGACCAATATTGTTTGGACTTGATAAACAATCCAAAAATGCTCAATTTAATGAGTTATCATTATCAAACAAATATATAGATGAAAAGGATAAATCTTGGCCATTAGGAAGTTAACTTCATTTACTACTTCGATTACAGAAATGTAGTCACCTTTAATAAGTTTTATAGCATTTTGAAAAAGAGCTGCTTGATTATGAATAAACTGCTGGCACTAAACAAATAGATCATAAAACGTGTTATTATTGCAGTCATAAATTGGACATAAAATTATACACTCTCAAAAATGCGTCTTCGGAACTAAATTTTCAACCTTGTTGTTTTTTCAAACGTTTTTCTTTTTCCTTGCCTGAATATATTTATACCTGATTACGATTATATAAAATCTGAACCAAATTTTTAATCATCAAGAACGTCCCCTCTCCTCTCCACCAGGTCAATTCTGTTGGCAAATAATCCTTTCAGTTTTTCTGTTTATTTTTATGTCACTATGATAGACTTCTTTTTTGATGAATTAATATCTAAGGTGGATTGTTTATCCTCTTTGTAATATGTCAACAATCTATTAACTCTTGTTAAAACGAGCTTGGTATTGTGTTTGCTATTGCACTGTGAATATGGAAGAAAATATCATTCATTATTGGCATATTTTGTTGTATTATTTTAAAAAAGATTAACATCTTGTAGAATCTCATAGAAAAATTGGCATATGGGGATGATGCCCTAACCAAACACAGCTGTCAAAATTGGTTTGCCAAATTTCATTCAGAAAATGTTGACATCAATGATGCTCAATGGTCTGGTCGCCCACATGAAATTGAAACGAGCAATGTTAAGACCATTTTTAATCAGAATCCCACTCAATCAGTGCGAGAGATTGCTATGGCCCTAAATGTGTCACACACAAGCAAAAAAAAATTATTTGCACAAGCTCAGCTATATTTTCAGGCTTAATATTTGGGCCCCTCACATGATATTTTTTTCAAAAATCACAAAAAATGTGACTTTAATCTACAAGAAATTTAGGACAACATAAACTACACAAAATTGCATCAACAGAACCTTCGTAAACAATCTACAAATGGAGATAAAATAATAACCTATAAGGAGTTTTTGTTTATTTATTCCTTATGTAGGTATTAAATCAAAAAACGTTCAAACGGCTTTGAAGAATAATAATTCAGTTTTCCAACGGATATAGTAACATTGAATTTGGAGAACATTTTGAAGAGTTATGAATGATCAGATGGGTGTTGTGTTCCACCAAGATAACGCTAGGCCCCACACCTCATTGGTCACTCGCAATAAATTATTGAGCCTTGGATTGGGATCTTTTGCCCCACCCTCTCTATATCCCTATTCACCAGACCTAGCTCCAAGTGACCATTACTTATTCCGGTCTCTACAGAACTCCATGAATGGAAAGAAATTATAGAAGCAAGAAGACATCAAAAACCATTTGGATTAGTTTTTAACAATAAACTCCAGAATTCTATGAACATGGCATTATGCAGTTAATGGAAAGATGGGAAAAAGTCATATTAAATAATGGTCAATATATTGTAGATTAAAATAAATTTTATGTCTATAATACATTGTTTTATTTCATCCTGAAAAATCGAAAGGACTTATTTGTCAACCCAATATAGTAAGAGAATATATTGAGATTGTGAAATATTTAAATCAGAGGTATATTCAGAGTTACACATTTTAAAGTTCCCTGAGTACAAATAACTAAATCCCACAAAATAGTCTGCACGCATGCGCACATGTGTGGGTGTGTGTGTGTAGGTGAACAGCCTAGTTCAAAAATGAAAAGTCGTAGGAAACAGAAATTATGTATTTAAGGGAGATATATGCCTGAAATATTTTATTAACTTTTTCCCCCAAAAATCAATAAACCAAAACTGCCACTTTATATCATTCATTTTACACATTTTTATCATAAATGGCTACAACAATTTTGATTTAACTCATTACATCAATGAGCAATTTCGCGGTCTTTCAAATTATCCTGGTCTTATCCTTATTGAATAGTGTGACAAGGCTTAAAGTTCAAAATAAAAATATTTTGTGCAGTTTTTCAGAAGAGTAAAACATGTTTATAAGCTCAAATAAAATTATTGTGGTTAAATAACTTAAGATCTGATAATATATATGCACATAAGTAGGTATATATCATTGGTTCAATCTGAGTCATTAATATACATTTAAAAAAATTAAATCAGTGAATAATTCAATGAATTTTCCTCTCTTTGAACCACAACATTAGGCACTTAGAGTGACTATCTTTGAATTAAGGCTTTGATTGATAGGAAATGAAAACCAAATAATTCTATTTTGGTAAATTTTATAAGGAAAAAAAAAGAGTTTATATGTGTGAGTGTACTTTTATTGAGCTGTATGTGATTCAAATAGACTAATAGAGTTTTGAGGTTTTCTCCACTGCCTACCGCCCACATAATAAGTATGGTTTGTGTTATTTTTATGGTCTTAATGTTAAATAAATAAAATAGATTTTAGTATAATGATTTTATTTAAAAAAAATTGACAGTAAAAATGAAAAGTTAAGTGAAGAAGTCAAAATAAACTGTTTTATTGTCTTTGAATAAAAGTATCCAATTTTTCCATCTTCTCCATCTAATGAATTCCTTTCTTAATAAAACACATTTCAAATCTTCTTATTGTAACATTACAGAACAATTGAAGCGAGTTAATGAGCCAGAAACATAGGATATAGTATCTACTCATGAATATTTCAACTAATCATAAATTAAGCTCCTTTCATTATGAAGCCATTCATTTTGTAAGTTTAATTTTTGCAAAATAAAATCCGGTTAAAAACAAATCTAAAAAGTTGTTAATAATTTTTTTTTAATAACAGTAAACTTAAGCTAGTACCGACTAATTTAAATTATAAATATATGATTCATGTCATTATATATTTAATACATATCGATTCATAAATATACATGTGTTGTAGTATTATTCTATTACTAATATAGTAATGATAATGTAATATAGAATTAATGTGTTATTATTACACATCGACAGCTACACTGCAAAAGCATGTAGACACAATATATTTACAAAGTGTGATTTTGAGCTCTTCTGATTCGCGAAAATATTCAGAAAAACAAATTTAAAAAAGTTATTTAAAACATTACATGTTTGTCTTAACCATTAATAGGAGATTGGGCACTTTATTCACCACACCAATAAATCTCTTGGTTTTTAAAAGAAACAGAAGCTGTATATACTTTATACATGGCTACTAACTGAAAGCAAATGTTGCTGAAGATAACAGAAGGTTCTAGGTAGATTTTACTTGAAAGTAAAACTGGTTACTCAATATTTTAATCAGTGTGCACTGGGTCACATATTTTTAAGCAGGAGTTTCTCTACTACTTAATTGAGTGTTCCGTTTTTATTGGTTTATGTATTCTCACCAAAATTATAAGTTTACTTTTCTATACATATTGATTAGGTATTTTTTTATTTTAAATAAATTACTTAAGGCATTGATATTAATTTTGACAAGATTAATTTTTAACCAAAAAAATTTTTTTTGGGACTACTACAATATTTATGATCATTAGTTAATAGTTACTAAATATACACAATTCTTAAAAAGTATGAACAATTTTAGATTCATATACAAACATTAATTGTTTAATGAAAGGAAATCATTGAAATCCTCATACTAGATATATTAACCAAGTCACCGGAGTAATAATAATTGAAATAAAAATCACGGGAACCTAATAAAAGGTTAAGCATTAAATACAAAATACACAAAAAAATCCTGTTTATTGGTCTTATAAATAATTATAGTTTTTGCACTTGCAGACTTTTGTCAAATGATTTTCAATATATTATCTTTAGGTTTAAAAAAATTCCTAAACTATCAAAGAAAATATTAGCTTACGAGTTTTAATTATTTACTTTTTTCTTTTAACAGTAATCAAATAAATTATTTAACAAAAAGTGAAAAATTAAATTTAAAAAATTACAAATGAAGAAATTCAGAGGATAAAAACTGAAATCTCTTTTAGCTTGGCAAACACTGGTGTACAAAGTGACCAGAAGTTTATAAAATGCTATGTTTGATATGAACTGATTAGTATAATTAGCAATTTAGCAACCCAATATAGTAGGGCAGCACTTGCTTGTAAATAAACTCTCTCTTACCCCCTCTCTCTCTCTCTCTCTCTCACACACACATACAAACTGTGGTTTTTAATTTTTAAAAAAGGGCACATTCCAGTTTTAAAAAGCCATGCCAGTTTATTCTACATTAATATAATTTTACCATTATTATTACAATTGAATTAAACTTTAAAAATAAATAAAATAATAAGTAAACACGAACCATTAAAGCTGTTGTTGTTTCCCTGGCTGCAGACCCCAACACCCACCAGATTAAAATGAACTAATTTACCTGTCTTGATTGATGTAGCCATCACTAATGTTAATGATGATCTTAACAAGGATAAAGCAAACAAAATAAGTAAAAAGCGTTTGTTAGCCATATCCAGCCAGGGAGTTTAAAAAAACATTGCAAACTAACTATGGTTAAGAACAATGCAGCAAATCAAGAATGAAAGTGAGATGTGATAATATGGTATCATTACAGATATCTCAATTAAAATTGAGTTTTTAGTTCAAGGAAAAAGAATAAAAATTAAATTAAAGTATTTCTTTCTCTCACTATTCTAAGGCATTTAATTATGGCTCTGATATAAAAGTGAAAATAAATATAAAGAAAATATCAAATAAGGGAGATAATACAAAGTAACAAATATTTAAGTTAAAAGTAGCACAAACAATAAAAACCTGTATAAACTAAAGAGTGAACAATGTTATGATGAATTCATTATGATTAATAAAATAAGTTAAGTTTTGCAATATAATGAAAAAAACAATTTTTCAAAATTTATTAATTAGCATATGAGGCCATGAACAAACAGCTAATATTAGCTAACAAGAAAGACTTATAAAAATGTACTCAATCAGTTTTAAATATCATTACAATGTTCCTAAATTCTATTCATTCTTTCTAAAATTAATTTATTCATGGAAAACAAATTAAATTAAAAAAACATATTGAAAAACAAATCTATTGCATTAACAATCAAATTTGAAACAGAAACAAGAGCTATCACATGCTTTTTAGTATTATATATAACAGACTGCAGTCGGAAAAAGATTGCCATTTCTCTAGTCCCTTCAGTGATGAGCTGGACAACTAGTGATTGAGTAAAGGAAAATTTAAAATTTTCATGGATCCATATTTCATAATAATGTATAAAGCAGCACAATAGTAATTAACTCATATGCAACCAGAAGGACTGCTATGCTTCTGTAATCATCATGCTCATTTATCGATCTCTTTTTTTTAGGGTAGGACAGATTATAGGCCCAAGCCACCGCCACTGGTATTCTTTTCCTCCTCCCTTATTTTCTGCATTAGTAGTAATAGTTTGTTGCCTCTTAGTTTTTTTATTAACATTTTTTCCCATATTCATACATATGGTAGGTACATCTGATGATAGGTTGTCCAACCTTGGGACCTTTCTTGTTTGAAACATGAAGATAGCTATTTCCACATCAGTAGATACGGTTTTTCAACTCTTTTGGGTCGAGACTCTCAGTACAGTCCATGCCTTTTTTGTTTGTTGGAAAAGTTCTTTCCAGAAGCTTAGTATCTTTTCTTTGGATATTATTAGAATTCCATATTTTCATTCAAAGAAAAGAACACATCGGAAGAATAAAAATATGGAACAAAAGTTTAATAATAACAAAAAAAAGTATTACAAGACGAATAGTTTTTATTTACATGGTATTAAGATGAAGAAGCACAACAGCTATGAGATGTATAGTGGCAGTTTAATTACACACCCTCAACAGGAGAGAGTCGATGTTTGGAGCTAGTTTGAGATCAGTGTTTCAAAAGTACAATTCAGCGACTTTGAAGAAAAATATGTATGTCTTTAAATGGGTTCTCAAGTCAACAAGAAGACATCGAGAAAAGTAAAAATAATTTAAAGTTGGAACTTTTAAATTTATTATTTTAAGTTAATAATAGTACTAAATTATGTTTCAATTTCAAACTAATTATTATTCACAGGCATTTTTTTATGCTAAGATAAAGTATCTTCATTAAAAATTTATTCTATGTTTTATTATAAATAAATTATTTTTACCTGTAAATTTATTTATTTGAATTTAGAAACTATAAAATTGCATTATTTCAATTTTAACTATTATAAATATGCAAATTTAAGAAACTTATAATCTCAAAAAAAAAAAAAAAAAAAAAAAAATCTTTGTAAGGTTATTCTTTTAAAGGCATAATTAGAAATGCTTTTAAATCATTAAATTACTTAATAGATCATCATATTCTTTTTTAACAAGAAATTCTCTTTAATTAGATATACAACATGATTTTTCAAATTTTTATTTGAGTTATTTTTTTCGAGATGGCAAGAAAAATGTATTTCACAAGATCACACAGATATATATTGTTTAATCAGTTGATTAGGAGCACATCATTAACCATTTACAAGAGGAATCATTTGAGTTGGAATTATTTGAGGAACACCTCAAATACTAATATAATAATAATAATCAATACTATTTCTACTATTTATTAATTTATTTTCTCTAAACAGTATAAATAGTATTAATTATTATTTTTTATCGTATTGTACTCCCCATTGCGGAAGACACAAAGTTCCTTCTTCTCGAGTTGAATCTGTAAGAACCCTGCTTTTAGCTCTATTAATCTTCCTACCACTTAATTAGTGATCACTGCAGTTCCTTTAGAATATCTTTAAGAACAGCAACTTCTAAAAAAAGGTCCATTTAACATTAGGAGTATAAGCTGTAACTTCCTGTGCTATAGTCACAATTACAATAAAGAAAGGAAGACGGTGTTTCTCCTTGCTTTATTCTTCATTCCATACAGAATGTTCTAGATGTTTGTCCATATTTACATTTACTTCTTTTGGATCGACATAAGCATCTATTATATTATGCTTTTCTATTATGGAACTTTCTTTATCTGAATAGTGTCTTGCTGACATTATAGCATCATGTAATAGTAGCCACATGGAAGTTAACTGATTGGGTGAAAAGGGCTTAAATGTAATCAGCCATTTCAGAACCCTCCTCAGCACATTTCAAATTTAAAATTTCAAAAACTAATCATTTCATGTAATATTAGAAAAATTAATCTCAGGATAATTATTATTTGTACCAAGCTGATATACACATTGCTTTTTAAAAAAAGAAAGAACTTTTTGCAGTGAAAGAAAAAAAAAACTATAATTTTGTTTTAATGTGAATTATTGAAATGAGAATCAGCAGAAAGAAACAGTATTTTAAAACAAGAAAAATATTGTAAAAAGAAACGGACACATGATACCATTTTCACAATTCAAACATTAAAAGTAATTAATTTTTACTTTCAATTACCTATATGTGAAATATACAGTACAGGAAAGTATTGCTGTATTAATCGTGAAAATGCTCGAATCTCAGTTTTCAACGGAAATACACGTTTTGAGGTTCTCTGAGTCCAAATAACGAAGTCCCGCAAAATGGTCTGTGTGAGTATGAACAGAACAGCCTTGCTCAAAAACAAAAAGTCAAACGAAAGTGAAATTGCATATTTAAGGTTGCTATATGCTAGAGATGTTACAGCAACTTTTTCGTCACAATTGGCTAACCGGAAGTGGCACTTTATATCTTGGACTAAACACATTTTTAAGATTTTCTCGAAAACAGCTCTAACGATTTTGATTAAATCCATTATATCAGTGTAAAATTAAGCAGTTTTAAATAAAATGTAGTTTTTATTCAGATTGATGTACTCTAACAGGGCTTAAATGATTAATTTTTAATATTAGCTTCCCTAAAGTACCTTTTAACTTTTTTTATTTGAAACGATTGACCATTTCACATTGATTTCTAATATAAAAGATAGTTAAATATAAAATATGAAAGAATTTGATGATTAACTAAAGGAAAAATAAGAGATTGTAACAGAGAATAGTTATAATTGAGAAACCAAAATAATACGAGCGCACTCAAAAGATTAGAACACGCTTTCATACGTAACATGTGCTTAATATAATATGGACTCGAACAATATTACATAAATATACATACGCGGTTTTCATAAATCCTATTGTTGCTATTATTTAAATACCTGAAATTATATTTACTGAAAGTTGTGTGATGCACGCACCAGATTTTTTATTGTTAGGTTCCACTGGAAAAAAACCTTAATAGACATACAAAGACAATTAAAGACAGGCGACCATAAAATCTTCAATGATAAACAAAAAAGAAAAAACACGTCAAATGAACAACATCAAATAAATAAAACAGAAACAGTTAGTGGAAGAGAGAGAGGAGGTGAGAGGAGAGTATTTAGTTGGAGAACCTTGCGAAAAAATTTATATTATCTGAAGAAAATTTTGAAAGAATTTTTTTGATATTCATAACATTTATATTAAATTGTATTATATATATTTTTATAAAACTAAATAAAAATAACTTAATTAAACAAATAAATAATGGCAGTAGAAAACTAAATGAGAGAACGTTAATGAAAGCTGGTAAACAACTGGGGCTCAAAATAAAAACAGACATTAAAAAACATTAAATTGTGCATCGAAAGAGTATCTAAACTTAATAATTTGATTAAGTGATATGGTTGAAAACCACGGTCAACAAAAGTTGATTTTTACCAAATTTGTCTAAAACTCAGACAAATTACTAGAAATGGCACTGCAGCTTGGAAATGAGATTCTTAAGGGAAAAAACTTATAGAATCAAAGTTGTAGAACATCAAATTCTGCGTCCACTGAATTTCTTCATGAAATTCAGCTTCTTTTTGTATTTCATTTCTCAAAATACTTTGATACTGAGAGGTGGAACAATTTTTTACCATACCACGTAACCGAGGTATCAAGTTTAGGTACTTGTTCGACACAAAATTTAACGTTCTTTAATTTATGTAAAAAAGGTCATTGAGAGAGCTACGGATGAAGTAATTGGTGAGAAAATGAAATTTAAAAATAAGGGATGGTTGGATGAGGAATATCAAGAGCCACTCAAGTTAAGGAACGAGTATAGATTGATTATGATGCAGCGATCCACAAGACAGAATTCATCTAACAATATTGCGAGTCGTCGAAGCTAAAAAGATATTGAAAAGAAAGAAAAAGGAATATTTGAAAAAGCCGATAGAACAGATTGAGGAAGGATGTTCCATTCTGAAATCCTTCATTGAAGTTGATTCCATAAATGTTCAATGAGATTTAGATCTGGAGAGTAAGCAGGGAGAGAATGTCTTGATTTTGAAAGAATGTATTTATGAGGTCTAGTCTTGTCATCCACAAAAAAAAATTCTGGGCCTATCTCTTCTACTACATGTGCTAAGAACTTGTCTGAGTAATACTAACCAGTCATAGTCTCATTTCATAACACCACAAGCTCTGCTTGAGAGCCCGAGGATATAAAACACTAAACACTATAACTGAACCTCCTCCAAACGGGTGAATAGACAAGACTGGGGAAGGACTCCATCGCTCACCTTCTGGTAACTCTTGCTCAGTTTGAATTGTGGTGCAGTACAAATTTAGATTCATCTGTTAATAGGAAATTATTCCAGGCACCATCAGTCCATGATATGTGAATCCAAGCAAAATGAATGACTGAATGAATGAAAATGTCTTTAAACTTTGTGTTGTGGGGTGAGTTCTGGAAAGTGCTTGGATTGCACTATCATATTACTTCCGACTAAGTAAAGGCTAATTTGTACATTAGAGGCAGGAAACAAATCATCAGCTAGCCTTTGGTAAGTGTTGAAGATAATTACTTTGAGCTTGGGCAATCAAATATCAATTGGTCTAGTTGCACCATTGTAGATCTTTGAAATCCTCCATCATGTATATATTCAAAGAAACCACTATTGATTAACACAGTTTGTGAGGTTCATATTGTAGCCTTGCTGCCACATTTCTCTGAGTATCACCTCTTACCAAAGCAGCAACAACTGTTGCAAGAAGTCATGCAGATATTCTTTAATACCCAGAAGAAGTTTTAAAAAGGGTTGATAAAATATACTAAAAACGATTAATAATAATAATAAAAAAAAGGTTTATGAGAAATAAAGTGAACACAAGCGATAAACAAACTAAACTGAGGAAAATCTCCTCTTTTGGTTATGTTTGAAAGAGTTTATTTCAAAAGAATTAGCCCATTGTGAGTGTAAACAATAACATGTGTCAAGTTGGAAAAATATTGATTCCTTTTCCGTATTTCTGAGTAACATTCGGAAGTTTAAATATTGTATTTTTTTTTTTTTTGTTCTTCCCTACCTCGCCTTTTAGACTATAGGGGATTTTCCTGAGCCGGAGGGTGAGGGCGGGGATTTTTAAATCCCCTCCGGTACCGGGATGTGAACTCATACTTTTTAAATCATCTCAAATCTCTGTTATCCGGTTACCAGGCAATTCGCGGTGCAGTGCACACGCTTTAGCCCATTCGGCCACCCGCCTCCAAAAAGGAAAACTATTGTTTTTATAAATATTAAGCAAATCAGTAATGAAAGTGTTGTTTTACAACTGAGATTTCAGTAGCAGTAAGCAGAGGCCATGAACAAACAGCTAATATTAGCTAACAAGAAAGACTTATAAAAATGTACTCAATCAGTTTTAAATATCATTACAATGTTCCTAAATTCTATTCATTCTTTCTAAAATTAATTTATTCATGGAAAACAAATTAAATTAAAAAAACATATTGAAAAACAAATCTATTGCATTAACAATCAAATTTGAAACAGAAACAAGAGCTATCACATGCTTTTTAGTATTATATATAACAGACTGCAGTCGGAAAAAGATTGCCATTTCTCTAGTCCCTTCAGTGATGAGCTGGACAACTAGTGATTGAGTAAAGGAAAATTTAAAATTTTCATGGATCCATATTTCATAATAATGTATAAAGCAGCACAATAGTAATTAACTCATATGCAACCAGAAGGACTGCTATGCTTCTGTAATCATCATGCTCATTTATCGATCTCTTTTTTTTAGGGTAGGACAGATTATAGGCCCAAGCCACCGCCACTGGTATTCTTTTCCTCCTCCCTTATTTTCTGCATTAGTAGTAATAGTTTGTTGCCTCTTAGTTTTTTTATTAACATTTTTTCCCATATTCATACATATGGTAGGTACATCTGATGATAGGTTGTCCAACCTTGGGACCTTTCTTGTTTGAAACATGAAGATAGCTATTTCCACATCAGTAGATACGGTTTTTCAACTCTTTTGGGTCGAGACTCTCAGTACAGTCCATGCCTTTTTTGTTTGTTGGAAAAGTTCTTTCCAGAAGCTTAGTATCTTTTCTTTGGATATTATTAGAATTCCATATTTTCATTCAAAGAAAAGAACACATCGGAAGAATAAAAATATGGAACAAAAGTTTAATAATAACAAAAAAAAGTATTACAAGACGAATAGTTTTTATTTACATGGTATTAAGATGAAGAAGCACAACAGCTATGAGATGTATAGTGGCAGTTTAATTACACACCCTCAACAGGAGAGAGTCGATGTTTGGAGCTAGTTTGAGATCAGTGTTTCAAAAGTACAATTCAGCGACTTTGAAGAAAAATATGTATGTCTTTAAATGGGTTCTCAAGTCAACAAGAAGACATCGAGAAAAGTAAAAATAATTTAAAGTTGGAACTTTTAAATTTATTATTTTAAGTTAATAATAGTACTAAATTATGTTTCAATTTCAAACTAATTATTATTCACAGGCATTTTTTTATGCTAAGATAAAGTATCTTCATTAAAAATTTATTCTATGTTTTATTATAAATAAATTATTTTTACCTGTAAATTTATTTATTTGAATTTAGAAACTATAAAATTGCATTATTTCAATTTTAACTATTATAAATATGCAAATTTAAGAAACTTATAATCTCAAAAAAAAAAAAAAAAAAAAAAAATCTTTGTAAGGTTATTCTTTTAAAGGCATAATTAGAAATGCTTTTAAATCATTAAATTACTTAATAGATCATCATATTCTTTTTTAACAAGAAATTCTCTTTAATTAGATATACAACATGATTTTTCAAATTTTTATTTGAGTTATTTTTTTCGAGATGGCAAGAAAAATGTATTTCACAAGATCACACAGATATATATTGTTTAATCAGTTGATTAGGAGCACATCATTAACCATTTACAAGAGGAATCATTTGAGTTGGAATTATTTGAGGAACACCTCAAATACTAATATAATAATAATAATCAATACTATTTCTACTATTTATTAATTTATTTTCTCTAAACAGTATAAATAGTATTAATTATTATTTTTTATCGTATTGTACTCCCCATTGCGGAAGACACAAAGTTCCTTCTTCTCGAGTTGAATCTGTAAGAACCCTGCTTTTAGCTCTATTAATCTTCCTACCACTTAATTAGTGATCACTGCAGTTCCTTTAGAATATCTTTAAGAACAGCAACTTCTAAAAAAAGGTCCATTTAACATTAGGAGTATAAGCTGTAACTTCCTGTGCTATAGTCACAATTACAATAAAGAAAGGAAGACGGTGTTTCTCCTTGCTTTATTCTTCATTCCATACAGAATGTTCTAGATGTTTGTCCATATTTACATTTACTTCTTTTGGATCGACATAAGCATCTATTATATTATGCTTTTCTATTATGGAACTTTCTTTATCTGAATAGTGTCTTGCTGACATTATAGCATCATGTAATAGTAGCCACATGGAAGTTAACTGATTGGGTGAAAAGGGCTTAAATGTAATCAGCCATTTCAGAACCCTCCTCAGCACATTTCAAATTTAAAATTTCAAAAACTAATCATTTCATGTAATATTAGAAAAATTAATCTCAGGATAATTATTATTTGTACCAAGCTGATATACACATTGCTTTTTAAAAAAAGAAAGAACTTTTTGCAGTGAAAGAAAAAAAAAACTATAATTTTGTTTTAATGTGAATTATTGAAATGAGAATCAGCAGAAAGAAACAGTATTTTAAAACAAGAAAAATATTGTAAAAAGAAACGGACACATGATACCATTTTCACAATTCAAACATTAAAAGTAATTAATTTTTACTTTCAATTACCTATATGTGAAATATACAGTACAGGAAAGTATTGCTGTATTAATCGTGAAAATGCTCGAATCTCAGTTTTCAACGGAAATACACGTTTTGAGGTTCTCTGAGTCCAAATAACGAAGTCCCGCAAAATGGTCTGTGTGAGTATGAACAGAACAGCCTTGCTCAAAAACAAAAAGTCAAACGAAAGTGAAATTGCATATTTAAGGTTGCTATATGCTAGAGATGTTACAGCAACTTTTTCGTCACAATTGGCTAACCGGAAGTGGCACTTTATATCTTGGACTAAACACATTTTTAAGATTTTCTCGAAAACAGCTCTAACGATTTTGATTAAATCCATTATATCAGTGTAAAATTAAGCAGTTTTAAATAAAATGTAGTTTTTATTCAGATTGATGTACTCTAACAGGGCTTAAATGATTAATTTTTAATATTAGCTTCCCTAAAGTACCTTTTAACTTTTTTTATTTGAAACGATTGACCATTTCACATTGATTTCTAATATAAAAGATAGTTAAATATAAAATATGAAAGAATTTGATGATTAACTAAAGGAAAAATAAGAGATTGTAACAGAGAATAGTTATAATTGAGAAACCAAAATAATACGAGCGCACTCAAAAGATTAGAACACGCTTTCATACGTAACATGTGCTTAATATAATATGGACTCGAACAATATTACATAAATATACATACGCGGTTTTCATAAATCCTATTGTTGCTATTATTTAAATACCTGAAATTATATTTACTGAAAGTTGTGTGATGCACGCACCAGATTTTTTATTGTTAGGTTCCACTGGAAAAAAACCTTAATAGACATACAAAGACAATTAAAGACAGGCGACCATAAAATCTTCAATGATAAACAAAAAAGAAAAAACACGTCAAATGAACAACATCAAATAAATAAAACAGAAACAGTTAGTGGAAGAGAGAGAGGAGGTGAGAGGAGAGTATTTAGTTGGAGAACCTTGCGAAAAAATTTATATTATCTGAAGAAAATTTTGAAAGAATTTTTTTGATATTCATAACATTTATATTAAATTGTATTATATATATTTTTATAAAACTAAATAAAAATAACTTAATTAAACAAATAAATAATGGCAGTAGAAAACTAAATGAGAGAACGTTAATGAAAGCTGGTAAACAACTGGGGCTCAAAATAAAAACAGACATTAAAAAACATTAAATTGTGCATCGAAAGAGTATCTAAACTTAATAATTTGATTAAGTGATATGGTTGAAAACCACGGTCAACAAAAGTTGATTTTTACCAAATTTGTCTAAAACTCAGACAAATTACTAGAAATGGCACTGCAGCTTGGAAATGAGATTCTTAAGGGAAAAAACTTATAGAATCAAAGTTGTAGAACATCAAATTCTGCGTCCACTGAATTTCTTCATGAAATTCAGCTTCTTTTTGTATTTCATTTCTCAAAATACTTTGATACTGAGAGGTGGAACAATTTTTTACCATACCACGTAACCGAGGTATCAAGTTTAGGTACTTGTTCGACACAAAATTTAACGTTCTTTAATTTATGTAAAAAAGGTCATTGAGAGAGCTACGGATGAAGTAATTGGTGAGAAAATGAAATTTAAAAATAAGGGATGGTTGGATGAGGAATATCAAGAGCCACTCAAGTTAAGGAACGAGTATAGATTGATTATGATGCAGCGATCCACAAGACAGAATTCATCTAACAATATTGCGAGTCGTCGAAGCTAAAAAGATATTGAAAAGAAAGAAAAAGGAATATTTGAAAAAGCCGATAGAACAGATTGAGGAAGGATGTTCCATTCTGAAATCCTTCATTGAAGTTGATTCCATAAATGTTCAATGAGATTTAGATCTGGAGAGTAAGCAGGGAGAGAATGTCTTGATTTTGAAAGAATGTATTTATGAGGTCTAGTCTTGTCATCCACAAAAAAAAATTCTGGGCCTATCTCTTCTACTACATGTGCTAAGAACTTGTCTGAGTAATACTAACCAGTCATAGTCTCATTTCATAACACCACAAGCTCTGCTTGAGAGCCCGAGGATATAAAACACTAAACACTATAACTGAACCTCCTCCAAACGGGTGAATAGACAAGACTGGGGAAGGACTCCATCGCTCACCTTCTGGTAACTCTTGCTCAGTTTGAATTGTGGTGCAGTACAAATTTAGATTCATCTGTTAATAGGAAATTATTCCAGGCACCATCAGTCCATGATATGTGAATCCAAGCAAAATGAATGACTGAATGAATGAAAATGTCTTTAAACTTTGTGTTGTGGGGTGAGTTCTGGAAAGTGCTTGGATTGCACTATCATATTACTTCCGACTAAGTAAAGGCTAATTTGTACATTAGAGGCAGGAAACAAATCATCAGCTAGCCTTTGGTAAGTGTTGAAGATAATTACTTTGAGCTTGGGCAATCAAATATCAATTGGTCTAGTTGCACCATTGTAGATCTTTGAAATCCTCCATCATGTATATATTCAAAGAAACCACTATTGATTAACACAGTTTGTGAGGTTCATATTGTAGCCTTGCTGCCACATTTCTCTGAGTATCACCTCTTACCAAAGCAGCAACAACTGTTGCAAGAAGTCATGCAGACATTCTTTAATACCCAGAAGAAGTTTTAAAAAGGGTTGATAAAATATACTAAAAACGATTAATAATAATAATAAAAAAAAGGTTTACGAGAAATAAAGTGAACACAAGCGATAAACAAACTAAACTGAGGAAAATCTCCTCTTTTGGTTATGTTTGAAAGAGTTTATTTCAAAAGAATTAGCCCATTGTGAGTGTAAACAATAACATGTGTCAAGTTGGAAAAATATTGATTCCTTTTCCGTATTTCTGAGTAACATTCGGAAGTTTAAATATTGTATTTTTTTTTTTTTTTGTTCTTCCCTACCTCGCCTTTTAGACTATAGGGGATTTTCCTGAGCCGGAGGGTGAGGGCGGGGATTTTTAAATCCCCTCCGGTACCGGGATGTGAACTCATACTTTTTAAATCATCTCAAATCTCTGTTATCCGGTTACCAGGCAATTCGCGGTGCAGTGCACACGCTTTAGCCCATTCGGCCACCCGCCTCCAAAAAGGAAAACTATTGTTTTTATAAATATTAAGCAAATCAGTAATGAAAGTGTTGTTTTACAACTGAGATTTCAGTAGCAGTAAGCAGATTTAATATTCTCTCTCCCCTCTCATTATTAACCAAGGCTGTACCAATGGAGCTGGGAGGGGTAAGGAAGGATAAAGATAGGCCATAATGATAAAATATATAACAATGTATTACTCCATTAATCTCATTAGTAGCTACTTATGACTGATGGAATGATATGTTTTGGTCATAAGAAATTAGTTCAATTCATGAATAAAAATGAAGAAATCATGTTAATAGAACATCAAGAGTAATTATAAGCCAAAGAATTCTTAAAACAGATAAAAATATCAAATCCTGCACTTTCGAACTTTAAAAAACACATATCAAAATATTTATGACATTTCAAACACACATACAACTTAAAAGTAATTTTTATAATTAATGTTAACTGAATCAGATTTTAGAAGTATATAATTCTATTAATTCAAAAACACCAATTACCTATATATAAAAAAATTAAAGATAAACAAAATAATAGTCTATATTAAAAAAAAAAAAGACAGATAATAATAGAGAGAGAAGGAATGTACATCAAGAGATATCTGTATTGAGGAGGAGTGCGTGAGTGATGTAATGCTTACAGTGAGACTGGAGGTGGAGGTCCAACGAGGGCTAGGAAGGCAAGGGCAGGATCTCTTCTCATCTCTGAGTAGGACTCGTACCCGTGCTTGTATGTGCCGATGACGAGGGACTTGTCAGCATCCCTGTCCCACCATGGGGCCGGGGAAGTGCTCTGGTCACAGTGAGGCGCACACATCGGCAATGAGCTAACCCCACAATATTTTACCCAGTCAGCACCCATTGTTCAACATGCATTCCGGTCCCACATCAATAATTAATTTTACATCAATAATACACTTTACAAACCAATATCTTAAAATAGTTCTTTCTTTAGAAAACTTTCTTAAATAAACACTTGTCTTGTTTATAACACAAAATTAAAACATTAAAAAAAAAAAAAGGATTTACAGGTATATATATATATATAAAAACTGCTTATAAAAAGCACATAAACTAACATTTGTGCATTTTATAAAAAAAAAAAAAAAAAAAAAAAGAAGGCCTGTTTCGTACTAGTTTAAAGTTACTATAAATTGCTACAGTGAAGAAATGAAGAGTCAGTCAGCAGAAAAAAGTTCTATAAGCAAAAACACACAATGAAATAATCAGGAACTAAAGTCTGAACAAACTTAAAACGAAAAGTTATAAGAAATAAAACAACTCTAATGAAAATTCATATAAATATCTACAATTATATCAAGTAAACCTAAAGGCATATATTTCAGAGGAAACAATTTGATATTTTTTAATGAAATGAGAAAGGAAATAATCTTGATAATAAGTTATAACAATACTGATGTTAAAATTAACCTTTTAAAATGTTTTAAAAAATTGCCTAATGTTAGGAACGAACAACAAATCGAAAAGATAGTATGTATGTACCAATTTTGTTGATTACTCAGTGATAGGTGACAAAAAAAATTAAATCAGAAAACAAAATATCTCTAAGAAATTATTAACAAACTACAGAAATTTATCTGAAAGTTTTCAAATTTAAATAAATTTATAAGTAAACTCCAATTTGTTCTATAAAAAAATTGTCATATTTCTTTCAAAACAAGTGTTCCGGAACCAAGTTTATATTTATTTATTATTATTTCAGTAAATGCTTTATGAAAATTAGATTTATATATTTATATATATAATCTGGTGGGTATGATATAATGTACACAATTTAATCATTGCAATCAAAAGGACATATACCCTGAAGGATTATGTTCTTTTAAGCGACCATACACAATCATAGGTGTAAACCCAGGGGTGATGAGTGCTTAAACGAACGCAAGTCATTGCAATCAAAGGTGTAAACCTCAGGGGTGATGAGTGCTTAAGCGAACGCCAGTGTCAGAATTGGTTTGCTTGTTTTTTTTTCTAAAAATATTGATGTTAAAGATAAACCTCGCCCCTGGTCAGCCAGTTGTTCACAACATCGATGAAATTCTTTAAAAAAAATTGAGGTAGACCAACATATTTCATCTCACGACATGGCTACAGAATTAAACGTTGATTAGAAAAAAATTATGAACCGTTCACATAAAGCTGAATGCCAAAATAAGCTAAAAAATTGGAAGGAGGGGGTTTCCCCATGAATTAACAGTGAAAAATTTAATGGATAGTTTAAAAAAATTTAACGAAATCGAGCCACTTTTTAAACAAACGGTTATCGGTGATGAAAATTGGATCATGTACGACAATAATATACGAAAAACATCGTGGCCAAGGCCCAGAGAATTATAAAATTCACAAACAGTGGAAAAGCCCAGATTGACTTCAAGGAAGGTAATGCAAAATTTTTGGTAGGATTGGAAAGGAATTGTTCATCATGAGCTGCTCTAGCCTGGCCAAACTATTAATTCAACTTTCTACTGAACTAGTGAACAAATAGAACAATTGAAGCAGGCAATTCAAGAAAAATGGCCACAATTGATCAATAGGAAAGGAGTTGTCTTTCATCAAGACAACACTAGAACACTCACATCTTATCTTCGACATGCTTGCCAGTTTGTATGTAGCAGTGCAATTTTTTTGTTGATTTAATCTATCCATTTGGTTTCTTGAAAACTATTACAACATTCATTGTTGAGTAGAGGCTTTCTAATTGATTGCTTCGAGTTACATGTCCCACCCATCTAAACCTACTCGCCTCCATACCATGTGATATGAACTGACCAGTTCCTGTAAGGAGTACCTTTATTGGTCTACCTGCTGGATACATAAAAGCACTCTGATGGTAGAACATTCCTGTTATCTTTTGGAGGACTTATCCAGTTAGAGTTCAGATCTCACTGTTGTATGTCAGAACTGGCTTCATCACAGAATTGTACACCATTAATTTGTGATTTGTAGTCACTTTTGAGATATCAATACCCTTGAAAGAAAGAACAAAGCTATGTGTATCTCTCTTTATACCCTCGTGATTGCTTCTGAGGACAGCTGTAACACCTGCATACACTAGGATTTTATTACTCAATCTGATGTGCACCCCTCAATTTTCATGTGATATATAACAACTTTAATGAAATTCATTATATCAAAGTGAAATTAAACAGTTTTTAATAGAATATAGATCTTATTCTCATTGATGTTCTCTAACAGGGCTTAAATGCTTAATAATAAAAATTTCTTTCTCTAAAGTACTTTACATTTTTTTAATTGAAATAATTAACCATCTCACATTGTAACATGCTAAAAAAATATATATATATATATATATATATATATATATATATATATATATATATATGAAAGAATTTGATAATGGAGAAATAAGGGATTTGAGAACCGAATAGAGAAATAGTGAAGAAGCAGCAATAGAGAACCGAAAAAACCCGAGCTTGGCTGAAAGGTAAGAATAAGCTTCCATATATAACACGTGCTTAATAAAATATGAGTTCCGATAATATTATATACATGTGCTGTTTTCATAAATGCTAGCATTAGTATTATCTAATGCTTAATTGTTTATGTTAAAGCAATATAAGAATTAAAAATTGTATATATCAATGCTACAGAACCATAAATATGAGGTTGGAATAGACAGAAGCAGACAACACAAACCAAATAATGGTATTAATTGTTATACAGATGGCTCTCTAACAGCCTACGGCTTAGGAGCAGGCATCCATCATAAAGATAACAAAGAAAAAAATTCTATACCACATGGCAAATATGCCTCAGTGTTTCAATCTGAGATACTGGCAATCTGCCATTGCGCACAAAACCTACTGCGAAGTAATGTGACTGGGAAAAAGATTACAATCTATACAGACAGTCGGGCAGCAATAGGTGCTATCAACAATTATTATGTATACTCAAAGGTTGTTAAGGAATGCAACACAGCACTTAACAAACTAATTGAGCACAATAAAGTTGCAGTGGAGTGAGTGCTTGGTCACTCAGGCATACTAGACAACGAAGAACCTGATGAACTAGCCAGATTGGGCTCAGATACCATTCCCGTTACTCAAGCCTGTTTGTGGAATCAGCCTTAGCACTGCCAAAAGTAGGATTAGGGAGATTTATGGGAACAAATTTAATAATTACTGGACTGAGAGGAAACAGCAACATTTGAAGCTGTTCCTTAAAGATCCATGTGAAAAAAGAAGCAAACTGCTACTGAGTATGGACGGAGCAGCTCTTTACATCAATCTATACAGGTCACTGTAAGCTAAATTACCGTATGTTAAATCTCAGAGTAACGACAAATCCGCTATGCAGATTCTGTCAGGAGGAGAATGAAACAGCCTTTCACATTGTGTGTAGATGTGATAGATTCTCAAGGTTGAGACTGGAACTATTTGGGGAGGAACGAATGGATCTCCCCAGTAGATATGAGACGGTCAATCCAACCAGCCTACTAAGACACACGGAAGCGACTAAAATAACGTTTTGATTAAACAAATAACTCAAATTGGCACACAATGGACCCAATAGGGGTCGACGTGCCTTGAGCCAACACTATAAAAAAAAAAAAAAAATAACAATGCTTAAACAAATATAAATACCTACAATGAAATCATAAATATAATGCATTAGACAGCTATGAAAAACATAAGGTAGTTAATTGTTTTAAATAATATTTTGTACTATTTGTAATTTTCATTTCACTTTTTTCTCAGAAAATACCTATTTCAGTTTAAAAAAAAGGGATGGTAAATGAAAGTTGTGAGATGTCTGCCTGCAATGCAAGCGATTTTTACTTTCACTTACCTACATATTGAATATATAGTAAAGGAAAGTATGGCGATCGTGAAAATTTCAAATATCAGTTTTCAACAGAAATATACATATTGAGGTACCCTGAGTCCACATAAGTTCTGCAAAATGGTCTGTGTGTGTTTTAACAGTCTAGCACAAAAACCAAAAGTCATCATCATCATTAGCAAAGATACCGCTCACTGCACACTGTACACATGTTTGGTTTATTATTTTTAATAATGAAACTTTGTAATCAACTATGCTTATTTTAATTCTAGAAATAAACATAAAACTGAAGTCATATTGTAATTCTGATCAAATATCGACCATTGGGTGATACTAGTATAAAAGATATTTATATTATAAAGATAATTTTAACAGAAATTTATTAATATATCTATTTAGAGAGAAGAATCATCTACAAATCCAACATCTTAAAGAAGAAGTCTTTTCAGCAGTTTGGTAGAAAACGACAAAAAAAAAAAAAATTGAGAATAATCGTAGGAAGCATGCCGGAGCAGTGCAGGCTGTTTCACAAAACATTAACATGCATACAAGATGATAAATTACATAGAAAGTAAAATGAAACACGATATATCATTTATAAAAAAAGAAAAATCCATCTATCAACTTCATAACATTGCCTTATTTTATATGTAAATGAGTGGAATGTTTATCTTAGGACCTAAAGGCCTGGAGCATAAGGATTCAATTAATAATTCAGAGAAGGGTCCAATATTGTAACTTATAAGATCTAATTGACATTTTTGCATTAATATTATAAAAAGTATAAATTAAATAATTAGTTCTCTTCAGTACAAATTTCAATTTCTAAATAATATCACATTAAATATTCAGAAGATATAAGAAAAAATATTGTATCAGTTTATATTTCATTAAGCCAATAGCAGACCGATTATGTTTTGATTTCCAATCCTTATTTCGGAATTATGACGTTTCGGCTCATCAAGCCATTTTCAAGCCTGAAAACAAATTTTCCATTTTACAGTTATTTACTATATTTTTTGTTCATTTTTCTTGCATAATTATTTGTTGGAATACAAAATTCAAGTTTATCTATAATGTCCTAGTTTACTGCATTTCTAACATATGTAAAAACATGTCATCTTATAACAGCTTAGTTGTTGTCATAATAGTCTTACCGATTTGCATCTATTATTTTAAATTATTATTATAAAACTTATTATATTAAGAGATTTGTAAAAATGTTAAAATACCCTTTTCTATGTCAGCTCCCATATTATCAGTTCAAATGTTACTGAGCAACTAGTTGACATTATGGGAGTAGGAACGGTTTGTGAAGATTAATTGTTTACATGATACTTGTTTATATGTAATGTGGATCTATTTTGAGCAATGTTAGATAGTCATTTTAATTTTTTATTTTTTTCAATTGTACTGACATAAATTATAATTACACAATAACATAAATCTACTTAAATTATCAAGGTCAGTATGATTATTTACTAAATCTTACAAAATTTTTGTTACGAAAATTGTAAGAACATTTAAGCAATATGATGTAAATGAAATTAAATTTTCAAGCAAATCAACTGATAAAATTTATTCAAAAACAAAAGATAAATTAACAAATACAATTCATAAAATAAAATGTAAAAATTGTAACAATAAATCGTATAATGGACAGATATCACAATGGATTGAAAACAGACTTAAACAACATAAACAAAAATGCAATTCAAAAAGTACAAAAACTAAATTAGCTACTGGTCTTTCTCAATATACTAAGCAAACAAAACACAAATTCGATTTTTAAAACACCAAGGTTCTTCATAATGGAAACAATACTAATAATAAACATAGAATAAAGGAATCAATACACATAACAATAAACTTAAAAGATTTAGTAAATAATCATACTGACGTTGATAACACAAATACATTTTATGCTACTACAGCTGAAAAAATAAAAATGACTATCTAACATTGCTCAAAATAGATCCATATAACATATAAACAAGTATCATGTAAAAAATTAATCTTCACAAACCTTCTCCACTCCAATAATTAACAAAAAATATTGTAAATAACTGTAAATATGTAATATAGAAAATTTGTAATAAATATGGAAAATTTGTTTTCAGACTTAAAAATGGCTAGATGAGCCAAAACATAGTCATTCCAAAATAAGGATTAGAAATAAAAACATGATTAGTGTACTATTAATATTGTCTTAATGAAATATATAGTGAAATATTATAAGACACCAAAATAAAATAAAATGATATTAATAGAAATATTATAGTATATCAATTAATTAAACTTTATCAATCTTTGTAGCTTAATTATAAACTGAATTAACCATGCAGACATTGTAGATGTAATATATACTTAAATTAGCATTATTTTCAATTAATAAAAAGCCATTCCATTAATAAAAATCCTTGTGCTCGGATATGTTTATGTATATATATGATACCTGACATGTTGAAATGCAACCTTATTCTTCATATTTCACTACTTTTTTTATCCACTTCAGTCATTACTTGTTTTCTTAACATCAAGAGAAGTATACTATAGGAAGCTAATGTATTTGTGAAAATTGTTTCTATATTGGAATTCATCTAATTTTTTTTTATTTTTTTTTGGTAATTTAATTTAACATTTCATAATTTCTTGGACAATCAATGTAATGCCGTTTGGCCAATTAGTCAAAAACTGCTTTACGGAGAGAGCGGTGTGGGCTGGCGCGTTGTCATGATGGAAGAACCAGTCGCCTGTGGTCTAAAGATCTGTCCTTTTCTTCTGGATTCTCTCCCTCAATCTTTTCAACACCTCTAAGTAGAACTTCTGGTTGACAGTTTGACATGGAGGAATGAACTCCGGGTGCAGAATACCTCTAAAATCGAAGAAACAAATGAGCATTGTCTTGACGTTTTACTTCACTTGGCTAGCTTTTTTGGGACGAGAAGAGTCAGTTGTCTTCTACTGGCTTGATTGTTGCTTTGTTTCGGGATCATATTTGTAGCACTATGATTCATCACCCGTAATCACCTTGGAAAAAATCGGAGTCTTCTTTGAGCTGATTTTGAAGCTCAAAACATGCCTGAAGTCGACACTCACTTAGCTCACCTCTGAGACTAATATTTCAGACATCTCACAGAAATGATCAATGGTTCAGTGATGGTCTTCACTTCTTGAAGTTGAGGGACGTCCTCCATGGAGTGGCCTTCAATTTACAATTCTCTATTTTTTAAACAGGAAAACCACTCGTAGACTCTGGTTTTACTTAAGACAGCATCCCCATAAGCAGTTTTAAGCATTACAGTAGTTTCCTCAGCCGATTTCCAGAACAGAAAACAAAATTTTCGCAGCCGCGTGTTGTTCTCAACAATCAGCTATCATGATTTTTGGTGAAATGGAAAAATTTATAAAATTTTTTTCATGGATGAGCCGATGCACTCACAGCAACACAACTTCGCACAATAACTAAAGAGACATATCCCTTAGAAACACTGGATTGAACAATGGGTTCCTCCACTCTTCCACCCCACCATTGCCCAATTCCTATTACTTTTGGGTCTCCCCATGTAGATGGAAAACTGGATGTAAAGCGATACCATATGATCCTTACATATCACCTGGGCTAGATCTGATTTTGCAGAACTTTAATTTTCACCAACATAACAATAAAAAGTATGATATTTTGAGATTTCTTGAAATAAAAGAAACATTAAATAGAAAAAAAAAACAGAAATTAAATTACAAAAAGAGCAAAGAAATCTAATATTAAAACAATGTTCACAGATACACTCAGCATTCTAGAGTTTAAACAATGGCGCTTGACTTAACAATAAAGAGCAAAGACTGAAGTGGATAACAAAGTTGTTAAATATGAACAATAAGATAGTATTATTTAGAAGAAGAAAAAACAAAAACATTAACACTACATATTTGTCCCCTAGCTTCTTATTAATTGAAAATAATGCTAATTGAAATATAATTTACTCTTACCATGTCTACAAGATTAAATCTGTTCACAATTATGAAGATAAAAACACTTTTAATTTTTTTTTAAAGGTATGTTACTGAATTATGCTCATGTAGTAAAAAGTAGAAATTAATTTTGTAACTTTGGCTAAAAAAAATAACAGAAGTTCAAATTAAAACATAATTAAGTCTTCCTCCAGGTTAATCTTTAATATCTTCACAAAGATTTGAATTCTGTGGATAGCTACCACTGAAACTCAATAATAACTTCCTTAGTAAGCAAGACTAAGCCTAATGGCTTTTGTTGTATCAATTTGAACTTCCCTAAATATATTTTTTCACCTAAAAATAAATTATTTAACAATAAATATTACTTGCTCCATATTAATTTAATTTTTTATTGTTTTTGTGCTGATTTAGAAAAAAAATTATGTGTATTACAAATTAAAAATTGCCATGAAATTTAAATTCTATTAAAATAGTAGAAAACTTCTCCGTTATGTTTGAAAGAAACTAATATACTTCATAGAATGGGAGCTTTTAGAGTTATATCAATTCAATGCCAAAATTGGATTTAATTTAATTGATATCAACATATAAACAACAAAGCATTTAAGAGAAACTTAAGGACAATATCTCTTAACCTTATTCTACACGGCCACATACACACATTTATAGATTATCAACAGAGCTTTTAAGTTCTATATTTCCCAAAGTATAGATCATCAAAATCCTACATCCATGTGTAATAGGGAAGATGAAATGCCTTTTCTCCCCCACAGATGAATATGTCTTGCAACATGATGATCAAATGATCAGATAACAACTAATAAAATTGACCATATTCTTATGAGTTCAAGAGATTCATCTCAAACCCTCATGGATGTATGACTGTTTCCTTCTGAAGGGTGAGTAGTCCTAGCTTAAAAACTATAAAAGCAGAAATAGCTGAGGGCACCCGACTTTCCCTAATTCTCCTCCATTAAAAATTACTCACGTCTGTACACAGCTTATCTAATGTTATTTATTGTTAGTTTAACTGTTAAAATTAGTTTTGTTCACACATAATTTTCATAAAAGCTATTCACACGAAATGTTGAGGCTTTACTCTTTTTAAAACGTGTTTCAGGGTAGATGTTTTGGTTGAAGCTCAGAATTTTTTTTTCCTTAATGTTGGCCCAGGGCACGTCGACCCCTAATGGGTACATTGTGCATATTCAACAGTAAGTAAAAGTCTTGTGATGCATGCATTGCACTAGGTTTTTTTGTTTAGTCGCTATTGACATGCTTTAGTGTTATCAAATCATTGTTTTTTGGAAACAGTGTATATAAATGTAAATGTTAGGTGGTTCAAAACTGCTAATCTCTAAAAGCTCATCACCGATTGCCTTAAAATTTTGAAACAATGCTGCAACAAATTCAGGAGTATTTTTAATAATCTGGTCTTTTGTTTAGAAATGGTGGCCAAAAAACATGTTTTGCTCTATAGACAGTAGCACCAAAACATTTTAACGAAGGTAATGAAGCATGAGTTAAATTCTTTATCTTGAAATCCATCTAATTTTTGTATAAAACATACTTCCATAAAAAGTGGCTGAAAAAAGTAACAATGTGTTCTGAATTCTATTTGCGAATAACTCAGAACGTACATAAATAATATAGAACTGTTTTGTATTGTAACTACATGTAAAAGTGTATGTAAGAAGTAAAAGCAGAAATGAAAATTTAGAAAACATCTAAATTCATATAAGTTGTCCTCTAATTTCCTATAATAATTATGGCCATACTTAGACCACAGGGCGAACAATAGTACTGATAGTTAAAAAAAAAAAAAGGTCAAAATACTACCATCGTCTAATATCAGAAAATAAGATAAACCACTCTAATAACATGTTGCTGAGTATTATTTCTTTGTCTAAGAAAAACACAAATAGAACTTAAATTGTTTTTTTTTTGATACAAGATAAAGATTGGAAAACATGAAGATTAGAATGAAAAAAAAAAAAAAAAATAGATCTTTTCTCAATAATTATGAAGATATCAGTGGTTTGTAAAGTTCTTGATGTAAAATTTATTGATGTTGGCCATTATAAGCAGAAATAACAAATACAGAGATAAAACATTAGCACATAATAAATATATAAAGCATTTAAATGACAAAAATAAATCAATGAAATTTATAGAAAATGAATAATAATTATTAAAAGTGCAAGAATGCTTAGATCCCCATGTTAAACACCAAGGAGTTGGTGTAACTTAATTATTCTTTTGAATTTCATACACATGCATACACAATTAAAAAATATTAAGTTATACATAAGTATAATATGAATATTTTTCTTAAAAGATTTCTTGAGGTTCATTAAATAAATTTACAACTATATTTTAGCGACATTTCAAGACCCGCCATTATTGTTCTCATATTCATGTTCTACACAGTGATAAAAACAGGATAATCAGCAGAATATAAATTTCATAAACTCAAATCGACAACAAATAGAATAAACATTAACTATTAAAATATTACAACTATAAAATGTAAAACGAAATTGAAGAATAAATTGTACTAAAATTTAATTTTACTAAATTTAGTTCAACTTCTTGATCATTTAAGCGTACTTAAATTGTCAGTCATTTAGCATTAAAAAAAAAAATCCTATGAACTTATTTTCATAAATAGGCATGAACATGAGAACAATAAAGCAATAAACTTTAGGGTGGGTCAACCGGGGCAATTGCCCCGGGTGCTGACCTGAATAGGCGCTCGTAGGGGACAGGCCAATCTCCAGGGGGGCTCGCCACTTGTTAGAAATTAAAAAATACTACAAAATGTTTAAAATAATTTATTTTAATTCATCAATGAAGAAACTATATTAGACAAACGTTTAATGAAATAACATTGAAATGTTACATAATATTAACAGCTTAAAAAATATTCTTTTTTTTTAATTTAGAGTTTTTAGGGAGGAGGGATGAAGATATCATTGTCTGGGTGCACCGATTGTCTAAGGCTGGCACAGTAATAAAGGGTTATCAAAATGTCGCCAAGATGTATTTGCTTAATTATTGACTAAACCTCAAAGGCCTAAGAAAATGAAAATTTATATAACTAAAGTCAAAAAAATAAAATGAATACATATATCAGGGACATAGGAACCAAGGGGGCAACTTGGCCCAGGCCTTGAGGCGAGATTATTCAAGTTAATTTTTTCCAAAGATATACTTCTATCAATTTAAAAGTACAAGAAATAATGATAGTTACGTAATAAAAAGAGATAGAAACAAAAAATTGGAGGTTTAAGGAGAAATATATTACTATATCAGGAAATATCTCAAAAGCGTAGTAATAAACCAACCTCTTGCAAACATCTTAATGTGCTTTCTAGCAAAATGAATTAATTTTATATTCAAAGCAGTGATTAACAGTTTAAGTTAATTGTGTCAGGAAGATAATTATTATTGTATTGCATAAATTAATACAGTATTATTATTCTTCGATCTTTACATTCAAATGCTTAAGTCTTCGAATGATAAAACAAAGGTGGCACAGCTGAAATACTCCAGATCACTATGAAGGATGCAAATAGATTGCAAAAAATGTAATATTTTCGTTGTTTATTATATTGTTTAGTTGAAAAGTGTGTTACTGGTGTATAAACTACATTTTATAATACAAAACTTTTAATATTTATAACTTATAATATTTATGTTATTTATAGTTTGTTGAATAGTATTTACTTGAAAAATAATAAATTTTGAAAAATTGGGAACATTTTTTTTTGTCTATGCAATCTCTCTCTCCCTTCTTCCACAAATGATATGATGGAGCCTCTCATCCCAAATTTTGCCATTTGCCTCAGTATTTCTTCCTATACCACTGATATATACAATATATTATTGTGCATGCCTGTGTAAGAAATTGTTTTAAGGATTGATGAATATTAATAAAAAAAATAACACCCACACACATAAATGAAGTACTTATAAGATGACTTCAGGATAACTGAATGAATTTTTAAATACATAGCAAGAGCCAGTCCCCTCCATGATGATATGAGGTCCAATGATAGGCCCATGGAGGGGGAAAAGAGAAGAGGAGGTTTATATACTTTCAAAAAAATAAATAAAACAATCTTCATACACAAATCTTTTTTGTTAGATTAAAATATTTGAAATTTTAAAATTGTTGCCACACAAGCAAAGAAAGAAAAAAAAAAAATCTGAAAACATATATATCAGACATCTGTAGCCAGACAAATGTCTCTGGGATTGAACATTCAAATTATTTTAAGGGGATCAGACGTCCCAGAATAAAGTTTAGTTTCATTTCATTATATTTTAAATAAATCATAATTCAAACAAATAAAAAGTATCTTAATTGAAATAGGCAATGAATAGAACTATTGATTTAAAAAAAAAAAAATATTGCAAAGAAATAATTGTTCCCTTGTGATTAAGTAACTTTTGAATATTATTAAATATTTAATATTATTTAAATATAAACTAAGGAAAATTAAGTGCAACCCTAGGTGAATTAACATTTAGTAAATGACGCAAGACATGCAATTAAGCGACATTACTTGCCTTCTATCGTTGGGCAGCGCCCTGAGGTAGGCTACAGATGAGTTGAAATTATAACTAATTTTTAACTACATAGAAAACCTAAGTAAAATAAATTTCACTTTACAAAATTAGACTAGCTTTAATAAAGTTCTTATATTTCCTGATAGTAAAACAGCAGCGAGTAAAGGACTCCAAAGATAAACTTTTTTTCAAAACATGGAGACAAAAGACGGGAAATTAAAATCTTTACATGTTTAGGCCTAGTAAAAAAACAGCGAATGTTGATTTCTATGAGCATAGGATGGATGGATAGGTGCATTGCCACTGTAAGTATGTTTTGCTCTCTTTTATAATTTCTGAGTAGAATAAATTTTAACAGTTTACAACTTTTAAAGTTTCAATGTACAGATTTTAATAGTTAACTTTATTATTAATTCCAGCTCTCTTCAATTTTATTATAGCCTACTTCACCTTGAAATTGAAGCTGATAACTGAACAAATAAACATGAAGCTAAAATATTTGATTGTGATTCTGTAGATGTGCAATATTTTTTTTTTTTTTATTTAAGCGGCTGGGACAAGGCCTGTGGACAGCCAGTCAAATAATGTCAAAACTGGCAGAGTCATAAAACTCTATAAATGTTTTACATAAGTAGAGGTTTGTTACAGAATAAGTTGAGATCCACCTCTAGTTGTGTAAAAAAACAACAGACTTGATATTGTCACCTCCAAGTCTCAATGTTTTCAGCAAAAATAACTACTTTTCAAAAATTTATCCTCTGAAGTGATAACGTACCTGAAATTCATACACACATCTCTGTAATAGGAATCGATACTTTTTTTTATTAAGAAATAAACTAAATATTTCTAATCCTAATATTAAGTTTTTCATTTTTTTTTTCTTGCATTTTTTATAAATTAAAAGTGTATTTTCTTAAATAATTTATAACAGTACATTCTAGGTTACAGGAAAAATAAATAAACTTTATATTTTTGTCCACAACTAAAGATGGATTTGAACATATTCTATGACAAACCTCTCTTAATTAATATAATATGGACTGGAAGCATATTAAACAAGGAAGTGTTTCTAAAAGTGAGTAAAAGTATCCATATTCCAGTTAGAGGGTGATTAAAACAGATAGCGAATAATCCATGATTTTACCATAAAGCTATTGTTTATAATCTACATACAAATTTTTTAGTTGCTGCTTTCTATTAAAAAAAAAAACAGCTTACTGAGAAAAACAAACTTAAAAACTTAAATTTTCATTTTCTCCAGAAAACTGGATCATGATTATTTATATGAGCCTTTCAGTTGACAGAATGACTGACTAACTTCAATTTTAACATTTTAGAATATTGATTTTAGTGATATTTCTGGTTGGAAATTTTAGACCTTTATTCATAGTTCTATATTTCAGCACTGCAATCACCTACTCTGGACTCAACTTATTCACAGTCTGTACAGATATTTAAATTTTGCAACTAGAAATATCACTGAAACGACTTTACTAAAAAATGTTGAAATTGGAATTAGTCATTCAGCCAGCTGAAAGATTCATATAAAACTTTTTTGTAGACCTATGGGTCAGCTATCACCACATTAAATAATATTTTCCTATACTTACAGGATACCCTATATATATGCGTTTAGTCTCAGGAAATCTGTAATATCCAGATATATATGTATCACAGATTACCTGTCTTCCCCCTTTTAATTCTATCATGTTTAGAATATCGGCAGAAATTTGGAAGATACCAACTTTATACTCAATATAAGAGTCAACCAGATAATACAACTTAACTCTAGTAGTTTTTTTTTTAGAGAAAAATGGGGGGAAAATGAGTAAAAATTGAAAAAGAACTTAATATGATTAAACAAAACATTAATAATCATCAGTGAAGATCCAACTATCTGCTGTTTTACTAAGCTGTTTAACATTTCATAGGATGCTGACATGCAATTTATGCAGAAGTCAAATATAAAAATTAGGCATACTAGGTATCACCTTCAATTAACAAAATTGAAAGTAAAATAATAATCTATTCTTAAACAGAATTAAAAATATATAACTAAACAGACCTGACATGAGTACCCTCCGATATATGTTGGACTAAATCACCAATTATTTCATGTTTGATATAGTACAGCATCCTCACTCGCAGTAGCAATCTTAAAAAAAAACATAAATATACCAATATAAATACACACATACAAATATGACTCAGTAATGTAATAATAATTACATTAAAGATTATAACATTTCTATAAAACTAAAATATATACACATATATAATTTTATTAAGTCAAGATAAATT
Organism: Nezara viridula; assembly: GCA_928085145.1. Lineage (NCBI taxonomy): Eukaryota > Metazoa > Arthropoda > Insecta > Hemiptera > Pentatomidae > Nezara > Nezara viridula. Next base: position 72,782,063 of record OV725079.1, on the reverse strand, counting down.
GTAAGGTATTAAAAAAGTAATACAATACAGACTTGTTTGCATGGCGGCTCAGGTGTTTTCTGTAATTACTTTCAAGGAAAATATCACCATCAAACTTTTCATGTCTACTCCAATGATCACTAAAATCCATACCATCACATTTAAGTTTACGAGTAGCTTTTCTTCCTCGTGGAATTGTTTGTGACTGCCCTAAAAATTATAAAATAAAATTTAGTTTTCATCTACTTGTGAAAGCCTACGCACAAGACATAGTCGCTTAAACTAAGTATTAAGAACATAGAAGAATTATTTAGAAACTAAAAAAATATTTCAAATGCCACATATTGATTAATAATACAAGGTATAATTATAGTGTTATAAAATGTTTTTGATATATTATTTTAATTATATTAATGACACCATATTAGTACAATAATAAGCAACTATAGATATATATTCACATAAACTTAAGTTATTCTGTACTGAGGACATCTAAGAAGAGGGTTAGTGTAAAGAATTTTTGATTTTTTTTATTCAATGTTAAGGGCAGGGCAGCTTCTGGCACCTCAAAACCGCTTTGCCATGATGATGGCTCCAAAAGCAAGCAGCTTTGTCTATCACATTAGTAATGTTTTCATTGTTAATATGATAGACCTGGGGCAACAAGGAGATGCAGGTTGTAAATCTCATCCTCACTGCACAGAGGGCATTTCCACGACTCCGTTACAGCACTAATGCCTTAAAAAGTAACTGTGTCCTTTCATCAAGCATAAACGCACCAGTGAAATTTTCATATTGTATATCAGTACAATTGGCCTCTCTGTTAAACTTTCCTATCATTTTCCAGCAGTCAGACAATTCCTAATATCTTCCTTCAGATTATTTTAAAATCCTTTTAGTGTAAGATTGGTAAATAAATATATAATTAAAATAATTAATTGTAATTCAGTAATGCACATCTGAATATTTTATATTGGAATATCTTAAAATGTAAGTTTCTTTTTATGTTTATAATTAGAAAATTATTGTAACAGATTTTTCAACTTAGGTACTTTCTGGCAACAAATCATATTATTAGTATTATTATTAAGCTATTTTAAAAATAAAAGAGATACTCTTAATTACTATCTAAATTAAAACTTACCAGACACCACCGTTCAGTAAATATCAGATATCAATAATCAATTTTTTTTTATTTTGAACTATTATGAAATTATATTAATAAATCCTTCTTTTTCTTGGTGTAACAATGAAAACAGCTAAGCTCATCAGAGATGCAAAGACAGATAGAAAAAGCCATAAAGAATGGTGCCCTATTTAATTACTTTTTCTGATTTTCCATTATCCCATTACCTCCTTATCTAGCTCTTTCTGATATAAGGAAGGGGGAGGGAGGGAGGTTGTTATAAAGGTACAACGAAACCTAGCTTTATTTTGACTGAGCTAATTGTACTACTCCTAGCTCAAATTTGTATTATTTTTTATTAACAAAATAAACTGAACAAAACAAAACCATAGTTCAGACAAATTTTTAATTTCTTTAAAAAGCTATAATATAAATCGCACCTTATAGCCAATTTATATTATTATATAATTATAATTATTCTTATTGCCAATTTGTAACCATAATGGAATAATAATTCTGGGAATAAGAAGTGTGGTCTTTTTATTACGATCCGTCCTGCTTTGTATATGTAAAATAAAATATGACACAGTCACTAAAAACTTTATTATAGTAGAGACTAAAAGGCTTATCATTACACTAAAATCATCAAAAACCATTTTATTATTATTATTTTTTTTAATCAATAGAAGCTGTATCATTGAACTCAAATCATCAGAAAACACTTAAAATTCTTTTCTGTTTTTGTAATCAGTATTAGGCCTGTCATTGAATAAAAATCATCAGAAACAATTTTAATTTTTTTTTTTCCGATCACTATTAGGCCTATCATTGAACTAATATCATCAGAAACTATTTTAATTTTTTTGTTTTTTAAATAGAGCTCAGCTACTATTCAATATAGTATAATTTAGACAATATAGAATAATTTAAATTAAAAAAAAGCAAAGCTTGAACAGCTCAAAGATATTTCCTAACTAATATTCATAACAATAAAAAAAGAGAAAAGATCAATTACCAGAGTGATTTCTTGTATCAAATTCTGGAGGAGTAATTAAGTCCCATATGAAAGTTCTTATTTTATCATCACCTCTGTAGAATCTTAAACAATATAATACCTAAAAATAAAAGAAATATAAATAAAAAAAATCTGGTATGGGTGCATCAAACAAATTTCACTTACCACTCTACTTACAGTAGAAACATCTTGATATTTTTTCTATTAATTCTATTTTTTTTTTTTAATTCTTACCAAGGGTAGAGGAAGTTTTGTATTATTGTAGAAGGTTAAAAAAAATGTTATGCTCAGACTCAAAATTTCTACATACATTTTATGTTTTATATATCAAGGAACGAATTTGACGGACATATCACCTATTCACATTAGTCGGATTTTCGAGAAATTATGAGATATTGTGTGGGTTGGGATTTTCAGATATTATGTAGTCCAAACTTCCTACAAATTTTTGTGAGGATAAGAGGAATCATTTTGGTGTTATCCCACATTTTGTGATATTCGAAAGAGGTTTAGTGCAAAGAAAATTATTTTTTTATTTTTATGAAAATTTGTATTTGAGGGTTTATCAAGGTCCAGAATACAAATCTCAACTTCATTTTCTCTTAAAAAAATATTTGAATCCACTTTTATCCTTCGGTCAGTACAAATTGTTTCAACATCGTACTCATACTATAGCTAGATGCCAAATATATAGTTATTTCCAAGTGAAATGGGCTATAGTACAGGTCTCCTAATGAATATTAATTGAAAATAAGAAGAAAAAAAAATGAAAAAAATCAAATTGTAAAACTTTCTAATCAATTTCGATGTTTTTTTGTTTTTGAAGAATTAACGATGATATGGCTCGTTAAATGGTCAAAAAGAACCATCGATAAATAATATAAACTCCTCCTCTCTCAATCATAGAGGCCTCAAGTCGATGAAATGAGACATGTATGCAATGAAAGTACTACAATTAACGTAAGGTGTTGTGTGGATGTGAACCCTATGCCTTGGATTATCTCGAGAAAATAGTACGTTTTGAGGCTTAAAAACACAAGACCCGATAGTTCCGAAGGACATTGATGTACACATCAAAATCTTTAAAGCCCAATTTGTCCTGTATCCATCTACAGACTTACTACCATTCCAGTATTGAAGCCAAGCAAAATGTTTACATCGACTTGATTTATTTTAGAAAGAAAAACAAAAGCGGAGAGTATGATTCACAAACCCCCCGTAAAATTCTGAATCCAAGGGTATCCCATTCAAGGTATTTGAGCATGACAGGAGCTTATATTAGGAACAAAACCGATTTCGAACCTTACTGTAATAATATATGTGGGGAACTATTTGATCCTCAAATATATACATATATATAATATTATTTGGTTTTAGCATTAAAATCAGCAAATTATAATAGGGAAGAAGGATTGTGATTAATTTTGATATCGCCCCTTCCTCTACACTTAAAAAAAATCAATGCAAGGTATTTACAGTTCAGTCCACTACATATTTTTGGTTTTTCAAGCCGAGAATATGGAATATGATAATTTCATTACGTTTTTATGAAAAAATTTATTCTCTAATCATTAATAATACAAGTGACATTGACTACAACAATTAAAAATCATATTAAAGTCAGTTAGATATTAATTTTTCTAAAACTCCTGGCTTTGCAACAGTATATTATAATCCAGACAGAGGTATGGTCTGGCCCTTCCATTCCTCACGTCACATCAGTGGAGCTAAAGCAACTCATTTTAGTCATATCTATCGCCATACTTATTATTATTGTTACATTGAAAAATCCTTATTTTCTTTTTAACACTCTAAATATTAAACAATAGAATTAGTTGAATTTACTGAGAAAATCCATTGCAATTAGTCCTTTTTCATTAAGTACATTACAAAAAAAAAAAAAAAAAAAATGAATCAAATAATAATTGGGTGTTGATAATTACTACAAATAGATTATATTTTTAAAAGTAACATCAAGTGAAATATTTTATTATTTCAAAAAAGTAAATAGTTTTGAAATAGTTATTTTCAAAAAAGTATGAGTACCAGTAAGCGCTCATATTTCAAGTTTCAGTTGGAAATATGTTGTTTTACCATTTTTTAATATTATGGTAACTATATTTATACTTCAGAAATATTTTATTTATTTATTATGTAATATGCCTTATAGTCAGAATCCATCTTTATTTTTCTGTACAGCTTTGTTATTCTTAAGGGACTGACTTCATACCACAATAATATTGCTTTTTCTATTCTATTTAATTCTTTTAGGAGGACAAATTTCATATTTATGAAATAATTTTTAAAAATCTTTAAATAAATAAATATTTCTAAATTTTATAATAAATATTTCAAAACTTAGGTAAATTTTTTTATTTGGTGATATGGCAATGTTATTTATGACATCTTTTTAACTTAGAGAGATTGTTTAGAAATATATTTGTGAAAATTGTAATTATATTGTTACAGATATACGAGGCCGTAATTTTCATCATGGTAAATTTTATAATTATTATTAAAAAATTATTTTTAATTTATATTTGATTTTAGGCCATTGTAATATTTATTTAAACAGGTAAACTGATTAGGGGAGATGGTAGGAGTCGTGACTGAAATTAATTTTGTTCTTTGCCTGATTGTTAAAACAGTAAAATCATCTCTCTTAACCCTAAGTGATGGCAAATTTACTATTAAAATGGTCAATACAAATTTGACTTGAACAAAGTACTACTCTATAATTTTCTCAAAAATTTTATTTTATTATTTAGGAGATAAGGCAACACACTTTTTCATTCTATCTGCCTGTAAATAGTTAGGACACAATCAGGGTCTCCAATTTGGTGAAAAAGTTCCCTTTTTAGAGAAATTTGAACGTTTGAAAGGAATAAAAGGTAAACAATTTTTATCAATGAAAACCTAGTCGGAACACATTACATTATAATCTATCTTTTTAACAATATAAGTAAAACATACAAAAAAGGAGAATTACATACAGTATCACGTATAATTTAGTACATATTTGCGAGAAAGAGATTATTAAGTTCGTCACGGAAAAATAGAAAATTTGACTGACCGAAAGGGAAATAAAAACAAAATGTGGTGAAAAAATGCTGGACAGAACACATAAGAATTTTAAATAACAACAAAACAAACGCAACTTTTTTCTTAAATATACTATTTTATAACGGTTGTAACTTTCATAACAATGCACACAATCTTTTTTTGGAACGGCTAGCTTCTTTAAACAGTGATCAGAAGTGGTGGAAGAGGTTAGTGCCAGGTCTTAACTATAGTAATGTAGAAGTAAATAAATTGAATGTAGATAACAATAAAAACGTTGCAATCTGTAAGCTGATAAAAACAAAAAAAAATTTATTATCATTGAAAAATCATATATTAAAATAAAAATACGTACTATCACACGTGCACAATCTTCAATATCTGCTTCTTTCCATCCTTCTCGAAATTGATTATGAGCCAATATTTCTTGCCATCTTCCCCAACTGTGTTAAAAGTAAAAGAGGTAAAGAAAACAAATTAAAACTAACTCATGTAAACAAATAAATTTATCAAAAATACAAACCCAAAAGTCAGAAGTCCTCTCTCAACTTTGAAACATTCTGATCTAGCCCATGTACCGTAAGTTATATCACCATCTTTTGCAGAATAATCTTCAAACCGATATCTATGTTTCTTATGAAGTTTGTTCTTGACCCGACGCCCTGAAAGTTTTAATAGTTATAAAATACTGAACTTTTGAGGTAAGATCAAATAACAACAAATTAAGACAAAACTGAGAGTAACAAGATCACAATAATTAATCCTGTTTAACAACTAATTTATTATGAGTTGAATCATAACTGATATGCTACAACAAAGCTTTATTAACGAACATAGGATTTTTTATTTCAATTCTATCAGTTTTAATACTCCTTATTTAATATCTTCATACTATATTTATTATTAATCTAATTAAAACAAAAAAAAATATTGTCTGAATAAATAGATTGAGAATATAGAATGAAAAATGGTAAGGATATATTATGTATACATGAAAAATAATATATTATGACATATTTAATATGTATGTATGTATTATATAATATATATTATGACACACTCAATGTTTCTAGCCAAAATATTTAGGTTTTCATGAATATAATTGAAGCAATCAGTAGGTTTTTATTATTTAAAATGTAAATTTTAGTAAGATACATTAAGTTTGTCACTGATACATAACAATTCTTATGACGGACATCTGGAAGAAAAATACAATTTCATAAACACTTTAGGTGAAAAATATTTAAAATATCATTATTTTCATTGAAATCGTTGAAGCCGTATTAGCGCTACAGTCTAAAGGGAATCACGTTTTACGGCCGCCATTTCGAAAGGAAAGGCCTGATGATAATGGAAGGTATAAAAAAACACTTCTAAATATTATTGAGATGTTGTGTCAAAATTCATAAAAAATTGGTGAAGAACCTTTGGAGATTAGCCGTTTTGAACAAACTAAAATTTATATTTTTATTTATATGCTATATAATATTTTTATTTAATGATAACACTAAAGCTCATCAATATCTATTAAACAAAAAAAGAAGGAAGAAAATCGGTTGAATAATAGAGGAGTAAAAAGAGCTGAACCGATTTGTGTTCGCCTATTTATATAATGATTATAATACATTTCATATTACGGAAAAACGATAAATAAAAGCTTTGTAACAGTTAATTGGGGTCAGTTTTGGAGAAAACATGGGTAGTTGGTGACGATAGGAAATCACATTATTTCTTTACACAAGTTGAGGTGAATTTCAACATTTTTTTCTAATAAACCTCAACTTAATTAATATGGCTTAAAGCTTATTAAATGAGGAAGTTTTTGTAAAGATGGGGTAATCGCAGTACCGTTGAAGGGTGATAAAAAAATCACAAATAACTAATGACTTTTCTTAAAACAGAACTTTGCTGTGTTTAGCTGCTCAAAAGTCCTCTTTAAATAGTTTTAACAACAGCAAACTCTACTATCATTTAAAGTAAATTTTGTCTAGTTTAGTATGGAGCAATGCTTATTTACTTCAATCAAATATTTTTAAGTTATTGCTTCCTATTCAACAAAAAATGAGACTCGCTTAAAAAAACACATATCTTCAATTTCCTACTTTTCTGCTGGAAACTGAGGCAATTATTTATATGAACATTTTTGTAGAGCTTGATGTCTACTATTAACCTTTTAAATATTTCCCTCTACTTAGGTCCCCTAAGTATATTTTACCCTGTATATTTTGTCCAAAAACTACTTTTCTCCAAATTTTTAAGGTTGTATCATTTTACAATACCCAACTAATACTTCTACTCTATTAAAAGATAAATACAATTTTTCTATTGTTACTTTTTTTATAAAGTGTTGTTTTTCAATATAATCAAAATAATTCATTCGTTATATTATAGCATACAAGAAAAGATGTCTAAAATTGGTTTTATGAAATAACAATCAACAAGAGTAAACATGTGTTTACCGAAATTGTATATATGCACGGTGTCCCGTAAGTAGAAGGAAATTTTTAGAAGAGTAATAGCAGACCTCAAGGCCAACAAAATAGTTCATATAAACAATAAGCCAATTCTCAGCAGAAAAGTGGGTTATCCAAGTTAATTTTTTTTTTTTTTAAGTAAGTCATGCAGTTTGATGAATAGGAAGCGATAACTGAAGAAACATTTGATTTAAGTAAATGATAATTGTTTCACTGTAAACTAACTAAAATTTTCTTTACATAAAAATAGAGCTTCATCATCATCATCCATGGATCTACAAACCCTGTAAAGTCAAGGCCTCACACAGTTTGGTCAGCCAGTCTTCTCTCTTAGTTGCCACTGCTCTCCAATTGCGGATTCCCAAGATGGACCAGGTATCCACTGCCACTCCACAGATTCATTAAAGCCAAGGTCTTCCCATTCTTCTTATCCCATAAATCCTTTCACCTAGGACCATCCTAGGAATCTGATTCTGGGTCATTCTAATTAAATGATCAGCCCATCGAAACCGGCCTTCTTTATCACAATTACGATATATGAACTCTTGTAGTCTTTTTAGCTCAGCATTTGTTCTAATCCTCCAGATTCCATTGACGCAAACTGGACCATAAATTCTCCTCTCGCACCTTAGGAGAAGGGCTTCCTGTGTAAAAGACACGGTAATGTCAAGCATTCAGAGACATAAATGAGAACTGGTCTTACCAGGATCTTGTTTAGTTGCACCTTTGTGTTTTGAGGGATAGCCTTGCTTCTGAAATGCTTCAGTAATCCAAAATAGCATTTATTGGCGGACATAATTCTGCAATGGATTTCAGCTTTTATGTCATTATCCGCATTTTATTCTGAACCAAGATATATAAATTCTTTCACCCTTTCAAATGAAAAGCTTCCAGTCATAAATTTTGATTATATATTTTTACATATTTTTAAATATTTATATTTTTATAAATTATAAATATTAAATTAAAATGTGACGATGGTTAGTGCGCATCCAGTTGTGGGCCTGCATGCATGTATTTGGTTTTTGATACATTAATCCTAAATCCACTCTAGCTGCTGCTATCTAGAGACTGATAGAAGCGTTTTCTAAATCTGTAGGGATTCTTCCAACAATATTTAAGTCGCCGGCGAAGGCTTAAATCATAGATAATCTATTGAATATAGTTCCCTCAACTTGTGTTCCAGATTTCCGTACCTCACTTTCAAGGGCCAAATTGAAGAGAAGGCAAGACAATCACCCTGTCTGAATCCTTTGTGGGTTTCAAAGTTATTGGTCAGGTCACCCTGAACAGGCACTGTGCATTGCACCTTCTTTATTGTAACCCTAATGAGACGTATTAGCTTCGGTGGTATTCGCATGTCTAAAAGCTACTGGTACAGCTCGTTTCTCTTTACACATAGGCCACTCATAAGTCGATCAACAAGTGATGTGTGCGGATATTGTACTCTCTACACTTCTCCAGAATGATTCTGAGGAAGAATATCTGATCCATGGTAGACTTTACTTTCATAAAGCCTGTCTTCTTCAGAACTTTCCTATATTCTGCTTTGCAAAAGGAAGCAGTTTTTTATAAAGTATCCAAGAGAACACCATATAAAGCACATGATAACAGAGATATACCATGATAATTATGACAATCAAGAATATTTCTCATCTTGTAAATTGGGCATATAACTGCTTTGTACCATTCACAAGGGATTTCTTCCATCTTCTAGACATCCATTATTATATTATAAAGGTACTTCACTAATTCATCTCCTGCATATTTAAACGGTTCTGCAGGGAGCCCACCTGGACCCAGTGCTTTATTATTTTTTAGCTTTTCATAAACATCTTCCCTTTCAGGGGGCTCCAATTCTCCTCTTCCATCTTCTGGCATGTCTTTGAGGAAGACATCAAAGTAATGCCGCCACTGTTCTAGAACTTGTATCATATTGGTGATCAGGTTAGGTTACCCTCATTGTTTCTACAGGCATTTATTCTTGGTTTGAATGACTGTCAGCTGCTGTTTATTTCTAGAAAGAACTTCCATTTGTTAAAGCCATTCCCTTTTCTTCCTGTGATGGGTGCGTTTCTCTTCCCTTCTTCTGGGTCTTTATTCTTCCACTAATCTTCTTGTATATCTTTGCTGTAGTATTGTTCTATAAGAAAGGTTCTTCTGGCTGGTCACTCTGACATTCTTCGTCAAACCAGGACACTTTCTTAGTTGGCTTTTGATATCCAAGCATACCAACTGCCAGTTCTTCCAAGGTTTCTATGCATTTTTGTCACTGTTGATCTATGCTATCAGCCTAATATAGATCTTTAATTCTGACATTTATACCATCAGTAAAGAGTTGTTTAACCTCATCTTCCTTCAGTTTTTCAATGTTGATCTTAGGCGATCATTTGCTCCAAGTTAATTTTTGATGTTTGAAACTCTTGCCCTAACTCTGGAGATTGTAAGGTAGTGATCAGAATCAGTGTTAGCGCCTCTGACAACTCACATCCATCAAACTAGTGATACGATGGCTACTTATTAACAGATGGTCTACTATTTGGTTACATGTGAATCCATCATTGGAGTGCCATGTTGCTAGATGTATTCTTTTGTGGGGAAACATAGTGCTTCCAATCATAAGTCCCTTCGAAGCAGCAAAATTTATTATCCTCATTCCATTATCATTTGTGTGGTCATAGATGCTATGTAGGTCAATTGTGGGCAAATATTTTTTCTCCTTTCCTACCCGTGCATTATAGTCTCCCTGGATAATTCTAACATCAGGAATCAAGGCATCTTTTTCATCATCTCCTGATGGTTCAGTTGGAGAATGGACACTAATAATTGTGGATGGACACTATAATGAATGGACACTATAATTGTGAAATTTTCCTTTTATTCAGAGATAACAGATCCTTGGGCTAATTGGCTCAAAGCCAATGACTAACTGACTCATCTTCTTGCTAAAAATGAATCCAGTTCCAAATGTGTATTTCTTATCATCGCAGCTATAGAAGATGGTATGATTTTTCTTGTTGAAGGAAGGCTCCTTGATCCGTTTATCTTATTTCTTGGATTGCAGCTAAGTTAAGATGATAACGATCCAGTTGTGCCAGAAGCTGATATAGAGATCCCAGTCTATGAAGAGATAAAAAATTCTTTTGTCCTATTAAAAGTTCCATTAGATAGGCATTGGGTCGTTTTCAAATAATCCGTCCGGCTTTCCTTGTTGCAGGTTTCGTAATAGTAGAGTTTTAAGGAGAGGGGATAATCAGAACTAACTGTGCCCCTCAGTCAGATGGGGGGAGTTACTTATAGAGGTAACCCTAGTGTGTATACTGTTTATGACCTTTGTCTGTATAGTGTGGGGGTGTGTGTTAGAGTAATTGTTCTCCCAACTAGGAAGACCAGTGGCTCATTGCGGTTCAATGACCGGGCTTTGGTGTCACCACCTCCCTACACCAAAAATAGAGCTTGGGAAGGTTTAATATATACAGCTAGATAAAGTTTAAGTTAGTATTAATTTAATTGAGGTTTATTAGGCAAAAACTTGAGATTCACCTCAAGTTGTGTAAAGAAATTATGTGATTTTCAATCTCGTCTTCTAAAAATACCTGTTTTCAGCAAAATAACTATAATTAATTGTTGCAAAGTTTCATTTCTTGTTTTTCCATGATCTGGGGATATATTCTAATAAAAATAATTGTCTAAATATATATTTTAATTAATAAAAATAATAAAATTTAAAATAACGATTTTAAAAATATTTTTCATGTAAAGTGGTTCTGTAATTATGTTTTTCTTCCAAATTTAAGTCATAGGAGTTGATCCTTATTTATAAGTGACAATCTTAATGTTAGTAGCCCTAATATTTACATTTTCTTGAAAATAATTGAAGCAATAGGTAGGTCTCTTTATTTTAAACATCATTAATGAGTTTAATACAACCCAAAACTGTGACATTAGGTTATGTCCGGGTGCTTTTAAAATGTCTCTAGTAAATGTACTTCAGGCCCCAGCCATTAATTGCACATTATAATGAATGAAAACAATTTTATTATTCTGGGACTAGTATCTCTTTAGAACAAGTTAAAAGTACAAAACATATAATAGTATTCTGGTATGTCTATAAAATAGAATTAAATATTTACAGGATGATTAGGAATACAATAAAATTATAGATAATAAAAAGCTATAAAAACGTGTATAAATATAAAATAAACAGAAAAAGTAAATTAAGTAAACAAAATATCAATGAATCACAAAATAATCAAAGTATCTGGGTGTACTTTGAGATTCTTACAGCTTAGGTTTTATGTGCATTTCATGATCAATCGGATTCGGAATGGAGTAGGTGTTTGAAGAGGAGAGATTTGAAAGAGGATACTGACTTTGCGTGTCGAATATCTGAGGGTATAGAGTTCCAGAGGCAGACAACTTGAATTAAAAAGGATTAGTCAAATGCAGCAGTTCGGTGAGGAGGAGAATAGAGGTTGGACGTATGGGATCCGGTAGGATAGGATTGAAAGGAACGTTTGAATTGTAGGATCTGTAGAATATAGGCGGGTCGCCGAGTTCTAATGGCCTAGTTTAGGAAGGTAACAAGGAAATACTGAGGGCAGTAGGACAGATAAAGCAACTTCAACTCGGTAATATGCATATTCCCTGAGATCCCGAAGATAAAGTGGATTGAGCAATTCATTAGGCGTTTAAGTTTAGCTTAAGTTCTTCCGGGAGTCCACCATACACCATACAGCCATAGTCAAAGTGGAGAAAAAAAAGAGATGAGACAAGGAGTTAACGGGTTTTGATCGGAAGAAAATAACGTATATGGTTAAACTGTTTCATGGTGGAAATAGCACGGCAGCAAATTTGTGAGATGTGTGGTTTCCAGAAGAGAGTTTGATTTATTAAAAACGGCAAGGTTTTTAACGGTGGTATGGAAGGAGAAGGGGAGCGAGGTAGCTCAGTTGGTGAGCACTGACTTCCAGAGCTCAAGGTCACAGGTGCGAATCCGGCTTATGACTAGTCATTTTTCATCAGCCTTGGGTCGATCCTGGGGTCGGGAGACCCTCCTGGAGCAAACCCAGCCTCTATAAAGTGGGAACTCTTAATTAAATAATTAATTAAGAGGGAAAACCTGGGGGTTGAGCGTGACATTAGCCCTTCACCTCCCTGCACAACCATTGGCCTCGTTACAGTACTGAACCCCAAGAACCTTCATGGGTTGTTAGTGGTACAGGTTTATGGAAGGAGATAGGTGAGTTTCAGGAGAGTGAGAGGTTTAGAAGAAGATTGAGAGGTACTGAAATGGATTTGAGGAGTGAAGGGGATCCAACCAGGATGGCTTTTGTCTTCTCCGTATTTAATGTGAGCTTATTAAGATTCGCCCATGCGCATATTCTATTGATGTCTTGTTGCAGTTTCAGGATGGGATTAGAGGAATCCACTGAGTTGAAGGAAAGATAAATTTGGACAACATTGGCATATAGGTGATATTGACAGTGCATGATAGAGGAAGGCAGGTCATTGATGTAGATGGAAAAGAGGGTGGGGGATAAAGAGGAACCTTGGGGGCAGGGTGGCCGAATAGGCTAAAGCGTGTGTAACAGCACCGCTAGTTGCCTGGCAACCGGATAATGTATTTTTTAGTTGTCCATAACATTAAATCCATTTGTAAATCCCAAACCAAAAAATTTGAACCAGATAACATCCCAGTTAAATTAATTGAATCTTCACTTCCATCCATTTTCCCAATCCTTTATCATATCTATAATTTTTCATTACTAAGTTTCACTTTTCCCAGCACCTGGAAATCCGCCTTTGTTTGTCCACTGAACAAAATTCCACAACCCCTAATGATTTATCTAACCTTTCCAAACCTTAAGAACAAATAGTACAATCCCAACTATCCCAATATCTCTAACAAATAACCATTTGAAAAAAAAAAAAAATAAATAAAAAAAAAAAATAAAAAAAAAAAAAAAAAAAAAAAAGAAGAAAAAAAAAAGAGGAACCTTGTGAGACACCTCTGGACAAAGGTCTGGAGCGATCAGTGAGAAAGGATTGGAACCACTTAAGGGCACTAGATGATAAAGAAATATTTGTAAGTTTGGTTAGGAGGATGTTATGGTCAACTGAGTCAAATGCTTTAGAGAAATCAAGAAGGATCAGAATGGTGAGTTTCTGTTGGTCTATGGTTGTGTGGAGATCTTGGGAGATTTTAATGAAGGGAGTAGTCAGGTCTAAAACCAGAATGGAAGCAGTTCAAATGGTTATTTGTTAGAGATATTGGGATAGTTGGGATTGTACTATTCGTTCTTAAGGTTTGGAAAGGTTAGATAAATCATTAGGGGTTGTGGAATTTTGTTCAGTGGACAAACAAAGGCGGATTTCCAGGTGCTGGGAAAAGTGGAACTTAGTAGTGAAAAATTATAGATATGATAAAGGATTGGGAAAATGGATGGAAGTGAAGATTCAATTAATTTAACTGGGATATTATCTGGTCCAAATTTTTTGGTTTGGGATTTACAAACGGATTTAATGTTATGGACAACTAAAAAATACATTCAAGAAGTCTATCCCAACAATTAGCATCCTGCAGGTAAAGAAATTAGAAGTAGAAACATGTTCTGTGCCCAACTATCCGACATTATTAAGGAATTAAAGCATCTTCTCAAATCACTACACATTTCTGAAGCTCCTCTGCAACAGAACTTCCATTCCCAAATCTTTAATTAACATTCATAGCTCCTCTAATCAAGCAGGAAAAGTAGAGAAGAAAATTTCCTACCCATCAATTTACTTAAAACAACTAGCACCAGTAACTTGTTATTCTGAAGCTAATTTAATTGTATAATAAAACAATTAAAAACTGTAATTTTGAACAGAGGAATCAATAATAAAGAAAATGTTTACAAGGATAACATTCTTCTAAAATACAAGTTAGCTTTAAGCCCAATATAGAAACAATTTCAGCTTTTTATGAGTTTATGGCCATGAACTCTTAATGAGATTAATGTCATGGCGATTTAAAAAAAAAGAAAGAAAGAGTACTTTAATCGGTAAACAGTCATCACAAGATACCAATTGTTGATTTATATAATATTGTTAGTTTAGGGATAAATAAGGTAGCACAAAAACATACTGTTTACCTCTCCCTCTTCCTACACCTAATGATGTATCATTGTCGTTATCTGACTCTGCACCAGATGAGCTCTCTAAATCAGACATATCCATTACAGCTTCATCATGGCCATATCGCTTGATCTGAGTTCTTCTACGTGGTTCATGCATCAGTAGATCATTCTGAAACCAAATATTTGATAATACTATAAAGATAAAAAGAGAAAGAGAAAGAAAGATTGCTAGACATTAATCCTAAGAAAATCAAAAGATTAATTAGTAAGCTTGAAAATATGCATTCTTACTAAAGAAATGCAGTGTTGTGGCCACATACAATATAATGTCTTTGGTATTTTAAATATTATTGCAACATCCTATATAGTTAATTCAGTGTTGTTATTTGGCAAAACATTTTTTTTGCTTATAGCTGTATTGTTGTGGATAGTACTTAAATGATTAAGGGTATCCTGATACATCCCAGCGTCGAAATGTTCGGCTACTTTAGTGAAGCTCTCAAAGGGAGTCAATTGACAAGGCAGGCAGTATAGCGCTGGATGCATGAATGACGTCAGGTCTCTCATCATACCATGCATCTCACTGCAAAATCCATGGTTATTCATTCCGGACTATAATGCAGAATTTATCCACATTTGGAACATCATTATCCTCCAGAAGGAACATCTATCCAGCGGCCCAGCTCTTCAATACGAAGGAAGTATGACCGACCGGCCACATTATGACTGGTTTTTTCGTCAAGAGGCATTTAATGGGTGAGTGACATTTTTTTTAACATACTGTGACTCTATGGGCCTCAATTTTCAAAAGGTGACATAACGGGCATTCAGTTTATTTCCCATACACCACCTTCAATTCAAGCTGGACCAGTGGATATAATGCATACCCTAAAAAGTTAAAAGTCTCTGGTTCAAGATTGAGTTCAGATTCTTTTTTTTTTTTTTTTTAATACCATTTTTTGATCATGCATGAATTTAAAATATCATAATATATATTTTAAATTAATTTATCAATTAAATTAATTTCAGAAACTATTGTAATTATCCATAATTCATATTAATAGTATAAATAGCAGAGGTATAAATTTATTTTTAAATTAACGAATTTATTTTCCTGCACGTAAACTATCAAGGGCATTTAAAAATCTTGAACGAGATTGGGGAAAAGAGTAGATAAGCTACCAAAGTGATTATTTATCAAGAAAATCTGAATTTGATACAGATTTATTTTTGATACAAAAATACCAAGTTAGATGCTGAGAGACAAGATAGCTTAGTGTTTTAATAAACCCGGCCTGGATGGGTTGAAATTAATTTTATGGGAACCCACAGACTAAATCCGGCCTTCTCATTCTGGCAAGTAATAGTTTGGTTTTAGAGTTAAGTCATAAATATGAATATATAATAAATAAATGAAAATAACAAAACCATTTTTTCCAATATACAATTCTCAATAAATATAAATGTTTAGTTTGAGTTGTAGACTAATAAGGCTAGCTAATTGTTGATTAGTAAGATTACTTACTCCTTCATCTCTTTCAGAAGTGTCAATATCGGCTTTTTTTGCCCATTTTTTCCAAAAGTCTGGATCATCAATGTCTATATCAGCTCGAATACCGGATGAGGCAAAACTTGCTTTAGAAAATGTTGAACCCTTTTCACTTTCCAAGGTAATTACAGTTGTTCTTCTTTCAAGAATTTGATCAATATCTTCTTCACAAAATTTGTCTGCAGCACTATCTTCTTCCATGATTGCACCATAAGCACCTAAAATCAAAGTTTTTAAATATAAATAACCAATAAAATATAGACTACTTACAGTATGTACAGAGTGGAAAAAAAAAAGCAAACAACCGCATGATTAAATTATGCTAGAATATAATCAAAAACATGCCTTTAATTAAAGAATAGTTAAACAATGAGCAAATTTTTTTTACATTAACTCTTTATAGGTAACAGGTCGATTATCAATCAAACCGATATATCCATCCTCTCATAGTTTAAAAAAAAAAAAAAAAAGCTGTGTCTATCTTAGTTTTGATGATAAATCGGTTATATATTTATTTATTAAAATACAATCTGTTGCTCATTAGTTATTAAGTTTCACTAGATTAATAAGATAAATATAATTTATAAAAAGTGTGAGTAATTTTGCAATTATTTTTTAATGCATTCAGCTGATTTCAAAAGAAAATTTAATCAAAAATTTCAAAATCAATTTTTCTTCATTAACATTTTTTTTTTTTCATACCTTACTTCATTTTACACTTCATGTAACTGACTTTTATTTCAGGTTTTAAGACTGTAAAAGTGATATGTCCATTGTGGTCTATGATACTTATGGGGGTCATTTATGGGATTTTTTTTTTTTTTTTTTTATGTTCAATTTTGAACTCTGCAGCAAACCAGAATAGTTTAAAGATATCCAATTGTCGATTTGTAGTATTCAAAAATTTGGTTTTTGCAGATGGTTCAGAAATGGCTGAGTTGCCTTCTGATTTTTAACTGTTAATATTGACGATTGATAGATACCTTTATATTATTTATTTATATTTTTATTTAAAGCATGTGGAAACGGTCGTAGCAATTCATTAGCTGGTTAGCCCCCATTCGTCTAACCCGTGGTGCTCCTTTCCTTATAGTCCTATAGCCCGTGACAAAAAAGGTGTCATATTTCATACTAAGGTTTATCCTTATAAATTAACCATATCCACAGGCCTGATAAGAAAAATGCATGTCTGCCAGCATATAGCAGCTTGAATACAAAATGGGATGTGAAGATAGAAGAGACGTTACATAGGCTGCAAGCTTATATATAGAGAGAGAGCTTGTAGATATATAAAGCTACCAATACTTTCAATTTATGTTATTTACAGTCTTATGACCTGAAATAAAAGTCAGTTACCCCTTATACTCGTACATTTCAAGTCGAAAAATTGAATTTATGATTCAAAAAGTTTACTTTTTTCAGTTTTTCGCTTATATCAGTGAAACTATGAGTTATATCTATAATAGTGTGATATGTAAAATTAAAGCTGACAAAATTTGCAATAGAAATCTTATTCATTCGTTATATTCTATAGTTCTATATTCTGTTGAGTCATCAATGCTGTTAATTAAAATTATATATTTTTATATCTTCTGATTGTGGATATTAGGAATTAGATAAATTAAAAAGATGTAAAATGCATACTGAGGTTAAAGTTGTTTATGGTTATTAAAGTTTATTAATTAAAGTTAGCACGTTAAGTAAAAGGAAAAAAAAGAGATAGGGAGTCTTGCGCAAAAAATTCAGAGATTTTCAAGGATTCCTTCTTCAGAGAGAAAACATGTGATTTACATCTCAAAGCAGCCTATGTATTTGCTGGTATTCCTCTTTTGTTTAATTCTCTGATGTAAAAGGCACAACCGTCGAAGATATGGACCATTGTATTCTCTCTCCATACTTCTAACAAATAGGCGAGTTTTCTTTCATAATTAAGTGAAGGTGTGTAAGCCTGGTATGACCAATTCTTAGTGGTGTAAGGACAACTTCCTCTATGTGTTTACTGTGACTGGAACTGCTCCACATGGCTTCACTTCCTTTTTTATCACTATTAATTTATTTGGAGGGTCGCTGTCCCATAGTGTCTACAAATCTTGGTGTATGGTCTCTCTCAGGGGTAGCGCAAATCCAGACGCAGTTAGGAAAGCTTTACCACGTCCTGGAAGAGTAAGAGCTTCTTTTGCTGCTCAGTCAGGCATTTTATTCTCATCATTGTCTACATGACCAAGAGACCATAAAAAATGTACTAATGTTCCAATGTTACTAGCTCTTTTATAAGCCCCAAAATACTATATATTCCTAGGTGGTCTGAATACATGTTGTTCATGGCTTTAAGGCCGCACAAAGAATCTGATACCACAATCACATTTACAACTGGCGAATTTACCACATGTCGTAGAGCCATCGTGATAGCATTAATGTCAGCGGTATATATGGAACAAAGTGGATGTAGTTTACATTTATAAGTAGCATCAGGTGTGACGAAGGCGGATGCTGTTGATTTGTCTGATTTAGAACCATCGTTGAATATTAATAATATTACTACATTAAATTAATATTACTATTGTTGAATATGTAACAGTTGTTTATATTTTGCAGGTTCCATATTTTTTTATTAAATTTGGAGAGCAGTAGATTTAATTTAGGCTGTATAAAAGTCCCAGGAGGTATGCCATTTTGAATTATATTTAAGTTGATCAGTTTCAGCTTACATATTGCAAACATCATCCTTTCTGTTAATGGCAGTGTTACATTAACAGATCCAATCTTAACCAAAGATTGTTTAAGACCTTCAATCCAATTCTGAAGCTAGCTGAACATAATGTAAACATTAAATGGAAGCCAATGCATTTTAGGATCCCAAACAACGAACCTGATGAATTAGCCAGGAGAGAGTAGGAAAATATTTCCAAAACTCCTATCTCACAAACTAATTCTTAAGCCAAAAGGAGAATTCAGGAAATTTATGATGCTAAAGCCAATAAGCACTGGCATGAAAAAGAATAGCATCAGTCAAAGATGATTCTTTAAGATCCAAGTGCAAGAAGTAAGCTATAGCACAAAGTAAAAAGGACATCCTTGAGTAGAATTACAGAAATCTATGAAGGTTACTAAAAAATACTGACAAAAAGTGTCAAGAGAAAAGCCGCAGATAGATTTTTAATTTAATCTATCTTGAAATGATAAATATCATCATCATCAGTTTTTATGGGATTAACATTCTCCCAAGGAGAAGAGGATTTGTTTATAAGAGGATCGATTAATAATAATTGGGTAGTCAGCTAAGGGAATAAATTTGAACAGTCACAACTCTAGATTTCTGGAACAGGAGATAACCAACTTGATTGGAAAAAAAAAGACTAATATGGCCAATCATCAGGCAAGTGATGCCCCATAAAGCCAGTTCCAATTATATTAAATAAAACGAATAAATAATTTTTTATTAGTAATAATTAATGAAATAAAGCAATCCAAGAACCCACACAACAATAACTACATTATGTCAAATCTTTACCCTTCTTTAACAAGTCTTCAATTTCCTTTTTCGTGAGCTGTTTGTTTGTACCTCCAACTTCTTTGCCACCTTGAGATGTATTCATACTTTGTAGCACAGCTTTATCTAAACCAAGTTTAAGAGATGCTTTATCAAACATTTCTCTCTCATAAGTATTTCTACACAACAACCTGTAAACTTTAACCATCTTTTGTTGACCGATTCTATGACATCTTGCCTGTGCCTGAAAATAAAAAAAATCAAATATTAATATGAGCTTCAAAAGAAACTTAACATGACAGGATAGAAAACTAACTTTAATGATCCTGCTTCAATAAAACTTTCTGGAGTAATTAAGAGAGGAATAATAATTGACTGTTAAAAAGTTACCTTGGATGATAAATAATATCTCTATAAATAGGTTATCTATTTATTTCTTAATAAACTTCTAGAATAAATATTTCTGATTAATTTTTTATTTTATATGTACAAGAAGAATGGTTCAGCAAAATTTAATGCTTTTTTTTTACTTTCACTTACCTAAATATGAAATATATAGTAAGGAATAGTATTGCAATCGTGAAATTTACGAAATCTGAATTTTCAACGGAAACAAACAATTCGGGTTCGCTAAGCCTTTATTATTATTACTTGTCTGCTGGTGTCAATACCTACACCATATTTGGTTTCCAGATATCCTCAGATTTGTATGTCGGGGCGCATGGCTAATACCTCGTTTCCCCCAATTCTTTGCAGCAGTTTTGTACGCCCCTTCTGTACAGAGATATAAGAGCAGCTTTTGAGCTTGTTCAGCCAATATAATGTTCTTAAGACTTGAGCTTCCACCTACAATTGCAGCGATGGCATGCCCAGCATTACCTCTATAGAAGCCATTAGGGTAGAATTCATTGTAACCGTTATCATTAAGTAGGCTAATCTTTATAGCTTTACTAATAAGATGTTGTAGACTTCAGACATTGCTTTATGCCACCACAGCTAAGCTGAGAATATTACAATGGGTCTGACAGTTATATTGTACACTCAGTATATCAAAGATGGTCACATTTATATTCAAAAATAAAAATACAAATATCATTTATATTTATGGCACTTTTGAATATAAATATGAATATTTTTGAAATCATAAAAAGAAACATCTCTCTTAAATGCTCTTGTACAAAACACTGATCAGACCAGTACTAACATATGGGTCTAAGTGATGAACAATATTAAGAGCCCAAGAAACAGCTCTCCTTCGATTTGAACGTCTTGTCTTAAGAAGAATATTCTACCCAATAATAAATATTAATCAGGAGCGATGAATGCGATCCAACAATGAGCTGATGCAGCTATATAAAGAAGCCGATGTTGTGAGGCTGATGAAAATTGGCAGATTGAGATGGGCGGGACACATTATCCGTATGTCTGAACAACATGTGCTAAGGAAGTTGGGATGAGCGGATCTTCGCCACAAGGGGGGTAGGCATACCAAGACTCAGATGGGCTGATGTAGTGGAAGCTGACACCCGAAGTATCCTTGGTATCCACAACTGGAAGGCGGCCTTTTTTTTTTTTTTTTTTTTTTTTTCTTTCTGTGTTGGCCATGAGCACCCCTAATGGGTCCATTGTGCGCAAATTTCAGTAGGTCGTTTTAATTAAAACATTAATCTTGTCGCTTCCGCGTATCTAAGTAGGCTGATTGGATTGACCGACTCATAACTTCTGGGGAAATCCATTCGTTCCTCCCCAAATACCTCCAGTCTCAGCCTTGTAAATCTATCACATCTGCATATGATGTGAAAAGCTGTTTCATTCTCCTCCTGACAGAATCTGAATAGCGGATTCATCATTACTTGGAGATTGAACATATGGTAGTTTAGCTTACAGTGACCTGTATAGATTGCTGTAGGCTTTTTAAGGGCTGCTTTGTCCATGTTCAGTAGCAGTTTACTTCTTTTTTCACATGGACCTTTAAGGAACAGCTTCGAATGTCGTTGTTTCTTGTCGGTCCAGTAATTACTAAATTTGTTCCCATAAATCTCCCTGATCCTACCCTTGGTAGTGCTGAGGCTGATTCCACAGACAGGCTCGGGAGTTACAGGAATGGTATCTGAGCTCAATCTGGCTAGTTCGTCAGCCACCTCGTTGCCTGGTATGCCCGAGTGACCAGGCACCCATTCCACTGCAACTCTATTGTGCTCAGTTAGTTCGTTAAGTGCTGTGTTGCATTCCTTAACAACCTTTGAATAAACGTAATAGTTGTTAATAGCACCTATTGCTGCCTGACTGTCGGTATAGATGGTAATCTTTTTCCCAGTCACATTGCTTCGCAGTAGGTTTTGTGCGCAATGGCAGATTGCCAGTATCTCAGATTGAAATACTGAAGCATGTCTGCCAAGTGGTATAGAAATTTTTTCTTTGATGTCTTTGCGATAGATGCCTGCTCCAGAGCCGAAGGCTGTTAGAGAGCCATCTGTGTAGCAATTTATACTGATATTTGATTTATGTTGTCTGCTGCTGTCTATCCCAACCTTATATTTTCGTACTCATCGCACCCATTATCATTATACATACAAACCTTTGAATCTTTCCTAATGAGGATGAGTTGGCTACAGTCTTTGCTTTGTGCCACCATAGCAAAGCTAAGTAAAGTATGATAGGTCTGACTGTCGTTCTGTACAGCCAGTATACCATTTTTGGTTTGAGTCTCCAATTCTTTCCTATCGCTCTTTTGCAGGCCCATAGGCATTTGAGAGCTTTACTTGTCACGTTCTGAAAGTGTTTAGTCCATGATAGATTTTGGTCCAAAATGACTCCAAGGTGTTTAACTTCCTTGCTCAGTGTCAGTTGGATACCATTGATTTCCGGCATTTTGATAAATACCTTCTTTTTCTTAGTGAAGATACACACATTAATTTTCCTAAGGTTGATGGTTAGTCCATTAATCCTGCACCAATTCCAAAGAATATTAGACACTGTACTGAGGATATCAGAGAGGCAGAGCGGCATTACTTGGAGAGAACTGGCGGTTGAGGCCTTGACTCTACAAGAGTTGTAGAGCCATTCAAGATGATGATGACTTAATTATACAATGATACACCGAGTTTAATCAAAATCGTTAGAGCCATTTTTGAGAAAATTCTTTCTTTTTGGCGTTTTGCTGTGGCATAATTTGTCAAGTACCTTTACATAACCTTTATTAGTAAAGTAAAACAAAATTATTTCTAATTTCTTGGATAGGTCATCTAGGTCACGAAATGCATTGTAGAAGAACTATTTTATTTTTTTAAATATGAAAACGACACCAACATTTGAGTATCTTGGTACATAAAACAGTATGACATAGCAATTGCTGGTATCAATATTTTTCACTGAGTCTACAGCTAATTTCTAAGATTATAACTAATTAGCTGTGGTAGAAATTCTTTTATTTCTATACTTAATTTGTTTTAGAGAGAAAGTATTGTGTTGATAATGACAAATCACTTTTCTTGTGAGTGATTTATTTTCCTAGAAGTAAGCGATATCACCCAAGAAATAAAAAGTTCTAGAATCACAAATTGAAATAATTTTCAAACAATGTTGATATCTCAGCAATAAACACTTTGAATAGACATTCTCCTCTAAAACTCTAAAGCGTTTCACCTACTGTGATATGTTGAGATGATGTGTAGTAATTGCCACAATTTTTTCAAAACTAATCCACAACTCTTAAAAAGCTGTAAATATATCTGAAGACTTCCTTCTATATTTCCTAGATATTCTTGTAATCAAATATTCTTGTAATTTCATCTGGGTCATCGTCGCTCAAAAATAACTGGTCTAATATTTGGAGAAAAAAATCTTCAGGATTGAACTTGCAGATTTCCAAAACTCTAGCCATGAACAACAATCCTTTAAACACATTTACCTCTAAAAAATCTATAGTTGATATAAACCACTGCTTTGATAATGTCAGAAGCAGGTGTTTTAGTATATTTTGAACAAACCAGATTCTTTTTCAAAATTGTCTCTTGATCTATTCCTGGTTTAAATTCTCTATCTTTATATGAATCTGACTATGAACCGCAATATTGTTCAGCATTGAAATCATATATCACATATTAAAACTTGGTCATCTGATTCCATAATTTCTTCTATGTTTCACAATCTTCCTCTTGAATCGTTCTATAAGAACTTCTTTGGGAATAGTGAAAATCCTTCTGCTACCCATAAAAAAGGATAATGGTATAAAAAAAACGTATTTAATATTTTTAAAATCATTAAATTTTAAGTAAGGTGGGTGGGTAGCTTTCGCACCCAGTTCAAAGAAAAAAAAGACAAGGAAATGTAAGTGTAAGACATAGGATTCCTGAAGTAACATCCTTCTAATTAATGGATTAATAAGGTATCAATGAAAATGTTCCGTCATAGGTTGGATCGGACCCTTACCTAATCATTAGTACAAAGGGTCACGTAAAAAATTTAAACACATCGATGAAAAGACAACCAATAAATTCAATATTAGCTCACGATATATGAATTTTAGATCTAAGGCAAGCATGTCAAACTCAAATAAAACACTTGTTACCATAAAAACTGACATATTTAAAAGGTGGAATGTATATAATAAAAAAAAATTTTAAACTTTCAAAAAAGTAAATTTTGTTTTTATTTAAATGATGGTTTTTTTCACATAATATCAAGTGGCTAAGAAAAATAAATACTGAAACATTTGAAGAATGTCAAAACTTAATTTTTATTCTATAATACAAATTGCACACAAAGTAACAAAAAAAATGAAATTTTAATTTAGAAAATTTAAAGATCATTAAATTAGTCTTCATTAAATCCAAGCTATCCTGTTATCTCTATTTAGAGGCAAGATTGTTTTTCAAGGAAAATTGAAAAACAAAACACCATTATTTAACAATTTTAGACCATTTTCATGATTATTATAACTGTATAATTTAATTTTTAAAAATTCATTTTTATAACAATATTTTAATCATTAAAAATATTAAACTTTTAATATCTGAACATTCAAGATAAAAAAAAATACAATGTTGATTTGTAAAATAGAGAAAAGATAAAATCTAAAAACATCACTAAATAATTACCTGCTGGGGTTAAGAGTAAGAATAGTTATAAAATGGTCTGGAATTAGTTTATTTTAGTGAAGTACGTCACCTATTGGTTTATCTATCTAGTTATCTATGTTTAATGCATGTAATTTATGCGAAAAAGTTTTTCAAATCATTGTTCTAGCAATATAAATTTGTCTTTACAAATCTGACTCTCGTAACTTCATTAAAACTTTCTTGTTTTGGTTTCCTCAACTTGGAACGGTTGAATGTTTTTACTCCGTCAGGTAACTGATAGTGGTACATCCATAAACATTAAGTTGCTAATTTAAAAAATAAAGCACTACACTTACCTGTAAATCATTTTGTGGATTCCAATCAGAGTCATAAATAATTACTGTATCAGCAGCAGTTAGGTTTATGCCCAAGCCACCAGCTTTAGTGCATAATAAAAATACAAATCGATCAGAATCAGGCTTGCAATATCGATCAATTGCAGCCTGCCTTAAATTGCCACGAATTCTTCCATCTATCCTTTCAAATGGATATCTACAAAATGATAAAAATTAAATTAATAACTCATGATACACTATAATTATGTAATTTGAACATATTTTTGTAAAAAAAAGTCCCTTTTCTCACCATTTACTGATGATAGCACATACATGAACCAGGGACACATGTTAGACAAGGAAAAACATAAATCTTTAAATTAATAATTGTTTAATGGGTGATAAATATTTAGGACGTAGTCATTGTAAAGTTTTTATTAGTGCCGACGTTTCAACGCAATCATGTGGGTCATCATCAGGGCGCGTTTCGAGCACTGAAGGTATTGAAGTACTATTACAAGTAACTACCAAATACCAGTACTTTAATACCTTCAGTGCTCGAAACACCCCCTGAAGATGACCCTAATGTTTGGGTTGAAACGTCGGCACTAATAAAAATTTTATGATGACTGCGTCCTGAATATTCATCAATCATGATATGTAGAACAGTCGATTAACTTCCTCCAATAAATTGTTAAAACAATGTTCACTATTTATCACCAAGGATAACTCTTTATAAATCTATTCTAAATTGTTTAAAAAGGTGAGTTCTATTCCTCTAGAATGCTCGCAGATATCACTGAAATCAAATCATTGGTAGAGACATTCACTTCTAGAAACTTAAATAGTGGCCCCTGTTTTGTACTTTACTGTTTTGTACTCCTGTTTAAACTCCTATCATAATTAATGTAAGGGATTGTAAAGGAATAATTGGATGTTTTGCAAAGTTCTCATTGTTTTTGTGAAATTAAATATGATGAAAAAATAAACATTTTTTTTTTTTTATTTCTTAATGATATTTATAACTGTATTAAATAAATACATCTACTAAATAAAAAAATAAACATAATTATATAAGATTGAAACAAAATTATATATTATCTAAGAGACGTTACAAAGAAAACAAAACAATGAAACTACTGGTCTTCCAATTATATATTCGTGTTAAATTGCAAACGTTAAATAAAAAATTGAAGATATTTAGCAAAGTATTTTTGAATTAAGTTTTATTATTATAATTATATCATTATTACAAATACAATAGAGGGCATCTTAAAACGAGCTACGCATAGAATAAGAGAAATTAAATTTTTAAAAATAAATAAAATAATAAATTTAAAAAAAAAATTGTTTAATTTTGTTGGACAATTAAATTATTGCATTAATATTGGTTTGTTAATACAATCAATATAATGGACAAAAAAACGTTATTATAGCACTATAACTAAGCCATTTAAGAGTACTGAATGGTGTGGTATCTACCTATAGGCACCCACGCCAGTACCGCTTAAGTACATTTTCTACGAGACTGCTTCAAATATTTTAAAAATTAATCAGTGTTTTATAAAGAAAAATATTAACTCCAGATGTTTTATTTGAGCACATTTTGCGTTATTATTGGCTATTACAAACGACGCTTGATTTCTAACTTGAAAATTTTTTTGTTAAAAAAATTGACTTTGCAGCTGTTTTTTATTATCTAAGCCAATTGTTTTTTTAATATTTTTCCATGTTTTATTATTTTCTGACTATCCGGCTTTAATAAAGGACCAACTATGAAGAAATTAAGCCAAATGCTGATTCTCAATGACCAAATAACTAACTAAAGCCAAAGTCGTCAGTCGGCCATGTTTGGGGCAGTTCCTTTACTTTTTTTGTGGGAACATTGGTTTTTTTTTAATAAATAGTTACAAGAATAATGGACAGAATAGTTTAATGATAATGGACGCAATTAAATCTACCCCCACGGCCGTTATGCAGGTAATGCCGGGCATGGCACCCCACCACTGCAGCTGGAGGTTGAAAGCTCAAACCCTAAGAACACTGTATAGACTAAAAAATATAAATAGCTGTTCTAATATACTTGTTCAGGAGGTACAAGGTGCTATAAGGGATGGAGTATGACACTCTGCTAGGTCTACCGACCCAGAGTCGCCCCACAGCCAGTGAAACTGAACAAATAATTTTTCTGCCATGAGCCGGGATTCGAACCTGGAACCTTGCATTGGAAGCTCAGCACCTTACCCCATAAGATTGATACCTACTTAATAATTTTTTTAGCAACCCCTAACTTCCTTCCAACTAAAGATCAAATAGAACAAGCCATTTTTAAAGTATAGACATATCTAAGAAAATACTTTTGCATGTGTCTAATTGAAAATAATGAATGGAATGTTTTGAAATCTCTTGGCATAAAACAGAAGCAAAAAAGACAGTCCAGACATGCTGAGTTCCTGAAGAATCATGTCCACTTAAGACTGGAGCATAGTTGGCCAGCAAGAAAATTACATCTCTGTACAAGAGAGATGGAGTAGATATTCTAAAGGCCTAGCAAGGAGCCAGGTGACCGGGGAGGAGAGAGAAGAATGCAGAGAGTTCCTAATTAATTACTTTTAAGGCACCACCCACCCTAATCCACTTCAGTTAAAATAGTTTCTAATATAATGCATAATATGTGATGTAATGCATACCAAATTACAATGAAATACCCCTACATACAGTCCACAGCAGTCAAATTAGAATCAGTGCTCAACATCATGATTATTAAGTCAATATCCCTGACAGCCGTGGAAGAGATTGGCTTAATAAATTAAACAATATATCTTCCCACACATTCTCTGTAAATTTCATCATAATCAGATTAATGGTGGTATATTTTATGTCTGTCATATTAACTATGGAACCAAGATTACTAAAAACCAATTTCCTTCATATTCTTTATTGTCTAAAATACAAATCGTGAGTGAAAAATTTTGATTCTGAGGACAAAATCTTTTGAACCTTCTGAATGAATACAAACCCTTCTTCAGACAAAAAATTGTTTGGGTACTTATTTTTTAATGTACTAATAAATATAAAGGAAATGCCCAAGTTTGAAAAAAAGTCCTGACTTTTCAAGAAATATGAAATTCTACCAGATTCTACGTTTCCTGTGTCTGTAGGCACTTTGACCTAACCAGAGAATGTGCTTTAACTACATATTGAACGAATTTCCGTTTATCACATAAGACAAATTAAATAACGGGCAGTTAGTTAATTGACAAATTAAGAAACTGATGAAGAATGAAGGCTTTGAGAAAATTATGAATGAAAAAAAAAAAAACATCCATGGGTCACTTTTTGATCTGTCGTTGAAAACTTTCAAGGCGATAATAAAGATCCTGAGGATGCGGTGGCCAAAGAGTATAATGATGTCACCTTAAGTCAAAAGTGGTGGATCTTTCTGACATCCTTAAATTAACTACTTTGCAGAAAATTGAGGACCTTATGATGAAAAACAAAGTGAATGCTTTCACAAGAATACTAAAGAAACGTAAAAATATACTAGGGGAATTGGAATAAGTCTATGATGGCGGTCTATTTCTGTATCTTTAAGAAAGACAATAAAAATACAAGATCCGCAAGAAATTTTGAAAATTGATGAAACATTACTTTTCGTTTTGGTGTTTTCATTGAAATATTTTTTTTAAATGTTTGTAACAAAAGCTGTCATTGTCTGAAGTAAGGTTGATATGTCTGTGCTAGAAATAGTTCAAAAATCTTGAAACCAAAATTCTTACTTTGTTTATATAACTTTATTCCAGAACATATATTTTAGATAAATCAGCTGACAAATAAGTTTCAAAATACTGACTGATGTTATCAAATATCATGAGGCATACAAATACATTAAGCTCATCAATCACATATAACTAAAATTACTTACTTCCTGTACATTAAATAGTCTTCAAGTATGTCTAGACACCGAACCATTTGAGAAAATATTAAAACTCTATGCCCGCTGCTTTTCAGCTTGGGCAGCAGTTTGTCAATAAGCACCATTTTACCAGATGAACTTATAAGAGCTTTATAATAAGAATCAGGATCGTCTCCATGCTGTTGCTTAAAATCATGCTGAATTTGATCTTCCGCTCCTAAAAAAAAATTAGTTATCAAATATGATTAATACAATGAAACAGTTCATTGATTTACACATATAGCTGATAGCATTTAAATGGTTATTAAAACTAGAAACAACTATAAGCAACATTCTGTTACACTATTAGAACATTATGATACTTAAATACAAATTTATAAGGATTTTAACTCAAGGAGAAAATAGTAAATTATGTTACCATGATCATTAGCAATTTTGAAATTAACTTGAAGCTAATGAACTACACCATTTAATTTTAATTGTTTCTCTCTCTAATACTTGTAAGTAAAATCTTTGACCTTTAGTTTCTTTGGCATATTCTGTGATATGACAAGTTAGAACTAATGTAAAGCATTTAAACACGTAGGAAGGAGCATGGTTTCTTGATAGTATTACTACAGCATAGATTTAAATATTTAATAAAGCAATTGCATTTATTTATCAGTTGCTCAGAAATTAATGACAGCTGGTTAGTTATATGACAGTCCAGTTAGGCCTAAGTCTGTGACGGGTCCATGTTACCCACTCCTTTGGTGTAGTGTTTCACATCCGCTCGAAATTGTCATATCGAATCCAAAAAATGTCACGAATGTAGTCAGAGCAGATTATGAGTGCGGTACAAAATTTGAAGAAAATACGAGTATCTTTGGAATAAATTGAAGGCAAAGGAAAGCTGCTCATAGCCCAGATCTCCTTATCTATCATGAGGACAGAGATGGGCAAATTTATATTCAAAAATATAAATACGAATACCATTAAATATAAATTTTACGGTCCTTATGAATATATTTATATTCATAAAAAGATCTTTGAATATAGATGATACATATTCACGGCTGTAAATATAAATACGGCTACGGCCGTATTCACGACTGTAAAAGTGAATACGACAGTATTCATGTTTATTAAAATGAATATGAACACGACAGTATTCATGTTTATTAAAATGAATACCCTTAAATTTACAGAAGTGGATGAAAATATTTTCACATAACCTTATCAATAAACACTTATTATTTATTTAAAAAATATATAATTACTATATATATTATTTTAATTTTATATATAGTATTATAGTCTTTGTTTTAAAATATGTTATGTTACAATGTATTATGTTATGTTAATTATCACTCATAATGTTTCTAGGTAATATAAATTCCCGAGCCTTTGTATTTAAACTTGTAAAAGTGTAAATACGAGTGTATTCTGGTTTATTAAAATGAATACGCTTAAATTTACAGAAGTGAATGGAAATATTGTCACACAACCTTATTAATGAATACTGTTATTTATTAAAAAATTTTTTTTATTAAATTATTTATTTTAAAAAATATATATTTACTACATATATCATTTTATTTATAAATATAGTATTATAGTCTTTGTTTTACAATATATTATGTTAATTATGTTACAATGTACTGTTATGTTAATTATCATTCGTAATGTATCTACGTAATAGTTAATGATATGGATAACGTTCGGTTCCGCAGAAACATCACACATTAACTTTGCCACCTACATTCCAAAAAACATACAGAATACCACTTTGCCACCAAAGTTATAACCAAAGACATGATCATTTTGATTTTAGGTTAGTAAATCTGGTGATGAAGGAGCGGGATAATAGCTTAGTGGTAGGGCACTTAACTTCCAGTGCTTGATGTCCCAGGTACGATTCTCAGCTTATGGCAGAAAAATTATTTATTCTGATCCTGGAGTAAGGAGAACCTCCTGGGGCACACCTATTCTCTACAAGTGGGTACCCTTAATTAATTATTTTAATTAAGGGAGAAACGTAGTGCGGGCTCATTACCGCGTATGGGGAGTGTGGAAATTTCTTCGAAGTTACTCCCGGCTAAGTCCGATGGACTCGGTGATCAACAATGAGGGGCTCTCCAGACTTGCAGAAGGTGTGACGGTCCCCATAGTATTGCATAGAATATTCGGACCGAAGAAGGATGAATTAACCGGAGAGATCAGACGGTTACACAACGCTGAACTGTATCCGGGTAATATAACTGAGGAGATTTCATACCGGCGAATCAAATGGGCTTGTAAAATTGTTGGGCATAGTAACGAGAGAATTCCCAAAAGGTTAATATTTGCTGTACCGAATGGTAAACGTCCAAGAGGTAGACCGAAGCGAAGGTGGGAAGATTGCATTAAAGCTGATCGGAAGGGACTAGGTTTGGACGGCGAACGGTGGAAGGAAGTGTGTAGTAAGCGATAGATGGTGTCGGCATCGAACCTTCGGGTTCGCTAAGCCTTTTATTATTAAGGGAGAAAATCTAGCGATTAAGCGTGATCCTGGCTCAATCTCCTCCCTGCTCACCATTGGCCTTGAAACAGTACTTTCCCTAAATAGTACTGAACCCCCTTCATGGGTTGTAGTGGTGCAAGTTGTTTTTTTAAAATCTGTTGATGACCATGTACACTTGCAAATAAAATTGCATTTAAACATTGATTTGAACATTAGTTAATTAATTTGGAATTTGTTTGAAATGGCTAATTTTATTGGTTTAATTCAATTACCATTGATATATTTTTAACTTCCTTAACTGATTGTAATCTAAATGTCTTGCCTTTGTATTTCTTACTTCTAATATTATTTTCATTCAGTGTCAGGTAGTTCGCTGTATTGCCTGCCGCTACATTAAAAATTATGCTTTAATGCATAATTTTTACTTATAGAATTTATATTTTACTGCCAACTTATTTTCTCACTATTAAACCAACATTTTCACATTCCCTAACTTCCACGAGGAACAACACTTATAGTATACAGGATGATATAATAATAATAATATTAATATTATATAGTAAATATAGTAAACAGGATACAATAATAAAGGAAGCAAATTATTAACAAACAGAAAATGAACATTTAAACTAGTAGGCAAAAGTCAGATTAATATAAAATACACCTACCGTTAAGAAGATATGGATGAATACAACATTTTCTTAATTCCATCATAGTGTTCATGAGATTTGGTACATTCGCAGACGTAGTTCCTTTAGATAAAAAAGAAAAATTTCGTTCTAATATACCCCTGTAATACTTTTTTTGGATATTTGTCAGTTCCACCTTTAAAAACAAACAACAAAATAATTATTACTATTATTATAAATAAAAGTGACGGAAGTGCTGGAAAATTCTAAATTATTTCTTTCTCCAAGCTAAAAAGAAAAATCTCTTGCTCAAAAGTAGTTGAAATTCACAACCACAGCTCATTTCTCTCAAAAAGATCACATCTATGTACATAAATGATAAGTTGTTGCATGTCCCTCACAGTAGGGCAAAAATAGTCAGACCTCCAACACCATTCATCTTCACTAATTTAAAGAAGTAGCTCCATGGCAAGAATCTCCTTGGAGCCGACATGGAAAAAGGTCAATTCCACATTGGACAAGCGACCTTGAGTGTGCACTCAACTAAGAACTTTGACAATGAAATGATGACAAGCTGAGCTAGTTTTACATAGCTGCAGGGAAGCAGCCAGAGCCGGGAAGATGAGACCACATACCTTTATCACCACCATAAAACCTCTATAACCAATAATCCAATTTGACCCTTCAGGTAATGAGCACATGTGTATGCAATAGCAGCAAAATACATCCTTTTATCAATTAAAATCTTAATTATATACAGTCCACTATCTTTATATCAGTTATCAGTTGAGTTTAAATGTGTCATATCCATACAAACGGAAGGTTACTTAAACACGGTGTATTCTATACATTAAATATTAAATAATACCAGCAATAGTATTTATAAAACCGAATATGTATAGGAACATAATATTGTCGGAGAACGTATTATATGAAGCTCATGGTACGTATGAAAACCTGTCGTAATCTTTCGGGTAAGCTTGTATTCCTTTGATTCCTCTATTGCAACTATTATCCCTAAAGATCTCATATTTTTCCTTTAGTTAATAATCAAATTATTTTATATATAACTATTAATAAATTTTATTTTATTTTTATTTATTATTTATTCAAATAAATTTTGCCCAACTATGCTACTTAACTGGACGCATCAACCATTTTGACAAACAGAAAATGAACATTTAAACTAGTAGGCAAAAGTCAGATTAATACAAAATTATGATGATCAATCCAGTTCTAATGTAATAAAGAAGAATGCACTTTCAGTACTATTTGCCATTCTGAGCAGATTTTTAGCAGAGATAAAGCAAATTTAATACAGCAGTCCTGAAAACAAAGAAAGTTTTTGTTTCAATTATTTCAATTTTCATTCCTTTCCAGTTGAAAATTATATTACAAAGCCCGTCATCCTTCCCATTGAAGAGCATAATGGTCACATGACTTATTATATCAATGATTTGTCTCACAAAGAAAGTATATATTAATTGCACTTCACCCCAAAGCAATATATATTCTGCAATCACAGATTTATCTGCGTTTCTTCCAATCATACAAGGAAGATTAAATAAATCACAGATTTATCTGCGTTTCTTCCAATCATACAAGGAAGAATAAATAAAGTTCCTGCATGGAAAAGTGAAATCCTAGACAAATCGATAACTAAAAAGCTGTTTGAACAGTTTTTATAATGTTTTTCTTTTAGAGTCTTCTATCTAATATTTAAAAACTGTTTGAAATCCTTTGGTCTGTTTTTATGAAATTTTTATGTTAATTTTTTAGAAAACATTTGGAACATACGGATGAAACCAAAGAGGGGTGGGGTACAACACCCCACATTTTTCCTTTTTCTGAGTAGGTTCAGAGTTGGTTTGTTGTTTGTCTTTGTGTAGCCACCTACCTGCATATCTATATAGTAAACATTTCTGCACAATGCCATTTAAGTTCTTTACCAACTTACTTACTAATTTACCAACTTACTAATTAATATTTTATTATGCTTAAAACAAACTAATTAAGATTTTTATTTCTAAACACTATTTCCTCGTACGGGCTCATTACTGCCTCAGAAAGGGCCCCACAGGTGGCGGATGTGAGAATGGTCGACGGAAATTCCTTGGGAAGTTCATCCCGGCTAAGTCTGATGGAGTCGCTGGCCAACAATGAGAGGGGCCCTCCAGACTTGCTCAAGGGTGACGTAGGATTGAACGCCCTACTCACATATCTTTAGTTCATCATATACCACAAATAGTCATAGATCTTCCGAAGATAAAACACTAGTACCCCGTTCACATCTCCGGGTGGAGACTGTTAGGTGATTCATAGAATTGGACAAACTAAATGCCATATCTTGAAGAGCTCTAGTTACGACATATGATGAAATTAGTTAAGGAAGTAATAAGAGGTGAAATAATTCTTAACTATCAGATAATATCCGTAGAAAAATATGAATCCAACCAAAAAAAAAGTATTATTTAACACTCAAAAATTTAATTAATCATTAACATAAAAATATCTATCTAAATTATGATTTATATATATAAAAATAAGCCATTAAGCGTCAACAGAATTTAAAATACCTCAACAACTGTTTCTTCTTTGGGTGCCAATGTTTTTTCAACATCTTCCTTTAAACGTCTTAACATCATAGGTTTCAATAATATTTGCAATTTTTGTACTTCTGTTTCATCCTTGAGAGCCCCAAACTCATTCAGAAAGGCTTCACTTGATGCAAATTGCTGAGGTTCAAGGAAATTAAGAAGAGAAAACAATTCATTGACATTATTTTGTAGTGGTGTTCCAGACAATAATACACGATGTTCCTAAATGAATAAACCCAAAAATAGACAATAATTAGAGCAAAACTAAAGTAAATAACAAACATTATTAGATTATTATAGGCAAATTCCAAACCAAAGACTAATCTAATAATATACAAGGTATTATTATTTTTCAGTAAAAGTTTGGACCAGTTGATGAAATATGTGAGTGGCTTCATATCAAAGATTGACATCTGTTGTTTTTAAAAAGTGCAGAAAAAGACAATTTTTGTTTTATAAGTTAAACTCAAAACTGTTTCTGATGATTTTATTTAAAAATGAACACAAGTTGAATGAGGAAAAACATTCATTAGAATTGGTCTAAATTGAAGCTTTATTACAAGAAAAAGACAATTTTTGTTTTATAAGTTAAACTCAAACTGTGTCTGATGATTTTATTTAAAAACGAACAAGTTAAATTAGGAAAAACAATCATTAGAACTGGTCTAAATTGAAGCTATATTACAAAAATTGGCCTTTTTTTTAAAAATGACAGATTTCCGTCTTAGATATAAGGCCACTGATATTAATTTGTTTAGTCTGCATTAATTATTTACTAGTTAGCCTGTACGAACAATTCACATAGTATGTCAGTCAATGAATATGTGACAACATAATGCGGAAATAAATAAATGAAATGTATTATGAGAGGGAGGAATTTTTTTCCTCCTCACTTCATAATATGTGTTCAAATTAGGCTGTATCATTGCTAATAACTGCCAATTTTGATTACTTTTATTATATTTTTACAGAGATTTCGGGAATCTTTCAAACTAACATGCTACAATTAGACTATAAATTGTACACTTCGTAAGTAATGTACAAATTAAGTTTCCTTTCATTCATAACTTTTTACTCTTGACTTATCTAGAAGTGTTTATTTTTTTCACCTCAAGAAGATATGGTCTACCCTTATGAAATGATAGATAAAAATGTTACCTATCACTGATTATAGTACTTTTTTTTTCTTATGGCGTATGATCATGACTCTTCTTCCGCCATAAGATCTTTGGCAGCCCAATAAAGTCTTGTCATTTTAGACCAATCAGTATGGACAGAAGAGAAGTTCTGTCTTATTATTTATAACTTGATGCCATTGGAGAATATGCTGCTAATAAGCAACAAGAGTCATCACTCAGATCCAGTGGAGATGAGAATTCAGACAGTCATAGCCAGTGATTGATCAGAAAGCATCAACCAACATATGCCAGAGTAGATCAGATGGAACATGACTATTTGGATCGAGAAGGACAGCCAACTGTTTCCCTTCTGCACACTCTTGGTAAAATTGTTGCATTTAATCTTTTAGGTTTGTTTAAATATATCTTTCAGCAGCAAAAAATTAAGTTGCTGAGGGAGGCATGACCATCTGGACACCTTTTTTTGGCTAGGACATAAGCTTTTTTTTTTGGGGGTACTACCCTTCCTCGCCTTTAAGGCTATACAGGATTTTTCCGGGTCAGGGAGTGTGGACGTGGATTTCAAAGACTCCCCCAGCACCGGGACGTAAACTCGTGACTATTTTAAATCTATTGTCTCATAGATCAGATTGCCGGACAACAGCGGTGCTGTGCACACACGTTAGCCCATTCAGCCACCCCGTCCACTTAGGACATAAGCTTGTTCATTACCTGAGATGCATAATGGGATCCATTGCAGCACCACGATTGACTTCTTGATGACAAGCTCATCAGAAATTCATCGTCCCTCTAGAACATCACAGGAATTGTTCTAACCTTTGGTACTTAAATCTTACAAGTTTCAGAGAATGACTGCTCCGGTGCAATTTATAGACATTATCATTTTAAGAGCCATTGCAACAGCACAGATTTCTTCATCAAAGTTACTGGCAAGACAACCAACATGCACAGCTAAAGACTGAAATTCCGAATACACACCCACTTCTCCAATTTCGTCTCACTTCAGTGGCTGATTTAATGGTGTGTACCAACTACCATTCTTCTTCCAAAAATTGAATATGTAAAGTCTCAAAGTCCTTGAGCTCAGTGGCAGATGTATTTTGTTAGGAGAAAGCTGATGTCATGGAACCATCTTGAGTTGATGGGAACGGGTTCGGGGTTCTGGAGGGGCAGGGTCAGCCTGCATAAACTCTGTCAAAAGCAGTCTTAAAGTCAATGAATACAGCAAGAGTACTCGGCTTATGATGGTACCCATTCTAAATTCTTGGGTGAAATGAAAAAATTGCTTTGTGGTGTTCCTATTCTTTGTAAAACCTATCTGCTCGAAGAAAAGGAGACCAGAACGATCTAAGTAATGTTATAGCCATCAAGTACAAGCCTTTCATACACCACAGAAAAAATACAAGTAAGTGCAATAAACACTGATTAATCATTTTTTAATACTTAAATTAAAAAATGTGATTTAGATGTATTCCAGTCTTGATTACGTTTAAATTAATAAAATATTTATTAATTAAGTATCGAAAAAAGCTTTGGTTTGGAAAGTTCAAATAATAATTCTGTCATTAAATGCAAATAAAATAAATAAATTAATAATTACCAAATTAAGGGATCGAAGGCCCTCTAGTAATTTACAGTTTCTGTTTTTTAGCCTGTGAGCTTCATCTATTACACAAATCCTCCAGCTAAAATCTTTAAGATCCTGAAAATCTGTTATAATGATTTCAAAGGTAGTAATCAAAACATTAAACTTGGGTAGCTCTTTCATTACATTGCCCTTTTCATTACGAAAATACATTTCGTATTCTTGCAACATGTTCCGACTGGCAGCACTAAAAGACAAAAAAAATAATAATAGTAATAACAATAATCAACAAGTACGCTAAAAATATAAGCAATAAAAAAATATATCAACTGATTCCTTAAAAATAGACTAACGATTATAAAATATAACCTACAAACCAACAACGCACCATAATAAATAATTACTAATGTTTTTCCCTTTAATATCTATATTTGGCTGACCACAATAATCAATCTGTCCATACTAGACATGAATAAATAAAAAATTGTTTATATACCAGCGCTTAAATAAATAAAAATATCCACAAAGAAATATATCACCATCCTCTTTTACTGGCACTCTTGTTGGATTAAAAATTTCATGGCATCAAATTATTTATTATGATTAAGTAAATAATCAAAATATAAAGGAATGTTTAGTGATGAAAAATGCATAGCTTAATAGATTAGGCAGGCGGATAGTGAATTACGACGACAAATATCACAGAAACTATAGAATATAGCGAATACACTGATATAACCATTTCTACTGCAAATTTTGTCAGCTTTAATTTCACATATCACACTATTATAGATATAACGCATAGTTTTACTAATATAAGCGAAAAAGCGATCAAAGTAAACTTTTTCAATCGTAAATTCAATTTTTTGACTTGAAATCTATGAGTATGGGGTAACTGACTTTTATTTCAGGTTTTAAGACTGTAAATAATATAAACTGAAAGTGTTGGCTATGTACACATATGCATATGCATGAGGTCATAATTTTTCAATTGTATTTTTAGTATTAATAATTAATGTGTGAAAATTAACAATGATTTGTAGTTTCAATTAATTTATCTCTCAATCAATTAATGGGAGAACGTAAAAAACTATTTATTAAAATAAGATTTTTACTAAGTTGGAATAGCGATGTGGTTTTATAGTTTTTAACACTATTGAAGGACTCGGAATAATCAAGGCTGCAGCTTACATTAAAATTTCTTCGAATTGCAATATCGTATATAACGGATATAATGATGTATCGGCTTTAACGACAACAACGCCATCTTCGATGATTAAGATGGCTTTTAAAACGTGATTTTGAATGGATATAGCGATTGGATTTACTGACTCGATTTCATAGAGCTATTAGAAAAAATGATCGTAAATAGCGACAGTTGAATTCCTAAAAGCCTTTGTGTTGATATCTCACTTATCGAGGAAATATTTTATTTCATTCATTCTCTATGTAAGAATCACATTTATAGGGCCAATTTCATTCCCACTCTTAATGTTAAATTCATATTTCTGTTTAGTAGTTTAATAAGAATAACGAAGAGCAAAAAGTTCGAGATATAAGAAAAATTCTATGTATGTTGCCAACTGGAGACTGAAGAGTCTAATAATATCTTGTCTCAAGAATTCAACATAAATCTTACAATTTGAAAAAATTGCGAATCTAATCGAGGACATGCTGAATCAGTTATATCCAAAAAATGACTACCTATCTACTCACGACAGAATCGGTTCTTCTCAATATTCAGCTATTAGACAAGGAGCTACCGACAATTTTATTTAACGGAAGAACTTATAACTAGAAACCATTTTAAATTGTAGATAAACCTCATCTGAACATATAACTTTGTTCAGTCATTTGAACACGTTCTATATGAAAATTTAAATTAAAGAGGCAAAATTTGATTGTTCATTTAACGGAAAAACTTGCGGCTGAAATTTTGAAATGACGTAAAGAATATGTTCTTAAAAGAATACACCTTGACCGACGACATCAAAGTCATCACATTAGGGCAGTCGGATGGTAGTTGGTCGAAGAAAAAATTAAAAGTCAGTTTCTTTTCGGTTTTTATGTTTTTTTTGGGATACTGATCTGAATTTGACGTTCCCGAACAAAATGTTCCATTGCGTATTGAGATATACATTAAAATTTCTGAACTTTTTTTAGTATTTTGGACATGACTCCGAAACTGTGCATTTTACCAAAATTATTATCATATAAAATGTTAAAGAAGATAAAATTTACTATCAATTTTATGCATAGCTTTTTGATGTACGGCTAACAGAGGAGCAGTAAGAGAATATTGACTGTCTGCATTTTTCACAAGAAAAATCTACTTTTGTCGGTTTTCCCCCAAAATTCTTGAAGAAATTCAATATAATCAATTTGAAAGAGCATTAAGTTTCATATGTACCTCATACAGACACGTTAATATGTAAGAAGATTAACTGCTTTTAAAGCTCAGAGAATCGAAGTCGTATTTCCCTTGTAGTATCTGTCGTTCACAAACAAAGAACTTTTTATGTTTTCAATGCTTTATTTTTGGCTAATTTACCAATTTTACAACAGAACTAGGATGTACAAACATATTACATAGCTTTTATACATTGTGTTGATATGCATAACAATCATCACACAATTAAGGACCAAAATGCGTTTTAAAGTCTGAGCGGTCCGACGACATTTAGCTCCTTCGCATATTATGACTCTACCTAAGCATGCATTATGAAGCTACCAACGTTCTCCTTTAGTTAACCAACGAATAAATGTGATGCTGCTCACTGAGGTTGTTATAACCTGCCTATAACCTTCGAACATTTCGCT
This sequence comes from Nezara viridula, assembly GCA_928085145.1. Lineage (NCBI taxonomy): Eukaryota > Metazoa > Arthropoda > Insecta > Hemiptera > Pentatomidae > Nezara > Nezara viridula. The sequence goes on along the minus strand of OV725079.1, from coordinate 72,741,686 downwards.
GTATCTTCGAAGATAAAAAGATGGACATCCTCTAATAATGAACATCTCTGACTACCGCATTTTCATTTGAGGAGGAAAAAGAAGAGAAAATGTTGTTCATAAAGAGAAGGAATATCAGTATTTCGATGAGATGCTCATCATCAAATCCCTTCTTGGACATTGTTTGCTATTATCTAGATGAACAACCAAAAAAGAACAAAAAGGCGGGAAACGCCGTACCTGACAACAATAGTCCTCTGATATTCGATATTATTAGTTTGAAAAGTAATAGTAATTAATACATGATTGATTAGTAATAAATATCATATATTTGTAATTAAATCCCAACAGGCGATGTTTTATAGTTTTATCAATAGTAATCAGTAAATCACCACTTTAATTAAAAAATACAAATTGATTTTTCAATGGGTGGATTTTAGTATTTACCTGACGATAAAATTTGTTGGATTCTTTAATTTATTTAATATCATTTGGATTTAGGTATATTTGTATTTCGCTGTAAAATATTCGCTGGTGGAATAAATAAATAAATAAATAATCTTGTTACTTCAACCTTAAAAAAATAATTTACTATTTCATTGTTTCAGTTAATTAAAAAATATTTGTTATAATTTTGCCAGACTTGAAAGAAACATAGGAAATAAAACGTATCAACGTGACTGTTATCATCAAAACAACGCTCCGATATGATAACATAACCTACAACCCCCGAACCGCCAACAGCTCCACTGCTCCAAGAGCGGTCAGATAGCAGCAGCTTAGATATGACATCATACCTAGACTGCCGAGCAGCGCCAGCGAAATAGGTTCCTTTCTATTCTACTTAATAATTAATAAATAATTAGGACTCCCCTTATAGACAATCAAGGAAAAAATCATTTTGATTTTGATTTAATTTTATTTAAAATAACAATAATTTAAACAATATAAATAAGTTATTAGATGATCAATTCAATTTTTTTCAAATAAAAAAACTGATTCCCTTAATTGAACGTTCGGAAAATCAACGTTCCACTGTATACAAAATAATCTCTATATCGCAGACTGAAGAATACTTGTAAAAAAACCCGGTTTCATAAAATGGCGCTTAAGTTTTCTTACTATTTACTATTGTGCAATTTTTTATTGTCTAATACATTTCCTTTTTTTTCTATTTTTTGTATATTCCCCCTCTCTTTTGGGACATACCACAATAAAACAAATACAATTGAATGTTAACAATAGACAAGCTAAAAATCAAAACATTTTTAAATGCCATTTGATGAAACTAGGGTTCTTTCTTTTGAATTTTTTTTACTATTTTTTACAGTGAAAAATATGAGAATTAAGAAATACCATAAAGTCTTATGCCAATAAAGAATAAATTCATACGGCTTTGCCATATAACATATATGGAATGTAGTGAAAATACAGTAAAAGTAAAAAACTTTCAATTTTTATTTTTTGAAAAAATTACATTTCCATACATAAATATTAAAATTTACTTACGAGCCATGGTACACAATAACATTGAGATCTGTCCATGCTTCGAATTCTCGTTGCCAATTAGGAATTGTAGATAAAGGTGCTATAACAAGAAAAGGCCCTCGAATTCCATATTCATAAACAGCATGAATGAAAGTCAATGACTGTATAGTTTTTCCTAATCCCATTTCATCGGCCAATATGCAGTTGCGTCTAGAAATCAAAAAAATATATTAACTAATCTTAAGGATAAAGTAAGTAATAGACTGTACAAGAGATCTTAAAATACATACAAAACATAATAACTTAACATCACATAAAAATTATATAATTTACATTATTAAGAAAGAAATATTTACTTCCTGACTGTTACACAGCAATATCTTTGAGATGAAAAATGTAGTGAAGACTTATGATAAAGAGTATATCCTGACATTTGCCTAATAGCCCTGGAGCCAGGGCCCAAAAATCCACCTGATCGCAGGAGAAGGTTTGATGGTAAATTACAAAAGTGTATGTTATTCTGAGTAAAAAGAACCTTGTCTGCCATTCCAGAGCTGCTGCTTTCAAAAATGGCAGCTGATTTAAAGAATATTAGGCCAATAATTTGAGGATCGAAACGGGAAAATCCTTTGCGAAAAATGTAAGAAAAGTTTTTATTTTTTTAACTTATATACATGAGTTTAATGCCATAAATATACATGGTATTTGTATTTAAATTTTTGAATATAAAAATGCCCATCTCTGGAGGAGAACTTGAGTTTACAACAACAAACTGACCAAGATAATTGTTTATTGACCAGAATAGGATTTGCTAACAAATCTTGAGGGTCTTTTGTATCAATAAACAGACCAAGATATTTGACAAGCTTTACCCCAATCACTGAATTCATTTGAATCATTGTAACAAATTAACAGTAAACAAATTATAAATAACTGAATCCTGTCAAGAATATTGAATATAAAAATTATAAATCAATCCAAACTCGAGTATGGTCAAAATATTAGTCAGGAATATTGAATAAAAAAAATTTTAAGTCGATCTAAACTTGAGTATGGTCAAAATATTAGTAAATCGATACCAAAAAACATCAATTATCTTATTAAATTAAAAACATCGATGAACTGCACTAACCTCAAACTTACTGGGATATGGTAAGAGAGAAATTCAAGACAAATTCATTATTAAACTAAGTAAAAAGATCGGGGAATTAAAAATTATTCTTATTAAATTCCATTATTTACATTGGAAATAAATCAATAATTTTAATTAAATCCTCATTTTAGTCTATTTCACTGGTATACATTTGGAGTAAGCAAAACATTCACAGCAAATTAAAAAACATCTATTGCGTTTTTTATGGACAATAACCAAAGAAACTTATAGTGAAGATATATTCAAAATTGAATTTCTTTATTACTTTATCATTAAAATCGAAGAACCACAAAAAAAATATATAAATCTCCCATAGTGTGTATAGTGCCAGTAATATGGACACACTAAAACATATTGCAACCATTGACTAAACTACATGAAGTGAGGTGAATTTAATGAAAGTAATTTATGTTTAAAGATCAGGGTCACATCTGCAGAGTGTGCTAACTCTGCCAGTCTGCATCCAGCTAACTACAAATGCTGTCAAACACTGTACAATTTGAGGACCCTAGGCAGATCAAATAAACCACCTACATCAGTGTAGGGACCCCAGGCATGTATAAGTTTCCTCTAATTCGACAATGTCCTAACCAAGCAGCACCACAGATGACCACTAGACCTCAAACTAAAGCAGCACCAAATGCAGCAAACATGTAGGGGTATGAGAACAGTCATTGCTTAATTGGCACACCTGCTGTTGATAATAGCTCTTTCAAGTTATTGGATCTCCTTTTTAATTTTGCTGAAGAAGGAAGAGTGAGGGAATCTGGAATACAAATGAAAGGCACAACTTTCAACAGAACCATGCAGATATTCGAATAATTTTGACATTGTTGCCAGGTCTCAAACTGCACTGAACGAAGCATTTCTTCAACTACAAAGGACGGCTAAGAAGTTGGGACTTGTTGTCAATGAATCAAAAACTAAATATATACAAACGGATCAGAGCGATTCCGGGAAGAACATATTGAGATTGGGACATAGAAATTTGGAAGGGTGCAGCACTTTGTGTATTTGGGGCCGGAGATGAATTCAGATGGTGAAATGTCTTAAGATAAAAAAAGTCAGATCCCAGCAACAACAACAGATGCTATTTTGTCCTCGTTAAGCAATTTAAAAGTAGGTTTATAATTAATTAGAACAAAAAAGTTAGGCTTTATAAAATTTATCTTCAGCTGGTCCTCGAGTATGGATTTAAGGCTTGGACATGGAATAAGGCTGATGAAGATAGGCTGCTAATTTCCAAAAGGCCGATATTAAGAAGAATTTTCGGTCCGATATGGAAAATGGCTGAAGAAGAGAAAAAATCGGGAGATCTACAGATGTTACTAGATGGATCAGCGTGAGGAGGGTTGGATGGGCAGAACACCTGGCCAGAATGGAGGAGAGTGAAATCCCCCAAAAAATGGCAATGGAAACCCTGTTTCAAGCAAGAAGAGTGGAACAACCTAAAACGAGATGGATAGATAGCGTCCACGTCGATGCCAGGAATATTCTTAGAATAACGGACTGGATAGCTGCTGTGCAGGATAGGCATGAATGGCGAAAACATTTGGAGAGGACTCTGATTAAGCCACGAATTGTTGAATCGTATATGTATTATGTATGAACAAATGTATGTATCTATACTTAATTCAAAATAATAAAACACACAATTAACTCACCCATTATACCAAGAGAAAAGAAGCCAATTAAGACCTTCCAATTGATAAGCTCTCAATGTATTATCATTTTTATAAACAGGAGACTCTTCTAACTTAACCCACTCTTTAGAACATGGTTTCTTCTTAGGCTAAAAAAAATAAAATTTTAATATTATATAGTTCAAGAAACTAAATAATACATAATAAACCAATACTAACTTTCCATTGTTCCTTTGGAGGAAGTTTACTAAACATTTCATATTGCCTAATTTTAGCAGGATCAACATCATCTTGCAATTCCCAAGTGCTGTCTTCATATTGAAGGGATCTCCATTTGACAAGGTAATGTTTAAGTATTAATCCAGTATTTGGATCAGTATGCTCAGTAGCATCCAAAACCCTATCAACTTCAACATAATCTGGATTGAAAGGATCTTCTTCTAACTGAAAGAGAACAGATTTATATAACTACATAATAATTAAACAGAATGCTTATAAGAAAATAACCAAATCAACCTTGTTCTAACAGTAATTGAACTTCAGAATACTTAAGCCAAGTTTAGGTCGTTTACTAGCAATGTTTTAGCCACTTTTAATTTAAGTGAATTAACCTAACTAATTTGTTTATCTCAAGTATAGCCTAGCATTTTTAAAATACTGATGTTTCAATGGTATTAAAAAAAAAAATTGGTGATTATTGTAGGTCCAGTTCAAGTAAATTATTATACAGAATCATTGAGTAAAGTTCAAAGTTAAACTTAATTTCAGAAAATAAATATTTCCATTCCTTCTATGAAATATATTCTGTAAACACAGACAATACTTTTTAAATAAGTATGAAAGAACAAATTATTATAGAAAATGGAATTGTCATGGAAGTAAAATACTTAAGATTGTTTAGTTATATTTACAGATATACAGATGTTTTAAAAACTTTGCAGCATTTGGGATAAGTGCATATCCAACACCATGTAAGTTATAAATTTAAAATATTTTGAACTATCAATATATTCCAAATAAATATTTCACTATCTATCCGTTATCTCTGGACAATAAAGGCATGGAAAATTCACAAGTCATAAGAATTTTGTTCATTATTAGGGTAACAACAAACTAAGTAGAATCCGATATGGCATGAATAACATTTCACTAAGTGGCAGAAGTACAAAGACAAAATTCCATTTTCAGGAAACAAGAAAAAAAATTGAGGAAATTCAAAATAATAATTATTTGAAAATGGCATGAAAAAAAAATAATAATCTTATAATGGAAAATACCTTAATGGAAGGCTAAATTTAGAAAATAAGAAAAAGCCATGGAAGGTTTAAGACTGAGACATGGGTTGTACAAACATTAAAGATAAAGAGGTTATGCATGAAGCATGTTAAGAACTATAAAGCACTTTTTTTTTCATTGGAATTTTCCATACAGCTAGTATAAAATTATCTGGTTGTATTTCAATTGTTCACTATTTATTGCGAAACATTGATAATTTCCTCGGGGTTCCTTAATGTTAATAATTTTTTATATAGATTGTCATCATTGTATGGATTTAGAAATTTCCCTCTCTGGTTTTTTTTTAGGCAGGGCATTCCATAATGATATGTTGGAGAGTTTCTTTTTGGTTACATTTTTCACATTTATATGAATTTTTAACCCCAATGCGCTGCAGGTATACTTTGCTTAGCCCAAGAATTGTTTCAAGTCTACAAAAATTGTTAATAATATCTTTAGCTTGTTTAGAATTAGCGGTACATTGGACTAATAAAATCTACCTTTGGGAGAATCGTGATTTAATTCGGACCATTTGTTTACTTTATTTTCTTTTATCGTTGGGAAAGTAATATTTTTTTGGGGGGGAGGGAGGTCCTCCCCTTCCTCACCTTTAAGGCTATTCGGGGTTTTCACGGGGCAGGGGGTGTGGGCGGAGATTTGGGAAAGTAATCTGTATATGGGAGTTTGATGTCTGTAACATGAGGTAAGTTAACAGAAGTTTTAGCAAGGCGGTCTACCTTTTTATTTTCCTGTTTTCTCATGTGGGCTTAGACCTACAAAAATATTATTTGTTTTTATTGTTTATTGCATTAAAGTATTTTTTGATTATGTTGGCCAAAATATTATTTTTATTTATATTGCTATTATTTTCAATTGCTAATAATAAGCTAATACAGTCAGTTATTATTACAAATTTATTTTCACTAGATCAGTTAATAAACTCGAGAGGTTGTAATCTTACATAAAATTCAGTATTGCTAATAGATATTATGTTTGGTAGTTTGTATTGGCCGGAATATTTATACTTTGGGATGTAAATGGTAGAGCCAGTACTATCTCTTCTTTTTGATCCGCCCGTGTGTATATTAATATATTGTGGCCAGTTTTCTATAAGTAACAATTTTATGTTTGCATTTATCATAATTGGGGGTTAATGAGTGAAATTTAGTGTTAATTATTAAAAGTTATATTGAAAGTTTAAAATAACATATCATATTCAATCGTATATAGATGTAGTTTATGGGTGATAAATACTCAGGACAGTCATAAAGTTTTTATTAGTGCACTAATATCACACGACAGTGCACTAATAAAAACTTTATGACTGTCCTGAATATTTATCACCCATGATACGTAGAATAGTCGACTAACTTCCTTCAATAGATGTAGTTTAGCATTACAAAATAAATTTTCTGTTAATTCTTGATATTTTACAAAGCTATCATAAATAAAAAGAACATATTTTTTCTTTTGCTAATATGTTGAGGTTAGGATAAGTACCCACATTGATACTATTTTATAATAACATTTGTAATTCCTAGCTTATAAACACTAATAAACAGAAGATATTTTAGACAAGCACCAGATTATGATTATACTTTATACCACTGATGAAAAACTTGAAATAATGAAGAAAAAGGAAACTTTTTAATAGATATTAAACTATCTGATTATAATTCTATGAATAACTATCTACTAATAACTCCAACGAAATGAAACAGTTTAATAATAAATAACATAAATAGTTGTTATTGATGTCTTTTAATGAAAAATAGTTATATGTTACTTAAGTATGATTAATACAAATTAATTGTAAAAATTAAAGGACCTACATTCTCAAATATATTAGTCTGCTGCGATTGCTTTTGTTTGAATCTTTTCAGCTTTGCTGCAATCCTTTTATCTCCTTTGAAAAGTTCTTCTTCAGTCTTCCATTCACAATGTAAATATGAGAAATTTCTATACTTGACATAATATTCTTCTACATCCACTAACTTAGTTTCATTTTTTGGTTTCTCAGAATCAATAAGTGTTTCTTTATTTTCTATGATAGTTTCAGGTGTTGCATTAATTTGATCACTCACTTCTAAAGATTCAACTTTTACTTCTTTTTGAATATTCCGAGCAGCCAAAATATATTGAACTACCATAGAATCTTCATCAGTAGTATTCTAAAAGAAAAAAATAGAAATTATACAAACAAATATACAATAATATTATAAACAATAACAAACTAAACATGTGAACAGAGACATAAGCTTGATCTAAAAACTAAGACATATAACATTTTTCTTAAAAACAAAAAGTTCCAAATAACTAGACATAAACACAGCAAATAGTAAAGATTCAAATATGCACTGAAACAATTTTTCATAAGCTTGTAAAGAGGTTATCAAAATGAGAGCCTTATATATTTGTTTCTATTGGCAAACAAATAAATAAATCAAATCCATTCTCTTTTCCTTCAGGATACATACTTGATAACTTTATATTTCTAAGAAAGTTAATCAATCAAAATAAAAAATAAAAACAAATATATCTTTAGAGGATATGTTTCATTTAAAAACAATTTATTATATAATTTATGTGTGTAATAAAACTCATGCATACTTTATAAATGATCCATAATTTTTGTGTACTTCAATGCAGATGAACTGATATGATTTAATTTTTTTTCAATATTTATTAAAGTGTGAGCCTAAGTAAGAATAAATCAATCTAATTCAAAATATATTGGTTAGTTTATATATGAAAATTAAAAAATATCTAGCAATGAACTCTGATCTTGAAAATATTATGGGCAAACTAATAAAAGAAAAATCATATACCACACTAATGAACAAGATGTTTGAAGCATCGGCGTCTCTAAATAAATATGATTGCTTGGTTAGGAATGAGAGATGTGAAAAAAAAAATGCAGCTAAACAGAAAGCAAAATTCTTCCATGCTAGATAAAGATGGAGAAGTTTGACTAAGACTGCAACCAACAATTTTAAAATTTGTGTAAGTAAAGGTAATGGGAAGAAAAAGAGTAGTTGTTGCATGTATACTATTTCAAACCATGGTAAATGTTCACTTCACCAAACACCATAAGCTTAAGCACCATTGTTGAAGTAAACGTAATGGGAAGAAAAAGAGGTAGTTGTTACATATATAGTATTTCAAACCATGGTAAATGTTCACTTCACCAAACACCATAAGCTAATCATAGTTTGACACAGAGTAAAATCATGAATTAATATAAAATTAAATTCTCATAAGGCCAGCTATACATCAAACCACAAAACACATAGGAATACAAAGCACAAAGACAAAGTACAAATGTTGGATTCTAAGTATACTTTAGCTAATAAACTTTATTGTTTAAGACCCTTAAACAATAAAGTTTATTAGCTCATAGATGTCAACATCTTCTTCACCAGTTCAATAGTCATCTGATGACTGTAGAAAGTTGCGATTATTTAACAATAGATCCCAGCTGATTAAAGATAAATTAAATGAAATTTTAATACATTTACAATTTTGTCATAACATTGCAGATATCAATTTAATATTGCCAAAATTCTATGAATATCAATAAATAGTATAATATAATTTGGTCAAGCGGTTTTTCAATAGAAAGAGAGCAAACATGTTCGTCAAAATAATAAATCTGATTGTTTTTATTATTTAGTTGAGGTAACGTCTCCTGAATAATGAAGCAATACCTTTTCTTTTCACGTCAATTCTCCTTCATTATAGCAGAGAACTCTACTGTTTAATGTAATTCATCTTACAGATATAGTCGTTATATAGTAGTAGTTTTTTGCTTCTTTTTTATCAAATTAATTTTTTTTTGTGAACGATTGCACGATTTTCAAATCATCCTTTTAAACCTATAAATCAGCCTCTTCCATATTGAATATCATTTTTATTGCTCATAAATGCGCAAATCAATCGTCAACAGAGCTGCATAAACATAAATTTGAGTAGATGGCCGATATTTCGGCCTTATGACCTTATTTAATCGAGATTATTAGTTTGATCATTAAAAAAAATTGTCCAATATTATTTTTATTGCTAATAAATGCGTCAAGAAATCAATAAATCGTCAAGGGATCATCATGAATATGAGTAAAGACTGATATATCGGCCTTATAACCTTGTTTTATTAAGATTGGTGAAGTTTGATCAATTTTTTTAATATCTTTTTTGTCCTCCTCCACTAATTTGATCAGATACCGATATTCTGAAGACCAATATATCGGTCTCCCAACCATAATTTATCAAGATTAGTTGAGTTTGATTTTTTTTTTTTTTTTTTGTGAACTACTACCACAATTTTTTCAAACCGATATATCATTGGACCGAAAAACTTTTGGAAGAAGACAAGCACAAAATTAAAAAAAAAAAATTATCGAACTCTATTAATCTTAAAATTAAATCTTAAAGCCTATATATTGGTCTTTATTCACATTTATATCAATTCCATGGTGATTTGATTAACTCATTTATTACCAGCATAAATAATATTCCACTTGAAACTAGGAATAATGATAAAATTATATCAAAATACCGATATATCGGTCTATGGCATGGACCGAAAAACATTGGGTAGAAGGCAAGCACAAAATAAAAATTATAAAACTCTATGAATAATGATAAAATTAGATCTTAAGGCCGATAAATCGGCCGGTATCACATTTATGTTTATATCGATCCATGGCGATTGATTGGCTAATTTATTATTAGCATAAATAATGTTCCATGTGAAACTCAATGAATTATGATGAAATAAATTCAAAAGGACGATATATTGGTTCATGTGTTAGACCGAAAAACATTTGGAAGAAAACAAGCACAAAATTAAAAAAAAATCGAGATTGGTAGAGTTTTATAATTTTTTGTATTTTTATTACTGCCATTACCTGGCTATATAGAGGCTAAAGAACCATTCTGGAAGAGATTGAGAAAAAATGCCTGAAGTGGTATGAACATTTAAAAGAATGCCTGAAGGAAGACTACCCAAATGTAGTAACTTTTAATTCAGAGAAAATACTGAATCCTAAAGGCAGGAAGAAAAAACAACTCTTCCAATAAAAAATGACAAAAATTAATATATATTTTAATTTCCACAAAAATTCGTATTTAAAGGTTTTAAAGGACTTCTTCATTTTTTATAGGAAAAATTTATCTAGGCAACTTTACAAGGAGTGACTTATGGTTTTTGTGATTTCTCAGACATTTGAACTAATTAAATATTATTTTCAACATTATTTACATGAAAAAATAAATAAATTTGTATATAATAACCTTGAAATACATGCAAAGCAAAGGAAAAAATAATAATATGAAAAATTGTGACCATTCATACATTTTTTCTCGGCTACTGGAAAAAAACTGGGTATCACCAAAAAATTGACATCCTGAATACTAAATTAAAATTTTTATAATTTACCATATATTTCTTACAGGAAGTAGAAAGCTTTCAAGTCTAATCCATAATGCCCATTTTTCAGACAGTTAATCAAATATAAATTTAAAAACTACAATTCTATATTAAAATAGAAAAAATAATTTGGAAATCTAAAAAAATTAACAGCGATACAAACATATTGAACTTGTTAAAGGAACTTGCAAAGTGACCTCTAATTAATATTAATTCTAAATGTGTTAACTACATATAAAAGACATGCAATAAAAATTAAATCATATATATTTCACTTTAGTTAAAACTTAGCGCGGTTCGTTAATTAAATACATAAGACATACAATATAAACAAAATTAGGTTTCACCGCTGGGTCAGTTGATGCGCTGTCAGGAGAATTCTTAACAGTATCCAACTTTGGAGAGCCAGATTTTCCACTTTCCTCATCAGATATTGAAAGCATTATGTCATCCACATATTTCTTTCGTTGGGTGTTTCGAGCAGATCGGCGTTTCTTAAAAATAAAATTAATACTTTTAAATAAAAGCTAGTATTATCAGAACAATTTAAGTCAAAACAATATTAATTTAAAAAAATAACTTAAGCATTTTTAAGTAGAAAGCTAACTGTAACATTAATTCCATTATAACCTACTATTATATTTAAAAAACAATAATTAAGGCAATAAGTGCCAAAAGGGCATTTGAAGATATTGTCTACTGTGATTTTTTGGTCTTGCAATGTACATCCATTTCGCTATAAAAATTATCATCAATAACTACCTGGTAACAACATTCAACCAAATTGCTCTCTAAGAATAGTTATCAAGAAACATTTATTTAAAACAGAATTTTGTCCAAAAAAAAAAAAATTAATATTTATGACATTATTTTGCCAAAAATTATGAGTATAGCAATAGTTGTATGAAAAAACAAAAAAATTGCTATGGTTTCGACCAATGAAATTCAAGAGAATTTATAAAGAGCAATCAGTCATTCATTTAATGAATCCAGTGTTGTGAATTCTTTAGGTAGGCTCTTATCAATGTCAAGATTATGTTTTTATATTGATAATTGAAGGCAGTTATTCGAATGTTCTACATATCATGAGTGATAAGGATGCAGTCTTTTTCTTTTTCAGTATAAAGCACTGCAACCCTTGCTGATCAATTGTGCACCATGTATACTATACTATACTGTTTTATTTCATTTCTAAAACGTTATTTTAAGTTTCTTCCACGTATCTTAATAGGCTTACCAGGTTAATGGACTGTTAGCTGGTGGGGTAATCCAATCGATTCTCCCCAAATAGCTCTCGTCTAAGCCTCCTAAACATATCACATCAATAAACGTGAAAGGCTGTTTCATTTTCCTCCAGACAGAATCTGCAGATCGGGTTCGAAGTCACTCTGAGATTGAACATGTGATAGTTTAACTTACAGTGGCCAGTATAGATCGCTGTAAGCTTTTTGAGAGCTGCTTTGTTCAAACTCAGTAGCAGCTTACTTCTTTTATTATCACATGTACCTTTAAGAAACAGCTTCTAATGTCGTTTCTTCTCAGTCCAGTGTTGTTTGAATTTTTCACCATATAACTCCCTACTCCTTCTTTTGGCAGTACTAAGACTGATTCCACAAACAGGTTCAGGAGTTATGGGAATAGTATCTGAGCGTAACCTGGTTATGCTAGATTATCTGCCTCTCCGTTGCCAAGAATGCCTGAATGATCAGGCCCTCCCACTCAATGGCAACTCTATTAAGCTCAGACAGATTGTTAAGCGCTATGCTGCTTTCTTTAACAACCTTGAGTATGTATAGTAATTATTTAAGGCACCTATTGCTGCTTGACTGTCAGTGTAAATTATTATCTTTTTTCCAGTCACTTTGCCTAATAGTAAGTTTTGAACGCAATGGCAAATTGCTAGTATCTCAGATTGAAATACTGAAGCATGTTGGCCAAGAGGAATTAAAACTTTTTCCTTGTTACATTTTCGATAGATGCATGCTCCTGAGCTATAGGCTGTTAGAGAGCCATCTATATAACAATTTATACCATTTTTTGGTTTTTGTTGTTTGCTGATATCAATCTCGACATCCATCATATTTGCTGTCCAGAAACTCATGGATTAGTAAGTCTAAGTGCAAAGTACTTCCTCACACTCAATCCTTCCTATTCAGCAGTTTGGTGTTTCCCTCTGACAGAGGATATAGGAGCAGCTTTTTAGCTTACAAAATGCCTTTGTTGCCTGAGCCTCAAACCTCCAATTGCAATGGTGCCATGTTAGCATTATCTCCATAGCAGCAGTTAGGGTGGAGCCCATTGCTCCTGTTATCGGGACACAATCATACATATTCTATTTGTTTATTTCATGTATTATCCACCACTATTTATCATTATTAACAATTACTTGTTTTAAAATATATCTCCGATTGAATTAAAAAAATTTCAAAATGACTGCATTATGACTATTAATCACCCATGTATGTCGATAAATAAGAGTCAAGTATACTTATACTTATTTAAAAAAATACAAAAATTATTAACTTGTAATCCAATGAAAATAACAATAAATTAACTCAATATTAGAAAAAAAAAAAAAAACTGCCAGAAATATATAATTTCATTAGATTTGACATCCTAAATAGGGGTCAAACGAAAGATGTAACATAATATTAATATATGGACATCAGGACATAATATTAATATATAACACCAGGGCATGTGTCCAATATTTATCAACGTAGGGTCACAAAAACAAATTTGGTTGAAATTGGTGACCTTTCCTTGTAAGTCACATTATAAATTTTCATTAACAGAATCTTCATAATGCTTTTGATCATTTGTTGAGTTATAGAGATGTTAATATTTGAAACTCAGAAAAGCGTAGGAGTACACAAAAATTATATTCTTCTAACAGGACTACATTAAGAAATACAATATAAAATACTTTGTCACAATCAAAGGCAAATAATTAACTAAAAATAAAATAAACTTTGAAACAATTAAAAAATGTAACTAACATTGCTGTCATCAACACCAGCAGCAGGAGCTGCACCTGATGCTCCGTCTGGGGATATTTCAGTGCTTCCTTCTTCTCCCTCTAATTGATGGATCCCAGGCTTCGATTTCTTTCCTCTCTTAACATTTCTAAAAAAAATGAAAAATTAGATATTTTTCAAAACAGAAAGTATCAATGAAATCACTACTATACCTAAAGTATTAGAAAAAGCATAATATATGAAGAAAGAGAAAAGAAAAAATCTGGTGTTGTGCACGTATACCACACCTTTTCACTTACCACCCTACTTTGAGTAGAAATAAATGTTTCCATATTTATGATAAAATGAGAGGGGTAGCTCAGTGGATAAAAAAATATGAATAGTAAAAATCTGGTGAGGTACACACATTCCACACCTTTTATTTACCACTCTTCTATGGATAGAAACAATTGTTTCCTTAAATAATCCATATAATTCCATAGATACATATGATAAAGGCAGCGGGGTGGCTCTGTGTAAAAAAATTTGGGTAATGTGAGGTTTTATTTATTTCTGCCCCAAGTAGAGTGGTAAATGAAAGGCATGATATTATATAATCACATAATTTTTTTATACTACTTAAGATAAATCTCAAGTTTTTTCCTAAAAAAGCTCAACTTAATTGATATGGACTTCAAGCTTATTATTAAGAATCATGAATAATTTATGTTTTTAAAAACAGAACTTTGCTAAGTTTAGATGCTCAAAAGTCCTGTTTAAATGGTTTAAAAAATGACAAACTCTATTTTTATTTTTATTAAATCTTGTATAGTTTACAGTGAAACATTGTTAATTACTTGAATTAAATATTTCTTTAGTTACTGCATCATATTAAAAAAAAAAAAAAAACATGACACTTAAAAACACAAAACTTGGATTTTCTACCTTTCTGCTGAAAATTATCCTATTATTTATTAAAATAACTTTTTTGAAGCTCTTAAGGTCTGCTACCACTCTTATAAAATTTTCCCTCAACTTATGAGACACCCTAACTATATTTATAAAATTCATTAAAATAACAAGAATCAAGCACCATAGAGCGGACTGCAGTTAGAAACATATCAAACTAATTACTTTCAACAGTGACTAGCAGTTAAAACTATGCTACACTGCTAGTTTCTATATTTTTCAGCAGATGGGACTGAAATTCATTTGGAAGATAGATTGCTGTGAGTAATTTCTTAGTGAAAACTTAATTTGCCTAGTTTTGTTAATTAGGAACTTATCAAATCAAATGCCTTGACATATCCCAGACTTTCTGATCTCCTACTGCACTGCAGGAGGGCAGTATTCATGGATGGAATTTCATTGCCACTTTTGACTTTTTATACCACTCAAAGCACAATGATTTAATAACAGCATACTAAATGTAGGCTTCGACAAGCATTCATTGCAATTCTGCAGTTCTCTTTAAATGGTAACAGAAAACTAATAATATCTGCAAATCATAGTTTGGATGCACAAAACTAGACAGGTTCAACACTATTAAAATGATGCTATGATACGAAACTCATATCGAATTTTGAATTGAAAATCTTTGCAAACTGTTGAAGAAACAAAATGGTGATAATAGTTCAGCTTAATTTTAACTACATTAAAAACTAGACCCATGTATACATGTATCCGGTATTTAAAGACCTGCTCAACTCTCCTACAATGCTCACGACATATATTATTGGGTTTAAAGGCTATAATAAACGAAAGGATAACTAGAAGATGGGAGAGGAGGACTGCATTAAGGCTGATCTGGCGGAGTTGAGTTTAGACAGCGATCAGTAGATGAAAGTAAGTAGATAGTGAGGTGGTATTGATTCGCTAAGCATTTCATTTCACGAACTACAACTCCTATCCTATGATCCTATCGCTTCCTTGCCACCTTTCTGTACCAAATCATTAGAACTCATCGACCCTCCTATATTTTTCACAATTTACAATTCAAATACTCTATCCAATCCCGTCCCACCAGATCTCGTACTTCCGACCTCTATCTTCCTCCTCACCGAACTGCTGCGTTTGAAAAATCCTTTGCAATACAAGCCGCCTCCCTCTGGAAATCTATCCCTGCTGATATTCGAGACGCTCAATCAGTTTCCTCTTTGAAACCTCTCCTCTTTAAACACCTACTCCTTTCTCAATCCGACTGATTGCGAAATATACTTAAGAGAAATATCCAAGCACCACCAGAGACTAGCTCAATTTATTTAGGTTATTTTTAGTTTCTCATTTATATGTACAATTTTCTTGTTCTTTTCTTTCTCTTCTTTCAGTATTTTTAGTTTTAGTCAACTCTTATTGTAAATATATAATCTAATTGTAACCACACAGACATACAATCTGTATTTATAATTTGTTCTAAAGGGACAACAGTCCCAGAATAATAAAATATTTTTTCATTTCATTTCATTACAACCCAGTTACAAATCTTGGCCACCTCCAACAGTCACAGACTTGTGCTGATGGCACCCAGTCCCTAACTTCTAACATTTTGTGAGCGTCTCCTGCCACACCATCTCAGCTTTGGTCTCCCTCTTCTCCTTGTTCCATGGATTGGCTGTGTAAGCAATATTTTAGGTATTTCTCGACATGCCATTCTGGCAATATATCCAGTATACTTTTACATGCTACCCTGAAAGCATGGTGCAGGTCCTAGATTTGTTTGTGCAACTCTTCCATTTCTCTCTAGCTTTCACTCCACCAAAAACAAGGCGGAGAACTTTTCTATCAAAAATAAGAAGTTCCTTTTCAGTAGGCTTTGAAGTTCTCAAACACTCTGATCCATAAAGAAGTTTAGGACGTACCAATGTCTATATAGAGGTGGAACTTGGTCTGTCTGGAAATCGATAAGCCTTTATTACTATTATTACACTATCTATGGATTGATGACCATGGGATCGGAAGACACTCCAGAGGCATACCCAGCCTCTGTAAAGTGAGTTTAAATTTGCAGCATAACAATTATCTATGTAATATTCTGCAGGATTTTATAAGCTTGGGAAAGATGGTGTCAGGGTGAAATTATAATCTTATTACAGTTTCTTAAAATATTCCATATTATTTTTTTTTTTTACTTTCACTTACCTATATAAGTAATATTTTGTAAGGGACAAGAGTAATAATTCTGTAATTTATCAACTTAAAACTCCTACCCTACTCTGTAGTAAGGGAAAGTATTGTGATTGAGAAAATTTTCGAATTTGACTTTTAAATGAAGAGCCACTTTGTCATCGATTTTACAAATTTTTTTTAAAACAGCTGTAACGACTTTGATTAAATTCACTATATTAGTATAAAATTTAACATTTTTTAAATATAAAGTAGGTCTTATTCTCATTGATGTTCACTATCAGGGTTTAAATGCTTAATTTGTTCCTCTAAAGTACCTTTAATTTTTTTTATTTGAAATAATTAAACATTTAACATTATAAAGTGATATAAAAAATGTTTAAATATAATGAATGAAGAAAATTTATAGGTAACTAAGGAAGAAATAAGGGTTGGAAACTATACAGAAACAACCAATAGCTGATCCTCACCCTTTACAGATACCCAATACCCTTTTATAGAGGACTTTCATATTGTTAGTTTAAGGTTTATATCTCTCTTATCCATAACTTTTTAAAAATATGTTCACATAAAATAATCACTAAAACTAAGTTATTTTTTTTACGAGTTTCATTATATATATATATATATATATATGTTTCCAATAAAACTCAGAATTTTAAAAAAGATCCATTTTCCCCACAATCATTAGTATTTTTTGATACTATAAACAGTCGTTAAAGGAAATGGAAAGAGATGCAAATGTGAAAATTTGATGGATGGGAAAAACATAGGAATTAATTGCTTTAAATGAAGTTATACCATAGTTTTCACTTTGACTTCCCAACATTTGAAAATACCAAACAACTCTTAAGGTTGGTAAGTGAAAGTTGGGTTTAGTGCGCAACGCACCAAATTTTTTTCATATTATATTTTTTTCGAACCCACCAAAAATAACTTTAAACAGGTTAAAATTACTTAAGACTGCTCTAAGAAAAATGAAGAAACAGTTTAAATTTATTAATACTTTAAAATTCATAACAAAAATGAAATTTACTTACTTAGAATTTGGTCTTGATCTAGCTTTAGGCGTCTTTTTTTCTTTTTTCCCTTTCTTAGTTACTGTTTTGTTCACGGGATCTTCCTGCTCAACATCTAAAGGAGTTGACTCTTCAATAGATGAAGCTTTAATTTCAGACTCACCAGGTAATCCCATCTCAACCGTTTCAATAGTAACTGTCTCATTGTTACTAGAATTATCAAGCAAAACATTATCTTGAGGAAGATTTTCTTCACCTTCACTGCTTAACTTCTTACGTCCTCTAAAAAAAAAAAAAAAAAATAATAAATAATAATAATAATATTCTTATAATATAATATCTGTCTCAAAGTCTACAGAGTCAATAGTATATTGAGTAAGTGAATATACAAGAGCGTGAACTAAAGTTCGAGACAACAATAATAATTTTTCATTGTAATTAGTTAGCAGTGTTGGGAAAATTGTTGGACTAACTTTATTTTTAATTTTATCCATCAAAAGAGATAATATAAAATCAATGGATACACTGTAGTCAAAAGGGAAAGTTCAATACAAATACAACTTTAATTTACATTTATACTTAAAAATGATGGAAGCTTATATAAAATCTCAGCAAATTCTTTCCTCACACTTGGTGTGTCAAAACTGAAAAATTAGAAGATACTAAACATCTTTGAAAAAAACATTATGGTAACGTTTGCAAGAGATTGAGATATGAATATTTTATTCCTGATGATTTTGCATTATTTACAATAAATGTTGGCTATTTTGCTTTCTTCTCTTAAAATGTTTTAATACTTTCACTTACCTATATGTATAATATATAGCAAGGTCATATTGCAATCGTGAAAATTTTCGAATCTGAGTTTTCAAAAGAAATACACGTTTTGAGGTTCCCTCCAAATAACCAAGTCCCGCAAAATGGTCTGTGTGAATGCGAAGTCTAGCTCAAAAACAAAACTGATATTACATATTTAAGATAGGTATATGCCTTAGATGTGGCAGCAATTTTTTCCTTAAAATCGACTAACTGGAAGTGCCACTAATAACACATTCCAGAAATTGGGGATCAATTTCAATTGATCTCAAAAAATCAAGGCACCTTTCACTTTCTGATGTATTTTTGCTCTTGTGAAAGATTTTTCTCATCCCCAATTCATTGGTCAATATTTGATGAATGGTTGTGAGTCAAATTAAACTGTTCACCAATCATTCAGAATGTCAAAACAACAGTCTGAATGCACGGGATCATGGATTCTGCCAACATTTTGATTGGTTCTTGAAGATGAAGGCCTTCGACTACAAGGCTAGTCTTCAATTGATTCTATTCTTTCTGAAAAGGCCTTTAATAATCTAAAAACCTGTGCTCTCGACAAAACACTGTCTCCATATCCTGAAGATTAAGCATATAATTTTATTTTACTTTTTCTATCTACCTATAAAAGTCATGAGAGATATCAATATTTTATTAACATTTTTGAATGTTAAAAAAAATAAAGATTTTTATTACATTTTGGCTTTTTTTATTATTATTATTTAATTTTTAAGTCACATTCCAATGGCAGGATGAAGAATAAACAGAACTAACATTCTCGTTAGTCATAATGAAAATTTGTTGAACTGGCTCAAGAAAACCATTCCTTTATCTCTGGAACAACTCAAAATAGTTCCACCCAGAACGGTCTTTCTCGTTCCGAGTGGCCTTGAATTCCACCTCTTTGAATTTCTGAGGGGCTCTGGAATTTCGTCCCACAGGAATATGAATGCTTCTGGGTTCCATTACATTCAGTTTTCGTTACAATCTGAGATTTTATTCTAGCGTCCGTTAGGAATAATTATGATACAGATTAATTTGCCAATGTGTTATTTTTAGTTTAAATTGGTAAGCCTTAAATTAATTAAATTGTGTTTATAATAAAAAAAATAAAAATAAAATAAAAGCAATATAGAAAACAAAAATGGATTTTAATTCATTATTTTTCTGTAACTAGGAATAAGGGAATATTTAAGGAAAATTAAGACAAACATATGAATTTTACCTACTAAATAGTTTTAATACAGAATTATATTTAAACAAATAAAGATAAAAACAATCAAATCTATAATATAAAATTTAGTATGAATTAAAAAAACTAAAATGGTAAAATCTATAGTAAATAAATTCAAAAATGGAATTTAAAAACAGCAATTTTTACTTTACTAGCTGATAGTTGAGTCAGGCGTTCGTTCGCAACCAACATGCTATTTTTTGAAAAGATTCGGTGGCATGGAACCAAAGTAGCGACTATACACAACCATTTCTTTGGCAATGATGAACAAATTAGGGTAGTTGTTCTGCAGACCAAACTACCACTTAATAGATTCCTCATTGTCGTATAATATATCCTTACCTAGGTACCTGTTTAATTCAATCATTGCCCTTGATTGGGGTGTCCCTTTCGGACAATGTTGCTCTCGGGCTCTCATCAATGTTCCTAAAACCTCCAGTTCGTTTTTTTTTTTTTTTTTTTTATATGAGAAATATCAGTTTAATACGACTTTTCGTTTTTGAGCTAGACTGCTAACATACACACAGACCATTTTTCGAGACTTGGTTATTTGGACTCCGGGTACCCCAAAATGTGTATTTCCGTTGAAAACTCAGATTCGAAAATTTTCATGATCGCAATACTGTCCCTTACTATATATTTCATAAATAAGATGAGTAAAAATTCCTGGCATCTTGAGATTTTTCAAGAGTAAAAATTCCTGGCATCTTGAGATTTTTCAAGAACTTACAAATTAAATTAATTATGCTTATATTATTTTAAAACACCTTACCATAATTTACAGTTCATTCGTAACGGTACCTTCTAATATTATTGAAAAATAGATATTAAATTTATTTTGACTTGGACCGGTGTTACAAATCAACCTGAGTCAAGGCGTCCTGCAGCTTAAACCACCAGCCACATGAAAATCTAAAACAGTTTTTCTCTTCAATAAATTTCTTTTCTTGATTTGTATGTGACGTTTCAGGATTTATTTTATCCCATCTTCGGACTATTTTATTATCGTTGTTATCATCTTAATTTATCATAAGACATGTCATTTTTTAAAATTTAAAATATCCCTTAAATTTAATGTGGATTCTTTTATTCCTTGCTACTGCTTTCCAGTTTCGGAGGCCAAGAATGTTTTTGGCATCCTCATTAACACAATCTATCCATCTTACTGTCGGTATTCCAGCTCTTCTAATTGTGTAGAGTGTAGATTTTTTTCTTCTAGCAACTTTCAAGAAATCTCTTCTGGATTTATTTTACTAACATGTCCGGTCCACCGAAGTCTTTCAACTTTAATAATGAAGCATAGTTTCTCTATTGCTTTGATGTCGCCAGATGTTATCAGTACATACATAATAAATATATCAAAAACTAATTTCTGAGGCCAAACGAGCAGATTCTGATAAAATCGCCTTAACATAATAAATAGATGTGATGATTCAACTAGGATGTGGTAATTCCATTTTCACTGCAACTTTATTATTGATCCTAAGCTCTGCGAATCGATTGATCCTAACAATATATACAAATCCACATACCCTCTTTGTCTGTTTTAACAGAGTATGGGACAGTATGTAATAGATCTCAATGAAGTTGCAACGCATTAATGATGGGAAATTATGTATATGTGTACATATATATATATACTAGCTTTACCCGGCCACGCACTGCTGTGGCTTAGACTGGCAAAATGGAAAAGAAAGAAAATAGAAAGCATATATGAGTGGATTAATACCAAAGGACATCTGTAATTTTTAAAAAGTTGGGAAAAAAATTTGCCTGTAAAATGGCTTCAATTTAAACTAATCCTAATGTTTTTTTTTTTCATGATTAAACTTGAACATTCATAATCATCTGAGTGAATACGCCTTTATTCTTAATTATCAGAAACAGTCTGAGTTAAAACTAAAATTGATTTTATCTTCCCTTTCTGAAAATGACAGAAATCCGTCCCTTGATATCAAGCCACTCATATATTTTCATATTTTATTTTATTTTTATTTTTTTATATTTAATGTATTGTTTAATGTTCAACTATGTGTTGATCATTTTATGGTAAGTAAAAATGTTTGGTGGTTTAAACTCTTAAATCTCAGGAAGTCCTCCTTCACCCATTGCCTTGAAATTTTGCTTAACGTTGCATTTAAATACGTGCGTGATTTAATATATCTACTATTATAAAATATAAGATGAAACTATACATATTTATTAAAAACAAACCCTCATTTGGATGTTAAAGCAACACATGCGATACTGTTTCAATGTTAAAGATTTTCAAACATCAATCATGGAAATGCATTGAAATGGCGCTATACCTCGCTTATTTCGTGTGCATTAGATCTGCCTTCCACTTTTCTCAAAAGATTTTGTATACCCCTCCTAAGATAGTTGATTGCTTGCTTCTTTTTAATAACAACTTGATTAAATATAGAGTTGTAAAAATTGTAGTGGAAAAATAAACCATACTCATGAAAGCAATCCTACGGTAAACGGCACAACCTTATTCCAACATAATGTTAGAGAAAAGAATTTATAAAAAAATAAAATAAACTGAAATCAATAAAAACTTGTTTCTAAAAGGAACATACACGGTGATAAGTATTACTCAAGTGTTAAATCTTTTTAAATAATAGCAAATCAAATATTTGAAATATATCATACTACCTCCAGAATACATTGGGAGGAAAATAAAAAATGAATATAAATAGCATACAATAGTATTGACCTACATAAGGAGAATCATATCACTTCTTCATATGATAATTTCAATTACTGTAGTAATTATAAAATTTTCGATTAATCAATAACAAAAAAAAAAAAAAAAAGAAATAGGAAATAGCCTTTTCTGAAGAGAAAGTAGTAAATATTTAAAGCTCTATAACTCTGCAACGAATCGACCGATTTCAATGATTTTTTTTTTATTTTGTCGGCAAATCCGAAATATTTCAAATAAATATGGGTATTATCGTTCAAAAATTGTGTACTTTTTTAGTTATCAGCATATAAAATATTGAATTCATCATAACATTTTTCAGCTTGTTTTCGGGAAAGTATGTTATGCACATAAATTAAAAGGGTTTCAAGGGGAAGACTTTAGCCAAGTTTCGTTAAAATCGTTAAAGCCGTTGTGGTGCTACAGTTTATAGCAACACATTTTTTTTTTCGGCTTTGAACAGAAAAACATTTACATTTTTTTTTTTTTTTACATACATAAAATCATCTTTAGACAGAAGTACTATGCCAGAAACTTTCTCATTAGGGTACGGAACAACTTCCTAAAGTTTCATGGCGAACAGATGAATGGTTTAGTAATGCATAAAGGACAGACAGACATACATGACTTTATTACTCACTTTTTTCCTTTTAATCCAGTTTCTTCAGGAGATTCAGTAGAACTTTGAGATTCATTTTTCTTTTTCTTCTCTTTGGGTATTTTGGGAGTCCTTGGAGACTTGGGTGTTTTAGGAGTTCTAGGTGGTTTAGGCTCCTTTGGGATTTTCGCTTCCTTAGGCTTTTTAGGAACACGTGGTTTCCTTACAAAAAATAAAGTAAATAGTTACATAAAAAAGGTATCAGTTAATTAGTAGTTTTATTATTAGTAAAATAATTTTAAGAAAAATCACTATTATTCCCTAATTAATCCCTCCAAAAGAAACAACACA
The DNA here is from genome assembly GCA_928085145.1 of Nezara viridula. NCBI lineage: Eukaryota > Metazoa > Arthropoda > Insecta > Hemiptera > Pentatomidae > Nezara > Nezara viridula. Next base: position 72,717,918 of record OV725079.1, on the reverse strand, counting down.
TTGTAAATCCAGTACCATCAAGTGTATCATTAAATTCAATAATACTTAGGAAGTGCTACATTCATACATAAAAACAAACAATTAAAAAAAATGTTTAGAAAACAACAGACCTTAAGAAATTTTCCCCAAATCATTCATTCCTTAATATATTAGCAGGCAATTTAAAAAGAAATGAATATAATTAGAAAAATTAAACACATACATGACAATTTAACATATCACATATTAACTGGTAAATAACTAAACCCACCATTCGAAGTAACTACAGTTTTGGAACCATTTATAATATCATTCATTATCTGGTGTATATTATTATTAACTTAGTAAAAAATAAATAAGTGATGATTATTTCTTTTGCAGTTTTAGAAGGGGATGAGTAGGTTTGTGTGTAGCTACAGGATAATTCATTTCTCTAGAGCAAAATAAATAAGTTAAAAGTAAAAATAATGACTTGGAATTATATAAAATTTCTTCCACTAAGGTTCATTTAAAATGTGTAAAATCAAAGAGTGTGTTTGTAAGCATTAAAATAACAATCACATAAACATATTAAAATTTACATAGTTAATACAATAATTTTTATTTTGAAAGAGCACTCTACAATAAATACTTGAAAATTAAAGTAGATAGTCATGAAAAATTTTGATCAAGGGATCTTTCAGGAGGAACAAGTAAAAAAATCATCTTATAAATAAAAATAATAAATTTTATGATAAATGAAGATAAAATTTAAGACACGAATGATATATACCTCACTTTCTTTTTGTCTGCATCAGCTCCATGCAGTGGAGGAGGTGGTTCTTCATCTTCTGTAAAATTAAAAATACTATTATCTTCAACCTGGTTTAACTGTTCCGGAGGAGGTGGAGGAGGTGGTGGAGGAGGCGGCTGCTCCTCAATATCTTCTGGCTCTTGATCCGGAAAAGGTTCTGAAGGAACATGTGGTGGCGCTTCAGCAATCAACATAGGCGGTTGTTCAGGAGGTTCCAATAAAGAAGGCAGAACTGATGCTTCAAGAGGCAATTTAGGAGGTTCTTCTACAGCAGGATCAAATGCTGATGATTCATTCTCAGCTTTCTTTCGAGGTTTTCTAGTTTTTGGTGTGTTGCCACCTCCCCTTCCACGTCCCTTACCACGATTTGTAGTGGTACTTCCCAACTGTAAACAAATTAATTTTTTTAAAAACTTTAACACAGTAATTAGGAAAAGACTTATTAAATCAATGATAACAAGGCTGCTAGTTCTTACATAAATGACAGCTCTAATTTTCATGAAGAATAGTTGTAAAAACTTAATTATTATTGTTTTAATATTTCAGTTCATTCTAAATCATTTTTTCAAAAAAATATTTTAATGACTTACCAACATTAATATAGAATAAAATGAGCTTCAAAATATTTAACTAGTGTAATATAAAATTCCTAACATGTTTTTCCTAAAAATCAGCCTTGCAATAATAATACAAAAAATCTGATATTACAATTGTATAATATGAAACTTACTATACTAAAACAAAAGCCAATGGATGATTAAATAAATAAAATAATTAAATATACCGGTAAATTTTTTAAAAAAATTGTAATATTTACGAAGATTAAAGTACATCTTAATCATGAAAAAAAAAAAAATATTTTACACAATTTAAATACTAATGGTTAATAACCAACACTAATTTGATTTTTAAATCTAATTTTAAAGTTAAATTTCTCTTTTATTTAAAGTCTGATTCTAGAAAAAATAAAATAATGGGAGTGCACCCTTTTTATGTAACGAAATTTTATTTTTACAAAATCTATTCTCTTTGGCATATATTAAAAGAAATATTTTGAGATAAAAGGACCAAAAAAAAATTCATGAAAATCCACTGGCATTTTTCCATTGTCTTCTAGTAATGAAGCCCATTGCTTCTCCTTCAACTCCAACTGCCGTTTTTGTTTCAATTCTTCAATGATTACTGTTTTGATTAGCTTCTTTGCTGTCAAGAAAGGGATTGGCATATCTGGCTGATGTTTTCTGGAACCTTTTTTTGTTTATCGGTCAGCATCTTCATTACCTGTCAAACCACAAAGTCCTGGTATCCACTGTAGAACGCAAGCTGTGCCTTCTAAAATCAGCTCCTCAATCAATGCCTGGTACATACTAATTTGATTTGTGGAACAGCAAGAAGGATCTGAAATGGTAATTATTACAGCTTGCGAGTCAATTAGGACCACAACTTTTTGCGGTTTAAACTTTTTTATCAGTTATATTGCTAGAAAAACTGCTTTTACTTCACTGTCCAAGTTACTTGGTAGCTTTCACACAGGCTCTGACATTTGGAACACCAGCTCCCCCATCCTCCTCAGTACACTCCCTTTCCACAAGATCTCGACCCTCCAACCTTTACATTCCTTCTCACAGATCTGCCTCGTTCCAAAACTCCTTTATTGCTCGCTCTGTTGATTTCTGGAATTCACTTGGCATTCTTCCTCTCTATCTACATTTAAAACCCTCCTATTTCAATTCTTGTCCCAAAAACAGCCAGATACCCGCTAACCGTTTATGTAAAACTACATATTATTCATAATGATGTGTTTACATATAGCTCATCACTTAAATACTTACTATCAGATTCGAGTTTCTTTTTCCTTTTTTTTTCAACAGAAACACAGAGTTTACTGCTAAGAGGAATGTAATGTATTTACTATTTTTTCTAAAAGTGTATATTTATATTTTACTATTGTACATAATTTTAAGTGTCGTGGCAAGGTTTTAAGAGTTTTGTATATATATATATATATATATAATTTTTTTTATTATTTTGTATATAGCATGTATAACTAATATTTTCTTTACTTATTTCTCTTTATTTTTACTTTTTGTTTGTTTTTATTTGGCTAGATATAATATTTTAATTTTGTACTTTTTTGATATTCTAAAGGGACTTTTGGACTAGAATAAATTTATTTTCTATTCTATTCTATCCTAAAAGTTTTGTTTTTAACGTACTTAACTTCATATGGACATGGTTTGATTCACGAATGCTTGGTAAGTTCTAGGTAACTTGCTGATGTGTAGATCACTTCTTTTTTGAGCTTCCAGCGATTATGAATATTCATCGGTTTGAAAAGATGAAACTAGAGTTCTTTTTTCATCCCGTGTTAAATTATTCAATTAATGTAATCAATTCTCTGTCTCTCACTATCTGGAAATCGGCGGTATTGTAGCTTTTTCCGGTCAAGCTAATTTTGCAAATTGGCAGGAGGTTTGATTGTTTTGAAGGCCGTTCAATATTATATTCCCACTTAACACTCTCTTCTTTGCTTCCTCTAGTTCCATGCTATGCAGAGCTGGTCTCAGGGCAGGGGAACCCGGGCATTTTCCAGAGACAGGCTGGAAGTGCCTATCATTTATTAGAAAAATAAATTTCAGCTTATTAATAATTCTAATTGATACTGTAGTCTATGCGCAAAACTCTTAACGTATTCTATATTCACATGACCACCTTTTATTGAGCATTCCATTACTTTTTTGGGTAACGACACAATATCTATAACCTTCACTGTAACTTACACTTTTTCATATCACAATTTGCTAGTTTTTAAGTTACAGGTTTTTACAAAAGACCATTGAGAAGAAATGAAACATAGATTTAATTTTGTGGGATCAGAATATGCGGCAGGACAAGATTGACCAGAAAAGCTCAAAACCTTATTTTCCAAAGAAACTGTTCTTACAGGGTTTTGTAGTGTGGCTGTCAATATACAATATCTTCGGTGATCAGACCGAGATAAACATGAGTTGATTCTTAAATTAAAACTTAAACAACCATTCATTTTAACTGAAATTCGATTTATAGAATTTGTATCATGATTGTAGAGCATAATTTAGTATGTGCAAAAGAATTGGTAAAGAAGGTATTTGAATGTGGACAAGGAAGAGGCATGGCGGATTTCAGATGACAAGGAACTCCATATGATAAGGAATTCCAGAAGGCAGTGGACCGGGCAATAAAGGAATGTTCAGATGTTTTAGTTCTATAGGAAGGAATATAAAGGTTGAAAACACGGGATCTTGTATTCTTGGAGTGCACTACGGGTTTGAACTGTAAGACACTGAAGATGCAGGAAGCGTGCCAGGAGTTGATCGTTTGAAATAGGTTAGGTCCCAGAAAATATTGTTGGCGGAAAGAAGGTATATAATATACTTTAAATTATTCAAAAGAAATAAATGTAGAAATAAAAATACCTGAATCATTGAATCAATGTTAGGAGGGTTGTGCCACACAGGACTTTGAAGCAAACAATGACTTCCACCAACACATTTATCATTGGCATCATGGTGTTGCAACATTTTTATTTTCTCTTGCAGATGCCCTATCTGAAAATATTTAAAACATGAATTATAACTAACTAGGAACATATCAAAGTCAGTCTAAGGTTTTGATTTAAAATCATAAAAACAGCTGTTTGATCGTCATCTTAATAAGTTGTGTTAATATTACCTCATTATTATTTTCCATTATTATAACGTTATTTTTTCTAATCCCTTTTTATAATTGTTCAAAAGTGGGTTTTCATTTGTAAAAGTGGTGTATTTTTAATATAATTAAACAGAGATCTGTTTTTATTTGTTTTCCTGTTCTTCCCCCCTTCCTCGCCTTTTAGACTATGGCCTAGTTTTCTATGGTCAGGGAGTGAGGGCGGCGGATTAATGCCAGAATTAAAAACCCCACTGGCACGGGGATGCAATTATGCACAGATAAACACCTTAGAAGAAATAAGAAGGAAGGAAAATCAATCTCCACCTATGGACTCCTGAACTTTCGGAAAGTCAAATGGACATTCCTTCTTATGACAATACGAATGATAATAGTTCTTGGGAGCTGGTAACTGTGCAATAAAGGCCCATGAGTTGTGATGTACATATTTCACCACAATAAACACCAAGTGAAGTTATCTGCACCAGTGACTGATACAACGCTTTGTCACAAATAGAAAAAAACATACCGAACATTTCAGCCGGACCATCAACAACAAACGAAAAAGTTTCATTTATCTTTATTAATAGAGTTAAAATTATTCTTACAATATTTTATTTATAGAAAATCAACCACACTTAAAAAAGCAGGTGCCAAATTCCACTCATACCAGCAGCTCCTGGAGGACAAATCTCTGAGAGTAGATATTAAGGGACTTCACCAAACCATGAGAATGAGTTAAAAGAATAGGGTTATGAAGTAACTGACGTCAACAACATAATTTCACACTTCAAAACAAACACCTCTTCTAATGTTTTTTGTCGACATAACAAAGTAAACATTCAATAAAAAAATCTTTAGACATTGAGTGTAGATATAATTCTCAATATAAAAATCAAAGAGCAAAGATGAAAAAGGACTATACCACCATGTTTAAGGTGTAAACAGTATGATCACACAAAATCCTACTGTAACCACCCACCGAGATGTGCAAGATATGGCTTCAACCACGAGACCATTACAGGTACTAAATCAAGGTGCCCACCTGAAACATGTGACAATTGTAAGGGAGAACACCCTATATTTGCAAGAAAAACAAATAGACATAGCATTGATCATTGAAACTCATCTGACACTTGGTACAAATTTTTTCATTACAGGATATGTAATGTAAAGAACAGACCACCCCAATCAGACAGCACACTGTGAAACAGCAATAGTGATCAAAGCATTACTCAAACATTACCCAATAAACCTACCCATAACACCACAAATCTTTTGTGTGCCCTCCACTATCTTTCATTAGACCAAATTTATCCATATACTCCAAACTACCAGCTAAACTCTATACATAAAACTCCTGACTTACTCAATTTTTTGTAACAAAAGAACTTAAAACTGAACCTCACACCGCCATATCAAGCTCTAATTTTTGCTACGTTCATTTCTTGGTACAATTGGTTCTTTATGACGAGCCTTCAGAAGCTAAAAGAAAACCATTACTAGTAAGAAAGTACATAGACTGTGATATTTACCGAACATATCTTGAATCTAATCTTTTAATTCTTGTTTCGCTCAAAACCGAAGACTAACTTGAAACAGCTGTAGATATATTCACTAAATCTATTCAGAATGCTGCATGGTCTTCATCAGACCACATCATCAAAGAATAAGTGAACTTTGTTAACCACAATACATAAGGGATCTTATAAGAGCAAAGAGAAGAATCCGAAAAGATCGGCAGACAAATAGACTCCCGTCGTATAAACGGATATTTAACAGACTTAATAATGAATTGAAAAAACAAATACAAAAATTAAACTGGACCAATTATGAATCTTATATCGAAAACTTAACAACCACTAATGAAGAAAATGATTAAATCATTCTTAAAATTTTCGACATTTTTCTACAACTTTCACTTCTGCTCAAATCGCAGAACATATTAAACACTTGGTAAAAAAAAAAGAAAGGACCTGGGAATGATCTGATAAATGCTGTAACTCCAACAAATGCCAAGGAAGGCTCTAGTGTTCCTCATGACTATCTACAATGCAATACTTAGGACTACCTAAATTCATATACAATGGAAATATTCACTTATTTCTATGATTAACAAACCCAACAAAGACAAATGCAATCCCTCATCCTATTGTGGTATTAGTTTGCTTTACATTGGTTCCAAAATATTTGAAAAACTATAATACATAAATTTCTGGATGTTGTTCTAGCATTTGATAAAGTCTGGCAACAGGGTCTAAGTTTTAAACTCAAGACAGTACTACACAGCACATACTTCCCAATCCTTCAATCTGTCCTTTCCAATAGATTTTTCATTGTTTGTCAGAGCCTGGAAATTTAGTCTATTCTGCCAGCCATAGCAGGAATACCTCAAGGTTCTATAATCACATCTTGGCTATACATTATATACACACACGACATACCATACAGTCCCAACATCCTAACAACATATGCCGACGACACTTCAATCATAACAAGACACCTACACATACTACAACATCACTTATAAAAACTACAAGATTAGTGCAAGTTGTGAAAAATACAATCAAACTATGACCAATGCCAACATATCAAATTTGCAGTAAGATCTGAAACTTGTCTCCCAGTAAACTTCAATAACCTATCATTACCGCAAACAGACAAGGTCAATTACCTAGAACTAACATTTGATAGAAGACTTACTTGGAGTCCACACATCAACACGTTAGCTGCGGTTACAGTCTCCGACGTGCGATAGCTACATATTAATTATTTTTGTATGCATCTATCTTTACATCTATCCAACTCCCATTCAAATATTTTTAAAAATTGCCGTTTGAGATACTTCGTAAGATTGGCAAAATTCGAAACAATCCCAGCCGAATATCGGAACCCTGGAACTGTGGCCGCAGCTAACTTGTTAAGAAAAAATTTAAGTTGTTAAATAAATGACGTAAACTATTATACTTATTACTCAGACCATATTCAAAATTAAAACTGAATAAGAAATTTAATACCTATACATACTTACTACAACCAATTTTAATTTTGTCTTATGTGTCTCAAATTTTCGGTTCTGCCAAAAAGAGATATACAAAGACTATAGAAATATTTAGACTTATTATACAAGCACCTTGATTTGTTTCTAACACAACTTTACACACTGACTTAAGAATGCCAAGTCAGCGAATACAGACGGATTCACTACAAAAGATTTCATGACAATTTACAGGGACATGACCATCATCTAATAGTAAGAATCACCACTACTAATATGCTTGAAACATCACAAGGAGGCTGAACAGGTCATGGATGAGTGACCTGTAAATTTATTTTATTCTTGTCTAAACTAAAATAATGCCACAGAAGAGATACGGCTTTGTTACTTTCTTCCTCACACCTGACATGCCATTGTTATTGTATTACAGATTTGACAGCCAATTCACTGATTGTCAGTGTTGTATTAGACAGGTGTGGATGAATAAATAAAGTTTACAAAAATAAATAAATCAAATAAAATAATAAGCAACATTGTTTTTAAAATTGTTTAAGATATAGGCTCTCTGGGTAAGGTGGTAGGAAAAAGTGCGACAGAGATAAACGATTGGTGATTTTCACACATCAACACCCTCACAAGAAACTCACCCAACTTTCAGATCTCTAGTTATAATCTATAGCCTTTCTGTGCTCTATAATTAGCCCAATTATCTTGAAATTCTTCTATTTTTTTTCAAGAATAACCACTGGGCTACGGATTTTTTTATTATATAATTATTATCAGTACACAACATTTAAATATCCAACAGCCTAAACTCTTTACCTTCAATTTCCTTCTAATTTCAAACCTGACTTACAATATAAAGAAGATATATAGGAGAAAGCTGTTCAAGAAACTAAATTTATCATAAAATAAGATATTAAAATAAATTACCCTGACTTGATTCTCTGGAGCTGGAGGCATACAAAATATTTCCTGCAACTGTTGCTGTAATGCAGCCATTTCTTGCTGATGACTGATTGGAGGCTGATATGATGTTAATGGAACTGAATCATTATTGTAAGAAGGTGGTTGAGAATGAACACTGTTAGATGCTGGTCCTGAGATAGTATGACAGTTGAGATTTGGAGATAGGGGTACGCCACCTTCTGAAGTTGGTATAGAAGATATTTGTGGTAATTGGGGTTGTGATGTAGTAAGTGGAGTTGATGAAGGAATTCTTTGAGCAGACTGAATAGATGAATGTGAAACCAGAGGAGGTGTAACAGAAGTTGGTACAGCTTGCACAGTCTGCTGAGATTGCCCAGCTAAATCAACTTGTGAAAACGAAGCTTGCTGTGGAGATGAAGGGACTGAAGAGGGTTTTTGTGTCTGCACATTGTCAGAACTAATTGGTTCATGGTTGGCAGAAGCAGGGTTGCTATGAATAATCTCTTCAATTTTGGTTCCATTCTGAAAATTATCAACATAACCCATGTTAGCTTGCCCAGTGGTTTGGTGAGGAGGTGTTTTAGGAATTTGAGGTGGTATAGTAGGAATATCTAATGATTCCGTATTAATTACAGAAGACAAAGTAGAATTAGTAAATTTATCTCTGTTAAGATGAGCCTGAAATTCAATATTTCCATTGGCATTAGGTATTTCATTTTTAGATGCTGGCATATTATCTGCCTGTATTTTATTTGTAGGGCAGATAGGCTTTAAATCTGGTTGTCTGTCTTCAGGGGTGTGCTGCATATTAGAAAATGATGTGACTTGTTCTCCAATCCCAATTCCTCCATTCAAAGGGGGTTGTCTTGAACTTTGCTGCCATTGTGGAGGTTGCTGACTCCTATAATTAGAAAATTCAGTACTGGCAGCTGTACTAGCGGCTGTAACCTGAGGCATAACCATCTGCTCAAGTTGTTGCAATGTGCTTTGTTGAGAATATGAAACTGGTGAAGTATTTGTCTTAGGCGTTAGTGATGTAGGTGGTCTAGGAGAAACAGTTGAAGTTTGCTGAGGATGGGGATGAGGTGATATGTTACTATTAGGTTTAGCTGGTGACATGACTGGTCTTGGAGACATCTGTGGTCTGGGTGACATTTGTTGTCTAGGAGACATCTGAGGAGACAATTGCGGAAAAGGAGCTCTATACTGCGGACTACTGCCTTGAGAATGATTTTTTGAATATTGACCTTGTGCAGCATTGGCTACTTCAACACCAATAGGTCTAGGCATACCTTGTTGAAAACCCTGATGTGCACCTATCGTTGCTGGGTGTGATTGCATATTGTAGCTAGTTTGAGATGGAGTATTAAGATCAGTAATCATTTGTTGATTTTGAGAAGAATATTGCATGTGATGAGGTAGACGAGGTTGAGACTGTTGATGAATGGTACCACTATTATAGCCCCCATAACTTCCTGTTGAACTTGGATACACCATACTTTGAGAATAATGTTGCTGATTTCTTTGATAAGTATTCCCCATGCTTTGATGCATCATGGGATTTAGTAAACCTTGTTGACTAGCAGGATAGCTCTGATTCAACTTTTGGTTTCCTAGTTCTTGTTGGTGAGGATAGTTCATTGATTGCCGATATTGGTTAGGTTGAACATTATAGTGCCTCACTGAAGGAGGAAAATGGCCACTGCCCCAATCTTGTATTCCTTGGTTTTGGTCCATTGAGTACATATTATCAGGAACATTATATGAACCATATTGAGAATTAGGAGGTCTCCTTATATCATGCTGAGGCATCATATTTCTGTTATAATTGGATGATGAACTGTTAGGATGAATCGCACGGGGATGCTCCCCATGGTAACTACTATGATTTCCATGAAATATTTGTCCTCCAGGATCCATATGGTTTGATGTAAACTCTCCACCAAACGATGCTAACTTTTGTAAAGGAGATTCCTGGTGCATATCACCCATTTGATGGGCATAAGAGTATTGTGATGGATTCGGCTGAGGATCTCTGGTTTGAGGAGAAGGTTCAAAATTCTCAGAACCAAGATCTGGTAAACCATCAAGCATTCCTCCACCAACATCCTCGCCAAATAGATCATATGAGTCCATCCTGAATGTTACACAATCGATCTTTGTCCCCTACTGAGCTGAGATTTCCTCAACTCAGTTTCCTGCATTGCACTTATTCTTTATTTAATTCGTTCCATCTGAAATTAAAAAAAAAAAATCTTATCCAATTGCAACTGATAGAAAAACATACATTAATTCAGAAAAATCTAAAATGTTACTAAACCATTAGAGGACAATAAAATAAAATAATTCTACATTGATACAACGAATTTGATCAAAATATTTTAACCGTTTTAGAGAAAATTGTAAAAATTAAAAGAAAATTACCTCCAACAAAAGTTTAACTTAAATAAGTAGACTCAAGCCATTTGTATCATATGACTTATTTATTAAAATTATAAGTAATTACTTAGCACTATAATTATTTAGGTATTCATTCAATAAAAGAAGGATCTCATACATTAAAAAGTGGGCCCAAAACTTTTCTTTCATAATTGTAAAAACTAAATATTATGGAGGTTAATTAACAGGTAAGAGTAATACCCTATAAAAAAGATACAGTAAAATAAATTATTGTTTGTTGTAATAAAAAAAAACTATATTTTTTGAGAAAGGAGTTCAGGGTGATGTCAAAAATTATCTCTCCTTCCTCAATCATTTATAACAGTCAACCATGGGGTATTCAATATATCTTTTTTAGTAGTATTAAAAATCATATTTTAATGTCAATACTCCATTTATCTTAAAACATAACACTAAGAAGAGGTGAGGAATGTTGGATTATTGATTTCATTGTAGCTTTATTTGATCACAATAAGTCAAAATTATTGCGTCTATGGGGTATTGCTAACGTGTCCTAGAGATCAAGAAAAAAAAAACTATTTCATTTTAACATTTATTTATATTACTGTTTTTTTAGAGGATTGTTTTCTGTCTTTGCTCTGCACAGATTTCTAGGTAAGTATATACCAATAGACTTGTTTTATTTTTTTGTAAGAGAAAAAAATATTACTAATTATACACTATGAGTCTGATTTTCCAAAACAAATTAGAAGGTTTTTAAAATATCCTACTCAATATTTCTCTGTATTTAATGTATATAAGAACAACAATATAGCAATTCCTATTAGCAATGCCTGGATCTCATAAGAACTATTAATTGAAACCAACATATTAAGTAAAAATTGTTCATTATTCAATTGCAATAAAAATTTTTATTTAAGGATTTTATGAAGTAGGAAAAACAAATATTAACCTTGGTAATTCCTAAAAAAAATATTTAATAGGATCCGAATGTGTTTCTGGTGTTTATATCTACAATACATGCATAATATGTGTTTTCAGACTAAATCAGAACAACATATAGGTAATGTGTATCTAATCTTACTCTAAATGCCTGTCCAGTTCAGGAAAAAAATTTCATCATATAGCTATAGTATGATAACAATATTAAAAAAAATTGTATCAACTAAAGGATCCATCTTTTAACTCCATAAATCCTACAATATTTTTTAACTCTATAACTCCCTAAAAGGCAGCCAATGTACCCTTTAAGAGATTAAAGAACATTAAATTGTGTGTTAAATGAGTACCTTAACTTAATAATTTTGTTAAGTAGTATGGTAAAAAACCACGGTCAATAAACACTGATCTTTACCAAATTTCTCATAAACCAAAACAATAATTTGTCCATAATAGTCTATAGGTCAGAAGGACAAGATCTGATGGAGAGGAAATAAATAGATGAAATGAATTGGAGGAGATTTTACGCATAGAACGGGCGATGATTATTGATTATTTGAGAATGGAATATGCCTAGACAGAATTCTGAAGGAGGGGAAGGACCACACTAACTCAGCACAGTAGTGGGATACAATGACAAATCTTAGGAAACCATTCATAGTTCATTTTAGACTGTCTCCAAGTTCGACCAAGAGGCCACTGTACACCACACAGCCATAGTCAACATGAGAGAAGATGATGGAAGATACTAGAAGTCTACGTGTGGGTATGGGTAGATGGCAGAAGTGATTGATTAGTTCCAGTATATACGAATATTCTTTAAATCAACCACCATTTTTTAAAACAGCGGTTCTGGAATGATAGACAAGGTTCATTTTACTTAAAATAACATGCACTTTCATAATTTACATTTAAACCTTGGCCTGTGATAAGGTACTGTTTAGGATCCTGGCTCCAGAACTATCAGACATAAGTTTTTCAACCTAGTATTACTAAACATTTTTTCATAGAAACGGATAATTCCACATTTCTCACCTCCTTTTCTTGCAAGAAAGAGAAAAAAATGCTTTATCAATGGAAGTGGTTGTTCTTAAACTTTTTTGCAATATATCATGTTTGTAGTTGCATTAATATTGAATCAACTTTTTTTATGACTCATATAAATATGGGTGATAAATATTGAGGACGCAGTCATTATAAACTTTTTATTAGTGCCGACAATTCAACCCAAACATGTGGGTCATCATTAGGGTGTTTTTCGAGCATTGAAGATGTTTAAGTACTCACTATGGAGTACTTGAGTGATGGAGTGAGTACTTGAACACATTCAGTTTTCGACCCACACCCTGATGATGGCCCACATATTTGGGTTGAAACATCGACACTAACAAAAAGTTTATAATGACAGCGTCCTGAATATTTATCACCCACGATATGTAGAACAGTCAACTAACTTCCTTCAATGACTCATATAAATCATAATAATAATTATATAGTCTGTTTTAAAATTAAATATACTGAGTCTTTAAATATATAAGTAATCAAATAGAACTTGTGACCTTCTTAAAAACCTGTTAAGCTGTTGAAGTTATAAAATATCATGGCTACTTACAAAATTTACATTTGAAATTCGTAAAATTTAGCTACATAAGAGTGTCTTCATTCAAAATTAAATGTAATTTTTTATTATATATATAGCTGGTTTATTCCAAAAAGTTATTAAGCTTAATCTTTGATGGAGCTGAGCTTATAACGTTTTTGTGAATTTGAACCTTTTTTTTTTTAAAAAAAAAGAAAGTAAGTGCACTAAAATGAAACAAACCCTTTTATATATCAAATATATCCTACAACAAGTGAATAGTGTTTTGTATATAAAGAAAAAGTTGTTGATTTAAGGTTATGAAATGTTACCTAATGACTTTTTGTAATAAACCGAAGATATACAGAAATATTAAAAAATAAACCACCAAGATGGCACTAGTAGCTGATTGAACCTGAATATGATTAAAACTTAAAGAAACCTTTTGCATAGCTTAGAAAACTTTTTGTTCAAGCTGAACTTGATAGTTGACACTGTTTAAGAGTCACCGTTAAAATTAACTTGGAACAAAAAATATTGTATATGGTCTAAAAAATTGTTCAACTGACATTTAAGTATGCTTCTAAAAAATTAAAATATTATGATTTTTGATTAGGTACTTGAATAAATAAATAAAATATATATATATATGAAAATTGTGCATTGCACAATTTCAAATTCAGTTTTGATTTATTTTCAGATACCCATAAAATCTTAATGAATGGCTGATCAATGGTTTAATTTTTAATTGGTTTACAGCATAAGTAGGAAAAATAAGTCAAAACTGTGTTGGCAGGCACCTTTTGTCATTGTGATTTCTCTTAGATCAAACATTTATTTTAATCGTAATTTCATTCCAATGCAACGGTTATGATTTTTGTTAATATACTCCATTTTAGTTATTAGGATTATTGTTTTACTAACATGCACAATAATTCGAAACTTGTAAACTCCCTTTAAGTAGAAGGAAGCTTATTCTATAGCCCTGGAGCCAAGGCCAAAAATTGACCTGATCGCAGGCGAATGTTTGATTGTAAATTACGAAAGTGTATGTTATTCTGAGTAAAAAGAACCTTGTCTGTCGTTCCAGTGCCCCTGCTATTAGGCCAATAATTTGAGGATCGAAACAGGAAATCCATTGCGAAAAATGTTAGAAAAGTTTTTATTTTTTAACTTGTATATATGGATTTAGTATATATGGATATATATATGGATTGTATATATGATGATTGATATAGATTGATATAGATTGATATAGATTTATATAGATAGATAGATATAGATTGATATATGATTGATATAGATGATTGTATATATGGATATATATATGGATTATTTTTTTACATGTAAAAAACAAAATTGGTATCGTGGGTCACCAAGGGAAAACTTTTTACAGCCAAAAAAGTCAGATTTTCTCGATAATTTTCACCTAAAAGATGCATCAAAGCGAAAAATGTTTTCTTTAATAAATTAAAGAACGTTAAATTTTGTGTCGAACAAGTACATAAATTTTATAATTTGGTTACGCAGTAAGGTATAAAACCACGGTCAACCAATACTGAAATCTACCACATTTGTCAAAAACTGAGACAAATTACTATAAATGGTCCTGTAACTAAGAGGAAAACCCATAGAATCAAAGTTGTAGAGCACCAAATTTTGCATCAAATGAGTACTGACATTTTCATTGTAGGCCAATTATATATCTCTAATCAGGATTCGTTATTCCTTCATAAAATTCAGTATCTTTCGACATATTGTTTACCAAGATCGTTTGCTGTTAAGAGGCTTATACTGCATTTAACAGACTCTAAACAAAAATAACTCAGTGGAATAGACACCTACACTGTTGAAATATTGAAAATCACGTTTACCTTCATTACCAATTTCTAACCATCGGGAGATTACCGACTTTGTTCGCAGGAAGTGACGTAAATGAAATGAGTTGGTAATCAGTTGACACAAAATTTATTGCTCTACAACTTTGATTCTATGGGTTTTTGCTCTAAGGGAACTCATTTCCAAGTTACAGGGCCATTTATAGTAACTAGTGTTCACCCAGTGGTCGAAATTTGACCATAGCCATTAAAAATTTGAGGAAAACATAATTAAACTAAAAATAAATTCAATAAATAAAGAGTAAATCACTATTCAAAAATCCTCATTTATTAATATAAAAAAAATAATTTTAATTTCAATTATAAATTGAGCTTAAACTACCTAAAATTATTTATAAGTAATACAAAATAGACGCATTCAAAATATGTAATTTCCATTTTAATTTATGTGTGTTATTATCACAATGAATTAATGTTATGATTAAGGAAGTAAAAAAAAATTTTAATTAGCAATTTCAACTGAGTTTAAATCCATTTTTATGCAGAAATTCTCTGAAAACAATGTTCTTTTTTAATGTTCTATTATTGTTTAGTACATAGCCTTGACGATTGCCATTGGAAATATAAATTTCAAAATTTTAATTTTGGCCAATTGGAAATTAATAGTTCTACTTACTGCTACATATAATTTTACATGCAAAATTACTGAACGTGGCAATAAAACACAAATTTTTTCAAAAATTTGATCCTGCGATTCGATTATGGTCATAGCAAATGCAGCTATTAATAAGAACGTTGTTCTTTGAAATTCGAATGAAAGTATTGTACCAGAAAATATTAAATTAATTATTGGAATTAAAATTCTTTTATTTAAAATAGCTCCCGTCAGTACTTCACTCTCATTCATATTCTATTAACTACTGCTTGTGCAGTATGTAAGTTAAGAATGAGTATAACTATAGAATTAATTTTTAAATTTAATTTATGAGGTAACATTCCATGATATCATATCTTCAAATAATAGTCCCGATCACTTCATTAAATTTAAAGTTTTCGATTCATCAAAAACCAAAACAGAGGAAATCGACTTTGCAAAAGAAAAAGTACTCAATGTTTGAAATGATATATCTCTGCAACAAATAGTCCGATTTTGATGATTTTTTTAATTTTGTAGGGAATTCAGAAAGCCTTCAGATAAATATTGGTATTATCAATAAAAACATGTGTACTTTTTGAGTTATTTGCAAATAAAATACTGAATTCATCATAAAAATTTATGCAGCTTGTTTTCAGTAAAGTATGTTATATACATAAATTATGAATGTTTCAAGGGAAAGACTTTAGCCAAGTTTCATTAAAATCGTTAAAGCTGTATTGGAGCTACTGTCTAAAGCGAATCATGTTTTTCGGCCGCCATTTCGAACAAAAGGCCTGACGAGAGTAAAACGTATATAAAAACACTTCTAAATATTATTGCGACGTAGTGTCAAAATTTAAAAGAAATCAGTGAAGGACTTTCGGAGATTAGCCGTTTTGAACAAACTACCATTTATATTTTTATTTAGTGATAACACTAAAACTCGTCAATATCTATTAAACAAAAAAAGAATGAAGAAAATCGGTTGAATAATAGAGGAGTAAAAGGGGCTGAACCGATTTGTATTTGCCTATTTATATAATGATGATGATTTGTCTCAGTTTTTGACAAATTTGGTAAAAATCAGCATTGGTCGACCATGGTTTTATACCTTACGGCGTAACTAAGTTATAAAGTTTATGTACTCGTTCGACGCAAAATTTAACATTCTTTAATTTATTAAAGATTACATTTTTCGCTTTGATGTATTGTTTAGGAGTTACAGGTGAAAATACTAAAAAATATCAAAAAAATCTGACTTTTTTGGCTGTTAAAAGTTTTCTCTTGGTGACCCTCGTTAGCAATTTTGTTTTTTACATGTGTAAACCTATATATACAAGTTAAAAAAATAAAACTTTTCTCACAGATTTTGCAATGGGTTTTCCGTTTCGATCCTCAAATCATTGGCCTGGTATTCTTTGAATCAGCCGCCATTTTTAAAGTAGTGGCTCTGGGACAGCAGACAGGGTTTTTTTTACTCAGAATAACTTACACTTTCGTAATTTACAATCAAACCTTCGCCTGCGATCAGGTCGATTTTTGGGCCCTGGTTCCAGGGCTATCTAGCTTCACAAATATAATGTCATTTGATCACCAATTATTTGTATTTATTTTAAAATTTTAAGACGTGTTGGCCAGCACAAGAAGTCTGCAATTTTCAAGTATTCAACTTTAATGTTGGCTGAAAGATCATCTTTTAAAATTACATAAATAAGACAAATAGTGGCCAATTGGCATTGTAATTGTGAACAAAAGAATTAATGCACCATTAACAGGATAAAATGAATAGAAATATATTTTTCCAGCTTTCTTGGAATTAGATATAGAAAAGATTGATTACAAGAAAATTACAAGATGGATCTTCTTCCCAATATTTTAAACACTTGATACCAAAACTTAACAAGAAAATGGAATAGCTAGACTAAAAACTAAAAGTTACGGGTCATTAATCAATCATAATGCCCGGTTTTTCCTTATGCCTAAAATTCAAGCATAATTTCAAATCTTCAAGGAATTCAAGGCTGCTAAACAATCAGGCATGGAGCCCAACAATAGAGTATTCAAAATGCAAGTATTTCTTAGTTGTCAACAGAGAAATTCAAGGCGCTTCTCATTAATTTGTTAAATTAAATTTAAAACAAAACTTTATGTTATGTAGGCCAACAAACTATTAAGATACAAGTATGAGTTTTACTAGTTAAAAAGCTTGTATCCATGCTTGTTAATGAAAAATAATTAGCCAACTTTTTACGTAGTAGACGGAAGACGTTGTTAACAATAAAAAATAATAGAAAAGTCAATAAAGAAACAATAAAGTCAAAGGTAAATAAAGAATAATCACATCATTTCACCAAAATTGTACTCCCTTATTTTACATTAAAAAAACAAAATTTATATTTTCTTTTCTAATAATTTATTTTATACACAAAATGGAACAAGAGAACGTAGCAAGGTTGAAAACAATTTTTCAAAGCAAGATTTTTCTTTGTGACAACTGCTTTATGAAAACCTGCTTTATTAGTTGACTTTTTATAGAATTCTTAAAATTAGCTTTATATGAAAAATAAAACTTCTTATATGAGATTAACCTTCTTTTCAATATTTTATAAAATTGTTACCAAGCCTTAATGGAAATTACATGACTAAAAGCTAAAAATTCCTGACAATGAAGGCATAATTGCTGATTGATGCCTAATAAAGAAAAAATCCGATCATAATTCCCGATCTTTAAGGAATTGCAGGCAGCTGGACACACCCTAATAGACCACAAACAGAACAACAGCATCTTTACTATTTGAAAAACTATCTACTTTAATAAGCTTTAAGCTTATATTAATAAGTCAAGCTTTGTCACAGAATAACATACATGAAATCTGCTGCTAATTTTGTAAAAAATATAAGTATGACATTTCATTTAAACATTTTTCTGGCTCAAACATTTTTATTCCTTCATCAATTTGAATTTACTTCTTAACTAAAACAAGTTTTATGAAAATGCTGCACATTTCAGTAATTTTACTGTCATCAAAACAAAACCAAAACTACAATGAAAGGCTCTACATTTTTTTCTTATAACACATTATTTCATAGTGAAGAGAGTGGTTTAAAACAAAAACATGAAAATTAACATAATGCAGGCTTTTAGCACAGTATAAGTTAATATATAAAGAGGCACTTCTGATTGTTTTGTTTATTTTAGTTTATGGTTCTGTAATTGCGCTACTTGCTCACCTTTTATAGAAAATTATGAAACTTATCTTTAAAAGTTCCAAAAAACACCAGAGCATTCATTATGAATAAGCATGTGTTTGCTCTGTTTTGCTCAGATGCATAAAAGATGCACCAAATTGATCCGCATACCTCAGCCCAATCTGAGAGTAATCGATAATTCAAACTGGACATGTGTTCGATTTGTGTTCAGTTTGTACAGGAGAAGGTTGGTGACTGGAGTCGGCTTAACTATACTACTATTCCACATACTACATTCTCTCCTGGTAGTTGATCCTTTCATGTTGACACTTCCCGGCACTGGTGGGTCTAGTCTATAAAGCTATTGTGAGTTTTCGGACTAAAGCCAAAAACGGAAAAATAATTGTTTTTTTCCATTGGTCCATAATTGTTCGTGTAAGTGATCTAAGCTAAATACTTAAACGTCACATTTTCTCTTATAAAAATAATGCATGTAGAGAGAGATGCTAAATGTAAGCACATATCAAGAAAAAAATATGAATGATTTATCTGTAAAAGCTTCTTCTTTTTTTTTTTTTTTTTTTTTTACTGCAAGGGCTACTTTCATTTCGTATAGTTGGTTTTTGTTTCCTTTTTCTTCCAGGAATTAATTAAAGGAATTTATCCATCATAAAAAAAATATATCCTGGATCCACAACTGTTTCACTGTCTTGAGCTCATGCTGATTATTACCTATTTGCTTTTGTGTTAAAATGGGAGTGTGGATGATTCTCTTGCCCTTCTTGAGTACTAATAATATTATGCCATTCTCTGGAACTGCAAGGATGAAGTTCATAATATACAAATTTAAAATAAATTGTCTTAATCCAAAATTCAAAAGATGAATGCTGAATGAAAATTGAAAGCCTCGTGGGTTTCTGCTAGCAAATGGAAAAACCTGGTGTGCGCAACACACGACTTTCACTTACCGCTCAACTTTGAATAGAAATTATTTTCTGGCCATGTTGGTGGGCTATTGTAAAATTTGTGAATTGCATTTTTAACCGAGCTAAAGCAAAAAAATTAAAGCTAACAAATCATAAATACCATTAAAATAACAAAAATCTATTTATTATATCACCGGTTGATTATGGATTGTACGATCCATT
This sequence comes from Nezara viridula, assembly GCA_928085145.1. Taxonomy (NCBI): domain Eukaryota; kingdom Metazoa; phylum Arthropoda; class Insecta; order Hemiptera; family Pentatomidae; genus Nezara; species Nezara viridula. The sequence goes on along the minus strand of OV725079.1, from coordinate 72,697,801 downwards.
AAAACTACAGTAAATGTATTAAAGTTTATAAAAATATGCTTTATAGATCCATGAAATGATTAGATACTTTACTTCTTCTTTTAAACAATGTCATTTGCCTTGATTAGGTGGATTTTAAATACTTTTTTCAAACTTAAAAATATCTTAAAAGTTTACATTTAGTTAGTAAATTTCATTTAATTTCCTTGGAAACATGTGATTTACGTTAAATAATGTTAGTTTTCATAAATTATTATTCATATTTTTTTAGTCAATCTCCGTTACTTTCTACAACTTTATTTATTTGATATTATTTTTACTAAAATTCTCCTCTTTCCAACGATATATAATAAGTATTTCCTTCTGATAAGTATTTCCGGAGATTCATTTTCGACCTGGATAAGCATTTTTATTTTTTTCTTCTATATTGAATTATCAAATTGTTTCAAAAGTTATATTTAGCACTTTTTCTTAACTATATATTACATATATACGTAAGTGAAAGTAAAAAGCCAACAGCAGTGGAATGGGTATGTACTGGATTCCCTGCTCAATCCGCATGGGCACTAATCGATGGAGCTCATTGCTTATTCAGAGTGAATGCTCAAATGTATATATGGCCCAAGGAAGACACATACATTGATTAACTTTCATATATATGGGCTAGACACATTGAGTCACTGAAACTCAACTAGTTTTAGAGTTAAAATTTATCAAATATTTCTGCCAAGCAGAAATCAGCCACAGTATATCCTTTCTGCTTGAACTCGTTGCAATCAGTTTCATCCAGATAAAGTTTTGTACTGAAATGATCTCCACACAACAGAAAGTGCATTTTTTCATATTTGCATCATAAATTCCAAATGTGGTATCAATACACATTTGTAACTTAATAAATTTGATAATTATAAATAATTATGTTATTCAACGTGAGTCAGAAAATTTATTTATTTATTTAACATCTATAGTTTGAGTACTGTTAAATTAAAAAGAGTATATTCTTATACCTTGTTTGTTTGTAAGTACTAAAACAAATGTTAGGGCTTCTTCTTCTGTTTCCTCATTGTGCCTTTCAGCATGGAGGTGCCTCAGTCAGCCCGTTCTCTGGCCAGTGCCTTCATGGCACTCAGTCCGCATCCTCTTTGCTGTCCCAACTTAGAGATGTGGTCCGTCCACTTTAGCCTAGGTCTGTCCTGGGGATGTCTTCCAGTTGGCCTAGCTTCAAAGAACTTCCTTGGATCTCAATCTTCGGTCATTCCGCAAAAGAGGACAAACCATTTCAGCTTCCTCCTTTCAACCACTTCTTTTACAGCTGAAACTCTCAGGTTCTCTCTCGTATTCTCTGATTCCTAACCAGATCCCTTCTAGTTCGGCCAGTTGCTCTCCTCAGCTATATCATTTCTGTGGCTGTTACTAGGTTCCAGTGCTTGTGTAGTCTGACCCAACTTTAGCTTCCATAGAGAAGATTAGGTATGGATATGGCCTAGAAAATGTGCAGCTTCACGTTTTTGTCCACTTCCCTCTTTCCAGCAATTATGTTGCATAATTGGTAGAAGACATTATTTGCCTCTTTGGTCCGGTTGGAATGAATATTTCCATTCCTGCTGATGACTGTACCTAAGTAGGTATATTCCTTAATTTTCTCTAAGGTTTCTCCTCTGCATCGGATCTCCAAATCTTCTTCATTTCGTCTTATACACATTACCTGGCTCTTACTATGATGCATTGAGCATCATTCCCTTTCTATCCAGCTCAGTTTCTCATTCTATGATTGCTTGCTGCAGGTTTTCTTTTGAATCTGTTATGAGAACAATGTCATCTACAAAAACCATAGACTGAACAAGGATTGTGCTCATATTCCACTTCCCAATAACTAGCCGTGCTGTCCTCTTGCATATTTTTAGGATTTCATCCATCAATATCAATAATATAGCTGTCCATATTTCTTTTCTAGGGACCAAATCATTCATGTTTTGCTCCTGAGAGAGAATATGTGGTCCTGGGTCTGGTGATGCGGTCTCAATACTGCCGCCTTCTCTTCTTCAAGGTTTTCTTCTACGATTTCCCTTAACTTTCATTCAAGGATGGATGTGTAGAGCTTGTAACCACTTGTCAGAGACATATAGGTCTGAATGTTAGGTCATGATTGGAAGATTTCTAAACCACACAGCCTTATGTCTCTTAAATGCAGGCAAAGAAAAAAAAACTGTCAACGTTTCAGCATTTCAGGCATCATCAGGACAGAAAAGAACAGCAAATCAAGATGACTTGATGACATCCAATCACACACTCAAAGTACAAGTATCCGGTTGGATGCCATGGAGTGATGTTTGATAAGCTGTTCTTTTCTGTCCTGATGATGCCTGAAACGGCAAACTTTTTTTTTTCTTTGCTTGCGTTTCGTAGACAGAAGGCTATGTGGTTTGGAAGTTTTCCAATCATGACCTAACATTTATGTTGTCACTTGTTAAGTGTGTTGTTAATTTATATTAACTTAAAATAAAACTCATTTATGCATATACACTAAGATTTGTTTTACGAAATAAAATTTCAACTCATTCAGAATGGAATTAAAACTGGCACACCTTCTTATACATATTAAGATTAAAACTCGAATTCGAAAGGAATAGAATATTTTTAAAAAAAGTCTAATAAAATGCATTAAGTTTAAAAACTTATATAATCCCTTTACATAAGTTCACTGCCAAGCACATTTCACAGCAATTATATAGGCTGTTTTGAATAAGTTAAGAAAAAAAAGTCCGCAATTTACATTATATTTTCAACCAACAAAGTTCTTATGAAGGCACGATATATCTCCTTATTTCCATTAGTAACTGTAATTATGATTTTTACATTAGTTGTATTCCTACATTTTGTCTAAGAACATTGGTAAATAAATTAACAGATAAAAATTTGTTTTCGCCATTCAAAATATGACAACTTTCATTATGGTAGACTATCTGGTTCATAAAAAAGGTTCTATTAAGTGCATAATAATTTCAGGCATTATAAACTCATAGTTAACAAAAAAACTAGTAAATTTTTGTGGGATCATAACTTGTCATTTGCAAAAACGTTAACTACTTAATTTGAGTAGGACTTACTATTATCAACATAAAAGCTATGAAATCTAAGATATAAAATCAATATTAAGCTAAAAGAAAATAAAGGATAATCTTGTTGCATTCTTCATTTTAAAAAAAAATTACAAATTCACGACTATTATTATTAAAACTTTTTTATTTCAATTTGAGAAAAATTACATTTAAGTACTATCACATGTTGTGAGATTTCTTTGAAAATTTTCAAAGATAGCACCTTTCTGTAGTCAGGATATCATCTTGGTTTAGAAAACACCTTGTTTTATGCTTACTTCCATGTTTTGCTTTTTTAATCACTTTCCTCACAACTCAGGTAATGTAAGACAAAACATGTATAGCATATCATTATCATAATTTTAATTCTGTTTTATTTGAATATAACCACAAATACCAGAGTTAGACATTCTCAACAAACTTGCTCTAAGTCTGAAAGTAAATTCAAAATGGACAAAAAAAGTGTTGAATCTCCATTAGTGGTTAAGTCAACTGTGCACATCATTATTTAACAAATAATTGGCTTTATAGGTTTCAGAAACTAAAACACAGAAATAAAGAACATTAACAAATAGGCACAACTTTCTGGTAACCCCAAACAATAAAAATAAATAAATAAATAAAAATAGTTGAAACTCAATTGAAGGATTATACCTTCAGAGTGAGCATTTTTTCCATAAACTAATAGTACATAACAATCAAAAGACCAGTAAATTTTACAGCTTATTAATTAATTGAGTTTTTAAACTTATACTTAATTTTTATTATGAAATAAAAATGTTTACAGTAAAATGTTGAATTACAAACAATGTTTATATTTACCATGCTTATTAAATAAAAAATGACATTTCTGTACAAGTAAAAATAAATCGTTGAAAACCATTTTCCTTAACAGTAATTTAAAAATAATAAGTTAAAATGAAAAAATATATTTTGGCAGTAGGTAATTCAACAGAAGCAGGATGAAAGTAAAATAAACCAAACCATATTGGATATGTACATCACTAAAATTTATAAGTATAACTATGTATGTTAAGTTGCATTAATAGAACTTATGAAGGTTATCTCGAAGTAAGAAGACAGGTTCAAAGGGGAAAAGCTATACGCTTATGACTCTTAACACATAATCTGTACAGCCTTTCCCTTCTCAACCTACCTATCTTAAGTTCTGTCAAATGAAAGAAAATTTGCACATAAAAACCACTAATCAGTTTGAAAAACTTGACAAACAATATTAGTGTTACGAATTTGGAATATGATGAGGTACTAATTAAGAAATAAAACAACTTAAAATGAATTTTTGAGAAAAAACAAAAACTGATAAACAATGTAGGAATTATAAATTTTTAACAAAAAAAAAAAAAAATAATTTTAAATTAAACAAGTGAAATCTAACAATATGGGAGAAATTACAAATATTTTAACTAACTTATAAATCAACTTACGAACATTTTGAAGTATGTTATCATAGAATTACTGAGCACGCAAAATAGTACATAAGTCTATCTTATCATCACTAATTAATATAAATTATCAAATAAATTTCAAACAAATGAAAATAAAATACCAAAATCAATTGTACAGTAAAATAATAATAATAAAACAGTCACATACAAACAGAAAACAACTACTGAAAACTGCTTACATAAAAATTCTTTGTTAGTTTTAGGTATATGTGGTTCTCTTAACATCAAAATTTATTCTATAACTATATCTCTTACTATACACCTTATGTAAACAAAAACACATAACCAAGCAGGTTATAGTCAAATAAAAATTACAAAACACGAAAGTAAATCTAAATAAAAATAAAATATTCTGACAATAACTAATTATAAAATTACAAAATCAAATTAGAGGCAGATATAATGAAATCAAATAATTAACATAAAACTGTTGTATTACTAAATGAATGCTATTATTAACCTAATTCATCTGTCAATAAAATATGTAAGAGTAGTGTTACTCTTCAATAATACTCTTTAAACCAATTGTCTATTTATAAACACAACTGAGTATGAAGTAGGAACTTGTGCATAATTACTGAAAGGTGACTAGGTAAAAACAATACACAACAAAACCCATGAGCCAGAAAATAAACACAATAGAAAATTAAATAACAAATATCCTTAGATCAAAACCAAATCATCTTCGGGAAAATGTTAGCAAAATGCAAACAGATTAAAGGGTGTCTATTAAGTGCTAAATGAAAAATAAAAAAATATGGACAAAAATAGATGTAATAAGGTCAAAATATTTATATAATAAATTAAATGGACTCAATACTTTACCAAGTTTTAAAGGCCATGATGTATCATAAGTTAATAGGCTCTGGAAGCCTATTAGAAACAGCTTTATTGACCAGAGTTAATTGCTATATGAAAGTCCTCATTCCAAATATAAATGTAGTGAACTGCCAACACTTTTTCGACCACTTCACTTTAATAACTTGATATTTAATAAATAAATAAATATCACACGTTCAACGTAAACCAATAGATAAAGTAGTCATTAACAATAATTACTCAGTGGCCTAGAGAACAATGAACTCTGCGAACGCCATTCGAAATGTCCTCTTTCGGCTTGGGTGAACAGATCCGCTCAATACTTCCGCGATAAAACGTAGGTCTACGCCAGTAGTATGGTCTTACCATCCGCAAAACTGAAAGCTTTTGACAGGCGACATGCAATATTTTTAAAATTACTCACTCATTTAAAATAGGAAGAAGAAACTAACAATTGCAAAATTATCAAAATCCTCCTTCCCACATCTTACGTACAATATCGTGTAAAACACTGGAATTACTTTAAGAGCTGCAATCTAATTGGTTAGGATAATACCTTCTACCAATGTTGCTCCTGCTTGGTGTAACCCTCAACCAATCAGATTCCTTCTTACTACAAAGGATTAAAAAACAAGATGTAGACCTGACCAATGAAATAGCTTAGCAGCTTGTAGCACCTATGGGCGGGTAAATGGAACCAATTCAAACCAACTAAACTTGAATGGTTGTATCAATTCAAAGGAATTTAAAAGAAATAGATTTTGAAAATAAAATATTGCTTAGTTCATTAACTAAAGAAATTGTATAAAAATAATTCTTTGGAAATATGAAATAGTATATCTTTTAATTAAAAGAACAGATTTATTTTCATAAAAGTCATATTGCAGTACATATAAAACAAACACCTAAGAAATAAATAAGTAGTAATGATTTCATATAGAATATCATTTGCAAAATGTAATAATGCAAAATATATATATATTAGCTCATATTACATGAATACCATGTTTCAATATTAATAATTCTTCCAAAAATCTTCTATTAATTGTCAATTCTTTATTTCGAATAATAATGTTGGGGGAATATAAATGTAAAAACATAATCATTTTTTTAGAGGCTGTTTATATATAAAATAAGAAAGGAAGAGAAAAAACAATTTATGATCTCTGAATCAGGAAAACATTGATGGCTTGATTGTTTATTTCTATTTTAGATACTCAAGACCTGGTATTTGGAGTAGTGGTGTAAATAACACAAATGCAACCAGTGCTTGTGGGCAGTTCAATGAATGAATGGATTTACTGGAAAATATGAAAATTATTTATTTATTTATGGCAAGAGTATTTATCCTCTGTATAGCATGTGTATGAGTGACTTTGAAAAATTCTAACAAGTTAGGAGGTAAAGAAAAGCTTATGTGGTAAGGAATAAATTAAAAGGAGTAAAATTTATCCCTGGACATTTAGTCTCTGAAGAAAAATCTAAACGTACAACAAATCCAGTTATATTTGTCTGGCATAAAATTATAAAATTAAAATAAAAGTCAAACAAAATAAAATAATGAATTATTTATTCATATTTGCATTTGAAAGCAACATAAATGATTATACCAAAACAATAAGTTGGTAACACGAATATATACATATGAAATTATTTTTATATATATCTAGTATATTGACAGTTGAAATAATTTGTGTTTAAATGAAGTTAAAAATGAGGTTTTACATATGGAGGTGGGTAAGGAATTTCTAAACAAGTTAGCATGCATGATTAAGGATTTTCTAAAGTTAGTAATTCTGTGAGAAGGGGTTATTATATAATCTACATGTTCATGGGCAGAGATTTCACATTGAAAGTCCACTCAGTCACATCAGAGAAGCAAGTAATGAACAAATCAAAAATGTAAAAGGTTTATTGGGATTAAAGGATTGGTAAAGGTACAGATACAGAAAATGTTACCACAGGAAAACAGAATGAAGGCACTGTAATTTGGCATACCAACTAGAGATGTGTGAATGCCTGGACCCTCCAATCAATAGAACTATTAATTAAACTAATGTAAATATTAATTAAACCAAAAGGAAGTATGGAATAAATTGTGAGTTTTAGCACATCATAAGAAAGATTGTGTAAAGATCCATATGATAATATTGTATTTGTAAATAAGGAATATGACATTTTTGAGAAGAAGTGTCTATGAATCTCATAGTTAAGATCATATTCAGGAGATTCACGGCAAAAGGTGTTTGGTGAATTCATTGGCTTTATCTTAGTCTGATGCTGTCCAGGAACCATCAGGTCGAAGGAGAGAATGAGAAATATGTGGAGATTTTAGGATTTTTTTTAGTGATCTTACAGAAGGAGGTGCCATGAAGGAAATTCAGGAGGGAATTGCAGGATTGGAATCTGGTGGAGGACAACTGCTTTGTTTACTGTAATAATTACACATGCCAACAAGAGAAACAAAATATTTTGGTATCTAATACTTTGGAAGTTATTATTATTTGGGGCACTGATTCTAAATATGAAAACAGTTTTTTTTTCTATCAGATTTACTTTTTGAGATAAGTGTGGAAAAAAAATGTAAAACCACCTGCTTGACTCTGAGCCACTTCCTTTCTGCTTGACCAAGCTGGGAATCCCATAATTCATTTTAATGCTCCAATTAAATTTGAGTTCAGTATATTTGAGTCAGTATAAAATCGAAATAGATAAAAAATGAGTTCAAGTAGAAATTGTATTAATCATCCTAAAGTGTTTTGCTACAAATGCGGAGAATACACGCTGAAACATAATAGAAAGTGTAACCATCTGTTAATACGCTCGTAAAGAGATGGGGAAGGAACCCCGAATAATAAACCAAACATGAGGAGTCACATAAAACTGGCAAGCTTTACAATGCAGAGGGTCGAATCCCGGACCACTGAGATGCCGGTTCTCAGGTGTCGTGATCCAGCGACCGTAGTGCTGCAGTAGTGGATCACTAGGCTAATGTAGTTATTAATACTTAAAGTGAAGAAAGGAGAAGGAAATTATGGAAACCGTTTAGAGACAAAGATGAATACCAATAACAAGATTAATGCGGAAATTATTTAAATCCGTATGCTTTACGATCAATTGACAAGAATAGATGAAAACCCATAACGGTTATTAGCTGGAAACAGTTGCGGAACTCAGACCAAATCGAGTTTGCGAACACTCTAAGAGAAGTATCGAGTAATAATATCAGGTACTCAACGGGAGACCGACGAGGAGAGAAAGACAACTAACGGCCAGGACTGAAATGATGTTTCGGCAACAGATGAAATTAATCCAAGAAATGAGATTGGTAATCAATGGCTAATAGTGAGCAGAAGATATGAACAAGACCTGCTCGCCTAGATGCTTTGATGGTCACGGCAAAGAAGAGCTCAACGTGCGTAGATGTTCTGCAAACAATAAACAGCTATCCTGATCTTCAAGACATAGGCGATAACGTTCGACAAATACGAAAGTGTACCATCGGTAGTCTCCTTCTGGTGTTGAATAGAAAAGCACAGGAAAAGACGAAACAAATTCTTATTGCAACAGCAGAGAAAATGTCTGACAAAGTGGAGGTCACGTGCACGGGAGACTCTGTTGCTTTTGAACTGAATGAACTTGATGAATTAACTGTGGCTGAAGAGATGCATAAAGCGCATCGAAATCAAATTGAAGGAGCGAAAAACATTGATATTTCCGTTGTACAGTTACTCCGCAAAGCATACGGTGATATACACATAGCAGTAGTTGTATTGTCTACGGAACTAGCAAGAAAAAGCTATAGAAAATGGGAGTATTCGAGTTGGTTGGCTAAGTAGCGGGGTAAGGGAAAAAAATTCTCCCCAGAGATGTTTTCGATGCTTTAACTATTACAATAGATCCGACAGAACAAAAGTCTGTTTGCGATGTGGCGAAGCAGGTCATCCCGAAATATCAATATGAATACCCCGAAAACATGGAGGGGTAGATTATTACCTCACCCAACTACTTACAGGGCATGGTTGCTTCAGAGCCTACTTAACCCGCTTCAAAAGAGAGGATAAATCATCGTGTTCAACTTTTGATCCCTTAGATGAAACAGTTGTTCCGTGGTCTGACATCTGTAGTCCGTGTACTACAGACCCCTTTTTTATCGAGTTATTAACATCTGCCTGAAACTTCGCAAATAGTTTCATCTCATTGTAACCTACAAATATTTTATTTACTAAAATTCTTGGAATTGGGGCGTTTTCAATCAGAAGGGGGACAAACTTTGTCTATTTAATGAGGTACTAAAAACTCGTAAATACCCATTTGCTTTCTACTTTGGTTGTAAGATAATTTCATCATCAAATCAATAAAAAAGGTGGTCCACAAAAATCCTCCAGGAATCTCACACCGTTATGACTTTTTGTTGGTTGCACTTCATCTTGTGAAAGATTTTTCCTCTACCCAGAAATAAAAAAATCTGGTGCGCCCAACACACAACTTTCACTTACCGCTCAACTTAAATTAGAAATTATTTTTGGGCCATGTTAGGCTATTATAAAATTTTTGAATTGCATTTTTAACTGAGCTAAAGCTAAAACATTACAGCTAATAAATCATAAATACCATTAAAATAACAAAAGTTTTATTTATTATATCATCGGTTGATTATGGATTGTACGATACGTAGATTATGGATTGCACGATTCATTGATTATGGATTGTATGAATATTACTAATTAAACTATTATTTTCCATTGCAAAGTTTACTAAAACGGAATTAAGAGATTTGCATTGTCTGTCATAGACAGGTCAAAAGTTGTCACACTAATCGTAAGTGAATACTGTTGCAATATCACAAAGGGAAGATTCATCAAATTATTCACTAATTTAATTTTCTAAAAAGTTACATGACAATATTTCGGAATAAATGGACGTTGATACCAAATTATTTAAATATAATATCAGATCTAGAATTATTAAACTACAGTAAATGTATTTATGGTTGTGAACAGAGGCTTTATACATCCAAGAAATGATTATATATTTTACTTCTTCTTGCACACAAGTACAATGAAATAGTTTTTTAAACAATGGAATTGCCTTGATTAGGTGGATTTTAAATATTTTTTCAAACTTAAAAATATATTAAAAATTTACATTTAGTTAGTAAATTACATTTAATTTCGTTGGAAACATGTGATTAACGTTAAATAATATTGGTTTTCAAAAATTATTACCTATAATATTTTTGCCACTCTCGGTTACCTTCTAAAACTTTCTATATTAGATATTGTTTTTTATAAAATTGTCTGCTTTCCAACGATATATTATACATATATCTTCTGACTAGTAATTTCGGAGATTCATTTTTGACATGGATAAGCATTTTTATTTTTTTATCCTTTATTCAATTATCAAATTCGTTCAATAGTTATATTTAGCATTTTTTTTTTGTGACTCTGAATAATGTGTGATGATTAAGTTTTTAATATAAACCATATTAAAGATACTTTAGAGGAAGACGTATGTAAACATTGGGCATTTAAGCCCTGTAAAGTGCCATCAACGGGGATAAGAAGTAATTGATATTAAATACCACTTAATTATACAATGATACACCGAGTTTAATCAAAATCGTTAGAGCCGATTTTGAGAAAATGTGTTTCAGCATTGATATAAAGTAGCCCTTCCGGTTAGCCGATTTTAAGGAAAAATTTGCTATCACATCTAAGGCATATACCTATCTTAAATACGTTATATCAGTTTCGTACGACTTTTCATTTTTGAGCTAGACTGCTAACATACACACACACACAGACCAATTTTCGGGACTTGGTTACTTGGACTCAAGGTACCCCAAAACTAGTATTTCTGTTGAAAACTCAGATTCAAAAATTTTCTCTATCGCGATACTTACCCTCACTATATATTACATTTATAGGTAAGTGAAAGTAAACATCTGGTGTGTCCACTCACCAGAAAAGTGAACCGAAAACCACTACATATTTCGGAAAAGTTTTTATATCTTTACATATGTTCATAAAGAAACAAAAAAAAAAAATAATGAGTTAGATTTATTTTCCTGAAAATTGATCAAAGAAAAGATTTGAGTACGATTTATTTGATAAACTAAAGCATTGTAAACCGGCTTAAGGATAGATCAGTGTAAAAATCTCAATACTCTCCAATATTGATTATCAAACTTAAAAAGAAAAAACTTTTTGTCATAGCCTAATTTTGTCAAACAATAATTTCTGTTAAAAGTAGAGGAAATAGTGAAGCTTGTGTGATGCGGGCAACAGATTTTCTTACTTCCACTTAGTCATCTTTTTTCTCTCATTTATCCCTTTCTGACACCAGGACATGAACCCGTAATCTTACATTGGAAATTGAATAGCTGTAATTTCGTTAATACTTGTCCAAAATGAACAATGACAATTATTAAAACATTATAGGAAAGTTTCATCAAAATCGTTAGAGCCATTTTCGTGCAAAAGTCTATAGTAAAACATGTTTTTCATTTATTGCGCGCAAGCTATTGAGGCATAAGTAGTCAAAATCCTACAAAATCAAAACAGAAGCAACAAAATCGGTTCAGTAGTCCCCGAGAAAATCTTGGCACAGACAGACAGACTAATGGCTAAATGTGTTTTTCGGACTCAGGGTGCTCTGAAACGAAGAGATCCGTCGAAAACCGCATATCGGAAATTTGACCCGATCGCTATACTTTTCTTACCCAGTATAGGTAGGAAAGTAAAAACAAACACACCGACCATTTATGATGAAGAGTAAACTTTAACATTCTCGGGACTAACGACGCCGGTTCGTATCCATCTTGAGCGTTGGATCTTTAGAACCACTAGCGGATCCAGGATTTAATTTTGGGGGGGAGGGCTTCAGCCCGAAAGCTTATTTTTTCATAAAAATAACAATAATTACTTTGGTAAATGAGAAAGAAACTAACTACCTATATGAACTGGTGTTTAAGCGATTCCTAAAGCCCTTTTAAATGTAATTACACGAATAATTATACTTTAAGAGATAATTGTTTAATATTTTTTTCAATAAAACATGGTTATGTTTTACCATTTTGGAGGGGGGGGCTTCAGCCCGAAAGCCCCCCCCCCGTAGATCCGCCCGTGTTTAGAACAACCCCCGTTTGCCAGATGGCGAGGTTGAGGTATCGATAATAAAAAAAAAAAAAAAAAAAAAAAAAAAAAAAAAAAAAAAAAAAAAAAAATATATATATATATATATATATATATATATATATATATACATATAAATACAGAATTACTCCTTGTAAGAAGTTTATATCTCATTGATTTCTAATGATACAATCCCGCTGAATTTTCTTAACAGACGCGATAAATGAAATAATAAGTTTTTTAGATATTTTATTTATTTACACGTTAAATTTTTATCATGAAGAAATTCAACGTTATCATCCACAAAAGACTGTAGACCCCATCAATGAATGAATGCATGAGTTTTACTTTTGATGCTGTTGCTTTAAACGTGTTAGGCAAGAAGAAATTCATTTATAATGTTTTTATATTTTATTTTAATGTCTAATACATGATTTTAAATCCATAATAATTCTCTTAGAAAACAGTTTAACACAGAATATTTACTACTTGGTTTAATTGAGAACATTTCGCATTAGTAGAATTGAGTGACTTGTTTTAGAAATTATATAAGACTATTGTAGTAGATCGAATACTTTATATTGACTTTATCTGTTTTATGTCTTTCTCCTGGTTCTCTGTTTTGAAACTTATACTTCGAAAATTCATAGCCACATCGAAACGTGCTTCTCCCCCTCAAAAATTCATAGTCCAGTCAAAATACACCCCTCTCAAACATTTTGATAGCGCAACTAAAGCCATGAAACCCCCTTCTGGGCACCTATTCATGCCGCTCCACGCGAAACTGTGGAATGCGCTCATCACTTGCATAAGCCATAGTGTCGAAGGCCCCTTTCAATATACCTTCTCCGTAAAGGAGAATGTATATCTATATCGAGCATCATCCTATCTATACCTGAAGACGTGCCACGCCACATATGGGTTTTCGATTCTCGATGTGTGTGTATACGTGTGCGCCTGCGCGAGTGTTTGCATAAACAGTCTAGCTCAAAAACGAAAAAGTCATAAGATATTGAAATTACGTATTAAGGTAGGTACATGCCTGGTATGTTACGGCAGCTTTTCCGCTATAATGGACTAACCGGAAGTGGGGCTTCATATCATTGATCTCACACATTTTTACAATTTTATCAAAAACGGCTCCAGCGATTTTCATTAAATTCCTTATACTAGTATATCATTAAGTTGCTTTTAGTATTAGGCAGAGGCCGGTATAGCAGAGTGGTTAGCGCCCTATACTAGTAAAAGAAAGATCATAGGATCGAATCCCAATACGGCTGGTCCCCGGGGGAAGTTAGACCATTACCCTCTTAATTGGGGAGGCCTACAGGTGTAATACTTGTAAAAACAGGCTATACAATAGCAACAATAGTATTAGGCAGGTATTATTCTCATTGGAAAATCTGAAGTGCCTTAGATTTCTAAGCTTCCTCTTTCTTGCTCTCAAAACTTCACATTAAATCAAATCAGGAATAAAACATGGTTAATGTAGACTATGAAAGAATTTGATAATGAATTAAAGGGGAAATAACCGATGTGTCAAGAGTGGCCACAGCCATACCTTACTAAAGCCAAATGTTGGAGGACCTTGCAGGTTGTTGATATCAAGTGTGTTTGATAGCAATGGATGTTTACATGCCCTGCATCCATTCTGCTTTACGCAGACGGTATATGGAAAGAGGACTTGGACACTATGACTTATAGAAGAGAGCCTTACGAATACTATAAGCACGTTCCGCGTACAGTTTCACATGAAGCGGTATGAGTGGTGATTGGGGGCGGGGTGGCCGAATAGGCTAAAGCGTGTGCACAGCACCGCGAGTTGCCTGGCAATCGGATTACAGATTTGAGAAGATTGAAAAAAGTACGAGTTCGCGTCTCGGTGCCGGAGGTGATTTTAAATTCCCCGCCCTCACCCCCCGGCCCGTGAAAATCCCGTATAGCCAAAAAGGCGAGGTAGGGAAGAACAGAAAAAAAAAGGTATGAGTGGTGACTAGAATGCTCTATTCGCAGTTTTTTCAATGTCAAGTCTCCGTTAGACCACCATTTCGGAACACTTCTGGGTGTGTTTCGTAAATATTATACTTTAAGTATTTTATCTACGACAATAGCTCTATATAGTTTCTAAAATAAGTCTTGGAATCTACTAATGCGAAATGTTTTCAATGCAAACAAGTAGTAATATTAAGTGTTAAACTCTTTCTCAAGAGATCACCCCGACTGGGGTCTAAGTCTTTAAAGGTTCAAGAGCATATCCAGCGAATGAGCGATGAGACAACAAGATTGACCACAGCCATGTTGCTACTGATGCCAAATGTTGGAGGACCCAGGTTCATCCACAGAAGGAAATGAAGAGGAAGTTCAAATGCTATGGTGTAGGAGGCCGGATCCCCAGTGCGTCTATTGTGAAGGAGCTAGCGGATTCCCAGGCGTCGTCATCATGCTGCACACTTTATAGAATGAGTTTAAATTTCTGTCAGGCGAAGTGAGAGGAGATTGCTAAGGAAATTATAGACGCAGACAATTTTATTTAATCAAGACACAATGTCCATGGAACGATAAGAATGTTCACCGGCAACATACAGGAATACCTTGGATTGATGAGGAGAATATTCTGCGACTATGCAGCTTCATATATTCATTACATATACTTCTTAATCGGTAAACAGCAGAAAAAAGGAAAAACAGGAGGCAAACGCATCCAGAGAAGGCATCTATAAAAGTAATGACACTTGAACAGGTCAGCAGCCAGTGCCATAATTTCGAAAGGGACCCAACAGCAAATTTCTTAAATACTCACCATTGTGTATACTCTTTTATTAAATTATAAATTTTCATGTAAATGTAATTATAATAAAGATTTCTTCATTTTTAAATGGCTTTCCTTCAATTTCACTTTCTTCATCTATATCTAAAATTTCAAAAGGCAGACCAGTCTCTTCTAAATTATACTTTATGGATTCTCTTGGCATCAATGTTATGGAAGCCAAATGAGGATCTGATGTTAAGAGGAGCCTGTTTGAAACATCAAAATTACATGGCTATCTTCAAAATTTTCTAGAATTAGGCAGAACATATGATCAAAAGTGCTTGTTCTGTGCCTCAGCCACTTCTTCCAAAAGTTGTCCCATAGGTTACAAAAAGTTTTCTAATTTATTGCCCCATGAATGCGACTTGGTATTGTTGGAGTACCTAACTAGATGCCATGGATACTGTCCAGGAATCATCCTTATTTTCAAATCTTTGAATTGTGCCTGATTAATTATCATTTCCAATGTATTACATTCATTCTGGATTAAGAATTTCAATTACTTCTTCCTAATATTTCAATCGCTGATGAACAGTGTGATCTAACAGATCTTGCAGCTTAATTTCAAAGCAAGTCGATAGGATTTTAGTTAGTAAAGAATATACATCCATTTTTGTCTCAACATTTCCTACAACCATTTATTTTCAATTTATATTTAGACCTTGTTGTTGCATCCTATTGTACAATTGTCTCCTTAAAGTCACTTTGACATTTAATGACCCTTATTAATTTAAAATTAAAAAATCTTAACTGTGGATTGATGGTTGACTGTAGTGAATAATTGAAGAGAAGAATAGTTGGGGTAATCAGTCAAAAATAAATATACCTACACTTATTTATTTTTACTTTTATTTTTTGACTGATTTCTTTATTGACCCCAACCATTCTTCTCTTTAAAAAATCAACATTTTTTAAAAATTATATTAATTGTTTTCTGTATCAAATCTTGGATAAAACAGTAAATGAATATTGAAAGCGCAAAAGATTTTTTTTTGTGAGGAGATAGAAAGTCTACTCCTCAAGATAATGTAAACAATTATTGGTTCTATGATTTTGAAAGTATAACTTAAATCATTAAGGAAATTTGGCTTTTTGCAAAATATTACATATATTCAAAGGCTGATACCTATTTATAAATTAGTCTTATTAATGTAAGTAATGCATAAAAATTAATTGCATACCTGGTTCTGAAGATTCCATAACTAAATACATTAGAAAAAAATTCAACCATTGCACACAGTCATAACGAACAACACTAAAAAATATGACAGCATAGGTAGTTGAGACAGGAAACACGGTGAGTTTGACTACCATGTCATTCAGTTCCTTGCTGGACATGGATGCTTTCGAACGTACTAATATAGGTTTAAGCTTGACAATAAAACAGAGTGCTCTGTGTACAAGCTCATATATGAGAGCGCAGAACATGTTTTTATGCTGTTCCTACTTTCAGAAAATGAGGGAAGAGTTTCAAGAAGTCTGAGGAACAGAAGGAACCGACAGCTAATAACATCGACTGATGATGTATTTATTAATAACACTGTTATTTATTATATTATTAATAACACCGACTGATGCTGCTTTCCCAGGAGTGATAGGCGGGACAATGCCTAGCAGCACAGATCATCAAGAAAATGAGGAGTGAGGAAAAGGAAAAGTGAGCTAGGAGGTAACATGAGGAATGAGGTGAGCTATTCATCCACAAAGTAATGCCAAATGGTATTCCAGTGGAGGGTGAGAAACAAGTGCAGGGAGGTGGTTTTAGTGGGTAAGAATCTCACAAGCGTGTAGGTATAGGACTATTTGTGCCTTTTAAATCAACCAATCATTAAAAAAAAAAAAACAAGAGATTATTTGCAAAACTTGGTCGATTGGTTTTAAAGGGATCTCAAAATGTGTATTCCTGATAAAATTCAGATTAAAAAATTTTCAGAATCACTATACTTTCCCTTGCTATTTCCCTTGATATTTTGTACATAGGCTAGTGAAAGTAAAAAAAAAATAATACATCATCATTATTATTATATTAAATTAAATGGGTTCAATATATAACTTTAGACATGATGATATAATTTATTTATTTTTCTTTTTTTTAAATAGTTTCACAAATATTGCACTGAATCTTTTTAAGATTCAATTCTTTTTTAAATATCAATAACAAAAACAATATATATAAATATAATATATATATATATATATATATATATATATATATATATATATATATATATATATATATATATACACATACATACATACATACACACACACACAATTATTTACATTAACATTATTTAAGAACAAAATGAAATGGTATTACATATAAATAATGACTATAAAAGTACTTTATCAATATAACATTAACAGATCTCTGCAACATAGTAGGAAATTAACTATAGAAAAACAAAAAAATATCAAAATATCAATAAAAATTATAGATATGTCATGCCTTGAAGATTTTAACCTTTAAAAGAAGGGTAAGAGAGTTAACATTGAAATATTAGTTTTGTTATAACTTTAACAGCAACAATTAAATATTAATATTTTGGTTACTACAAAAAATTATTAATTTATTAACATTTGTGAATAAAACAATGATTACTAGCAACTAGACAAAAAGTATGGTAATGTCACTCGTTTTTCCACATAATATATACATTAAATTATGGGAGTCATTTTTAAAAGATTATATCCAAACTGCTGACATTATAAAATCTTAAAAGACACTTTATATATTATTTCGATTACTCCCTACCTTGCCATTTTTGGCGTATCAGAATGCATTTAATACCTTCATCCCATTTAAAGTTTAAAAAACTTGTTAGCATCGGATTTATTGGTGTATTCTTGCACCCTTATCTTTTATATTCTGTAATAAAGTATATTTTAACCAGCAAGGCTGCTAGTTCTAATTTTATAAATAACATATGTACTAAGTATACTATATATATCAAACTATGAAAACACAACTTTTGTAATTTAAATTTTTGTAAAACAGTATCATATTGATACTGTGCAATTAATCTTTGGTGTTAAGATAAGAAACTTCACTGATATAAGAGAAATTCAACTCAATCAAACATATAGTAAATTACTTTGGAGATAAGAGGTCTTAATTATATGGAAAATAATTTTTATTTATAGGATGAATCTGGATTCAATAAATAAGCAGTTGATTTTAAAATAAAAAAGAAGAATATATCAACACCCAGACTACAAAAGCCTGTAAGTCAAATTTAATTATAAAGAGCAGTTTTGAGCTTTTCTGGTCAATCTTGGACTTGGCTTATTCAGGCATACAAACCAAAATCTTTTAAGCATGCAATAAAAAAAGAACGGAAAATCTGGTTAAAAAAACATAAGATTTATTTCATGTAATGAATTGTAATTGTAGTTTTTTTTAATTGGTCATGGCTGTGGATATGCTCAAATATTAACCATGGAAAGACATGATTAACTATCTCTCTTCTGATTTCTCTCTATGCAGATTAATTAATAGATTTCCTACTATCAAAATAATTTTTAAGAAGTATAAAAATTTCATGTATTAGAAAGGAAAGCTCTAAAACATACCATGAAACAATCAAAAGATTGAGGTTATTCATTTAAATAATTTTTAATAATATTTACCGATTTTTAAAAAATAAAAATAATGGTGATTACAATATAACAAAAATTAACACTAATCAACAATGGTCAAAATCCAATTTCAGTGTGTGAAATTTTAAGAAGAGAGGTAGATAAAAACTTATCTTTAAAACACCAGCATTAAGGGGATAAAAAAACATATAGCAAGTAACTAAAACATAATGTTTTATAATATAGAGAGACAATTAAATCAAACAACTTTCTTACTTTTTAAAACTAAAGATCACAGTGCTACTTGTATAAAGTTGATATTTTATTCATACTATGGGTAATTCAATGATACTTGTACAGCAAAGCTTAGAAGAAAACTTAGATGATTTGGAATAATAAGTTATTTAATGTATATTATCACACAAAACTATACACATATGGGATATAATTTTCAGCTCATGGATAATATGAGATTATTGAATAATTAAAAAAAAAAGTAATATATCAACCCTTATAAGAGCTTTATTTTTTACTTTGATATCTAAAAATGTATACAAAAATATATACTTGTAAATAAATTGCTGATATAACTAACTACCTATTAAAATTACAGGCATTATTAAAATAAATTCAATTTTAATAGGAAATTTTCATGCTAATGAATATAACTGCGATCCAAATAGAAGACTGAATAGGAAATTAATAAATAGAATGTTAAAAAAAATACAAAAATAAATCCGATTATATGATGAATATAATCTTGATTGAAAATATAATAATAAGAATACAAATCCAATAGTATTAAAATACAGCAATCTTTTTAAATGTCTGCTAATAGTACAAAATGTAAAAAAACTAGACCTCAAAAATGTCATAAAAAAACAGTAAATTTCATTAATGTTTGACAATATAATTCATTTTTTCATAATCCTTTCTGCTTTCTATTCATTAAACAAAATATTCAAATGTTATTATTGTTGTAATTAATATCTTTTCCAGTAGTTAATTAAATCCTAATAATCTTACTCTAATTCAGTGTAAATTATATTATGAGTTATTATGAAAAATATAAACATATTTTACTTATTTACAAATGACCTAATTTAAAACCTATACATGTCAATATTGAAAAGAATAAGGCTTTCAAATTCATTTAATAAATATTGTTTCTACCACCCAAGATACGACACCTTCACATGGAGGGGGGGCATGTTCACAGAAAAGGGTTGTTAGAATGATGGTTTACATTTTGGCCAATACTGTTCACCTTAAATGAGGAAAAACACAATTAAACACATGTAATGTTACTTATATCAAATATTTTGAGTTTAAGTTCATGAAAATTCAAGATAAAATATAATATAAGCAAAGAAAAAAACAAGATTCTTCAGCTAAAAAAATATTTGTTACAAGCTATAAATATTATAATGAATTTATAACTGTACAATTATTTTTGTTTGCTTTTTTTCGCATCTTAACTCTCTTATTTACTGTTGTTATGGCAGGAACAGATAGTTACTTATAATATAACAACCAATTCTAATACTTAAGTAGGATAATCAAGATTTATTATCATAAAATGACAAAGAAAGTTCAACAAAAAGATAAGAGGCAATCAAAAGCAAAGGGTTGATGAAAGACATAATGAAAATAACTAATAACGAATTGAGGAATAAGCTAAAAATTAAGTATGATGGGATAATTAATATTAAAAAATAAAGTTCAATATCTTTATAACTAATAATTATGCTTCATTTGTCTTTACCACATGCCGTCTACTTTAATAACATATTAATTTGTTATCATACTTGCATGCCTCCATGACAATTATTCATTTGAGAATGTTAAACAACCAAATAAGTCATAATACTTTTAAATTAAATTTATGGAGCATTAAAATAGGATTTACGATTTTCTTGGGATTAAACAAGAAACGTATTAGTTGTTTAAACTCTCTAATCACAACTAAAGGGAATCACTCAAAAGCCAATAATAACAGTTACATCAAACATAAAATAACATAGGATGCTACTTCAAATATTATCGATCATGCACGAATACATAAACCAAATATTAGTTATTAGTTTAAATGTTAAAACAAATATTTTCTAATAAATCGGTGACATAAAAGGAACCAAGATGAATTATAAAAAAAAGCTGACTGGACAAATTTTCATGCCCTTGTAATATCACCTTACTTGCAAGAAGTCATGAAATTGATAATAGATGTCAAGTAATAACACAAGCTAGTCTACAAAATGACAAATGAACTATACCTAGAGGCTTACATGGTTAATCTTTTTGACCTAGCTATTGTAGATAAGTACTTCGATTTTCAATCACCAGAGGAAATCGCCACTGACCTTTAAGACCATGAGCCAATGGCTTAAAGGTCGTGTTCTTTTAAGATAAATTTTAATGTATTTTTTGCATCCAACTTGTATAAGTTTCTCGTCTATCACCTCAAAGGAGAAATCAAAAATAAAAGTTGTACAAAGCTGTGACTAAAAAGATATAAATGTAATTGTTGGAAGAAGCTGTGTTCTTATTTTATATTAATCTAGATTTTTATCTAACAGAAAAAAACTTTGGCTATCCTCTAGTTGGATTCATCAACTCCAAAAAACACACTTTAAAATTCAAAATGGTTACTAATTTGAAGATGTATGTTTCATTTTTATATTAAACCAGAATTTATGTGACACAAAAATTTTGTATATCTTTCTTAAATGGCTGGATTCTGTGGCCAAACAAATTAAAAAAAACACACTTTAAAACTAAATTATGTTGGGTAATATGAATATATTTGTTTATTTTATAAGATTAAAATTGAGTCTAAAAATAGACAAATAAAAATGAAAATAGATTTTCATCTAACATATAAATAAAAATTGCCAGGCAACCTAGGTGTTCAGAATTCACCAGGCAGAAAAATAATCAACTCGAATGTTTTGTTATACATTGAAGAGAAGTTGGTTGGTGTGTTCAGTCAATATACAAAGTAAAGATAGATAAATGATATTTATTTTTGCCGTCGTTTCGGCCTAAAGTTCCGATCTTCATCAGAGCTAAGAAAAGACAGATAACAATAGGTATAAAAAACTATTAACAGTAAAAAGAAAATAACAATATGTAGGTGAAAGGTATAGTTTAATAACATGTAGATAGAATAAACTCAACATTAATAAATGACTGAAGAGGCAGAAATATGAAATATAAAATAACGATAACAAAGTTAGGAATAGAAAGTAGCAGAAGCAAAGTTAGGATATATAAAATAACGGCAACAAAGTTAGTAACTTATGAAAAAAACAATAACAAATAGGAACTGTCATACAATTTCAACAATATAGATAATAATTTGACACATAAAAATTATTATTATTTTTTAATATTTAAGTGTTACCATACTTATTTTTGTGGCAGGGTGCACCCTGATCAGGCAGTTAATTTCAAAACATTAGTTTGGCAATGTATTTTGTTTTTACTTAGAATTTATTTATAATTTTTAAAACTTTTGTTTAAAATAATTTTTAATTATTAAAGTTAAATTTGTGAAGTATTAGGTTTTATTTTTACTGAATATTTTTTTTTTTACTTTTTAAAACTATTGTATAAATGATTCATTTTTTTAACATCATTGCATAATTGAAACTCTCACCTGTTTCAGTTAAATATTCCTCCACTAATTTAAGCTCTAATTTTTGGATTTTTTCCCTCAATTTTCTTACAATACATCTTTCGGATATGAAACTAATGTTTCTAAATTCAAACGTAAAACTAATATTCTAATGCAGCCTTCTATTCTCGAATTTGAATTCTATATATTCAATAGTTTGTCTTTTACTGTAGAATGAAGGTCTGTTAACTGTTTTTCGGATTTTTCAAGACACCGATTTATAAACACCATAGTAAGAATAACATGTACATCTACGCAGGAAAAGGTGGTTCCAATAAATATTAATAAAAGTTATAACATAAATTTAATATGGTAATAGATATGCAAGAGGAGAGGGATGAGGAGCAGCAAGGGCTCTGTTTGACCAGCTTTATTTTTTTTGCATTCTAAATTTTCTTAAAAAAACATTATATATAAGAAAAAATTGGGTTTCAGTTTGTTATACTTACTATTCATTCAAGTCCCTTATTGACTTTAAGCTAATGTTAAATAATAAATGTAACTTATAATACTTTTCTTTTCCTAAGGTACCATGTTGATAGAGAAGAGTAGGTAAATGGATTAAATGAGGCAAGTGATGTGAATATGAATGAACTTAAAAAATACAACACTATATTTACATTTGACAAAATAAATTGAAATATATATTAACATATGTGCTGATTTATTACACCACCTTTGTAATTACTTACAATACTTAAAATAAACGTATACACAGAGATGAGCCTTAATCTATATTTTATATCGATGTAGAGTTGGTTGACCGTTGATATGATATGAGAAGGAATTAGTCGAGGGTGCGGTCAAAAAAATAATAATTTATTTTTAAATAATAATATATTTTTTTGACCGCACCCTCGACTAATTCCTTCTTATATTTTATATCTTTCACACACCAGTCCTCACAACACTGAGGAACGCCATCCTAACTCTAAAGAGAGCGGGCACCTTTCTTTTCAACTATTGGATACCCCCACCCAACTCCGAGTACCAACTTGATCATTCCACATATAGCAAGTTATGAATTTAATATTTGATGAGAAAATTAGTCGCTGTGACCATCACAGGAAATAATTTGCTGGATTGATTTCCTTTAATACTTTGGATTGACCATAGTTAAATGTTATTTTAATGATATTGGGTAATTGTCCAGTATATTTATTATCAAATGTTCTCTGCGAAATCTGTGGACTTTGAATACATTGAAATTCACAGACAGCTTAATGTCTATAATAAATGTCCTCAAAGTCCCACAGAAACGGTCTTTCTCAAGACCTCAATGCCTGTTTAAAAGTTCTTATTTGGAACTCAGACAGGCAAATGAATGACAAGTATGCAAAACTTGAACATATAGTTGTCAATCATAAAGAAGAAGCTTCAAAGTTTTTCTAGATTAGAAGATACCAAGTGTACTCTGTGCCCTGTACAAAAATACAGTCATTTGGAATTATAATCTTAGTAAAAAAATCGATTACTTCAAGATTTACTTTCAGAAAGGAGATGACTTCTTCGGATAGTCTTGAAGGCATTGAGTTGGAAGTGTGGGTGAAGAATATGCACAAGTGTATCTTTATTATCTACAATGTAGACGGAATATAAATAATGCCATCATCAAATCAGCCAGCTACCCATTCCAAGATGTAAGGTAAAATATTCGTACCATTTCAGAATCAAGAACTTGAAAAACTTAAAACAGAATGTGATCAGACTCTAGGAAGCACAATAATGACTGGATAAACGAAAGACAGAACAAAGCTAAAGCGTAAATCAGGTGAACCAAAGCAGGCTATTAAACAGTGAAAAAGGTCAGCAAACAGATCCTTTCTTGAGAAGCTTGATTTCAGAAAGCATGCCATGCCGTTAAAGGACATACGTTTCTGTCAAAATTAAATAATAATGCAATACAACTGAAGTGCATATGAATAAGGATATATAGCACAGCATTTCTGTAAGCATTATCTTTTAATGAAAAGATGTGAGAACTAGACCCCCATCTACATTAGTAGAAATTGGAGTAACTTTCCAGAAGCTTTCCATGTTCTGATAAAATATTTCCTGAATTCCCCAAAAAGTTAGGAACAAAAGTCAAGGATGTCATCCTCTCCTTCTTAAAGACAGTCTCGTCGTATCATATAATCCAATGGGTGTTCACTTAAAGAACGTAGATTGGTAGATGGATACTGCTTTTTACACTTTCTTGGATAGTCTCTATGAACTTAATAGATTAGCAATTTTTTTATTCAATAATAACAGAGAACTATATATTCTAATTGAATAGACATGGAGAGGCTAGTGAAATGTTCCTCTCCATTGAGTATGGAGATTTTCAACAAGTGGCAATGATGGTACTATGTAACTAATCCACCTGGCTTACCCTCAACAGTGAATTTTGGACCAGAATCTCACCTGTTGGATCACTTGTCAGAAGAGGATCAAAACATTATACTAATTAAAACTACTAACAACTTCAAAGACCAGTAAAACATATTGAAAAAAGATACCAAACTAATTAATATTTAGAAGCGATGGAAAGCAAAAAATTCAAATATTTAAAATAAAATCATTTAATTGAAATTAGCATAGTAATAACTTTTGGACAATAAAAATCAAAAAAGAAGAAAATGTAACATTAACTATACACTTAATAACTTGAAAGACAGAAGAAAACATGCAGCAAAACTACTAACCTTTGAAATAAAAAACAGTTCTCCATAGTGGACTGAAATATTATTAGTCTCAAGAGACAAACTGCATAGAATATACCTGCATACAAAAAATAAGCATTTATAAAGATGGAGAGGAAGGTAAAACAGGGTGGCTACCAGTCTGTTGAAGTAAAATTCTTTGACTTTCCTGTATTTAATAATAGTTTTCCTGAACAATATGTCTGTGGAAACAAATATTAACAATGTATAATTTATAACTAAATTTATTTATCATAAATGAAAGAAAATTGACTAATCAAAATGATTTGAGTAAAAGAAAATCCATCTATCACATAAAAAATAGTTTTTAGATGAGGCATTTTTTAAACTTGATCAGGAATTTTTATATATTTTTATTTTAGGAAACTAAACTTGGAGTAATTTATTTTTAACACCTTTATTTTATTTTCAAAAACTTAGAGGGGATAAATGTTAATACTTGAAATATAAAGCTCTGTTTTCACTATTATAAAATAAGTAAGTTAGTTTCTTTATTACCCTAAAGAGCGTAATAATTATCCATAAGACACCAACTGTGACATTTCTGGTTATTACATGCTCTTTTAAGGAGGGGGTCGGAGGAACGGGTGCTTGCCAGCCAATGAATAGCACCGACCTAAGCGTAGCCACATGCAATAACTAAAACAGAACTACAATGTGTAAACAATTATACAGCTTTTATATATTTTGTTGGCATGAAGGGCATTAACATTCATAACAATAATAAAAAGGAAATCTGGTGTGGTGCTCGCATCAACCAACTTTCACTTGCCACCATTTTTTTTTTTTTTTTAGCAGAAATATGTATTTTCAGACAGAGGGAAGTGAAAGTAAAAATTATAGACGGCAGAAAACATTATTTAAAGCAATGAATTACCATGTTTTTCATAGCCGTCTAATGTATTTTTTGTCACAAACCATTTACTTTTAGGACTTTATATTTTAATTATTTATTTCATTATCTCTCTGTTATATAAAAAAGTTTTTAGTGACTTTCATATTTTTTTTATTTATTTATTTATTTTAGTACTAGGATAGTAGGAGATAATGGGAGCTCTGTGATTATTTTACATATTATACAGATGTTCATTTAATTAAATATGTGTTGAGCTCCTGTTACCTCATACTCTCCAATATAAAAAATTTGTACGGGAAATGTTTTTGTTTTTTTTGTTGATAAAAAATAATAAATCTGAACAACAGAATACATGTAAATTAAAATTATACAATTTGAGCAATGAAATGAAATGAAAAATAGTAATGTGTAGTACAATTAAATGAACAGTTGTATAATTTGTAAAATGGGGATTGGTCCACCATTAGGCAGACAGGGTGTACCCCTAGTAATAAATAATTAAGTATCACAAAATAATTATTGTCTGACAAGAGGCACTGCTATATTTATTGAAGAGAATGATGGTTAGACTGATCAGTCAAAATAAAAAATAGTCAAAATAATTATATTTATTTTTAAATAAACATAATTATTTATTTCGACTGATCACCCCAACCATCCTTCTCTTTAATTGTACACTACAGTAACCATCAATCCACAATTACATTTATTTATATTTCATTGCAAGTATTTCTATTTGTTGCATTGGTATAAATTCAAATTTTAATTTTTATATTGCTGAAATCTATACTATGAAATATTAAATAATACCAAAGCTAGCATTTATGAAAACCGCAAATGAAAATGTATATAATATTATCGAAGCCTGTATTATATTAGCCCAGTTAAGTATAGATGGAAAGAAAAGCCATTAGAATGCTCGGACTTTGAAGCGCATATCGGTTCTTAATTTTTTCATTATTAAGAATGCTGCTGTTCATCATGCCAACAGAATATATAAAAGCTGTATTTATATATACGCTGTAATTTGTTTACACATTACAGTTCTGTTATAAATATAGTTAAATTAGCCGAATCAAAAGATATGAAAAGAAGTAAAGTGCTTAAGCTGTGTGCAGCAGACAATACAACTGAAATTCGCCTTCAATTCCGTGAGCTTTAACAGCCAAATATCTTCTCACATATTAACTTAACTACATGATGTATATAGAAATTTTAATGCTCTTTCAAATTGATTAGAATGAATTTCTTAGAGAGATGCACAGATTATGAATTTTGGGGGAAAACCAAAGGGGGAAAATGTAAAAGAAGCAAACAGTCAACTTGCTTAAATTCCTCAGCCGTTCAGTTCATATTACAGTAAAAATCTAAAAATGAAACTTATAGAAGATTTTATCTCCTTTAACTTTGTATTGACTAATAATTTCGATAAAATGCATACTTATAGAATCATGACCAAAAAAACTTTTAAAAAATGTGGAACTTTCACTTGTTTTTCATATATATTGGAACACAATGAAAAATTTTGTTTGGGAACTTCAAATTCACCTCTAGCATTCCAAATAACTTAATAAATCTCACAGAAACATGTGAAATTTGAATGAAATGATTGTGAATTTTTTCCAAATCCAACTACCATTTAATTCGGCTAATTTGATGTCTTTGACGCCGTCAGTTTTCAAAACGCAACTAAATACATCATCAGTCAAGATAAATTTTCTCTTTTAGGGACACATTCTTCACAACCTATCCAAATGTAAGCTGTCAGTTTTTCCGTTAAATAAAATGTCAAATTTTGGCAGTATAATTATCGCGTGGAACCATCCCTAACCCTCAGAATGAAACTCAACCTTCCCACTCTGATTAGAATAGGTTTGGTAGTATACCTCTAAAACCATGGATAAAGGACAAACATTATTTGGTTGAAGACATTTTTTTTTTTAAACTTATTTATTAGAAAAATATTACAATCTGTCTCAAAGGACAAAAAAACATTTGAAGACAATTAAAAAAAAAAATTTTTTTTGGACCTACATTTGGAATATATTATACAAAAATTATTATTATTGTATAGATTATACACAATTAAAACTAACATTTGCAACTAATTTCCCATTTCCAGGCACCACATAAATAATTTATCAGAAAATGAATAGGTTTTTGTAAGTTTTCATAAGCATATACCATAAAATTTTCTTTTCTTAATAACTTCTTTCTTTTCTGCGTTTTTGGAGGGAAGTACTATATAGTACTACGAGATGTACTTAATGCAATAATATGTTGATCGATAATTTAAATCAAAATTAAGCTAAGCAGGATTTCCAATTCATTACTATCCAAAATCACAAAAAGTATGTTATTCTATTTTTTTTTAAGAGTTTCTGTTTCAAAAGTACATAAAAAAGTTAATAAATATCATTATGAATAAATAAATGTTCAGATGTGATATGAAATTTAGAAAATGGCATTTTATTTTTAAATTATATGCATTTACATAAGAAATAGTTTATAAAAATAACTTCATACTTGGTTCCATAGATTGCTGCTGAATTATGATTTGTATGTGTTTGTTTGTTGTAAGTACGATTGACTAGAGATGTTGAAACAATATAAACTATTTTTGTCCAATATTTTTATTTCTACCTAACAATTTAACTATTGAAAAATGATCTATTTTCCCCCCCAAAAAGTTAATTAACAAAAAAGCCTCCAAACTTAGGAGAAAATTATGAGCATTAAATTTTTATTTTTTACTTGATATGAAAATTTGCATTAGTGTTTTTCAAGGTATGAAATATAAAAATCAATTTAAATTTTTTTTTTTAAAGATATAGATATTCATCGTGTATATTATCTAACGTGCGTGCATTATTCTTGTTTTTGAACCAAATTGGGGGAAAAAAAATCGGACTTATGTGTTACCAATGTTTTTTGAAAATCACAAAAATTGTAATAACTAATATTTGACTTCACATTTTCACATGAAACACAACAGATATTTAGGGCTCTCTAATGTAAAAGAAATAGAAATGGTACAAGTCAGACTACCATAAACAGGAGAAATATAATAAAAACATTTGAGTTTTTCTTTATTAATTATTTAAAAGTGTAAAGGCTTAAAATGTAAAAGTTATTGATATGGTTTGAAAGAGCAGTAATTCAGCTTTACAATGGATGTATATTGAATTTGCAGAAAATTCTGATGATTTAAGAATGTTTAGCGAACTCTAGGGAGAAAAAAATTCTCTGATAAAACAACTACAATTTTTTTTATTTTAATACAAATTCTTATGTAAAAGTTTTAAAGGGTGCTATAAATGAACCTGAATTGATTTTGTAGTAGATGGCCCTTATATACTGTTTTAAGTGACATATTGAGTGAAGGAATATTAAGAAATATATAGGGATAGAATGAGTACACTATAAATTGGACTCAATTGTGCAATGGACGGGTTGTTTTGTGAAAAGTGTTAAATGTGTAAACAATTGACGAAAAATGTGCAGAAGAACAAAAAAATAAAGAAGTCTGGAAAAGTGTCCGGCAGGTGGCAGCAGCTGGAGAGGGACACAGGAAAAGAGAACAAAAGACACATCAGGGTGGAGCGTGTGAATGAAACATGTGAGGGCCTGAGTGCCCACTCTACTGCAGCTTAAGAAGAGGAAGGTAAAGTCTACTGTTATACGACTTTTAAATCATTCATTATTTATAATACGTGAAAATAAAGTAGTTTTGCTATTAAGAAATGATGTTTTTTTTTATTTAGTTTTCCTACAAACCTCAACATCTGACAATTCAAAATCGACAAACCAGGTGAGTCAATTCATTTTCAGTGTATTTACTCATTCCAATATTTCATATATATGTAAGTTAAGGTACGGAACGGGACAGTATTAACGTTAATACCAAAAGCACTGATGTAAGCATTCTCAAAATGTATATGTAGAGAATTAGAAGGAACAATAAACCTGTCTTGATTCCGAATTCATGTGTTTTATTTCGTGAACCTATTACTTCTTTTTAAGTGTTTTAAGTCCACTATGCTTAACTGGTGCCAAAACTGGGACGTTGAGAGTGCAGAGGTACGTTTTTTTTCGGTGAGATAATGATTCACAAGAATGCCAGAAGGAGTGCAGTTAAGGCCGGCAGCCGCTCTGAACATACCAGAAATCCCTCCATTACCGCAGGGAACGTTAGCCGTGGCACACGCAAATGCGATAGAATGGATGAAGATCAGGGTAGCCACTTCACAGGACTTGAGGAAGGCTGTATCCAATCTCGGATGCTTCACAGGAGAAGTGGGTGAGTTGAACCATTTTTTAAAGGGTGGAGATCGTCTGATTGCGAGGATAGATGCGAGGATAGGGGAAAACCTTATCAATACTGGAGGCGTAGAAGCTCTTAAGGCGGCTCTAGTATGTAGGGTAAAAAGAAGCATCCTGAACCAAATCCAGGCGGACGAGGAGACACCGTGGTAAAGAGTTAAGGAAAGGCTAAAGAACGCGTATGGAGGTGGCAGGTGGACCACAGAAGAGGACATTTTTCAAATGTTCCGGGAGACGAAATCTTCATGGCAGTCAAACAGACAGTATGCGGCACAGGCGGCCAGCCGTGGAGAAGATCTGAGGAGAGTGTCAGGCGAAGGGTGACCGCACGCATAACAGTTATAATATCAGAGTTAAAAGCTGCTGGTTACCTTTAATAGAGGTGAGAGGAGTGCGGTGTCTGGTAGACACTAGGAGTTCCAATATGACGCATGGAGTGTTGGAAAAGCTGTATGGTGGAGAGAGGGCACTTCAAATCAAGGTATGTAATTGTAAATTAATCACCCTGGGTGGCCCGTGTGATGTAGAAGGGGAAGTGGAGATAGGATTGAGGAGGTGAGCAGCCAAGGGAGGTAACCTTACGGTGCATTTGGTGGGAGAAATGCCCCGGGAATACCAGGTAATTATAGGGTGTGATATGTTGGGGAAGGTAGGAGTGGGAATCGCAAATAGAAGGGAGTAGTGAAAAATATAAATAGGGAAAATCAAGTATACAAGCAGGGCGGCAATAAAGAATGAGGACGGTAGGGCGCGTATAGGAGCTATAAGCCAAGCTGAGGATTGGAGAGTAGCCGTGAGAAGAAAGTTCGAAGACATTTTCTTTAAGGGGGGAATACATTGAGGATGATGGAGATGTTTCCCAAGAAGAGAGGTCAGCGGACATGGAGGAGCTAGAGGAAATTATTAATGACAAAAACCGTCAGATAATTTGGAAGACCAGCACTTCGGATTTAATGAAAGTGCAGTGCAGCAAGTACGGGAACAGCAGAATCACAACCATTTGGTCACAGCCAGGAGCGACGGAAGACCAGATTTGTAGAGCTCTGAAGGACACTTCCAAACCTGGGGAAAAACTCATCACTTATACGTGGGGAACGGGACTATCTGGGAGAAAATAAAGAGAATATGGCGGTCTGAACGAATCGGGCTAGACAGAACGTTCATTCGTTGCAAGTTGATGGTGGACACAGTGCGAGACGAAGAACAGCATGAGGTGACACTCGCTTACCATCAGGGTAAGACTAACCACTGCGGAGCGCAAGAGACGTTACATCGTAAATATTTTTGGTGGGGAATGAAGAAAACGATAGCGGAACTCGTGGGGGCCTGCGAGGTTTGCGCGAGTACGAAGTATGATAGGCACTCTCCTAGAGCGATGCAAGAGGAGACACCCACAGTTGATGCATCGCTTAATGAATACGTTCATGTGGAGAGGGTATAAGTAGGTCACGTTGATAGACCTGTTTAGCAAAGCAGCGATGGCATACCTGGTGCAGGATCGATCAGCAGAGACAGTATTAGGAGCCCTTCAGAGGTGGTTCCAGTTTTATGGAATGCCTGACCGCATGACATCCGATGGGGATAGAGAATTTGACAATGCCAAGATCAGAACTGAAATGAAGAACTTAGGTGTGAAGTGGCATCTCAACACTCCAGGGCACCCCAAGAGCAGGGGGAGTATAGAGAGACTGCACAGTACTCTCAGCGACAATTTAAGAGTATACCAGGTGGAAAAAGGGCAGGAACCAGATATGGCAATTCGGAAGGCGGTGGCAGCATATAATCACTCCATACATACCGCAACGGGGTTTTCACCATTTGAAATTCTCTTCGGATAACGCGGGCGGCAAGGGGACTATGGGGGCACAGCTGTGGACGAGGAAATGACAGGGAGAATGATTAATAATAAAATAGAATTGGGCAATCTATGAGAGAAAGTTAAGGGAAAAATAGAGAGAGAGAAAAGCGCAAAAGAGTGGCGTTGGAAAGTTTAAAAGTAAAGGAGATAACAGGGAGATTGAAAATCGGGTCCATTGTTTATCGCAGGTTAGGCAATAATAGGGGGAAGGAATTGCAGAAATATGAGGGCCCATTCAGTGTGATAATCATTAGGGAGCATAATGTTGTGACTATTGAGAGTGTCAAAGAACCAAAAAAAAGAAGGATGGTTCACATAGAACAGTTAAAATTCCCAATTTCAGAGTCAGAGCAGCTGTAGAATTGTAGTGCCCTTGTCTCGGGAAACAAGAATTTTTTTGTTGTATTTTATTTATAGAGGTTTTTTTTTTTAGTTTATTTTATTTTTGTCTATATATTAGGGTGTATGTATGTGAAGAAAATTGCAGTGCAACACTGAAGTGTATTTTTATCTTTTTTTATGTGTATATATATATATATATATATATATATATATAACATTTTTTTTTTTTTGTGTTTAATTATAGTAGATTGTAAGTAGTGAACACTCCATTCCTTTGCGACAGTGTGAGCGAGAATACAATGTTTTGTTTTTATATATTGTAGATAACCTGTTAAGAGTTAAATGTAAATAATTTGTTTTGGCGGGAATTTTGAATATTCCTTCCGTTTTTATCGGGGGACTAGGTTATTTACACTCATCATTATTAAAACAAAACCCCGGCACTGGATATAGACTTTTTTGAGGGTGTTTAACTGTTGTTAGGAATTCGGGAACCTAATACTTTTGTGGCACCGAGTGAGAAGAAACAATAAGAATATATGTATCTGAAATGTGGGACTTAGTAAACACACTTTGAATGAATTGACTCACCTGGTTTGTTATTCTTCAATTGTGAGGCATATAGGACAACTAAATAAAATGACTTTTCACTCCTGTATAATAAAACTATTTATTTTACAACTGTAATAAGTGTTATCTATTAAAGTCTTAAAACTGTAGGCTTGATATTTTTGGTCTTCAATGTCCTGCCTCTCTCATCTCAGGTCACATCCTCTCACCTCCGTGTCCCAGCCTCAAGTGCCTTCTCTTCTCTCCAGCTGTTGCTACCTGCTCCAGAATTGAGCTGTTTTTATGTCCGATCTTAATTCACCCCTAACCAAGACTTCCATACAAACAGAAGGTTATTTGCAATTGGCGCCTAACAGAAGTAAACCGTTGATAGGGTCGTAGGGTATTAATTAATATTCATTCAAATATAAATAAACAGAAAATGTTTTATTCTACTTATTTTATTAAATGGTGTCACAGAGACCACACTACAATCTTACAACAGTCCTATTATTTTATATTCAGCAACTAGGGAGGTACTCCATGTACGCCTAACAGCGGAACTACACCCATTTTACAAATTATAAAACTTTTCATTTAACTGTACTATCCGTTGTCAAATTGTATTACTGTGATTTACATGTATTCTGTAGTTCAGATTGAATTATTTTTTATAAAAATAAAATAAACTGAATGGATCCAGAGTTCAGACAAATTTTTAATTTTTTTAAAAATCTATATTCTATATTGCGATTTATTGCTAATTTATAACCATAATATATATTCAACTTGTCCAGCTTCATAGAAGCCCAACATCAATTTGAGCCTTTTTTCTAATATTTTCATTGAACATTATATTGTGGTTTCTTTTCTATTTCATAATAATTAATATGTTGTATTCAAGGAGAAAATGTCTAGATCGAAAAATAACTGCGGTGACCTAGATAAAATTAAACTAACACTTCCACATGAATCCGCCATTCCCCGTACAATTTTATGGACTAAAATCTTTATTTTGTATCAGGAGAGTAGGAGATTACAGGAGCTC
The DNA here is from genome assembly GCA_928085145.1 of Nezara viridula. NCBI lineage: Eukaryota > Metazoa > Arthropoda > Insecta > Hemiptera > Pentatomidae > Nezara > Nezara viridula. The sequence goes on along the minus strand of OV725079.1, from coordinate 72,663,552 downwards.
AATATCTATCATCGATACAACTGCATACTATCGAATATGAAAAATTACTATTTTTTCAATCCTGCATTCTAAGGATTGTAATTATAATAAAATATTATTAAACAGTGATTAAAAAATTTTCTAATATTCATAAAAGGAGATATTAGTGTGGAAATTAAAACATCCTACTTGTTTGGGCTGAATTGATAACGATATTAGAGTGGTGACTTTCAGATTCAATAGTTTGCCATTGTAACGACAATATGTTGTATTGCAACGAAGAGACCAGGCTGTAAATCTCTACTTAGTATTAGGAGAATAAGAGGTTATAGGAGTTCAACACATATGTAATTAAATAAACAGCTGTATAATTAGTGCTAATTATAGAGCTAATAGGAGAACTCATGTAATCTCCTACTCTCCTAATACTAAAATAAAATAAAATATGAAAAAGCAACTAAAAACTTAGATTTTCTTCCAACCTTTATTAATATTTAAGGAGTTTCATTGATATTTTTTTTCCTTGTTCCTTAAATATAAATATTTAATTGTTTAAAAATTTATGATTTTAATTCAATATTAATACTGTTCTTTCTTTAAAAATTAAAAAATATTTTGATATATTTGATAAGTATTGATATAATTTATAAGTATAGATATGAAATTATTTAATAACAATAATATTTTTTACTACACAACCAGTGTATGCTTCAACATTTGAAACTGAAGAGAAAAATAATAATCTACAGTAAACATCATGAAAGTGGACACGGCTACCTCATGGGCTGCCAGCTCCTATGATTATAGTTCATACCACTGATTATCTTAAACTTCTTGGGTTAGAATAGAGTTTCTAGCTTCAAAACTTTAATCTAAGAAATGTATTTAGATTCTTTCACTCTGTAGCCTCTGAATAAAACTATTTAGTTTAACATGTATTTCATGGCTTTTATAAATTCATATTTATAAAGTAGAGCTCAAAAATATTTGGTACATATCACGTTTGGCACGCATACACTAACACTACAGTCGACTCATACTACACCTCCAAAATGCTAGAGATGGGCAGAGTACTCATTTAATTTCATGATTTGAGTACTTTTATAAAGAAAAAGTAGCGAGTAGTTTCTGTACTCTGCTCGACCACGGCGAGTACTTAGGTACTCACGCAGCATTAATCATATGTTAGGTAAGTACAGAAAGTACTTGCAGGATTATATCTGATTACAGAAAATATTGCTGAGTAAATTTCCCAGCGTTTTTAGTATTTTTCAAATGTATTGTAACTTTTTGGATTTAGTAGATATTAGAGTCTACTATTACGTTATCAGGGGCGTTTTTAAAGAAAATACTGTCTGATTTGTGAAAGCGATGTTGCGCATCATGTTTTTGTAACTTTTCAGATTTAATTGATATTGAATTCCAAAATTATGTTATCAGGGCACTCCAATTTTCATGCAGTACCCAATGTACTGCTTGTAAATGACAAGACACAAATGGAGAGTATTAACACTGAAGGTAGATGTAAATTATTCTGATTTAATAGATATTATGGTCCACTATCATGTTATCGGGGCACTTTTTATGAAAACACTCAACTTTTCAGATCTAACAGATATTAGGGTCCACTATTATGTTATCGGGGCACTTTTTATAAAAATACTGTCGGATTTGATAATGTACAACCGCGCATTAAGTTTTTGTAACTTTTCGGATTTAATTGACATAAGAGTCCACACTATTATGTTATCGGGAGCACTTTTTATGAAAATGCTGTCAAATTTCAGAATGTGCAACTGCATCACAAGTTTTTGTAACTTTTCAGTAAGTATTGTCATAAAAAGTACCCTTGACAACATAGTATTGAACCCTTAATATAAATTAAATCCTAAAGATTACAGAAACGTGATGCGCAATTGCGGAATCTTAAATCTGACGTTTTCATATAAAGCACATAGGTAACATAATAGGTTACCCTAATGTCAATTAAAATTCAAAAGTTACAAAAATTTGATGCGCGGTTGTGCATTCCCAAATTCGATAATATTTTCATAAAAAGTGCCCCGTATAATATAATAGTGGACCCTAATATCAATTAAATCTCAAAAACTACTAAAACTTGATGCATGGTTGCACATTCGCAAATCCGACTGTATTTTCATAAAAAGCAGCCCTGGCAACACAACAGTGGATCCAAATATGGAATAAATCAGAATTATTTTAATGACTCGATAATTTATTGATTAATGATTAAATTTAGATATTATTTTTAAAAACTATAACCCCCATCATATAAGAATGGACTTAAATATTGAAGAAACATAAAATATTCTACTCCTATAATTTGTTGAATGAAGTACTATTTTTTTTTAAAAGTACTCACAGCCACAGCTGAGCAGTTTTTGCACCCCGTCAATCATCAAGTTGAGTAGTGATTAAAATACTCGATTCTTGTACGGTGTGAGTAGTTAAATAAAATACTTTATAATTTATACTTTCTACTCAGATTACTTTTTGCCTATTTCTACTAAAGTTTTTTGGCTAAACCTTTATTTTATTATTTAAAATGCCATTTTGATCTTATATATTTTCTCTATCACTTGAATTCTTTTGCAACACAAATTCACATGATTTGTATTTTAATGCAAGTACCCAATTGTAAATGACAAGATACAACTGGAGAGCATTAAAACTGAAGATAAATGCAAATTAGGCTATCCACAGTGTGATGGCAACCTCCTTCAATTTGATATACAAAAAAAATATATAAAGCTCAGCAAACTCTTTTACATAAACTGGTAGGGAAATAGAACAAATCTATGGGACAGAATTTGTATCAATTGGTGAAATGGTTAATACCAGTAATTTAATTATTATGAATTTGTTTATGAAACTTCTATAATTTATTATATACACCCAAGAGTTAAAATACGAAATAAAGAGAACTTACAGTAAATGGATTAGGAGTAACTCCTGAATTCCTAGGTTTAGTAGGATTAAAATGCAATGATTGGTTGGTAGTTGAACCTGTTGATAAAATTTGTCCATTTGCAGAAGCCCAAGGAAAATCTAAACACAAAAATTTTTTTAATGTGAATCAGTGCTGTTAGATCCTTTAATTCATTATTTATTTGTTTGTAAGTATTTGATAATTTTATATTTGAATTAAATATAAATTGTCTTTTAAAATAAAGTGACCATTGTCTATTCAACATGGAAAATAGACATTAATAAAGTTTGATTTATTTTTCAAGAAAAAAGACATTATGTAAATAGCAATAGCAGATATGCTGATGATGAACATGCACCAAAACGTATATATACAGTAAAGATTATAATAAAAAAAAAAAAAAAAACTTGTATCACTAACAATCCTTGAAGGGTCTTGAGTTCAGTGCAATGTGAGGAAGTACTGTTACAAGGCCAACGGTTGTGCAGGAAGGTGACGGGCCAAATATCACCTCACCAAAGAAAATAAAAAAAGGATAAATTGTGGGACAGGAGATCGAAAGAAATAGTATTTTTATTAACATAACTTATTAAAGTCCCACCCATTCTATTCATAAAAAAAAATATAATAAAAATAAATCAAATAATGCTGATTAAACTACAAGGAAACTTTTAGATGTGAAGAATTTAATAGATAATTTAAGAATATTATAATCTTCATATAGCTTACTATTCCATGACTGCTTTAAAAAAATCTGGTACGCGCAACACACAACTTTCACTTACCGATCTACTTTGAATAGAAATTATTTTCTGGCAATGCTGGGCTATTACAAAATTTTTTGAAGTGCATTTTAAACGGAGCTAAAGCTTAAAGCTTACAGATAACAAGTCATTAAGACCATTATAATGACAAAATGTCTATTTAATATATCGACGACAGGCAATAAAAATCTATTCACTCTATCTGCTTTTATAAACCACACAATTTTCTTTGCTTTTATAAACCACAGAATGACTAACTCCAATTTCAACATTTTTGAGTGATGTCATTTTAGTGATATTTTTAGTTGAAAAAGTTATCTATGCAGACAATGAGTAAGTTGATTCCAGAGGTGGTGATTGGAGTGTTGAAATATAGAACTGAGAATAAAAGTATAAATTTAGGTACTACTTTCTTATGTAAGATGTTCTTAGAAAAGACACTTTATTAAATATCTGTAGAAAAAAGTTTTTTTCAGTCTCAACAATTAAAAAAATATATTTTAAATTTATCCAAACTTTGACCTCTTATATTTTACTTTGACGCTACGAATGTACGCTAACTCAGGTTTTTCTGCATTTTTATTTTTTTCCTCCTTTATTAACTTATCAAATTCTTTCAAAAGTTATATCACTATGTAGCATTTTTTCAAAACTCTGAATAATATGAAATGGTTAACATTTTAAAATAAACCATATTAAAGGTACTTTACTTTAGAGGAAGACATATATTAACATTGGGCATTTAAGCCCTGTAAAGTGACATCAACAGGAATAAGATCTAAATGATATTAAAGACCACTTAATTATAGAATGATACACCGAGTTTGTTCAAAATCGTTAGTCTTTTTTGAGAAAATTGTAAAAATGTATTTCAGCGTTCATATAAAGTGGCACTTCCGGTTAGCTGATTTTAAGGAAAAAGTTGCTGTCACATTTAAGGCAAATACCTATCTTAAATACGTGATATCAGTTTCATAGGACTTTTCGTTTTTGAGCTAGACTGCTAACATACAAACACACAGACCATTTTGCGACACTTGGTTATTTGAACTCAGGCGACCTCAAAACATGTATTTCCCTTGAAAACTGAGATTCGAAAATTTTCACCATCGCAATACTTACCCTTACTATATATTACATATATACGTAAGTGAAAGTAAAAACTGAATGTCAATTGTCATTTATATGTAGTATAACTTGTTTTCATCATCATAACCTTGTTTACATTTATACTTACATTCTAAATTTCTGTTCTAAAAAAATTTTTCTTATAGAGTTATATATATTTAATAAATCTATCTTAACGATATTACAAGTCATGTTATCCTATTAATCTTTCAATTTCTTTATTTGTTAACCTTTAGTCTCCTTATCTGTTTACCTATATTTATCAAATATAACCTCCACTAGCTTGTTATCCACTGATATCTTATTATTATTTTAGTTTTACAAGATCATTACTTATTCAAGTTTCAATTTCTTTATTCGTCAAAACTCATTTTCTTTATCTGTTAACCTACAGTTATCAAATGTATATTTATCAGTTTGTTATACACTCATTTCTTATCTTTTATCACAATCTGTTTACTTCGAACTTACACGATATATTCTCCTTTGTTTTCTATTTTTGTTTGTATCTTCTATATATATATATATAATAGTTAATATTTTAACTACACTGTCACCCACTATATCTCTGATGTCATCTTATTATTTCTTTATCAGACAACTGTTTCTTATTTCATATCTACTTATAATTCATTTATTTTATTTTCACCATGTACCTTTTATAGTCCTTGTATCTTTGTAGTCCTGATGAAGACCTGCAAGGTGGGTCTAAACGTCGGTGTAACAATTAAAAATACCATTTTTAAAACTTTAATATATATTTGACCACATCCCCGTCCAACTCCTTCTCATATTTTATCATGGTCAACCAGTTTCTTGGGATTGGAGATCTTCTAATGTGAACAGCTGATGATTTATAAGAAGTTTATCATATCTTAAGGTCGCCTTATTGTCTTTCTCCCAATGAGCTCTCATGAATGGAAATAGTTCTTTTCTGATTTCTCTTTCTGATTTAGGCATGTCATCTTTCATTTCCATTGTTTTGAAATCATCAGATTTAGCTAATTTAAATTCCTTATTTCGGAAATGTCATATGGTCTAAAGTTTGGCACAATATAATTTAATATTTCTATTATTTTATTACTCATTAGTAAGAAATTTTCTTGGTCTATTCCGAATATTATTATATTTTTTCTACGAGAAAAATTTCCCTCTCTTTCTTTAAGAGTTTGTATATTATTTGTAAATTTACTAAATTGAATTTTTATCTCACGTATTTCGTCTTGTTTTTTTCTCCTATTCTCGTCTAATTTCATTTCCAAACCAGAAATCTTTTCTACTAAAATATTAAATTTTTCTTCTATGGCTGTCATGGTGATTTAGATAATACGTAACGGGACGTGGATAGAAAGTAGACACACTTTTACAAGTAACAAACTGAGACGAAAACGAGGTGGGGATATGGGCGGAGCTAGGCTAGGTGGGACGGTACACGATAATAAACATAAAATATGCCTGATTTACCAGAGATTGGGAAAATAAATTTGCCTATAAAACTCTTTTCCCTTGTCAGATTCCTTCCAGACTTCACAAGTGGCTTCCGCAATTAATAAACTGCACTCAAGTCAAATCTCATAAATTTGCCTATAAAACTCTTTTCTCTTGTCAGATTCCTTCCAGACTTCACAACTGGCTTCCGCAATTATTAAACTGCACTCAAGTCAAAAATTATTTCAATGTATTCACTATAACCGATTTTGTACACGTTAACCTGGAGAAGATGTTATACATTCTACAGACTGAGATGCACTCTCATATTTTATATTTAACTATTTTTTTAAAAAGTTAAAGGTACTTTAGATGAAGCTAATAATGAAAATTAGCCATTTAAGCCCTGAAAGAGAACATTAATGAGAATGAAACCTACATTATATTAAAAAGTGCTTAATTTTACACTGATATAATGAATTTAATCAAAATCGGAGCAGTTTTTGAGCAAATCATAAAAATGTGTTAAACCGATGATATAAAGTCACTTCAGGTCAGCCAATTTTGAAGTAAAAGTTGCTGTAACATCCCAAACATATAAAAACCTTAAATATGCAATTTCGCTTTTGTACGACTTTTCGTTTTTGAGCTAGACTGTTAACACACACGCACGCACACAGACCATTTTTTGAGACTTGGTTACTTGAACTCAGAGGACCTCAAACACGTATTTCCTTTGAAAACAGATTTAAAAATTTTCAGGGTCAGAATTGCTATAACGTGAAAATTTTTAAATCCTATAATGTTTTATTTTTAACAAAAGGTTTTATTTTCAAAATTTATGTCAATGTCGCTCTCAGAGAGTGGGGAAGAAAATATGGAAAAATGGGAATAAGAATTAGGGAAGACATAAAGAGAACATAAAGTACATGTTTAGAAAAGTGATAGAATCATATGAAAAGTGAGAATTTAAAATTAATTTAAAAAAGACAGAGCGCCTCAGCACATTTATAGATGACATGCCGATTGAAAAAGGTGTTAAAACAGTAGATATGTTAAATACCTGGGGTCGGTATTCAATACTGAAGGAAACTCTACCAGTGATGTAGAATGGAGAATCGGAAAAGTAACAGCAATGCTCAATGGCGTTCTTTGGAGCTCGAATATACAGTACAAAAAGACTAATATACAAGGCTATATTCGAGCATATAATGACTTAGTTCTCGGAGACATAGGTCATCAATGCAAGACACGGGAAAAGACTGTTAGCAGCAGGGAAAGAATTCTGGAGCTGACATAGATGAAAAATAACATTCTAGCAGATATTGAAGAAAAATATGAATGTGGTTTAGACACGATAAAAGAATGTCTGCAGAAAGATATCCAAAATAAGTTTGGAATGGAAGTAAAAGGAAGAAGAAAAAAAGGAAGACCGAAGGTAAAATGGGAAGATGAGATGGAAGAAAGCCTGGCAGGACAAGGGATCAGAGAAGAGCAAGCCATGGATAGAGAACTATGGAAAAATATTCTAAATAACATTGAGGTCAAGGAGAACCTCAATAGAGGGAAATTCCTTAACAAAAAAAAAAAAAATAAATAAATAAAAAAATAGGAAAAGTAGATTAACAATATAACACAATTGACTTTAAAAAAAACCTGTACCACTATAACCCATAAAGGGTCTGGGGTTCAGTACTATTTAGGGAAAGCACTGTTTCTAGGTAAACGGTTGTGGAAGGAGGTGATTTGACCGAGATCACGCTCAACCGCCAGGTTTTCCCCCTTAATTAATTATTTAATTAAGGGTACCCACTTTATAGAGGCTGGGTGTGCCCCAGGAGGGTCTTCCGACCCAGGGTCGCCCCACAGCCAATGAAACAAATAAATAAATTTTCTGCCATGAGCCGGGGTTCGAACCTGGGACCTTTGCATTGGAAGCTCAGTGCCCTACCTATGAGCTTAAAAAAATTAATTAGGATTTAATAGAATTTGGCTAAAATCTGTGATAATACATTATTTTCAAAAAATTTAGAAAATATTATTTCCCACAAATATATAAATATCTGGGAGATAATATAAAAAAAATAAATGATATAAATAATATAAATTAAACAAATGAATAGAGTTCACCATGTTAATTTATTCATCGAATAACTCAGTGGTTACATCAGCATTTGGAGTCGATAGATCCTCTGCACCAAACCTTGGTGTTGTTTTTTCTCTATTTACTTCACATATGTATGTTTATTTTCTTTCTGTATAGGAAAATTCCTAAGCTCAGTGCTGTGCTTATCGATGAAATCAAATCAGTCTTGAAAATGAAACGACTCCACCGATGAGCTCAGCACTGAATTTAGGAACTTACCCTATTTATATCTGTTCTGAAATTCAACAATTCAGTAGGTGGGTATTTCATTAAAGATTTTTTTATTCTTCATATGTTTAGAAATCCTTCAGAAATAATAACCTTCCGATGGAATTGGCACTGAATTTAGGAACTTGCTCTTTTTGTTATTAAGTATTGTTAGTTCTTAAAATTTAATTTTTATAAACATTATGATTTAATGTTGCTACACAGTTTTACCATATTTGATTATATTATTCATGTTAAAGAATGTTTAATTAAGCTCTACAAATACTTTTGTGCTATATAATATTATCAATAAATAGTTTAAGATCTTTTTGAGATTGACTTTTATGATCTATTTCTTGGTAAACTTAGATCTTCAGATCCGGGCACTAGTGATGAGTACTTAGCGAACACTAGTGTCAGAATTGGTTTATCCGTTTTTGTTCCGGGTAATTTTATGTTAAAGATGAACCTCGATCAGGCCAAATGTTAAAAATTTAATGAAATTCTTCAAAAAATCGAGTTAGACTGACATATTTCATCTGGTGATATCACAACGGAACTAAACAATGATCAGAACCATTTACATAAGGCTGGTTAGCAAAAGAAGGTTGATACTTGAATTTCACATGAATTAATAGTGAAAAAATTTATTACGGATTATGGGTAATGAAAATTGGATCACATAAAATAATAATGTGCAAAATAAAATTGTGGTCAAAGTTCGGAGAAACTTCACGAATAGTGGTAAAGTTCGCATTGATGTCAAGGAAGATGATGCTGAGTAGTTCCGACAGAACTCTCTCAATGGTGAAAAGTTGGCTTTAAAAGAGGACTGTGAAAATCACTTGTTTTTGTTTTTTGTGCAGAAATCTCAGAACGCCTACAGTAACAGTTTTATGGTTTTACTAGTAATGGCAAAAGGTCGTCAATCAAAACAACCTAAATTTCATTGGTTAGTGTTTGAAATTTATATAAATAAATTTGCTTTGAAAAACATGAAATAAAAAAAAAAATGAAATTACTTTTTCCTCAATCCAATATTAAACGACGCAGGTGGGAATCGAATATACTTCTTCAGAAATAGTTATTTTGGGACCCACGGCCTAATGTGTTCAGCCATCATGTCCTTCAAGATAAGGTAACAAATAACAATAATAAATGTAATTAATTATATGTTGACATTTACAATAGATAAATGTACAAAAACTTCACTTTTTCTCACAGTAATTTATTTTTATATGGTCAAAAATCTTATAAATAATGATTATTTTTTAATTGAAAATAATTTCATATTGATCAGAAGGATTTACTCACCAGTATTAAAAGGATTTCCAACAGAATCATTGTTCCAAATAACTTCAGGATTTCCTTAAAACAAAAAAAAGTACAAAACATCTAACAAGGATTTAAAATTAATTTCTAGCATAAAATAATTTTGAAATTGATATTCTACTAAATTTTAGTTATTTCCTATATCATAACGAAATCATGCAGAAAAAAAGATTTGATTACTATTAATTATTAACTAGTAGGCCAGTGCGAAAAATTCGCACAGCATATTGTTATCAAATGCCAAATTATCAATAAAATAAAATAATGCAACGTATCAAAACATAAAGAAATCAATTGATACTTTATCGAAAAATATAATCTAAAAAGGAAACTAAACTTAATTTAAATCTTCATTTATGTTTCGAACCAATATGTTTATAAATTAAATTAAGCTGTATCTTTGCTAAAAATTGTCCGATTTTGATGATTTTTTTTTTCCTTATGTAGGGAATTTGGTAATCTTTCATATAATCATGGGTATGGCCAAGGGAAAAGTGTAATTTTTTAGTTATTCAGAAATAAAATTTTGTTTCTTTCATAACTTGTTTGCCTGAATTTTCAGGATGATTGGACTATTTTGCCCACCTGAAGAAGGAAGCCTTCGAAATTGGTGGCTCGATCTTGAGATTTGAAGAAGAATTAACGTTGATATGGCTTGCCGATCAAAAACACCATTGATAAATAATATGAACTCCTCCTCTCTCGATCATAGAGACCTCAAAGTCGACGAAATGAGACATGTATTCAATAACAGTACTACAATTAACGTAAGGTTGTGTGAATGCGAACCCTATGCCTTGCGTTCTCTCAAAAATTATACGTTTTTGGGCTTAATGCGGATAAAGATTTTATTGATTTTACCCAGAACTAAAAGGTTTTTTTTTTTTAACCAATGACTTAAACTGCCCTTATAGATTATTAATCACCTTAACCATAGAATCTTAAATCCTCACCAGACAGATCAAGTAGATCAAACAAATCATGATAAAACTTTTATAGGTTCTGTTAGTAGGTTTTACACTTAGCAGTACTTTTTAGGATTCAGTATCTTCCCTGGCACTACACAAAAGAAAGGATCATTATGTCCTTCTATTTAAAACCACATAAGTTTAAACAAAACTTACACCTTCGATTTGACAACGATTTAACATTACAAGTAAACTAAAATATAGTTTTCGCTTATTCGACTCTCCTATATCAAATAACGTTTTTAAAAGTCTTTTATATTTATTTATTGAATAATAATATATTCTACAATAGGTATTTGTGCTAAAGGTAAGTAGCCATTCATACAATATATAAATAATTACTATAATAAGAATTACTATCAATAAGAACTAATTAAATAAATAGATCAAACACACAAAAAACTACGGTGTGTGCTTTAGACATGAGAGAATTGAGAACATCAACAGCCAGATTAATAAAAATATAAACTATTTTTGTAAAAGTAATAAAATTTACACTATACACAATTAAAATTGTTTATAAATAACTCTAGTAAACTTTGACTGATTGCCATTTGTATCGTTTTCTATATAGGTATATATGATATACCTATAATAGTACTCTATATACTCTATAATAGGTTTATAATAACTAAAATATGTAATAAATGCTTTTGATTGAAATCCATTTGCTAAATATCTTACAAAAACTCCGTCCTTTTTTAAATATAACTTCTGTAAGGGGATCAGTAATTTGTCAAATCTCAAATATTCAAAAGCATTCGGAGCATCAGTGTGACTGATCAGTCTCATTCAGTATCCCCCAAAAAAAGGCAAGTGTCTAAAAAAGTTTTCATTTCAATAAAATAAAGTAAGAATAATGATAAAAGTAACATAATATGCAAATTTCACAAATGAAAGTCAACAAGATCAGTGGATAATAAAAGTAAACCGAAGTTGAAAAAAAAAATTATATGAAAATAAAAGTCACGTTATATTCATTCCTACTTATCTATAACACAGTTCTGAAACTTTTAGAGATCACTGTTGACGCACTTAAAGATTTTAAGCAGTTCCATTGTTCACTTCTTATTTAAAGTAATGCAGTCTCAATAGGAAGTCTGTAGTAGTGGTTTACAGAAAATATGAGGGATTATAATGTAATTGTAATTTTGAACGTAACAAAAAAATACAGTGACCCTGACAAAGTTTTTATATTCAATTCTCATTACCTACTATAGATGCATGTCCAACTTCTGAAATAGATAAACTTATTACAGAGTTGTAAGTTCATAAAAGAAGGCCAAACAGTTTTAATGATCTAATTAAGGAAGAGGAAACTTTCTCCTGTTAATATTCAATTTAAAGGCAGATGAGGAAGCAAGGCAAGCAAGGGAAAGTGCTCAAAATTTTTACCTAGGAGCTCTGCACCTATGGAAGGCAGGAGCTTTATCTCGACTACAACGAGACAGCTATTTTTAGTGATTCCTTGTAACTTTTGACATCCCCATCTCACTTACAAACAGTAAAAGGTACATAAAGAATTTATCACCAGCAAAGAGGATTAGCTGGACAAAGACGGTGTGAACTACTTATTACTTGATGGTGCAAGATACGAAATGAGTAGATGCATCATATTCAGTAAGGATGAGGAGAGGAGACTAAGGCTTGGGTTGACAAAATAATCTGAAGTATTGATATGCTGAAAGGTATGACCCTCTGCACTGGAGATGCTCAGGAGTTAACAATTACCACCAAGAATAATGCTTTCTTTCTGTGGGTAATACCGCTATTGAGAAAGTCTATAATTGGATCCTGCATTATTTAAACGAAATCAATAAAGAATTCTTAGCAATCTTCAAAATTCTTGAAACCATCTTTAATAGCCACAAAAAACATAGCATACAGGCTGTGGCTATCAGTTTTAGTTATATGATGATCAAAGATGAAGTTGATGGTTGTATCGGAAAGTGGATCTCGGCTACCTATGCCATATGGAGGCATGTCCCTAACACACATAGTAAATCTGCATCAGGGATGAGGACAATAGCAGCATCAGGAGACAAAGTGAAAATTGGCTCTGATAATGTAATCATAATATGAGTCCCAGGTAATTACAGAGCTTCGCTGACAGGGTTGTGGTCTACTACTGCTGTATCTGGAGGCGGGAGGATCTATAAAACTCAAGAGAAAGCTGGACCTGATGGTGAAACCCTACCACACTCATTTTTCAGGGGCCCATCCTACTTACACAGATGAAGAAAATACTAATATGAAGCTGCTGTAGATTAATCTTAACCACTTCATTACTGCATGTAGTGTTTTACAGAAATATATCAAAGGTAAGGTCGAGAAGAATAGTTGGGGTGGTCAGTCAAAAAGGAAGGCAAAAATAAATGATAATATTTATTTTTACATATGCCGACGTTTCGACCTGAAGTTCAGGCCTTCATCAGGGCTAAGAAAATAACCAGATAACATGGTATGAGAAACATAAGTAGAGATGGTAAAAAAAAAAAAATAAATAAATAATAATAATAAAAAATAAAAATTTAAAAAATAAAATAAATAAATATAAAGTAAAATGAAATCGTTAGAATAATGACTAAGAACTAAGAGATAAATAATAATAACTATTACAAAGTGTGGAATGATGAAGTAGGCATAATCAAAAAGGGTGACATAAGTGTTACAATGGGAACCTTAGAATAAATTGTAAAACATAAAAAAGAAATATGAAGTTATATAAGAAATGAAAATAAATAGTAAAATTAAAACATTGAGAATGGAGTAGTTAGATAGAAAATTGAGATATTGTAAAGTCTATCAAGATGTATAGACAATGTATAATATAATAAAGAGTTAAAAACAGACAAAAGGAATGAAAGGAAGGAGGGAAGAAATTGAGAAAGCTGAAATAAGAAAGAAATAAAAGAAGTACTACCTGTCTCCTTAAGTGTTGCAGGGAGAATAAAAGTTTTTATTCAGGGAGAATAGTTTATTGTAAAAAATATATTGAAGAGAATTTGGTTGGGGTTTTCAATCAATGAAAGCACAAAGTAAAAATAAATATTTACATTCTTCTTTTTTTCTTTTTGCTGAGAAGTTGTACGATATTCTCTGTTTTTGGCAACTATAACTTCCAATTAAACAACAATTGATTTATTTGTTGAATTTACAAATTTACGTTCCGGGAAATTTACTCCCATCTTCATAACTACAATCCCATGTTTCCTTATCGATTCATGGCTTAAGTTTAATGTGCTCCATTGTCATGTTTTAAAATTTATGTTATAAACAAATTATAGTATATAATATCCACAGTATCATCATGCCTGTAGTCCAATAATTGGAGGTCTTTACTTTGTTCTTTCATTGACTGAAAACCTCAACCTACTTCTCCTGAATAAAATTCATACATTTACAAAACAAATCTTTTCATTTTAAACTTTGTTGACTTTCATAAAGGAAATTTACAAAAAAACAAAGACAGAATTAACGAATTCAAGATTTGCATGATGTTTCAGAAAAATAATCCAGATGAATGTTAAGTGTTTACAATAATGTTACTATTACTATAATGTAATTTAAGTCTATGGGATTGTGTTTTAGTGGATTTTTAATGAGTATGTCAGTTCCTCAATGTGCAGTTTAGTCTGGGTGATCAGTTCTATAAATTCCTGGATATGAATTTTTGATCGAAACGTTAGGTGTGTTTTAATAATGAGTGCAACGTTGATCCATTTTTCGTGCAAGTATAAGTTCAGTACTGTGCTGTGTCAGCCCATTGGCATTCCACAGAAGAATTGACAGTTAAATTATTGTGGGGCATAATTAGGGTACCAGACCTGTGTAAACAGTGATAACTGTTGAAGAAGAATGAAATGAGGCTGGATTAAGTTATTTAACCCATTAATTATAATTAATAACTGGGAAGAGCCATTATCTTCCGGAGGTACTGGCTGGGTAATGCCTTCCCTCAACACACTAAACCAAAATTTTACAGCCTAACACAAATTAATAGTCTTACTGACAAAATAACTAATACTTTTTAAAAAAATATGACAGTAGATTTAAAGTTCAGTAGAAAATCAAAAAAAAAAATTCTAAACATTTGCGCCAATAATAAAGACAAAATAAATAAAAATGAAAAATTAACATCATATACATAATAGATTTTAAGGACTGTAGAAATAGCACATATTACGTAGGACAAACAAAACAGAACTTAAAAATCTGGTGTGCGCAACACACAACTTTGACTTTCGCTCAACTTTGAATAGAAATTGTTTTCTGGCCTTTTGGCCATGTTATGTTAGGCTATTATAAAATTTTTGAATTGCATTTTTAACCAAGCTAAAGCTAAAAAATTACAGCTAACAAATCATAAATACCATTAAAATAACAAAATTACTATTTATTATATCACCCGTTAATATGGAATGCAGGATCCGTCGATTATGGATTGTACGACTATTAGTAGTTATTTTCCACTGCAAAGTGTATTAAAACGGAATTAAGAGATTGCATTGTCTCATAGACAGGTCAAAAGTTGTCACATTAATTGTAAGTGGATACAGTTGGAATATCACAAAGAGGAAATTTATCAAATTATTCACTAATTTAATTTTCTAAAAGGTTATATAATCATTTTTCGGAATAAACAGACGATGCTATGAAAACAGGTTGACCCGGCCTTACCGACTCTAGCAGTCCTTCACATAGTTCACGTGCCCACTACATGACTGCGCCACCACCAGACGTTCATCATATGAAGATGAATTATGTTTTACTTTTGAACATATATTACTTGTTAAAATGTGTTTTTTATTATTATAATTGTACTTCTAATACATGTTTATTTTATTCAATAAAGTTAAAGCTATATAAAATCAACTGATAAAAAATAATATCAGTATATTTGCGTAAACTCTGATTACCCATGTTTTAAATGAAGGAATGATCATCCTAGGCTTCAGATTGGAAAATCAGACCTTCCCAGCAGTTTGATCGATATATTCTATGTACTATTTTTAGTTCTACATCAATTTGACTTTTAATTCACAATGCTCCTTTAACCTTTTTCTTTCCATACAAGGGCGGCTGATCCATCCGCTTATACTCGTATATACTAAGTTAGGAGATTGATCCATCTTGGTATTTCATCCTCCCACAAATCAGGAGATTGAACCCTCAGTTGTCACTTCCATTCCTGTGAAGTGTTAAGGTTGATACCTTACACCACAGACCAAGAGTGATTTGGACGCTAATCCATCGACACTTGAGGTCACCTGTCTATTCATCTTCCTTCATCCACTAAGTCATATAACCCCTTAATTGAACACGCTCTGCTAAGGCCTTCTGATAACTATACTAAATGTACAATACCTCGACAAGGTAATCAATTTGTAAGTTCCACAATTATTTCTGAATAAATTTGTTGATTATCTTTTAAATATGTATAATGTAAATAAATATCTTTTACAAATATATTTACCATCAGTGAACGGATTCAAATCTTTATAATTTGTTACTGAAGAAGCATCAAATGCAGATGATTGGTTAAAACTTTGTGCTTGAGGCCAAATATTATTAGAATCTGAAAATTATAAAAATGAGATACATAGTAATATTTTATTAATAATGAGAAAAACATAAGACAAAACAAAAATATTAGTAAAATAAATAATAATAAGCATTGTTATATTTTATGAGGGGTAGGGTATTGTGACAGAAAAGAAAAATGAACTATTGAAGATGATAACAAAAGAAATCCAACATTTATAGAAATTAGAAAACTGTATCTGAAGAAACAGTACACAAGTTTGGTAGGGATTTATAAGCACTAAAGATCCGATTTATATGCAATAAAAAATGTTCAAATACTCCATGCAGTAATTTGTAGTAAAATATGCATGATAAATCTTGCAAAAGAAAGAAAGACAAAATTGTTTCATTTAACGATTATAATTATACTACAAGAGAAATAAACACAGGAATTAAAAATTTAATTATAATTTGTAATTCAACCTATATTAAATATTGTTTTATATACTTTTACACTGGACAGTATTATGATCGTACCATAAACATAAATGACATTAAATTATGGATTGAATGTATGGGTGGATTTCGATATGGTGTATCAAGATATATCAAGGCAGACGTTGATCTCTGAATGTA
This sequence comes from Nezara viridula, assembly GCA_928085145.1. Taxonomy (NCBI): domain Eukaryota; kingdom Metazoa; phylum Arthropoda; class Insecta; order Hemiptera; family Pentatomidae; genus Nezara; species Nezara viridula. The sequence goes on along the minus strand of OV725079.1, from coordinate 72,646,488 downwards.
ATTAATAGTCACCTAGTAGGTTAAAATTCAATGGCATTGGTTTCTTTATTAATAATTCTTCTTTTTTTTTTTTTAAACTCCTAACATTGATAACTTTTTAAGATTCACAGTATAATGTTTTTGAATTATCAAATCTTTCTGTTTCCATTAAGTCTGACTTCACATTCCTAACAATTTCCTTCTTTTCTGAACTAAAATTTGGAATGCAAACGTTAAATTACTTCATTTTCAAATGTTCTGACATTACCAGTGCAATAGTTTATTCTCTTTGGCAGTTTCCACTTCATCGAGATATCCGATGGCAAAGATGGTATTTTTCTCATAAATTCATTCATTAGCTTTAACTGCACCACAAGGTTTTCAAGAAAAAAGGCCCAAAATTGGAGAATCTTCTGTTTTAGAAAGAGAGTAATTTGGAAAATCATTCCGGCAATGTTCAACATATAATAGAAAATTACTACAGGATATCTTGTGATTATTGAAACCAAGTATGCCGCTATCATTTTACACACTAAGTTAACTCCTCCCTTGTTTTTGTTGTAGCCTATTACCATCAAGTCAGTTTTTTTGTGCCATGAATTTAGCCAGGATCTCCCTTATATATACTTATATTTTCAAATTTCTTCAACAAAAATGACACCAAAATAAACACTAGCAGATTAAAAATAATACCAAAATGATCCAAAAAAGCTATGACACTAAAAGGACAACATGAGAAGGCGCGTGGTGTACGATGTGTGCCACAACCATTTTCTAAGCCATTTAAAAATAATAATAGGATTTCTGAGTGCCAGAGGCAGGTAGGAAGATAACAGAAGGACAAGGATTTGATAAACAAATAGCACCATGTCATCTGAGAATTTTGAGATGTTTGGCAGCCTGAAACCGTGGCCTGCTGAAATAATTTAATAAATAATACTTATGAAATGTTTCCTTTTATTTAAATATTTTCTCAAAATTTATAAAATGGAAAAATGTTTAAAAAAAACAACAACACCAATACTAGATAGAAATCAAACAGAGAAGGAGGAAACATTTTTATGACAGCCCTCAATATGATGAACAAACCCTAGGTTGTAGCACACACTATAAAAAGGTTGGGCTAGAACACGGGTCTCCGAACTAGGGCCCATGAACACCTCCAATCTGAAATTCTGACACACCTTTGATTACATAGAAAAATTAGGAGTGGCCACTGGCCGTGACAATTTGGATCTGTGTCCATGGTCAAGCCTATTAACTTAGCCTGTTAAACATTCACTATAAATATTATTTTTTATATACTTCTGTTATTCATATTGAAGAGTATTTATACAAACTTCAGTTCTGTTCAGACAAAGGTAGGAGCAACTGGGAAAGAATATAAGAAAAGCATTTCTTTGGAAGTTCATAGCCTTATCTCTAAAATCAGCAAGAAATTCCCTGTCTGGCCCTTATCTCAACATCCGTTTAAGGCAACATATGCTATTTCTTATCACTACCTAGGTCAACTCGGATGCTTTGTCAAAGGGATTTCCCTCCCTCCCTACATATTACTGAAATCGCTTAGTCATTTAAATCATGTTTATACAACATATAGTTATTATGGCTGATACCAGTGAAGATTTACTGGTGAAACAAAATCATCTTTAAATAATATTATAATATTATTATTATCTTAATTCTAAATTCTTTAATGGAGTAATCTCTGAACTCAAGAAAAATAAACTATTTTACTATCATTTATTTACCTGGTATAGAAAACGAGGATTTTTCTTCAAAAGTCACAATGATCTGTCAAGAAGTTAACATAAAAATACCTGAATGTGCCATAAAGAACTACTTCCAAATCGGAAAAGGCAAAGAACCAAGATCAATTATGGTATCCCTTCACAATAATTATATTTAACAGGCAATAATGAAACAGAAAAAAACCCTTTGAAAATAAGAATATCAGAATAAGCCATGATAAATTAACAGATAGATAGGAACATAGAAATGTTTTTCAATTACATCAATAAGCTGAAGGCTAAATATGAAAAAGCAGCCTACAAAAGAGGATTCTTTAAAGTCAGAGGCAGCCTTTTCTGGCTGGATGAAGTGGAAAATATCCATAATACCTCCCCGACGCATTTTGACAAAAAACGATGAAAAATTTAAATAATTTCAGTTCCGGCTTCAGTTCAGATCCAGTTGCCTAAGTGGTCTATCTCCAAAAAGTAATTCCTGATCTCAAGAATCAACAAGTATTTTTATGAATACCAAGCAAGAGATTTAGCAATAAAGAACTACTAATGTTATTGTATGGGGACAACACAGTGATACTTAAAAAGTCATGGATAAGACAAATTGCCAAAAGAAGCTTAATATATTACAAAATTATTATTAAAAAAAACTTACTAGTCCTTAGGATAGAGAACAAATTAAAACAGTAATTTCATAAAGTTGGCGGGAGAACAAAAAACTGAAACCATTTTCATTTGAAGGAAACTCCACTTAGTAATAATAACAGGAAACAATTATTTCTACATAAGGATACAATTTAGATTAACTGGAAAATATCTTCAAGCCACAAATACTGCAATTAAAAAAATAAAAATTGCTATAGCTACAGTCCTGACCATTTTACATGGAATTAAAGACAAAAATTGACTCAAAATATAAACTATATAAATTTATCATTTATTCAACCTTATATTGTTAAGGAATATGGGCTTTATAATAAGTCTTAATTCAGAAATAATCACAACGAAATAGGTCAGACAGGTTTACAAATGGACCAAATATACACCAAATTTCTTGTATATTTAGAATCACAAATAATAAGCATGAAAGTAGAAGTTCTCCAAAAAAATGTACAGATAGTGGATCACTTTATTATTGCATGAATCTATAAGTTCGTTCAGTTTTTGCAGGATGAAATAAGTTTTTTTTTATATAAAGAATACATTTTATTCAATAATATATTCGCCATTTTTATTAATGACCTCTCGTCATCTTTCTTGCAATTTCATTATTCCGCTTTCATAAAACTGGGGCTTAGAGGTGAAAAACTAAACAAAATAAGTATTCACATCTCTTTAATCATTGACTGATTTCCCACTCAAAGAGTATTGGAGGACCGGAATAAGTGGTAGTCGGATGGTGCAAGATCCGGAGAATATGATAGGTATATAAAACATCCCACCAAATTTGCACTAACTTTTGCTGTGTGATTATTGTGGAGTTTGACTGTGTCATGGTGGAGTACACCTTTGCGGTTTTGGACATTTCTGTCCCAATGCTTGGTCCAATTCCGTTAGCTGTGTGCAGTAAGATATTAGAATCAATCGTTTTCCCTTGTTGAAGCAACTAGTCAAACAGTCCAGCAATAATTCCATCATAAGGAGAGTAAAATCTTTTTCAGATGTATGGCAGCCTTCGGGGTGGCATTAGGTGGATCGTCAGCAGTTGTTCATGATTTCCTGGGCACTAGATTGTTGTAAATGGATGATCCAATTTTTGTCACCAATCACATTCTTTTGAGAAATTGGTTCCTTTTTTGCCAGTTAAGAAGAGAATTGCAGATTGATATTCGGTAGGCCAGGTTAGCCTTACTAAGTCTGTGTGGCACCCAAACATCAAGGAGGAACATGTAGCCAAGCTGTTTTAAATGCCTTAAAATGGTTCCAAAACCTATTTTCAGTATCTCCGCAATTTCTTGTAGCTGTAAAAACGCGTCTTGTTCGATTAGAGCCTTGATATCACTTGAATCAACTTCAGTGGGCCAGTCACTGCAGAGTGCATCTTCAAGACTCGTATCTCCGGAACTTGGCAAACCATCTTTTAGCAATATGTTTTGTTAAGGCATCATCCCCGTTTACCTTACATATCTTCCAGTTTTGAAATAAAAAAAAGCAAAATATGGCAAAAATGCACTTTATTATTTGACATATTTACTATGCTGAAGCAGAAAAAAAACTAATGCCAACGAAACCAAGCACAATAGTTTCGAAGAGCGTACTTCGAGCTTTCCTATAAGTATCATTATTGTCAAATAAAGCAAAGAGAACTGGAGATATTTGAAAACAATTAACACTACTAACCAAAATCGAACAAACTTATGGATCGACCTAATAAAAATGCTTAAAGACAGACTTCCACGGATTTGATATAATAGATTAAAGGAATGTGGATGTATTAAATGTGGATTTAGCTTCAATTTTGAAACATAATAACCGCAATCCTGAAATTCACATTCATATCAAAGACATTATAAATAGATTTTAAAATAACTCCATTAATATAAAATCAATATCAGTACTCAATTAGAAATATAATCTAGAATAAAAAAATACAAGTAACTTAAATCATGATGAACAATATTTAAATTTGAGAACATATACAATCAAACATAGAACAGTAAGTCAGAGCTTAGAGTAGCCAATTTAATGAAATCTTAAGAGGAAGAGATGGAGTTCCTGAATGGTTTGGTTTTACTTTTTATAAGTTAAATAAAAAGAAGAAATGAATAATTTTTTAAAACAAAAGCATTCTTAAAATGTAAAAATGGGTATGTAAATAGTAAGAGGGACACGACACCAAAGCATCTACTTAATTGTATGGATAATTATTGACAATAACATCAGATAATCTTTTAAAAAAATTACCCCATTCCACAACAGAGGTATTAGAAGATTCTGATGACTGTTGTGTTTGAGATTTCATCAAACAATCAAGATCTTTCAAAGCAGCATACTTATCTTCACTGGGTGGTTGACTTTTATTAGAAACATGATCTTGAGAAACTGTAAAAATAATGTTTATAATATAAATAATGCATGCCAGATGTTCAGGAAAAAATAAATAAACTCAAAATTTTCAGAAGAGTTGTTAACAGTTATTAAACATTAACCTTGTTCACTTAATTCGGGAGATTCAATGAAAACTAAGTAGAATAGAATAGAATTGATTTATTGTATAAAGCAATACATGTTTGTTATATTATATTGGCATTGGCCAGTAAAGAATGACAATAAATCATATTTAAGAAAACAAGATTAACAATTACTTTCTTTCTTTTTTTAAATAATTGTGAAGCAAATATAAATAACCATTGAAAAAAAAATAGTATATACATATATATTATGCTTCAAACTTTAATACAAAATATAAATATAAATACATACATAAATGTTATAATAAATTGTACAACTAGCATTCGAACAACAAATAGTAAATATTTATAACTTATAACTCATCAAGCTAGTTACATTATTTTGGCATAGGCTTGGAAAGTATAACATTTAATAATATTTATGATAATAAGACTTTATAAATATAAATATATATATATAAATATATATATATATATATATATATATATACATATATATATATATATATATATATATATATATATATATATACATTAAAGAGACTTGGGACCATTCACCATAGGAGAGACTTGACCCACCATTGAATTTTCTGCCAAACAGCCGTCTTTGAAGTTGTCCATCAGTCACAGGTTATCTACACTCTGTTTCAGTTTGGAGTAGAGATGGGAAAAATTGCTCTTTTAAAGGAACTAGGTACTCTAGTTCAGTTCACCTTATTAAACTAGTTGGTTTATTAGTTCACTCCAATTTTAGCACTATCAAAAGTGGGCGGGGTGGCCGAATGGGCTAACACATGCACAGCACCACCGTTGCCCGGCAACCTGATAAAAATAATCTCTAATAAAAATAACCTCCAAAAGATAAATCATACAAAAATAATCATGAGTTCGTGTCCCGGTGCCAAGGCGTCTTTTAAATCCCCGCCCACGCCCTTTGGCCCGGGAAAATCCCGTATAGCCTTAAAGGCGAGGAAGGTATATTTTCAGTAATAACAATCTATATATTTGACTTCTCATTGAATGTTATTTAATAAAATGTACTTCATAAAATTTATAATTTATTAAAAAATTGTTGGTGAATATTTAAAATTTTAAAAACTAAATGGAACTAAACTTCCTGCCACCATCCTATAAAATATATATTTTTTTCTCATTTTTTTAAAATTCGAAACTGTCAATGTCCACTGACACTTCGTCCAGACCTGCTGACTAAGCAATTGCTTTCAACAAATCTTTCTTGCTGATTAAATGGTCTTCACCATAATAAACCTGCATCGTCCCTTTAATATCATCCAAACTGTTCCAGCATTTGTCCCCCTTTTAACTGCATCTTGAAATATTCTGTTCTTCTATCTACCATATATTCGTTTAGCCATATAATTGATACTGATCCTTGCTTTCTTTTCCGAGATTTTAGCACTTCCTTTCTCGTTCAATTAATGCATTTTTCCAATTTTTGGGTTAAATTTCGAGTTTTTCCTCATTTTGAGACCAAATACTAACAATCAGTTCCGGTTACTTAGAAGAACTTATAGCTTCGCCCTTTCCATCTTTCTTTGTTCAGAGAGAATAATGCATTCAATATTAAAATTTCCATTTTTTTTTTTGATATGGTCCAACTTCCGAACAAAATAAAGGAAATAAAAATTAATTTTTTTATTTGTGATACATGAGTTTTACTAAAAAATCAATCAACTATTCATCATATGTAGTTCAGATTAGTTACATATTATTTTAGTTTATAAAACAGATATTAATATGACTGGTTTCCGGGGAAGTATATACAATTTAAATTACCTCTAAGAATCAGTAAATAAACAAAACAAAGTGTTAAATTGCAAAGGTTAAATAAAAAATTTAAGATATTCAGCAAAGTATTTTTGAATTAAGTTTTTTACTATAATTATATCATTATTACAATAGAGGCCTTCTTAAACGACCTCCATATAGAATAAAAGAAATTAAATTAAAAAAAAAAAATTAAATAAAAAATAAATTTTTTTTACGACAATTAAATTATTGCATTAATATTTGTTCGTTAATAAAATCAATGTAATGCACCAAAAACATTATTAAGCCATTTATGACTACTGAATGGTGTGGTAGAGGCCTGTACCGACAGTACCGCTTTAATAAAAGACCAATTATGACAAAATTAAGCCAAATGCTGATTCTCAGTGACCAAAAAACTAACTTAAGTCAAAGTACTCAGTTGCCATGTTTGAACGCCATTTTGGGGCAGTTCGCTCACTTTTTTTTTGTGGGAACATTGGCTTTTTTTTTTAATAAATTGTTACAAGGAACACAACAATATGCAATTCATAGGGATGTGTGGGGAGGGGGGGAGTGCACGGTAGGGGGGACTGTCCCACAGACTATAAGCCTTATTATACCCAAAGAAAGAGAGAAAATCAAGCTTTCTGGTGATACCCATACATAACCTAAAATTCACAAAATTGCAATTAACGTGCTTTTCACAGGTGCCATAGCACATGAATATATTACACATATGATTAAGTACATCTTACGAATAATATTCAAGTAGTAAATAATATCTATATTATAGACTTAATCACTTATCTCATCACTTTATCTACATTCCAACATTTAATTTAAACATCACAAGGTGAATCCGCATCAAGAATTATCCAGCCAGCTGACCTATAGAAGATTGGAAGTTATTGAAAATTGCTATGAGGAACAGGAATATATGCCTCATTTTATGTATACTGTTATGATTTTAAATGCTTTCTAGTGAAGAAAGTTCATAATTTCCAGATACATACTCCTTTAAGAATCGTTCTCTGTACGGGTTATAAGGACAATGCAAGAGAAAATGCTTTAAAGAGTCTTCAATAGATTTCAGACAGTTTGCATGGTTCACAGAGCTTGAAAATCAGGTGCTTATTTTTTAAAGGAATTTGTAAGGATACAGTGCTTGCGACTCTCATTTGGTTTATGGCTCTAAGTATTTGGATATTTAAGCTAAGTAAAAGACATTCTTCCGGTTAAGGATATGTGAAATTGTAAATGCTTCTATAGACGGGGATGTGGGTAGCGGTCATTGCCCAGTTTATACCATGTGACAACACATTATTTTTCTCGTTTTCAATAATTGAGCTTTTAGTTTTGCAATTAATTTATTTTTGTTTAAAAAATTTGTAAAAAACTCTAGTGGATTGTTCATGGATGCTATTCTTTCAACTTGTATATACTTAGTTTTCATTGAATGTCCTGTATTAATAAAAAGCATTTCATTCCATAAATATGCCAGTTGTATGGCAAAAGTTGTTTTTAATAGGAGTTAGCAGAAAAATAATTAGAATTATGAAATTGAATGACCAAGCTAGAGTGCGAATTAGTAACAAAGGTAACTATTTTGACATATAGACCTCACTAGGACTTCTACACGGAGAAAACCTTAGCCCTGTTCTTCTTATTTTGTTTACATCAAACATAGTAAATGTTTTCTAGAACTGAGAAACAACTGGTGTTCTTATTAGCAGTGAACGCTTAGTCTCGATGCTCTTACTTGCTGATGATATAGTCCTATCCTACTCAGCTAATTTTGACACAGAAAACCAAAAAATCATATCATTCCACAAGTCACCAAGAAGAAAAAAAGTGAAACCATTATACTGGAATAACATGAAGTTAGAATATATCGAATCATACACCTATCTTGGAGTCCCTTTTTATTATCAGCAAAGTTTTCCCTAACAGAAAAACATTATGTTCAATAATCAACAGTAGCATGTCCAAGAGTAAAAGAGATCGATCATATGACAGGGCAAAAGTGACATCTGGCAAACAAAACTAACCCTCTTCGATGGCACTGTCTCTTCCACTTTCCTTTATGCAGCTGAGATCTGAAGCTGAAATCACTTGAAAGTAGTGAAAACCATGCAAACCAAATTTCTATACAGTATATATATTGAAAAAAAAATTTATAAATGATAAATCACAAAAGAAATAATACAATACTGATAATAGTAATTATTTCAAAATGTTAAACTGCCCTCTTAAAAAAATATGGGTTATTAAGTTTTTACTAAACACCAGTTATATATGAATGGTCGAGCGGATAAAGGTGATAATGATATTGTGGGAAAAATTGAAGAGGTGCTAAAAAAATATTTAAAATGATATACATTCAATATTATAAAAATGTAATGTATTGAATGTAATTCTAAAATATCATACAGTACTTTCCAGAAGATGGCTTGATGTCAGGGCAGAAAGTTCTGATAAGTTTGTGAAAAATGAAGTAAAAAATCCAATAATATTCGCTTAAGTTCAGCAATTTTTAATCACCACTGCTTAAGAGTGATGATTGTGACAGGAGCAGTCTAGTCAGTTTCAGTCATGGGGTAGGAGATAGATTTTAAGGAATGGGTTTGACCACCAATTTATATCGAATATGAGCAATGAAGAATTCAAAAATGTTATTAAAAACATTTAATTAGGAGAAGACAAAAGAATACTAATCTATAATTTGTAACCTATGAGGTTGTCAATGCATTTAACATTTACATTCAAAATAATATATTCATAAAAAGTAAAAATATATACAATTATTATTATTTTTCTTTTTTTGAAATGAAATAAAAAATAATTTTATTTTGGGACTAAAGTCCTCGTAGAATAATAGCAGAGTTAGAAAAATATAAACATCAGTCTGGCATGTAGATATAATACAAAAATATTCAAAAAATGCAAAGAAAAAAAATAATAAAAGGGCTCTTATCAGGTAACTGTTGGTGAGAAATAGTAATTACATGACCTCAAAATTCTTACAAGCTTGCAGAAGTTTGAATGATTAGTAGGTGGTGGAATAGGAGTTGTTTGAAAGAATTTGTGAATGTGGTTTGATGTATGGAGATAGTTATGGAGTTCCAAAAGGAGATAGCATGAATGAAAAAGAATTTTCTTAAGAAAGTCGTTTTAAGGGATAGGATATATAGATTAGAGGTTGAGATCTGGTATTAAGAGAGTGGTTAGAGGGACGTAGAGTAAGAAGTTGTAGGATGTCGAGAGGATTTTTGGTTCTGAGGACTTGGAAAAGGAAAACACGATGATGGAATTGCCGTCGGGAAGTAGGATAGAGGCACTTCAACTCGCTGTGTAAGCAGGAAACATGGGAACACCAAAGATTAATCTTATGAAGCAATTCATGAGTCTATTCAGTCTCGCCTCGGTTCATGTGAACAGCCCTCCATACATCAACTAACCAAAGTCGAAGAGATGGATAACAAGTCAATACCAGTTATCAGTGGACTGGGTATGATGGGTGGTTGGAAAGGTTACAATAAATAGGTCTAGGGGAAAAAAACAGGTCAATAAGGTATGTTCTGTCCGGAGAGTCTGAAAGGAGATTGGTGTTGAGATCACCTACAATAATGACCTTTTTAAAGAGAGGCATATTGCAAGCAGGGAGGATTCAAAAGTGAGATCAAATCGAACATGGGGGAAGGGCAGTAAATAATGATGTAGAGTAGAGAAAAGGTTCTAGATTAAACTTGGACAAATAAATATTCACTGTGTCAGAAGAAGAATATTCGGGATGTCAGAAGGAGATTTTAAAAGGATTTTAGTACGCAAACTATCATGAACAAACAGAGAAGTCGCCTCCTCCAGTTCGATCCATTTGATCATGACAAAAGAGGGTATAGCCGGGTAAGGAAATTGATGGTGAGGGGATATCAGGTTTGAGCCAAGTTTCAGATAAGACAATGATATCAGAGAAATTGTGGTGAAAATAATCAAGAAATTTGTCATAATGTGTTGGAAGGGATTGGGAGTTAATCTGGCAGGATATTAAGGCATTTGTCATGAAGCAACTAAATAATGGACAAACAGTGGGGTGAGACAAGTATTAGAATAGAAAGGCATTTTTTGATAGAAAGTTGAAATGAAAACGACGATATAACTTCATTTAAAACAATTAATTACCATAATTTTCCCGCCCATTGAATCAGTTAAATTTATACATTTGCATCACTTTCTATTTCCTTTTGCGACTGCGTATAGTATCAAACAATACTAATGATTGTGGAGAAAATGGATCTTTTGAAAAAATTCTGAGTATTATCGGAAACATTAACCACGAAACTTGTCGAAAAGAAAGCTTAACGTTAGTAAATATTGCATATTATTAGGTTTATATTAGTAAATCCTCAACATTTAGTGTGAAATTCTTTTTAAAAAATTATGAATAAGTGATACATAAAAGTTCAACTAACAATATGAAAGCCTGTACTGGGTATCGGCTATTCCTACATAGAACACACCGTATAGCTTCCTACATAGAATACACCATATAGCTTCCTACATAGAATACACCGTATAGCTTCCTACATAGATTATACCTTATACCGTATAGTTTCCTACCCTTTTTCCCTCTTAGTTACCAATAAATTTTCAATGACTCACCTTTGACCAGAATAGTTTTCAGAACTTGTAGCAAGAAATCATATGAACGGTATTTTATTTCATTTTTACAATTATTAATTAAATCATCAGATAAAATATATATTCCTTTTAATTACAAATATATTAATGCCTATTTATAATTGTCGTTTATTGGACATCAAATCATTCACAGTGACCGAATCTGGAAGGCCTGAGCCCAAAATGTATTTAATTGGGAAAAATATTCTTATTAATGGTTTTAAAAATTAACTTAAACACAGTCAAAATTTATATATTTTTATAAAAAAACACAAATGAAATAAATAAAACTATAGTATAATATTGAAGCTAAACTAATATTTGCACTTACATCTGTGTGATTAACCATTGTTACATTGTATATTATAAATTTTTAATAATAATTTTAATTAGTATCAAATTAAATATTTTATAAAAAAATAAACTAAATCATTTCAAAATAGTTTTATTCCTTTGAAAAAATAATTTTTCTAATTTTTTTAATCACACTTACCTCAAAGTGAGACCAAGTTTTTCAACATGTGTTTATTGGTATTTTCACTTCATTGCAAGTATGATTAGGCAAATCATCTTTTATGAGATCAAAAAGAAATGAGAGCTGTTCTCGTGTAAATCTAAAATACAGCTTAAATTTAACTTTGTCGTCTACTAAATGGTTTTGAATTAATAATTGAAAAAATCCATACATCTAGGAAATATTGCTGTCAGAAAACTAAATAGAGCCACTTCAAATCAGGGTACCAATTTGAGATGTGGGAGCTCCAGGGGACTCTTTAAGATGAATCTAATGAACAATTCATTTGTTACTACAGTCTAATCTCATGCCGTGCATCAGTCCATCATATACAAGGCAGCCATAATTAAAGTGGAATATAGACCTATTATAATACGTCTACATATCTGCAAGCGGAAGCAGTCAATAGAAATTAATGAAATTGACATGTGACCATTCAGGTATCAACCCGCACCATTCATGAAAATTTCATAAAAATCAGATAACCAATAGTAAGTAGTATACCTGTCATATGGATTTGCAAAAAGAAGGACATGGAACAACCTTTTTTGACTTTTAAAATGTAAAACAAATTTTTTTTTATTGCCTACGTTTCTACCTAAACTAAAACAAATTTTCAGCATTGATGATAAACACAAGTTTGGATTAAAACGTAGGTAATAAAAAAAACTCCAAAAATTCACTGAGTCCTGATTATATATCAATCACCCATGATATGAAATAATATACTTTAAATTAAACAATTGAATTTTAAGTTCAGTCACTTACTGAATTTTGGAGAAATATACTATTAAGAATTTCAGAAATAATATATATCTTTAATTCAAATTGAGGAATTTCTTACCAGGGACGAAATTTGATGAAACAGAATCAAATATTGGATTATTATCAAAATTAGCAAAATTATCAATTGGTTGGTTCAAAGAAATATTTACATTAGCTGCACTAAATGGATCTTGATCAGGAACTTTAACCACTTCCTTTGGCTCTTGAGAAGAAAACATATTATTATTATAGTTTCTATTCACATTATTGTTTACACTTTGAGCCTAAAAAAGAAAATTCCAATTATTTTCAAACATATATACATACAAACAAACACACATACATATGTATATGTGTAACAATGGAATAAATTAAGTCTCCTGTCTATTTCACAAAATATTTGGATTAACATAAAAATATTAGTCTGTATTCTTATAAAATTTAATCCTCGGGTAACTATAAAAATTCAACTTTAAATGTTTAGTAACAACAAATAAATATACAAGAGACCAGAGAAGTTTTCAAATTCTATAATTAGGTATAGGCTTAAGAAGAAGACTATCTTATGAACATGGGTATGTCTTATAATATCTGTGGCACCTTTGGATAGTGTGTCAAGTTTAAAAATTATATTTATGGGAAAAAGCGATTTAAAGCTTGGAATTTTCAAAGGTACAAGTTCGATTTTCGAGCTTCCACCCATGATTCACAAAGGAATGTTCATCTCTGAAAGATCTACATAACTTAGCTCCTTAGACACAAAAAAAGAGGGAAAAATTAACTTTCTAGTGATACTCATAAAAATTACACTCAATACACTTCTCACAGGTGCCATAAGTAGATTTTAATATGCTTTTCCCTCCATTATAATTTGAAAAACTGTTAAAAAGCATTCTATTCAGTTATACAGGGTGTCCTATAAGCAGAGGGAAATATTTAAAAAGTTTATAGTAGACATGAAGATCTACAAAAAGTTCATATAAACAATTGCATGGAAATTGGGCAATTGTTTATAAGTAGAAAAGTAGTGCAGAAAATTTGTTTAAAATAAGGAAACCTACAGATAGCTTCAATTATTAATAAATTTCATGAAAACGTAAGCATTAGGATTAAAAACATCAAGTTCGTCACTTATATGTGTATTATTAATTAGTATGACAAAAATCTGAGAGACAAACACAATTTCTTAACCATCACCTTACATGAAAAATCATATTTTTATAAATAAAATGTGTTTTTAGGCAATTATGTTTATTCCAATACATCCCATATCACCGAAAATTGTAGTCATTTTTGCTGAAAACACTTGTACTTTTAGGTGACGGGATAGAAAATCACATCATTTCTTAACACATGTTGAGGTGAATCTCAAATATTGATGTTTACTATCAACCTTTTAAATATTTTCCTCTACTTACGGGACACTCTGTATACATAATACTATACTTTGACTAATGGGTAACTCTGAACATCCACTGAGAATTGAACCGGACTATTGATGACAACCTATGTACAGATTTATTATTATTTATTGTATATTATACTTTTTATATAAACACTAATGGATTATAATACCATATTAATAAAAAAAAATTCTTAAAAGATATCAGAACCTAACTGGAAGCATTTATTTCGTGTTCTTATTCCTATCTCTTTTCTAGTTACCTCTGAGAGAAAACTCATACCTTGTATTTGGCCAAATTAATGAACTCTTGTTCTATGTTCTTCTCATTTTGCCTACCTTTTTATGCTGCCCTTCTATAAAATTACCAGCACTAATCTTTTAATCCTTATTGCCTCTCTACATACCTGAGAATTGGTCTTTCCAGGTATGGAGTTTCCTATTACCTAGCAAGGTCATCATTACCTTGCTGAGTTAAGTATGTTATGAAAGCGGTTCCTTATATCGTACTCGTCTCTACCACCCTGCTCAAGCCCATACCACTCACATAGTGATAAACAGGAAATAGAGACTGTCAGGGACAGTAGTAATAATAAAAAGAAATTACAGTGGACAATAACACAGCCAAATATAACATTATACTATTAAACAAACATTTTGACCAGAGAAATGGTTATTACTAAAACTTGAATAGATGAAAAAATAACGCTTAATGGAATAAATATTTTTTTTTATAAATTCTTCTAATAAATCAGCTATATTTATTTCTACAATCGGAATATATGACTTTTCGAAATCTTGTAGGAAAAAATAATACAAAAAAAATATAGTAAAGAAAAATGCTGCGATCATAAAAAATTGTGCATCCATGTTTTCAATGGAAATACAAGTTTTGAGGTCCCCTGAGTCCAAATAACCAAATCTCTATGTATGAAACTGAATTTAGGTAGTGACACCATATAAGATACATGTACGGCACAGATGTTACAAATTTTTCATTAAAATAAACCGGGATCAGCACTTTATATAACCAATTTTACACATTTTTATATTTTCTCAAAAATGGCTTAAATGATTTTGATCAAATTCATTATATTAATGTAAAATGACATGTTTTTTGTTGCCGGGTAGGTAATATATTTTGTGCATTGCCCACATTACTCCTAGGATCTCCTTCAAAAAATTTGGAGGTCCAGCTATAAAACCTAAGCACTATAATCTTGGAGCTACGGGAGCCTGATGGCAAACAGCTGTACAATAAGCAACAAGATGAGAACCTCCGTGCTCAGGCTGTAAATACGGAAAACATAGAATCTCTCTGGTCCAGCTGTGTAACCGCAATGTAGGAAATTGCTAATAATGTACTAGGAAAGAGAGAAAAGAAGGTGAGGACACCGTGGTTTGATGGAGAATGTGAGGCAGCCACTAATACAAAGAATGTAGCATACAAGAATATGTTAAGAAAAAGGACTCAGAGAGCAGTCGAGAAATATCAAAAGAGGAGGAGGGAGAAAAAACGACTTCATCAAAGAAAGAAAAGACAGAGAGAGAAGGATGAATTGGGGAGGGCCGAAAAATACTCGAAGGAGAAAAAAAATCAAGGGACCTTTTCAAGATCATCACTAGAAAGAGAAGACCTCGAACAAATGTACCTGAAACTTGTAGAGGCAAGGACGAGAATATGGCCTGCAAGGATAAGGTCCTATTACAATGGAAAAGCCATTTTGATAAGCTTCTCAACTCAGGCCCCTGTGGAACAGACACTGAATCAGACCTTGAACCACCTGATGATGAAGAAATAATAGATGCCATTAATCGGTTAAAGAATAATAAGGCATCTGGAGCAGATGGCCTACCTGCTGAATTCTTGAAGGTGAGGAACTGTTTAAAAGGTTCCAGAATTTAGTCTTGACCATTTGGGAGGAAGAGGTTTTGCCGGAAAACTGGAAAAAGTCAGTTATATCCCCTATCTTTAAAGAAGGTGACAAACTCCAGTGCAAAAATTACAGGGGTATCTCTCTTCTCGATATAAGATTTTATCTAACATCCTGTTATTCTGCCTCAGAACAATATTAGAGAGAGGAAACGAACTTCAGATTAAAACCCACCATCTTTTCGTTGACTTTAATTTATTTTGTGGTGGACGCAGGGAACGAATCTAGACCTTCCTACATTGATTAGAATAGGTTTAGTTGTACCTCTAGAACAGAGATACAACCAAAAATAGTAATGCCAGAAATAGCAAGATTGGTGTATCAAGAAAAAAAAAAAAACTGTACAAATAAACAGAATCTATATTTGACCAAAAACTTCATTAAAAAAATTAAAACAATATTGCTACTGTTAGTGCAAAAGGTCATATTTTTTTTTTTTGGGTCCTTCCCTTTCACGCCTTTAATAAGGCTATACAGGGTTTTCTCGGTTCAGAGGATGTGGGAGGGGATTGAAAAGATTCCCCCGGCCCCGGGACGAGAACTTGTGGCTAATTTGTATCATATATCATGTTGCCGGACAACAGCTGTGCTGTGCACACACGTTAGCCATTCGGCCACCGGCCCACAGCAAAAGGTCAAATGTAAAAATTGAGTTTTTGTAACAGAAGAGTATAAAAACTGATAATTTCTTTATAATTTCATATTTCATTTCTCTCTGCTATTTTCCTATTTAGCTGACTACTTATAGCAGTTATAAACTACAAAATGTCACCTTCAGCGCAAAGTAAATCAACATGTAAAATTGTTTCGTAAGACCTTATACACTAACTATAGCAACATATAAAATATTTTCAGTAATAATTTATAGAAACAAATAAATAAAAACTTCTCGAAAATAAATTTAATTGTAACGAAAAGATCAGAAATCGAAGAAAACAAAGAAGAAAAAGATAGAAACATTGAATTGATTATTAAAGTAAAACACTTAAAGAATAACAACAGTAATTAACTTCTATCAAAATTCCATCCATAAAACATAAGTTAATAATTGTAGAGTGCCGGTTTGGACTTCTACTTGTTTGGTTTTGCAAAATGGAAGTGAGTTACTCATAACAGCACAAGAGTCTAACACTATAAAAATTGAAAAAGTGAAAAACAAAGCCTTCCGAATTATTACTGGCCCCCAAAATGAATACCTATTGCAGCTATGCAGCTTCAAACATGTATAGAATCCATCAAGGTTTGAAATAAAATCGCTGTACTACCAATGGGTGAGAAACTGATGCGTTTGGAAATTGACTACTGGAAGGAATGTAAATCTGGCACAATGAGGCTAAGAACCCAAGTCATTTTTATGAAGAAATTGGAGACAATTAGAGAAATTAAAGGGCTTGTTATTTCTTAAAGAGAAAATTTCATGACGATTCCACCCAGGGTCTCTACAAAGTCTGCACAAACCAATTTACAGCTCCTGTAACCAATCAACTAGCAAAGTTGCTCTAAGATAGAACTAAGAAATTTAGCACTTGAAACCATAAGGGAGAGATACCCATGTCCCCCATGTACATAGACAGTTCTGAGAATAGAGCAAGAAAGGATGGTGGAGCTGGTGTTTATGCAGAACGTTTTCAAATGTCAGAGCCTGTGAGAAAGCTAGCAAGTAACTTTGACAGTGAAATAAAAGCAGTTTTTCTAGCGTTAGAACTGATAAAAAAGTCTAAACCACAAAAAGTTGTGGTCCTAATTGACTCGCAAGATGTAATAATTGCCATTTCAGATTCTTCTTGCAGTTTATGGGAAAATCAGTGTTTATGGGCTGCCTCACATCTCTATGCACATCTGGCTTTTTCTTGAAACGTCTAAAGAGCAACTTGGTGGAATATTGAGGTTTTAAGAGAGGCATGGGTATCAAGTACAAGGATAAGATTAGAAATGAGAACGTTTAAGATAAGATTAATACAGGAACAGGAATAGATTTCATTCCAATTCAGCGTTCCAATGTTGGGTAAGATTCCTTCATGGATAAGAGAATCAAGGTTGCAGAAAGTTAAATTACAGATCATAATAAATAATAATAATAAAAGGCTTAGCGAATCCGAAGGTTCATTGGCGACTCCACCAATTGCTTATTACACACCTCCCTCCACCATTCGCCGTCCAAACCCAGTCCCTTCAGATCAGTTTTAATACAATCTTTCCACCTTCGCTTCGGTCTATCCCTTGGACGTTTACCATTCAGTACAGCAAATATTAACCTTTTAGGAATTCTTAGTTACTAAGAACAACAACTTTATAAGCCCATTGGATTCGCCGTGATGTCAATTATATTAAAATTACAGATTAGGTTAGATAATAGATTAAAGTATGAAAACATACTGTTAATGATACAGATGATGCAGGCAATTTAGACATATTTTGGGGATAAAAACTAAAGGAGTTATTAGTTAAATCTTTTCCTTTCTCCAAGTCTGAGGGCTTCACATAATACCTGTAAAAGTAAAAATTATAAATGAATTGGCAAATTGGCTTTTCAGGTATACTAAAATTCATACATTTTCTACAGTAAAGTAATGTTATATATTTTAAAACACTTTTTTTGTCCTTAATATCTATAAAATAAATTAATAATAGGAAAAATAAAAAAAGAGTCAAGACAGTTCATGTCACTGATAATTACAAATCAAAACAAAGAAATTACAATATAAAAGGCATATCACATCATATTTTATTAATTAAATTACAGTAAATGGTAGAATTTAAATTAGCTTGAATATAAGCTAATTGCCTTGTACAATAGACAGTAAAAAAGAATAAAAATAGCATCTGACAGGATTACAAACTAGTAGATTTTAATTATTCAATTCTTGACAAGAAGTAAAGAAAATGTTGGATCCTCAGAGCCACCAGGCGGCATAGATGGGCATAATCATAATCAAAATCAATTATTCAAATTTGTATTCGTCTATCCTCTTTTATCTCGTGAATGAAGGATCGGTTATTCACCATTCCAAATGTTATTCGACTATGTAGATGTAGCCGAAAATGGGGAAACGGTGTAGAAAATTTTTGGAATTTTCATTCGCTTTTCCTCTTTATACTCGTGAATGGATGCTCGGTTATTCACCGCTCCAAATATTACACGACTGTGTAGATGTAGGCGAAAATGGGGAAGTGGTGTAGAATATTTTTCGAATATTCATTCGGTTTTCTTCTTTTATATCATGAATGAATGCTTGTTTTTTCACCGTACCAACTGTTTTCCGACTATAGAAATATAGGCGAAAATGGTAAAACGGTGTAGACAATTTTCGAATTTTCATTGGCTTTTCCTCTTCTAACTCGTGAATGGATGCTCGGTTATTCATCGTTCCAACTGTTATCTGACCATGTAGAGCTAAGAAAAAATGGGAAAATGGCATAGTAAATTTTCCGAATTTTTATACCCTTCTCCTCTTTTAACTTGAGAAGGGATACTCGGTTTTTTAATGATCCAACAATTTTATAACTGTTTAGAAATAGACCATTGGTGGTACAAATTTTTCGAATTTTCTTTTGCTTTTCTTCTTTTATCTCGTGTATGAATGCTCGATTTTTCACCGTTCAAATAGTTTTCCAACTATGTAGATGTAGGCGAAAATGGTGAATTTATGTTGGAAATTTTCTGAATTTATCGCAGCTTTCTTCTCATGTAGATGTAGGCGAAAATGGTGAATTTATGTTGGAAATTTTCTGAATTTATCGCAGCTTTCTTCTCATGTACATAGTCGGAAAACTGATCCTCTATTTCCGAGATAATACAGGAAAAGCGAATGAAAATTTAATAAAAATTGTACCACTCCTGTATCCATTGGCCTGCCTCTACTCAGTGATAAAATGGTTGGAACGGTGAAAAACCAACACTCTATTTACGAGTTAAAAGAGGAAAAGTGTATGAAAATTCGGAAATTGTTTACACAATTTTCCCATTTTTGCCTACCTTTTCATAGCTGGAGAATTATAGGAACTGTAATCCGTAAAATCTATCCTTCATTCTAGAGATAGAAGAAGCAAAAGAAAATTTTCACACTATGTCTCCGTTTTCGCCAGCTGTACATAGTTGGAAACTGTTGGAACATTAAAAAATTGATCCTTCATTCCCGACATAAAACAAGAAAAGCGAATGAAAATTCGGAAAATTTTTACGATTCCAGTTTCCATTGGTTTTCATCTAACCAGATATAAAATGGTTGAGACGGTAAAAAACTGATCCTTCATTCCAGATATAAAATAGGTAAAGCGAAAGAAAATTCATAATTTTTTTAACACTATTTCTCTTTTTTCGTCTACCTCTACATAGCCGGAATAATGATGTAATGGTGAAAATCTGATCCTTCATTTCCGAGATAAAAGAGAAAAACCAAATGAAAATTCGGAAAATTGTTACCACTCATTTTTCCATTGGCCTGCCTATATATAGCTAAAAATGGATGGAACGGAGAAAACCGAGCATTCATTCACAAAATAAAAAAGGAAATACGTATGAAAATTCTAAAAATACATTTCTACATTTCCCTATTTTTATCTACCTCTACATAGTCGGAAAACTGTTGGAATGGTAAAAAATTGATCCTTCAATTGCGAGATAAAAGAGGAAAAGCGAATGAAAATTTGGAAAATGTTAAATGTTAAACCGACGGTATTATCATAGAAAGTACTTCCAACAGCTAAAAGAAAATAGAAAATGTTTTATACTTGTTTTCCTTTGAGCCTATCTCTAAACAGGGGAAAGTCGTGAGTATTTGATTTTTTTGATTACGAT
The DNA here is from genome assembly GCA_928085145.1 of Nezara viridula. NCBI lineage: Eukaryota > Metazoa > Arthropoda > Insecta > Hemiptera > Pentatomidae > Nezara > Nezara viridula. The sequence continues at coordinate 72,625,770 of OV725079.1, read as the reverse complement.
TACGCGATTATGAATACGTGATTACGATTACAGTGATTTTGATTACATGATTACGATTACAGTGAATTTGATTACGTGATTACGATTACAGTGATTTTGATTACGCGATTACACGATTGTAATCGTAATCAGGTCTCTGATTACGATTGTAATCAGGTAATCGTTTCATACTTTTGCTATATTTATAGTGCTATTGTATCAAGTATAAAGTTAGGGTGGTCATTACGTTTTATTTTCGGTTGTAATCATGTAATCGTTGATTACGATTTTGCCCATCTCTGCCACCAGGACTAGAAATATAAAAGATACCTCACTATAAGTCTATTGAAAAAGGATTATCAATTTAATCAGAAACAAAGTTTAGTAAACATTAGCTATAACTAGCAGAAAAATTAGCTATGATACCAAAGGATAAACAATTAATCAAAGGGCCAGTTGTTATCTGTTTACCCATTGATAATTATTATAATTAAATAAAGGCTAAGTGCTACGATATTGATAATATCATCTTTAGAGTAATTAAACTTCACAAAATATATTTAAGGTTATAAATATATCCATGAAATATTTTTATATTACACACAAGTACAATGAAATAATATTTTAAACAATGATACTGTTGGAATATCACAAAGGGAAGATTCATCAAATTGTTCACTAATTTAATTTTCTAAAAAGTTACATGACAATATTTCGGAATAAACGGATGTTGATATCTAGATATTTAAATATAATATCAGATCTATAACCACTGAACTACAGTAAATGTATTTAAGGTTATAAACATATGCTTTATACATCCATGAAATTATTTTATATTTTACTTCTTCTTTCATACAAGTACAATGAAATAGTTTTTTAAACAATGCCATTACCTTGATTAAGTAGATTTTAAATACTTTTTTCAAGCTAAACAATATTTTAAAAGTTTACATTTAGTTAGTAAATTTCATTTAATTTTCTCGAAAACATGTGATTTACGTTAAATATTATTAGTTTTCAAACATTATTATTAATAATTTTTTTGCCACTCTCCGTTACCTTCTACAACTTTCTATATTAGATATTATTTTTTCTAAAATTCTCCACTTTCCAAAGATATATTATAAGTAAACTTCTGACTTGTATTTCCAGATTCATTTTCGACCTGTATAAGCATTTTTATTTTTTTCTCCTTTATTCAATTATCAAATCCTTTCAAAAGTTATATTTAGTATTTTTTCGTAACTTTTAATAATGCAGATAGTTGATTATTTAAAATAAACCATATTAAAGGTACTTTAGAGGAAGACGCATTTGAACATTGGGTAGCCCCTGTTAAACAGGCCTGTAAAATGATATCAATGGGGATAAGACATAAATGATGTTAAAGACGACTTAATTATACAATGATACACCGAGTTTAATCAAAATCGTTAGAGCCATTTTTGAGAAAATTGTAAAAATGTGTTTCAGCGTTAATATAAAGTGGCACTTCCGGTCAGCCGATTTAATGAAAAAGTTTCCAGGACATCTAAGACATATATTTATCTTAAATATGTAATATCAGTTTTTACGACTTTTCGTTTTCGAGCTAGTGTTCATTTTTTGGGACTTTGTTATTTTTAACTCAGGGGACCTCAAAACGTGTATTTCTGTTCAAAACTCAGATTCAAAAATTTTCACAACCACAATACTTACATTTACTATATATTTCATATATAGGTAAGTGGTGGGTGGGCGGGGTAGCTGAATGGGCTAAAACGTGTGCACTGCACCGCCGTTGCCCGGCAACCTGATATATAAGATAGTGATAAAAAAATAACCACGAGTTCGTGTCCCGGTGCCAAGGGAGTCTTTTATATCCCCGCCCACACCCCCTGGCCCGGGAAAACCCCGTATAGCCTTAACGGCGAGGAAGGGGAGGACAAAAAAAAAATATATATATATATACATATATAGGTAAGTGAAAGTAATACAAAAATTGTGTTTATTTAGATATTTGTTTTAAAGGAAGAACTGAATATTTAAATGAACAGCTAACATTTTAATAAGTCAATTAATACCATTATTTATATAGTTGAAAAACATTTTATATGAAAGAAGTGAAAGAGATGACCAAATATAAACATTCTGCTATGAAAATTGGGGACTGGTCATCAATGGCTATTTTTAAACCAACACAAGTTGTATGATTCCATCTGCAATGTGCTGGATATTATCTTGAACTCAGACCATCTTAAAACAGCAATCCAGAACAAGCTGCCCACGTATATTAGTTTGGTACATCACACAGAATACTTACCAATCTTTGATATTAGACATAATTTAATACAAATACATTACCTATCCTCTTTTATCACCTTCAGTATACTTAAATTTTCAGTTAACATACCTCTTTCTCTCATACTTTGCTATCATGAATTCCTTGATTTGTTGTTCATCCTTAGAAATACTATCACCATCGTACAAACTCAACCAAACTTTTCTGCAATACTTAAACAACATAATGAAATTATAGAAAACAAGGAATAGGTAGTCACTTTAGATTAATATAGATTTATACCTCATTTCCTCTGCATTTTAATAATTCTATTTCTTCAGAAGTAAATGTAGCCATAGAAATAGACTTCACCCGATGTGGAGGAGTGAGGCCACGCCTATAAAATAAAATAATATTGGCTATAAAATGAGCTATGATAACATATAATATATACAACTAGAAAGAACACGGTAAAGATATAGAAGTAATAAATCTGTATATGTGCCAAGATTTCTCTGATCACACTTTTCAAGATATGATGAAATTAGCTGAATATGACTAAATAAAAGCATACACAGACAACTAATCTTTAACCCTCTTATTAATAAATAGCTACATGAACTGATTTATTCTAACCACTAATGTTTTAATAAATGATGAATACTGAAATAACCATTTAGTTTTTGTTTTGTTATTTTTTGTTACCGATAAATGAAAATCACCATTATTCCAACAAATTATTAAGGTACATGCTGAATATCTCAAGAAATAAACAAGGAATTTATTACAAAAACAGGGATACTATGTCTTCTTGTGTGAAGTTGAATCAATTTTTGTGCTCAGAATCGACAATTACACAGCTTTTAAGTTTAGACATCAAGGTAAAAATTTAGAATTAGATATGTCTATAGTCACATTCATGTAAAATATCCAACTGTTTATCCAACTTATATGAAAATTACAAGGATTGGACAGATTAATAACTGCATGATCCCTAATAAATTACTTTAAATATCATCCACTTCCACTTACGGATATGCAAATGTATTATGTTACAGCTACACATTAAAAATTTACCATACAACCAGGCTAATAGTCCTGTAATCATTTTTTGAATTCAATTCCCTACTATTGCTTACCTACAATCAGTAATAGAGGCAATCAATATTAATAATCCTTTTTTATTAATTTAATTTTTAGCTGTTTGAAAAGGCAGATAAATATAAAATTGTCTAACTCAACTTTTTTGGTTTGGCACTTAGCCTGTTATTGGTGTTCAGTCAACAAATGGTAAGATATCAAGTTCACCATTTCCTATTTAACAATTGAAATTAATATTAGGTTATAAGTGGAAAAATTCTAACCACACAGCCTTACGTTTTCATATTTTTCAGACATGAGGCTGTGTGGTTGGAATTTTTTCCAATTATAACTTAACAGTTAGGTTTTGTCTCTTGGTGAGGTTTTTTTACTGATTTACATCATTAAAATTAATGTACTGTTAAGTATTATATCATTTAGCGTATGGAAGTGGCACCTCTATTGTCCAGCCATCAGGCTGCTATCAGCCATTGGTCCTCCTTTGGTAGGAGGAACACGCACTACATTTTACACACTGTATACAGTACACTACATTCATCCCCATACTACAGGACTAAGGTCACCTACAGTACACACCCTAGGATCACCTCCCCTAGGTAGCCACCTCGGAAGGGAGAGTGTGTCAGGACGTTCTGAGGAGAAAGCCCCTCCACCTGACTCAGGGCAATAGGCAGATAACCTACTCCTCTTAAACACACGAAAACTGATAAAAGTACTAAAGCTGGATTATTTCAAAGTAATAAGATCAGGAATCGCCAAACTGACAGATGTATAGCTTACTGGAACATTTTGTCTCAGTACCAACTAGGGAGTTTTTCAGGCGCTCCTTAATATTATTGACGACTATCACATTGACATAGCAGTGATCTAGGAAGTCCGTTGGCATGGAAGTAGTACACTTCAGAAGAAATGTCACATGCTGCACTACAGTTGCCATAAGACCCACCACTCCTTTGATACTGGATTTATTGTTAGAAGAAGAATCCGTTGATGTTACAAAAATGCAAAGACTATAAAATCGTAACCCATCATCTCTAAGTGTATTTCAAATCCGCATATGACAGCGTTGCTCGACCGGAATTTTACCGGATCCTATAAGAAATGAACGACCCGATGAAATTAGTGAGAATGATTAGAATGACAATGGTGAGCTCAAAGTTCATGGTGCGTGTGGGCGTAGATCTTTCTGACCCCTTTCTCGCAAGTTGTGGTATTAGGCAAGGAAACGCTTAGGCCTGCCTCCCTTTTAATTATAATGGGGAGAAAGCGATAAGGAATTCTGGAATCCAACTCCATTCAACACTATTTAACAGCACAGTCCAGCTTCTAGGATACGCAGATGATTTTAATATTGCTACCAGATTGGAACGGGCCCTATGAGAATCATTCCTGGTTCTGAAAGATGCTTCTAGAGATCTTGGCCTAGTTGTTAATGAGGCTAAGATGAAATAAATGCAGATTGGGAGAGCCGAACCAGGAGTTGGATATTTTGATGCGGGAAGGTACTGTTTTCAGAAGATAAGCAGCTTCACCAATTTGGGTTTGGATATCAACCCCCAAAATGACATTATCCAGGAAGTAAACAGGAGGATTGCAGCAGCTAGCCAATGCTACTTTGGTCTTACCAAACATTTTAGAAGTAGAATGCTCTCTAATCAGACCAAGATCAAGCTCGGCAAAACCCTGGTCGGCCCAGTCGTCACATATGGCTCAACGGCTTGGACATTCACGAAGGCAGATGAGTCCAGACTGTTTGTTTTTGAGAGGAGCATTATTAGGTGGATTTTCGGTCCTGTTAGAAAAAACGATATCTGGAGGAGGAGGAATGACAAACTGACGAGACTATATAACGATGTTGACATAGTCAAGTTGGTGAAGTTCGGAAGACTTCGATGGGCAGGACATGTGCAAAGGATGGCTTCCAACGAGATTCTGAAAATGATCCTCACAGAAGGGCTCCATGAGAAACGGCGAGTTGGACGACCTAAGTGCGATAGATTGACTTGGTCTCTGCTGACGGGGCTCAGGAACGGGAGAGCTGCAGCAAACAACCGAACGAAATGGTGGAGACTTTTGGCATAATAGACAAAATTGCCTAACTCAACTTTTTTGGGTGGGCTCTTAGCCTTTTATTGGTGTCCAGTCTTTATATGGTCAGATATCAAGTTCATCATTTCCTATTTAACACTTAAAATTAATATTAGGTTATAATTGTAAAAATTTTAATCACACAGCCTTACGTCTCCACATTTTTTAGACATAAAACTGTGTAGTGGGAATTTTTCTAATTAAAACCTAACATTTATGTTTTGTCTTTCTGTGAGTTTTTTTTAACTGATTCATATCATTAAAATTAATGTATTGTTAATTATATTATGGCAGTGAAAAGTGGAAGACAGCAAACATACCATAATAGGTGGTTAGATAAGTTTCTAAAGTTAATACAATTTAAGAGACCTGATTTTATTGGATTGATCTATATAGTTTTAAATTAAATTATAAACATAGTGAAGTGTAGGTATAATTTCATATGTACCCAATAAAAATGGTAAAAAAGCTTTGATGGATTTACTTGGCAAACTTTTTTTTTAATATTTGGTTATTTCAATAATTAAATCTTAATTGAAATTTTAATTATATCTCGAGCCAATTTCTTTAATTTTATATGTGTAGCATTCAGAAAACAGTGTGATCATGTTATCTTGGCATACTGGACACCACAGGTTACTGCGAAAGCTTTCCAGAAATATTCCTACAGACTTAATTAATGAAGAAGAATCACAATTCAAAACATTAACTTTTACTAGCAGAAATAAATCTAAGAATTTAAACATTCACTAATAATGAAAACAGATATCAACTGCTCAACAACAAAAAATTATATTGCTTATCAAGCAGATAAAGATCATAGGGGAAGTTCCTAAATTCAGAACTCAGCTTATCAATATTGTTTTGACTAGTTTAAAGAGGTTTAAAACCATCAATGAGCTAGACACTGAGTTTAGAAACTTGCCCATGGAAAATAATTTTGTAGGTCTGAAATATTATATGAAAATAAACTTTATCCTATCCAATTTTGAATCAACTATTACATTTCTGTGGATAAAAGAGAGAAATACAAAAAATAAATTACATTGCATCATAATCTATAACAATTCAATTCTTTTAAAAATTTCACATCACACTTTTCATTAGATTCTGTAATTATAAATTAAAAATCAACTTTACATAACTACTTACAACAACCCGGAGCATCTTGTACATATGAAGGAACCTATTGTCACATTAACATAGGTAGGTCCTCTCTGATGACAATCAAAACAATGTTTATTCTCAGGCAAAGAAACAAGTTCTCGTAAGATTTTTAGGTTTTTTTCGTCCAATTTCTTCCTGGCGGAAGCCATATTTACTGTCATCTTTACCAGCTTTCCTTTAATAAACATATTAGTTAGCAAATACACAATGCATTATAAATTACTCGCTTTGATTCATGAGTTTTAAAAGAACAGTTTCAGTGCTATTACCATCACAAAGATTGAAGATTACAAACAGTATTAATTCTTTGGAAATGAGTCAGCCTCTACCAAGAAACAATCCCAAAGAACATATTATTACTTATCAAAGTGAATAACTGATCTGGGCAAACAACATAAGTCTGCAAACCCACAAGACTTATTTTATTGACGCAACTGGTCCTGGACCCTGTTTGTAGCAGTCTTCCATCCTTAATTTTCTATTTTTTATAATTATCCAATCAAAATATGGAACATTAGTTTATAGTGTTAAATAACTAAAACAATTCTAGGTTTTCCATCACAACTGTCCCATGACATGAAGGATTCCAAAAGTGTCTCAGCTACAACCAGAGTTAAAATTAGCTACCTAATTTTTAGATAGCTAACACTTAGCTAAACAGCTAAAATTAGCGGCGCTAAATATGCCGCTAATTTCGCTACTAACCGTTTTATCGTAGCTAACTATGACAGTTCAATTAGCTATTATGACAGCTAACGCTAACAGCTGGGTAAAATTTATTGATTTCATTTTATTGATTGATATTAGGATCAACCGAAATGTTATCTGGAGCACTTTTTATGAAAATTCTGTAAGTTTACGGGTTCCACCATCGCACATCACGTTTTCGTAATTTTCGGATTTAATTGATATTAGAGTCGGCTCTAATGTTGTCAAGGGCGCTTTTCATGAACATAATCACGTTTTTCTAACTTCACGGACTTAATTTGTATTAGAGTCGCATATATTGTTATCGGGGCCACTTTTTATGCAAATAATAACGGATTTCAGATTGCACATCATGTTTTCCTAAGTTTTCGGATTTAATTGTTATTAGGTCGACTTTAATGTTGTGGGAGGGGGAGGAACGCTTTTTATGAAAATGATGTTGGATTTCCAATTTCGATACTGGGCATGCAATTTTTCTGATTTTTGGAATGGATATGAGGGTACACTACAATTTTATCAGGGCCGCTTTTTGTAGGATTTTTATTGACACAAAAAAGCAGCTTTTGAATTCTATTACAGAATTTTCTGTCGAGAAATTTGTTTTTGTACTCCCCCCCTATTAGAATGCTATTTAATTGATCAAGCTAATTATTCTTGTACAATAATTATATGTAAGTGTAGGGTTGTTATTAGATTTGATCATTGAATTATATTATTTCTATAAAAAAAAACTAATTCTGTGATTATAGTGGCATTGCCATTTATAAATTGCTTACAGGGCTAACATCGAAAATTTAGTCAGAATAAACTGAAAACATAGATAAAACTTTAGTTATAGAATCAAATGTAACATAATTATGTAATGAAAACATTCCAGTGAAAACTATAGAGTCCAGTGCCAAAGACATAACTCTATATTTTACCTTTTTTAATACTATTTTTTAGGCAACTTTTCTAATTATGGCAAAATAACTCTTATGAGTTTCAATAAGGCAACATTCTAAATTTTAAGGCAACATTCTAGCTTTTAAGCAGTGGACTGTATCTTAAGGGATTGGTAGGTTAATGATTGTGCAAAAAAAAAAAAAAAAAAATAGCTTACTGTCTTTTTTTTTTTTTTGTCCTCCCCTTCCTCGCCGTTAAGGCTATACGGGGTTTTCCCGGACCAGCGGATGTGGGCGGGGATGTAAATGACTCCCTCGGCACCGGGACGCGAACTCGTGACTATTTTTATATCATTAGATTCATATGTCAGGTTGCCGGGCATCGGCGGTGCTGTGCACACGCTTTAGTCCATTCGGCCACCTCGCCCACAAATAGCTTACCGTCTATATGCCAGTCTAGATCTTTTTTACCTGGAGGGCCCTCCGTACATGACTTCTTGTGCTGGAGATGGTGCTTCGTCAGTGACTTCCGATCTAATGGGTCGAGACAACTAATAGCTCTCAACGCTTAAGTGTTATCTTTTATCTTTTAGATCTGCCCCCACCACTCGCCATAACGCGGGAAACTAAATGAAAACCATTCTTTGGCACAACCTTATCCCCCACTATGAAATTTCTCATTTCACAAACAAAAAAAGAAAAAACTAACTCAGAGATTGGTAATTACCGGGCAAGGCACAAACGAGAGGAAAGTTGCTTGGTTTACAATAAAAAAAGAGAGAAATTAGGCTGATAATATACAATTAACTTAAAATAAAAAGATTCCTCATTAAATTTAATTTTTAACAATATACATATCAATAAAAGGTTTCTCCAGAAGGGAGAGGCACTAACTTGTGCACCGGTAGCACCAAAGAGGCTGTAGCGGTCCTGAATTCTACAACCCTAACTACACTGGTATATATTGATACCACCTCTTCCAAAAATTACGAAGAGTCTTGAAAATCATCTCCCAACGACTTGACAAAGGAAACACAAGTGCGTCTTCTTGTTCTGGTCTGGCTAGGAGGTGCTGACCTATGAGAAAGTTTCCTGGGGTAAGGTAATCTAGGTTATCCGATGGCTGACTGCTAATTTTGCAGATAGGACGAGAATTGAGAACGGCTTCAACTCGTACAAGAAGAGTATAAAATTCCTTTTAAGTTAATCCATGATCCTAGAGAACGGCAAGAAGGTGTCTCTTAGCAGATTTAATAGCTGCCTCCCAAATACCACCGAAATTAGGAGATGCTGGAGGAGTAAAGGTCCACTTTATACCGTCTTACCCAAATAATCAGCTATGGGTTCGCTCTGGCCCTAAACAAATTGATAAAGCTCCTTTAACTACCTTGGATGCTCCAACGAAATTTGTTCCGCAGTCACTATAAATATGAGAAGGAAAACCACGTCTGGCAATAAATCTATCTAATGTTGCAATAAATGAAGGAGTGGATAGGTCCGTCAATAGTTCTAGATGTATAGCCTTGGTGGACATGCACACAGAGAGAGCTACCCAAAATTTCAACTTAGGAGCATTGCGCTTACTGGAAATCTTCATAATGAAGGGGCCGTCATAGTCTATTCCAACTCCCTGAAAGACGGTAAGTTCTCAAATTTTTTTGAGATGTGTACAGTTCTATGGGGTTATGAATTTTAGATTGAAAAGTTTCAAACCAGGCCACAGACCACTGAAAGTGTAATTTTAATATGACCTATGATTTTAAAAATGTTACTTTAGCTTGCACTGTTATTAAGAAGAGGAGAGAAATAGAATATCTTAGAAGGAGGGAGAGGGATCATTTGCCATAGATCTTGGAAAGAATGGGCACCCCTGCGATTCAACAACATTTCTATAGGTTAGAGGAGTGTTTATGAAGCTTTTAGCTTACAAGGGGTAGTTTTAAGCATTCGTTTTATATGAATTGGTATATTGGCTAATATGCCCATGCATAAAGCTAAAACAATTTCTTATTTATTTACCTAATTGAATTCTTCTTCAATCCAACATCAACAAGACAGAAGAGTATTCTTTTCAATAAATTAAGTAAGAGAAAACAAATAAAAATGTACAATAAACCTTCAGTGATAGCCTCGAAAGAACAACAGGTAGGTTTGGGGACCTAGTCCTAACGTCAGGATTCAAGTCTCCCCTCTTCGATTTTCTGCTCTGTTTCTGGCTTCTGTTTGAACCTGGTAGATTGGATCTTGGTCGCCTTCCACTTTTTAGTGATATCGATAGTAAAATTAAGCTCTATCATATATCGATATTAGAGTAGGTTTGAATATTTTTATTGGCGGTTTCTGTAGTTGTTAAGACGTTAGTGATAGTAGTTAACAAAAATAAATTTGGTCTAATTTTATTAATATTTTAAGTGGACATTAAATTTTACTATGTCTGGAAGTGATTTTTATGGGGCTGATACGTTGCACAAAGAAGTCTATATAAGAAAAGGGCATGAGGACTGGAATGAAATAAATTTGAATCCAGGTATGTTTATTCATTTTGTGTGATAAATTCTCAATTGTTATGTGATAGGCACACCGGAAACTGTAGGAAAAGTGAGGAGAAATTATCTTTTTCACAATATTAATACTTTAAACGTGGTTTGAAGATGTATATTGGTTTTTATTATGACTGATTGGATTGAGTTCTTGGTTGTGATTTAAAATTCGGAAACTTAAAACTCCAAGAAAAATTGCCTTGGAATATCTCTGAAATAATCACCTAAAATATGAATGTTTAGTAGCTCCAGATTTAGGAAGGGGATACAGCAACTTGTTTGTTATATACAATAGTGGTATAAATTATTTGTATGCCCTGTTTTTATACTATTAGTTAATATAACGATATCTTAATTTCATTTAATTGTCGAAAATTAAAAAGTAGATTGATAATGAAAACAATCAAAGTGTATAAAATTGTTTAACCTGTTAGTTTAATTAATCAATAATTGTAAACAGATAGTGAATTTACTAGGGTTAAAATTTTGTTACTACTGTACAGATGTCACTCCACTTAGCCCAGTGAGTCATTAATCCATGTTCAAGGTAATGTATAAATGCGCACAATGGACCCATTAGAGGTCGACGGCCCTGAGCCAACTTTTTAATAAATAAATATATAAATGGGATTCCATGAATATTTCAAGATTGTTAGTTCACACTATTTCCTCCCTCTATTAGATTGTGATTTAGGACTTGGGCTTCCTAATAATCCTTTTCAGTTAAGATCAGGGTGCTAATTAGCTTGAATTACATCACTGCTTTCAACTCCCTTCAATCTAAAGATTTAAACTAACATTTATTGTGTGACAACGAGATCTCGTCGCCGATGAAAGTGGAGTGACATTTGTACAGTATTATCAATTTTTCACTGTTAGGTATGTTATAAAGACGTTTGAGGAATATTAAAACAGTAACAAAAAAAAGATATCCTAAGAAACTGAACTCCGGAACCTATACACAAAAAACATCTGTGTGTGTGTGTGTATATATATATATATATATATATATATATATATATGAAACGAAGCTCTTAAGATCCTAACAGTGACTAACGGTGCCCTGGCCAATATTGTCTACACTACTGGTATTCTTGTTAGTGAGAGGACAATCAGATATTAGCTTAATTCTAAAAGAAGTTACCTCGAAAGAAACTGCTCATTGGCGAACTAAACACAAAAATAACCCTTCTTTTGTAAGAGAATATTATAATGAACAACTAAATCTTTGAGTAAACGTCATATTTTCTGATGAAAGCAAGTTTAATTTGTTTTGGGTTTGATGATTTGAGGGGTATTCGATGGCAAGGAAAATGTTTTTGTTACAGTAAAACGTGGGAAATCTTCGATCTATTGATGGAAAATAAAATGTGTAGATGAAAATTTTGCACTATAACTGGTTCTACCCATCCAACCGCCATGTTTACTTCCTTGCTACCTTTATATACCAGGTCACCCCTCTTTATGTATCGCCCCTCCTATATTTTTCATAGCCTATAATTTAAATACTCCATTCAATCCTGTCCCACTAGATCCAGTACTTCCGACCTCTATCCTCCTCACTGAACTGCTGCGTTTGTCAAATCCTTTGTAATCCAAGCTGTCTCCCTCTGTAATTCTTTCCCTCCTGATATTAGACATGTACTATTCAAACCTCTCCTCTTTAAAAACCTATTTCTTTCCCAATCAGTCTGTTCATAAAATGTACCTAAGAGAACTCTCCTAGCACTCCTAGAAACTATTCCGGTTTACTTATGTTATTCTAGTTTCCAATGTTTGTTTTACAATTATATGTATACTTTTTTTTTCTCTCTCTCTCTCTTTCTCTTTTTATCTGTACTTTTGTTTTTAATCAACTATTATATTCTGTTATGAATTTATGTAAATTTAAATTAATATATGTTTTTAAAACATCATAAGTCATTAATATTGTTGTATTCTATAAGTTGAATAAAACCTTACGCCAAAGGTATTCTTTATTTCATTTCAATTTATTCAACTCATAATCGGACACTGAGTGAAAAGGAAAGACTACTCAGACCAGAACGATTCGATGCAGACTCCAACTCAACTTCTGCGGGGAAACATTGGGAGCATTGGCTCAAGAATTTTGAAAACTTTATGGCCACTGTCACTGCTGCAGAAGGAGACAAACTGAAGCTTCTATTTAATTAAATATTTCCTGACTTCTACTAGCACGTAAGTCATGCAAATACATATGTTGAAGCAGTAACAATTTTGAAGGGACTCTATGTAAAACCAATCAATGAAATATTTGCACGTTATAAGCTGAATACTCGCTATTAGGCAAAGAATATAGTTTCATTGCAATTACAGCTGAAATTTATTGCGATGACCTTATTAGCGATTCTAATTGGCTTACAATCAAATTTCATCTGCCAGCGTCTGCTTGAGAGTACCAAGCTAACATTAAGGGAAGCTCACGAACAAGCTCGAGCCCTTTACTTAGCTCAAGCTCAGGCAATGTCTTATCAGATTCCCATAGGTTCCATCAAAGCAGTATCTGATTGCAAATCTAGTAATAATGGGGAGGCTGAGGGTGCTACATTTGATAATATTAAGAGAACAAAATGAGAGTGCTACACCTCATTATATTAGAGAAAAAAATATAACCTTAGCTGCAACTTCTGACAGATGTTATTTTTGTGGTTTTAATAAACATATTCGCTGCAAATGCTCTGTGAGGGATGCTATCTGTTATCGTTGTTCGAAAAAAGGTCATTATTCTAAAGTTTGTATGTCTGCTACATCTGAGAAACGAACTGCTGCTGCTATTGTTGCAAGTAATCCTTCTGGTTTAGTTGCACACAATTTGACGAAGGCAACAGCCAAAGCTGTTGTTAATGGTTGAGAGGTTTGTGTGTTGATTGACACTGGAGCTCTGTCAGATTCATTAGCGAAAAATCTGTCTTTACGTTGAACTTGAAGATTAAGCCATTCAATGAGAAAATTTCAATGGCCTCTACTTCTCTCTGTTCTAGAACTGTGTTCAATGTGTAGTTGAAATTAACATGTTAGGTCACTTTTATAAAGATGTTAGACTGTGTGTCCTTTCTGACCTGTGCGCTGATGTGATGATTGGTTATAATATACTCAAGCAGCACGGAAGTGTGAACCTGTCCTTTGGCGGCCCCAAAGCAGCGCTCACTGTATGCGGTCTCGCTGTAGCAAATGTTGCACCCCCATCACTCTATGAATATTTCACTGGATTGTAAATGAGGAGCGTTAAAATCACAATTTATAGAAGTTGAGATAGAACACCTCCTAACCGACGAGGTGATTGAACCGAGTATGTATATCTCCTTGGAAAGCTCAAATACTCGTTACCTCAAGCAATCATAAAAGACAAATGGTGATTGATTACTCTCACACTATAAACCGTTATACCCTCCTGGAGGCACATCCACTTCCTCGAATAGAGTCCTTAGTAAATAAGATCATTCATTATGAAGTATTTAGTACCATCGATCTTCGTATCACTTATCATCCAATTCCTATAAAAGACAAAGATAAGCCTTACACTGCTTTTGAAGCTTGTGGTCGGCTTTTCCAGTTCAAAAGGATTCCATTTGGGTAACCAATGGTGTTGCTGCATTCCAAAGAGTGATGGATCAAATAATTCGCAAAGAGGGCTTGAAGGATACTTTTGTATATATTGACGATGTCACTGTCTGTGGAAGAGATCAAACAGAACACAATGAAAATCTGAAAAAAATTGTGGATGCTGTTCAAAGTACAATCTAATGCTGAACAATGAAAAGAGTGCCTTTTCAACAACAACAAGAGCATTCAATCTGACCCCGGTAGGTTAAAACCTCTCCGAGATCTGCAACCTCCAACGGACATGTCTTCATTAAGGAGAGCCATTGGCATGTTCGCCCATTACTCGACCTACATAACAGTATTTTCTAAGAAAATACTGCCTCTAACACGTTTGCGTTTCCCTTGTCATAAAGTACTTACTCAGGATTAAGTGCGTTCAGCAACCTCAAATAGGAAATTGCAAATGCTTCATTGACTCCAATTGAGGATGATGCCCCATTCACCGTCGAAACCAACACTTCAGATGATGCTGTTGCTGCCACTCATACGCAAGATGGTCGTCCTGTAGCATTTTTTTCTAGAGCTTTATCCAGTCCTGAACAAATGCACTCATCAGTAGAAAAAGAAGCCTAAGCGATAGTAGAAGCAATCCGTAAATGGCTAAGCTGTCTACTAGGAAGACATTTCCATCTTATCACGGACCAGCGTTCAATTCCAAGCATAATGGGAAAATCAAAAAGGAAAAAAATTTTAAATGGCGCTTAGAACTATCCTGCTTACATTATGATATTGTGTATAGACCAGGCAAAGAAAATGCAGCAGCTGACGCACTTTCTCGAATTTGTCAAGTATAGATGATTTTGATAGCCGACTTCAACAATTACATGTTTCTTTGTGTCATCCTGGAATCACGAGAATGTACCATTGGGTACGTATTACAAATTTACCTTTTTCCCTTGAGATGATCAAAAGAGTGACCTCATGTGAGATAAAGCCACATTCTTCAAACATCAAGGGAAATAGATTAAAACCACTTCACCGTTCAAATGCCTAAACATCGATTTCAAGGGACCTCTATCAAATTCTAACGGAAACAAGTACCTTCTAGTAATTGGAGATGAATATTCTCGATTCCCCTTCGCTTTTCCTTGCCGAGTATGACGACTTCCCAGCTGGTTGATGAACTTTGGGTCTGTTTTCTTAAAACAGTTTATTTGCTATTCTAAATCTGGTCCTCTTGTATAGGAAGTAACCCTCTTCGATGGTAATGTTGAAAATGCTCATATTCGCTATCCAGACAGAAGGGAAACACAGGTTTCAACAAGATATCCTATTGGGAGCAACAGAAATTCTACCATATATGACGAGGAGGTAGATAGCAATCAAGGGACACCTATCGTCACTGAAGCGGAGGAGCTGGTTCGGTAATTGTACTACCTGTTCAGGAAGATGACTTCTCTGGGTCTAATGTGCAAAACGAATACTAAGGACAAGCAATGAACAACCCTTCTGAGGATGGGCCTCTACCACGAGCTAGCTCAAGAATTGGAAGACTTCCCTCATACTTATAAGATCATGTTACCTCTTAAATGAATAAGGTGGTGTGAATGTTATGAATTTATGTAAATTTAAATTAACATATTTTTTTAAAACATAATTCATTAATAATGTTGTATTCTATGAGTTGGATAAATCCTTAGGCCAAAGGTATTCTTTATTTCATATTGTAAATACTTAATGTATGTATAGCCACCCTGGCATTTATCTTGAACTTATAATTTATTCTAAAGGGACAACAGTTCTAGAGTAATAAAAAAATATTTTAATTTCATTTCATTTTATAACCTGGTTTCATTTACAAAATTGAAAACCAACATTGCTGGTGAAATTCCAGATTATAATTGTTGGTTTGTTTTTATTTCCTAACTTTCCATCTCTACTTCATACCTCTGTTAAACACCCCACACAGTTTTAATTTCATTCTTATTTACTTTACAAATGGTGATATTTATGATTATTAAAAGTACTAAAAGTAGGTACTTTTTTTTTTTTTCATATTTGATTAATACCAATACCAACTATAGATGAAAGAGTTAAAATAGTCTTTTTTTACAACTGCCGTTTATAACAAGTTTCTAGTGAAAATAACAAGTTGATGATTCTAACTGCAAATATATTGAAGAAATGGTTAGCATTACAATCTGCCCCTCCAAAATAATGTTCATTTATTATATGTGACTTTTATCTATCAATACATGATCGATTCAATTTCTAGTATTTCCATCTGGCGACATCCAAGTTTCCTTGTGAATTTCTCTTGTGGAAAACATGTAATACTTATTCAAAGTCCTCTAGATGTTGCAAAATCAATCTGTTTGATTCCATTTTCACGTATTTTATGCTTGCTATATTTCCCAGTTGTAGGGTTAAAAGCAATTGCTTGGGTACCTCTATGTTTCCATAACCTAGGAATATCTGTAAAATACATTATTTTGAATAGTATTTCGATGATCTGGTATGATATCAGCCCAGCAACAAAACAATATGTTTATTTTAATCGAGGTGTTGAGTTCCGATCTGTATTTAAATTTTTTTACTTATTTTACAATAACCAGTTTTAGTAACAGTGTAGATCATCTCAAGAGAATATATTTTTTAAAACTGTTAATTAAAAGGTAAAAAAATTTAAAATGGATAAGAACTGAATGCCTCACAGTTATTGATTGTTCAGAATAATGATTGTTATGTATTTTTCTTAAAGGAGGAATTGCAAGTACCCTTCAGGATGTTAAAACCCAACAACGAGCAGGAGCTTATGCCTACAAAAAAATTCCCAATAGATTCATATATTGGTAAGAATTTATTTTTCTTGTTTGAAATTGTGTAATTATGGTGATAACATGCATTTAGGTTATATACTTATGAATTTTCTATATTGATATAGGTAATGTATTATATCTGTGATTACTTTAACAATTGTAAATAACCTACTGAAAGTCAATTGTTAAATAATTTGTTTTGGCGGGAAGAGGCGAATAGCCTTCCGCTTTTGTATTGGGGAACTAGGTTATTTACACTCGTGATTATTAAAACAAAACCCCGGCACTGGATTTAGACTTTTTGAGGGTTTTTAACTGTTGTTGGGAATTCGAGAATCTAATACCTTTTGTGACACTGAGTGACAAGAAACAATAAGAATATATATATGATGTGGGACTTAGTAAATACACCTTGAATGAATTGACTCACCTGGTTTGTTATTCTTCAATCGTGAGGCATATAGGACAACTAAATAAATAAATGACTTTTCACTCCTGTATAACAAAATAATTTATTTCTGCAACTGTAATAAATTGACTCTATTAAAGTGTTATAACTGTAGACTTATTATTATTAAATGGCACTACATCCCAATTATTCGAGACTTGGCCTGCTCCAGCATGGATCTCCAGTTCTCCCGGTTAGTTGCTGCAGCCTTCCAATTTCTGACACCAAGTAGTCTACGTGCATCAGCAGCCACACAGTCTTGCCAGCGCAAACATGGTCGTCCTACTCGTCTGTTTCCAAACACAGGCTCATTCATAGCTCTCTGTGGGGGTGCATCCATATCCATATGCGCGACATGTCCTGCCCAGCGTAGTCTTGCCAGTACGATGAATTGGCTCACATCCAGGTATTTAAATAATGTATTTATTTCTAAATTCATTGTCCTCCTCCAATTCTGTGGTGTTTCCTGGACCCCTCCAAATATGCGTCGTATAATCCTCCTTTCAAATCTGAGCAGGGATTTCTCAACTGCTTTAGTTAAGGTCCAACTCTCACAGCCATATGTGAGCACTGGTCTAATAACAGTTTTATATATTCTTATTTTGGCCTGTCTTGACAACATTCTACTGCGAAGATGTCTCTGGAGGGAGAAATAGCACCGATTAGTCACTGTGATCCTCCTGTCTATCTCACAATCAATGTTATTTCGTGCATTTATCAATGAACCAAGATATGCGAATTCGTCAACATTCTTGACTCCACACTGTTCCAGCCATGCTTGGTTTTCTCTTGTTAGACGTGAGGATAGGGTGGACATATATTTTGTTTTGGATGCGTTAATAATAAGACCGATTTTGGCTGCCGACTCTTCCAGGAATAGTCTTGTAAAAGCTTCTTGTACAGCCGCAAACGATCTTTCCATTATATCGATATCGTCCGCATATCCAAGTATTTGGGTCATTCGATTTAGGAGGGTTCCTGTAGTCTGGATACCAGAATCCCTTATGACTTTTTCAAGGGTAAAGTTGAATACCAGAAATGCCAGAGCGTCTCCCTGCCTTACACCTGTCGATGTTCTAAGTTCTAAACCCCTTTGACAAGTCACCTTGTACTCGTACGAAACTTGTACTCAATACCCCCCATTGTCATTCTAACAAGCCTTACAAGTTTTTTTGGTACATTCATTTCTACCATTGCTTTGTATGCTTTCTCACGATTTATGGAACCATATGCTTGCTTGAAATCAATGAAGATGTGATGTGTACCAATTTGATATTCTTTGGTTTTCTCCAGAAGGATTCGCAAGGTGAATATTTGATCGATGGTTGATTTACCCTTAATGAATCCTGCCTGGTATTTTCCGATTTCAGCCTCGGCATAAGAAATTATTCTTCTATAAAGAATCCTTGAAAAATTTTATAGGCGGTGGGTAGAAGGCATATGCCCCTGTAATTATTATATTGATAGACGTCCCCTTTTTTGTACACTGGACATATAATGGATTTTTTCCAATCACTTGGAAGCTCTTCATCAACCCAGACGGCATGAAACATTTCCTGGAGGAGTTTTATGAGCTCTTGACTACCATGTTTATAGAACTCTGCAGGGATGTTATCAATGCTTGGGGCTCTATTGCTTTTTAGTCCCTCTATGGCTTCATTGATTTCTTCCTCGTCTCGGGTTTCTACGTCTTCACCACCTGCAATTGGATCATTTGCCTCTGAGAGATTTGTGCCATTTCTGTTAAGAAGAGTTGAAAAGTATTCAGCCCATCTGTCCGAAATGCCTTGTTTGTCAGTTACTAAAGAACCATCGTTTGCTCTGCATCCTGTGGTACGGGCGATGAAGGGCTTTCTTCCTTTATTAACAACCTGAAATAATTCTCTAGTATTTTTGGAGATGAAGGCCTCTTTTATCTCCTGTAGACTCTTATTCTCCCATCGTCTTTTCTTCCTCCTATGGACATGCCTCTCACGCCTTCTCGTTGCTCTGTATTCCTCAGCAGAGCTTCGTGTGTGCTTTCTTTGCATCATTTTATTGTATGCAATGTTTTTTCTCTTGGTCACTGCACCACATTCGTCATCGAACCACGCGTTATATCTCTGCTTGGTCTTATCCCCTACAACCTCGTTCGCTACTTCCATAAGTGCAGTGCGGCATGAGTTCCATTGTGACTCGAGATTTGATTCTGGGACAGAGTTCCTTAATCTGATGTCCAGTTGGTATGAGAATCTAATGCTTGTATCACTGTCCTTAAACTTTTCAATATTGTACCTCTTCAGAGAACGTTGAGGCTGGTACTTCACTGCTGATATCCGATACCTTATTTTTGCAATTATAAGGTAGTGGTCCGAGTCAATGTTAGCCCCACGTTTTGTGCGAACATCAAGTAATGAGGATTTATAGCATTTCCAAGTCAATTTCAACTTTTTTCAAGTCAAATTCAACCTTTTCCAAATCAAATTAAACTTTTTCCAAGTCAAATTCAACCTTTTCCAAATCAAATTCAACCTTTTCCATTTCAAATTAAACCTTTTCCATCTCAAATTAAACCTTTTTTTATTTATTTAATTATCTTTAATTTTTCGATGTGTTAGTCTGTTATCGTATGAGTAGTTTTTGAAAATAACATTCATTTTAAGATTACGTGACTGCGTTTCGAATTATTTAAGTTTTTTTTTTATGTATTCGATACAAGGGTGTATTTTTATGTTTCCCGATTCGTAAATTTTGAAAATGACATCCATTTTATATTTACGCCCCTGTGTTTTGACTTATTTAAGTTTTTAGAATTTATCCAATATAAAGGTCTACTTTTATGTTTCCGGAGCCATAGATTTTGAAAACGACCTCCATTTTAAGATTAGGCCACCGTGTTTCGACTTATTTGAGTTTTTCGGATTTTTTTCATATGAGGGTGTATTTTTATGTTTCTGGAGCTGTAGATTTTGAAAATGACCTCCATTCTATGATTACTCCTCTGCGTGTTAACTTATTCAAGTTTTTCAAATGTATCAAATTTAATGGTCTACTTTTATGTTTCCAGCGCCGTAGATTTTGAAAATTACCTCCATTTCATGATTACGCTATTGCATTTTGACTTATTTAAGTTTTTCGAATTTATCCAATTTAAAGATCTACTTTTATGTTTTCGGAACCGTAGATTCTGAAAATGACCTCTATTTTATGATTACACCACTGCGTTTCAACTTATTTAAGTTTTTCGAATTTATCAAATATAAAGGTCTAATTTTATGTTTCTGGAGCAGTAGATTTCCCCCATTTTGTAAATGACCCCATTTCAAGTTTATGCCACTGTGTTTTGGATTATAAAAGTTTTTTTTTTTTACTTTTTCGGTATAAGGATCTACTTATATGTTATCGGAGACGTATTGAAATTTTTCTAATCTTTACTATTTAAATAAATCTAATATTTAATCTCCATTTTATGATTAAGTAGCTGCATCTCGATTAATTAGGCTTCATTTTGGATTTTTTCAATACAAAGTTTCATCAATATGTTTTCGAGTATGAATAAATAAATAAATAAATATTATGAAGCTAAAGTTAAATTAACCACAGAATACAAACTAAAAAGCCGAAAAGTAACCTACGGTATTCAGATTTTTCAGCTAATTGTTCAAAATCTTATAATTTTGCTACAGGAGACCACAACATTAAAAAAGATAACTAAAATTAAATTAAAAATGAGACAATACATATTTTATTTATTTCGATTAGATATTTTTATTTATTTATTGAAAAATAAATTAATCCTTCGTATTTTGTTTTTTATTCGAAGGAAAAATCAAAAACACTAAAAAAAACCGAAACACAGTGGCCTAATCTTAAAATGTAAGTCGTTTTAAAAACTAAGGCTTCGGCATGATAAAAGTAGACCTTTAAATTGGATAAATTCGAAAAACCTGAATAAGTCGAAACGCAGTGGCGTAATCTTAAAATGGAGGTCGTTTTCAAAATCTACGGCTCCGGAAACATGAGAATACATCCTCATATGAAAAATAATCCGAAAAACTTAAATAAATCGAAACGCGGTGGCCTAATCTTAAAATGGAGGTCGTTTTCAAAATCTACGGCTCCGGAAACATAAGAATACATCCTCATATGAAAAATAATCCGAAAAACTCAAATAAATCGAAACGCGGTGGCCTAATCTTAAAATGGAGGTCGTTTTCAAAATCTACGGCTCCGGAAACATAAGAGTGCACCCTCATATGAAAATAATCCGAAAAACTCAAAGAAATCGAAACGCGGTGGTCTAATCTCAAAATGGAGGTCGTTTTCAAAATCTACAGCTCCGGAAACAAAATTATACACCCTTTTATCATAAAATTCAAAACACTTAAAAGAAATCGAAACGCGGTGGCCTAATCATAAAATGGAGGGCGTTTTCAAAATCTACGGCTCCGGAAACATAAAAGTAGACCTTTATATTGGATAAATTCAAAAAACTTAAGTCAAAACGCTGTGGCCTGATCATAAAATGGAGCTTATTTTAAAAACTAGGTACAGGACAGCATAATACTAGTCCCTAATAAATTCGAATAGGTACAATAAATCGATATCCGTAAGTGAAAATTCTACTTAGGAGAGCATAATAATAGACTTTCATATTGGAGGGGTTGAGGGGATGGCCATTATTTAAAAAAATATATAAAATTTACAAAAAATTAAAACATTAATTTGAAATGAAAACGGTTGAATTTGAATTGGAAAAGGTTTAATTTGAAATGGAAATGGTTGAATTTCACTTGGAAAAAGTTTAATTTGATCTGGAAAAGGTTGAATTTGACTTGGAAATAATTGAATATGACATAGAAATATCACACTGAAAAAAATGTAAAATGATATGCAACCGTGTTATCAAATTTTTTTTTGTATTTTTCAAAAGCTATGCCTTCGATAATATAGTAAGTGGCCTTCATTTCGAAAAAAATCGAAAATTGACAAAAATTCGAAAGTTGAATTTGAAATGGAAAAGGTTGAATTTGACTTGGAAAAGGTTGAATTTGAAATGGAAATAGTTTAATTTGACTTGGAAATAGTTTAATTTGACTTGGAAAAGGTTGAATTTGATTTGGAAAAGGTTGAAATTGACTTGGAAATGCTATATATCTGGCGCTGACGAGTACATGATCGATCTGAGAGCTTGTAGTGGATCCGTTCCGTCCGAATTTCCTCCTTGTTTCTAGAGGCACTAACTTGTGCGGGAAATAGGTACTTCCCACAACCAAACCCTTAGAGGCTGCAAAGTTCACCTCCATTGTCGTTAGAGTTCTCATGAAGGCTATTTCTTCCTAGAGTAGGCCTAAATGCTTTCTCTTTTTCAATTTGAGCATTGTAGTCTCCAATCACAATTTTCATATCATGAGCAGGGCAGTCATCAAAGCATTTCTCTAGTTCCTCATGGAATTCATCCTTCATTTCATCTTCAGAGACTTCTGTAGGCGCGTGTACACAGATGATGCTGACATTGTGAAACTTTCCGTTGATTCGCAAGACACAGAGTCTGGGGCTGATAGGCTTGAAGTCTATAACTTGCTGGGTCACTCTTCTTCCCACAATGAATCCAGTCCCAAACGAGTGTAATCGGTCATGACAACTGTAATAAATGGTGTGCTGGCCTTTCTTAAGGCTGCCTTGTCCAGTCCACCTGATCTCTTGGATGGCCGCTATGTCTATTGAATATGTGTTTAAAATGTTTAGGAGTGTTTGTGTAGCTCCGGGTCTATGTAGAGTTAAAACGTTCCATGAAGCCAAAGTGTAGTCCAATTGATGAGCGTTGTGTCGTTTTCTGTTTATCGGTCCGGCTAATCTTTTTGGAGCATTCATAATAAAAGTAATTTGAGGGAAACGGGTTATCGGCGCACTGCCCCCGAGTCAGGTTGAGGGGCTGCCTCCTCAGAGCGTCCTGACGTGCTCCCCCATCCGGGGCGGCTTCCTAGGGAAGGTGATCCTAGGGGGTGTTCTGTTAGTGACCTTGTGTCAGTGTGAGTGAATTGTGTACTGTCATGTGTGTTTTGCGCAGTGTACTGGACTCGGGAGGCCGGAGGAGCGTCAGTCCCCACTAACTGTGCACTACAGCTAGCCCCTGCGGCAATAACTATAGACTTGATCTTAAAAATCTTGTAGTAGACTCTCTTCCCAGGTATGTGTTCCACCTCAATGTCCAGCCTCAAGTCCGTCCTCCTCTCTTCTGATAACCTCCTTTCTACCTGTCCCGCCCTGGAATGCCTTCTCTTCTCTCCAGCTTTTGCTACCTGCTGGGTCCTTTCGGTACCTCCAACCTTCTTCCTTCTTCATCGATTATTTATCAATATGAGACTTTTCAATGAATAATTTGTCCACTGCACAATTGAGTACAATTCATTGTGCAACCTCACATTCCTATATATTCCTTCTCATTCCCTCACACAATGTCACATAAAGGAGTAAATACTAGGGGGATGTCTACTACACAATAAATATTAAGAATAAACTCCTTATTAATTTAGAGTAATCTAAAAATAATATTATATGAAAAGAATTGTAGGTTTTACAGGATTTCTATCCTTTGGAAATATTGGGAATGTAAGGAATTTGGCAAGGTTAGGAAGTGTCAAGTATTCACAATAGATTTTGCATAAGCCAGGCAAGTCATCAATAGTTCTAAACCTTAATTCATATTTTAAATTTTCATTTCAATGTGCACAACAAATGGTAAACAATGTAAGTTGTCTTAAATGTAACAATGGGATCCTACGTTTAACATATAACACTCATATTGCCTAAGAAGCAGAGTAGGTTTGTAAATTTATATTTATAAATTCAGGTTATTTACCTTGTTCACGTTTTAAAATTCACAATAATCAATCAAAATTTGATTATTTATTTCCATCTCCATTCCCTCAATAAAGAGAAAATGTTTTCCCTTTTTATTCTCCAAAATAAGAAGTTTAAATAAATGCTTTTCATCGTATAAAAGCAGGCTATTCATAGCTTGTCCTGAGATCCCTGGTCCTGTGAAGCCACTGAGTTCAGCGTTCTCTCATCTAAGTTCCTACCATGATCAATGTTTCTTGGAGAATTGGTTATCTATTGCAAGTGCATTAGCCTGCTTGACCATCTAATTGTTGGTTATTAAAACCTTTTAATGTCTCAATTTTAATATGAACTAAGGGTGTTTTGGAATGATATAATAATATATTAGCTTCCACCTAGTGTTACCACTCACACAAGGATTTTCATATTTATACAAGCTTTTGACATATTGTGGGATGCACCAGAATCTCTTGCATGCCATGCTATAGCCTTGCATTAATTATACTACTTTGCCACCCATGTTGTATCAGTACATGATTTCCCATTTGTGAATCTGCTGATGTCCAGGTATATTTTTGAATATTCTTATGTTTGAATGTAGTTCTTTTAATTGTCAGTTTTTTTGAGATTACAAAGTTTATCAGTTGGATCCGATTATCATAACTATACTCCTGCAAACTTTCTTTAATGATATGAAAATATACCTCTTCCCTTCATATCTTGGCCTCTTTATCTTCCAGAATTATTTCTATGCAGTTTCCCATTAGTTTATTATGAACCCACTTGAGTTTATCATAAACTTCGCATTCAATTTCATCATCACTGTCTTTGATCAGACAATGTATATTTATTACTGTGATTTTGAACCAACATCCCTGAAATATGGTAAATATCCTATCACTAAGAATTGTATGTCCCTCAAACAGGATAGCAATATTTCCCAATTAGAAAACCGGGACTTAAATAATAATTTCAGCTGCCTTTGTACCAAATGGTGTACTCCCCTCCTTTTTTGAGCTGTCCCCTGGTCAGCGAATTTTTTATAATATCACGATATCGAAATTGTAAACATAAACTTAAAACTTTAATAATCTGATAACCCTACGTCATATCTAAGCTTTTCATGAATTAAACAAAAACTATGATTTTTACATGTTAAAGGTGTTAAGTACTCAATTTTTCAATTTAGTTGGAGAGTACCTTATATGCGCTCTGCAGTAACGAAATCCCTCGGTAGTTGGTGCATACCAATTGTTCTCCTTTCTTGTGTATACAACATATGACTGCATATTTCCATTGAAGAGGCATTCTTTCTTGTGTCCAGATGGAGAATATCAGATCATAAGTGAGCTAATGTTGCTCTCCGCCACCATATTTAAATAACTCAGGTGGTAGTCCGTCACCTCTAGGTACCTTATGATTTTTCATCTCGGCAATCGCATCCTCTCTCTTCAAGTAATTATTCTGATGTAGTGAAAATGAAATACCGAAGAGGTATTTATGTATCACCAAATCAAATCAAAATTATTAATATAAATGGCCAGAAAAGATGTCTTTTGATGAATGCTTAAGAATTCACCAATCTTGTTATTTTATAAAATCACCATAGGTTTACTTATTTAAATACGTATGAAAAAATTCAAAAATTAAAATTGTTAGTTCTTAATGATTCAGTAACAACTTTATCTGATTGATATTCAAATCATACACATAAATACATTTTTCATCAATACATTACATTTTTTGGTTTGACAAGGTTCTATTGTCACTTACACCTTTTTCACTTTCATTTTTACTCATTTTGTCTATGACAAGGTTCTAATCTGAATTTTGACTAATTCAATATAAAATAAGGGATAGAGTTTTCTTTATCAGTAAACCAATTTCAGAAGTTAATTTACAACCATTTAAAGTAATGATAAAAAACTTGATAAGTTTTATTATAAACAAAAAAAGTTTTAGCACTTTAAATTTTCAAACTCGTTTTTCGCAAAGTTTAGGTTAGACCAGTTAGAACCTTGTCAAACGAAGCTATTTATTAATAAAAAGACATATTACAAAGAACTAGAAAAAATTGATAAATCCATCTGTTATTTGATATCACAAAACACCATATCTCTATTAAAACTTTCTTTTTTTTTGGTTGTTTAATCCGATGTATTTGCAGTTTTTTTTTCTTTCACTTATGAATAAATACTGTTCGATAATCAAATTTTATTATTAATATTTTGATATAAATAGTAATATATCAATGTTTTTTAACAATCCGGATAGTAGATTCAGTTTCAACAGGTATTCTATGTGAGGGAAGTCATGAGAAAGAGAATGCAGGAGGATTTTGACCTTGGGACTATCATGGATATACATACAATCCATTACCACTTTCATTGTGGTCAAATCTACTTTGGTGCTGGAAAGAGCAATCAGCCTGGAATATTTGAGAGGAAGGGTTAAAAGGATTTAGTCAGATTAAACTATTAAGACCATCTGTAGGCCTAAGTATGCTACATAACTACTCTACATATGAATTACTACACTGACTTTAATCTGTGTGTGCTCCCACAATTCATTTTTGTCTGTTAGTAGGCAGTTTGAAGTTTTTACCTGAAGTAAAAAAATATCTTAGTAAATGATATAGGAATATCTAATTATTTAATTATGAAATTTAAATCTTCAGTGACTAAAAATTAAATTATTTTCAATTTTTCTTTTAGGAGGACTGAAGGAAATGTTCTTGAAATGGTTGAAGAATCCCTTGACGTAACATTGCATGGTAATCAGATTAGATACAAATTTACTGATAGTCAAGTGTTGGATGGTTTGACTGTTACAGAAACTATGAAAAGACTGATTATTCTTGTTCCTACTGTGTCTAGCCTTCACGTTTTCACATATCCACATCCTGAGAAACTCTTGAAAAAGGTATTTGAATATGTAACCCCTTATTGGTATATCAAATTTTGATAGACACATAAGCGTGAATATTGTTGTGATTTTCTAAAAATAGTTTAAATTTAAAGAAAGGAGATGGTCCTGGGTGGCGGTCATAAATAGACTAAATAGTGTTAAAAACTATTTTTATTAAAAGCCGACGTTTCGACCCTACTTTGCACTTTGAGTTATAAGTGTAACTCCTAGCTGAACATACCTCCCTGAAGAAGACCTGCAAAGTCGGGTCGAAACGTTGGCTTTTAATAAAAATAGTTTTACCACAATCTAGCCTATTTATGACCGCCACCCCGGACCATCTCCTTTCTTTATAATGCAACGGTCAACTATTAAATATTCGGTTTAAATTTAAATTTTCTGCCAATTATAATATGTTAAAATGAAGGAGGTTGGTGGAGATAGCCCATGGCTACAATGCCATTTCTTACCCGGCCTTAGACCAGACAGATCAGTTCATCCCAAGCGTTCAGCCTGACAGATTCAGTTGGTCTCAGGATTTTGGCCTGATAAAGTCAGTTGGTTCCCAGCCATTGGCCAGTACCATCATTCTTCAGTCACCGTTTTGAAGTATAGTCAGTTTCATAAAATTTAAAAAAATTAATGAAGAAAATTGTAATATTTAACTGAATAATGGGGCAAATTATGTAAAAACATAACATCATAAATCATGTTGTCTTCAAACTCAAAATAGTAAATAACTTATAAAAATTGTGCAGTATAATTTCATGATAGTATACTTTTCAAAGGAGAGAAAGCAATATAGTTTAATTATCAGAGACCATTTATGGGAAAAATTTAAATGAAAAAATTGAATTTTGCATATCAGAAAACTAGTGACTTGAGAATGTTTTAGAAGGATATTGAACCTTTATATTATTGCTTAATTTTTAATTATATATTATTAATATTTGTATATTCATTAAGTAAACTTTATTGAATTATTGCCATTGGTTAATTGCAACGGCACTATTAAATTTGATTTAAAACTAGATAATTTTCTGTATATGACCACAAAAATTGAATTTATTCATTTATTATCTATAATGGTGGATTGATGGATACATGTAATTTACAAATTACATACATATTTACATTAACACCTAGTTATGATCTTTTGGGAACTGGATGGATAGAAAGTGATTGAATAGGTAGGATTTAAAGGTGGAGAGGATATTGGAGCTACAATTTTAGAAAGGGACTGAGTTCCATAGAGATGAGGATCGAAAAATGAGAGATCTGTTCAGGTAGCCATTATATAAATTTGAAGACTAGGGATGGGCATTGCAGGAGTGAACGTAGAATTTGGACTGAAGGAGCCCAAAATTTCCCGTCGCACTATCTCAACCCTAATACAGTTCAATCACTTACGTTATCTCCTTCCATATAAGTCCCGTCAACTCCTAGTTTTCTCTCTTGTTTTCCTCACTTCGGCTATGGCTGTATGGTATACGGTGGTCTCTCAGAAGATCTCAAGGCCAAACTTAAACGCCTAATGGACTGCACATTACGTTTTGTTTTCAGAATCTCAAGAGATACAGATATTACCCAGTATTACACTGAGTTGAAGTGGCTCTATCCATCCTATCGCGGTCAGTTCTATAGCTACCTTTCTGTACCAAATCATTAGACCTCATCGACGCTGCTATTTTCCATAGCTTACAATTTAAATACTCCATCCAATCCCGTCCTACTTGATCTCGCACTTCCGACCTCTATCCACCTCCTCATCGAACTGCTGCATATGACAAATCATTTGCAATTCAAGCCGCCTCACTCTGGGATTCCATCCCTGCTGATATTCGTCACACGCAATCAGTTTCCTCTTTCAAACCCCTCCTCTTTGAACACCTACTCCTTTCTCAATCCGCCTGATCACGACATATACCTAAAAGAGCTATCTAAGTACCCTCAGAAAATATTTCTGTTACTTTAGTTTTCTCCGGTAACATTATGTACACTTTATGTATGATTATTATGTATGTATATGTCTTTTCTCTGTATTTTTGCTTTTAAATAACCATATTGTAAACATCTACTCTATTTAACCACTTACATATGAATTTAACACTTATGATTTGTTCTAAAGGGACAACAGTCCCAGAATAATAAAATATATTTTCAAGACCAGGAACAAAAAAATATATATTATATTAGGAATATGGAATGTGAAGGGTATCAGAGGAAAGAGTCAAAGAATTAAGGAAAGTCTAAATAAACATAGTAAGTATTACAAAAACAAAAAAATAAGGAAACAGGTGAGGAGCAATAATCAGAGAATATGTTCTACTATAATCAGGGATTAACAATCAGGGGCAGAGTTGCTGTATAATCCATAAAGAATTGACTATAAGAATTCTGAATCGAAGAGCCATAAATGAAAAGTATCATGACCATCCAAATAAAATTTGAGCATAAAAAATATGCTTTAATTATTACATATGTCCTCAATGAAATTGCCAGTGATTAAGAAAAAAAAAGGTTTATTTGAAGACCTTCATGAGATAACCTCATTTAAATCCCTCCTTTTTAAGCACCTACTTCTTTCCCAACCCGATTGAACATGAAAAGTAGATAAGAGATCTTTTTAAGTTCCCCCAGAAATAGTTTTGTTTAATTATGTTATTTTATTTTCACATGTTTGTATTGTATATATATTTATGTATTTAGTGGTTTTGTTTTATTTTTCATCCAATATTTTTATTTTAATGAGCATTGTAAATATTTAATTTAATTTTATGGCCACACAGGCATTTCCTCTGTATCTATAATTTGTCCTAAAGGGACAAAAGTCCAAGAATAATAAAAATCTATTTTCATTTTATTATGGGACGACCTCAATGGTAGAGTGGGTAGAAGCACAGAGTGATGAGAACAAACTGAGAAAATTTTAGAAATGATAATGGGGAAAGGATTTTGGAACTATTTGGCAAATGGCAGTATAGTAGTAAACTGCTTTTTCCAGCCACAAGGAAATTCTCAAAATCACGAATGCCGAACTATCAAACGAAAAAACAATTATAGATTACTTTCTGTTCCCAAAAGAGGAATTAAAAAGAACTTGGGATGTTAGAGTCAAGAAAGGACCAGAACTGGTGACCATAGGCTAATTAAAATGGAAATTCTCCTAGAATATAGAATAGTAAAAAGGAAAAGATCAGGCTCCACTAACATATTTGAGATGACAGCAATAAGCCTAAATCTGAAGAATTAACTGAAAAATCTAAAGTCGCAGTAGAAGAAAAACAAAAAAGGAGAATAAAAAAACCCTGATATTTGCAATGAGACCTCTGAAAATGTCTTCAAAAAGAACAGAAAAGTTTTTATCTGTTTTGTGGACCTTAAGCAAGCATTTGACAAGATCAGGAAGACGGATATTACCAAAGCTCTGGATGAGCAGAATGTCGAAACAGGTCTGATGAGGGCTGGCACAGTGTAAAATGATGTTTAAATAGTCCTTGCAGGGCTGTTAAATGTGGTAATTTTAGGAACAATAATGCTTTTAGGTTTTTTTTTGGTTTTTATATGTGCTTACATTTAGTGGATGTGTATGTTTTATAATATAATTGAAAAAGAGTACATATTCTGATTGTTTAAATATTTAGCTCTACATTTTAAATACTGAAGCTAATATAGACCAGCTAATTTTGGAGGGCTTCATTCTGGAAGACCTCCCAACCTCTGAATCCATCTATGCTTGTGTGAAATGTGTATCTATGCTATTATGTATATACACAGACAATATTTAAATTAAATAATTACGTTATTATTCCAATCAATCACTTTATAAGTTTTTCACTTTATATTTTTATTTCAGGGATTTGGTGAAGTGTCTAGTTTGTCTGTTTTTCATGGCATTAGTGAAAGTGATGCTACGGATCCACAGACCTACCATCAACTGAATTGTTCTTCCAGTAATTACTAAATCTCAATTATAAAAATTCTAATAATTAATTGCTGTTTCATTTAGAAGTTTTTATATTCTTCTTGACATGTTTAGTAGTTTCATAAGTCATTTTTAGTTTTAGTTATCTATTGGGAAAAATTGTGATTTTTAACAATTAAGATCATTTCTGGGTTTCAATAGAGTATATGTATGTTTTTATTTTTATTATTTCTCACATAACAAATTTATATGAAAAACAGAGCTCTCTACTATTATCAGTTCAAAAGATATTGGTATTGAAAGTTGCAATATGAGTCTTATTGATAAAAATGCCATGTTTTTCGGCTGAGGACCATGTGACATTATCTCACTATTTTTTTGTCCTTCTTTCCCGCCCTCTGTACCATAGTTCATCCAATTTACTTCAATATTTTAACTTGAATTTAATAGGGGATCGGTCACCAAGATTGGTAACCGAGCGGGCAGGCTTGCTCCCAGTTTGATCAAAATTCATGAGCTAAAGTAAGGTGAATTTTAGCTTTTTTATTTTATTGAGGTATTAATGAAAGTTTTGACTACACTAATAGAATGCCTGGTGCCCTCCAGTAACTTCCTACCTACTTTTAGTGGGCCTATATTTTACAATTTATATATAATGTTATAAGTAAATCTTAAAAATAATAAAGTAGGATAACATCTATTATATATATATATATATATATAAGAATTTCAGCGTAGTTACTCTTGTGATTATATATATATATATATATATTTTATCACAGGTGTAACTACGCTTGTCAGGCCCTTTTTTCCTGGGGTTAATTGCTGTAAAAGACTAGATCTGATAATTAATTATCAGGATCTTCATGTTTATCCTAAAAGCACCTAATATTTCAGGCATCGTTACACATTTATCACTTTAGGGAGGGTAGGGGCCACTTATCATGTATGACATTATTATGGATATTAAAATGGCTAAGGGGGGAGGGGGAGGGGGTGGAAATTTGTTATTAGAAAATAATATTAGAAAAAATGGGTACAAGAAATTCTGTCCTGATGATGGAGAAGGAACTTTTAACTTTGACAAAGACAATTGAATAAGAAAAATAGAAGATGTTCCCTCATAAATTATTAACAACCAAAAAAAGAAATGTTTATTTCCACATTAATTGCTTTTTATTTCATTTAAAACTGTCTGATTTTTTATTGAATTTAATTTGATATTAAAGCATACTAAAGATTCAGTATCATTTAAACTATTTTGTTTTGTTTTTTAGGTGCAATTGTTAGCTGCACATCTTGTATTGCAAATAATGGAGAAGCTATATTTGCTCTTGGATTAGCAAATGCTTCAGTTCTTCTTGTCATTGTAGATTCTGTTAGTGGCTTATCTTCTTCTCGTATTCTTTCCCATGATAACATTGTTCCTAGATTTCTCACAGGAATTTTGTAAGTTGATCGCTTCAAAAAATGTTTCTCAAAAAAGTGCCTTATCTAAATCCTGCTATTCTTTAATGTGTATTATCATATAATTAATATCATTGCTTGTTGTATTTAATGATTAAGTTATTAAAGCAAATTATTAAATAAGACAAGACAAAAATAGACCTCTCAAACTTATTATTAATAAAAAAAGATTTAAAAGATTTAAAATATGTAAAAATCTGAATCCTTAGTTAAGTTAATGTTCACTTATTTATAATGATGTAGAGATGGTTGACCGTGATATAATATGAGAAGGAGTTGATCAGGGGAGGGGGGGGGGTGCGGTCAAATAAATACTAAATTATAGAAATAGTATTATTTAATTATTATGCCGATGTTTCGACCCTCCTTGCAGGTCTTCATCAGGGCATGGGATGTGGCACGGCAGGCAGTTGAAACATTGGCAAATAATGTGATATTTTTAATTTATGTGTGTTATTATCACAATAAATTAATGTTATGATTAAGCAAGTTAAAAATAAATTGAAATTAGCAATTTCAATTCACTTTAAATCCATTTTTATTCAGAACTTCTCTGTAAACAAGTTCTATTTGAATGTTCTGTTATTGTTTAGTGCATAGCCTTGCCCATTGCCATTGAAAATATAAATTTCTATTTTAAATGAATGTGCTCTACTTGCTGCCACATATAATTGTCTATGCGAAATTACTGGACGTCGCAATAATACACATTTTTTTCCAAAACTTTGATCCTGCGATTTGATTATGGTCTTAGCAAATCCAGCTATTAATAAGAACATTGTTCTTTGAAAGTCGAATATAATGTATTGTGTCAGAAAACATTAAATTAATTCTTGGAATTAAAATTCTTTTATTTAAAGTAGCCTCTGTTAGTACTTCACTCTCATTCGTGTGACATTAACTAATGCTTATGCAGTATTTAAGTTAAGAATGAGTATATCTATAGCATTTACTTTTAAATTTAATTTATAAGGTAACATTCCAATAACATTCAATGATATCATCTCTTCAAATAATAGTCCCGATTACTTCATTAGATGTAAAATTTTCGATTTATCAAAGACCAAAATAATGGAAATCGACTTGGCAAAACAAAAAGTACTAAATGTTTAAAATAGATATATCTCTGCAACAAATAGTCCAATTTCGATGATTTTTTTTTATTTTGTAGGAAACTCAGGAAGCTTTCAAATAAATATTAGTATTATATGTTTTCGGGAAAGTATGTTATATACATAAAGTATAAATGTTTGAAGGGGAAGACTTTAGCCAAGTTACATTGAAATTGTTGAAGCTGTATTGGCGCTACAGTCTAAAGCGAATCACATTTTGTGGACACCATTTCGAAAGGAAAGGCCTGATGATAATGAAACGCATACAGAAACACTTCTAAATATTATTGTGACGTTTCAAAATTTAAAAGAAATTGGTGAAGAACTTTCGGAGATTAGCCGTTTTGAACAAACTACCATTTATGTTTTTATTTACATGCTATTTAATATTTTTATTTATTGATAATGCTAAAGTTCGTCAATACCTATCAAACAAAAAAAGACAAAAAAAAACAAAACCTGATATTTTGCGAATACTAAGTTCCTCTCTTGTACTCGCATTAATCACATAATTTTTTCTTTTCTCATGTAAACAGATTTGAGTTTACATGATGCCAGTAAGTTCTCTAAGGGGATAAAGAATAAAAGAAAGATACAATCTCTACTAACGTACGTTATTTCCAATATAGTAAGTAGCTAAGCCTACAATAATTAAACTAAGCTATTATAATTAGAATTAAAGTTTCCAGAACAAGGGCGTCACTAGTTTCTTTCTATTCATTATGGAGACTTCTCAAAAATTACCCCTGATTATTTATAAATCAAACTTTTTAATTTATTATATGGAAATTAATGAATCATCAATTTAGGAATCAAGCTCTATCGAAAGGCACCTCACACTGTGCTGTGGTAGAAGAGGAAAGACTAAGGAGAAAAAAATAATGAAATATTTTGATTCCCATTTTTTACATATGGATCTATTTTTATGGAAATAGGTTGTTTCCAAAAAATTGTCATAGTGGAAATTCATATTTCCTTCATCAAACTTAATTTTTATTATTTCAGGGGAAAGGATGGTGGAGAATGGGTTCCAGTTAGTTTGATTTTGCATTATATAAAAAAAGAACTTTTTCTCTTCACACTTTGTAGAGGAGGAAGCCTTCGTGTATGGTCAGTTGATAGAGGATCATTTATCACGTCTCTATGTGTGAAGTTAACAAGTCAAACAACATTGAAAGGTAAGTACCTTGTATTGTTCACAAATGCGTTTTTTAAAATTATGAATATTCTTAAATCTAAAATTATCTTTTAGATTCATACCATCCATTTATATTTTCATAATGTAAATGTACAATTATATTTTACATTTTCTTATGTCATTTCCTAGTTTTTTAATTTATGTTATTATAAATAATGGTTGAAAATATGTTAATTATTTTTAATAGGCTTTGTTCTCTCAGTAAATTTTTATTTGGTCAGACTTTGGTGAATTACTTTCCCCAAGTTATGTCTTTCAAGGTGTTCTTTCCATGCTAATAATGTGCAACCTGTTGTTATATGCTGAATGGACTCAATTTCACCTTTATAAAGTTGGCTTTTATCACTAACATCCTGATTAAATATATACTTGCAGTAGGAGTTAGTTGCCACTACTTGGTCCTGTATAGCAAGTAGAAAACCTTCTGTTTCCTGAAACAGTTACCTTTTTCTAAGCTATTCAAATGAGGCAGAATGATTAATGCCTGTTGATGAAGTGAGGTCAAAAACTACCGTAAAGCTGTTTACTGTCTATCATCCCTTATCAGTTCCTTACTGGTTACTGCCTTTTAGGCTTAGCTGCAAGATTTAATGTAGTTAAGTTTTGGTCCATTTTCTTAATAGTAGCCATTAATTTTGATTCACCATTGAGAGTATAATTTCTCAACTGCATTTCCTGTTCTCGACAGCTTTTGAAATGACTTAACACTCTTCCACGTTGTTTCCTTGGGAGGTAGAGTCTTGAAACTGATGATTTTGGATGCCTTTTTCTGGTTGCAGTCATCATCATTCTGAGCTTATAGTCTGATGCTTGCAAGCTAGTGTCTGTCCATTTCAACGCTGCAAACGTGTATGATAATATGAAAATATCCCAGACATTTATAGCCTTTACAATATTACCCGATGAAAGATGTGTTTTAAGGAGAAATTTGATTAAATTTTAAAATTCTTTTTGAAATATTTCACAGGATTTGTCCTAGAATTTTAAGATCTCATTTACACCTAGATATTTATAGGAATCTGATTCCTTGAGCTGCTTTATTATTTGTGTGAAAGTTCAATGTTTCAGCTTGCCCTTGCGTATGTTAATTACTAGACATTTTTCCAACTCAAGGGTCATATTTATATCCCTGCTGAATACTCCCACTGACTAATAAATTTTTCAAGCCTTTCTTATTTCTAGCATATATTTTTATATCATTCATATAAAAAGCCTGAGTAATTTGCACTCTATCTTTAAGAAAACATCCTTTGCCCGAATCAGCTAATAGCTGGCTCTAAGCATTCAATAGACAAAACCATAAAGGACTCAATAAATAAAGGCAAATAAGCCTCTTCTGATTGAATGAACACTTCTCCATAAGGTTTTTTAGAAAATCTATGGCTTTACATCCTTTGGAATCAGTTTTATACACCAGCTGTACAACTGCCAAGAGGTTGATATGATCTTTCATTTTCTTACCTATAATTCTCTGTTCTCTGGCCATAACTAGTTCAGTTAGAGTAACTGAATTTTACCAATGGTGTAAGAACTCAAGAGTTAAAGAATAATTGACTAAATGCAATGTTAGGATAAGTCAACTTAATTAGTTATGGCCAGAGACCAGAGAAATGATATAAGGATTTTATAGGTATTGTTTAAGCTAATAATTAGCTTATAATCTTTTGGTCCATTTTGTGATTTCCTTTTGGAATCATATGAGTTATTCCTAGGACGAAATCATCAGGTTTATTACGGACATTGTTAAGTATTTATTGTAACATTTAGCAAGAGCCCTATGCACACAACTAAAACTTGTGGTCCTATAATTATGGATTTTATTAGATGCCTTCCAATTTTTCAACCTCCTTACTATGATAATATCTTCCTCAGTTAAATCAGTAATCTCCGTAACAGGTATACTCTGTTTTTGTTCTAACATTCTTAAGCCAAAATGTTCCTTCTTTATAATTTTCGGGTTTTCCCATATACACCCGTAGGTTCTCATATCTTCACCGTTAACATCATTATTGAATGAAGCAGATCTTTTGAGAGTAATGTTTTGTAGAACACTTCCTTATTTGATTGGAACAGTGCATTTTTTTCCCTTCTACATTCCGCCTCAGTACATTTTCTTTTCTGATTAGAATAAACAGCTAATTTTTGCTTTAATTTGTCAAGGAGTGAGATTAGCTTGTTAACCATGTCATATTTTTCAATTGTGTCAATACTAAAAGCAATAATTTCGTCAATCTTGGATTTAACTTTTATTGAACTTTTTTCTGGATTGTTATTATTAGTTTTATTTGCTTTGCTTTCTCAGATATATTGAATATTTACATCCCGAAAAAAATCTTCAAGGGAACGCAGGTGGGCTATTATATTTATTTAAAAATTTTCTTATAATCCTGCACAGCAGGACTGCTTTTTGAGCTGATTTTAAATATGCCAAGTCATGTCCAAGATTTTTGGTACCTCCTGTTGTACTTTTCAATACTGAAGATATTATATTTATGTTATGGGAGTAATTTTACTTTTTCTAAATGATATGGTGTTTTTAACTCCAAGACTACTTCCTGATTTTGTTTTTGATTTTTTCTGCCCTGATGATTACTATGTTGGAATCATAGAGTGCTGCTATGTCAATGATAATGCAGGCTTATTTCTTTTGTTTATAACCAATCTATCCGTAAGGTCTGTTGTTATTTTTTAATTTCTTCAATCTTGGTTTTAACTTTTATTGAACATTTTTCTGATTGTTATTATTATTATTATTACTAAAAATAATTTTTAATGAGGATTGTGAATTAGAGTTGCCACTGTTGTACTTCCTTATGATTTTAGCTCAGAAACACAAGATGTGCAAAGGATATATAAATGGCACTTTTATATTACACTGTTGTGTACAAGGTGCTGCTATTGTAACATTAGCTCCAGATTATGGTAATGGTGTATTCAACTTTACGACCATTTCGGAAATACCTATTCAACCTGTAAGTGTGCATGTTTTTATGAGTATTATTCCCATTAAACAATTTTATGTGAATATTTACCTGAACATATTTTTATAAAATAATTCTAATTACATCTGTCTCTATATAATTGTACATATTACATTTTAACAAAGCTATTTGGTATAGCTTTGAACTAGATGGAAAATATCTGCAAAATTTAAGCTTCACTGTCTAATATTCAATTCCCATAAGATAATTGAATTCAACAACTTCTACAGACATGAATATTAAATATTTGCAGTTTGTATTCACAAGAACTGTGTATGTCCACATCTAAATTTGGAGTTCTTTGTTTATTTAGGTCAACACAACTCATAGTAAGTCAAAATTTCCTTTAGCATCTTCTGCTATCTTGGTCCATTACTGCTGCTTTACAGTTCTTAATGCCTCGAACGCAATAGAAACAATTAGCTATAAAAGATGAGCAATAAATTATAGAGATAGCTACCATACGAACTACAAATGGCATTTATCACCATACCATAAAATAGTGAACTTTTGACATTACTAGCATTAAGCGAATCCTCATTTAACAATTGTGCATAAAAGGCGATTTGTGGTAGGTTATATTAATTTCCTCAACAAATTCTGAAGGAAAACATTAGTAACTGTTTACCTATTTCAGGGAAGATACTGGAAATTGTTTTTTTTTTAATGTTAAAATGTCGATTGAAATATTCAATTCCATATTGACTACACTGAAATACTTGGGGAAAAAATTTTCAATCGGTCATGCGTCTTCAAGAGTCATATTTCTGCTGAGCAATCTCTGATTGTTACTCCAAAGCAGGTGTAGGTCGTTAGAGCCGACTATGTTAGGGGAAGGAGCCTAGAATGTCCAGCTTGGAATAGTGTAAGTTGTAGGTTTGATTGTTTCCTGGATCATTAACATTAGTTCCTCAATGGTCGTAAGAATTGAATCTTGACACCCACACTTTGGTTACTAAGAGGCAGCAACCTCTTGGAGCCACCTGGGATAAGAGAAAGGTCCTCAAGGCCCACTTGTCAGATTAGTTATCCCTCACCATTTCTATTCATAATCACTTAGCACGAAGGATATTAAATTTTTATAATCATAAGAGAATTGTTTGCCATCATACCATCAATACTAAATTAACTACTAAAACAAGAGTAAAAGGAGACTTTAACGAAAAATATTTCTCATTTTTTTGTGACAAGCGATCACTCTGAATTGTTATGAATGCTGAATATTCAATCTCTTGCTCTGCAGCCACTTCTGTGGAATAAAATATTAATTTATTTATTTAGCTGTATTGAGAGATCTGTTATTGCTCATTGCTCTTATATCATGACCTAAATCCCAAGATGGACAACTTTTTATCTGCCACTTCATTGGCCCATTACAATGCTCTTGGTCTGCCAATTTTCCTCTTGGCATACTGCCTTTTAACAAGTTTTCTTTCTTATAACTCATTATTTCTTAGTGAAGCTTTTAACTTTTATATATCTTACAACACAAATATTGTTACGTATGTTAGCCATTTCTGCATTTGTTCTCTGTTATTGAAACTTACTGGTTTTCAATTTCAAATTTTCATTAAGTTTTCTTTTTGTTTATTTCTGTACCTTAGAGGTAAAGGAAACCATGTCCATTTTCTTATTAAATAATTTAGTAACTAAGAAACAAATTTTAATAGCTCAAAGTAATGGAAAATTTGGTGGAAAATATCAGAATGTTCTATCTGATCTGTTGAGAAATGCGACAGGAGTCTTGGAGAGATGGTGCCTGTCTAGTGAACTAAGTGTTAAGCTGCCCAAGATAAATGTTTGTATTTTTAAAATGCTAACAGAAAGTAGCAGAAGGAGGTAAAGCATGTAGGTGTTATGCTGGAGAATGGAATGGTGTGGAATAAACATGTGGAGTACACAACCAATAAAGCTCTAAAATGTCTCTGGGCATGTAAGAATGCTGTTGGGAAGGCATGGGGACTTAAACCTCGGATGGTCTACTGGCTGTATGTTACAGCGGTTAGACCTGCCCTTTTATATTCAACTGTTGTATGGTGGCATAGGGGGGGCAAGAGTGGGCCAAAAGACGACATAATTGACAAAATTACAGAGATTAGCCTGTTTAATGATAACGGGCGCAATAAAATATTTATTTTAACAAATAAAAATACCCACAATGAAATATAAATCAATATAGCGTTTATAATTGTTTACTTTCACTTCTCCTTTGTCTCAAAATACTTATTTCTGCTAATAAGTAGGTGATAAGTGAGAGTTGTGTGATGCACGCACTGCACCAGATTTTTTTTTTCAATTTGAGACATCTTAAGTTATGCTGAATGGACTTGGGCTCCTTCAAATTTTGAAATGAATCTTGTTAATTTTGGAAGTGGCCTAACTCCATTCTTAGTAAGAAAACACATACTATTCACTTAATAATTTCCATCATTTTAATACGAACTATAAATTTAACTCCTTTAGATACACTTTAGTGGTATGACTTCTTAGTATCCTATTCGTGTATTTTTAATTGCATTGAAACGCAAACCCTTGAATATCTCAATTTAAGTATAAATGGACTTAGGCCACTTTCAAAATAAATGGCTCATATAAAGGGAATAAAATAATATTTTCACCAATTCCTTAATTCTTTCCAACTTTGAGGCAGATCGAGATATAGTCCAGTAAAATTAGGGATTGACCCCAACATTCAAAAAATAAAAATGAAACTTGTCAGAAATTGTTTATTATCCTTCCCGTAATAGCTAGTAAAAATTCCCATACAATCCCGCATCAATTTTTGATAGGGGAGAGGAGAAAGGACAGAAAACTGATATTTTTTTTTTTGTTTGGAGTATATCTCAAAAACAGTGAGGTTTTGATAGAATGGTGCTCAGAACAGACAGAACAGTGCTCCTGTGTTATGGTTTGACACATCCAAGCTCAAAAGCGAAGAGATTCAGACGAGGTTCACTGCTGCAATGGATAGAAAGATTAGGACCATTGACCGTAATGCAACCATTGATAATCACTGGAAAGAGTGCGAAACAGCTATGACTGAGGTACCAAAGGAAGTAATTGGGATCAAGGAAGAAAAGCGAAGGAGAAAACCATGGTTCGATGAACAGTGCAGGATACTAAATGAGGAAAAAAATCGGGCATACAGAACCATGATCCAGAAGAAATACACCAGAAAATATGTAGAGGAGTACCGTGCAAGAAGAAGAAGAAAAACTCACACACGGAGACGGAAGAAGCGACAGTGGGAAACCAGAGGCTTGCTGACACAGAAGCTGCTTTCAATGAAAAAAGTAGCAGGGCATTCTTTCGAATGATTAATAAAGACCGCAGAGGATTCCATTCCCTGAATTATGCCTGTAGGGAAAACGATGGCACGCTGGTCACCGAGGAAGCCGCAATCATGGAAGTATGGGCAAACCAATTCCAAAATCTATTAAATAGAGGATGTCAAAACAATATACTCCCAAGTGACTTCCTGGAACGGGAAGATGAGGTATTAATAGAGCCCCCAGATGAAGAGGAAATACATGATGCAATTGGGAAATTAAAGAATAACAAGGCTCCAGGAATCGATAATATCCCAGCTGAGCTCTTTAAACGTAGTGGGGGTGAAATAATAAAATTTCTCCAAGAGTTATTGATTGATATATGGAGAGAAGAAAGACTACCTGCTCAATGGAACAAAATGGTGATTTGCCCCATTCATAAGAAAGGGGATGTATCGGTATGTAATAACTACAGAGGCATCTCTCTCCTTCCCACCGCATACAAAATTTTATCCATCATACTCTTCAATAGACTCCTGAACAAGAGCTCGGAAAGTATCAATCTGGATTCCGAAAAGGAAGATCTACGACAGATCAAATGTTTACCCTATGAATCCTGTTGGAGAAAACAAGGGAATACCAGATACATACTCTCCACCTGTTCATTGATTTCCAACAAGCCTACGATTCTGTGAACAGAGGAGAATCATATAAGGCAATGGTGGATATAAGCATCCCTACCAAACTGGTTCGTCTAGTAAAAATGATGATGGAGGACAACGTATGCTTTGTTAGAGTGGGCAGATTGCTATCAAGAGGATTCACAACGAGGACAGGTGTGAGGCAGGGTGATGGCCTGGCTTGTTTAGTATTTAACTTTTTCCTTGAGAAATTTATTAGGGACTCTGGTATCCAAGTAACAGGAACACTTCTCAACAAGACAGTCCAGATTTTAGGATTTGCGAATGACTTGGATCTTGCGGGAAGGACTTAAGAGAAGCTTTTAAAGCATTAGAGGAGTCTGCAGCAAGACCTGGCCTAATGGTGAATGTTAAAAAAACGAAATATATGTGTACCCTACCTATCCACGAAGATGATGGGAGTCATATCTCGATAGGTTGCCATAGATTTGAAAGAGTGGAATCATTCATATACCTGGGATCCCAGATTAACCGTAATAACTGCATTGAAGAAGAAATCCAAAGACGGATCCTCTCCGCAAACCGCACCTATTTCTCCCTCCATAAACTCTTGATAAGTAGTGTATTGTCGAAGGCCTCGAAACTGAGAATTTATAAGACAATTATGTGACCAGTTCTTACATATGGCTCAGAATGTTGGACTACAACTAAAG
Source organism: Nezara viridula (assembly GCA_928085145.1). Classification (NCBI taxonomy): domain Eukaryota; kingdom Metazoa; phylum Arthropoda; class Insecta; order Hemiptera; family Pentatomidae; genus Nezara; species Nezara viridula. Next base: position 72,583,174 of record OV725079.1, on the reverse strand, counting down.
CCCTTGAGTATCTCCTTCTCTGTTTCGAAAGAAAAGTGCTTCGCCGTATATATGGTCGTATATGTGAGGGAGGCGTATGGAGAAGAAAAACGAATACTGAGTTAAGAGCAAGGTACAAAGAAATAGGCGTATTAACATTCGTAAAGGTATCAAGACTTCGCTGGGCTGGTCACGTCATAAGGGGATGGATCCGAACCAAGTTCCTTACAAGATCTTATACGACTCAAAATAATGGGTCGTAACGCCGAATAAGAAGAAGAAATATCTCCATAACCATTGATTTTATCAAAAAAATGTATAAGATCATTTCTATAGAGATTTTAAAGTACTTTAATATTGTACTGAACAATCTTTAAAAACCTTTCAGTTTTTGAAATATTCGCAAAAAAAATCATTTTTCCGTCCTCTCCGCATCAAAACCTGATGCGGTTTTCTTTGAGGCTTTTTACCAGTTATTATGGAGAAAATAATAAACAATTTCTGACAAGTTTAATCTTTATTTTTTTAATGTTGGGATAAAGCTGTCATTTTACCTAACTTTACTGGACTAATTAATGTATGTATTTCAAGGGAAATGTGTTTGCACTTATATAAGAATAAGTAATGGATGGATAATTTGATATATCATCATTTTTTTGTTAATCCTCAATTTTAGCCAAATCGTACTAGCTGTTTTTGAGAAATAGTCGTGCTTAAGAAAATATATTCGCATGTATCAAGTAATGCTGTAAGTGCATGTTTAGCAACTGTCATTGATAATAAACTGTTCAGCACAATGTTATTAGAAATTAGTCATTTCTCTCAACTTTTTAATTTATTATTATTACTTTTAACTTATTATTCAGTCAAGTACATAAATTTTTATTTAAAGTGGTTAGTTGTTTAAAAAACATCTTTTCTTCATCATTTTATAAATTTTGAATAGTGTTTTTCTTTTTTCAATTGATAAAGAAAAGCTATTTTTTTAAACAACCTCCTATTAAGCATCATTCCATCTTCAATCTCACCATTGTTATTTTTAGAACTTATTACTTTATTACTTATGACTTTTTTTATTATTCTTCTACTATAAACTACCATCAAATGAGGTCAAAGTTGCCAAAAGTAGGGAAATCGTTTGTGAATTTGCTGGTGAATCATGTTATGCTAATATCAAATCTGAATTTCTTTTTCATGACAAAAATTTACTTAACCTATTTTACTGGAAGCATCTTCGATTTTTGTAATTTATTATACATTCAAATTCATTTAATACAATTAGCAATATTTTTTTCTTATTTTATAAAAAAAACAAACAAATGATATGTTACAACTTAGAAATCCATGCAAAACAAAAACATATAACAATAATATAAAAATGGTTTGTACTTTTTTTTTTCTCTCCTCATAGGTCCCATTGGCTAGAACCCAAGGGCATGGGTCTCATATACAGACTTAGTATCATAAAAAAATATTTGATTAAAGTTGGCGAACCCACATCTGTAGCCTCCTCTTGTATGTGTTTATCAATAACAGTTTTGTTTTTATTTTAAATGTGTTCATTTGCAAAGATTAATAAAAATTGTCTAGTGATGCAGACAAAATACACTAATTAATCTCTTTGTGAACGACTGTTACCATTACCTATTTCCAGATCCTATAATAGTTTAAAATATTTTATATATGTTTTTTAATGTTATTTTATTTGTAGGGTTTTGAAGTTACAAATATGTGTCCTGGGGAGGAGGGATATTTTTGGTGTAGTTGGTTAACATTAGATGAATCACCTGCTGTTACCAAGAATAATGTCATTCATCCAGGATTTTCTAAGGTGGCATTAACCAGACCTTCTCTTCAAGTAAGACAAAAAAGAAATCATCAAATAAATAATTTTATTTTATGAGTACAAGAAACATGATCATTTTTTTTTTTTTTTTTAAAGGTGCCAGTGTCAGACTACATTCCTAGGGATCCAGCTTCTCATTATTTAGATGCCATATTTTCCTCTGGTTTCTTCACTTCTTTGGATATAGCTAAAGCAATTTCAGTTAGTATTGTTATAGTAAATTGAGAACCACTGCTTTCCAGTGACTTGCTTGTTAGATATTGTTTGTCTCTTTTTCTAAAAATATGGGACAACTTACTCATTTTGGATGATATTAATATTATTAATTTCGTAAGCAATAAGTTAGTTTTTTTTTTTTTCCATTGCAATAGGCATTACAGACAACGAAAAAAGGCAATGGTTAACACATCATTTACCATCCTTCCTTGACTTTACTGTTTATATATTCCAATGAAGTGTTTTTATTTAATTTCTGTAACAGTTATTTTAAAGAGAAACTAGATAGCTAAAATTTGGAGACAAATCTTGATGGTCATATGTAACAATAAATAAATAGGTAGCAATGTATTATATTATTTAATAACTACTAATAAAACTTATTTTTTATTTTCTAGCTTTATAAAATAACTGCTGTAATAAAACCAAACATCGATGTTGCTGAACAGATTTGTGCCATAGTGGAAACTGAAATTTATTCAGAAATTGGTGAACAAGAATTGGATGATGATGAATTCTTAGATATTGCTTTTAGGTATATAGAAATCTATTTCAATAATTTTCCTAAATTATCTTGTGAAAATAGTCATCTCATCAATTATTAATATATGAAGCTTAGTTGTAAATTGTTTATTTTTTCTTGCAGGTGTTGGAATCGATTATATTCATGTTGCAGTCAGTATATTATTTCAAGTATGCTTCCTCTTGGAATGGTTTGGCTCGGAGATTACTTAGTTTTAATTCAAGAATGTGGTTTCTCAATAGTTGTTGATATTGAACCATTAGAACTTTTTATGACAACTGCTGTAAAGTCTTCACAATTTCCACAAGGTTTATTTGTTATCTATTGCTTTTGCATAGAGTAAATATAATATTGTTATTTATCTGTTTAATTTATTTTATTTATGTTAGTTGGATACGGCTGGCTTGTAGAAAAGCTTAGGGATATTAATTTAGAATCTGGCATTGTTAAGCTGGAATTGAGCATTCATACTGGAGAATCAATTGATGAGCTTTCCATCCTTCAAGAAGCTGCTGATCTCATTCATCCTTCTAAGCAACTTGATGATGTAAGTAATTTTTTCTCGTCAATTAAACAGTTATAATCAATTATTTATTCAAATATACTCCATCATTTAAAGATGGAATGAACCTTTTCTAAATAAAACAGGTCCACCCAGAAATGAAAAACCAATACAATTTTTTATCCTAAAGCGGTCACATTCTGTAAGCAGAGATGATACAAGTCCTTGAATCAATAAGTTTTTTTATTCAACGCCTCTCCATTGGCTATTAGGCCATTCGGCAGAGGCGTTGGGCTCCTGGCAGCCCAATACCATTCCACCACGATTCCTTTGCTTGAATTTGTGCCGATTCCATCAGAATTACTGCAGACATCTGACAGAGCGGGGCAATCTGAGAGGTGCAGGTTGTATATCTCGTCCTGATGGCAAAGAGGGCACACAGAGCTTTCCATCACTCCAATCCTATATAAATGCCTTTGTTGGTAATCATGTCCTGTTGCAAAAGTTCTGAAATGAAATATTATTTTCCTTAGTTTTTCTAATAATTGAAATTCTAAAACTGTTAATATTTATTCAAGATAGTTCAACTATCATTTGAGGAACATCAACTATACTCAATTCAACTATCATTCAAGGATCATCAACTATACTCATATTTTAAATATTGAAAGTAACTATAACTATAAAGGAAAACCAAATTTCAATTTTATACTTGAAACCACTGACTTCAAAATAAAAATTATTAGCTAGTAATCTCAAATTATAGAAATTATCTTCTATAACAAGTTTCAAAATTAATTTCCATATTTTTCTTTCATAACCACTGAATTGCAAAGGAAAATTAATAAAATAAAGTAAAAAATTAAAGGATTAAGCCGTTTTCAAAACCTATATAAGCCAAATCAAGTCAGTAAGAGGTGATTTAAAAGCATTTTTATAGAAAAAAAATGAGTTCTGTTGATGCAGAACACATAATTAATTCCACAGTATTAAAGATAGTATTCTTAAGAGATTTATTGTATTCAGACTTAAGATAAATTTAATTAGTAAAAAGAATTTGGTTTTTTACTTAGTATCATATCCCGTGTGATAAAATTGAAAACATTGTAGCCAACAACCTCTGATTTTCCTAAAAAGTAATGAAAAATAAATAAAATCAGGGAAACCTTATATATGAGGAACATTATTACAATTTATCATATTATGATTATTCATCCGCTTCATTGATAACAGGTATATTGATATTGACTGGTAAATAGAAATTTTCAAATTGTACAAAAATTAAGTTATACTATTCCGAAACAAATACTCTCCTACCACCTTTACCAGGATTAAAAGTAAAATGAATAATTTTTTTCTACTTCAGATGCAATATACAAAATCTAAATATGGTAAGAGATGAACCATTTCATGAAAAATAGTTGATTATCAATGATCGGAAATGATTCTATTGATCAAGAATTAAATTTTTAATAATACTGGATTAATAATCGACTGTCATGGATATATTGAAGAGGAGCTGGGGTGTTACACGTAACAAAGTGAAAATAAATAAATTATATTTATTAAATTTACTATAAATAATTTGTATTTATTAAATTTACATTAAATAATTTATATTTATTTAAAGGTTTTTTTTATTTTTCAAAGGTGTGTATTAAGCAGAAAAATAAAAAATAGTTTCATGGTTGCTAACTTTGAATTGAGATTCTAGTTTTCTAATAACATTCCAATGAAAGTTAATTTCACTCCGTTTTTTTTTTTTTACAGTTTTAATAATTATATAAATTTGTTTGTGAAATTTGCCTATGAGGAAATAAGATAAATAAATTGGAAATCGAAGTTTATTGAAATATATTTTCAAAAAAAGTCCAATAAAAGAAACAACATATATATTGTTGTTTGATTTTATTATTTATTTTCGCATGATATAAGTGATTCATAGGCTTCATTCGACTTGCCCAACTTCAATTCTATCTTCCAAACCATTCTAGTTAATAGTTTGTTGCAATGATTTTTTATTTTATTTTAATGAAATTTACGACTGTATTAAATGAGGAATACAACAAGTAAATGTGACATTGGTAACATGACATGTACAACATGAAGAGAAACTACCCATTGGTAGAACTCAAACTAAAGTTCTATATTAAAAGGCCCCGAGGCCATCTTCTTTTCAGACGCCTTGGAGGGTTATCGGGAATAGAAGAGGAAGCAAAATTGGAAACAAGAGGTTTCGGATGGTTATTATGGAAGACAGAACAAAGAAGACTAATCAAATATTAGTTTCCCGATGACCCAATATGGCCGCCACAACGGTTTGGGCGCATTGTATTATTAAGCCACTGTAGTTTTTACTGACAATGATCATTGAACACTAACCTTTTAAAAGATCATTATAGTGAACGAATTATTCTCTTTATATTCTGATTCCTGTACATTTAAGGAAATAAGAAAGCCTCAATTATGTGGGTTTTTTTTATATATTCTTCATTTCTGTAAAAACATGGGTATATTAACAATAAGTAAATTTTTAACATTTGGCTAAGTGGAGATATAGTCTCAAACAAAAGACACCCCTAATGATACGTGATGCCTATAACTATAGACTAGTAAAGTTTGTTGAATACATGAATAATAATAAAAAATAAAAACCTGTGCCACTGCAACCCATGAATGGTCTTGGGTTCAGTACTATTTTAGGAAAGTACTGTTTCAAGGCCAGCGGTTATGCAGGGAGCAGATCGAGCCAGGATCACGCTAAACCGCCAGGTTTTCACCTTTATTAATTATATAATTAAGGGTTTCCACTTTATAGAGACTGGGTGTGCTCCAGGAGGGTTTCCCTACCCCAGGGTCGCCCCACGGCCAATGAAACAGAATAAATAAATTTACTGCCATGAGCCGGGTAAATAATAATAATACAATAAATGAGGGGTCGGGATGGCCGAATATGCTAAAGCGTGTGTAACAGCACCGCTAGTTGCCTGGCAACCGGATAACAGAGATTTGAGATGATATAAAAAGTACGAGTTCGCGTCCCGGCGCCGGAGGGGATTTTAAATTCCCCGCCCTCACCCCCCGGCCCGGGAAAATCCCGTATAGCTAAAAGGCGAGGTAGGAAAGAACAAAAAAAAAAAAAAAAAAAAAATACAATAAATGAAGTTTAAGAAAAATAAAAAATAAAAAAAGAGAAATAATGAAAAAATGATAAAGTAAATTAATAAAATATGTATATAATATAAATTAAATTGTGTTAATATATTGTTTTTTTCTTTTTCTTAGGCTCTAAGTATCTTCTATGAAGAAGGTTTAGGAAGAAGTTTAAATTGTCTTATAGAAGAATTAGCTGTGCCTGAAGATTTTAATAAAGATGGTATAAACTTTTAAAAATAGTTTTTACACTTAATAGTATTGGCATTAATATTATTTTTTTCTTAATTTTTGTTTTTTTAGGTACCTGGGAATCGTTTTGTAGTTATAGTGGCGTTGGTGCTGTGACATCTGCATTTCGAGATTATGTTGCTGTGAGGTTTGTCAATTCTTATGTATTCATTTTATTTTTGTTTTACTTTGTTTTAATATTTTTTTTTAGTCCACTAATCAGCCTAATCTAACATTGATAATAAGTGGATTGCCAGTAAAAATTAGTAATAAAATAATTGGAAGGAAGAATATTGGAAGGCAGTGGTAACTCTTCTGGGCATTATTTTAAATAAAAGAAATTTATTGATCCATGACCTTTTCAACTTGCTCATGATCAGTGCTGGCCTTAAACATACAACACCAATGGTTATATCCTGCCAAAAAAATTAATTTATTTTTTAAATTGTTTTATTATAAGTAATATTTGAATTTTATTTAATTCAATATGTTTCTTATTCAGTTGCTTAATTAATAGACAATTATTCTCATACGCTTTTTAACATTTGTTTTATTCCTAATAAGTGATGGTGGCCCATTCTTGGTCAGTGCGTTCCATCCCATTCCAGATCCTGGGGCAATTATCCGGGTTTGCTTGTCCTCCAGCACTGCTCGTAATATCAAGAGTGCTGTTGGAGGTCATTCTTACTATAACTGGATTATCTTCGTAAATCAACATCAAATTGTTTGAAGTGAGTCAATATCTATTCGCTGACAGCTGGCATGAGTCTGCCAATGAGTAAAGTTTTCTTAATATTCTTTTATTATATTTCGGTGTATAATATTTAGTTTCTAATTTTTACTTTCACTTACGTATATATATAATATATAGTAAGGGTAAGTATTGCGATCGTGAAAATTTTTGAATCTCAGTTTTCAACGGAAATACATGTTTTGAAGTCCCCTGAGTCCAAATAACCAAGTGTTGCAAATTGGTTTGTGTGTGTGTTAACAGTCTAGCTCATAGACGAAAAGTAGTACGAAACTGATATTAAGTATTTAAGGTTTGTATATGAGCCGGATGTGACCGTAACTTTTTCGTTTATCGACTAACCGGAAGTGCCACTTTATATGAACGCTGAAACACATTTTTACAATTTCCTCAAAAATGGCTCTAACGATTTTGATTAAACTCATAATTAAGAGACTCTCTTAATTTGATCATTGTATAATTAAGTGGTCTTTAATATCATTTAGGTCTTATCCCCGTCGATGTGACTTTACAGGGCTTAAATGCCCAATGTTCATATATGTCTTCCTCTAAAGTACCTTTAATATGGTTTATTTTAAAAAATTAATCATTTTGCATTATTCAGAGTTACAAAAAAATGCTACATATAACTTTTGAAAGAATTTGATAAGTTAATAAAGAAGAAAAAAAATAAAAATGCAGAAAAACCTGCGTTGCTATAGACTGTAGCCCCTAAACGAATGTACTGATTTCAATGAAACTTCGCTAAAATCATTTTCTTGACACCCTTTAAATTTATCTATATAACATATTTCAACGAAAAGAAGCCGGAAAAAAAGTTACGAGGGATGGTAAAATTAAATTCCGAATAACTCAAAAAGTATACACTTTTTAGTGGATATTGTAATAAGATGTTTGTTTCAAAGGTTTTTAAATTTCCTAAGAAATGAAAGAAGTTTCATCGAAATTGGACAATTACTAGGTAAAGTATGGTCTCTAGTTTTCTTCCCTGAAGAGAAGAAAATTTGGATAAATTTAAAATGTGCTTTTTTAATTGTTGAGACTAAAAAAACCTTTTTTCTACAGATATTTAATAGAGTATCTTTCCTAAGAACATGTTTCATAAGAAATAAGTACCTAAATTTATACCTTTATTCTCAGTTTTATATTTCAACACTGCAATTACCACCTCCGGAATCACCTTACTCACTGTCTGCATAGATAACTTTTTCAACTAAAACTATCACTAAAATGACATTACACAAAAATGTTGAAATTGGAGTTAGTCATTCTGTGGTTTATAAAACCAGATAGGGTGACTAGATTTTTATTGCCTACCATCGATATATTAAATAGATATTTTGTAATTTTAATGGTCTTAATGACTTGTTTTCTGTAAGCTTTAAGCTTCAGCTCCATTTAAAATACACTTCAAAAAATTTTATAATAGCCCAGCATTTCCAGAAAATAATTTCTATTCTAAGTAGAGCGTTAAGTGAAAGTTGAAAGTTGTGTGTTGCGCGCACCAGATTTTCTTATTTAAGCCAACAATACACCAATGTTTTCACTTCAAAATCCTTCTACGATGTTTCGGCTCATCGAGCCATTTTAAATTTTCCATGCGTAATTATTCATATAATCATTAATACATTCTAAAAAACTCACATATTTCAAAATATAAATTTTTTTTATATAATTACCTATCATGTACTTGTCCATTATACTTTTTATATAAAATACATGTATCTTCTCATAATAACCAGTATCACGCTTATTATATCTATTTTTAACTATTTTATTATATTATTATAATAAAAAAAATTTCTTATTGAAAGATTTATATAATTTTAAATTACCATATTATGTGTCAACCCACATAGATTTCAGATGTCAGTTTTATTGCTATTGAGTGAATAGTTGATATGATAGGAGTGGGGAAGAATATATATATATATATATATACTCCTATCTTTTTAACCAACTGATGTATTTTAGAAACTCCAGCTTCCCCGCATGCCTTAATTAGTTCAGTAGGAATATTAACGGTTCCGCACTCTGGTATTCAGAAGGAGGACACAGATCATAATTTCCCATATTTAAAATACTGTCAAAATGGCTCTTAAACTTATTTAATATGTCTACTGGATAGGTCAGAATATTATTATTTTTATCCCTAACGTGATCTGTTTATACCTTTGTACATGTCTCTTACGTTATTTTCAATTCTATTAGTTTCTATTTCAATTATTTTATTTTTAAGATACTCCCTTTTTTTGTTTTTGAGCAATTTTATCGTTTTATTCTTTGAGGATCGGAAGTATTCTAGATTGTCTTCGCTAGGATTATTTAGAGCTTTAATTTAGGGGCTTTTCTTTTTTCGCACATGTTTAAGCAATCTTTATCAAACCAAGGTTTGTTATTTTTATTTTCTTTTTTTTCTAGACACGAGTTACCAACCTCTTTAATATTATCCCTGATCTCTCCCCATAACTTATCAATATCCTTGCGGTCCTCATCCGAAGGTTCTAAAACTTCAAACCTATTCTTAACATCTAGCTCGAATTGAGTTCTAATTGATGTATTTTTTAATTTTTCCAAATTAAAATTCTTGAAATTGAAGCTGTTGATTTTTCACAAATGTTGGTTTTTTGAGGTGCAAAAAACACATATCAACTTTGTTTCTCCCTAAAAAATTATTTACTCTAGATACCAAACTAGTTTTAACAAAAATTACATATGGCAGGTAGCCATAGTATAGGCAGAATTAGAATCGACTGACGTAGCAATGTGGAAGTAAATATTTTTTTAGGGAGAAACAAAGTTGATATTCATTTTTCACACTTCAAAAAACTGTGAAATACAAATTTTTATGGCAATCGGTAAATTAAAATTTTTTGTCTGGACCCTACGAAATTTTGTCAATAACCACAAAACTTGTGATAACTTTAGAACGGCTTCACCGATCCACTCGAAAATTAATTGAAATTCAAACCTCTGTATACTAGATTAAATGGCATAAACCCAACATTTATATTGTATATGTATGTAATACTAGAAAAAAAAAAATTAACCTTATACCATTAAATCTTCTTTCACATCCTATTTTTATGAATTTTATATATTTTGATTATACACAAATACCATTTATTAACATAAACAACATCTATTGATATAAACAATAAATGTCTTTTATGTAATTAATATAATTATAGTATATTTTTTTTTTAGGTTAAAGATTTGTGAAAAAATGTTATTGCTTACTGAGCTTGCTATGAGAGATGATGATGGTGCTGCAGATAGGACTCAACACAGGAGCTTAGCTGCCCTTTGTAAAGCGTATTATATTTTAAAATGGATCTGTACATCCAAGTCCACTGGAAATGCACCCATGATTCATGTGTTTTCTTTGGTCAACCCAACATCAATTATGCAATCTTCTCTTGAACAATGTGTGCTTGGCCTTGCTAATTGCTTGTATCCTTTAAAATTAATGTTTCGTTTATTACTTGTATTTTATATTATTTATTGCTTGAATATAAGTTAAATTATAGACTTTTTGTAGCTATTAAGATTCATATGAATGGCTTCAAATCAAAAATGGGCATCTGTCTTTTTCAGAATGTGGATAAAAAGTCAATTTTTGTTTTAAAGGTTCAACTCAAAATGTTTCTGTGTCAAAATTTATATCTTTATTCATAGTTCAACATTTCAACATTGCTATCATCTACTTTAGAATCAACTTACTATATGTATAGATACAACTTTTCCAACTAGAAATATCACTAAAATGACATTACTCAAAAATGTTGAAATTGTAGTCTGTTCTGTCAACTGAAAGGCTCATAGACTGAAGTTATGTGGTTTATAAAAGCAGATGGAGTAACTAGATTTTTATTGCCTACCAGTCGATGTAATAAAGAGACTTTTTGTAATTTTAATGGTCTAAATGATCTGTTATCTGTAAACTTTATGCTTTAGTTCCGTTTAAAATGCACTTATAAAATTTTATAATAGCCCAACATTGCTAGAAAATAATTTCTATTCAAAGTGGAGTGTTAAGTGAAACTTGAGTGTTGTGATCACCAGATTTTTTTTATTGTGATTTAATTATTTTTAAAACTAAAAAAAATGCATACTTTTTTGCTTTCACTTACCTATGTATATGACATATAGCAAGGGAAAGTATTGCGATTGGGAAAATTTTCGAATCTGAGTTTTCAACGAAAATACATGTTTTGAGGTGACTTTTATACATATAAAATTATTATTGTGCTAAACCCAATGTAACAAATAATCAATTATAAACAGACAGCTGCAAAATCACAACAATAAAGCATGTATAATTTATAAATATATAAAGCAAAATTTTAAAACTAAGAATTTTTTATCTGTTGAGCATTCTCCATAAGACAATACTTTGTTACAAAATTATAATTTTAATGTACAATATTGTTTCATAGTTCTTTTTTAAATATTGTTGACCATGGGAAAAAGATAACATTTGTATCATTGTGCAATTTTACTATTATATTTTAATGTTTATCTAGAACATTGGCATTGCTTCGTCTTTGCAATTAAAGAAACAAGTGTTTTCCCTCAGTAGTTCTGCATTTTATTTTTTTAGTGCCATTTAATTATCATCTTATATCTCATCTATTTTGACTTTAATTCCATACAAAGATGGCCATTAGCAACAAATAGTACACTTGCTCAGCATTTGCTATCAACAAAACAGTATGCACTTCTACAAACATTTGCAAGATTAGTTGGAATAAATAACTGTGAGTATTAATATAAATTTTTTTCTAACTTGATTTCATTGTTTCTGTGGATTTATGACTTGTAATAAAACTTTGCATAAGATTTTTAATTAAGTTGCATTACGAAATATGTGGATGATTTACTATTGGTATTAACAGAAGATGAGATGGAAAGTTTTTCAATGATTTGAATTATTTTCAAGTATTTTTTCTAATTAATTTTCAAATAACAACAAATTCACATGCAGGCTTGAAACGGAACATAATATTAAATTTTTGGACATACTTGTAAATCCACTTTTGGTGGGGAGGTGAAATTTCGGACTATTTTAAGCAGATTTTCACTTATGCTTCTAAAAGTAGGTTGACTGAAAGCTACAGGAAACATTGTCTGCCAAACCAAATTAGTTGATTATATCAAGCAAATGCCACTTAAAACTCACATTCAAGACTGAAATTTTGGGTCATTTTGAGCAAATTTTCGGTTATACATATCAAAACTAAGCTAACTTGAGATCACAGGAAACATTGTCTGTCATTCTAAAATGATCAATCTTGTCTGGCTGATGTTTAATAATGTAAAAAAGGGCAATAGTAAAATTATCTCATAATCCACTGTAATTTGGTAAATGTGGTGTAGACTCTGGGCTCAATTTATTTTTTTATTTGGATTATAACTAATCAATTCCTCCTTTTGGGACAACATATATTTTTATGGAGTAATAAATAAAATAAATTATTAGAAAAGAAAATATATATTTTGTGACTTTTATATGTATATAGATATAAATATGTAAAATAAGTTTGTCAAGATGAATAATAATTTTTGTGAATATGTTAAATAAGTTCATTAAAGTTTAAAGTAAAGTTGTGAATAGATTTGCAAAATTTATGAATTAATTGTATTTATTTACACTTGAAGTTGATTCTGTGCTATAAGAAGTTAAGTAACAATTTTTCATTTTCAAACAAGAATACAATCTTTATAGTTATTCAATTACATTCCCTAGTCATAATTTTACATTCTATCAGAAGCTGACAAAATATTACATTTTATGGTTCAATTGATAAATTGACAAAGAGTGCCTTGAATTTTTCAGTTGGGAGCCTTAAAATGCTTGAGCTATGTTTCAACTTTTTCATAACATATCACTGGAAACCCTATATAATATATAGGTATATTATCAAATAATATTTATTTATATTTTTAGGGAGTTTACTACTTGCAGAATCATACATTCTGACAGGACAGCCTGGCAAGGCATTTGATGTTTGTTTAAAAAATGCTGGATCAGATGTTGTGCACTTCCTGAATGCTATAAGACTTTTTGAAAAACATTCGAGGTCTGATTTAGTAATAGAAATGGCAACTAAAGCTTTGGAACTCCTTATTGTTTCACATTCTGATAGGGTATGGTTTTTATTATTTCTGAAATTTTATAATAGAGTGTTAAATAAAACTATTTTTCAAATGTCAAAATATTTAATTCTTCGATTTACATTTAACGAAGAGTGAATTACTAGCAGTTGTGAAATTAACTCTCTTGTGTTGTAAAAATAATATTTCCAACAAATTAAACTTCTTTATTTAAAAATCATTCATTTCTTAATAAAGCATATCAAGATAGTATCTGTAGATTTTAGTTATATTTTGTCTTTCTGTGGCTTCTGAAAAGCCTTAATCCATTCAGTAATTGACATATTAAATTCTTGAATTGAGGCTTGATGTTACCCAAAGGTGCAATTCACTTTAAATAAAACTATTGAAAATAATAAACCAAAAGTATCTTCCTGTATAGTTAATATTGAGTGAGAAATCATTGACTGAGTCCTCTATTGACAAGGAAGAGAGGAATAACATGCAAATACTGTGTTAAATCAGCCTAATTGTTACGGTCTTTAATATCAAAAAATATATATTTATATCTAGTCTTGGGTATATTATAATTTTTCCACAACAAATTGCTGGACACTCAGTTGAGACTGGCAGGTTGACAAAAAATAAATAAAATTAAATAACTATCTGACAGGCACCATGCTATTTTATTTGATTGTTTTTTATATACAGTGAAAACCATAATTACAAACAAAATAAATAAATCTAGTGAATTAAAAAAAAGTCGAGGAAACAGAGAATGAGTGGAACACAATAATTTTAAACCATATGTTAATTACCTTATTCCTCAGCCTTGGAACCTCCTTGCCATTTTTCTATTATATTTCTCTGATACCTTGAACAGGGTTTTATAGTTCCTAATTATATCTAGGAATGGGCAATTCCGACTACAGGTTGGAACGAAATTTTCCACCATTGGAATTCGTTCCAGATCTCATTTCGTTCCGAAGAACACATGAACCGCGATAGAGAATAATGACGCTAATATGCATAATACTAAAACTATTTAAATGACTGAAAAATCATTGAGGTTGAGGGAAATGAAGATAAACAAAGAAAAGTACAGAAAAATGAAGGAAAAAAAAAAACTGGAAATTTTAGGAACATTGATGAAAGCTTGAGAGCAACATTCTCCAAATGGCATATCTGAATCAAAGACAATGATTGAATTAAACAGGTACTTAGAAAAAGGTATTTTATACGGCAATGAGAACCCTATTAAGTGGTGGTTTGGTCTGCAGAAAACTAACCTAATTTGCACATCATTGCCAAAGAAATGTTGAGTGTAGTGGCCACTTCAGTTCCATGTCAAGAGATCTTTTCATAAGTGGCATGTTGATAAAACGAATGTATGACTCGACTTCCAACTGGTAAAGTAAAAATTGCTGTTTTTAAGTTTTGAATGAATTTATATAAAGTTTTTACCGTTTTGTTTTTATTTTCACTTATCTATATATGTAATGTATAGAAAGAGGAAGTATTGCGATCGTGATAATTTTCGAATCCTAGTTTTCAACGGAATTGCATGTTTTGAGGTCCTCTGAGTCTAAATAATCAAGTCCAGCAAAATGGTCTCTGTAATTCTTTCCGCCCTCGGAACGGTCCATCCTAATTATATCCTATTAACAAAACAAAATTATATATATCTGAAACCTTAAAACAAATAGAAAAGATAAAGAAGATAAAAACTGTACACTATTACCAATGCTAGTGAATTTTCCTACTTCTATGTTTATTAACAAAAATCACAGTTTAAGAAAATGAACATCATAAATCCAAATTTAGATTTGTAAGATAACAGAAAAAAAACAAAAACAATAAACCTTAATTCTCAAAGAAAAGAATAAGAAATATTTAAAAAACTAAAAATTAACCTACAAATATACAATATACCAACTGATAATTTATATAAGAAATAGTAATCCCAATGACCCGTTGTACAATTTGCATATTGAGTCACTGAAGGAAACTGAAACTTGGAGTTGGTCGAGCCAGTGTCGTCAGGCTTTTCTTTGGCCACTTCTTCAAGTTGTGAAAAATAGTTATTTGTGAAACCAAGCAGAACTCATGGCTGATAATCACTGATTCCGGGTGGAGATAAAGGAAAATCTGTCATACATCATAAAACTTCATCTTTTTAACACACTAGTAAAAACTGGTTTCTTCGAAAATTATCTAGAATCTCTCCTTATTTGTGAGGTTCTACCATCTGTTGCTTTTTTTCCCATTACTTTTCTTTTATTAAAAAAAAAAATTGTTGAAACGATGCTAAAATAACAAATGTGGAATGTTAAACAATCTCATATTCATTACTTTAACTTAATGTAATGTATTCATTAATTTAATGTAAATTAGATTATTTATTTTTAACTAACCCTCTTTGAGATAAAAAAAAAAAAAGTAGAACTTTCTCTTTCGAAATCTTTTTATGTCTTTATTTTCATCACATAATGAAACTTTATTACCCAAAACTGATTGCAGAATAATATAAACTATACAGGATGGGATCTTTCTAATTCAATATATGGAGTATTGAATTAAGTATTTGCCTTAATGTGCATTTGCTGAAGTAATCATTCATTGCCGTCCCAACCATACAAAGAATAAAAACAGTATGTGGATATTGATCAACTTCGTTTAGTTGCTATTATTGTATACTTTTCTAAAGGCAGTTAGTTATGTCTGTATGTAATCCATATTCTTATTAGTTAGTTTATTTGAGAGAGGATGAATGTGGCTCCTGAAAAAAAATAGACAATTTGTGGGTTTACACTGTATCACTTTTCAGGCAAATCCAAAATGAATAATCCTCTTATACATATGTTCATCTTATACTTTTCTTTGCAAACACTAAAATAACTTTGAGAAAGAATAGAAGAATTATATGGCTGGGAATTGATTTAATCTGAAGTCCACAAATTTATGAACCAATCTGAGATTCAACTGGGGGAACATTGGACGTTGGGAGGGTTCGTAAAATTGAAAAATAATACAGTTGATGTTATTCGAAATAGGAACAGTTGCTAAAGATAAGTAAAAAACAGAAATGTTAATCTTAATAGATTATTTGCTGAGTTTTTGTTGATAATCATAATTCATACACAGACTTCCATGACAAACAGACCTGGTACTTCTCTATTTTTTTTTTCATCTTCTCAGCTATAGGTACCATTTCTTCTCCATTTTTTCATACAGCTGTAAGTTGTGACATTTTCTATACAATACCTTTCATTTCAACTAATACCAAAAGATCATTTTAGTGCTTAAAATTACAAGAAATTACTTTAGAAGTACTAAGAGTTCCTCTGGACCAAGCAATATTAGTTTTTAAGTATTAAAAGTGTAAGAGCCTGAAAGTTAAATTTTGTCAACTTTGTGGGGAATTTTATTAAATAAAAGTATCATTATTTTATTTATTTGCAAACCTTTATAATTGTCATTATTATCTGGTTTAGTATGCCTGTATTAAATGCATCAAATCTGCTGGGACATTTTTTGGATGCTAGTCTCGGGGCATACTCAGCCTTAGGTATGATACTGGTGAAACCATTAGTCTAATCAATAAATGCCCAAAAAGTGGGTGTAGAGTGCGTGAGCAGGGACCTAAGCGATTCTTTCAGAAACTTGTTCCGGGGGCTGAGGGTATGAACATATCAAAAGTCCTGACGTCTAGATGGTGAGCCGGGGTGGGAGAGGGGTAAGACAGGTCACAATTTTTGGATTTTCACTTATTTCTCAAAAACGGTGCATTCCAGGGTAAATTTTTCAGTAAAGTTTATGTAATTATCTAAAACTTTTATTCTATAGGTTTTATCCTAATTCTAAACCGTTTTTGAAAAAAAAAAAAAAGAATCGTGTAATTTAAATTTTTATTTATTTTTTCTACTTTATTCAATAACTGGATTTAAAGTGTGACTACACATATTATTATACAATTGAACAAAAGTTATACCAAAAACGTTATTATAGCCCTATAACTATGCCATTTATGAGTACTGAGGAAGATGACAGTAGGCGCTTACAGAAGAAGCGCTTATTCCACCGATTATGTGTATTTTCTAAGGAACTGATTCAAACATTTTAAAACTTAATCACTGATTTAGAAAGACAAATGTATTGTACATATGTTTTATTTCAAGGCATTTTTTGTTATTGTGGCCGTTTATTTACAAACGATGTTTAATTTTCAACATTAATTTGAATGAATTGAATAAATTCACTTTACCATTGTTTTTATTGCCTAAACCAATTATTTTTCCATGTTTCATTATTTTCTGACTATTCAGCTTTAATAAAATGCCAACTGTGATGAAATTAAACCAAATGCTGAATCTCAGTGACCGAAAAACTAACTCAAGTCAAAGTTGTTCAATCCGCCATTTTGGGACAATGCGTTCATCTTTTTTTTGTGGGACCATTGACTTTTTTTTTAATAAATAGTTGCAAAGATAACGATATGAAATTTATACGAGAGTACACGGTAGGGGCTCTGGTCCACCCTGTACCACTACTGAGGGTGAAGATGACATCGACGAACAAACCTTGCCAAGACCCCACACGTCCAAACTGAATGAAAAGTTTAAACCATCTAATTTTGTGAATGTAATTTTAATAAGATATCGTTTCGATTGTTTCAAGGTAAACATTAGGTTGGTTCTTAAACCAGAGTAAAAAGATTTCATCATTTTCTTTGGTGCAATCTTTGAGTTTGATCTCCTCTGTAGTAAATTACTGAATTTTTTTGGGATTTTTAAACTTAATTTTAGTGGTCCTTACTGACTCTTTAACTTTAAATGATTTTTAATAAACTGGTATGAAATTTGCAGCATTATATATTTATGAATGAAAATGTGTTTATTGACATAAATAAGTTACAAAATATATAATCGATATTACATTTTTAGAACACATAGACAATGTAAAATTCCATCTGTTGCGGTCTGTGTGTTATTCTCACAAAACATATTTCATTTTATATCCTAAATGCAATAACTATAAAATTCAATTTTTCAAATTTTTTTATTCACTGTCTTAATTCTTTAAACAAAGCTTTTAAAAACAACCATCTGCCTTTGTGAAAAAGTAAGATCTTTTTCGATAGAAATGTCAGTACCTTTTAATATTCTTAATGCCTTTAATATGCCTTATATTTCCGATTCATTAGAAAATTCAGCATAGATAATTTTCTTATTTACATTACGATTAACAACAAATCGAGCTCTGTTCATAATAATATTTTCAGGCATACCTGAGGTATTATAGTAGATTTGTTTGATGCCTTGTTTACAATGCTCAATAGAAGTGATATCTAAGCCTTTAATAACATTATTTTTCTTTATCTCCCTTTGAATAAATTCCACCTGTCAATCAGAATTTTAGTTCATTAAACTATTTCCAAAGATTATAATGAATTCTTGAATACACTGGTAAACATAAATACACAGAGTATTAGTCGAATAAAGTGAAATAGAAGATAATTTATTGACCTAATTTAGTAATTTAATCAATAATTTAATAAAATTTCAATGTTTATAATTCAGTATGATTTAATTTTATAAAAATATAAACTAATCTCCAACAATTTTAAAACTCAGTAGCGACTTCAGAGCTCAAGTGACCTCTAAATTTTTTTGTAATCTAAAATTTTTATGGAACTCTTCTTTTATATTTTAGAACAAAATAGAGGGTGCCTAAAAACAGATTCTCCTCCTTAACGAGATCCAGTATTTTATTTCATTTTTGAACAAAAACAGATCAAAACTATTTTAGGATCTATATGAGGACAAAAATAATTCTAAAATCTTAAAAATTAAGTAAATATATGTACTTTATATATATGAGTAGCTTTATTTATTTTATTTATAAAAACTTTCTTTCTGTGTACAACATGAGTGTATTATGTTAACACTTTTATTTTTTACAATTATAAATAGTTAATTTAGCTGTCAATGATGCCTTCTTAGTAATATAGTACTGTAGATAAAATACAATGCAATAATTTTGTTTATTGCAACTGTTTATTATAGTGTTTATGTTTATTCTATGAAGTTATTTGAGCTAAATACTTTGATTTACAGACATAATTTATATTTCTAGGAAACACTCGAATCAGCATTATTTGTTCATGAATTAGGAATGGAAAATTATGATGCTGCTTGGAGTTGGATTGAATCGTGTAGTTCTTGGTCCCGCAGATCTGACTTTTTGCAGCGTCTTGTTGCTAACATGATATCAGAAGGAAAACTCACTGATCTTATCTCATTTTCTTATACTGGTCTCCTAGATGAATTAGAAAAGCTTCTTGCTTCGCGTGCTAGATCTTTGACTTTCGGCCTTGCCACTAACTACTATAATATCTTGTATGCTTTCCATGTCAAACATGAAAACTTTAAGAAAGGTAATTTATATTTTCCTCAAAACAGATATAAGTATTGTCAAATTATATTCCTTATTTTTTTCTTTTTCTATTTTTCTAGTAATGGCACTATGAGTAAAGATTAGTTACACTGCATTATATTTTATAACTTTACTTTTTTGCTATTTCTCTTTCTATTATCATATAACTTACTTAATTATTTCTCATTATCTTAAAACTTATTGAATTTATACTTACTTCCTTGCTTTTCTAATCTCATTATCTTTACAGAAGTAACTACATAAACTTCTTCCCCCTCATGATTACTTGCCATGAGTTCAGTTCAATATCTTGGTTGTTTTATTTAAAGTTATTAATTCCCATAATCAAAATGGCTATTTCATTTGTTTCCAAAGAACAAAGTAGGTATCTAACTATTAATTATTAAAAGTTAATTATTCATGAAAGATTAGTAATTTTGATAATTTTAATAGTGTATAGCTAGGTTAATGGTATGACTAAAGATGCTATAAATATTGCATGAATGAAACAAAAATCAATTACATAGTTAATATTTGAAAATTTAAATGTTTTAAAATAGTCATTTGGACTATTGGATGTCAACACATTTCAATTTCATTCTATTATATTCGACCAGAGCCATTACTCAACTGCCTTACCTGTACTAGTGAGCGCTCCAGCCTCCCTTCCACCAAATAACCAAATCTACAACATAATGTGTCCTTTATTTCTTTTTTTCTCATTTTGTTAACATTTGTCTCAAATATTTACACATTTATTTTTCATAAATTAAATATACTAGAGAAATAGAAATAGAGTCAACAAAAATTAAATAGACGATTCCAGTATGAATATTATAAATACCTCATGAAGGACAGGTTGAATAATTATGACAGACGGCCTTATGTTGCAGCTCATGCACAGACAAATTTCGTAAAAACTTGGAAAATAAATTGGACCTAAATTTTCCACTTAAGACAAAACATGACATTGACTCAGCCATAAATACTTGCTACATCTATAAATGACAAAATTAACGATAACACATCAACCAATAAAAATAACAACTCCCAAAAGACTAACTTGCCACAGCACATTCGTATCTTATTAAGGAAAAAACGCAGAGCAAGATCGAAGTGGCATAGGGCTAGATACAAATCAGACAAGTCATATTACAAGTTAACTAACCAACTAAAAGCTGAAATTAGAAAATCCAAAATCTCAAATTTACTTAACAGAAAATCTTACACTGACAAATCACTATGTTTGACCACTAAAAAGCTCTTAAAATTCTAATATTTTAACCACCCACTTCTTACCGAAACCCAAACCTGGTCCAGATCTGATGAAGAAAAATCTGAAATATTTGCTCAGCACCTCTTCAAAACATTTAATCCACACTCAGATATCCTAAATCCAATCCACCTTGAGTGTATTGAAGTAGAACTCGATATCCCCCTCCAATTGACCCTTCCACCTAAAGCATTTCATCCTTCAGAAATATCCAATATCATACACAGATTACCTTCCCACAAAGCTCCTGACCATGACCAAATCACATCCCAGATCCTAAAACTGCTTCCTCAGAAAGCCGTATTATTTCTCACCTATATATATATATATATAATGCTGTACTATGAACCACATATTTTCTTGACTGTTGGAAACTATCCATTGTTAAAATGATACCCAAACCCACATTCTTAAGCTACTTCCTCGAAAAGCCATTCTATTCCTTACTTACATTTATAACGCCGTACTCCGTTCCACATATTTTCCTGACTCTTGGAAACTATCTGTAGTCAAAATGATACATAAACCCAAAAAGCCATCAAAATACCCATCCTCTTACCATCCTATCTCTCTTTTACCCATTATGGACAAAATGCTAGAAAAACTCATCTTAAAATACCTGTATCCCATCCTAGATTCTAATCACATAATCCTAGATCACCAATTTGGATTCCATACTTCTCACTCCACTATTCAGCAATGTCATCGTGTGATAGACATGGTTTCCTCTGCATTGGAGCGCAGAATGTATTGCACGGGAGCATTTCTCTACGTTAAACAAGCGTTTGATAGAGTCTGTCACTCGGGACTGATGTACTAACTCCGTAAATTCTTATCACCTACATACTTCCTCATTATCCGTTCCTACCTTAGTGATAGATACTTCAAAGTAAATCACAAAAATGCCTATTCATCTCTTTTTTCTCAGTTTGCTGGTGTTCCTCAAGGTAGTATCCTAGGTTCTATTCTTTACACAGTTTATTCAGCTGACATTCCAGCCCATCCGACACTGCCATCACCACTTATGCTGATGACACGTGTATCCTATCAGTTAAAAACGATCCATCAATTGCATCCCAAACTCTCCAATCACACATCACAGGTCTTGAAGAATAGTGTCAAAACTGGAGGATTAAAATAAATACCATCAAATTACTTTTACCCTTCGCCGCAAACCTATGACTTTCTGCCCTACTGTATCCTTTAACAATACCCCACTTATTCCTGTTGAACAAATCCAATACCTAGGACTTCACCTGGACAAATGACTCACTTGGAATCCTCATACCAGACTGAAACTACAAGAAACTGCTCGACGTTTTCAACTACTCCAGCACTTACTAGACAAACGCTCTAAACTTCCAATTACTTACAAAAGACTTATATATATGACTATAATAAGGCCTATTTGGACTTACAGAATCGAGCTTTGGGGCTCTACTAAACCATCAAATTCCTCTCGTATTCAATCTTTACAATCCAAAATCTTTCATAAAATCCTCAATGCACCTTACTTCGTCACAAATAAAATAATCCATAACATACCATATGTTTACAAATTAGCCCAATCCAGATACTTATCCTTTCATAATAAACTTCAGAACCATCCGAACTCTCTTGTTTCCAATCATGCTGAAAAGAAGATGGCCTCGGGACCTTCTAATATAGAACTTTAATTTGAGTTCTACCAATGGGTAGTTTCTCTTCATGTTGTACAGAGCATGTTACCAATGTAACATTTACTTATTGTATTTAAAAAAAAAAAAAGTTAGACCATAGAGATCTTCGTATGGGTGGTCTCCTTGCAGAAGTATATTGCTTGCACATGACAGGGGGAACACCTGTAGGGGATCACTCAACTTGACATCCCTACTAACCATGGTCTCTATTATGCATTGGCAGGCTACCCTATTGCTCCGTAATTGATCCCTTTGGGGCTAATAGGTGGGAAACTACCTGCCTATTCACTCTGGTTCAAGAACAGTGGTAAATAAGTCTAGATCCGTGAATTATGGCTGCTTAGGGTTTGTAGGCATATGAGGATCTTTATTTGTTTTCACTGAATAGATTTTTCTTAGACCGAACCCCCTGATGGTTGCTGATATCTTGGAAAACCACAGGATAGGTTTTAAGGTTAAGATATTTAGGCTAGGTTTGTCATTCCTATGCCTGATCAGTGTTACTTGGCTCATATTCGAGGGGGATAGTTGTCGAATTTTAGACTATGTGGCTTTCCCTGATGGTCAGTCACACATTCAAGTACTTACTATGCTCTTTGTTCCTTAACTTTGGTTACCTAGCGCAAGCCTCTTAGCCCACTTGACCACACCAGTTCTCTATTTTGTATATGTAGATAAGTGTGTGTGTGTATGTGTAAGTGTAAAAGAGATGGTTTATGTTGTTTAATGAATAAAATACAGTATTCATGATTTCCATATATATATTTTAATTTTTTCTAGCTGCTAGTATTATGTTAGAAAAAGCTCTACGTGCAGACACTGCTGAAGTACAATGGAAATGTTATGGTGCCTGCCTCAGCTCCTTGATGTTGATAAATGATCCCCAACAAGCTTGGCTAGTGCGTCCTAATCCATTCTCTCAAGAGGTAAATATCATTGTCAATTAGTTTATTTATTTATTATTATTTTTATATATTTTTTATTTCCTCATCAGGTTTAATGAGCCATATATGGGTTTATTAGCAATAGGTAAATTTTTAACAGTTAATTGAGTAGGAGTAGAGTCTTATTCAAAAGATACCCCTAACGATACTTGATGTCTGTAGCTATGGACTAGTAACGTTTGTAGAATAAATGAATAATAATACAATAAATAAAACTTAAGAAAAAAAAATTGGTTGTTTTATATCAGAAAAAAGGAAAGTGTGAAATAATATAAAATCACATCTTATAGGAATAGAATGCCTTCAATTTAATGGTCAGAACTCAAACCATTTTAATACCAGTGGACTGTATCAAATAAAAATTAAATTATGAATGCTTAACTAATAATTTAAACTATATTTTAATCTATTATGAAATATGGAACTGTGCATACAACTTTTATTTTTTTAAAGAAAGTAATTGATATTCTTTTCTTGGTTATAAGTAGAGACCACATTTCCATGCAGTAAAAATCCGAAAAATGTAAAATTGTCTAATTTACCCCTAAAAATGTACAAAAAATCATCTATTTTGTTTAATTTATAATATTAATATTTTGGAATCTAATCAAACCTTATGTTAAGCTTCTGAATTAAGATATTGTGCCCAAAAAAAATAAATAAAATGCAACATTGAAAATAAAAATTCATATTACAATCAACTAACGACAATACATAATCTAAACAGCAATAAATTAGGATTAACCTAAATCTTGAAGAAAAAGAAATAAAAAAAAAAAAAGGTATAGTAGATAGCCTCCTGTATTTACTTCTTTGTGTGACATTGTGTGAGGGAATGAGATGGAATATATAGAAAGGTGAGGTTGCACGATGAATTGTACTCAATTATGCAGTGAACAGATTATTCATTGAAAAGTCTCATATCGATAAGCAATCGATGAAGAAAGATGCTGGAAAAAGGACGGAGCTGGTAGCAACAGCAGCAGAAGGACGCTGGATAAGGGAGAAGGCACTTGAGGCTGGGACGTGGAGGCGAGAGGACTTGAGGCCGAGGCATTGAGATGGAACGACGTACCTGGGAAGAGAAGTCTACTACAAGATTTAGAAGATCAAGTCTATAGTTATAACACTTTAATAGAGTCAATTTATTACAGTTGTAGAAATAAATTATTTTGTTATGTAGGAGTGAAAAGTTATTTATTTATTTAGTTGTCCTATATGCCTCACGATTGAAGAATAACGAACCAGGTGAGTCAATTCATTCAAAGTGTATTTACTAAGGCCCACATTATATATATATTCTTATTGTTTCTTGTCACAAAGGTATTAGATTCCCGAATTCCCAACAGTTAAACACCCTCAAAAAGTCAATATCCAGTGCCAGGGTTTTGTTTTAATATTCACGAGTGTAAATAATCTAGTCCCCCGAGTGTAAATAATCTAGTCTCCCGATATAAAAGCGGAAGGCTATTCGCAATTCCTGCCTAAACAAATTATTTACAATTAAACTTTATTAGGTTATTTGCAAAGGACTAACATAAATAATAGAAAATATTAAGATAATTCCCAAAATAAATATAAAAAGTTCTCAAGAATTAACAAACAAAGAATTAAATATATTTGTTTAAATTTCCTGTAAATTGTTTAATTGACTGCCACATAGAAGGAATGAAGTAATGGCCGGGTAAAGCTAGTAAATTATAGTTTTAAGTACTATATGCCTTTTATGATATTTATAGTGTCTTTCATGATAATCATAAATTGAACTGTGTCACAGTATTCACTCACACTAAAACACACAAAACTAGACAAACAGATGGGCTACTGTCCTTGCTCTTTTTTTTATTTTTTTTTTTTTATTGTTCTTCCATACCTCGCCTTTTAGGCTATACGGTATTTTCCTGGGCCGGAGGGTGAGGGTGGGGAATTTAAAATCCCCTCCCCGGCACCAGGATGCGAACTCATACTTTTTAAATCTTCTCAAATCTCTTATCCGGTTGCCAGACAACTCGCGGTGCACTGCACACACTTTAGTCCATTCGGCCACCCCGCCCCGTACTTTCCTTGCTTATCGTTCATTTGTTTATCAGGTGATTAAAACCTGTTATTTAGTATTAAGCATGTTAAACTTTGTACAGTCTGTCTTAATGTAGTAAATAAATAATAAGTCTTTAATTTTTGATAGCTGTTTAATAAATAAGTTTGAGATATATGTTAATATGAACTTTTTTGTGTTAGTGAACACATATCTAAAGTATTGCTGTCCAATTAGGAAACAAACACACACACTCTCTCTCTCTCTCTCTCTCAACAAAATATATATATATATATAGATAAGCTAAGGTACGGAGCTGGACAGTATTAGTGTTTTATATATATATATATATCCTTTCCTCCACCGCCTTTTCGCATGCTTCTGGGAACCATTTCTTTTTCCTGAATCCCTATTACTTCCTAAGCTGTTTGTTTTAGCCCTGACTGTAGTGCCTCCCAGTGTTGGTCAACCATGAGACCTTCCGAGTTCAAGGTTTCGAATTTATCTTTCAGCTCAATTTGAAATTCAGCTTGTACTATAGGGTTTTTTAAATTACAGACTTCATACCTCTGTCTTTCCACTTGGTTCCCAATTCGATGGATTCGCTTCAGCCTCTGACAGAGTTTGATTCTAATCACAGTCTGCTCCACGATAACTCCTTATGTCTTGTGTGGAGCTTTGATACCTCATGTCTATCAGCACACTCCTTTAGGACTTACCCAGGTATACTTATGTATGTCCTTGTGAAGGAACATCGTTCTGCTTTCTACTAGACCTTTAGCTGCTGCCAGACTAATGCATCTCACTCCATTGTCATTGCTAGTTTCGTTGAGACTTTGGCCTCCGATGATGTGTTTAAATTGGGTTTCTCGACCTATCTTGGCATTGAAGTCTCCCATGACTAATTTTATGTCATGTTTTGGAGTCATCATGACTCCGGCTTTGTATAACGGACTCCATATCGGATCATGGAATGTTCGAAGCTTACACAGACCAGGAGCCACCCAAACGGTAGTTAATGAAGTAAAAAGGTACAACATACTGTTAACAGCCATTCAAGAGGTAAGGTGGCCAGATGGTGGGAAAACCACTATAGACGGCTACATACTGTTCTACACCGGGAGAAATGACAAAAATGGGACAGCTGGCACTGGATTTATAGTTAATCCGGCGGCAAGGAAGTCAGTAATAAACTTAACCCCAGTTAATGAAAGGATAAGTGTGCTGCGCGAAAGAGGTCGTTGATTTATTATCATGATTATTAACATGTATGCACCAACCGAAGAAAAAGAGGATGATTTCTACGATCAGTTAGAAAAAGTTGTGGACCAGGCTCCAAAACATGACATAAAATTAGTCATGGCAGACTTCAATGCCAAGATAAGTCGAAAAACCCAATTTAAACCCATCATCGGAGGCCGAAGTCTCCACGAAACTAGCAATGACAATGGAGTGAGATGCATTAGTCTGGCAGCAGCTAAAGGTCTAGTAGTAAGCAGTACGATGTTCCTTCACAAGGACATACATAAGTATAAGTCCTAAAGGAGTGTGCTTATAGACAAGAGGTATCAAAGCTCCATACAAGACATAAGGAGTTATCGTGGAGCAGACTGTGATTCGGACCATACTCTGATTAGAATCAAACTCTGTCAGAGGTATGAAGTCCGTAATTTAAAAAACCCTATAGTACAAGCTGAATTTCAAATTGAGCTGAAAAATAAATTTGAAACCTTGAACTCGGAAGGTCTCATGGTTGACCAACACTGGGAGGCACTACAGTCAGGGCTAAAACAAACAGCTAAGAAAGTAATAGAGATTCAGGAAAAAATAAATGGTTCACAAAAGCACGCGAAAAGGCGGTGGAGGAAAGAAGAAAAGTCCTCTGCTTACAAACTGATCAATCTATGCTGGACAAATACACAGCCGCCAGGAAAAAAACAAACAAAATAATAAGAACAGCCAAAAAAGAATTCCTCAAGAAAGATTACAAACTATTGAGGAAAACTGGCAGGCTGGAAATATATGTGAATTCTTCGCAGATATCAGGAATGAAAGGGTAGGATATAAAGCAAGAAATACACAAATGCGAGGGAAAGATGGCAAATTGACGGCATCAAAAGAAAAGATCCTAAGCATCTGGAAGGAACACTTCCAGCAGCTGCTTAACCAAGGGCACCCCACAAACGAAGAAGACATGGACCACACTGAGGACATCGACCCACTTGAGGTTGAAAAAACAGATATTCTGGATGTGGAAATAGCTATCGGCAGGTTTAAAAGAAGAAAGGCTCCAGGAATAGACAACCTACCATCAGAATTGTTCAAGGATGGGAGAGGAGAACTCAGAGCCAAGCTGTTAGATCTAATCCAGAAGATATGGGAGAAGGAACGGATACCAGAAGCATGGAACACAGGGTTGATCTGTCCTATCCTTAAGAAGAGCTCCATGTATGAATGTGGCAATTACAGAGGCATAGCACTTCTCCCGGTCGCCTATAAAATAATGACTAATATTCTGTTAAATCAGATATATCCATATTATGAAAACATCAGGAGAGGGAGGAGTACGCTAGATCAGATATTCATCCTGAAACAAGTACTTGAAAAACGATGGGAAGTAGATCAGGACGTACACGCATTCTTTGTCGACTTCAAATCAGCCTATGACTCCGTTGACAGAAACTTCTCTAGAAGATCATGGCTGAGTTGGGTGTTCCTGGGAAATTAGTGAGGTTGATGAAGGCGTGTGCAAATTATCCTAAATGCAGGGTACTAATACAAGGAGACGTATCTGAAGCCTTTGAAGTTCAAACGGGTTTGAGGCAGGGAGATGGACTCTCGCTGATGCTGTTCAACTTAGCACTAGAGAAAGTAATAAGAATAACATCACGCAAAGATGGAGGGATGCATGTTGGAATAAAACATAAAATCCTAGCATATGCCGATGATATAGCTGTCCTCGGAAGTAATCAAGAGGATATTGAGAGACTCGCTCAGACTATTAAAAGAGCAAATCGGACTACAGGTCAATGTAGATAAAACAAAATACATGATAGTTAGCCGAAACATCCACCCTAATAACATGATCTGCGTGGATTCTAAGTCATTCCCGAAAGTAGACAGATTCAAATACCTCGGCTCCATAATAACCTCAATAAATGATCAACTAACAGAGATAGACCAGCGAATAACAAATGCAAACAGATCTTCTCTCTTTCAAAGGTACTGAAATCCAGAAAAATCTCCAGAAATCTCAAAATATGGGTGTACAACGTGTATACGCGTACAACAGTGTGTGTGTATATATATGTATATATATATATATATATATATATATATATATATATATATATATATATATATATATATATATATATATAATATATATATATATATATATATATATATATATACATATATATATAAGTGGGGTTGAGTAGCTAATAATAGGTAATCAAAGTTAAGCAACGCCTAGCGTGGTTGAACTTCGATGGGTGACCGCCCGATTTGGGTGACTGTCCTGGAAAGCCAGACTGTCCGAGATTCTCCACTCCTTCTCCCCTCCGTATGTGAGATCTGTCACCTTACTGGAGGCAACTCACACCGACCGGGCATAGGACTGATGACCCTACCCCCCGTGTACTTAAATTGGGAATCGGGATGTGGTCCAGGAGACCACTTCTCACGATCAAAGATATATATGTGTGTGTGTGTGGATATATATATAATGTGAATATTGAATATTTAATTGTTGACCGTTGCATTATAAAGGAAAGAGATGGTCCAGAGTAGCGGTCATGGCAAAACTATTTTATTAAAAGCCAACATTTTGACCCGACTTTGCAGTTCTTCTTCAGGGAGATTCTTCTTCTTCTTTAGCTTCTCCCTTTCGTGCCTTGCATCGTAAAGAGGTGAGCAGTCACGAACTCCACTCTTTTCTGTTCTTTGCTAAGTTCATGGCTTGATGGAGATCTTTGCCTCTTCCTTTGCAGAGTCTATCAATGTACTCCAGCTATGACATTCTTGGGCATCCTCGAGGTCTTTTGCCATCCGGAGTGTAGTCCATCGTCTTCAATGGGTCTCTATATTCCTCCATCCTAATCACAAGGCCAAACCATTTCATGCGGATTTGCAGAAAAACCATTTCAGCTTGGAGTTTCACTTAAAACTGACAGAGTGAGTTTTAAGTGAAACTCCTAGCTGAACACACCTCCCTGAAGGAGACCTGCAAATTCGGGTCGAAACGTTGGCTTTTAATAAAATAGTTTTGCCACTATTTAGCCTATTTTATGACCGCCACCCCAGACCATCTTCCTTTATAATGTGTACATATATATATATATACATATATATATATATATATATGTATATATATATATATATACATATATATATATATGTGTATATGTATATATATATATATATATATATATATATATATATATATATATATATATATATATATATATATATATATACACATACACATACATATATACACATACACTCACACAAATATATTTAAATGCATTTTGTGCATCTTTTGTTTCTCTGAAAACTGGTTCATTTTTTTTAATTTTTCTGTTTATCCAGGATGCTGTAGAAATACTAGAAATCGAGGATATTCAAAGAGAATTTGAGTTGTCTGGAGCTCGATATAATTTAGATGGATGTTCACCAGGTAATAGATCATTTATTTTGCCTTTATATATATTACATTAGTTGCCAACAAAAATTTCATGAAAAATAGTTTACTAAGTAAAAAGTTGTAATCATTTATAGAAGGAAGTTAGTAGACTGTTCTACATATCATGGGTGATTAAACATTCAGGATGCAGTGATTTTAAGATTTTTATTGCTGCTGACGTTTCAACCCAAGCATGTAGGTCATCAGAGCATGTTTCCAGTACTATAGAAGTTCAAGAATCCTAAAGTACCCTGGAATACTTGAGCACCTTCAGTACTCGAAACATGCTCTGATGATGACCCTCATGCTTGGGTCGAAATGTCGGCAACAACAATACAAATCTAAAAATGACTGCGTCCTGATTATTTATCACTTATAAAAGAATTATTGCATAAAATTAGTTGAAATACATAAAAATTAATTTGATTATAAGGCTTCGTCTGGTTTGAATGCCATTTTTAATCTCTTATTAGTAAGTTTGAATTTCACTGATTACGTTTTTCAAGAAAAGTACTTCTTTGAAGAAAAATTAGCGAGCTCCAAGTGAATCATCCAGGGTTGAGTATTGTTTTCAAGACTGTAAAATGTATCATGGGTTCTGTCAACACAACTAAAACTCTTGGTCCAATAATTATAGATCTTATCAGATACTGGTGTCTTCCAACTGTACATCCTCTTAACTGTGAAAGTTACATTGTCCTCACTAAAATCAAAAGTATTAATTGAGGCTATAATCGCTGCTTTTCTTCTGGTGTTCTTAAACCAAAATGCTTTTTCATAGCATTCTCATTTGTGGTATTTATATGTGTATTGTCCTGTTAGGGTTTCCTTCGATCTCTTCCTTGATTTCATTAAGCTCTGAATCAGATAGGACTTCCGTGCTAAAATTTTTCTCATCTGATCGGCTATTCAATGGTCAGAAACTATAACTAGAGGAAATTTTTCTTTCCAGTGCACTACTAGCTTACTTCTATATCCTACCCTTAGGTCATCTCTCCTAGGAAGCTGTTCTGGATGGGGGAGCAGGTCAGGAGGCAGCCCCTCCACCTGACTTGGTAGCTGAAAGGGCTAATGATCCACACCTCTTAAACAAAAATATTATTATGAACCTTCAAAGGAAAGATAGCCAGACTGATTTAAGGAAACAACCTTGGCACCAAAAAAGGAATTAATATCAAAATAGCAACTTGGAATGTAAGAAGACTAAACCAACGAGAGAAAAGCAAAAATCTATAAATGGAAGAATGTAGCGATCCAGAATCTCAGCATTTACACAATGGTAAACAGTAGAGATGAAAACAAGGATTTTTGGAACAGCTTTCATGATAAGGAAATCACTAAAGCATGCTTTAATAGATTTTAAATTAATCAACAAGAGAATCTGCAAGATAAGGATGAAAGGTTCTCTGATATGTCTTTGATTAGTGTAAAGGTACTGAGGAAAAGGTAGAGTGTAAGATTCTAAATAAATTATAATTAAGGTTACAACACTTTCTTATCTGAGGCATTTATTGTTCACAATACATATGATTTCAAAGTTGAACTATGTTGAATTGACAAATCCTACATAAAAAATGTTAAAGACGATTTCTAAGGGATCCTCACAAGTGAATTAGAAGAAATCCCAGGACATAATATAAAAATCATTCTGCAAAGCAAACACCATGAATCAAATCAAAATGGACTAAGGCTAATAGACTTCGCTACAGAAAATGGCTTCAAGATAATGGGTACACATTTTAAGCATAAGGATATCCATAAAGAAATCTGGATATCATCAGATGGAGACACTAAAAATCAAATAGACCACATACTAATACATAATAGACATAAATCAAACATGAAATCGTACATAGTTATGGAAGTGCAGACTAGGACATAGATCACTTCTTAGTAACATCTTCCTTTGAACATAAAATATCTCTATGATCTCGAGCAGCTGTTGGAATGCTACAGGAGTATGTAAGTGAAAAAAGAAGCATATAAACTGAAAGAAGAAGAACGTAGAAAAGGATCTCTGAGAAGGTTTCTGAAGAACTAGAAGGTGCCTCTGATCAAATGAATGGCAATGATATAGCCTCCAAGTGGAATACCATCAATCAAAAACAGATTGGTGCATGCAGTAGATGAGCTACTAAGAAGGAAAAATAAAGAGAGTAAGTGCGGTTAGTTTGGTTTAGAATTTCATCAAGCCCTGACAGCAAACCAAGAGGCACAGCTGAAAATGACTACAGCAAGCCGAGATGAGTACTCTGCCAGGAGGAGGAGTGCCAAGAAAATCTGCTGTCAGAAAAAAATAATTTGGTTAAAAATGCAGTTAGAGGATCTCCATAATAACCATAGCTCAAAGAACGCAAGAAAGTTTTATAAAGGCATAAAGGAAATAAAAAGAGGTCACCTCACCATCCAAACAACACTTCAAGAGAGCAAGTCAAAAGAGGGGACCATAATTAGTAAGCCTGTTCAAATATTACAGAGATGGGCAGAAAATTTCAGGGAAATTCTAGTAGAACCCAAGCACCAAGATAAATAGGAAAGAATTAAGCAGCTGAAATACCAACTGGGTGTCCTCTGAAAACGGTATGAAGAAGTAGAGCCGCCAAAACAAGGAGAAAATAAAGAAATAATTGGTGAATTAAAGAACAAGGCACATGGTATTGATGTCATACATTCATACATCCTAAAAAATGGAGGGAATGAACTAAAAAGCTTAATATTCCAACTGGTATGGGATGTTTGGTTTGAAGAGAGAGTACCTGAAGAGTGGAAAATAGCAGCGATATGCCCCATACAAAAAAAGACGGCAAGCTTTCTTGTGATAATTATAAAGGGACAGCACTATTAAAGACAGCCTACAAGGTATTTTCTATATTACTAAACAGCTGCTGATAAAGTGCTCTGAACTGATACTGGGAAACTGTCAGTATATTTTCAAGCCTGGAAGATCAACTATCCACCAGATTTCGTTTAGGCAGATTCTTTAAAGGAGGAGATATGAGTTTAATGTTGACCTCCATAGTATATTTATTGATTTTAAGCAGGCATATGAAAGTGTTGATAAGAAGGAACTACTGAAAATAATGCTCAAATTAGGAATTCCCAGGAAGCTCGCATTCACACAGGAAATTATCACATTCATTCATAGTATATGTTTAACCATTTTTTATTCCAGGTGTAATGTAAAATGGTTAATTATTTCAAATATATAAAATCAGAGGTACTTGGAGGAAGAAATTTTGAAAATTTGGTATTTAAGCTCAGACTGCACCAATGAAGCTAAAACTTCCCTTAAATTAAAAACCACTTAATAATACATTGACCTAATGAATTTAATAAAAATTGTTCGAGAAAATTGTAAAAGTGTGTAAAACTAATTATATAAAGAAGTACTTCCGGTTAGCCATTTTTAACTTTTGATGAAAAATTTGTTGTATCATCCCAGCCATATAGAAGTCTTAAATACCCAATTTCTATTGTACAACTTTTCTTTTTTGAGCTAGACTGTTTATATATATACACACACACAGACCATTTTACAAAACTTTGTTATTTGGACTAAAGGGATCTCAAAATGTGTATTTCCATTAAAATCTCAGATTCGAAAATTTTCAAGATCACAATACTTTCCCCTGCTATATATTTCATATACAGATAAGTGAAAGTAAAAATGAATAAATAATTTTGGCATTAATTCTGAAAAACTTTATTTTTATGTATGTATTTTCCATTAATAAATTATATTAATATTAGTATAAAAATTTATCACTGTCATTCATCTTTCTTTCGGCTGTGATATTGTTACTGAATACGTAATTATACTGTTTCTTAATCTATAATTGCATAATTGTTGAATTATATCACGTTTAAAGACCTAAATTAGATTTTTATGTTTTCTAGATGCTTCTCAGGAAGAGGTAATTGCATTATGTGTCACCCAAAAACTATACAAAACAGCACTTCGGCTAGCTAATATGTGCAAACTTTCTTGTGCACCTTGTATTCAAGCTTTCACAGCTAGTTGTGCAGCTCTCTCTGAACAATCAATATCCTGGCATTGGTTGAAAGCAAATGAAATTGATGGTATATATTTATTTTTATTTTTTCCATATAGTCTAGAACTATTGTTTTTTATCTATAGCTTGAGTGTTTTTTTTTTTTTTTGTTTTTATAACTCATTTTATATCTTGCTTGATAATTTTTATGAAGTTGATGTTATTGCAAAATAATGTAGTGATTGGGTTCTACTTTAAGTTTAGTTTATATATAATAGAACAACTTTTCTTTAATTGTAGCTTGATGTTACAGGATTGAAATTTAATTTTACAAAAATATACGTTGTCTTCCTGTATATTCCATTTATTTTTCACTTTTGTGCAAACGGTTTCTGTCTTTTATCAGACCTTCATACCATAAAGGTCACTAAATAAAATAATAACATTAATAACAATGATAAAAACTTTTGTAAGTATTAATAAAACCTAATTTAAAATTTAACAATTTAAAATCAAATCTTAATAAATTAATCAATATAAATGGTAAACACCCAACTGATGGTCTCCTGCTTGTCAAATGAGGACTAAAATATAAATATAAAACTATTGACCAGATGGGCTATCTTTAACCCTACGTATTGTTTTAATTTGCCGCCACTAATTTTTTATGTTAAGAGGAGTACAGAATCCTCAAATTGAGTACTTTGTATATTGAGGCATATTACATCATTTTTTATAATCTTTTTCTTAATTTCTAATTTTTCAAAAAAGTCCATTATTTTTCCTTTTGAAATGGCATGCAACAGTTTTACCTTGTTACTTTTTTGTGGGTGTGAACAGTTTAAAAAATGATCTTTAAAATGTGATGTATGGCCTGAACCAGGGAGGTGTTCTTTTATTCTGTTTTTTAGTTTTCTTACCGTCTGCCCGATATAAACGGCAGATCATGAACATTCTATCGAGTAGACCCCACTCTTATATAAAGGATCAACTCAATCTTTAATCCTAGAAACCATGTTTTTTAAACTTGTAAGAGGTTTAAGGGCCACAATTTTTTTGTATCTTTTAAAAATACTATTAATTTTATAAATATCAGAACCTATATATGTAATTGTTCTGAAATCTTTAACATTAATATTATTATATTGTAGACTCTTATAAGTTGCATATTCAAAGGTCTGATAAAAGAACGAAACCGGCTGCGTAATATTAGAACAACTTTTGTCTTCATCTAAAATTAAATATATATTTTAAATACTTATTGCAAATATCAATTTACAAATATGAGAGAATTCTTGTATCATCTATGATACGTTATAAGATAATGAGCATATTTTGCTAGATATGTTATGTTTTTGATTAATTTTTAATGTGGGAATAAGTAAATTTAAAAAAAATTATAATCCTGTATATTCAGACTTTGGCCTTCCACTGGTGGCAAGCATTTATCAAAATCATTTCACTTGTGACTGGCATGGATTAAGATATTTGGAAATGCTGATGTATTAGTGAATGTACTGACTGAATTTTGTGTGTGTTGTTCCTAAGAAGTTTTCTTTCAAAGTTAAAAAGGATTTGTTCTTGCCATTACCCATTATTTGTGTGATATTTATCCATGTGATGAACCAATCACCAAATATGTTTCTTATTTTTATCATTATCATTTTTTCTAGAACTGTTATTACTTTAAAGCTGATATTGCAATTATGATTGATGGTTAATGGTTTGATGTCAATTGGGACGAATCATTATATAAATGGCAAAGACAAAAAAACAGTTCAGTCCCTTTTTATCCTCTTTCTCAAGCGATTTTTTTATTTTGTTCCGTTGCTATTGATGAGCTTTAGTGTTATCAATAAAAAAAAATTGGAAACAATGAATAAAACTAAAAATATAAATGCTAGTTTGTTCGAAACTGCTAACTCTAAAAGTTTTTCATCGTCATCAAATGCTTTGAAATTTTTATACAATGTTGCAATAAAATTCAGGAGTGTCTTTATATACATATCATTACGACCCGGCCTTTAGTTTTCAAAGGGAAGCAGATAAATGACTGTCGCTAAAGAGTAGAATCCAAACAGCTGTAACAATTTTAATGAAATTTGGCTAAATTCTACACATTGAAGTCCTTTTAATTTATGTGTATTGTTGTTCATCTAGTTCATTAGCTTAATAATTAAAACTTAGCATTTTTCTATGAATAAGGCTATAATATACTCATAATAATCACCATAATGCCCAACACAACAATCAACCCTGTAAAATATGACTAACTGTACATTACAAATTAAAATCTTAAATTTAATTATCAACAAATTAAAATAATTAACAAACTACACCTTAAATTAAAAAAATATTTACTTCAGTTTAGGATATTGTTACTTAGCTTACTCTGTTTATACTTTAATGTACTTACTATTTATGATTTTAATAAGTTTATTCACATTGTTTATAATTTTTGTCTAAATATTATGTAACTTACACAATTCTCTATATCTTTTTGTATCTTGTCCGTTCTACACCTGAAGAAGACCAGCAAAGTCGTGTCGAAACGTTGGCTTTTAATAAAATAGTTTTGCCACTATTTAATTTATATATGACTCTCACCCCGGACCATATCTCAATTCAAGACAATTCTCACTCCTTCCTCATTAATATCACTGTCATCTATTAAGTATTCGAAAATATTAACTGAATTTATGGAACTTAATTCCTTTATAGTGTTAAATGGCTGAACTCTCATTGATCTAACAGGTAATTGTACTTATTGTAGCACTAATAGTTCGAGTGTCGTGGAAGACTTGCAAAGTCGTGTCGAAACGATCGCTTTTAATAAAATAGTTTTGCCACTAATCAGTCTATTTATGACCGCCAACCTGAACCATCTTCTTTCTTAATATTTTATGTTCAAAGATATCGATCTTCTAAGCTACTTATTTTTAATTTGCCACATCTCACATTCATATGTTGGGACTGGTCTGATTAGTGTCTTATAAAGTCTTAACTTGATTGATCGGTTTTATAATACCCCTGGGTTCCTTTTTTCTCAAAACCATAATCTTGGTCTTTTCTTCATTAATCTCCAAGACAAATCTTTTGGCCTGACCTCCCTTTCCTTCTTCTCAAACGCATCTTTGATATCAAGGAAACACCTTCCAGCTATCACTACATCATCATCATATGCTAATAATTGGCCCCATCTTTGTTTTTTTTTTTTGTTCTTCCCTACCTCGCCTTTTTTTAGGCTATATGGAATTTTCCTGAGCTGGAGGGTGAGGGCGGGGAATTTAAAATCCTCTCCGCCACCGGGACGTGAACTCGTACATTTTTAATCTCATAATTTCGGTTATCTGATGGCCTGGCAACTCTCTGTGCTGTGCACACTCGTTAGCCCATTCGGCCACCCTGCCCCTCAAAGTGGAACGACTATTGATTCTGACCACTCTTTCAGCATCCTTTTTACTTGCCAAATGTATGAGATTAGGCAATGTATCTCACTGGCTAATGTGTCATTTGCCACTTTTAATAATTCTGATATATTTCATCTTGTCCTGGAGGCTTGTTGCTTTTTAGTTTCTTCACATTAGAATAAGTTCAATTGCCTCTTTTTCTGGTTGAATATCTTCATCTCCATTGCTAAAACTCGCATAATTTACTGAGCTCATGACTTTAACGCTGTGCTCAGATTTCAGGAGTGTCTGAAAGTGTCTCTTCCAGTGTTCTTGAAGCTCTGTTTCTGTTACCTCTAATAATAATAACTGTTATTTTTTCTAATCCCTGTTTTCTGCTGCTGGACCTCCTTGTAGAATTTTCTGGTCATTGCTTCTAGCTTCTTCTATTTCCTGAAGCTTATCATTCATCCATTTTCTTTTCTTAGACCTGATGATTCTTTTAGCCTGGGCCTAAGCATCATGGAAATCTTTTCTTTCCGGCCGTGTGTCCTTTCCAAACCACTACTAGTTTAAAAAAATACTAGTTTCTCATCTGTTAACAATACATATTTTCTGTGGATATTGAGATTCAACAAAACAAATCACATTCTTTTAATATTCACAAATATGATTTATGGATACTTATATATATCGCCAGTTTATTATAAATATACGAAGTGAATTTTTGATCTAAGTTAATTTTCAAATATGCTTTTTGTGAATTTCGACTTTACTTTTCAATATAAAATCAATGTAAATGTATGGATATGACACAAATCTGTTTATATATTTCGAACTCAGTTACAACAAGCTCACAATTTTATAATTCCATAAAGGATATTACTTTATTATTTAATGTAATGAAATGTCTTATTTGCAATAAACCTATTACTTATTAATTAATTAATGGACAATAGGACTGTTGGTTAGTAAATATAATATATAACATATTAATATATTCATAAATTAAATAAAGGGATGGATAAGAAGACTTTTGTCACTGGACCGGTAAGGTCCTAATGAGTGGAACAGGCTGTCACTGTTCCAAACTCTGTTACACGCCACTGCTCCACCAGTACTGTCACATCCCTATAAAATTCATTTACATTCCTTTTATTTTAACTATTTATTTAAAAAAGCCAATGTTCCTACAAAACAAAGTGGCCACACTATCCTAAAATGGCGTCCAAACATGATGGGTTGATTCCTGTGATTCGAGTTGGTTTTTTCGTTCACTGAGGTTCATCAGTTGGCTTAATTTTGTCATAATTGGTCTTTTATTGAAGCCGGATAATCAGAAAATAATAAAACATCAAACAATTTAAAAACTAATTGACCTTGGCAATAAAAATTACCAGTAACGTCAATTATTTTAAGTCATTCAAATTAATGGTTAAAATCAAGTGTCATATCATCAAGCGATAAAGATAAAATTTAGTTTAGAGTTAATAAAAGTTTATCAGGAGTCTGTTCATTTCTTAATGAAACATGGTTAAGTAATGAAATTCCTGACAACCAGGTATTTAATATATATAAAGGATTATAAAGCAGTTAAATTCTGATTTTAATGTTTATTTAAAGCTAATCAAAATTTGTGTATGTTTTTTGGCTTAGTATCACAAAAATTTCACTGGAACTGCTAATTCCACTTTCCTGCTTCTTAGTTTATAATAAATAATAACTGGCTACGCTTATCATCATTAGTCTGTTCTTGTAGGATGTATGAAGCTGTCCAAACGATTTTGGATGCGTATTATTAAATCCATCTTTTGTACCCCAGCTCTCTGTCAAGTACGTTATGTATATAAAAACTTCTTTATCCTTCAATTGCACGATGGGTGTCTTTGATTGAGCAGTCATTAGTTCTGTTTAATATTACTAGAACAGTCATTTTAATTTTTGTTTATCAGTCTAGTTGTACTCCTACACTATTTTATTTGTATTAATTATTATTTCATCATAAATTGTTTCAGATATTATTATAACTGAATCTAATGCAAATGAAATGTTATGGAGGATTTTAGAAAGATGTATTTTGAAGTATGAAAAAGAAAATGAAACAGTGCTTCATCGGGCTTCTGCTAACCAACTTTTAACTGTTGGTTTGTTTATTCCTACTTGGCTTCTTCAATCTTATAAGGTAACATAAAAAAAAAGTAATAAAATAGTATAGGTATACTTTATTTAATAATCTCGAGGTTTAGCCTACTTAACGATTCAACCTGAATCTTCAAGATTACAACCTCAAAGAAATTGTCTTTTCTTCTATCATCTATATCTTGGTTTGTTTCTTATTAGCATTGATTGATTAACGATAGATTATTTATAAAAATGAGACACTAAAAAGCATTGTATAATTATTAAAAATTCTTTATTTCAGATAATTTGATGGTTAAATTATTATTATTATTTACTATTATTATTATTACTATTCCATTATTGTTTTTTCTTTTTTTAAGAAAAGAAATAGCTCAGAATTGCTTCGCCTGTTTGTTCAACATGGATATTTGGAAGAAGCTGAGGAGCTAGCATGTGAATACTTAAATGCAGCTCTTGGGATTGGTAGAGAACATTTTTCAATTGATTTTCCACTGCATCTTTCATCTCCTCCCCTTTGTCTACCTTTACAAACTATAGATATTTTACTTCTAGAGCTAAAACATTATAATGTAAGATTTAATCTTTTTTTTCTTTATTCCTCCCATAAAAATTAATAGTTAAAAGTAAATATTTTATTATTTTTGTTATAGATAGGGGACCGGCTGCAAAAAAAATTGGATACATATGTAAACACAATTTCAAGGATTACTTTGGAAAGGCCTATGATTGTTTCTACAAAAAAAAAATAACTTGTAAATTTAAAAATTTTATACTGTTTTTTAATATTTAATAAATGTTTTTAAAAACTGTGTTCTTCCAAATTATTTTTTATTATTATTGTCCTGTAGTATTATTTTTCCAGAAAAGTTATGATCTTTGTTTTTTTAATTTTATCAGTTGTAATGGATAGATCAATGCTTGAATTGATTATCGGTACATGATTTCCTTAAACTCTTAAAGAAATTGGTTGTTAGAAACATTTTGTAATACACTTACAATCTGGTGATCACAAGAGATGAAAGTATAGTGCTGCATCAGAGACCATTCAGTCATCATGCGCTTGCCAATGTAAATTTACATAATATGAGATGCAGCTGTAAAATAAGGAAACTTTTTTTTTTTTTTTCGATATTCATGTGATTGTGCACCTTCACTGGGTTCCTGAAAGTCAGACTATTTATTAACATTACTACATTCATGTCCTTGGTGAACTCTTTGAAAGAATAAGGAAAAAATTATCAGAATTGTGGAAGGACAAGTCATGTGTTTTTCACCAACACAATGCATCGGCTTATTCTACATTGTCTGATTCTAGCCAAGTACAGCATCCTAGTGCTAGACCATTCACCAGGTCTTGCACCTTGGGCCTTCTACCTGTTTCCTAAGATGAAATCTACAATAAAAGAAACAGGATTTGAATCAGTTGAATGAGCTGTCAAAGGGAAAGTGGCAAGCATCCTGAATGAGCTGACATAAGATGACTTCTAGCACTGTTTCAGATAATGAAAGGTTCACATTGTAGGAATAGAGGAATGTGTATTGAAGGTGATATTAAATAAATATGAATAGAATCAAAATAAAATGTTTTATAGCATCAGTCTTGTTATTTAATAGCTAAATCTCTTAGACTCAACCAGTTTTATGTAATAATGAACAACTTAACTCATTGCTAATTCCCACACTTCCCTCAAAGTAAACATCTTTTGATTTATTTTTTTGTGTAAAATGAGAAAACATATTGCTAATTTTATTAAACT
Organism: Nezara viridula; assembly: GCA_928085145.1. Classification (NCBI taxonomy): domain Eukaryota; kingdom Metazoa; phylum Arthropoda; class Insecta; order Hemiptera; family Pentatomidae; genus Nezara; species Nezara viridula. The sequence continues at coordinate 72,541,544 of OV725079.1, read as the reverse complement.
AATTATAATGTATGATAAATTACTAATGGTGTGGAGTACAACCTTGGGGTGGGTTAAGTGATGATGATGATGATGATGTAAATACATTTTTAAGACATGTTGATCTGGTAGCTTCTACGGGGGGTTGGATCGAACAGGAGAAGGTGCTTATTTGTCGATTAAAATTAACCGGACCCGCGAAGGGATGTGTTGCATCTCATCCAGAATTATCAGAATCCACTGTTCGATTTTATCAGATAGCGACAATACTTCGCAAGCGTTTCAAAGGATTTTGTACACCCGAACAGCGACTATTCCAGTTAAATTCTGTAGAACAAATGCCCGGAGAAGGAGTGCATGAGTACGCCGATATGTGCCGAAGGTTAGGAGAGCTAGCAACTCCAAAATCGTTGTCAGTAGAAGCCAGCTGAGCTAGGGGTCATTACGAAAATATCGTTACGGCTGCATTTTTAAAGGGTGTGCGACCAGATATTAGGCGACAACTCCTGTTTGACCCTCCATCAACCTTTGAGGGGCCGTCAATAAGGGGGCAAGAGTAGGCGAAGCACGGAAGAGCACTGTCAGCGATTAGGTAAGGTTTTGGTTAGACTATATGAAGCTAATTTACTAGTGAATTATCCTCATAGAAGAATTGTCTAATGTAATATAAAAAAAATTAGGAGGAAGAAAAGAAAATGGGAGAATAAGAGTCTACAGGAGATAGAAGAAGCCTTCATCTCCAAAAATACTAGAGAATTCTTCCAGGTTATTAATAAAGGAAGAAAGCCCTTCATCGCCCGTACCACAGGATGCAGAGCAAACGATGGGTTCTTTGGTAACTGATAAACAAAGCATTTCGGACAGATGGGCTGAATACTTTTCAACTCTTCTTAACAGAAATGGCACAAATGTCTCAGAGGCAAATGATCCAATTACAGGTGGGGAAGACGTAGAACCACCAGACGAGGAAGAAATCAATGAAGCCATAGAAGGACTAAAAAGCAATAGAGCCCCAGGCATTGATAACATCCCTGCAGAGTTCTATAAACATGGTAGTCAACAGCTCATAAAACTCCTCCAGGAAATGTTTCATGCCGTTTGGGTTGATGAAGAGCTTCCAAGTGATTGGAAAAAATCCATTATATGCCCAGTGTACAAAAAAGGGGACGTCTATCAATGTAATATTTACAGGGGCATATGCCTTCTACCCACCGCATATAAAATTTTTTCAAGGATTCTTTATAGAAGAATCATTTCTTATGCCGAGGCTGAAATCGGAAAATACCAGGCCGGATTCATTAAGGGTAAATCAACCATTGATCAAATATTCACCTTGCGAATCCTTCTGGAGAAAACCAAAGAATATCAAATTGGTACACATCACATCTTCATTGATTTCAAGCAAGCATATGGTTCCATAAATCGTGAGGAAGCATACAAAGCAATGGTAGAAATGAATGTACCAAAAAAACTTGTAAGGCTTGTTAGAATGACAATGGAGGGTAATGAGTGTTTCGTACGAGTACAAGGTGACTTGTCAAAGGGATTTAGAACATCGACAGGTGTAAGGCAGGGAGACGCTCTGGCATGTCTGATTTTCAACTTCACCCTTGAAAAAATCATAAGAGATTCTGGTATCCAGACTACAGGAACCCTCCTAAATCGAATGACTCAAATACTTGGATATGCGGACGACATTGATATAATGGGAAGATCGTTTGCGGCAGTACAGGAAGCTTTTACAAGTCTGGAAGAGTCGGCAGTCAAAATCGGTCTTATTATCAACACGTCCAAAACAAAATATATGTCCACCCTATCCTCACGTCTAACAAGGGAAAACCAAGCATGGCTGGAACAGCGTGGAATCGAGAATGTTGACGAATTCGTATATCTTGGTTCATTGATAAATGCACAAAATAACATTGATTGTGAGATAGACAGGAGGATCGCAGTGGCTAATCGGTGCTATTTCTCCCTCCAGAGACATCTTCGCAGTAGAATGTTGTCAAGACTGGTGAAAATAAGAATATATAAAACTCTTATTAGACCAGTGCTCACATATGGCTGTGAGAGTTGGACCTTAACTAAAGCAGTTGAGAAATCCCTGCTCAGATTTGAAAGGAGGATTATACGACGCATATTTGGAGGGGTCCAGGAAACACCACAGAATAGGAGGAGGAGAACGAATTTGGAAATAAAGACATTGTTTAATGACCTGGATGTGAGTCAATTCATCGTACTGGCAAGATGCACGCTGGGCGGGACATGTCGCGTGGATGGATGAAAGTAGGATAGTCAGAGCAACTTGTAAGGAGGTGGATGGTCGTAGAGGTGGAAGACCAAGCAGAAGATGGGAGGAAGGCATAAAGGAAGCATTTGCTTGAGGTGAGATGAGAATTGGTGAGAGAGATATGATGTAAGCTCCTTAAGGGAACCCCAATATTGTAACAGCGATAGGCAGGGGCTCGACAAAGAAGGTGAATACAATAAGGTGGTATAAATTGCTTAACAGGAAGAAGGAAAAAAAAAACAATTGATCATTATTTATTTTAATCTGTAATAAGTAAAAATATTAAAAAAACTAAAGTAATTCTAAACTACTCAATTAGAAAAATACAGCTATAACAATATATATATATCTTAATATTAATAATAATACATCATTATGTTTCATCAAAATAATAACTTCTTTTTAGTGTTGTCATAAGTGTTTATAAATAAGTTAAGCTCAAAGATAGTTTTAACATGAAGATAACATTTAAATGGTCAAAGCACAGCCATCAGGACGGACTTGATGATAATGGACACTTGACTGTGTCTAATAAATGAAAAATTGTTAACCAATTGAACATATATAAAATTAATACTTCAAATAAGTCTTTTAAATTTGATAACCTACAACATACTTATAAATGAGTAAATCTTGCATAGGTTACTAGAATATTTGTTCAAGCATTTATTCATGTTGAAACTCATAAAATAAATAATCTTATATTAATAAGATCCTACATAAATATTATTTACGTTACATACAATATCAGATCTAAAGTTCTAAAATATAATTACAAACTTAAATTTCTAATTTAACAAAGTTAAAGTTCTTAATGTATAAAAAAAGACACTTAAATTTTGTATACAATAATTCAAACTTAGAAATGTTATTGCTGCCTGGTGGAATAATTATTTATAATAAAAATTTATCTTAACATGGAAATAATACTACAAAAATCAGTGATAATGGGTTTTAGCAATGTGAATAGTTGGTTACAGTATATCACATGTTTTAAAACAATTTTAATAGATTCATTAAATTATTAAAAAATAAAATCTTATAAATAACATTAACCTCACAGCAAAGGCGTAGCTGGAGCTCAAGACAATTTGTGTCAAGAGAGGGTAATTTTTTTAATTTAATTTATTTCAAACAAATGGTGTCTATTTTACATAATTATTTTATTTTAAAATGCAGAAGTACTAACAATTAATTTTTCTCCGAAAAAATCACTTTTTCAGAATTTGTTTATAATTGTTGCTATTTTATTTTTAATTATTTTTAAGTTGAAGGAGAGAGGGAGTTCACTGCCCTCTCTTTGATATGCCCATGCTTAACTTTTTCTTCAGAACAACTTTAAGACACTAGATTGAGTACAGTCAGCACAAGAATTGGATACTCATATCAATAATTTTTCATAATCCACTAGCAGATTATTTCCTTAGGCTTTTATATAGACATATGAATTAACAATGAATTTTAGATCCTTGAGCTGAATAGATATAAAAAGATTTGTATTAAGCATTGACTTAAAATCTATCTGATGTAACTAACCTATTATAGGTTAAGTAAGTAAGGTTTTAATCTTCTATTATTATACTTCAAGTTTAGAAGTGTTATGATCCGAATTAGGAATGCAAATACAAGATTTACATATTGGCAAACTGAGTAACAAACATGAGGAAACTAATTTAATTTAATAATATTAAGTAAATGGAATGGCATCCACATTTCTCATTTTAAATGAGGCAATCATTGTGTTTATCAGAAGTTACTGAACAGAGTTATTGTTATTAACTCAACTAAACAAACATATATTAAAGCAATTAAATTAAAGCTAATCTATGTCAGCTTTCAGAATAGAATAAAATTAACATCATGCAAATGATAAGTGACATGGATCCTATAATTTGGGTTGATCCTGCATAACAATCCACCAGCCTTTTTGCTCTCATAAAATCTTTTCCAAGGTAATCCGAAAACCATCTTTTTTCTTCAGGAATGACTTGAAGTTGCGTAGTTGCATCTTGGAATATGAGATCAGCATATGGAGGTGCAGAAGAAAACATAGCAAAGCTAGAAAGAAAATAAATATATAAATATACAGGCAAAAAATAATATTCAAGACATGACCCGAAGGTTCAATGACAATAACATTTAATCACTGTCTACATACTTCTATCTACCATCCCATACTTAACCCGATCCCTCCACTTTCGCTTAGTTCTACTTAGACACTTATCATTCAGTATGGATCAGTGGGACTAATAGAATATTTAGGAGTTCAGAGCACTCTCAGCATTAATACTAATGCTTGTATATACAAAATATTTTTCTTCGTCCAAATCAAATGATGGTAAATTTAAAATCTAAATGTTTACAAACAAAACCAGGATCAACTTAAAAGACTAGAAAATGAGACAGAAATTCTACTGTCAGTTAACAATTAGACATAACAATTTTTCCTCTAAATATGAATTTAATGTCAATAATTTGTCTTTAATAGGTAATTGACAATTCCTTGTTAATTTTGAAATTGCCTAAGAAAATGAATGTGCATGATTTTAATATATTATAATCTTGCTTCTTATGATTCCCAAATCATAAATATGATTGAAGAGGTGTTCCCTCTTTTATTTCAGACCTTTTTCCTGATATTGAAACTAAATTTTAAAGTCTTTAAATAAAGCAGTTTGGTCCACGAGAATATTTCAACTTTATTGGCCAAAAAACGTAAATGCCAAAAATGGTGCTTACCACATTCTGTATTTTGGATTTTTTAAAATACTATGTTTATAAGCAATTCTGGGTTATCCGACCAGAGTATCATTTATAAATTTGTGTTCCAAAATAACAAATGTTTGGCGGTATATTTTTCAAATATCAAATTTAATACCATACATCAGAAAATAGGACATAAAGATATCAAAAACATTTTTTATTTCAAAAGAACCGTTGAACACTACATATAAGGCAGTCGAGAGGGCAACATTGAATTGCATTTGATGTTATCATTGCCATATGCACTACATAAATATATTCACCAATGAATTCCAGAATATTTTTACTTTAAATCAACATTTTTTTACTATTTAAAAAATCTTTTATTGCACATTCAAAGGGCCTCCAAAGGCTGTTGGATCCATGTTGAAAGGTAATGAAGCTATAAAATGTCTGCCTGAATTTATTTACTTACCTCTATATGAAATAAATAATATAGGGAAATGTTGTGATCGTTTTTTTGAAAAAAATTCAAATCCAAGTTGTTAATAGAAATACAAGTTTTGAGATCTCCTGAATCCAAATAACCAAATCTCGCAAAATGGTCTGTGTGTATGTGAAAACTAGTTAAAAAACAAAAAGTTGTACCAGCTATATATTTTAATAGTTTGGTGCCAACTAAAGAGTACCTACAGGGTATTTAATTGCACTATTTTAATAATTGGTACAAATTTTTATTAATCTTATCAATTTTTATCTATTTTAGTAATTGACATGAACTCGACTCTGCATTTATAGAACTACAAAAAAATAAATTGTTTACACTGTGGTTAACTAACATACACTGAAGCCCAAGCTTACAAACAGTAGTTCTTGCAAAATTGTGTTAACATATGAAATGAAATGCACATAGTAATGATGCTGCCATATGTTAGGAACCAGCAAGAACTTATTCAAGGTCCTAATAATAAAACAAGTTAACAAGTATGGTAATTGAGGATCTCGATAAAAGAATTAGGTAAATCCAAATTTTTAAAAAAATGTGTTAAAGAATCTTTGCCTGTGGACTATATTCCTTTTTTGATAGGCATAAGAATCAGGAACAATTTTAACATCAATCTTCTCCTGTATGGTAAATAATGTGGGAAAGACAACATCATCAATGTTTTAAAAATGATTATTTAATTTTGGAGATAAAGAATGCTCTTGGAGTTAGGAGAAAGGAGTTAAAAAGACAAAGAATTGGAGAAATTACATCGTTAAGATCCATGTATGACATTAGATGAACTTTGAAAATCATTAATAATAAATGACAAAATGTTTGAAAGCATTAGGAATGATTCAGAAGTAAGGGCATTGGGTGCTATAAGAGATGACATTTTTTGCATCGTATCATGTAAGTACCTAAAGTATTGAAGGATCAAGTATAGACTTGATAGAGTTAAATTATTATCCATGAGGATCTTTCTATAAAAAAATAGATTACCTGCCTTAAACCGGGCTCGGACTTGGGCAAAAGAAGCTAAGAGTCCAAGAAGTTGATTCAGTAGTGCAAGCAAAGCTCTCCACTAATGTTCATCTAGATATAAGGTTCATTCACCCAGGATAAGCATTACTTCGTTTCCCGTAAACATACCGTTTAATTGATGACTAAGAAAGCAGTCACAGTTTGAATCGACCGATATTTTTGTTGGAACGGTCACAGTGCCAGATAATGGAACAGTTATTCTTGAACTGTTATTATCTTTTAACATTTATTAAATATTCAATATTCATGCTCCTGTTGGAAGTAGCACGTTAATTGAGATGTTGACCAATCTAGATTTCTGGTTTTACCTCCTGCGGAAAACTTTGATTACATTTATTTTAATTTTATTTTTTTGCTCTTTTAACCTAAAAAAAATTATCCATTGTTAAAAATTTTTGTTTCTGTAGTGGATTCAAAAAATCATTATACTGTTTGAAAATTTAACAGAAAAACGAGCTATACGCCAGTAGCCAACCTATATAATATTGAAACACGTTGACTTAACCGAAATAAATACAGTACAATCCTGTAACTTACTGTGTGGGATAATTTAAAGTAACTTTATGTAAACTGTTTTAACATAAATAATAAAAATAGAAACGAATGCCAACAAAATTTTGATTGTCCACATAAAATAAATAATAAGCCATATCCAATCGGCACACAATAACAAAGAACCATAACTTTCTAAGGAGGCTAGAAAATTGGGAACGGAACCATTTCAAACACAATTCCATGATTCATCAATGAAAAGAATCTAGTTACTCTAGGCCATTCTTGTTTTCGGAGATGAGACCTTCATTCATGGATTCAAAGTGGAAGGGATACTTTGGCTAGAGTCTAACTTTTACAAGATTATTACAAAAATGCTTGTGCACGAACACAATCCTTAATTCCAGTTCTCATAATTAAGCCTATAAGAATGTTTTTGTTCTTACTATTTACGTCAATAGTTACTTTTACTAATCCTTTATGCATTCCTTGCGACTTGAGTTGGCTTTATGGGATCATTTGCACATGGTGGTTTGAGATATTCCTCATTCTGTGTAGAGCCTAGATATTTTTTTTTAATCTTTATTTGTTTTAAGGGAAGAACCCTATACAAATAGAGTCTATTACAAAATAACAAACATTATTATCCTTATGGAAATACAAATTTCTTTTTATACTACATAACAGATATAACAACAGTCTTAAGAATAAATTAAAAATCATATTCAGTAAAGATCAGACAGTTAAAATAGTTCCAATTATCAAATTAATATAAAATCTAAAATGGTCAACAATATACAATATAATACGACCTCTGTTAATTAACTCTAATTATATCATTTCTTAATGAGTGCTTTTAATTCTCTAATTATTTAATTACTGTTAATGATTCTGTTCATTAACTGGGGATGAAAAATGGATACAGTAAGATAACCCAAATTAAAAATATTGTGGGAAGAGTCCCATGGCCATGCTTCAACATCACCCAATAAGCCAAATATCTATGATTCAAAGCTTCTCCACTGCATGCGGTAGGATCAGCACAATGTAATTTATTATAAGCTGCTCAATTTGAAAGAAACTATCATAGGAGATCGCTATCAATTACAATTAATGTGTACGATCCGAATCCTACAGCAAAAAACAGCCACTTTATGAACAGACACATGACAAGGTGATTTTATTACATGATAATAATGCTCAAATTGTATGTAGCCTGAAAGATGCAAGAAAGTAACCGCTAGTGATGAGCAATACTTTGAGTGACATGTTTTTTAACTTACTATAAATGAAGCATTAATTTAAAATTAAAAACAGTGACAACTTTATCAAGGTCCTAATAATATGATCAAATATTTTTGATTTATACTCACTTAAAATCATCTTGATCTTTTCTTCCATAAAATTGTTGAGCATACACAAAAAGATTTAAGTATGCATTTATTTCAGTTCTGTTATAAGCATATCCTCCTCTAGCTACAATGGCATTTGCCTTCACACGACCTAAATTACACTGTTCATAGTTATCCATTGTTGAACGTGTGCCTGTGAAAATATATTTCTTTCAATCAATACTCAAATTAATTATGCAAAAGTAATCAATAATATTTTATTATTTATATATAATAAATTAATAGAAATAAGAGAAAACCTGAAACAAATATATTAGAAGAATAAATAGAAAAATGAATAGTACGAACTGTGCTAACCCTATTTAGATGGGGGCCGTCTGCAATAAAACAAGGAATTATTTTAACGAAAAATATTTGATTTGTTTTTTAAATATTTGTTATTTAACTGCAGTATGATGAAACCTTTTTATTTTTCTTATGCCTCTTGACTTTCGGCTTCCACCATGAGTCTTCTAGCAGCTTTGGACTGTTATAGGTGGCAGCTGTGACTGTTTAGTTCCCTTCAGGTGTTTAGTTCTCTTGAAGATATCCAGGGAGCATATGGTTTACAATAACTGGATGTGATCACAGGTATTCTCTCTTCATCAGACACTTTCCTGAAGGATGATTGCCACCTATATGCAGAAATCTCTACCCTGCTTGATGTACCTCCTGAGGTCCTTTAAACACACTTTGTCTTTTGTTATAGACGAGGGCACTTCTCTTGGTGTGGAATAACTTTTTTTTCGAATTTTAGCATATTTTTTATTCTCAACAGAAAGCAGTGCATTTCACATTCATATATTTCCTTTTGAAAAATAGCTGAATATTTAATAGTGGCACTTATTATTGATAGTTCCCAAGCATTAATATTGACTATACCTTCTTTTAGCCTTCAGATCGCCTCAAGCATCTCGGTAGGAAGGAGGGAAAGGTAGATTTGGAAGTCGTAGGGATATAAATGGTATTGTGAATAATGGATGAAATCAGGAAGGTGATTAATACAGACAAAGAAATGAGTTGGATAAAGCGAAGATCTCTGAAGAACACCATCAATTTAGTAAGAGGGAGGAGGAAGCAAAAGGTTTTATTGGGAATGAACCAGCTTGGGATCTGAGATACAAGGAGTGAAACCACTCTAAGACACTATTTGATATGGAGAGGTTTTGGAATTTGAAAAGGAGGATTTCGCGATTAACTGAGTCGAAGGCTTTTGAAATCAAAGAGAACCAGGATAGAGATTTGCTGTTTGTTCATTGAGAATTGAAGGTCTCAGGTAATTTTCAACAAAGTAGACTGTGTATAAAGCTGGGATCAGAAACCAGAATGAAGGAGATTGAGGAGAGCCTTTTGCTCAAGAAAGGTATTAAGTTGTGAATGGACTGGTCTTTCCAATGGTTTTCAAAGATCAAAGAGAATATAGATAGGTCCGTAGTCAGACACTTCGGAGGGAACCCGGACTTTGCAGAGTGGACGGGTAATGACTTTTTTTCAAGATGATGGGAAACTGGAATTATGCAAGGGAACATTATAAATATTAATCAGGACAGGAAAGATGGCAAGAAGACAAAGTTTGATTTATCTCACTGAAGTAATATTTTTATGGAAGGGGTACCCGAGCAGACTAATGTGTGTGCACAGTTGTGTTTACCCAGCAACCTGATAACCAAAATTATAAACAATAAAATAATTACAACTTCGAGTCTTGGTGGCGAGGGAGATTTTAACTCTGGTATTAATCTCCTGCCCTCACCTCCTGGACCAGGAAAACCCTGGCAAGGAAGGGGAGAACGGAAAAAAAAAAATAAGCAGTGAGATTTGTGGACCGACGAAAATCTTAAGGGTGCCCATATCACACAACTTGCACATAACACTCTACCGTGAATAGTAATATGGATTTTCGTAAGAGAGTGAAAATAAAAATAATAGATGGTATAACATATTCAATTAAAACAATTACCATTAATCTTTTTTAATTAATGTGTAAAGGTGTTGCATCTTTGAGGGAAAATATTTGCTAGATTTCTGGTAATATTATTTTAGATTTTAGCCACAGTCTATTAAATCCAAATTATTTGTAAAGTCAATTATAATATTGTCAATGTCTTTTTCCTTAAACATAAATGCTAAAGGAAATGTTTCATTTTCGATAGAATTGATAAGAAATAATTTACTCTTTTTTTTTTTTATAAATGATAGAACAAAAATGAGAACATTCGCTTTTACTCATACTCTCAACCCTGTGACTAACTGTACTGAACATTGCCAATGAAGAAATCATAAGGTAGGAGGAAGACAGAGCGAGTGAGGCATTTAATTTATATACCCACATTGGTCAGTTTCATACCCACTTTCATGGAAATAGACTGAATATAAATGGAGTAATTAACACGTTGGCCACCCTGCCAAGATTGTTACTTTGTTTTCTTCATATTTTATTGAGAATAAAAAATATATTTTGCCTCAATGAAGGGCATTGAGTATTTAGGATGTATGAAATACAAACATACCATATATACAATAAAAGAAAAACAAGGTTATAACAAAAGAAAAGAAAAGAGAACTTGGAATAACAGAATAAATCAAACATGAGACAATATTAAATAAATAAATAAGTAAGAACACATTCATACTTATTTACAATATTTACAGTCAGCCGAGGGAGCTCCGAGTCGGGCCCTTTCCCCCACGTGTGGAGGATAAGGAAAGACTCCAAGAAATCCCAGCGCGATCTCTTCTCTCTCAGCCGCATCACTAGGATGGGAATCCAGTGGAGACTAAGAGAGGACATTAAAGCCACATACACTCATGACTTGAGTGGAGAAGCTGGCCATTGCCAGGACTCCAGTGAATTATTTACAAAAGATCTGGAGGCAACTGCCGCTTCAACCTTCGAGGAGGATTATAGGGATGACTGGATAAGGATTGTGCAAAGGGATTAGGTTCTAATGGAAATTTGAAAATCGGGATGGAATAACATCAAGGACACAAGGGATGTTAAGGTCATGATGTAAGGTTTTGTTCATAACATAATAAGGAGCATTGACTATTATACGAAGGACTGTAAGGATTGGATGTGTTTGATGTTCGAAAATTTAGTTGCCCCCCGCGGTTCAAGTCCGTAGGTCCAGATGGGTTTCAGTATAGTCTTGTATACCTCCAAAAATATAGAGACGTTTTCGAAAATAAATAAATATATCTACGTATTTATTACAGTAACTTATATATTGATAAGTAGCCACAATATACAAAAAAAGCAAAAAAAATTAAATTTAGTCAAACATTGTTCAGGACCCTTCTCGTAATAGATAGTAAAATTCCCGAAGATCCCCGAGTCAAGTTTTTATGTAGGGAAGGAAAGAAGGAAAATCACTAATTCTATACAAAATTAAAGTACTTTAAAATCTCAATAAAAATTGTTTAATACATTTGATTGATAAAATTGATAGTTACGGAAACATTTAAGAGACAAAATTATGAAATTACACTTTCAGTAAAAATTGCTTCAAATATTATAAAATCGCTATTTTCAATAGACATAATACCGATTCAAGGTTGACTTTGTTTGATTAACATTTCCAACCATTTAAAAACATATTATAATCAAATTCTCTATGTTCTAATGATTTTAATAACCAATAATAAATTATTGAAACTCAAGAAAATAAACATAAGCTATATTAATTGTTAATTACTCTTATATATCTTCAAATACACATTATTTGATAATTAGTACCTTTCCGCGTTTCATTCTAGAGCTTGTGATATTAAAGAACAATAAATAAATTTTCTATTCCTGTAAGTCTTACCCCATTCTCCAGTCCGTCACCGAAACCTGATGATGATTTATACAGTGTTTATACTAATTTCATAAAAAACAAATTAATTGAAAACTAATAGCAATTTAAACATTACTACTTCTAAAAACATTCTTTAATGATTGATATTGAATATTATTTCATTTTGAGTTTCTACAATTTGTATTTTAGAATTATTAAAATAAAGTGAATTTGATAAAACAACTTACACTTCCATACTTACTTTTCTTTTTATTATTTTTTTTTATGTTTCATGTAAGAACATTGTTTATAATATTGACTGTATTATCGACTGGGGATTAAAACATCGTTAAGATATATGGTTTGCAACATTTTACGTTATTTGAGTCTTGATTGGAAAATATAAAATATATTCTTTGCTTAATATAAAATTCTATATTTTTCTAGTTATATTTGCTTCTATTTATAACTAAATTCTATTAATTTAGATCACATTAAATCATTTACACATTAATTTTTTTAGATACTCTATTATTTAATTGCTTTTGTTAAAATTAAGTGAAATCAGTCATCAGCTGTTCTTTTAACTTTTTAATATTAATTTGCTGTTAAATTCCTAATAGTGCTTTTTGTGTAAATGTTTGAGTGAAAAGTCTGAATTTTGAGAAAAAAGGAGGTTGTAAAGAAATTTTTAAAATAAATATGACTTTCATTTATCTATTATTGTATATGGTTAGAGATAGTTCCTCCCCCGGTTACTAATTTATAAAAATAAAAAGCAATACAAGTCAAATAAACCTGAGTGCAATTAAACATTTAAAACATAATTTTAATTATACAATTTTCAATAAATGTTTCCTTTGGCAATTTTTTCACAGTAATCCTGAAAAATGTAATCAACTTTATAATCAATATATATAATTTAATAATTTTGTTTTTCTTATTTCTTTGAAATTGAATAATATTAAATTCTGTCACAATTAAGGACATTAGCAATAGTGATAGAGTAACTCATTCACACTATAAATAAAATTAAATTTAACAACCAAACAATAATACTAAAAGTAAATGTGTATGAACAAAAAAAACAAAACAACTAAACTGACCAAATAACAACATAAATATATGCAAACAATAAAATAAAGATGAGAATGAAAATTGTAGAATGATGCATTTAATAATTTCATGTATACAATATTTTTTTATTTAGTTCGATCAATGTCAAGTATTGAAACCCCATTTTTTTAAAAGAAAAAAAAAGCATCTATAAATGTAAACATCAGTACCACAAAATTCGAATAATGAAATTATTATTCACTTTAAGAATGGCTGACACTTAACTATTTCACTTTTATTAAACATTTGACGATAATTTAAAAACTTAAAGTTTTGTAACTTTACTTCAATTCGAACTCGTAATCATTAAATGCAAAATTCTATTCTCTATAACTTGTATTCAATATATTTTCATCCATAATAGCCGCTTTTAAGAAAAAAAGGCTGACAATGCCTGTAAAGGAACTTTTAAAGGAAATTCGTAGATCATGTTTTATTAATGCATGTTTTTATTCTTCTATCCGAATCCGATGTTTGAGGTAATCATTTTATGAAGAATTTAATGTTGTTTAATTCATAACAGAATAAAGTTTTTATTGAGATATACCTTTTAAAAGTTACAGGTCATAAACTGAAAAAAAAAAAAAATAAGAGGACTTTGAATATTCACTCGCCCTTTCCGCCTTGGCTTCATAATTGGAAAGAGACAAACTTAAGGTACTAATAGCTGACATCCAATGAACAAATTAACACCATGTTCAGCTTTCCAAAACTCACTTCCAGCCACGGCGACTAAAAGGTTTGGTAGAAAAAAAAATATTTGTTTCATTTCTGGTTAAAATTAAGCATAAACTAACAGCTACAGATAATACAAAAACCTATACACAACTTGTTTCTAAAGTAGCCTAAATAGTATTGATACAGCCACAGTCAAAAGGAGAAAACGAAAAACTGACAGAAGTGCTTTAAAATTATGAAACATTGATAAATTTTGACACAGTAAAATTAATAAATCATTCTTTTTTTTCCATCTTGAATGAAGTAGGCTAAAAAGTAAATAATATAAAAAAAATAAATAGCTTTCACAAAAAAAAAAAAAAATATTATTACAAATATTTTCTTGAAATGATGAAAGCTTAATAAATAATACACAGGATAATCATCATAATGTCAAGACAAATACATATAGTTAAATACCATCGGGACATAAAAGTTGGAAGTCCTCTTTAAGAGTGTTCCTAGCCCACCACTCTTTTCTTTTACCATCCGTATTTTCTGAGATAGTAGTATGTTTTACAAAGGCAACATCTCCACCACCTTCGACTAGACATCTGAAAGCACCTAAAAAAATAGAATTTTTCAGGATACTTAAGTTTCACTATCAAAGGGATTCTCAACACTGTCTACAGCAGAGATGGGCAAATACTACTCTGAGTACCGAGTACCAGGTATTTTACTCCAATTGAATCTTTACTTCAGTTAATCGATTGACATCAACGGAAGTATTAATTAAATTCTTTGGTACTCAAGAAAGGTCAGTATTTGAATAAAATAGTTGGTACTCAGTACTCAGAATAGCATTTGCCCATCTCTGGTCTACAGGTAGTGGCACACATGGGCCTATTGTTGAAATAATAATAAAAAATGTTGTTATATATCATATTGTATAGGTAAAAGATGTTTATTAATATAAAAGAAGTTACCTATCAGTTTATTAATATAAATTAATGTATTCATTATCATCAATAAAATGATCTGGTTTAAGTGTTCATTAAATATTGTATTAAGGCTAAATGCTGCCAAAACTCAGGCCATTCTCATTGGTTCCAAGCCCCTTCTTAGATCCCACACCAACTTTCCCTCACTCTATCTAAACAACCACCCCATCACCTTCTATCCCTTTGTTAAAAATTTAGGCTTTTTCATAGATCAAACCCTTTCCTGGAATCACCATATTTCTCATATATCCCGCCGTGCAATTTCTACCCTCAAACTATTCCATCACTTCCGCCATCTTCTACCCCAAAATACCCGTAGACTCCTAGTTTCCTCTCTCATCTTTCCCCACTTTGACTACAGCTGTGTGGTGTACGATGGCCTCTCGGTGGAACTCCGTGATAGACTCAAAAGACTTATGAATAGCTTTGTAAGATTTGTAATTGGGACCCCGAGACGCTCCCGTGTCTCCCACCACTACACTGAGTTAGGGTGGCTCTTCCCCTCCTTAATAAGACAATATTTCTTAGGCACTTTCCTTTATCAAATCATTACCGATCATCGTCCTTCTTATGCCTACAACCTTCTCCAATTTAAGTCCTCAATCCATTCCCTCACGAGAAGATCCCGACCCTCTGACTTATACATCCCTTCTCATACATCTGCCTCATTCCAAAATTCCTTTATAGCCCGCTCTGTCAACTTTTGGAATTCCCTCCCGATCAAAATTCGACATGCCCCTTCCCTATACACATTCAAAAACCTCCTATTCCAAAAACAGTCAGATACCAGCTAACTATTAATATTATATATGTATTGTGTAGCAATCATATAATCATAATACTAGGTAAGAGATAGGTACATGCATTTCCTACTATCGACGTAGGAATTTCAATACAGACATTTTTTTTTTTTTTATTCTATTATAATTAACTGTTTATTTTTATATATATATTCAAGTAAAGTTTTATTATTTTTATTTTACGAAATGAACTCATTGTATCTCTTTTTCGTTCTTCATTTCTCAAAGTGTATGTTTATGTTGTTCAACCCTTATATATAATTTTGTTCATAGTTCAAGTGATTCTTTCATAGTTTTAATTGTTTTGTTCATAATTTTAAATGCTCTGTACATAGTTTTATCTGTATTGTATATAGCTTGTGCACCTAAGGTTTTCTTTACTTTTTATTTTATTTTATCAATTTTATTTATTGTTTCAAACGTTTAGGCCAGTAATATTCTATTATTTTGTACATTATTGTTATTCTGAAGGGACTTAGTCCCAGAATAAAGTTGTTTTTTTTCTATCTTTCTTTCTATTATTTTATTGAATTGCAATAACATTATAGTTATAACTGTACATGAATAACACTCCAGTTAGTTCACCAGCAATTTACTCAGATGCTAAAAGGAGTTTGAGAAGTTCTGTACAAGCATAAATTTTGATTTTGATATAAAGATATGCAAGAATGTTATATTTTTTCGAAATTGACCCTAAGATTGAGAATAATTAAAAAGTGTTGATAAGGTGACTGAAAAAAAGTTTTTATGTTTATTTCATAAAAGCCATTAGACATAAATAATTCTTTTCCTTACAAGGCACAAACACCACAACAGCCCTTAAATATAATATAATTAACTTCTCTAATCAGTAATATATTCACATATAAGAGGTGAGCCTCTTAGGGCAATTAGATGTAAAGTATATGGTGCCTGCTTACCTAATCTATTTATGATAAAATAATATTGTCAATTCAATCCATACTTTCACAATAATTAATGAAGTATAATTTAATTTAGTGTGTTAATTTTATTACCTAAGATCTCTGAATAGACATAATATAAATATAAAGAGCTTCCAAGATGACACCAGGCATATACAGGAAAATATGGTTAAGCTAGGGCAATTCACCTTACAACTTAATTTTTTTTTCCTTTTAGATTAAAACACTACTTCTTTATTTAAGTAGCTACTACGAACTCATGACTTAGTCTCTTATATCTTAATGGTTCATTTATTTAACACAATACAAGTGTAGTCAAAAATGAATAAAAAATTACCTGTGTGACCATAATAATCTTCAGAAGCATCACGATGACAATACCTATAGGAAGTTCCATGGCAGAGTTGACACATATTATCATATGGTAAGCCTGTATTGTATTCTGGGCTTTGTGAACCAGGAAGGCACATTTTTGAAAAATATTCAGAAGCTGCTTTCATAGAATCACAGCCATAACTTCTAATCCATCCATTGGCTAACAAAAAAGCCATAGGTATGACCCAGCCAGCACCAGTATTTACACCTCCATGACAAGTATTTTTACCTGCAAATTAATATTTAACATTTTTAATGTAAAACTTGTCTAAAAAACATACATGGTTAATTGAATAATATTCAAATTCCATGTGAAATTATGGTCAATAATTTTTTTTTGTATTTGTTAAATAGTGTGGGTAAATATAAAATTAAGATGTGTGAAGGTGAATATTTCAGATACATTAAAACAATTTTAATGGGTAATTGATTTCTTACATTGAAATATACAAATATAATTTAAACAAATAAATACACCACAGGAGTGAATATTTGAAGTAACTGTTTAATAAAGAGGAAAAACTAGAAGAACATTACAAGGCCAAAGAGACAATGAAATTTTATAAAGGTGTAAAAGAGTCCCAAAATGGATTTACTCCAAGATCTGACTCCATAAGGGTTGAGCAGGGTGATCTACTTCACGACATGGAGGTTCTAGGTAGGTGGTAGAGATACTTTGAGGAAGTACTAGGTGTTACAAAAACACTCGATAGGCACAAGGAACAATTTAGAGGAGGAACTGGAAGAAGAATATAACCCACCTGAAATAGAGGAGATAATTGAGATTATTCTAAACCTCAAAAATAATAAGACATAGGTAGGAGATGGTATACATGCGGAAATGCTTAAGTATGCAGGAGAGGAGATCTGGGAAGATGTGTACCAGAATATTTTTTATGTATGGATTTCTGAAAGGATGGTAGGAGAATTGTCTGAAGTCCTAGTATATCCGATATACAAAAAGGGGAGCAGAACAGAATATAGAAATTATCATGGAATATCTCTAGTTGGAATAGTTTACAAAGTACCAATGTGGTTTTAGACCAAGTCGGTCTACCGCTGATCATATATTCTCAGTAAGGCAAATGCTGAAGAAATCAAATGAATGTAATGTAACTCTCCACCATGTATTCATCGATTTCAAACAGGCCTATGATGCTATTAACAGGGAGAATATGTACAAATGCAATCTTTATCCTGCATTCTTTAGGGATCTACAGAAAACTTATTAGGCTTATCCGCGTGACTCTAAAGAATACATTCTGTAAAGTCAAGATTCGACGCAAATGCTCTGAAGGTTTTAAGGTAGGAAAAGGTTACATCAAGGTGACCCACTGTCACTTTTGCTCTTTGACCTTGTACTAGAGTCTGCAATTCGTAAAATAAAAACAAATCCAGGTGGTACCATTTTTAACCGCCTGATACGACATCTGGCTATTGTGGATGATAGCAAGGACACTTCTAGATTTATCAGGTGCACTAGAAAAGTTCCTGGGAGCTGCAAGAGAACTTGGACTTCAGATTAATGTCCAGAAGAAAATGCATATGCAATTGGCAAAAAGGTGGTGAAGAGCGGACAATTCAGCTGGATGAATACAAAATACAATGTTGTCCAGAATTCAGGTATCTTGGAAACTTGATAACCACTGATAATTTGACCGAAGCCGACACAAAAGCCAGAACTGTTGTATATGGGAGTTTGGAGAAGGCCATTAAGTTCAAAAATCTCTCAAGAAAAGCAAAGATCTTAATCTATAAGACCATAGTAAGGACGACTGTCACCTATGGAAGCGAATCATGGATCTTAAGAGCAGAAAATAAGTTTTATTTATAGTTAGTACAGTTTTAAATTTTAATAAATAAATTTTATTAAAAAACTTATAATATTTCTGATTTTCTCTATACTCATATTTTAGTGAGTTATTTCACATGTTATTTTTACACAACTACAACAGTTTCACTTTCTTTGTATCTATTAAGAATTTAAATGAGGTGAAAAACTATAATGTGGGTCGAGACATTGTCATTTAATAAATATACACCACTATATGATGTTATTTCTAATTGATACTTGGATTAACTCCTTCTTAATTTACTATATGGTCAATCTTCAACACATAATATACCTTAAAATCTCAATTGTTTACCTTTAAGATAAGTAATTTCTGTACTAGGATCCTCTTCTTTGGAAACAGCAACAGCATAATATTCTGGAACACCTAAATTATATACCTCAGCCATGATTGGCACGAGACTGTAATGCAGTCCACTAGTGTAGATGTCCCCAGCATCAAAAACGGATATATCAGCATCACTGCAACATTAACTTTAAATAACTAATCATAATTATAAAACAATACATAATTTATTGAGATCAGATAAATTATTAATACTAAAAAACATTATCTACTGAATACAGAGTGTTCCATAAGTAATAGGAAATATTGGTACTTTTCGTCTAAGGGGCCGCTACTGACTGCTATCTGCCAATGTTTATAACCTGAACACTGATAACTCCCATAAAGCACTGATAAGCCTTCTTTTACTTCATATCTTCGTATTATTGTATTAAATTCGTATTATTGAAAGTGTAAACAGATACAAAAACAAATTTAATAACAAAAAAAATACTTTTATTTGACGACACATGTATTAATGAAATAATAAAAAAAAACACTTTAAGAAGATATGTACATATAAAACATCAAAATGAAATAATAAAAAACACATTTAAAAGAACATATTTACATAGAAAAGAAAAAATATAAAACGAAATCGGTTTTATAAAAAGATAAAACATTCATCTGTTTCTCGACAAACTCCACCAAACATCCACTGCTGAGATAAAACTCTCCCCACATGATTTTTTCGTTTAGAAAAAAGATTTTCTTTTACTTCAACCACTTTGCCAGGTCCTCCAATTTTTTTTCTTGGCCTATATAACATGTCATGGGCACAAACCTCTCTTAGACATTTGTTCCACGTTACCATAGCTCTGTTGAATAGTTTCAACTGCTCTTTGGCCCACTTTATCGTTGTCAAGCTATGGGACCATCCATAAATCAATTTTAAAGCTGTTAAAAACGAAATCCTCGAGCCCTCCAACCATGTTCCTTTCCTTATTGAAAGTTTTGTGTCATAAGTCCTACGAAAGCATCTCCATTTGGCCTTCCTGGTTGACTTCATTCGATGACCTCGATCACACGTCGATTCAAGTCGGCAAGTACCCCAACATTTTAAAAATATTGAAGTGCCTGTTCTTCTGAAGGCGTCAAATTCCATATTCTAAGAAGATCCATAATATGACGAAAAGAAACACAAAGGGGCCACAAACTAAAAAAAAAGTAAAATAAACACAAACGGGCCAAAAACTAAAAATAATGAAAAATAAACACAAACGGACCAAAAGTAAACAATTTAATAAGTGAACGTAATAAGGGAATAACTGAAAACTAAACAATGCAATAACTGAAAGGGGATAAGAAGAGGGAGGTTATGTGACGTGACGTTTGATAAGATAGATAAGAGGTGAGGTTTCAGTCCGGCCTGCTAGACTAAAAGTACCGAAATATTTAAAGAAATGATGGTCAGATTTCATACAGAAAACCAGGAATTTTAAGTTTAGTGTTTTTGCTTTCTCACTAGTGAAGGTAGGGTGAAGTTAAAATTATTATCAACTATAAACTCACAGTGGGGGAAGTTAAAACTATTTTTATGCTCAAAATCAAAAATTTCTAGATGTGTTTTAGACATCAAGAAAAAAATTTGGTTCTGTTTCTACCTGTAGTCAAATCCATGCGACAGGCATATCACCTACTGCCATTTATCCAATTTTCAGATTGTGCAGATTGGTCCCACTCATTTCATCAAATTCATATGCAATATTTTCGCTTACACACACATAGAAGTATTTTATTAGATATGCGTATACTTCTGAAATGGCTAGTTTGATTTGGCTTTGAAGTAGGAAGAAAATTGGATATTGGTAAAAAACATTATGCTATACCAATTTTATTGAATTTCATCCACTACTTTCTCTTACATATACGCAAATTTGTTTTTCTTAATTCAAATTAGGAAGGAAGTTAGTCATTGATGAAAAAATGACCCATTAGATATTAATTTAATCAAATTCTATTCACTACTTTTAAAAATACTTCTGCTTTCGGATCTATAAATGTACTGTTTTTGACATGCCTATAATCTGAAAATGGTTTGGTCGAATTGACCCCTAGTTATAGGAAATATGGAGAATAAGGTATAAAATTGTATAATTTTAACTTAAAAATTAAAATTAATAAAAATAACTGTTAAGAATATAATGGCTTTGAAATGTGGTAAGCATAAAACATATGGAAAGAGAGGTTAAATTTATTTTATAGTTTTTGGGTTTACAGATTTTGGACTACTATCTATGTTTAACTGTATTCTCTTATCAATTCCATGTGACTGGCATGACACGTATAGCCATTACTTAGATTTAATTTAATTTTTATTGATTGAAAGGTTTAGATAGTCCAGTATAGATCATACTGAATTCCATCAAATTCTTTCACATAGGCTTGTGTTTTTCCTTGACTAGGCTTTATGTAATAGGCTATGATTCCTTTACATATACCAGGGTTATTTTCCACAAACATCACACAAATCTTAAATTCATGAATTCTTTCTTTGTTTTTTTGCTTCCTCACTATCGAAGCTAGGGAATCATTGTATACGTTCAAGAGGTTAAAAAACTTTTTGTGCTCAGAATCAAAAATTTTCACTCGCATTTTACGTTTCAGACATCAAGGACAAAATTTAGTTCGGTGTCGGTCTGTCTGTTCTTTACTGCATGACAGGTCCTAGAGAAGTCACTGGAATACAACGTCAACCTACATCACCTCTACATTGATTTTCAGCAGGCATACGACTCAGTGGATAGGCAGGTTTTGATGAGGGATCTCCTTTCTCTGGGTGTATCTAAGAAGCTCACTAGCTTAGTAAAAATGACAATGGCAGATACCAGATGCAGAGTGAAACTACAAGAATTGCTGTCAGAGGAGTTCTCTGTGGTTTCGGGAATAATGCAAGGAGACACCAAGGCTACTCCCCTTTTTAACATTGGAGAAGGCGGCAAGGGCCATAAGAACCAACCCTGGAGGTACCATCTTCGACCGCTTCACACAGCACATGGCGTATGCATTGAAGGAATTTGAGGCAGCTGCAGCAGCTCGAGGTCTGCAAATATACAAGCAAAAGACGATGTACATGAAGAGTTCAAGACATCGCCCCCATCAAGATCGGACTCTAAACATAGGCCAACACGAGTTACCAGTATGCAGAGAATTTAAGTACCTGGGATCCCTTATGACGGCAGACAATGATGTAGGAGCTGAGATAGGAGCCAGGATTGCTGCAGGAAGCCGATTTTTATGCCATACAGCGACTACTCACGTTTTGAAGACTATCAAGGAATGACAGATTGACAATCTATAAAACATTGATTCGTCCGGTAGTCACATACGGAAGCGAGACGTGGGTTATCTCAGCAAAACATGAGAGGGCTCTTGGAGTGTGGAAGCGTAAAATTCTTAGGAAGATTTACGGGCCCGTATGTGAAGAAGGTGTTTGAAGGTCACGATACAATCGGGAGTTGCGACAACTTTACAGGGACGCAGATCTCACAAGTGTCATTAAGGCAGGACGAATAAGATGGTTAGGGCATGTGGAAAGGATGGCAGCGCACCGAGTACCGAGGAAAATATTGTATGGCCGACCTGGAGGAGCAAGAAGGAGAGGAAGGCCACCACTCCGTTGGCTGGAGGAAGTTGAGGCGGATTTGAGATAGCTTGGTGTCAGGCGGTGGAGGGCTGTCGCATGCCAAGAAGCTAGGAGTTCGAGACTGGATGGTGGCAGCACGAAGTAGGGACGCCTAGCAGATGCTGTTGGCGGAGACCATGACTCGCTAAGTGGGTTGTAGAGCCAGTATAGATAGATAGACTTGGTACTCAGTACTCAGAGCAGCAATCTCTGCCCCCCATCAGTTCGACCAATCTGGTTATGGCAGATATAACTGCTGTGATCAGGAATAGAAACAGAAGAGGAGGGAATATAAGATGTAAGTCATGTTTCGGAGACTGCTATGGTATGGTAAAATTATGGATAAAATACTGAAGAAATTAATCATATACTAGTATAACCTGGTGAGAACTCCTACATTAGATAATACATTTGACATAAAAGCGACATCAGCGAAACATGAATGAAAATGAATTACCGTTTCATTGGATTCTACAAGGAAAGAATAAATAAATAATTTTTGTTACTTGTACATATTTATTATCTATCACATGATGTTACATGTACCAGTATGGTTACATCATAGTGTAGCTACCCTTAACACCTCCCTCATTAAGCCCTATTAATACAGTACTTTTTTTGTTATAGAAAATAATACAAAAATCAGTAAGGCGCAATAATCAATGGCATACAAATTAAATTTATTGCAATAAAATAAAAATACAATTATATATCAAGCTGCTGAAGCTTTTTGATTGTGCGAACATAATGAATGCGTTACAATGGAATTATTAATCATTTCTGAATTGCAACAGTAATCTGTAAAATTGGAAATATGGTTATTATCTAGAATAGAGCTGCTGACATTATCTTCACTTACAGGTACCTCAAAGATGGTGTCCCTAAATAAATTACTACTATGGTTTTCATTAAAACGAGTGTCTACACCATCCTTGTACTTTTTAATAAAAACTGAGTTTTTTCTATACAACTTTCCTCCAAATTTGACAAGGTATGATCTGAAATTTAATTTTTTTACAATGACTCCAACTAACCATAATTTATGAAATAAATAACGGAGAGTTTAGTTTAAAAATATCAGGATCTTCACAAGTTGTTTCAACCAATTCTTTGGTTTTTACGATTCTTAGTGCCAGAGTTACATTTCTTTGCAAAATGGTTCGGTTTTTGACAAATAGAGCATTGCTTACCAAAGGCAGGACAGTGGTCTCAAGCATGCTTGTACCCCCAGCGAATGCAGCAACAATTTATTGGCTTGAGTTGCATACAATTAGATTTCTCCGATGAACTTGGTTTCAATTCGAAAGTTTCTGCTGTAGGGTTACAAATACCAGTAAGGTTACATCTCAGTGTAGCCACCCTTAACAATTTTCTAAATATATTTATTCTATTAAAACCAAGATCATCAACAAACTAAATCTTTAGGATTTTTTAAATACAAAATAACTTCAATAATTTGAATTTACCCGTTCCTAATGGCTTGCATACAGTGGATATGATTATGAGCTTTGTAGCAAACAAGATCTGGCTGCAACAACTGGGCTTTCAAAGCTGTCTGAAACATATAATAACTCAATTAATCTAATGCTCATAGATTATAATTTCTCAATACCTATTTGGAAAAGTATTGAGTATAAGCAAATATTACATCTCACAACAGTTTTTAATTTAAAAGAAATTGAACTTCTTTAATAGTGAACATATTTTATCAGGTTTTAAAATATGTATCAAAAACACAATCATTGGTTAAAACGATAATTTATTGTTTTCAGCACACTGAGGATTCAGCTATTTACTTTTATTTTATTATTAAAATAAAATTTATTTTAATAATATTAATTTGATAATTATTTTTTGGTTGAAAGAGATAGATTGTAAGAAAAATCTTTAACAAGAATAATTTGCTATATAGTTTATTAACTTCTTGTTATCCCATTAGTGTTCATATTCCTCATCAAGTTGTTAAATCTCATAGCAATAGTTTTTCTTTAAAAAAGTAGCATAATAAAAGAAAATATGCAGATCCTTGATGTATTGCTTTTTGATGCATCAATACTCTTGAGGAGTGTGAACACCAAACAAATTTTTGCGCTTAGGATAACGGATATTGCATTTCTTGACAACAAATTTCATTGCCTTTGTTGTTAAGTGCTTCATAATATTCTAGAAGAACATTAGTAATTAGCAACATCCAAAATCATGTTAGAAAACATTTTATAACTTTAAATATAAAAATAAAAACTTTTTCGTAAAAAAAAAAGTAACTAGATTATGATGAATATTATTAGCTGGTTTAATATATTATCTCATACTAATAACTTCAACAGTTAATGTTTTAAATACTTTAAAAAACAATAAATTAGTGTACCCGCATCTTGTGGCACTTGTCCATTTCTTGTTCAGATGTAACACATAAAGTAACTGCTTTGATAGGACACCTTCTAATTTCCAAAATGCTCTCCAAACTTCTGCCAAGATATTCCTTGAAAGTTTGGACTCCTTCACCAATTGATGCTAATTGTTCAACGACATCCTTCAAAATATAATTTGTCATTATTAAAGAAAAAATTGATAATTAGGTCAGCATAGCTTTTTTATCATTTCTATTGAGCAAATAGGTAATA
Source organism: Nezara viridula (assembly GCA_928085145.1). NCBI lineage: Eukaryota > Metazoa > Arthropoda > Insecta > Hemiptera > Pentatomidae > Nezara > Nezara viridula. Next base: position 72,516,084 of record OV725079.1, on the reverse strand, counting down.
CAAATTTTCTATTTTTATTAATTAATTTACTATTTCAATTGTTTATTTATTTATTTTTTTAATGTATTACTCACTTCAATTCTTTTTACGGCTACTGCTATTTAACATGAACTACCATGAGTAAATTTTTCATCCCTAATTTGTGTGCATGTCAAAGAAACTTCTAAAATAAAAAATATGAATATGCATTATAAGCATACGCACTAAGACTTAATTCTGAAGGGTGTCCCAAAATTAATGCATGATTTAAATTAAATATAAAACACAGTTCTTTCTTTTTTGTTTTCTTTTTATTCTTTGTCAATTAAATAGCTGATAGTTTAGGGTTAGTAAAAATGGAGTGTTAAACGAGCGAACATGTTTTCATGGTTGAATAATATTTTAAAATGATAAATAAAGAAAGTCTCGTGGCTACAGTTCAAAAATTTTGTACTGTAGATTGTAAACCGTGTGATTTAACACCACTGGATTTCTTTTTCTCCGATTATTTTGTTTAAGGTCTATGCCAACGAGCCTATAAGCATGCATTCATTAAACAAGGAAATTCAATGCTGCATCAACAAAATTCAACCACATTTATGCAAAATATCATAGAAAATTTTAACAAAAGAGTACTTATGTCAGCAAAGCCATGGAGACCATTTGTCCGATTTGTTATTTCATATATAACTCTATGATGTGTACTTTATGATTCAATAAAAAAAAAGAAAAATAACTGTTTTTTTTTTATTTAATTTAAATCTTTTGTTAATTTTAGGATACCCTGTGTTGGACCTTGGGCCTCTATACTGACACCCCAACCATTAATATTTTTTAATTCTGCATAATAAGTGCATGAATAAATACTCGAAAATCATACTACTACATAAAAGGACAGCTCATTGTTCCTTAGCATCAGAAACTGCTAACCACAAAAATTACTGGAAAAATTTTCAACTTTTTTTTTTTGCAAAATTGTACATGAAGGTTTTAAGCTATTGAAATCATTGATTTGAGCAGTAGAAGAAAGTTGAAAATATTTTCGAACATCTTCAGATAATATTATAAGCATACTTATTAATATTTAATCCTATTTTTACATTCAGTTGTTGCCATTGTTACATTTTTTATGGTGATTGTTTGTAGGGATTTGCATTGGCTTTTGTTAATAATAATACTGAAGTGATGAAGTATTATCGTATATTGCAGCCAAGAAAAAACGAGAAGAAAGAAAATAACCCAAAAAGAAAAGACAGTATCACAAAATTTCTTTGGAATATCATTATCATCTCATATATTTATATAGGCCAATCCACTACATAAATATATGATTCATTGAAACATCCATTCAGTAATAAAGTGAAAATTTACCATAATTGATTAAATAAAGCTGAAAGGTCGATATATTGATCTTTGGAATATTAGTATCAGCTCATATTTCTATACTGGTATAAATGATTAATTGAAAATTTTATTCAGCAATAATAGGAATATTCCCAAGCAAACCATTAAGAACCACAACAGAAAGAAAAAGTCCAACAGGGCAAATACATCGGTGTTCAGAATATCAGTTTCTGCTCAAATTTATGGATATGTCGATTCCCTGACAATTGATTGAAATGTTTATTAGCAATAAGTAGAATATTCCAAGTGAGATTTAACCGATCATGATAAAATAAGGACGCAAGCCTAATACACTGGTCGTTGGAATATGTGAAACAGTCCATTTATTTATAGAGGTTGATCTCAACATGATTGATTAAGACCTTATTTGGCAGGAAGTAGGATATTCCAAGTGAAACAGTACAAACCCTAACGAAAAGAAAAAAAGATCAATATATTGACAAGTCAGCCTTGAAATATAGGTATCGATCGAAAATCTAGAATTTTTTATAAGTTTTACTGAAACATTGTAAATTATGTCTTTGATATAACTATTATCTGACTTACCGAAAATAGAAGATCATGTTCATTGCCATATTGAGGCACTGATTCAAATAAAAAGAAATGTTTATTTTCAGTCTGATTATGTATGGGAGATATTGTACTGTACCCATCAAATTGATTGAAACCATTTCTGTTAAAATTTATTTCCCTTCCAAATTGATCTCTCTGATTCTCATTATCATAACGATTATACTGATCTTGATCAAAGCTCTGTGTTGATATTTGTTTACTCTTATTTGTAGATAAACCGTATAACTCAAAAGCTGTCTAAAAATGTCAAAATTAGTTAGATAAGATATATAATAATAATGTTATTTTCAAATAATAATATATAATACCTCTAAAAATTTTTGATAGATTCTCCTAGTTTTAACATTTTTAGCAGATGAAGTAACTACAGCATGAGAGGGAACAGAACCCCAATTGCAATAGTTATATTCTTCTATAGGTTTCCTTGAACCATCCAAACAAAGTAATTCAAAATCATTTTTATTTGCAGTTGCTAAAAACAAAGAAAGAGCATATAATCAGATAACATTTTTTAGAGGCATAAAATTAAAAGATGGCAATAAAAAAATTATTAAAAATCTTACGGAAATTCATTGAGTCACCAGTTAATTCTAAAACAGATGTATGTTTCAGAAATGCTATTTCTCCAGCTTCTAAAAGACATTTGAAAGCACCAGTAAAACCAGCATAAGGATCAGCATTGGTGCACTTTCCACCTGGTACTTTTCCAATGCATAGTTTGCATAATTTATCAGAATTATCACCTAGAATTCAAAACACCTAGTATATATTCAAATAAGTTTATCTTCTTAAAAAACAATAAAATGATAGGTATACGTTAAAAATAAGGTGACCAGTTTTGTAAAATTGCTCGTTAAGCTAGAGAACGGCAGAAGAACAGGAAGAGAATATACGGTTTTCGGCAGTCATGTAGCTATAACCAGGGTATGAGTTTTATATTATTTTCGTTGATTTTTTATGTTATAGGAGGGGTGGGGTGGCCGTGCGGGCTGACAAATGTACAAAGTATCGTGCGTTTCCTGGCAACCTGGATAGAAGATAACATGATAAAATAATACCAAGTTCGTGTCCCAGGGCCAAGTTGAGCTTTTAACTCTGGCATTAATCCTCCGCTCTCACCCCTCGGCCTGGGAAACCCACTTATAGCCTAAAAGGCAAGGATAAAAAAAAAAAATTGATTTTATAGATAAGGTTAAACTCTAATAATATCAAATTGTTAAGAACTGATTATCGACAACTGCTTAGCAAAATTCGAATTGTCGATCAGTTAATAGAATTTGAACACCATTGTTTGGACCTAATGATAATAAATAACCCGATAATTATCTTTTTAATGAGGTATCGTTATTAAAAATATATATTGATAAGGAAAAGGTCAAATCTTAGGCATCACAGCAAAATAACTTCATTTACTACTTAGATTACCATAAATGTTTTCATTTTCAATAAGTTTTATAGCATTTGAAAAGAACTGCTTGATTGTGTACAAACTTTTGGCACAAAAAACTTAAGTCTTAAAAACTGTGCTATTTTTTAAATCATAAATTAGACATCAAATTATTCGCACTCAAAAATATGCCTTTAGAACTGAATTCTCAACCTCATTTCAGCTGAATACTATATCACCTGATTATCATTAAAACTTTTGGATCAGATTATCATTACATAAAATGATTAATTATTTCAAATTAAAACAATTAAAGGTACTTTAGAGGAAGAAATTTTGGAAATTAGGCATTTAAGCCCTGTTAGAGAATATGGATGAGAATAAGACCAACATTATGTTAAAAACTGTTTATTTTTAACTGGATGGACATCTCAAGCTGGTCCCAAAGATGCTTAATAGCATTGAAGTCTGGGCTGCAAGCTTGTCATTCCAAGGTGCACACTAACCTCTTCTATGTATTCCCGTACAACATTTGCCAATCATTATCCTGCATAAAAAGAAAACAAAGGATGACATATAGGCCAAAAACTACCACATATTTCTCTAGGATGTTGGTGATGTACATGAGAGCATTAAGTGTCAGTGGAACACATGGAGGTATGTCCTTGACTCTAAACAAATTCCACTCCAAACCAACACCAACCCCCCTCTAAACTGCATTCTTCCCACAAAATTGCACTAAGTCTATTGCTTCCCTGGTCTTCTCCATACTCAAACTTGTCTGTCGGCAACATAAAAGGCTATACCTGGACTCAGAAATCAGAGGCCAAACAATCTTTTATCCAGGCGCAGTATTCACGACAAAAGTAGGTGTGCTGCGGCGAGTAGAGAGCCAGATGCGGAAACCATAGCGTGCAAGTTAAGTTCAGCAAGCCTTCTCTGTACTGTGAGTGCACTGAAATCTGCACCTGGAGCAATACACAGTCGATGAGAAGTCTCAACTGAAGTCAGGAAGCAGTTCCTAAGAGTCTGCACAGCAATGAAGTTGTTATCAGCTGGACCTACCGCTCTTGTATGACCTGATCAAGGCCTCCTAGTGTAGCTTCTTGTCTTCTGTTTCCTCTGGCTTGCCCACCGAATTATTGTTTCAGACAGCTCATAGATTCAAGCTCCTTATCAATGGCTTCGGCCATTCTCAATCAATGCAGTAATCTAGGCGACTACCACAGTATCCAAAACTATTTTTCATTGTTAAAAATATTTGATACATTTTTTATTTTTTTTATTTATTTATTAGTTGTACATATTTGTGGCTCACAATAAATTTGCCATCTACCTTGATATTCAGCAAATATGATATCAAGTAGAAGAATAACAAAACAAAAAGACAAAAAAAAAACTTTGATACAAATGAAATATTGTTTTTAAGAAAGAAAAAAAAAAACACAAAAGCAAAACCAATGCGATTGAACAGGCTACTGGAGACAAACTTATATTAAGTCCATTTTTGATTGATACTTTTATCGTAAATTCCATCAAGAATTACAAAATTTTCTCAAAAGGATTGATGTGTGCTAATTCCCTTTTACCTGTCATACACCTGTTATTACTTCAGGCTCAAAAGTAATTCTTTAATCTGCAGGTTTTACTTAAAATTTAAAGTGCACAATTTTTTTGTCAATAGTTAATTTAACCATTTCTTATTACTAGTTACAATGTGAAACGATTAATTTTTGTTTAAATGAACAAAAGTAAAGGTATTTTAGAGGAAGAAATTTCAAACAATAAATATTAAAGCCACGTCAGATTACATCAATGAGCATGGGCCTATCTCATATTAAAAACAGCATAATTTTACATGAGTATGACGAGTTTTATCAAATCGTTAGATCAGGTTTTTGAGAAAATTGTAAAAATATGTTAAATCAATAGCATAGAGGCACTTCTGATTAGCCAACTTTGACAGCTAAAAAACGAACAGAGAATGGTAATCCACCATATCTCCTTTATACACGGAAGTTCCATAAGTTCTTTCCCTTTTCTTTATTTGTTTATTAAGGTTGATTTACTGTGTTATATATGAACTGTTCTGCCCTATTACCTTCCTCAATCTCTCTCAGGAAGGCTCTTACACTCTTTGTTCAAAATTCTTGAGACTTACTTGTAAAGTATTCATCAAGATGCGTTTTTATTTCATTTTTGGATTTTTGGCATTTATCACGTAGAGAATTTTAAAGAAATAAACCAGTAATAATTGGATTGGACAAGGTCTGGGGAGTACGGAGGATGAGATAGAAAGTCCCAATCAAACTATACGTATTTTTGTCTTACGGCCAATTCCACATGTTTCGTTGACCATAAGATAGAAACTCTTGATTGGGGCTTTCTACTTCATCCTCCATACTCCCCAGACCTTTCCAAATCTGATTATTACTTGTTTCTTTTGTTGAAAAACCAGAAAAACCAGTCAACCATGATTATTATTATCTATTTTTATTTCTTATTCAAAGTAAGTTCTTTTGAAGGTCTTCATAAAATTAGTCCTTAACATTGGTGGAAGAATCATCAGTTGGAGAATATATCTGAAGGATCAAAAACGTTCCAATGGCAAGATAAAGGTCTGCTACTATGATTTTAGGACCCACTGCATCTGAACTTTCCACAATTGCAAAATTTTCATTTTTCATAATCAGAGCCATCTCCTCTCTGCATCTACCTTCAGATACACGACTCCATATTATAGTATACACTGGACATCATTAAACACATTACTATACTTGACTGTTTTAATATGCAAAATCTAGCAGAGCAAAATAAAAAATTTGGTGTCCATTCACACGACTTTCCTACCTATTTCAGAAAAGTTTTTATATCTTTACATATGTCAATAAAGAAACAAAAAAAATTGAATTAGATTTATTTTCCTGAAAACTAATCAAACAAAGATTTGAGTACGATTTATTTGATAAACTAAAGCAATGTAAACCGTCTTAAGGTAAATCAGTGTAACAATTTCAAACCCTCTAATATTGCTGATCAAAACCTTTTTGCTATAGCCTAATTTTGTCAAACAATAATTTCTGTTAAAAGTAGAGAAAACAGTGAAGCTTGTGTGATGCAGGCAACTGATTTTTTTACTTTCACTTAGTTATCTTTTTTCTCTCATTCATCCCTTTCTGATACCAGGATATGCACCCATAATCTGATATTGAAAATTCAATAGCTGTCCAAAATGAACAATTTTTAAATAGTTTTGTAGGGAATTTCATAACCTTTCAAAAAAACAGGCTAAACAGTGTTTTTCACTCATATAGATCCGTCGAAACCGCATATCGGAAATTTGACCCTATCGCAATTCTTTCCTTACCTAGCATAAGTAGGAAAGTAAAAATGTTAGAGAAGTGCAAAACTTCATTATTTGGAAGAGCTTGATAAGGACATTTTGATTAAAATAAATAATATGTTATGCAATACATGATTTCCCTATTGAGTATTGATGAAAGTAAGAGTATTTTAAAGGAACTCTGTTTTATTGGGATAATCAATCAACTCTATAGCTATTTTATTACCTATAGGGTTATATTTGTCAATTAGAGAATTCACAGCACAGCTTGGTCCAAAAAATGTAACAGCATTTTTGACATGGTTATTGCAATCGACCACTTCCAAGCCACCATGCTTCATAAGCTGGAAAAAAATAGATAATTAAAAATAAAGGCAGTTTAAAAAACTTAAAGGTACTTACAGACAAAGATCAAAATTATGGCAACATGCTAATATTGAAATGAAATGAAAATATATTTTATTATTCTGGGACTGTTGTCCCTTTAGAACAAATTATAAGTACAGATTGCATGTCTGTAAATAAATTATATATTTACAATAAGAGTTAATTAAAAACAAAAATACATTAGAGGAGAGAGAAAAATACAAGATAATATATATATATATATATATATATATATATATATATATACAATTATCTTGTATTTTTCTCTCTCCTCTAATGTATTTTTGTTTTTAATTATCAATATACATACATGAGCTGGATAATTCTTAAAAGATTTGATATATTATTTCTTTCATTTAAAAGTAACCTTCTGTGAAAAAGACTCTAGTGTTTGTAAAAGGAAATCTTATTGAAAATTAATCTATTTCCAGTTGTTTGTTTCTTCATTTTTCTAATTCATATATTTAACTTAAGTTATATATATAAAGTTAAAAAAAAAAACACACACACACGCACTCACGCACGCGCACACACACACACACACACACACACACACACACACACACACACACACACACACACACGGAATTCCAGAGGGATGTAGCTTGAATTGCAAAGAATTTGTCAAACGCAGCAGTTCAGTGAAGAGGAGGATAGAGGTCGGAAGTACAAGATCTAGTGGAACAGGATTGGGTGGAATATTTAAATTGTAAGCTGTGAAAAATATAGGAGGGTTGATGAGTTCTAATGATCTTGAACAGAAAGGTGGCTAGAAAGTACTGACGGCAATAGGATGAATAGAGCCACTTCAACTCGGTGTAATACTGGGTAATATGCGTATCTCTTGAGATTCCAAAAATAAAACATATATTCCGTTATACGGAATTCCTAACACACGTTATAGCCATAGTTGAAATGGGGCAAAACAAGAGAGGAAACTAGGAGTAGACGTGGCTTACATGGAAGGAGATAACGTGAATGATTGAACAGTTTTAGGGTGGAGATAGTGAGATGGGAAATTTGGAAGATGTATGGTTTCCATGAGAGGGTTTGATCAAAAGCAACACCTAGGTTTTTAACAATAGTATGGAATAAGATAGGTGAGTTGTTCAGGAGAAGATTGGGGGATACCGGGAAGAATTTGAGGAGTGAAGGGGATCAGATCAAGATGGCTTTCGTCTTCTCGGCGTTCAGAGTGAGCCTGTTGAGGTTTGCCCTATTAAATAAGTGCTAAGTTCTAAGCACTTATTCTATTAATATCTTCTTGGAGTTTTAGAATGGAATCTGAGAAATCAGTCGGATTAAAGGAGTGGTAAATTTTAATGTCATCGGCATACAGGTGGTATTGACAGTGCAGGGTAGAGGATGGGAGGTCATTTATATAGATGGAGAAAAGGATGGGGGATAAGGACAGGGTGGGACGCATCTGGACAGAGGTAGAGACTCTGATGGGTGATAATTAGGAATTACAACATACTAGGAGCGACTAGTAAGGAAGGATTGGAACCAATTAAGGGAACTAGAAGAAAAGGAGATATTTTTAAGTTTGGTTAGGAGGATGTTGTGGTCTGAATCAAAATTTTTGGAGAAGTCAAGGAGAATAAGGATGATTAGTTTCTGCTGATCTATGGCTGTGTGAAGGTCTTGGGAAATTTTGATTAGGGGAGACTGGGTAGAATAACCAGGCCTGAAACTGGAATGGTAGGGATTTAGGAGAGTATTGTGCTCTAAAAATGGGATAGCTGGGATTGGACTAGTCGCTCTAAAGGTTTTGAGAAGTTTGAAAGAAGGGAAATTGTTGGAAATCATTAAGAGCTGATGGGGTAGAGGTCTTCTTCAATGGGCATACTAGGACGGTTTCCATGATGTGAGGAAGGTAGCATTTTGAAGATAATAATTATAGATATGATAAAGGATCGGAAGAATGGATGGCAGTGCGAATTTAATCAGTGTGACTGGGATGGATATTATCGGGATTTTTGATCATTGGTAAGGGACTTTTGAATGGAGTTAAGGAGATCATCTGGGGTAATGTGGGAAAATAAAGTGATCAGGATTAAAAGAGGAAAACATAACATAACAGAACATAATAACAGAACCGGAATGAACGTAGTAGATGTGGTTGCAAAAGGCCATGAGACAAAGTGAACATTGAGGTTATCAGCAGAAACGGAATTGGACTGGGACTGAGGAGTATTACCAATGGTCAGTTTTTTAACATTAGCCCACATGGCCTTAGTATTAGAGGAGTTGGATAAGGAATGATGGTAGTAACGGAATTTGGCATGGCGTATTGCTGATTGAGTGCTGTCTCTAAGCTGTTTGAAGGAGAGAAAACCATCAGTCGAGTTTGTTTAAACTGTCGCCTTGCAGCATCTCTTTCTCTCATACAGAGTGAGAGAATATAGGTTTCGGAAGGATATTGTTTGGAGAGAAAAGGATGAGACAAGGATATTGTAAGAGTTCTGGATAAGATAGTGGGAAGATAGAAACGGGACCGGTGGCTGAGATGCGGCAAGGAGTTTGGCTGAGGAATCTAGGATAATCAGATCGAGCCAGGTCTCTAAGTACTGTGTATGATGGATTGGGTTGTAGGGTACTATGAAAAGCCTGAGAGAATGAAGGAGGCTTGTTAGATAAGAATAATCGGAGGATGGCATCAGTAAATTGGTGTTAAAGTCCCCGGAGAAGTCTCAAATGATTCATCAAAAGGAATTCTAGGAGGGCGATACATGACAGCAAACAGAATGGCAGATGAAGTTGTGAGGATTTCGGCAAATAAGTATTCAATGTGCGGAGAATCGGTTAAGGAAGAGCAATGAAGGATTTTGAATTTAAGGCTGTCATGGACAAAGAGATCTACTCCACCACCTGCACGATCTACTCTGTCATGATGAAGGAAACTATAGTTAGGTAATTGGATCTGAGAAGACGGGATTGTGGGTTTCAACCAGGTTTCGGATACGGCAATTAAATGGTAGAAGTTACAGAGAAAAAAGTCGTAAAATTCATCAAAATGGGCTAAGAGTGACTGAGCGTTGACATGGCAGGTTAAAAGGATATTAGTCATGGAAGAAAGAGGGGTAGCTTGGTAAACTGACAGGAGTTAAGAATAGGAATATTTCTACAGTAGCTAGAGCCAATATGATGGTGAGTTAATGACGACGACCTGCTGGCCATCAAATTTCGCTTTATTGACGCCAAATAGATCAATTTAAAGCTCTTTTATCATTTTTTTATCAGGTGAACTTCAATAAAATCTAAAACAAACATCCTTGCTGATTATATTAGTACTTTTGAAATTCAAGAACTATGGTTTTTGACGGAAATATGAGGAAAAACATACAATAAGAGAGAAAGTGGTAGGTGGCCATCTTTGACCTCCATTTTGGATGGAAGCAGACATAGGAATTTAAGGGACTTTTCATGGTTTCCCACATTCAGAGCCAATTATGAATTTTCTTGATATCAAATCCTAAATTTACTGGACTATTAGTCATTGGGCCTTAACACTGTTAAATAATGACTTAAAGCGAAAAAAAAATCACAATTTACCTTGATAGCCAGACAGCAATAGCAGCATTCAAAAACTATCTTACTAGTTCAAAGATTGTAATGCAATTCTAAACAACCTTGCTGGGTTTCAGAGCATACTGGAATCACCGGCAATAAAAAATCTGATAAGTTAGCCGGAAAAGCTTCTGGAAGTAATCCCGTCACTCCTGAATTAGTATATGACATAACTGGAATATATGGCACATACTAATAAAAGGACAATTGGAGAAACCCATGGTGCTATAGGCAAACAATACTGCCATGAAATCCTACAGCTTAATACTAAGCTGTTCCTTGCAGATCTCTATCAAGAAGAAGCAATATTCTGAGGGCAATTTAATAAAATTACATCTCTCAGAGATTTAAATAGATTAGCAACCTTCACTGTCATATGCTTAAACTTAGGCTAGCAAAATCACCTTTGCACAGGTTCTGTGATAAATCAATCGATTTATCCCATTATCATTTGGTGTGTTGGCTTTACCAGATTTAAGATCGGGCTGTTTGGAGTGGACCTAAGGACTGTGAGCTTGTCAATCCAAAAAGACTTTTGAATGACTAAAAGTAATTCAAGTTATTAATGGTTAAATAATTAACAGCAATAAAATGTAATCAATTATTACTCATAACTCAATTTTTTGAGCATTATTAAAATGAGAGCTACAACTGTCTCAGCTAGGATTGTATTCATTTATGTGTTGAGTGAACCAAGGAAGCATTTGTCTAACTTTAGATACTACCTCCACAAAGGATACTAATATTCCATTATAAATATAATTTATCTAGGATTTAAATTCACTCTGTTCAGCATTGCAATACAGCATACTTAGTACTAAGCAAGACTCTACTGGCTCTTTTAAGATTTAGAAAAATAAATGAATTAATTAAATTAGTAAGATTAAAACTCACCTGTCCTAAAGGAATGATCCAACCTGCTAAAGTTCCAACACCAGCAAAACAAGCTTTCTTGCCCCGTAAATGTTTTAAAGAAGTGACATCTCTTAAGGAATCCTTCTTTACTACAGCCACAGCAAGATAATCAGTCCTATTTCCTACAGAAAAAAAAACAAAGCAATGAATAATTAAAAAAAACTATGGTGTGTGATCAAGACCTTACAATAGAAGTGAAAACATTAACAAGGCGAGATTAATAATATTAATTTTTTTTTCTTCTATACTGGTAAAGTAATAAAATTTACAATATACATACAATTATTGTTATGCATAAATTACTCTGGTAAACTATGTAATCTCTGACTGATCATCATTTGTTCCATAGTCCAATGAAATAACAGGTTTATGATAAAATATGCGATGAACACTTAATTTTTTATGTTTATGGCTAATTAAAAAAATTATCAATTTTGACTTCTGCAAATTGGATTCTGAACTCTCCATGGTATTTAAATTTTGAGATATTTTATTCCAAATGTTCAAAAAATCATTATTTTTTTTGGTGCTACATTTTTCTTTTTCCAACTCTTATAGCTTATTACAAAGAGGATGAAATGCTGAAAATTTCCCTGGCTAACATTATGCAAGTTCAAAATTTAGTTTTTGAGATATTTTAATCCATAAGTTAAAAAAAAAACTCATTATTATTGGTTTTCCACACTATCTTTTTCTCTTTCCAACTGTCTCATTCAGCATTATATGAAAATACACTTTTGAATTTTAGCTCATACCAAATCGGATGAAATGCTCAAAATTTCCTTGCCTATAATATGCAAGTCCGATTTTTAATTCCTGAGATATTTTAATCAATATCTTTAATTGAACTTTTTTTTTTTTTACTTTAGTCACTATTTTTTCCTTTTTCGCTTCTCTAACACGGCCTCCTGTAAAGAAATAATTTTGAATAATAGCTCATTACAAATATGATGAAATCTTGAAAATTTTCCTCGCTTACAGTATGCAGATCCGATTTTTGGTTTCTGAGATATTTTATTCCAAATGCAAAAACACTTTAATTAGTTCACTTGAGCCAACTTTACCTGAATGAGTGTTACATATCTGAAAAGTAACAGAAAGTACGGGTCCAATAAAACTGCATATATACACATACATGTGTGGTTTTCATAAATTAGAGCTTTGGTAATATTTAATGCTTAGTTATATAGATAGGGGCAATATAAAATATACCCTGTTAACTCTAAAGAACTTTGAACGTCCACTGAGAAATAAGAATGGATTGTCTAATGAGAATTGAGAACAGTAAAGGGAGGAAGCATGGAACAGGAACTCTGAAGCACTCAGAGAACTATTTACGACATTAAAGGTATAGATTGATTATTATCAGTTATAAATTATTCCTTGTATTTATTTTTTATATGAACATTGATATATATATTATAGTACCCTACAAATAAAATAGGTTTAACTCAAAGATGTCAGTACCTAAGTAAAAGAATTTTTGTTTGTTTCCTTTCTCAATAACATTTTACAGCATCAATATAATATAGGCCCATCTCAGAACTAGGTTCATCCCTCCAATAGCTCCTTATATCTCTCTTGTTTTTAGATAGACAGGGGAGCACTTATTTATAAGGGTGGGAAATTCCGACATCAGGTCGGAAGGGAACGTTCCACCACTTCAATTCATTCCAATTCTTGTTCCATTCCATCTTCATCACGAATAATTCTTGGAATAAGACAAAGAATAATGAAGCAGATATGCAAAACACTAAAACTATTTAAAATTACAGAAGAAAATGAAGAAAAACAGAGAGAAGTATAGAAAAATGAAGAACAAAAAAACAAACAAAAAACAAACAAACACAACAATTTTAGGAACATTGATGAAAGCCCAAAAGCAATATTCTCCTAAAGGTACACCTGAAACAAAGGAAATAATTGAACTGAACATGTGTACTGAGCAGAGAGATTTTTAATTTTAGATGACAAATAGATGGGATCATATCAGAAGGTGTTTTTCTATGGCCAAAAGAAATTATAAGTATAATTGCCACTTCATTTCCATGAGAGAGAATATTTTCAAAAACTGGTATGTTGATTAATGAACTATGAACTGATATCAGCTGATAATGAAAAACCTTTTTTATTTTTAAACTCTGAATTTTTAATTATTTGAACTTATTTATATTTTGGTTTTATTTTTATAATCTCTACAAACGTTTATGTTAAAAATCTCATGTGAACTATCTTCAACTCTTCTCCCAATCACTTAGCCATCAAAACCTAAAAACGATCACTTTCTGATCAAAGATTCCATTCCGGCAGAATAAAATTGCCTACAGTTTTTATTTCTTTCCAAAACATTCTGAAGATGGAATCTGTTCCACAAACTGTTCTGTTCAAAATGGCCCATCCCTACTTAAAATCACCGGAGATGATATTGGAGTAGAAAAAAAATAGATTGGCAAGGGAGGATTCAAAGAGATAGTTGAATGAAACACAAGGAGGACGTAGACAATGGCATATAATAAAGGAGAGGAAATAGAAATATAATACTACACTGGCGGTCACCTTCAATTTAATTGTAATTTCTTTCTCAAGAGAAGAAAATTTGCAAATTTTCTTACCTTAATCTTTTGACTGCGGACGAGATACATTTTTTTTTTTTTTTTTTTTTTGTTATTCTTCCCTATCTCGCCTTTTAGCCTATATGGGATTTTCCCGGGCCGGGGAATTTAAAATCCCCTCTGGCACTGGGACGCGAACTCGTACTTTTTTAATCTTCTCAAATCTGTCTATCCAGTTGCCAGGCAACATGCGGTGCTGTGCACACGCTTTAGCCCATTTGGACATCAATATATATATATATATATGTGCTATTTCCAGAATTGTTTATTGATAACACTAAAGCTCATTAATAACTACTAAAGAAAAAAAGAAATTGGTTGAGAAAGATAGGAGAAAAAGGTACTGAATTATTTTGTCTTTGCCTGTTTATATAATGATAACCTAGATGGTGACATGCAGCTTAAGGACTAAAAACCCGAGTTCAAAACCAGAATACAGTCTTTCCCTTCTTCTTCCTTTTTCTTATCTTTTTTTTTATTCTTAGCTAAGATAATTGAATAGCATTATTTATTTATAGCATCATAATTTGTTTATGAATTTATTTTATCAAAATGAGGGGTTGAGGAAAAAAATTGTATCTCAATTGATATTAGGGACAAATAATTTATAAATATTCAGGATGCAATCATTATAAAGTCTTTATTAGTGCCGACGTTCCAACCCAAACATGTGGGTCCTTATCAGGGCTGAAAATCTTTATTACATGAAGGTATTCAAGTACTGACTCTTAGGTATAGGTAAGTAAAAGGGTCGGGGGAGGATTTCCCAGATGTGCTTTTTCAGCTGGTAAAAGGTACGTAAACATAGTCGGAGGGGGGAGGAGGGTAACATTTCTCTTAGTAGAATGCAAATAATTTGCTGACTAAATTATTTAAGATGTATACAAGATTTGCGTTACTACTTATAGTTACAAAATTGTGACTATTGGCTAGTTAGTAATGATCATAAGCAAGAGGTACCAATCAATATAAAAATAACATAGGTTGGTTGAAGGTATACAATAGTTAGCCAATGTTTATAATACAGACAATTGTAATTATAAGTAAGCTCATATATCATACAATATTTTAAGAATAACAATATTAATCATAAAAAAAAAATCTATTATATTAAGAAATTAAATAGTATATTTATATATATATATATATATATATATATATATATATATATATATATATATATATATATATATATATATATATATATATATATATTTATTAAACATAGGAGTAGTTTCCTCTGTAAGTAACGGGGAAAATGAAAAACAATTTTTAATTATTATAGACTATTGTTTTATAAGGCAGAAAATATTCGAATATGTAATGCAGATTTTTTCTTTGTCTACTTTGTGGTTTACAGGATTATTTTTTTCCAAATTAATGAATATAGCTTCTGAAAGTAGTTGTTTATGGTGATTGGGAACTGTGGCAAGTATGGTTGGGTTTTCAAAATCATATGTATGGTTAAAGATTATGGCGTGTTTGGCTAGTTTCGAGATAAACAGGTTTCGTGTTGAGATGCTGTATTTGTGTTGATATATTCTTTTTTTAAGATAATTTTTGGTTTCTCCTATATAAGAAGAATTGCAGTTTGGGCTTAAGCATGTGATATGGTATACAATATTTGATTGTTGTAGGAGCGGAACAGCTCTCAGCAGAACCTGCCCGCTAGGAAATGCGCCCCCCAGGTGGTGGATAGGTGATCCCTCCTAGGAGGGGTGGTGTGAATATAACGAATAAAGACCCGTGGACCAACAGGTACCCAGTGCTGCGGGGTACAGCCCGGCCACCCGTTCTCCTGAGGGAATACAAATATTCAGGAGGCCAGTTGTCCCGAGGATACAGGGCCTCTAGTATCGGACCAATCATCCATCTAGAGTAAATCTTGAAAGATTCAACGAAATATAAGCAGCCTCAGGAGAAAAAGGACTTACGATTTGCTAATTGGAATATAACGTCACTTATGGGTAAGGAGAGAGAACTGGTGGAGGAAACTAAAACGATGTAAGGTGGATATTATCGGGCTAAGTGAAATGAAGAAGAAATGATATTTCAGGAGTTAATATAGAACAAAGAGCCAGAGAAGGTGTCGCCTTGTCCTGAAAAACGAATTATTTGATAGAGTAGAAGCCTGGGAACCCATATCATCTAGGATTATTACTATGGACATTGTGCTCTTCATCGGAATAGTCGCCATGATACAGGTATATACCCCTGTGCCTACATATGGTTTTAAACACTTTGAACCTGATGGAGTACATGGCCAAGTGCATCTGAGGAACTGAATAACATTCTTATTTTATGAGAGAAAACAAAAGGACAATCACTAAAAATTATCTTCTTTTTTTTCTCTTAGCTGTGTTGTCTATTGATAAATTTTTTGTCTTTCCAGTGGCAATTTTCAATTAAATGGGCTTCTAACAATGGTGTAAAATTAAGATTAAACATCATTGATTATACTATCACATCTTAGATTGAAATTATTTTCAAAATTCTTCTATTAATCAAATTGAAGATTTCAGTAGCTTTAAATCTTCTGGAGCAATAAAAAATGGCTTTAATTGCTCCAGTAGTTTTTGGGCTTATCGGTGACAAACAAAAAAGGGTTGTCATTTTAAATAATAGTATAGATATAAATGGTTATATTACACATAAATCATCATACCAGCATAAACTTCCTGAAGAATTGGTAATAAACTAAAGTAACGGCCAGCACTAAAAACTTCTCCAGGATCAAGAACAGTTACATCTGCTCCTTCCTCTTCGATTAAAAACATACAATCCTCTTTACTAGAACCCTATAATCAAAATAAAACAATAAAGGAAACAGAAAATTCAATTAAATTAATTAGTGATACATGCTTAATCACCACTTAAATGATACAAGGAAAAAAAAAAGGGAAGCATTGCAATAACTTAGTACTGCGATAAAAAATAAAATGTTTTCAAGTAAATTAAATGAAATTTACTAACTAAATGTTAACTTTTAAATTTTTTTTTATTTTGAAAAAGTATTTATAATCCACCTAATCAAGGCAATGAAATTGTTTAAAAAACTATTTCATAGATGTATAAAGCATATGTTTATAACTTTAAATACATTTACTGTAATTTAATAATCAGAGATATTATATTTAAATAATTAGGTATCAATGTAAATCAATGTAGGTTCGTTTATTCCAAAAAACTGTTATGTAACCTTTTAGAAAATTAAATTAGTGAATAATTAGATGAATTTTCCCTTTGTGAAATACCAACATTATCCACTAGCAATTAGTGTGACAAATTATGACCAATATATGATGGTTAATGAAAATCTCATAATTTTATTTTAGTAAACTTTACAATGGAAAAGAATAGTTTATCATGATATTAAAACAATGATCTTTAACTTGTAATGCACTAATCCTTTCGTTTATCGGAGTGAAGTTTATGACTGATTTCCTTGCAGCTGGACTAATTATAAATCCCCTACCGGCTGTCGCATTTTTTTTTCTCGGAGTAGAACAGTGTATGGCTGTCAATAATGGTTCTCCACCATCTGTTCACCTTACCTCTTGAATGGCTGTTACCGGTATGTTATACCTTTTTAGTAGTTCTTCTACCGTTTTTGTGGCTCCTAGTCTGTATAAACTATATACATTCCAAGATCCATTGTATAGCCGTGATTCAAAGCCAAGGGTGTTACCATATTTATACAGCCTGATTTTACAAGGCTTGTTTTAGGTTTCGTAATAAGTTGTTTTTTCCGGGCTACCGTTATTAGCCCTATGCTCAACTCCCAACCTGGAGGACTAGAAGCTATGGTGTAAGACGCAGGGGTTACTCACCTCACCTCCCTGTGATATATATATATATCCCTACCCAGAGATTCACAGGGAGGTAAGGTATATATATATATATTGTAACATCTGTCTTAGAAATGAGAGGTTGTTAAATAATAAACGAAATTATAAGAATATTAATATATTATATTGAAATTTATAATTATTTTATCTCAGGTATGGGTTACTGACAATTAGATCAAAACACTCAGTCACACTATTATACATATATATATATATATATATATATATATATATATATATATATATATATATATATATATATATATATATAGAATATAATAGAAAATAATTTTATTCTGGGACGAAGTCCCTTCAGAATAACGAAAAATTACAAAATTAAAATGTTGAATCCGGCCAAATAAAAACAAACATAAAAAGTAAAGGTAAAGCGAAATCAGTAAATAAAATATTAGTTTTACATACTATATACAAAATAAAATTCAAAAAATTTAACAGAGCGAACTATGAAGAAGTTTCGGAATGAGGCAGATCTGTGAGAAGAAATGTAAAGGTCGGAAGGTCGAGATCTTATGGAAAGGGAGTGGACTGAGGATTTGTATTGGAGAAGGCTGTAGGTGTAAAAGGACGATGATTGTTGATGATATGATATGATTGTTGATGATATATATATATATATATATATATATATATAGAATAGAATAGAAATAGAATAGAAAAATAATTTTATTCTGGGACGAAGTCCCTTCAGAATAACAAAAAAGTACAGAAATTAAAATTTTACATCTGGCCAGATAAAAACAAACATAACAAATTAAGATAATGATAGGTCATTAAAGAAAAGAAAAGAAAAAAAATATTGGTTATACATACTATATACAAAATAAAATATAAAAATCTATATAAAAAACTCTTGAAACCATACTAAGATACTTAAAACTATGTACGATGTTAAAACATAAATAAACCCTTTTAGAAAAAATAAAAAATACAGAAAAAATAAATGTATATTCTTCTTAACAGTAAAATCTGTTTCTGTTGAAACAGAGAAAAAAAAAAAGAGAAAAAGAAAGTCGAATCTATAATAAGTATTCAGGTCATGAGCTATATGTGAATATGGTCTTATATATAATGTGTAATTTTACATAAAAGATTAGCTGGTGCCTGACTGTTTTTGGGACAGGAATTGGAATAGGAGGGTTTTGAATGTAGATAAGGATGAAGAATGTCGAATTTTGATTGGAAGGGAATTCCAGAAACTAACAGAAAGTGCAATAAAGGAGTTTTGGAACGAGGCAGATCTGTGAGAAGGAATGTAAAGGTCGGAAGGTCGAGATCTTGTGGAGAGGGAGTGGACTGAAGACTTGAATTGGAGAAGGTTGTAGGCGTAGGAAGGACGATGATTGTTGATGATATGATAGAGGAATGTACCTAGGAAATATTGTCTTCGAATGGAGGGGAAGAGCCACTCTAACTCAGTGTAATGGTGAGAGACATGGTAGTATCTCGGGGCACCAATTACAAATCTCACGCAACTGTTCATTATTCTTTTCAGTCTGTCGCGGAGCTCCACCGAGAGTCCATCATACACCACACAGCAGTAGTCAAAGTGGGGGAAGATGAGAGAGGAAACGAGGAGTCTGCGCGTATGTTGAGGTAGGAGATGGCGGAAGCAATGGAATAGTTTGAGGGTAGAGACTGTCCGTCGGGAGATGTGAGAAATATGGTGACTCCAGGAGAGGGTTTGATCAATAAATAATCCTAAATTTTTTACAGAGGAGTAGAAGGAGATTGGCTGGTCACCAAGGTTTAGTATGGGAAAGTCCGTATAGGATCTAAGGAGGGGCTTGGAACCAATGACAATGGCCTGAGTTTTTGAAGCATTTAACCTTAATCCGTTTAATTTTGCCCAGGCACAGATTCGATCTAGGTCTGCTTGGATCTTAGTAAATGCTACCAATAGCTCAGGGGGAGAAAAGGATAGGTATATTTGAGAATCGTCTGCATAAAGGTGGTGGGAACAATGGAGAATTGAGTCATGGAGGTCATTGATATAGGAACTAAAAAGGAGAGGAGATATGCTAGATCCTTGGGCGACTCCAGAGGATAAAGGCAGGTAGGCAGATAGTGGTTGATTAGGAATGGAGACTGCTTGGGTGCGTTGTGATAGGAAAGATTGGAACCAAGAGATAGAGCTATTGGAGAAGGAGAGTGATTTTAGTTTGTTGAAAAGGATGGGATGGTTAATGGAATCAAAGGCTTTAGAGAAGTCAAGAAGTATAAGGACAGTTAGTTGTTTATTATCTATTGCAGTCTGAACATCATTAGTAATTTTGATTAAGGCGGATTGTGTGGAGTAGCCGGGACGGAAACCAGATTGGAGAGGATCGAGTTGGTTAGACTTTTCTAGGAAATTGGAAACTTGGGATTGCACCAATCTTTCTAGGGGTTTTGAGAGATTGGAAAGAATTGAGATTGGGCGAAAGTCTTCGGGAGAGGATGGATTAGGCTTTTTATTTAAATGGAGTACAATGGCTTTTTTCCAAGAGGAAGGGAATATTGAGTTCTGTAGGGAGAAATTGTAAATGAAAAGGAGAACTGGGAGGATTTCGGGGAGACATAATTTTATCAATTTGACAGGAATGCCATCTGGTCCTATGGAATTGGTGTGGAATTTCATTACTGCGGTTAGTAAGTCAGTCGGGGAAATGTAGGAGAAATAAAAGTCATCATCATTAAATGATGACTCAGGAGCATAGTTGGAAGAGGAGGGAAGAGAAGAGGTAGAGGAGGCAGAAATAAAATGTGAATTTAAATCGTCAGGTGAAACGGAAAAGAACAGTGAGGAAGGGGATCTAGAAGGTTCACAGAGGGAAAGTTTGCGAAGGATTAGCCATTTAGATTTGGGATCTGGGGCAGATGACAGGGCTTCATGGAAGTAGGAAGCTTTAGCTCGCCGAATTCTTGTTTGTGTCAAATTGCGGAGCATCCTAAACGCTTGATAGTCATCTGTAAGCCTAGTACGTCTAAAGCGTCTGCGGGCAGCATCACGCCTCTTCTGCAGATCCTTGATTTCTTGATACATCCAAGGTGCAGGCCGACGGCGAAAGGTTGAGGTTTTTATGGGAGCATGGGTGTTAAGGATATTGAGGAGATTGGAAGTCAGGATCTCAACCATGGAGTCGATGGAGGAGCAGGAATATATTTCGTTCAAGTCTAAGGTTTCAAGGTCAGGTAGTATTTTTTCACGGGTGAGAGTGTCTATCTGACGGAAAGTGAAGGTTCTCGGATGAATCAGAGGGGTTTGGATATTATATGTTATTTGGATCATGTCGTGAGACGATAAGAAGGATACTGATAGTTGAGAAGAGGAGAGGAGATTTATTTCGGAGTCTATAATGAAGAAATCTAACCAAGTGTCGGCCTTGTGGGTGTGGTGAGTAGGATAAAAAGGAACAATAAAGAGATGGAGGAAAAAAATAGGTTTTCTAGATAGGTTTTGTCTTTGGAATTAGAAAGGAAATTGGTATTGAGGTCACCGGCGATGATTATTCTAGGATAGAGGGGAACAAAGATGAGTAGGGTTGATTCTAAGGACGGATCAAATGGAACAAGGGGAGGACGGTAGATCACTATGTAAAGGAGTGGTGAATTATTACAGGTAATTTCTACTAGAAGGTACTCCACTTGTGGATGTTCGGAGGGTGGGGAGTAATCAAGGATTCGGGACTTCAGGCTATCATGGACAAATATGGCCACCCCACCACCAGTCCGGCTGACCCGGTCGTGGCGGATGAGGGTGTAATTAGGTAAGGAGGCAGATGAGGACGGAATATAGGGTTTGAGCCAGGTTTCTGAGATTGCGATGATGTGAAAAAAGTTTTGAGAAAAGTACTGCAGGAATTCATCATAATGGGCGGGAAGGGATTGCGAGTTAACGTGGCAGGTGGTTAGGATGCTAGACATGGGGAGGATTTGATGGGAAACAGTCAGAAATTAGCATAGAGGAAATGAGGCATATATCATATTCTGAAAAAAAATTATGAAAAGTACTGATAAGCAAAATAAAAGTGAATAATGAAAAAATAAGAGAGAAATAAGAGTAAGAAAATAAACAAATTAGTAAACTGGAGCTGTGAGAAATTTTAACCAAAATCTTCAATGTTATTTGGGCACCAATGAAGACAAAAAATACTTTGAAGATCGAGAAGAAGAGATGAAACCTGTGCAGTCAGGTGAAAACTTCCAGATCCGATGCCTGATTAATCAAGATTACTTGATGGCCGTCTTCTTTTCGGCAACGCACAATGCCGGCAGAGAACCATACGTATCTTATCTTCCCGGCAGCTCTCTTCTGCCGGGCTAGCCAGTAGAGGTGCCTGTTTGTTGGGGTCATCTCCTCGCCGAGATAAATTCGGTGGCAGTCGTTTTCCTGCCACCCGATATCACGCGTCGAGAAATCCCTCTTCACTTTCCTTTTCGCTATCAGGTCTTCCCTCACTGACTGCCTGACGAAATGTGCTATTACCGGCGGCGGTCGCGGGTCATCCTTCTTGCTTCTGCGGCGCTGCACGACATCCACATCCTCCACTCCGAGCTTGATGCCCAGCCCCGCGGCTATACTGGTCACCAGAGCCGCGGGCGTCTCGCCTGCTCGCACTGGGATCCCACGGATCTTCAGCGATCTAGATAATTGACCCTGTTCTGTTTTGTTCAGGCGGATCTCTAAATCGCCCACTCGAGCTTTGAGGGCTTTATTTTCCAAAATGATCTCCTCAAAATGTTTGGCTTGGCCCTCGAGATGTTTTTCTAATTTAGATAACCTCTCATTCAGTTCAAAGTTGAGGTCTCCATATTTATCGAGGGCTGTCTTCATATTCCTTATTTCCTCACTAACATGACTATCCAGTCTATTAACTGCTGCTAATATTTCTGATACAGGCGGTTCATTGTTTAAATTTAGTTTCTTAGTTTGATCGCAATTTAGGCACATCCATGTTTTTTTTGTGCTTCTCTGAGCTTCTATCTCTTTGTCTGTGAGATTAAAACACTTGCCGTGATAAATAACTTTGCACTTGGTACAACATAAATTGTATTTATCTTCACGGGCAATAGCGTTATTACAAATCGTGCACTGGACCATTTTTAATAATAAAAAATAACTTACAGTTAATGTCAAGTGAAGTTTATGTTGTGATCCGCCAAGCAAACAACTCTTAATACTAATAGGATTATTAGCTTAACACTCACAAGGCTCGTAGCACTCTCACTATATTTTCTTTACGTTGAGTAGCGTGAAAATACGTAAATATAAGAAGTTTTAAAGATTACGTTCGATAGTATGACACTGTTAAGAAAAGAAACAACGAAAGAAAAAACCAAAATTGGGCTCAATATATCAAATTGAAAGAAAGCGCTCCGTAGATGTTTACTCACTGCCGTCTCTGGCCAGACTCATATATATATATATATATATATATATATATATATATATATATATACCCACATATATTAATCGCTTAAGGCTTGGAATCGCTTGGCTTTGTACCAAATATAAGCTCCTTTCATGCTTAAATACCATATGAATGGGGTACTGTTGGATTCAGAATTCCTTCGGAACTATTTGCATTTTGAAGCCCAAAAATGTACTATTTTTGAGATAATGCAAGACAAAGGGTTCACATCCACACAGCCTTATGTTAATTATAGTACTGTCATGGAATACATGTCTCATTTTGTTGATTTGAGGTCCCTACGGTCGAGAGAGGATTTTATATTGTTTATCAAAGATGTTTATTTGTCGGTAATTCTTCATCAAATCCACAAAATTGGGTCACCAATTTGAAGGTTTAATTCTCTTTCAGGAGGGAAAAAATTTAAAAAAATTATGAAAAAAATGAAACTTAATTTGTGAATAACTCAAAAATTACACACCCTTTTCTCTGATTTATGTCCATGATTTTATAAATGATTACTAAATTCCCTACAAAAGGAAAAAAAATAAAATCAGACAATTATTAGCAAAAATACAGCTTATTGAAATTTGTAAATAAGTTGGTTCCAAACATTAAAGAAGATTTTTTTATTTTTTTTTTATTGAGATTTACAACTGTATTACATGGAAAATACAATAAGTAAATGTGACATTGGTAACATGACATGTACAACATGAAGAGAAACTACCCATTGGTAGAACTCAAAAAGAAGATTTAAATTAATTTTTGTTTCATTTGTCGATTATATTTAGAGAGAAAGTAGCAAATGATTTCTTTTATGATACGTTGCATTATTTTATTTTCTTATTAATTTATTACTTGATTACCGAACAATATACTGTGCATATTTGCTATACATACACATATATATAATATTTAAAATATTATATATATATATATATATATTTATTTATATATCATAATAATAATAACCCCCTCATGGTTTCTCTGATGGCATCACGTATATGCTTCCGAAAAAGAATGACTTAAACATGCGTCCTGAAGATTTTCGGCCAATAACGTGTTTAAATGGTATATATAAAATTCTAACTTCCATCTTGGCAACTAAGATATATGAGCACCTCGAAAGTGAGAATATGATACCCATAGAACAGCTAGGGTGCAAAAAAGCTAGGGTTGTAAAGAACTCTTAGTAATAGATTAGTTCATTGCAGCACAAGTTTCGAAAAAACAGCAAAACCTCTCTATGGCATGGATCGATTATAAAAAGGCCTTTGACTCGGTTCCACACAGCTGGCTACTTGAAGTACGAAAATAGATATATTGATGACGAGGTAAGGCAGAGAATAGGAGCTGCTGGAAGAATGTTCGGCTCGTTTAGGAAAGGCTTTCTGAACCGAAAAGAGGTGACCAAGGAAAGAAGGTGACGGTCTACAGATCAGTATTCCTACCTATACTGACATATTCTTCCGAGTCCTGGACACTTACTTTGAAACACAGGAGCCAGATCCAGGCTCTAGAGATGTGAAAGGTGGAGGAAAAGACTAGACGAGACAGAATTCGCTATACTACAATCCGGGCCAATCTCGACGCCAAAGCGGTCGAAACCATAATAGAAGAGCACAAGTTGAGATGGTTTAGGCACCTTCTCCGTATGGATCGGAACAGAGTCGCAAGGAAGACGTATGAGCCTCGTGTGCAGGATAGGAGACCTAGAGGAAGACCCAGAATCTCCTGGGAAGAAGGCGTGCGAGATGCATTCCAGAAGCAAGGTTTAGAATGGAACAGGAGACGAGAGCTGGTTCTGGAAAGGTCCACCTGGTCCAAGCTCTACAAGAAGCAGCCTCACACTGCAAAGGCGGTAAAGAGGAATATGATTATGATGATGATGAAAACTAATAAAATCCAGCCTTCCTGCCCTAATTCCTGTTCTTTACCATATCTACAACTTTTCATTGCAAAACTCTATATTCCCATCCTCCTGGAAAACTGCTCTAGTCCGACCTTTGAATAAAATTCCAAACCCTACCTCACTGAACGATTTCCGTCCTATTTCTCTCCTATCCAACCTTTTAAAGCAGTTAGAACGCCCTGTCCAAAATTAACTCTCCAACTTCCTAGAAGAAGGTTCCCTTATCAATCCATTCCAATCTGCTTTCGACCTGGCTACTCAACGCAATCCGCTCTCCTTAAAATAACCCATGACCTCCAAAACTCCATTGAACACCAAAACCTTACCATCCTCATCCTTCTAAATTTTTCCAAAGCGTAGACACAGTTGACCATAACATCCTCCTTACGAAATTGCACAATCTTCCTTTATCCAACAGTGTCCTGCGTTGGTTCAACGCAAATCAAACGCTTTCCTGGAAAAACCATGTATCCAACATCTCCCGCCATACCATTTCCACCTTAAAACGCCTAAACTATTCCGTCACTTTTTCCCCACTTTGACTATTGCTGCACGGTATATGGGGGCGTCTCTGTTGATCTCGAGACGAAACTAAAACGCTTGATAAATTGCTTTGTACGATTCATCTTCGGGATCCCAAGGGACGCCTCTGTAGAGTTTTTATGTAGAGTTGAAGTGGTTTTCTCTTTCCTATCGTCGTAAGTATTTCCTGGCATCCTTCCTCTTTCAAGTCATCCAATCCCACTGACCTTCATACATCTCTGAGCTCCTCCAATTCAAATCCTGCAATACTTTTTCCAGGCCTTGACTTATACATAAGGGCCCACCAAACCACTGCTTTCGACAGAGTTCCATAAGGATAAGGATCAGATAATGAACGATCTGTCGAAAGCAGCGGTTTGGTGGGCCCTTATGTATAAATCAAGATAAATAAATCCTGTGTGCTTCTTTGACTCCTGAATCCATACTGCTCCTCTCCAATCTTGGATTCTACGGTGCTTCGGACCCTTGCCTCTAAGATTTTTGAGTATATTTTACTGGGAACACTAAGGAGCGAAATACCTTGATGATTGTTGCAGTCCGTGTTGTCTCCCTTCTTGGCACTATGACTGCGACTTCCCAGTCCTTCGGGATCTTCTGTTTCCAGACCAGGTTTACAAGATGGAGAAAAATTTCCTGGCCTGTACTTCCCATAAACCTCATCTGCAATTCTTCTTCATCAATGTAATCGTCCTCTTCTGAGGAATCCACCTCTACAACCTGGATCTCGTTTAGGTTCCAATCTGTTCCTTCCAGCAGCTCTTTAAAATACTCTCTCCACCTCTCCATTATCTCATCATCCTGCCAGACAATGTTTCCCTCTCTGCTCCTAATTCCTTTCAATGTGGTGGGTCTCTCCTTGCGCATTTCTTTGATTGCTTTGAAGAATAGTTTTTGATTTTCTTTTGCGTTTTCTTCAAGTTTGTGCCCCAAACCTGCCCACGATTTCCTTTTGGCTAGAAATACTTTACTTTTTGTTTCCTTTCTCTTTTCTTTGTACTTTTGGTGAGCAATGGGTGTTCTTTGGCTCATGAAGTCTTTCCAAGCTGCTTTCTTCTCCTTAACAGCTCTCTTTACATCCTCTGTCCACCAAGCAGTTTGCTTGAAATTTGACCCAATGCTCTTCTGACCACAGACGAGTCTCGCAACATCAAGAATGATATTTCTAAATGCTGTCCAGCTCTCCTAAATATCATCGCTATCCCATGATTGGTAGATATCTCGTGACATCCTTTCCACTTTCATCCATTTCATCCTCCTTCAGCCTGTAAGATTTAATCGTTGTATTCTTACTATCTACACATCTGTTCCTCATTTTACTGTTATTCCAAACTTTATCGAGCATTAACAGGCAGTGGTCACTGCCTATTTTGAAGCCCCTCTTCACTCTGGCATCTTGTACATTTCTGAACTCTTCCCTCTTAACCAGTATACAATCAATGATCGACCTTTCGTTACTGCTGTGTTATTAGTTTTACTAGGATATTATCAGGATCATAATCATTAGTGTGGGATTTTCGGATAGTGGAAAGTAATTCATCGTAGGTCACATAGGAGAAAAAGAAGTATTCAGGATTGAAATTGTGGTGTTTAATATCGAAAGTAGGAGAATTGTGAATGAAGGATAGGAAATGGTCATAAAGATCATCTGGAGTCACCGGGATATAACTGAGTTCATTGGATTCTGGTAGGGATAGGTTACGGAATATTTTCCAATTGGATTTGGAATCAGGTCTTCACTGGTAGGTCATATGTAATTTGGATCAGGTCGTGTGATGAAAGAAATGAAACGGGATGTTGAGAAGAGGAGAGGATTTTGATGTGTGAGGCAGAGATGTAGAGGTCTAACCAGATGTCGGAAAATTGCATGTGATGGGTAGAAGAATAAGGAACAAGATAAAAGTTAAGGGAAAACAGTAGGTCGGTTAGGAAGTATTTTTCAAGAGATTGTGAAAGCAGATTCACATTGAAATCCCCAGTGATAATAATAATGTTGTAAAGGGAGACCAGGTTGACAAGGGAGGATTCAAAGAAGTTATCAAATGGAACACGAGGAGGGCGGTAAACTATGGCAAATGATAGAGGAGAGGTAATAGAGTAAATTTCTACGAAAATGTATTCCATGTGAGGAAAGTCATGAGAAGGAGACTGCAGGAGGATTTTGGCCTTAAGACTGTCGTGAACATACAATCCGACACCACCTCCCGTGTGATCAGATCTGTCATGGCGCAGGAAAGAATAATTGGGTACATATACATATATATGTAAAGAAGCTTCAGGTTCTAACGAATCCCCACCTCTGGGTTAATTATTTAATTCATGCATTTAATACATGATGTCAGATCGGGATAACCGTGTGGTACGGTTTGCAATTGTTTCAAATTATTAAGTGTTTAGTGTTGTGTTTCATTGAACTTAAAAACAATAAAAACTGATTTATAATCTTGTTTAGTGTTAACTGTAGATAAACTATAGATTGCTTTTGCTTCTACAAAAGAAGATCTTTATCAATTACAATTTCAAATTAAATAATACATTAAATCTTAAAACTATACCTACCTACAAAACAAAATCACTAAACATATATATGCCTAGAGATTTGAAAGTATATCAGTATATTCAACCTATAAATTATTATGAATTGTAGGACTATTAGTTATTAAACTGACATTTTTAATTTTAAAGTTTACTAAAACGAAATTACGAGATTTTCATTGTCTGCCATGGAAAGTGTTAGCTCCCTCTTAGTTTATGTCAAACTTCGAATGAAGCCTAACTATTTAATTGTGATTTAATAAAAGAAAAAAAAAGAATGAAAGTGGACTGTATCTTCAAACATTTATTTTGGAACATTTACGAAATCTAATATTGAAAACATAAAAACAAAATGAATCAATTTTACACTTGTTAGATAGGTAAAAAAAAAAATGAAAAAATAACGAACTTCTAGCATAAAATAAAGACCAGCTGAACAAACAATTGTGACTATATTAATGAAATATTTTCACGCTTGATCATAAAAGAAAAAACTATTTCTATGGCCCAAATTACAATAAAAAAAACAACTTCTCTAGAGTCCCAATATGAAATTTATATATATATATATATATATATATATATATATATATATATATATATATATGCAACAAATAATTAGATTGTACAACGTTACGTGGATGAAGCAGGGCGTTCGTAAGTCTCTGTCTCTATGCAGAAACCAATTGTAACTCTTCAATGAGCGTGCTCAAAACGAACTGCAAATGAGCAGCGGTGAGCAAGACAAGAGAAGTACGTCTCTTCACAGTAGAACTGCAGTGGGCAGTGTAGTTGGCAGTACTCAGCTCAGTGAGGGCAGAGTCAGACTGTCTATCGTCAATTCTACCGCCTTATGACTAGAACCTAGCACTTGTTTATAGCTAGTGCTACAATCCATAACAAAGTAGTCCAAGTATAAACTATTGATCTATTTAATATAAACAATATATGCTATGGACCTACAATACTTAATATACACATATCTTATACATAAATATACATTAATTGATTTCACTTTGCTAAAATAAAACGAATCAACAATTAATCAAACTAGTTAAGTGTAAAATAAATTGAATTAACGCTGTGGCGTTTTTAACTGTAAAAATAAAATAAATTAACGCTGTGGCGTTTTTAACTGTAAAAATAAAATAAATTAACGCTGTGACGTGTAAGTGGATCATGTGTAATTGGATAATGTTGGTATTTCACAAAGGGAAAATTCATCAAACTATTCAGTAATTTAATTTTCTAAAAGGTGACTTGACGGTTTTCCGGAATAAAAGACCGTTAAACCTAATTATTTAAATATATAATATCAGATCTCTGATTATTAAATTACAATAAATGTATAAAAAGTTATAAACATATGCTTTATACATTCATGAAATAGTTTTTTAAACATTTTCATTGCCTAGATTAGGTGGATTTTAAATACTTTTTCAAAATTGAAAAAAAATTAAATTAACATTTAGTTAGTAAATTTCATTTAATTTACTTGAAAACATGTTATTTTTTATCGCAGTACTAAGTTATCAAAATACTTTTTAAATAATATTAGTTTTCACAAATTCTTATTTATAACTTTTTGTCACTCTCCATTCTCTTCTATGACATTCTATATTAGATATTGTTTTTTCTAAAATTCTTCGCTTTTCAGCAATATATTTCTTTCTACTTTCAGAGTATTGGCAGAAGTTTCAGGGTCCACAAAATTGTATTGTTGGCATAAAATTCTAATTTTACCACTGTGATTTTAAAAAAAAAATAGTTTTTTTGCTTTTTGGAGCAATAACAGAAAAGTATTGATATTGAAAATGGAATAATAAAATATGATGGACACAGCATAGTAGTGTGATCGTGGACTCATCAAATTAGTATGACATTTGTACAGTGGTACCAACAAATATTCTAAATAAGCAGCTTCTGCTCACCTTACCACGGGCGGATCTATGGGGGGAGGAGGGGGGCGGCTTTCGTGCTGAAGCCTCCCCCCCAAAATGGAAAAATACAACCATGTTTTATGGGAAAAAAATTAAAAAAATACCTCTTACAGTATTATTGTTCGTGTAATTTTATTTAAAAGTAGTTAAGGAATAACTTAAACACCATTTCATATAGGTAGTTAGTTTCTTTCTGTATTTCCAAAGTAATTATCGTTATTTTTATGAAAAAAAAATTTTTTCGGCCTGAAGCCCTCCCCCCAAAATTAAATCCTGGATCCGCTAGTGTACCTTACAATACATAACTATCCTTAATAATGACCATACTTAAAATCGATAAATATTTCAATATGAAGTTAAACAACTCTTGACTATTGCTAAAATATAGATCATAACAAATTATTTGCTCTAATACTTCTCTTACATTGATACATTTGACATCTAAGAACCAATTCTTAAACTGGGAAGAATCACGTCTAACAGCATGGGAAAAAGTTTGACACTTTTTATACTCTGGAAATCCAACTGTACACCATTTTAATTCTTTATTTTTATTATCAGGTACATAGTTGTAATTATTATACACCTGTCCTAAAAAGATGAAACAAAACTAGGATCAAAATTAGCAATAATATAAAATAACCTGATCAAATAAATACAAAATACTATACCAATACACAGGTAAACATTAAAAACCAGAAACAGGAACCATATTTTCAGATGCATGATAACAAATCAAAAGTATGTATGTAAACAACCAGGCACGCCCAATACTCATAAGAACTGCAGCAGGAGAAAACGAGTCATTCAAAGCCAAGCATCTATTCTAATTTGTCAACGATCTACTATACCTTATATATATTTAAGTATGCCTTCCTACCTACCTTATACCTTCCTAGATTAAAATGGATTCAAAAACAGAATGAACACCAGTAGTCTTAAAAAAATGTCACCTATTTAAGGATTAAATAAACTTCTTAGCATTTTTTAAGAATTCTACAGACAAAGTTGTATAATATAAAAATAAATTATAATAATAGATTTAAAGGCTAACAATATTTATTTGACTTCAGTTATATAATTATTGCTTCTAAATTACCGAAAATAGGAAAACTTTATATTGGTGCGGGAGGTTAAGATAATATTTGGGCTGAGAATCGAAAATTTCCACTCCTGTTTCCGAGATAAGGGGTCAAATTTGGTTCGGTGTCTATCTGTAGTAAAAACGATGCGAAGGGTTTGTCATCTACAACTGTTTATCCAATTTCCATGATATTTTCAGGGGTTGTAGTAGAGATGAGCTGGTAAATCGCGAATAGAATCAATGAGTCAACTCTTCTGAAAGAATCGTACTCTTAAGTAGTTCACACAAAAGAATTATGATTCAATCCGAATCGTTCGATTCATTATAGGTATTATTAAAAATAAAAGTACGAGAGAAAATACAAGAGAGAAAAATCAATTCTATAGTACATATAAATAAACTAAACAGAGAGAGAAAGTAAATAGATAAACAAAATAGCGATATAAACAAGCATTGGTTATAAATATCTGAAGTGTAAAATGCTAAATTAAATATTTACATAATAATAGATAATTAAAAATAAAAGTAAAAGAAAGAGAAAAATACTGTACACATATATAAATAAAACAAAAAAAACATTAACAAAATATTAATATAAATAAGGGTATGTTATAAATGTCTGAAGTGCGATATACTCGTATAATGAGATTCCGAAAGTAAACAAAACAACTCTGAAAACAAAACAATAAGACTGGAAGATTTTCTAGAATTAACGTGTTCAACCGGAATCAGCCGATTCATTGGTTCAGTCGCTTCACCGATTCAGTAGGAATCGGTTGATTCCTCGATTTACCGGTTTTGTCCTATTATACTAAAGGGATTCGTCCCAGAATAAATAAAAAGATTATTATTAAGTCTCGATAGCTATATAAACTGTATTGCATCCAATTCCTTATAAAGGAGCCTGAGTTCATTGTTGGAACGGCGTCTCCACTCTCCATTTACTATAACTGTACCGTGTATCCTCTTGTGTATATTCTCTCAGAAGAGAGAATTCGAATGCTTGGATAAGAGTCCAGATTTCTGAATTATATGTGAGAACTGGCCGAATGAGAATCTTGTACAACCTGACTTTCGAATATTTGGAGAGGAGATAATCACTCATATCCTTTTGTAGGGCAAAATAACAGCAATTAGCTGCCATAATCCGCTTTTCGACTTTTGTTCCAATATCATTTTGTTGTTGATCAGGGACCCTAGGTACACAAACTCTTCAACTCTCTCCACACTCTGCCCATCAATTTGGATACGGTTCTCAACGTTCATCGGTTAAAGGTTTATGCACATATACTTTTGTTATAGTAGACAATCAGTACCATCCTCGCACAATAATAATTACGGCGGCACATGCTAAAAAAAGGCAAAAATTTCCTTAGCTATGTCCATCAATGGTGCGCTTAACCTATGTTTTTTAATACAGAAAAAAAAAATAAACATTAAACTTAACTTTAACAGTTTAAGTGATTTTTGAAGTCTTGTTAAAAATAAATAAAATAACAGTAGCATCAGGGACAACATTTTAGAAATTAATTTTAATGTATTTTTCTTGACACTTGCTTACATTTAGCAGCTGAATATTCAAAATAATTCAAAAACTATAAATATTGAAAGAATGAATGACAATAATTTTATTATTCTGGGACTGGTGTCCCTTTAGAACAAGTTACAATTACAGAATATATATTAATATTCTAGTGTGTTTATAAAATACAATTAAATATTTACAGGGTGATTAGGAATACAATAAAATTATAGATAATAAAAACGTGTATACATATAAAATAAACAGAGAAAGTAAATTAAGTAAACAAAATATCAAAGAATCAAAAAATAATCAAAGTATCTGAATGTGCTTTGAGATTTTTACAGTTTAGGTTTTTAAGTGCATTCCGTGATCAATCGGATTGGGAATGGAGTAGGTGTTTGAAGAGGAGTGATTTGAAAGAGGTTATTGAGTTTGCGTGTCGAATATCTGAGGGTATAGAGTTCCAGAGGGAGACAACTTGAATTAAAAAGGATTTATCAAACGCAGCAGTTCGGTGAGGAGGAGGATAGAGGCCGGACGCAGGGGATCTGGTGGGACGGGATTGAAAGGAGCGTTTGAATTGTAGGATCGGTAGAATACAGGCGGGTCGCAGTTTTCTAATGACTTGATATAGAAACGTAGCAGGAAATATTGACGGCGACAGGACGGATAAAGCCACTTCAACTCGGTGTAAAACTTGGTAATATGCGTATGCCTTGATATGAGATCTCGAAGATAAAGCGCATTGAGCAATTCATTAGACGTTGAAGTTTAGCTTCGAGTTCTCCCGAGAGTCCAACATACACAATGCATTTATAGTCGAAGTGGGGGAAAACAAGAGAGGAGACCAGGAGTTGACAGGTTTTGAACGGAAGAAGATAACGTAGATGGTTTAACTGTTTCAGGGCGGATATAGTACGGCGGGAAATAAGGGAGACGTGCGATTTCCAGGAGAGGATTTGATCGAGGGTAACACCAAGGTTTTTAACGGCGGTATGGAAGGAGATAGGTGAGTTGTTCAGAAGAAGATTAGGAGGTGCTGAAATGGATTGAGGAGTGAGGGGGATCCGATCAGGATGGCTTTTGTCTTCTCAGTGTTTAGCTCAGATTACTCATAGAAACGAATATGAAACCTTGATAAAAAATTATTTTTCTATTTTTGGAAGGAGGGGAGGCTTAGCCGGACAGTCTCCCTCAGGATCCTCCAGTGATGTTTCGTGTAGTATAGCACATGCGGATCTACGGGGGGGAGGGGTTCGAACTGAAGCTTCCCCTCCCCAAATGGTAAAATGTAACCATGTTTTATGAAAAAAAAACATTAAAAAATTATTTCTAAGTACTATTTTTCCTTTAATTACATTTTATAGGACTTCAGGAATCACTTAATTACAATTTCATATAGGCAGTGAGTATCTTTCTTTTTTTTTTTCAATGTAATTATTGTTATATATATGAAAAAAAAAATCTTTCGGGCTGAAGCACCCCCCAAAATTAAATTCTGGATCCGCTAGTGTAGTAGATGTATAGTTATGATAAATTAAAAAATATGTTGTTTTCCATTCATTATTAACCAGATGAACATAAATATAATAGCCGACATTCCCGAAAACAAATCAAGTAATTAAAAAAATATATGTATGCACTTCCATATTCTATTATTAGGCTCGTTAATAAATTTATATTCTTTAGTTTGTAAATTTGTATTCTTTAGTTAAAGTTTGCTGATTCAATTAATTTAAAACATCGACAAAGAAACAATTTATTAAAACAAATAACAAATTATGACCTGATTGAAGAAAAGTTTCATTAATTTTTTTTAAATGAAATTATCATTAAAGTAAAAACAAAATCTGTTGTAGTGCCTCCTAGGGAATCCAATGATTTAGTATAGATGGATTTTCCGAAACTTGATAACCCAAATAAATTATCACCCCTCTTTTTTATATAAAACAACTACACATATGGTTCGTTTGGATTTTTATACCCTATTAAAAAAAAAGATACTAAAAATTGTTCACATTATAATTTTGGTAATTACATTATTACCAATTCACATTATAATTTTGGTAATTTTCGCGTTTAAGAATAACGAAAAATACTATTACATTATACTACTGTCAATATTAAAAATAATTCTAACAAGCAACACTGTGTAAATTAAATTTCCCGCCACATTTTAACCATTTGATATGAATTTTCTGGAAACTGACATGTTCAGTCCAGTATCTATTTTGTGTTCAGGAATTTGAATGGTCCAAGTTGGTTAACATTTTTGCTTTAGCTCGTTTTTCTTGGATTATTTGTCCAATTCTCCTTAAAACGGTTTTTTTATGATTGGAATCTACACATTCTTGGCTGAATTCAACATTTCTTGTAAGGTTTTACTTGATTGTATTATTTTATGACTCTGGCCATAATAATTATGTGTTTAAGCTTAGTTTCTTTTTATTTTATTGTGAATCAATCTTTATAAAGTCCACTAACGTTTAGAGACATGTATCCAACAGAATTTAATTCAAAAACATTGTATGTGTGTATTTTTAAGAAATTGTTTGTTTAAATTGTGTGTATCTATAATAAATTCTTTTAAAATTAAATTGTTTTGATGGAAAATCTAAATCATGTTGAATTTTTACCATCTTTCTAATAAAACTTTTGACATCAATCATCTACAGAAGACAAAGTTCCCGTTATTTAGTTCTCTACAGATGTTGCTCTACATCAGGAGTATCGAAACTCTTTGGGCCACATTGAGACGTCCATTAAGATCATTGTGGCCTGAACTAAGTCTTGCGGAGCCATTGCTTTTAATGAAAAAAAAATCTTGTTCTATAAATGACACTTTAGTTCTTATAAAAGCTTTCTAAGAGAAACAACTCAGGCATTAAATGTTGCAGTAATCGTCTGTTTGAGTGATGTACTAAATTTCATATTTTTTAAAAGTTTACCATATAATTTAAGAAACTTTCACAGGCCTGATTGGAGGTGTTTGTCCGGATCTGGCCCGCAGGCTGTAGTTTGGAGATCCCTGCTCTAGATTGATGAGTGGGCAAAGATCTTAATGAAGCTCTAAATGAAATACTGAAAATGGTGGAGTATTGAGATGTACACAGTAAAAATATCCCTCTCTTTAGATAGGGATTTACTATTTTCACAAACTACCAACTGTTGCTTTTGAGTCAAAATTGGAGTTCATAATTAACAACATTTATAGTAGCTGCAATTGTAACGCTCTTTGATCTTCGCTTACTCCAAAGAGGTGGATTAACTCCTAATTGGTCCTTTTTCAGTTGGGGTTAGAGCCTTAGCAGATGGTTCATCATCTCCCTCTACTTTTGGACACACTCAGCCATTCTCAGAATTCTATGTATAGTGTTGTCATGAGTTCCTGTGCTAGCCACCAAAGTGAAGCAACATTTGTAAAGTAGTACCTTAAAATTAAGTTCTAGAACTCCTTTGAAAAATATATTAGAATTTCTTTTTTCAGGAAATTATATGACTTATTCTAATATAAATAAATGCAGATATTGACTTACACAACCATATTCTAGGTTTACAGGTTAATTTCCACTACTTGTAAAGTATTACCTTAAAATTAAATTCTTGCTCTCCTATGAGAAAGAAATTTAAATTTCTTTGTTCATAAAATTATATGATCTATTAGGCAATCTATTAATTTATAAATAATCCAGAGATTGACTTATACAGCCATATTCTATGTTTACAGATTAATTTTTACAATAACTTATCTCCAACTGATACTTTTACCATTGATAATGTCTGAAGTTTCTATGAACTAAGAAGTCATTTTTGAAAGTGTTGAAGATTTAATATTTGTCATTATGAAAATCAGGCCTGTTAATCAGCAAATCTGATTCTTATTGAACTTATACATCACTTTTTTTTATTAATTGTTATGACTAACTTTTTTGTTTTATTGGCATGTTTTAGATAATAAATTTCCACAATGCGATGTAGCAGGAGAGAATCGCATATTCTACAACCTGCAATGTTCACTAGCACTCCTATTTCAAAATGCCGAAAAGTATCAGCCTTCAATTTTTTTGAAAATTCACCAATAAACAGATCAAATCCTGATCTACTGGCTGTTCCAAAGCAGTAAGTATATGTAATTAATTGATTACTGTATTGCTTCGGGTTATCATCAAAAGATCAAAAATAAGTTGAGGAGTTGAGTCTTAAGCACAGCACCAATGTGCGATACAAGTCAGTCTGGTTGGGTGGAACCATGCAATATCCCTAGGTTAGGAGCTATGGGGAGCACTGCCATTTATATGTTTCATTAAATTTATCTTAACTACTATCCTTTTAGCTATAGTCAGTTGTTAACCATCAATATCTTATTTGCTTGCTAAACTCACAATTTCTGTTGTATTCGAGATTCTAGAGAATCTCTCTGCCAATAGTTCTTTTTAAAATTGGTCAGGGCTGTCATTCCGATTTGGCTCCCTACTTAAGTTGGGATATTTAGGATCAATGTTGATTAAAGGAGCTTTGATATTTGTGTATAACCTTGTTTGTTATATATATTATTACTTTAAAATTGTCATCTGGGTACAATTCACAGGATAACATTATAGATCCCATTCTGAAAGTGGCCGAATGTATCCGGAGCTAGACATAGGTGACCAACCCCTCTCCTTGGTAATACCGCACCCTCAACTGAGAAGGGCCTGTGGGGAGTTTATTTATCTCATTTTAGTCAATGGAACTCATGATGTAATGAAGTGAAGCTGGTACCTTTATATGTGGTTATCAATATTCAGCCATTTTTGTTATTCCATTTATTTATAATAGGTCACAAGTTTTTGTGCATAAACAAAGTTTATTTAAGTTTCAATTAAGAAATTGTCACATTAAAGATTAGCTTATTATTGTAAATTATTTTAACAAAGGGGTCCCCAACCTTGTGCATGCAAGCACCATTGTGCCCATATAATCCCACCTGTCCTCGCTAAATCAGCCTATGCAGTGCTGCTATTCAATACATTTTTTAAAATGAAGTATTTCATAATTACTAGTAATATAATAAATGTATTTAATTAGAAATTTAATTGTGTTTCTTTGTTGTTTCAATTTATTATAATACATATGATCATATTCTCCAAATTATGAAACATTTTAAATCTAGGTAAAACTTGAGCGCAACTATTTTTTTTTAAGAGAAATAAAGTTGAGATTTTTATTTTGGATCTCAAAAAATACAAATTTTCATGCCAACCGAAAATTGAAATGTTGTGCTCTATACGTTGGTCAAGGGTGGAGGCTTGGATTTTTTTTCGAAAGTCACCTTTATTGTGACAATATGATTTCACCTAACCACTAAAAAATCTAAAGAAATTGCCTTTAAACTATACCGAATGGCACAAACAAGATTTAAATATAAATGCTTATTTAAGAGTTTTAAAGGATGCAAGAATTGAATCTGAATTACTTTTTCATGCCAAAAAATGTACATGTCCTACTTTACTGGAAGTGTGTTAAAGGTTTTTGTAATTTATTGTACATCTTAATTCATTTAATTAATTGTACATCAGTAGTATTTCTTTCTTGTTTTACATATAAGGAAATAAATAGATAATAATAATCAACTCATAGTTCTCTACAATTTTTATTACTATAAGTTACCAACTTCTTCATGGTATTTAGAAAGCTTGGAAGATGGTCTCAATTTACAGAACCCGTGAGAATCATTTTTTGTCTTTGGCCTTATTTTAACTAGTTATGGCCAGAGACCATATAGTCCAGTCAATGAGTGCTAAAAAAGGGAGTATAGAAGGAAATGGAAGGGACAATTTTTGATTTTGGGGCTTTGTTCGGACTAGTTAGGAGGTGAACATACCTAAAAGTCCCCATTCCTCAGAGGTGAGCGTGATGTGGGAGACACACCCAGAAAATTACTTTTTTCGGTTTTACGTTTATATCAGAGGAACTATCCATCGTCGCGATAAAGATGTTCTATAAAAAATGAAAGCTGATAAAAATTTTAACAATAGTGATGGTATTCATTTTTACGCTATCTCATATAGTTTACAAAATATCCGTGTTCAATAATTGCTAGTTTTAAAAAAACAAATTTTTGCCTCATGTTTTACTGTCCAATTCTTTCCTTATTTATTCTAAGAAAACGGCTAGAGGAAGAAAGTTGTTGAGCATTAAATTTTCTTTAGGAACATACATAATTTTAGTATGTTATCTTCAACCTTTCAAAAGTTAGAGAAATTATAATTTAATGTGTAAATTTTAAGATTTTACACAACAAAACCTTACTTTTGTATTTTTCGTATTAAACTGCTCTAAATCATTATATAAGCTGGTATTTACGTATTTATATATAAATATTATGTATTGTATTTATAAGTACCACTTAAATATGTAATATGTGTTGTATACTATATTTTGAGGTACATTTCTATTTCACTAAAAGTAATATTGTTTGGTATTGCTAAAAACTATTCTCGATCCTGAGAGTTTAATAAAACTACTTTGACAGACCAGTTCTTACCCATATAGAAATAAAATGAAGATATCATCATTATATAAATAGGCAAACACAAAACGGTTCAGCCCCTTTTTCTCCTCTATTATTCAACCGATTTTCTTCCTTCTTTTGTTGTTTAATAGCTATTGGCGAGCTTTAGTGTTATCGATAAATAAAAATATGAAATAGTGTATGTAAATAAAAATATAAATGGTAGTTTGTTGGAAATAGCTAATCTCCAAAAGTTCTTCGCCGATTTCTGGGAAATTTTGACACAACATTGCAATAAGATTTAGGAGTGTTTTTGTATATGTTTCATTATCAGCAGGCCTTTCTTTTCAAAATAGTGGCAGAAAAAATGTGATTCGCTTTAGACTGTAGCGCCAAAACGGCTACAACAATTTTAATGAAACTTGGCTGAAGTCTTCCCCTTGAAACCTTTATAATTTATATATATAACATGCTTTTCCGAAAACAAGCTGCATACATTTTTATGACGAATTCAATATTTTATTTGCGAATAACTCCAAAAGTACACATTTTTTCATTGATAATACCAATATTTATTTGAAAGCTTCCTGGATTCCAAAATAAAAAAATTCCTGGACAAAATAAAAATTAAAAAATCATCGAAATCGGACTGTTTGTTGCAGATATATATCATTTTAAACATGTAGTACTTTTTCTTTTGCAAAGACGATTTCCATTAATTTAGTTTTTGATGAATCGAAAACTTTATATTTACTGAAGTAATCAGGAATATTATTTGAAGAGATGGTATCATTGAATGTTACCTCATAAATTAAATTTAAATGTAAATTATATAGTTGTGCTCATTCTTAACTTAAATACTGCACAAGCATTAGTTAATGGAACATGAATGAGAGTGAAGTACTAATGGGAGCTACTTTATATAAAATAATTTTAATTACAAGAATTAATTTAACATTTTCTGAGACAATACTTCTTTTCTAATTTCATAGAACAATGTTCTTATTAATAGCTGCATTTGCTATGACCATATTCAAATCGCATGGTCAAAGTTGTGGAAAAATTTGTCTATTATTGCGACAGCCAGTAATTTCACATGGACAATTATATGTGGCAGCAAGTAAAGCACATACATTTAAAATTTTTTAATTTATGTTGCCAATGGAAATGGGCAAGGCTATGTATTGAACAATGACAATAACATTTAAAAAGAACATTGTTTACTGAGAAGTTCTACATAAAAATTGATTTAAACTAAATTGAAATTGCTAATTTAAATTTATTATTTACTTGCTTAATTATAACATTAATTTATTGTGATAATAACGCACATATATTAAAATGGAAATTAATTATTTTTGAATGAGTCTATTTTGTATTACTTATAAATAATTTTAAGTGGTTTAAGCTTGATTTTCAATTGAAATTGAATTTTTTTTTTATCAATAAATCAGGATTTTTGAATCGTGATTTACTCTTTATTTATGAAATTTATCAATTTTTTTAAACGGCCTTTCGTACTATATCTAACAAAACTTAGAATTCATTAAAAACATTCTTTATATTAGTAATGTCACAGTACAGACCAAGCTTAAACTTTTAATATACTTGAATTATTTTGTCTCCTGGTTATTTCTACCAGTCATATATCAACTTCTAGTAAGATAATTGTCAGGTACATATCTGTTTTGTTTTATATTTTAAAAAAAAGTAATATCATTTAGTTTCCTGTTGTGAAGAAGAAGACACTACTACTAAATATTAATAAAAATGTAAATTGCCAAAAGTTCTTTATTTGGTCTTTTCTCCCTTTATATTAATACTATGATCTCAAATCACTTTAGTTATCATATCTGTTTTTTTTTTGTCTCTGGAGCATAGCTGGAGAGGTTTTTCCTCTCAGATCTTTCAATACGTTTTTCTAGGGTGCTGGTTAGTGGTCAAGTCTCACAGTCAAGTCAGAAATGGTTTTATTATAGCTTTGTAGACCCTTGATTTGATATTTTTATGGATTTCAGTACCAGTACCAAGAGAAAGGAAAACTATGTGCACATTTTAATTGGTGGTATATTTGACCTTGAATGGTTTTGGTTGGTCATTCATTTAGGTTATTGTGGAATTGAGTTATTGGAATCTTTCCACTCTTGGAAATGATTTCCCTTTTACACAAATCCTATTGTAGGGATTGAATTTTGTTTTATCTTCATTTATTTATAGGCCGATTTTCTCTGCATCTCTTGTCATAGTGTTAATGCTCTTTTGAATGTTTCCATAGCTACGTATGTCATTTACATATCCAAGCATTTTATGATTCATTTTAACGTGCACCTCTCCATTTTCGCCTGATTTTCCTATCTTATGAATAGCTTCATAAGATTTGTAATTGGGACCCCGAGACGTTCCCGTGTCTTCCACCACTATACTGAGTTAGGGGCCTCTTCCCCTCCTTGAGAAGACAATATTTCCTAGGCACATCCCTTTATCAAATCATTACCGATAATCGTCTTTCTTATGCCTACAACCTTCTCCAATTTAAGTCCTCAATCCATTCCCGCACTACAAGATCTTGACCCTCTGACCTATACATCCCTTCTCATAGATCTGCCTCATTCCAAAACTCCTTTATAACCCGTTCTGTCAACTTTTGGAATTCTCTCCCAATCAAAATTCGGCATGCCCCCTCCCTATAAACATTCAAAAACCTCCTATTCCAATTCCTTTTCCAAAAACAGTCAGATACCAGCCAACTATTAATACTACGTATGTATTGTGCAGCAATAATATAATCATATGATCATATGACCTGGTAAGAGATAGTGCATGCATTTCCTTCTATCAAGGTAGGAATTTCAATACATACATTTTTTTTTTAACATTTTTTTTATTCAATTATAACTAATTTTTTTTTTTTACATGTATATACAAGTAAAGTTTTTTTATGAAATTAACTTATTCTTTCT
The DNA here is from genome assembly GCA_928085145.1 of Nezara viridula. Taxonomy (NCBI): domain Eukaryota; kingdom Metazoa; phylum Arthropoda; class Insecta; order Hemiptera; family Pentatomidae; genus Nezara; species Nezara viridula. The sequence goes on along the minus strand of OV725079.1, from coordinate 72,473,663 downwards.
CTTTTTCATTCTTCATTTCTCAAAGTGTATGTTTATGTTGTTCAACCCTTATATATAGTTTTGTTCATAGTTTCAAGTGATTCGATCATAGTTTTAAGAGTTTTGTTCGTAGTTTTAAAGGCTCGGTACATAGTTTTATCTGTATTGTATATAGCTTATTCGCCTAAGGTTTTCTTTACTTTTTATTTCATTTTATCAATTTTATTTATTGTTTCAAACTTTTAGGCCAGTAGTATTCTATTCTTTTGTACAATTTTGTTATTCTAAAGGGACTTAGTCTCAGAATAAAGTTTTTTTTCTATCTATCTGTCACTTTCTCCAGTGTTAAGTTGAACTGCATCAGCGAGCGAGTCTATGCTGCAAACCAGTTTGAACTTTGAAGGCTTCAGATACTTCTCCTTGCTCCAGAGCTCGATATTTAGGATACTTTGTCATTCTCACCAACTTTTTTAATGAAGTGAAACAAGAAGTTAAGTCCAAATTATAATTCACAATAGTGATTGTATTGGGTATTATTTGTTCCATTTGTGACAAATATTTACATATTTTCCCAATCATATTCCACAAATTTCTTTTTTGATATTGGAAGGTATTCAATATGAAGAAATGTGCTGTAGTAGTGAAGGGTATAATCAAATATTGTGTTGCAATAAAAAAATTGAGATGTTTAAATGAAATTTTTCCTATAATGGCTCAGAAAAATTCTCTGGTACTGTTTTAACGATGCAAAATTTGAATTAAATACAGCCATTTTATAATAACTGTAGAGTGGAAACTGTTGAGTATTTAAATATTAAAAATTAGGCTGCTCTTTTTGGGCTACTCTAACAAGCATGGAGATATAGATTTTAGTTAGTCAAAGAATTCAGTAGGTAATTATACTTGAAAAATCTGGTGCGCGCAACACACAACTTTCACTTACCGATCTACTTTCAATAGAAATTATTTTCTGATAATGCTGGGGTATTATAAAATTTTTTGAAGTGCACTTTAAACAGAGCTAAAGCTTAAAGCTTACAGATTACAAGTCATTAAGACCATTATAATTACAAAATGTCTATTTAATATATCGACGACAGGCATTAAAAATCTATTCACTCCATCTGCTTTTATAAACCACACAACTTTCTTTGCTTTTATAAACCACAGAATGACTAACTCCAATTTCAACATTTTTGAGTGATGTCATTTTAATGATATTTTTAGTTGAAAAAGTTATCTATGCAGACAATGAGTAAGTTGATTCCAGAGGTGGTGATTGCAGTGTTGAAATATAGAACTGAGAATGAAGGTATAAATTTAGGTACTTATTTCTTATGAAAGATGTTCTTAGGAAAGTCATTTTATTAAATATCTGTAGAAAAAAGTTTTTTTTAGTCTCAACAATTAAAAACCTATATTTTAAATTTATCCAAATTTTCGCCTCTTCGGGAAAAAAACTAGAGACCATATCTTTCCTCGTAATTGTCCTATTTTAACAATTGTTTTTTGGTTTTTTAGGAAATTCCATAAACTTTTTAAAAACCATAATACAATATCCCTAATAAAGCGTATATTTTTTTTTCATTGGAATATTATATAATATTATTTTTTTTCTCCTTTATTCACTTATCAAATTCTTTCAAAAGTTATATGTAGCATTTTTTCGTAACTCTGAATAATGCGAAATGGTTAACTTTTTAAAATAAACCATATTAAAGGTACTTTAGAGGAAGACATATATGAACATTGGGCATTTAAGCCCTGTAAAGTGACATCAACGGGGATAAGACCTAAATGATATTAAAGACCACTTAATTATACAATGATACACCGAGTTTGATCAAAATCGCTAGAGCCGCTTTTGAGAAAATTGTAAAAATGTGTTTCAGTGTTCATATAAAGTGGAACTTCCGGTTAGCCGTTTTTAACGAGAAAGTTGCTGTGACATCTGGCCCATATACAAACCTTAAATACTTAATATCAGTTTCGTACTACTTTTTGTTTATGAGCTAGACTGTTAACACAGACATACACACGGACACACAGACCATTTTGCGACACTTGGTTATTTGAAGTCAGTGGACCTCAAAAAACGCATTTCCGTTAAAAACTGAGATTTGCAAATTTTCACGATCGCAATACTTACCCTTACTATATATTACATATAAACGTAAGTGAAAGTAAAAATTTAAATATTAATTAAAGGAAGGAGATGGTAAAGTGGCTAAATACAATATAATATAATAGGCTAAATAGTGGCTAAACTATTTTACTAAACGTTTCGACCTGACTTTGTGGGTCTTCTTCAGGGCTAGAATGGACAAGATACAAAAAATTGTGGAAGTTACATAACATTTAGAAAAAAAAAATTATAAACAATGTGAATAAGCTTATTACTTACTTACTTAATCCAGTACTCTGCGGAGTATGCCGCATCTGACTTGGTTTGCAGGTATCTCTTCCATAGGGTTTTCTTCTGTTTGATTTCCTCTTTAATTTCCTCATTCCACCAAGCAGTTTTCTTTAATTTATCCTCAGCTTGCTTTTTCCACATGTCATCTCCGCTGCCTCCAGTATTATTATCTTGATTGCCGACCAAGATTCTTCTACGTTGTCACTGTCCCAATTGTATCTTCCACTTTTCGCCTTTTCTTCAATCAAGTCCTCATATGCCCGTATCACCTCTGGCTCCCTGAGTTTAAAATATTTTATTTTTAACTTATTTGTCCGGTTTGACGTTCCTGGTGCAGTTGCGCGGTTATTGAGGACTATATCCATTATAAGTAGCCGATGGTCGCTACCCATCTCGTAGCCTCTTTTGACTCTGTCTACTACGTGTTTTCTTTGTTCTCGTTGTATTAGGTAATAGTCGATAATAGACCTTTCATTTCGACTTGGCTCCTCTTGTATATTTGTGAATCTTTTTGTGTGAGAAGAAGCTGTTTCCAACTAGCATATCATTTGCAAGACAAAAGTTAAGAATTCTTTTGCCGTTGTCGTTGCAACTTTCCTCACCATCCAGTCCCGATGCGCCAACCCGTTTGGTCGAGTCCTTCCCTTCTCTTCCATTCAGGTCTCCCATAATTATTGGTATGCCTTTGCATTTATCGGTCTCACGTTGTACTGAATCGAAAAATAAGCTTATTAAAATTATAAACAGTAAATGCATTGAAATATAAACAAAGTAAGCTAAGTAACAAGATCCTAAACTGAAGTAAATAGATGGTAACAATTTTTATAGTGTAATATATAATATATGCAAATGTGGACATAGAAACTGATGCTAGAGTGGGGAGGCTGAGGTTCTATGGCCATATGATGAGGATGAATCCTGAAAGACTTAACCATAAAATCTTTCAGCGCATCCACAGTTATAAGAATTTAAGCGGGTATTTTAAACTGATTAAGGATGATATGGACCTAGTGGGGCTAAGAGACCATGATTGTTTGGACAGAGATGAGTACAGGAAGGCGCTCAAGAGAATAACAGTTCTTGGAAAAGAAGTGCTCCAAAAAGGGTGTTGCGTGGTCTGAGGAGAGAAAACGTAAGCATGCGGAGCTCATGAGGGACATATGGGAGAAGAGGAGGCAAATAAAGAGGAAGCATTAAATTTGTGGTATTCGCGTGGTCTTTAAGGCCTGTTCGTGAAAAAAGAAAATATATACTAATGTGAATATACTTCTACAGATCTACCGGAGAGATTGAAAAATAAGGAAAAAAGATATAATATGAAATAATAGACATATAGGAATGTGGAGAAAGGAAAGGAAAGAAAAAAATAAATAAATAAGTATGTAAAGTAAAAATAGACCTACAGGTGTGTTAAGCTAGGAGTTTCACTTAGAACTGGAAAATAAGGGTAAAGGTAGGTATTGAGGAATTTTGCTGACCTGAATTTGCTGAATTTGAAGATATGGATGGATACAAGAGAAAAAATACTATATCTATGAAATAATAAATTATAAATATATACATATACATATAAAATAGAACTAAGAAATTATAGATAAGAGTACAATGTGAATAAAAACAAAATGGAAGAAGTAACATAGAAGTAAAATATAAATATAGAAATAAGAGACCGTACATTGCACAATTACTTAAGAAGTACAGAGAGAAAAAAAAGAAAGATATGAATAATTATAATTATATTTAGTTGTACATATGTAAGAAAATTACATTTAAATATTAGATAATATTAAGACATGGTTAAAAAGTAAAATTAATACAAAGTGAAAACGGATGATCATACATTGATGTAGAAAGTAAATATGAAAATAAAAGAAATATCATACAAAGCGGAAATAATTAGAATAATGAAGAATTAAATTGAATTATTCAATAAAAATTGAAAGTTGATAAAAGTAATACGATGTAACATAACTTAAATAAGATCACTTATAAGATTTAAAATGTGTCTATATGTTAAAGAAATGCAGTTTTTATCTACTTTATGATTTACAGGATTCTGTTCCATGTGAATGTGGATGGATTCGGAAATGAGTCTTTTTTCATGGTTAGGGACCGTGGCAAGAATAGAGGTTTTTTCAAAATCAAATGAATGGTTGAGGGTTAAGGCATGTTCTGATAGTTTGGAGGCGGAAGGGTTCCGGGAAGTTATGGATGTTTTATGTTGGGAAATGCGGGTTTTGAGATGGTTTTTGGTTTCGCCAATATAGGAGCTATTACAATTAAGAGTGGAGCAAGGTATCTGGACATTAGATCGGTGTTGTAAAAGTATGGGATCTTTCAAGTTGATAAAAAGGAAAGAAAGTTTGTTATGGGACTTAAGGCCAAGACGTAAGTTGGTTATAGTCGATTTTAGGAATTTTTGTACACTATCTGAGAGAATAGGAATATAGGAGAGAGATTTGTATATGAAAGGAGTGGTAGGTGATTGTGGAGAGTTGAGAGAAGGGGAAGTTGTACTCTTTTTGGTTGTATAGCAGTTTGAAAGTTTAAGTACAGTGTTCAGAGGGAAATTATTGAAAAGGAGAATATTTTTCACACGCTGAGTGTTGGCTTGGTGATATTTAGCCCATTTATGACCACCATCTCCTTCCTTTATAATGCAACAGTCAACTATCAAATATTCAATTTAAATATTAAATGTTAAAATCTTACATACCCTACATATTTTTTAATATAATATGTTCATTTTCATTATATTCATATAAAATGTTAATTTTATGATATTAAGTATCCATTATTGTTAAATATCTGAATGTATTAATGTTCGTGGTTATAGTATATAATTTGTATTTATGATAACGAATAGTGAATTAATGTTTCAAAATTGTCTAATGTTGGACTTTGATAAAGATTATGATGCAAATTTTATGCAGAGGTAATCCCCCTAAATACCCTTTTATTACTGTTAATTATTGATATTGCTTTTTTATAATTTCTTAATAAAATAAATGTTAAGATTTTTTTTTTCAGCAACATATCGGCCTCAGTTGCTATGACTTCATTATTATAGGACAATATTATCATATGTTTTTTGAACATCAATGCACTATTATTCTCATTTCAATTTGATCTATTTTTTGTGAATAATTATTTGAATAACATTGCTAGTTTCATACTGTAATTATTGTTTTATGATTGTAATTATTATAAAACTAATAAATTAACAAGTTATTTTTATGTGATATTAAATAATACATTACAATTTCGTCAACAACCAGTAAGTAAGTAATTTTTTTTTTAAGTGAAGTAAAAAATTAACTCTGAGGTTAATAAGAAATATAGGATGATTCTCAGAATGGTTTGTCTTCAATCTGAAAACACGAATGAACACTCCTTTGCTTTTCACTTGTATCCTAAAATAATTTGATTAAACAATTTAGAAAAGGTAGCCTACAAAAATTTTGTGATGTCTAAGTATTTTTATGAATATCGTTGTGTTTAAATGTAATAATTTTTTTGTATTTTATAATGTAAGATTTGTCAAAATGGCTAAGTTTATTAACTGGATCACATTATTATTACTAGAATTTATAAGGATGTAGTGCAAAATTCCTTTACAGGTTATCAATTAAATCTTTAAAACTCACTCAGACTTAAAAAAAAGTTTATTCATCAAAAATGTTTACAATTAAAACATAAACTGAATTATTCCTAGTCCGAAAACTATAATATGTGTTCCATTTAACTGTCTGATTATCGTTATGTGGGTAAGGAAGGGGTATTTATACAGTCAAGAGAAAAGTTCACGTTGCCTAAAATTATTTTTATATTAATTTTTTGGTAATTTATTGTACACTCTCCAGTTTATCATAAAATTCACATTGGACTACATTTTTACTATTTTATTTTTCATATTATTCATTATCATTTTGTTTATCTACTCGATTTTAAACCAATGATCCCTGAAATATTATCATTGAAATCCTATCTCTAAAAAAGTGTGTATCCTTCAAAGCGGATAGTTACTATTCTTAATTAGTAACATGTTGCCTAATCATTAATTTCCGCTCCCTCTATAATTCTCCTATTGAGCCTATATTAAATACTACTATAAATATTTTTATATTTCTGTAATTTATACAATCTATACAATTAAATATTAAAAATACCAAGATGGCATTTATAAAAACTGCATGTGTATATATTGTCCGATATTAAGCTTCTGTTACATATGGACGCCTATTTTATTCTATCGGGTGAGTTCAGGTGCGCTCATAATTTTTTGGTTCCCTCTATTACAACTATTCTTTAGTTTATTTCTTATTTCTTCTTTAGTTAATTATCAAATTCTTTTAAATTTTATATTTAACTATTTTTCATACCAGATTACAATGTGAAATTGATAATTATTACAAATTCAAAAAATTAATCGTACTTAATTAAAAGAAAGAAATTTTGAACATTAGCCATTTAAGCCCTGTTAGAGAACATCAATGAGAGTAACATCTACATTATATGAAAAACTGCTTAATTTTATACTGATATAATGAATTTAATCAAAATCGTTGTTAGAGCCGTATTCGAAAGGATGAATTGCTTAAGGGGCAAGGAAAGTGGGATAAGTGATGTAAGGAATTCCTCTACTGTCACGGTTTGGACAGGATGGAATTCCAGGTGTAAAACAAATGTATTGGATAGGGGTCTAGCAAATTATTCGACTTTATCTTCACCAGATGCATCCAAGGATCCGTCATCTCATCAGAGAAGATAGGAAATTCGTTGTGGGTTTCGGATTTTTGATGTGGTTTTCCAAAGGGAATTGTTACGAGCAGAGAGTTAGAATAGATAGGATTTAAAGGATTGTGATCTGAAGGCGGCTACTTTCAGTTTTAATTTTTTACAGTAATAATTATAGGAGCTGCGGTCTGTGGGATGTCTGGAACATTGCCATGATAATTGGGTACGGCGTTTATTGTGGATTAGGTCAAGGAGGTGTTGGGGTAGAATGATCTTTTTAGGAATTCTTGTGAGAATGCAGCTTGGATTGTGTTTGTAAAGAAATTTACAGCACTATCTAGGTCATCAGCATTTTGTAGGGATATATTGAGATCAATTTTATCTGAGAGGATTTGGTGAAAATGGTCCCAGTTAACTGTGCTCCTGATAAATGATGGTGGAGAAGATTTGAAAACGGAACAGGTTCAAATGAAACATTTAAGAATTAGTCGTACCCCTTTTCATGAAATTTTTAACATCCGTCTAAAACTTCGTGAGTGGTTTCATTTTGTCGTAACCTACAAATATTTTATCTACGAAAATCCTCCGAATTGGGATGTTTGGCGTGACCTGCAATAGCAACATGTTATCAGCATGACGTTATGAAAATTTATGAACATCCAGCTGATTTTCACATCAATGGTTAATACAGATAAGTACCGTATAAATACAGTAAGTAGATAATGGTAACCGTGGTCGACAAAAATATTGGGGGCGTTTGACGTGACCTACAACCCCAACATGTCGCTAGAACGACGTGAAAATGTATCAACATATGGCTGATTTTTACATAATCTGTTAGTAAAGGTGAGTGCAATCAAATGGTGATAGTGGTCTACAAAAATATTGGGGCCAAATATCCAAAGGAGAGCGCCCTGCCCCGGCAGAATTCGCTAGTGCTGGTCAGGATAATAGTTTATTTTTATATTACGTTAGGAAATTCCTGAAGAGAGTGAATTTTCTCTATATTTCTCTTTTCTTTATATAGGTGTTCTTTCAAAAAGGGATTAAAACGGGAGATAAAACTGATGTGAATAACTACAGGGGAATCTCCCTACTACCGGTCACCTACAAGATTTTCTCAAAGGCTTTACTAAACAGACTCTATCCACAAGTAGATTCTAAAATCGGGGAGTACCAAGGTGGTTTTAGAAAAAAATAGATCATGTCAAGAACAAATTTTGAGCCTTAAGCTATTAATCAAACACTACTGGACTAAAAGTAAAAAGAACCTTTTTATCTCTTTCGTCGATTTCAAAAAGGCGTATGGATTCGGTAGATAGGAAAACACTACTTGAAGTGCTAAAAGAATACGGAGTTGACCAAAAAACTAGAAAATTGATAGGGCTAACGATGACAGGGACTGGAATCTAAAGTTAAATTCCAAGGAAATATCAGTGAATCATTTCAGATCAAAACGGGTCTCAGACAGGGAGACGGGTTGTCTCCAACACTGTTTAAAGTAGCACTCGACAAGATCATAAAGGAACTATGGAAAATCAACAATTCAGGTGCAACCCTATAGGTACTAAGAACAATAACGTCAAAAATGGATGCCTCGCATACACAGACGACGTTGCCCTTTTATCAGAAACTGAAGAAGAGGCGATTGCCCAAATAAACACCCTCTCGGAAATAGCGAGGAAAACAGGCTTACAGATATCGTTTGAGAAGACAGAATTGATGACCAGGAACGCGAATTATTAAGAAGAAATCAATTGAAACCAAATACGGAACGATTAAAGTAACTCCGAGATTTACCTTGTAAATTTAAATACCTTGGAGAAATCATATGCAGCAATGGGTCAGAGAGAGAAGGGTTTAAGGAAATAATCGCCAAAATAGATAAATTAAGCTTCGCCACCAGTGAGCTTTATAAAAAGAAGAACTTATCTCTAAAAGCCAGAATACGACATTATAACACGGTCGTCAAGCCAGTGGTACTCTACGCAACAGAAACTTCTTGTTTTCCCAGCCTATAAAGCCTTCTGAAAATAGAAAGAAGAATTTTCAGAAGAATCTACGGGCCTAGGAGAGCACCTGAAGGATACAGGTTGAGGTCAAATGAGGAAATATATAAGGAAACAACTGATCTAGAAACTGACGCTAGAGTGGGAAGGCTGAGGTTCTATGGCCATATGATGATAAGGATGAATCCTGAAAGACTTAACCATAAAATCTTTCAGCGCATCCACAGTCATAAGAATGTAAGCGGGTATTTTAAACAGATTAAGGATGATATGGACCAAGTGAGGCTAAGAGACCAAGATTGTTTAGACAGAGATGAGTACAGGAAGGCGCTCAAGAGAATAACGGTTCTTGCGGGCAAGAAGCACTCCAAAAAGCGTGTTGCGTGGTCTAAAGAGAGAAAACGTAAGCACGCGGAGCTCATGAGAGGCATATGGGAGAAGAGGAGGCAGATGAAGAGGAAGCATTAACTTCATGGTATTCGCGTGGTCTTTAAGGCCTGTTCGTGGGAAAAAAAAGGTTGTTTTTTCGTAATTTTTTTCCAGCATCCAAAGGAGAGCGCCCTGCCCCGGCAGAATTCGCTAGTGCTGGTCAGGATAATAGTTTTTTTTTTATATTACGTTAGGAAATTCCTGTATGGCAGTGAATTTTCTCTATATTTCTCTTTTATTTAAATGAGTATTGTTTGTCACTTTTTTTCGGATTTTTTCCAGCATCCAAGGTATGGCGCCCTGCCCCGGCAGAATTCCCTAGTGCTGGTCACGGTAATAAAATTTTTTTATATTACATTATTAAATTCCTGTATGAGAGTGAATTTTCTTTATATTTCTCTTTTATTTAAATAGGTGTTGTTTGTCACTTTTTTCGGAATTTTTTCCCACCATCTAAGGAAAGGCGCGCCGCACCCCCTGCCAGAATTCGCTAGTGCTGGTCACGATAATAATTTTTTTTTCTATTACATTAGGAAATTTATCTTCTATGAGTATGAATTTCTCTTAAATTATTAAATTAAAACTAATAGGTGCTTTTTGGAATTTTTTTTCCTGCTCTCAGAGGAGGCGTGCCCTCCGGCTGGATCTGCTAGTGAATTAAATATTACTTCTCCTAAAAATATTCTTTAATGATTGATATCGAATATGATTTAATTTTAAGTTTGTACTATTTAATGTTGGTTTTTAGAATTATCAAAACAAATTGAATGTGATAAAACAATTTACACTCCTTATTTTATTTTTATTTTTTATTATTTGTGTTTTATGTTTCGTAAATTTAATAATGAATTATAAGAAAATTGTTTATATTATCGACAGTATCAATGACTGGATATTATAACCAAACATATATATATACCTTCTGTCCATTTTTCCTACTTTTAGTGTCTTGAAGTTTTTTATTTTTTACATTAAATTAGGTCAATTTTCACCAACATTTTATTGATACGCATTAATTTGACGTTTCGACCATACTAAGGGTCATTTTCAAATCTTTATGAGTCCTCCGACTCATGGAGTCCCTCCAGAAATGACGTGGGCGAAGCCCCGATATAACATGACAAGTTAATGTTCACTGAACATATTAATTACAACATTAATGATGAGCATATAACGGAGGACTCATAAAGATTTGAAAATGACCCTTAGTATGGTCGAAACGTCAAATTAATGCGTATCAATAAAATGTTGGTGAAAATTGGCATAATTTAATGTAAAAAATAAAAAACATATATAGTTTGTCAACATTTTTCGTTATTTGAGGCTTGATTGAAAAATATAAAACATAATTTATTTCCTGTATAGTATTTAATATCAAATTCTATAATTTGCTTCTATTAATTTAGATCACATAAAATTGTTTACACATCAACTTTTTTAGATACTTTTTTTTACTTTCAGTTACCTATATATGTAGTATGTAGTAATAGTCCGTGGTACAGACCCAATTTTAACAAATTATTAAAATCCGCCTGAAACTCCGTAAATAGTTTTATCTCATCGTAACCTACAACTATTTTATTTACGAAAACTCCTGCAATTGGGGCGTTTTCAATCTGGACGGGGGGAGGGGCTTTGTCTATATAATTAGGTACTAAAAACTCGTAAATACACATTTGCCTTCTACTTGGATCGTAATATAATTTGATCACTAAGTCGAGAAAAAAGGTGGCCTTCAAAAATATCCTGTACCACGGACTATACTTCATTTGATGTTGAAAGATTAACTGAAGTAGTGATCGAATTCCCAATAGTGATTCGATTTGAGTTAAATACTTGGTGCTCGGTATTCAGAGTAGCACTTGCCCATCTCTAAATCAGACTATGGTTTCTGATATAACTTTCTATAAGTTTTAATCCCTTCAATCACATATTATCAATTATATGAAATTAATATCAATCTAAACTTCATATAATTATCACGAAATTCCCCATTGATTAATATCGAATACAATTCTGATCTCAATAACTTTTAAGAATCATCAAACGAAAGAAAATTTAAATAATAATTTGAACAATCGAAAATGTTTTAAACAATTTAAATTTCAAAAAGGTATCGTCTACTTAGAACAACATCTATTTTCTGGTTTTGAATAATGTTTGCTAAAAGTGGAAACACGATAACTATAATCTCTTAAATATCTTCGAAACCATTGTTTTATAAAAAAAAATGTATAAGGTCATTTTCATAGAGATTTTAAAGTGTTTTAATATTATACTGAACAATCTTTCCGAAAAACCTTATATTTATTGAGGTATTAAAAAAAAAACCTATAATATCAGTTTCTGTCCTTCCCTTTCTCACGCCATCAACATCCGACGCGAGATTCTTTTTAACTTTTCACTAGTATTATGCGGAAGGTAACATACAATTTCTGACAATTTTCATCTATATTTTTTTAATGTTCGGATCAATCCCTAATTAGACTGGACTATTATATCTTGAAGGAAGCGGGGTAGCTCAGTGGGTGAGCACTGATTTTCCAGAGCTGAAGGTCATTGGTTTGAATCCCGTTAATAACTTGTAATTTTTCATTAGCCGTGGATCGACTCTGAGACCGGGAGACCCTCCTGGGGCCATACCCAGCCTCTATAAAATTTGTACCTTTAATTAAAAAAAATTAAGGGAGAAAACCTGGCGGTTGAGCGTGACTTGATATCGATCCCATCATCTCCCTGCACTACCGTTGGCCTTGTTACGGTACTCCTTCACATAGTACTGCATCCAAGACCCTTCATGGGTGGGTCGTAGTGGTACAGGGCTTTTTTTTTTTTTTTTTTTTTTTTTCTTTATTTGATCTCCAATCCATGGCGCCCATAGTCCTGGACCCCATGGCGAAAAACTAACTCATATTTCATATTAAAGTTTATCCATATAAATTGAGATGAGAAAAACGCACGTCTGCCCGCATATAGCCGCTGGAATACAAAATGGCGGACGTGTGAAGATAGATAAAGACCCTACATAGGTTGTAAGCGTCTATATAGAGAGGGCTTATAGATATAGAAAGCTACCAATCCCTTCAATTTATAGTATTCACAGTCTTGAGACATGAAATACCCCGATATTTCCAGTCGAAAATTTTAATTTACGATTCAAAAAGTTTACTTTTTTCGGTTTTTCGCTTATATCAGTGAAACTATGAGTTCTTTCTATATTATTAATGTCACGTGTGAAATTAAATCTGACAAAATTTGCAATAGAAATGGATGTATTAGTTTTTTCGCTATATTATATACTTTCCGTGATACCCGCCCTCGTAATTCATTAATTTCTTCATTTTTATCATTATTTGACTCTCCAATTCTTTACTTTTTCATTTTACGAAAAAGTCATGTGGAAGAAAGTTGTTTAAAATTAAATTTTCTTTATGAATATATATTACTTTACTATATTATCTTCAACCATTCACAGGCTAGAATAATTATAACTTAATGATTTAACTCCAAAACTATACTTATTTTTCTCGATTTTCGTTATTATCCAGCTCTTAATCTGTATATATATGAATATTATGTAACCATTGTATACACATTTATATTGTCTTATATACAGATTAAGAGCTGTGTAATATCGGAAATTGCGAAAAGTAAGTTTTTCTGTATAGTTTCGGAATTTGATCATTTAGTTATAATTGTTCTAGCCTTGGAATGGTTGAAGATAAGATAGTAAAGTTATATATATATTCTATTAGTAAAGTTATATATTCTCAAAGAAAATTATATATAAACTTTCTTTCTTATGACTTTTTCGTAAAATGAAAAGATAAAGAGTTGGCGAGTCAAATAATAGTAAAAATGCGATGCAAAAATGTTTTATTCGAAATTAAGTACGAGGACGAATATCACGGAAGACTGTAAATACTATACATTGAAAGGATTGGTAGCTTTATATATCTATAAGCCAGCTTTATATATCTCTCTATATACATACGCTTACAATCTTATGTAGGGTCTCTGTCGATCTTCACATGGTTACAATTTTCTATTGCAGCGGCTATATGCTGGCAGACGTGCATTTTTGTCATCAGGCCTATGGATATGATCAATTTATAAGGACAAAGCTTAGTATGGAAAATGACACCTTTTTTGCAACGGGCTCCCGAACTAATAGTTTTCCAAGTTATCCAAAATCTTCTTATTTCAGACTTACAAAGCTTTGCGATAAATACGCACACTCACACGCACGATAAATACGCATATGTGTGTGTGTGTGTGTGTGTAAACATCCTATACACAGTATAGTGAATAAACATTTTGACAATAAACTTGAAAGATATTTCGGAAAAATCTTGGGCTAAAAAACAAATTTAGTTTTTATCAGGGTAATTGTCCCAAACACTCTGTCATGTCAGTTAAGGAAAGGCTAATTTATAACTGCCCCAAAGTTATAAATACTACACCACAGTCACTAGCTCTTAATCTGATAGAACACCTGTGGGTAAAATTGGATGTAGAAACATTAAATTTTTAGCAAGGAAGGCCAAACAAAAACAAAAAAAAGCTGGTGGTTTTATTTGTTCAGAAATTTTATCAGCTTTCTTTTTTAATTGAAGTGATTTTTCTTTAGGATGCGTCATTTTGGAGTTATATGCGATCAACAGAAAAACTTCTGAAATGTTATTTTTTTTTTTTTGCCATTTCATGGTGAAGCCATATGAGTCAATCCCCACCCATTTTGAATTACTCACAAAACACCCAATATGAATTAATTTTGTTGCTCGAATTTTTATAATTTTTTAACCAGTAATTCCGTATTTATTTGATAGTTTAAAACCATAGTTACAGAAATGTTAAGGCTCACTGATTTTTCTTGGCGTCCATTTTGAATTTGCTTTTCGACTTAAAACATGTTTTGGGAAAATACCTCTAACTCTGGTAATTTTCTATATATCAAACCAAAATAAGGTATAGTATTTTTATACATTTATGTTTATGATTACATCATCTAAAAAGTAAGAAAATCATGAAAATGGAGATTAAACGACACATTTAGCGCTGCAAAAGTGTACCAATGAGTTTAGTGTATAACTACATCAAAAGTATTTGGTTGATATATTTTGAACTTTATTTGTACTTTACTTTAATTATTGTTTTGTTCATTTCAGGCTTATCAGATATCAAAACCAAAAAAAAGAACAAATTACGGTTTTTAAAGGTAAGACAATTTTAAATTATACAGATTTTTTTTCTTAAATTTTTAGGTATGTACGTCTTCGCTATGTTAGGTCAGGGGTCCACTACCTTTTTTCACCGGCGCACACTGGGGGGAGCTAACAGTGATGTGTTGGACATTGGGAGAAAAAACAAAAGTTAAAATTTGGAAGTTTGACTTCATTGATGACTAATATAGTTTCCTCTTCATGCCCAGTGATTTTAACTTAATTATCGCATAATAGTGCTCTGATCATCCTTATCATTATATTTGTCTCAGACATAATAACCTATTTTGTAAATAACGGTGCATCAGGTTTACTCATTGATAGTGCAAGTGAGGTTATAATGCTACTACTGGCAGATGATATTGTGTTGTTAAGCAAATCCTGGAGCAAACCCACAAAAAGCTGCAGATTCTGGAAAAGTATTGTGCCCGAAACTCATTAGTCCTAAATCATCAAACATCCTGGTATGCCACAAATCACCACGTATGAAAAAACTAAAGTCTCTTTATTGGCAAAACAAACTTCTGGAATTTACGAAAATCTATAACTATCTAGTAGTGACATTTTCAACATCGGCAAAGTTTTCCAAGGCTGCTGAGCACCTAAGAGGTACGAGAGATCTTAATAAGAGGTAAAAGCGATTCGTGGGAAACCAAAATGACCCTATTTGATTCAATGGTCTCGTCAACTCTTCTGTATGCAGCAGAAATCTGGGGCTTGAGATATTCGGAATCAATCGAATTGGCACAGATGAAATTTCTCAAACTCTTATATCTCTGGCCAAAATCAACTCCTAACTATTTAGTTAGATTGGAAACTGTCGTTCACCGGTTTTGTTAGCTGTTTTAAAGAAAGCTATCAATTTATGTTTAAGACTGTCATCACTGCCTTATCTTGTTTTAATAACGACATTTACTCTCATAGTCATACTACGAACGAATAAGGTGGTTACCCGATTTTTAATCTGATCCATTTCATTGGTTCCAAAGATGTTTAATAGGATTGGCCCGGGTTGCAAGCTGGCCACTAGAAGGAGCAGACACTAACCTGATCTAATTGGTCCATTAGAACATTTTCGATGTGCGGCCGATCTGTATCCCGCATAAAAAGAAAACGGAGAGCGATACGGTACGTATACCTCTAACCACATATTCCTCAAGGATGTCGGTGATCAAGTATGTGCATTGAGCGTGGGCCTTCGGAAAAAATTAAGGTCCTTGACTCTAAATATATCCCCCCCCAAACTATCACTGACACCCTTCCCACTATATTTCACTGAATACATTGCTTACATTGTCTTATTCACACTCGAACTCCTTCGTTAGCATCATAAAAGCTATAGCTGCCAGAAAACAGAACAGAGGCCAAATCATCTTCTGTCCAGGCTGCCTGTTCACGACAAAAGCGAAAGTGAGCTTCTGGATGCGCTGCGGTGAGTAGAAAACCGCGCGTAGGTTTGAGTTCCGCACTCTGAGTGATGCAAAATCGATGAATAGTCTCGAATGAAGTCTGGTAGCGGTGTCTGAGGGTCTGCATAGCAATGAAGCTGTTATCAGCTGGGTCTGTTCCTCTTGGATGGCCTGTCTCCTGGTAGCTCTGGTCTGCTCGCTGAACCGATGTTTCAGGCAGCCCGTAGTTCCAGACTGCGCATAGTTGACTTCGGCCGTTTTCAATTAACGCAGTGATCTGAGCGACTGCCACGGGATCAAAAAACATGTTATACTCTTATATTTTTTTATAAAAATTAAATACTGTTTTTCAAAATAAAAAACAAATGCAAAACCAATTCAGAATTAATGCATGGTAATCCCCTTTGACCTGTTACATGGTCACATACCTGTTATTACATTAGTCTCAATGGCTTGAAGCAACCCCAAACTAATAGTTGGAATGGGTGAACAATGGTTTGCAAACAGATTTATTTTTAAATTTTTACATTAAACTTCAGATCACTTTTTATCATGTTAAAATTAGGAATAAATTGAATGTTTTAAGAATAAGTTTTTTTTTTTATATAAACATTACCTTTATTGTTGTGTTTGTTTGATCTTTGTAGATTTTACAGGTTTTGAATTATAGACAAAACCAAAAATGCTTATATTTATTGAAATTAACCAATATAACTGAAACAGAAACTGTTGTCATTTATAAACAGGCAAATACAAAAAAAGAATTCCCTAGCTCTTTTTGTCTCTAGAAACAAAGAGAATCAATAATCAAATCATAAAAATATAAAAATGATTGAGTGACCCTATTGGACCATTTCATATGGATTCATGGAGAAGGAAAAAGCAATAACAGATAAAATGCATAAATGCATTATTAATTAAATTCTACAGCTGTATTTAGGCATGTATTAAGCAAAAATATCGCTTGTCAAAAATTTTCTGAAAAAGTCGGAAATTTCGATCACCATAATTTAATAATAGCCCCGCCATATTTAAGCATTTTGGAATTAGAAATTGTTGTTCCTTTCTATTCCTTTCTAACTTGATTCATTATGTAATTGACTGGCATTAGTTCTCAATTTGATTCTACCCTATCTCATCAATTTTAATAAAATTGGTATTTAATTTATTATCGATCTGGTATTTCTACTCATGTTCTCAGTCAGATTCATTCATTAAGTGAATTTACTAACTATCCTTATCGAAGAAAACTTACTGACTTGTGTGACAGAGTCTTAACTGGTATAACCTCAATTTTAAGAATAACCAGAGTTTAAAAATATGATTTTCTTCCACTTTTTTCATTATTATTATAATTTATCAATTTTGTCCTCATTTCTTTACATAGTATTAGTTAAACTATTAAAAATACTTATAATAAAAAAAATACCTCACCTGAGATTTATATTAAATATTTTGAAATACAATTAAAATATTGTTACAGACTAATTTGTGAATGTTTCATTCTCCTCTAGAACATTGCTTAATTAGTAGTAGTAAATCGTTTTTTGATGTCTTTACTGAGAAAAATATACACATATCTTTTTTACTTTTTTAGTTTTGGGAAATGAAAAAATACCTCTAATTAAAGGGAAGAGAGGGGCTACTTTTCAAAAATCAGCATTATCTCATCATATGGGTAAATTATTTAATTAATGAATATAATTAATTAATTTATTAAATATTTTGTGAAAATTAATTTGATTTTTAGTTGTTATTAGTGACTCAGAAGAAGAAGATAAACCTGCTGATATATACAGTGAAGTTACATTATCTCCGAATTTGAATTCATTGAGCAAAAGTAATTTTTTTTTATTACATCAGATTTTATTGTTCTTTAATTTTCTAGTATGAGTGTTAAAATTATTTTTTTAAATTTAGTAACAATATGTATATTACGG
This sequence comes from Nezara viridula, assembly GCA_928085145.1. Lineage (NCBI taxonomy): Eukaryota > Metazoa > Arthropoda > Insecta > Hemiptera > Pentatomidae > Nezara > Nezara viridula. The sequence continues at coordinate 72,455,522 of OV725079.1, read as the reverse complement.
TAAAACCTCAGTTTTCCGTACCCATTAGCGATTATTTAGAATATGTATAACTCAAAAAGCACATATATTTTTTATAACAAAAATACATTTACTCTTCAAGAAAGTGGAAGAGATGAATCGATATTTTTATGAATATGATTTTATTATTTAAAACGGTTGCAGAATGTTGATCCGTGAAAATTGGAAAAAATTAAACTGGACCCCTGCTGATTAATTTTTGGCAGTCCTCCTGGACCTAGTTTCCAACCAGAATGACTAGATTTAGATGTGCCCAAAAACTATTTCGTTATTTATAATAATTTTATTTATTTATTTTTTCTGCCATTTTTATCTTAACAGAATTTTTTAATCAGTTAAAGCATATTATAGTCTACCTCTCCTATCAAAATAACATATTACAGTAACATATATTTCAACTTATAAGATGAATTCAGAATGCTGAAACTGCAACAGCAAAAAATTAAAAAAATGCTGTAGATTATTGCCCAATGATTTATTATTTCCAAATAGTAATACGAGTGGCCTCTTATCAAAAATGGACATCTGTAATTTTTAAAAAGTTGAGAGATAGCCAATTTTTGTAACTTAGCTTTAATGTAGACCAATATTAATGATGAATTTTTCGAAGCCACTCATATATTCAAATTGTGACACATAGGAAAATAAATAAAAGATGGTTCCCAATATTGGTCTTAATAATTCTCTTTTTATTCTTAATCATATATTTTTTCATCATTAGTAAATTGCTAAGAAATGTAGACAACAATCTCGATTGCTTCAATCGATGTAAGACTTTTCACAAATCAAAAACCAAAACAAAGGATTTCAGTTTTGCAGTATAACATGTGGAAAATATTTAGCATACGATATCATTATTCCAAATGTCCAAACAATCATTATTCCAAACAATTCTTTTTTGTTCTTAAGGAAATTTTTGTAAAATTTTAAATGACCATAATACATCAACAAAAAAGTGTATACTTTATGAGTTATTCTGAAATTTTATTTTGCCACCCCTCATAACTTTTTTCAGCTTCTTTTCGGTCAGGTATGTTATATAAAGGGCTTTGAGGAGAAGACTCTGGACAAGTTTCATTAAAATCAGTGCAGAATTTAATTAGTTACAGTTATACGACACAGCCATCTTGAAATGAAAGTATTTTCTAGTGAAGTTTGTTGTATATATAAATTTAAAGGGCATCGAGGAGAAGAATTAAGGCAACTTTAATTAAAATAGATACATTCTCTGTAGCAAGCATGATATACGTTTTTTCAGGTCAGGGTTGGCATCCTCTCATCTCTATATCTTTCAGTATTTTTCATATGTAAGTATCACAGGTTTACAGAGTATGAGACTGTCGCACATTAAGCCTGGTGGATGTGAAAACCTTCCTTCTCAAATGCTAGAAAACTGCCTCTACTAACCTGAAACGATACTTGGCTACAATGGATCTCATTTAGGCTGCAAGGGATCTCTCTTCTCCTTTCTCAATCATACTTAAGCCTCGTTCACAATGGCCTGCCAAGCCTAGCACCAATCCTCACAAAAAAATAACATCATTTGCTATAGGGTATATGCCATCAAATAGATCACATCCTGATATCATAGATATGAGAAGTATGAGAGGCCCTAACTGCAATTCAGACCACTTTTTAGTTAGAGCTAAGTTAAGGCAAAATATAGCAAAGGTGGCAAGAGCAGAAACTATCAAATGAACAAAATGGGACACAGAAAAATTAAAAGTTGAGAACAAAGTGAGGAATTTTTAAGAGGTTATGGATAGAGAGATGGAGAGAGGGAAGTTAGAGGAAAACGAGCCAGAAGAAGAATTTGGGGTCAATTGAGAAAAAATGGAAAGTTGTAAAGTAGGCTATAGCCAAGGCAACGGAAGAGACATAGAGAGAAATTACAAATGGAAGAAATGAGGAATATGTTAATGAAGAATGTGTGAAAGCCATTAAAGAGAAAAATCAAGCCTTATTTATATCAAGGCTTTATTGACAGAAGATGTTACAGAGGTTCACAAGGCAAATCCAGGAGACCTACAGTATGAAAAGTAGAGCAACTAATAAAGTATGTAGAGAGGAAAAGAGAAAAATGATTCGTAATAGGCTTGCAAATATAGATATGTTGAACACTGTGCATGAAAGCAGGAAATTTTATAAGGAAATTAATTGGTTCAGGAAAGAGTATCAGCCGAAGCTGAATAATTGTGAAAGTAAAGCAGGAGAGGCTTTGGATGGAGATGGAGAGGTGAGGAACAAGTGGACCGAACATTTTTCGAAGTTGCTGAACATTGGTCTAAAGGTGGAGGATGTTGAGAATGAAGAAGAATGGCATGTATGGCAACCACAACCGCTAGTTGATGAACCTGACAGAGAGTATATTGATTTTGCCATCATGGACTTAAAGAACTGTAAAGCTCCTGGTGAGGACAGGATAGTTGCGGAATTGGTTAAATGTTGCAGTGGTAAAATAAAGGCCCTAATATATGAGTTGACCTGTGACTTATGAAGAAAGGAAAAGATGCCAGATGACTGGAGGATTGGATTAATATACCCTATTCTTAAAAAAGGCAGCAAGAATCAGTGCACAAATTATAGAGGAATATCCCTATTGGGAGTCCTGTATAAACTCCTTTCTAGTTTAATATTAAAAAGGTTGCAAAAATATGCTGAGGAAATTTTAGATGATTACCAATGTGGTTTTAGAATTGGCCGCGGTACTACAGATCAAATTTTTGTTATAAGACAAATGATGGAAAAATGCTACGAGTATGACATAGATCTGCACTTTTTATTTGTTGACTACAAGCAGGCATTTGATAGCATCAAGAGATCAGCTCTCTTAAGAATGCTAATGACAAGTGGAGTGCCACATAAACTAATTGATTTAATACGCATGACCATAGAAAATGCATCATCCATTGTTGTTATTGGGAATAAAGTTGGGGGATTGTCTGGAGTGCGTCAAGGAGATGGCTTATTGGCAACGTTCTTCAACATAATAAGAAGGATTTACAGTGCTACAGGTGTTAATGGTAAGTGAAAAATCAAAAGTAACAATGAAATCGATGCTATATTAGAGAATCAAAACATTACTAACTATATCAAGACAGGTAGGCTGGGATGTGCAGGGCATGTGGTCAGAATGGAGAATGAATGGGTGCGAGTGGGAAGAGGAAAAGAGGAAGACCGAGAATCAGATGGAAGGATGAAGTGGAGGTGCGAGGAAGTTAGGAGTTCGCAATTGGAAGAGAGTAGCACAGGGCAGAGAGAAGTGGAGAAAAATAACTCAGGAGGTCAGGGTTCATGCTGGCCTGTAGTGCCGGAGAGTTAATTAGGATTGGCCATAACAGCACACTGACCCTCGCACCCCCGGCCTCAGAATGGCCTGATTTATAGATATCTTTTTATATTATCTTTTTTTCATAACAACCAATCATAATTAATTTATTTAGTTCTTCTTATAACTATATATATTTCCGAAATATTAAAATATGTTTATTCTTTTCTAATAAAATATTCTTAAGGATTTAATTTTATGCTATTATTATTTTATTTTATGCTAATTTAAGTTTTTAAATTCTGTTAAATTTATTTATTTATATCACAGTTGTTGATTTCATAAAATTCTCAATTTCAATCAATAAAATTTAAAGAAATTATATATCATTAAAATATAATGTAGATCCTTTGACTTTATCCAAATTGTGGGATTGTTAGTACAAAAATTCGATTTCGACATCAGTTGAGAAATACTATATTTATTAACATAAAAATAACTGATCATATTTTAATTTAAAAAAAACTAATGTGAAACAAAGATAACAGCAAAGAGATAAGTGGATATTTCTTGATGAAAATATTGTTTATTTTATAGAATTTTATTTTTGTTAAATGCTTTCAAACTCTGTGAAAGGAGTTAAAATGACACTGGTAAATTATATTAGTAGTTTCTTGAAAAATTAGACTCCACAGTTCTTAATAAAAATTATTAGTAACCCAATGATCTAAAACCATAGAGGAGAAACTATAAGTCTAGCAGTCTTCCTTTTCAATTTCATTATTAAACATGGATAAGGATATATTTAGCATCGAACCTCCGGGTTTGCTAAGCCTTTTATTATTATTATAAGGATATATTAATTGCTATAATATTTTCTCAAGAACATATTTGAGATAAAGGAAATAAAAACCATCACAACTGTGTAATGCTGAATTTTGAAGAAACATTAAGGATTTGAACGAAACAGGTTAGTAGTAGTGTTTTATTGTAACTGTACAACTTGTTGATAATTTGGTGCACAGGGCTAGGGTGTTTATGGTTGGTGCTAGGCTTGATGCATCATTGTGGGTGACGCCATAGGACTGACTACGGCAGATTTACAGGATTTGAGTGCTATAAATGAAAGGATTATGGGAGTGTAATTTAAACTTGAACCCAACAACTGCATATTATTCATTATGTACAGCATTAATGAAAATGCTATTGTAAGAGAAAAAGAAATTATCTTTTGAGGCCTTTCAGAGGAGATTCGATGACAGAAAGGGAATCTGCATTATTATGGGTGACCTTAATGACAGAGTGGGAAAGATAACTGATGGATGACATGAAGTGACAGGAGTGCATTGGGAAAATTTCAGGAATGATAATGTACAAATAATTTTAATCTTCTGCCTGGCAATTGGGTTAACAGCTTCTCTCTCCCTTCTCAAGGAAATACACTAATGCCTCAGGAAAATCACAAGTGCAGAACCTTCTAGAAACAAAAAGTCTATCATAGACTACTTCCTGGTCCCTAAAGAGGAAATAAGGATAACATTAGAAATCAGAGTCATGAGAGGATACGAGCTTGAGACACTCCATATGCTACTAACAACGGATATGCTTTTGGAGAACTCAGCAATTAAGAAAGAAAGATCAAGTCCTATCAAAGTCCACAGAAATAAATGATTGTGAGCTCAAAGCAGAAGAAGTTGCAGAAGCATATTAGTCTGCAATAGAAGTAAAAGTCACTTGAAACAAACATCCTTGGGACGTTACAGATTCAGAGTAAAACAGGAAAGCAATAAATACTGGAAGCAACAGAGGAGGTATGTAAAAAAAAAAACACTAGATCAAAGACTAAAAATAACAGCCTGTTGGCACAAAAGTTATATAAAACAAAAGAAGGAACTCAGGAAAGAATATCTCCAGACTACAAATAGTAAGATTACACAAGATAACAAGGTACAAAGAACAGAGAAAAATAAAGGGAAAGTCCGACTGTTGAAGAGAAAAACTATCAAAGATTTCGGGAAGAAATCAGAAGCTCTTCTATGGTTGCCTAAGAAATATGCTGGGAGAAAAGGGACCTGTTATTAAAACACATAAAAGAGGAAGAAGGTAGTACTCTAACTAATACTAAGAAAATGAGCTGATAGCCGAAATACTTTGTAAAAGTGCTGAATGATATTACGGAGTAGTATGCCTATAACAGAACAAAGCATCCACAGCATTTCATTTCACTTCAGATGAGTAAGAAGATTTCATTGGGGAAGAGGAGATAATAGATGCAGTGGACAGCCTGAAAATAGCAGATATTAGTCCAGGAACCTTGTACATTGTTAGTTGCATTGAATAGGGGTAGAAGGTTTCTTTAAATTTCCTTGTATGGGATATGACTGAGATGCAAAATACAAGTTTTCGACCTCGCCACCTCCCTTCTCACCCCCAAATCACTTTTGAATATCCCAAAAACTGTCATGTTTTCACACTTTTTTTTCAGTTTTTCCCCATTTTATCCATAAAAGAACAAGTTTTCGACAAAAAACATTTGTTACATTTTAAAACTAGATTAAATTTGTTGCAATTTAATATCAGAACAGGCTTAGTAAATTTAATAGTTTATGTATAGATTTCCAAATTTATTTTTCATGTTTGATCATATGCAATTGTCTTTTATGAGTGAGCGAAGTAAATATTTATTAATTTTAATATTTTGAAGGAGAGGTGATGGAGGGAAGTAAAGATTTGGTGGAAGAGGGTAATCCATAGGCCAGACTCTCCATCTGTGCACCCTCCCTCCCCATCACTATAAATTTCATATTGTCGTGTTCCTTGTAATTATATATTAAAAAAAGGCAATGTTACTACAAAAAAAAAGTGGTCGCATTGGTCCAAAATGACTTCCAAACAAGGCTGAGTGAAGACTTTGACTTGAGTTAGTTTTTCGGTCACTGAGATTCAGCAGTTGTCTTAATTTCGTCATAATTGATCTTTTATTAAAGCTGAAAAGTCAGAGTATAATAAAGCATCAACAAGTTTTTAAAAAATAATTGGCCTAGGCAATAAAAAATACCAGTTAAATAAATTTTTTCAAGTCGTTCAAATTGAAGTTGAAAATGAATCGTCATTTGTAATTAAATGGCCAACAATAACATAAAACATCTGGAGAATACATTTATATTTCTAAATTACTGATTAATTTGTAACATATTTGAAACAGTTCATTAGAAAATGCACTTAATCGGCGGAAAAGCGGCACAGATGTAGCCGCCTATGAAAAAGATCAAACGCAATAAATGACTCAGATCATTCTAGCTCACTTATTTTATCAATTGCTTATAGCTTTTATTATTTATAGCCATTCCTATATTCATGTATCCTACTCCTTTAAAATAATAACTTAAATAAATGCTTACTTCACTAACTCTTATAAGGCAAGTTATTGAAGACATACACATGAAATTAGCTTAACATTTTCAAGTTTTGAAAATTTTATTCACTTCATTTACAATTTTTTATGCATTTGATGTAGATCTTGATTTTATACATTTTTTATTTCAATTTCAGTCTTCTGGTTGTGAAATGGGATCTCCCTCTCTCCCACCAAACCTCCCTTCCTCCCTCACCCCACCTTCAAAATGTTAAAATTTATATAAATTTTCTTCACTGAATCATATAAAACAAGTTATTGAAGATATAAAGACAAGTGCATATGATCAAACAGGAAAAATAGCTTAAAATTTTCAAGTTTGAAAAACTTTCCAAAACTTTAAAAACCGGTATCTCAAAAATTATTAAACACACCGAACTTGTTTGAGTCTTAAATTGTAGCATATTTAATCTAAATAAAACTGAATATGATGATGATGTATGAGAATTTGCTCCTTCATGGTCAAAATGAGTAAAAACTGAAAAAAGTATGAAAATGTGGCAGTTTTTGGAGTTTTAAAAGGGGATCCGGGAGGGGGGCGGGGCACCGAGGTCAAAAACTTTGATTTTTTATCTTAGTCACATCCCATACAAGAAAAAAAAAAAGAAACCTATCCCCATTCATGTAACTTAGAACCCTTTTCAACCCAATCCTTGCAACCCCCTCCCTTTTCATGACAAGGTTACTGGACTATGTAGACAGTATCATCACAAAAATGCTGAAGAATCTGGGAACAAAAAAAGGTCTGGAGATATTCGAACATCTGTTAAATTTAGTATGGAAAAGAGAAGAAGTTTCCAAGAATTGGTAGGTATCAGTCATGATACCAATACATTAAAAAGGAAACTACAGAGACTGTCAAAATCACAGAGGCATCTCTAAAATCCTAGAGAAGAGACTAATAGGATGCAATGAGAGAACCATTGAAGAAGAATATAGTTTACGTCACAAAGATGCATACAAGATCTATCTCTAGGCTGGTATGCATTGTCGTTCCTTACACTTTCCTATAACTTCAATGTCTTTCACTACCTGATCTATAAAATCAGAGTCCATTCCTTCAAACTTCCTTACTTCCCTTTCTTCAATCTGAGGGCAGTTAATACAGAGATTGTTATACCTTCTTTATACTCTAAACTCTCTTTGCACTCATTACAACTTGTATTTAACTGATAAGAAGTGTTATTATCATTTTTGTTATATTATAATTCTTACATTATTTTTATATGAAATTTTAATTACTTTATTATTTCTGCCAATTTTAAAGGAAAATCAGTGAGAATGGATATGGATCAACCAAAAGAAAATGTTAAAAAATTCAAAAACAGAAATACCATTAAACCATTGAAAGAAAATTTGTTAGAAACTGAAAATAAGAAAAGTCAGAAACGTATTTCGAGAGTTGATACGATAATAGATGAAATTATGAAAGAACGGAAATCAACAGTCCTTTCGCCTTCTCCATTGGTGAAACTGAAAAGTGAATATAGTGTAGATGCTATAGTTGAAGAGGTAAATGCACCTAAAATGGAAGTTTATCCATTTTATTACTATGAAAGTTGTATATTTTTTCACATTATAGCTGTAATTGTTTCTGTATGAAACTTTTCACCCATCCTTTCTTCCTTCCTTCTTGCCAGTCATAGGTCAATGGAGGGGATAGTGGTCATTTTAATGTGTGTTTTAGAGCCTCTCGATATATATAGATACATTTAAATATTTTATAATTTCATTTCCCTCTGCATTTGGTTACTATTGGAGTAACATTGCCTTGGGAGAAAATCCTGCGGCGTTATGGATATTATAGTTTACGACATAAAAAAAATTCTTCCTATAAAATTAAGTAAAAAAATTTATACTTTTTGATAAAACAAACTTGTATTTAAAAGTTTTGTGAGTCCTAAAAATAAATTTGAATCTTTTTTTTTTTTTCATGACAAAAATTTATCTGGCCTACTTTACTGAAAGGGTATGTTGGTTTTTGTATTTTATTTAATTATTGTTGATATGAACTTTTTTGTAGATCTTTAACTCTACTATCAATCGTTTAAATATTTCCCTTATAAACTTACAGGACACCCTGTTTTTAAGAATTTGTTTAATATTATTAGCAATATATATTTCTTATTTTACACAAAAAAGCAAATCAATTGGTGTACAATAACATAGAAATCCATGCAGAGCAAAATCAAGAAACGGTATTACAAAAATATAATAAAATTTTATAAAATATTTTACTCTGCTCCTCGGGGGGTCCATTAGCAAGAACACTCGGATATGGGTATAATATTTTTTGAGCTCTAGTATCACCAAAACAAGTTTCATTGAAATCCGTGACCTTCCCATGTGAGATATACTTCACAAAATATTGAACCCAGTCTGTGTTAATCAAGAGTGGAGACAGAGAACAAATGCAAAACTACACAAACTGTTCTAGGATTGTGATGTGGTCAGATTTATTAAGATTGGTCGACACCACTGGACAGGCCATATGGCTAGGATGCCATAGGATGGAAGAAGACCTTAACTTCATTGGGTTGATATGGCGACTTGCGGAAGGTCATTTGTATTGGATTCAGAAAATCAGCTGTTAATCAGCAGATTAAGAATGGTTGGTGACTGATGTTACAGGAAGCCTTGGTCCCATGTAGTCCAGTAAATTTAGAAAACAGCTGTTTAGGCAACTTTTCTAATTAAGCCAAATAACTCTCATGAGTTTTAATAAGACAACATTCAAAATTATGGGCAACATTATAATTTTATGCAGTGGCCTATGTCTTAATGGATTGATAGGTTATAATGATTGTGCAAAAAATAGCTTACCCTCTTTATGCCAGCTTACATCTTTTGGTTACCTGGAGGGCCCTCAAGTGCCAGTGGTGGTGTGTCCTGAGTCGCTGCTAACAAAGAAGTGACCGAAAGAACCAGCACCTCTTGAAGCTTAAGTGTTATCTTTTAGATCCTCTGATCTACCCCCACCACTCGTCGTAACGCGGGAAATTCAAACCATTTTTGGCACAAACATATCCCCCACCATGAAATATCTTATTCACAAACAAAAAAAAGAAAAACCAAACTCAGAGATTAGTTATTACGAGGCAAGGCACAAACGAGAGAAAATTGCTTGGTTTACAATAAGAAAGAGAGAAATTAGGCTAATAATTTACAATTAACTTAAAATAAAATGACTTCTCATTAAATTTAAACAAAAAATATTCATATCAATAAAAGGTTTCTCCAGAAGGGAGAGGCACTAACTTGTGCACCAGTCGCATCAAAGTGGCTGTAGCAGTCTTCAACTTTACAAACCTAATTACACTGTCAGGCCCTGGAAGTGTCTATTATCCTGGCAAGCCGCCACTCCTGCAGTGGAACATCTTTTTCATGCAGAATTACAAGAGTTCCTTCCTTTAAATTTTCTCTGTTAGTATACCACTTGTTGCGAGGCACCAGATTATGAAGGTATTCATTATACCATCTCTTCCAAAAATTACGAAGAGTCTTGGAAATCATCTCCCAACAGTTTGTCAAAGGAAAAACACAGGTGCGTCTTCTTGTTCTGTTCTTGCTAGGAGAGGTTGACCTATAAAAAGTGTTTTGGGGTGAGGTAATCCAGGTTATCCGATGGCTGACTGCTAATGTTGCAGATAGGATGGGAATTGAGAACGGCTTCAACTCGTACAAGAAGAGTATAAAATTCCTCATAAGTCAACGTATGATCCTGGAGAACGGCAAGAAGGTGTCTCTTAGCAGATTTAATAGCTGCCTCCCAAATACCACCGAAATGAGGAGATGCTGGAGGAGTAAAGGTCCACTTTATACCTGTCTTACCCAAATAGTCAGAGATGGATTCGTTCTGGCCCTTAACAAATTGATAAAGCTCCTTCAACTTCTTGGATGCTCCAACGAAGTTTGTTCCGCAGTCACTATAAATATGAGAAGGCAAACCACATCTGGCAATAAATCTATCTAATGTGGCAATAAATGAAGGAGTGGATAGGTATAATGAAGGGGCCACCATATTCTATTCCAATTCGCTGAAAGGAATGACCTTCCATCACCCTGAAACCTGGTGTCACTCATTTTTGGAGCCTGTGGTTTCGAATTATTTTTGTGGCACGTAACCCGTTTATAAATCCAGCTTCTAACGAGTCTTATTAGAGAAGGGGTCCAAAATTGGCGATGAATGAGAGACGACCAACAGGGGGGGCCACCATACAAGGAATAACCTGTGGTAATGATGACACAAAAGGACTGCTAAATGAGAATCTTAAGGTATCAGCAGCGGGTGCTTAGTTTTCTCTTCGATTGTGGAATACTTCAATCTATCTCCCGCCCTGAGAGCTCCAGCCTTATCCCAAAATGATGTGAGCCTATTTATAAGGAACCCTTATATGGTTTGCCATTTTCAAGACCATCAGTTCATTCAGAGAAGGATTTCCTCTGAACGAGTCTGACATAAATTATTAAGGGATCCTTAAGATCGTCAGCAGTCAAGGTTCCAGCAACAAAACCATCTTGCTCCCAATGTGGGTAACATTTAATAAATTTTAAAATGAAAGCAAACACTCTGCAACTTTAAAAGGCTCGAATATTTTTCCAGACAAATTAACAAATCGTTAGGTTTTTCAGCCACTAAAAGAGATATTGTTTTTACCTCAGGCGGAACGGATGGAGGTTCAATGTGGTAAATAGGCCAGCCTGAAGGAGGTAACGAAATAAATGCCGGGCCATTCCAATAAAGCTCATGTGAAAGTATCTGGTGTGTGAGGCCTCTCAATAAACAATCTGCTGGATCCTGTTTTGTAGTAATATAGTGCCAACTTATAACTTAGGTTCTGTAACTTCCAAAATCTGCAGCACATGCGATTGGCAACATAAGTCTTAAGCTCATGTGGCGGTGTCTGTAACCAATAGAGTACGTTACGGGAATCTGAAAAGCAATAAACTTCCTCAATTTTTAAATGACTTTTAAGTTTACCAATACACGCAAGTCGTCTGGAGGCAAGAAGAGCAGCATTTAATTCCAAACGAGGCACTGATTGAACCTTAAGTGGGGCCACCTTACGTTTTGCCCTTAACAAATGAATTTTGGTAGCTTCTCCAGGGCACCTAACTTTCAGGTAGACCACACACCCGTAACCCCTCTGGGAACCGTCTAAAAAGGCGATTAGTTGCATGGACGATGCATTCTGGCTGACAATACAACGAGGCAGGCAAACATTTTTCAATCTCGGAAATTCGTGAAGGAAAATCTTCCACAATGAAGACACACTAGAAGGCAACTCATCATTCCAATCAACCTTAAGAAGCAACAAATGTTGTAATAGGCATTTAACAGAAAAAATTATGGGACTGATATATCCATTTATATCGAAAATCTTGGCAATGAAGGATAGAATACCTCGCTTTGTAAAAACAGGCTCACTTTCCTGTATTGAATACCTGAAATGATCGATTTTAGGATCCCAAAACTTTAACAGTCGAGGAATCTCCATCCAGGCATAACAGAATTTCTTGACTACCCTTGGGTATAACAGAAAGTACTTTATTGAAATTGCTGGAGAACTTTCTGAGTTCAAACCCACATGCTCCCAATAAGGGCTATCAACTTGTATCAATTGTACAGATCAGGAGCCTCATCACTATTGCGAGTACCAGTGATTACGTTATCTACATAAATTTGGTCATGACACTGGGCAGCTTTAGGAAAATTATGGCCTTCTTCCCAAAATAACTCTCTAAGCAATAAAGGGAGAACAGTTCAACCCAAATGGAAGGGTAACCAACTCATATTCCTGAATCGGCTGTGAAGATTCACTTCTCCAAAAAAAACGCAATAAGCTCTGATTAGTTTCGGCAATGCGAATGCACCTAAACATCATTTTTATATCACATGTTAAGGCCACAGGAAAGCATCTAAAGTGATCTATAAGTTCCGCAATATCAGTCTGAAGCTGCGGACCGGTCAAAAGCAAGTCATTGAGTGAGTTTTCTCCCACCTTCTTCTCCGAACCGTTAAATACGACTCTGGGTCATGATGTATGGAGAAGGGTTCTTGGCGAGGCGGACATGATCTAATCTTATATATTCATCCATCTGTGCAGATAGAGAGACTTATACTCCGGATCTCTCCTAAATCTATTGTCCAGATTTCTAAATTTGTGTAGAGCTATATCTCTGATGGAATCAAGGTCGATCGGCTGGTCAGAACGGAACGGAAGTGAAACAACGAATCTACCCTGGAGATCACGAGTGCATGTATTTATAAAGTGATCTTCGCAAATTGTATCTTCAGGATTCGGCGGAATCGAAACTGTGACTTCCTCAGTCTCCCAAAATTGCTTTAATTCCTCCTGAAAGGAAGGGCAGGTCTGCGTGAAAAAAGGGTGTATTGAAGGTATAGGGCTTTGGCTTTCCGAGAGGGTGTCCCCAAATAATACCCATCCTAATGAGGTATGAATGGCTTTCAGTTGATCCTTAAGAAATAAAACAGGGTCACTTAAAACCTCACTGTACATCTCAGCACCCAGAAGCGAATCAACTTTTCCTGGCGTATGAGATTGAGGGTCTGCTAGTTCTATTGATGCAAATTTATTCCGTATTTCTTGGGGCACGGCAAACGAAGGCAAACTTCCACTTATGCAGGGCAATACTCTGGCTGAAAAGTCATATATATTTCTATTTCTCGTTGAACCCAACTTCACTTTAACCTCAGCAGAAGATGAAGATATGGATGTATTACCTACTCCAGACACCACAAGAGGATTAGCCCAGGAACAAAGGAACTTTTTCACTAGATCAGTGATAATTAAATTAATTTGTGAACCTGGATCTATCACCATTCTGCATGGATACCACTGACCTGAACTTGAACAAATTCTATCTAACGCTGTACCCAGAAATACCTGTGAGATGGTGGTAGCATGGCACGAAACTGCACGAGAATTATTTGTTACTTGAGACTGTGTTATGGCTCAGTGTTTGCAGCATTGTATGACATTGTATGGTCACAAACTTGGCAACAGCCCTTACTTTGGCCATTCGGCAAGAGATCCTGTACAAGAAAAGCATAATAAATCAAACTTCTTCATTAGTAGCGACTCTGGACACACCACCACCGGCACCTGAGGGCCCTCCACGTAACCAATGATGTAAGCTGGCATAAAGAGGGTAAACTATTTTTTGCACAATCAGCATAACCTACTAATCCATTAAGATACAGTCCACTGCATAAAATTAGAATGTTGCCCATAATTTTGAATGTTGCCTTATTGAAACTCAATGAGAGTTATTTGTCTTGGTTAGAAAAGTTGCCTAAACAACAGCCTTAACTCAACATTAAAAAAATAAAGATAAAACTTGTCTGAAATTGTTTATTAGCCTCCCCATAGTAACTGGTAAAAAGTCAAATCAGGTGTTGGGTTTTGATGGGGTGAGAGGGAGAAGGACAGAAACTTGACATTTTTTTAGTTTTTTTGAGGATATCTCAAAAGATGAAGTTTTTCACAAAAATTGTTCAGTACAATATTAAAGTAATTTAAAACCTCTATAAAAATAACTATATACATTTATTTTTTTAGATAAAATCCAGAGTTACAGATATATTTCTAAGATTATATTTCCACTTATCCTCAATGCTCCTTACTTTGTCACAAATAAAATAATCCATAAAGACCTCAATGTTACATATGTTTCCGATTTGGCCAAATCCAGATACCTATCCTTCCATAATAAACTTCATAACCATCCGAATCCTCTTGTTTCTAACCTTGCTTCCTCTTCGATTTCTGATAACCCTTCCGAGGCGTCTGAAAAGAAGATGGCCTCGTGATCTCCTCCTGTAGACAAATTATTAGAGTGCTACCAAAGGGTAGTTTCTCAACAAGCGTGTTTCATGTGATAATATTCCTATTTACACATTTACTTGATGTATTCATACTAATACAGTTGTAAATATCCTAATAAAAGTTTTAAAAAAATATATACATATTTCCACTTTAAGCAAAAATTGCTTAAAATCATGAAATTGGTGCTGTTCGTAGTAGATGATACCACTTTGAAGTTTAATTCTTTTTCTTAAACATTTTCGATTGTTAAAATTATTAAAAATTTTTTGTTTTGGTAATTTTAAAAAGTCATTAACATAGAATTATATTCGATATCAATCAATGCGGTTTCTTCACGATTTTTTTGATAGCACTCCAACTTGACTGAAGATATCACACTTATAGAAAAACTTCTTTTTTTTATGAGGTTTAAGTTGAAGTTTGCTAGAGAGTAAGTTGAGATTCATCTCTGATTGAGTAATAAGGTTATTAGTATGATAAAATTATATTTAAAACAAATTTTAATTTAATTAATATAGACTTCAAGCTCATCAAATAAGGAAATTTTTCTAAAAGTGTGGTGTCTTTAGTCCAGTTGTGTCCTCACGCTTGGTATCTGATTCTGGGACGTTGGCCGATGATGCTATTAGTAGTCTGGTAATACACCTGATTCGCCTTGCATATTCTGTTTGATATTTCAGCGTCTATCTTACCCGAGCTACTAATTACGGTCCCTAAGCAGGTATATTCACTCACTACCTCAAGTGTCTCGCCATTGCAGATCAGTTGTACATCTTCCCGTTCTTCCCTTGCCATAACCAGCACTTTATTCTTGGAGGTGTTAATTTGCATGCATTTCCTCAGCAACTCTTCTTCCCATTCTAGCAGAGCTTGTTGTAGTTTGGTCTTGGTGTCGGCTATTGGGACTAAATCATCCACGTATAAAATGCTTTTTACAAGGACAGTTCTCATATTCCATTTCTCAATTATTGTCCATGCAGTTCGGCGCTTGCAGATTTTGTGGATTTCGTCCATTATGTTTATAAATAGAACTCCTCTCGCAATTGGAAAAGGTTCCGATTCCATACCATTCATCCTTACCACTGCCATGGCTCCTTGGTAGGCTGACTATGGCCGCCAGCAAGTCTCCAGGTACTGTTACTAGTGGGGGACTTAGTCCAGCAAGTGGGCCTGTTGGTCCTTTTTGTTAACCTCAAAAATTGATACTACCAGTGGTTGTCTATTGTACCTCTATTCTGTCTCAAACCTTTTTGTTCTCCTAATGAAATTCAAAAGGTTGAACCATTTTATGGAGGCAGCTTTGCATACTTGGATTCTGTCTGCTCCCAGAAGTCTGAATCTGAGTGATGCAAATCGGTCACGTTCCGTTATGAAGTGAAGGGCAGTTTCAGGTGCACTTCTGCAGAGATTACAGTGTTCATTATCCACTATCCCACAGATATTTAAATGTATTTTAAGTCTGATCAGCCTGTTCCGCTTCCAATTGGCCTTTCACAATGCGCCGGAGTCTCCTTACTAGAATAGAAGTGTGAAGTTTATAGACCACTGAAAGCAAACTAATGGGTCTATAATTCTTGCAGTCTGTCTTGCATCCTTTTTTTATAAATCGGGAGAATTATACAATATTTCTAGTCTCTGGGAATTTTCTTTCTGTCATATACTTCTTGGAACAGTGATTGAAGTGCTTTAAGAAGTTCTTGACCACCATATTTCAAATACTCTGGTACAATTCCATCCCTTTCTGATGCTTTACCTCTTTTTAGCTTCTGGATTGTATTTTCTATTTCTTCTTCCTCTATAACCTTCTAGCTCTCCTGAATATTGGGCTTTTGTTCTTGGCAATGGTCTGTTTCTTGGTTTTCGAAGAATTGTTTCTAGAAATATTGCTTTCATCTGCCAAGGATCTTTTCCTTGTCTGTAAGTATGATTCCATCGCTACCTTTTACATTTCTAATGGGCTTGCATTGCTTTACTCTTAACGTTTCAACTTTTCGCCAAAATGCTCTTATAGATTCGCGATGGTTCTCGCTTAACCTTTTACCAAAATGTTTCCATGACTTTTTCTTGGCCTGGCATATGGTGATCTTATATTCATTCCTGGTTATTCGATAAACATGTAGCTTTCCCTTCAGTTCTATCTTTAAGGCATGCTTTCCAGGCAAGCTTCCTCGGAGAAACCAGTCGTTGGAGGTCATTGGTCCACCAGTCTGTCCGCTTTCCCTTACCAGACACTCTCTTCTTTCCACATTACATATACCTTCTATATCATCACTTTCAGTGTCTAAATTTGCAAGATTTGACAATACTTGCTGACTATAACTGCCCTGAATTTCCTCACTTTTCAATCTTAAGGCATATGTTTTTGAAATGTGTGATGCGCGCACCAGATTTTTTTGAACAACGATCTGTGTTGTCCCCAGATGGCTATGATGAAATCCTCAATCTGACGAGTAGAATCTTATCTTCAACCTTATTATCTCGATGGTCCCTAATTTTCTAGATATTTTTTAAAACAAAGGACATATTTTTCCGCTGTTTTTCTTTTTTTCGAAATCATATCTCTAACTCACTTCCTATTTAAGGACTTCGGGTATTACTTTTATCAGACACCAATGAACAAATGTAAAACAATAAATCTCATTACATTTAATTTGAGATCATACTTTATTTTGACTGTACTAATAAGCTTTACATTAATTATTAAATAATTCCAATTATTTGACTAAACAATGGTTTAGCAGGGAAAGAATAATCTTGAAGTTCGAAGAGTCACTAGATCATCAGTGTTATCATCACAGGACTATAAAACTCAAAAAGAAAACTCAAAAAGATTTACTTATGAACCAAATATATTAGGAGCAGTTACTCGAACAAAAACTGTTGAGGTTTATTATTTTACATATACATTTTATTATTGCTTTTAATGTACATGTTAGCACTATAATTACTTTTGTATTATTAAATCGTAATATTTTAATTTTTTTTTTAGTTATCTTTTATTAATGTTTAAAAACAGATATGAGACAGTGAAAAAAGGAAATGAAAACTCAGATATATATTCTTTCTAATATCTACAGAAATCCATACATATCTATAAATATCCCTACTTCTATATCATTTTCATTTCTTTTAGTAACAATATATTTTGTTACATATGTACTTACACTGGCAGTCATAAAAACCAACGCACCTTAAATTTTGTTCTTATTTCTTAACAGTAAAAAATTTGCCATTTATGTGGCATATTCTGTCTGTTTGTAGGAAACCACAAATAAAGGGGACAAAACAACAAAAATTCATTTTAAAAATCCATAATATAAAATAATAAAGCAAATGCACATTCTTTTAAACAAAAATAAAACACATCTAATTCTTTTTTGATTATGAAATCAGTGTTTTATTACCTAGTGTAACCTTCCCTTGCTTTAATATCTAAGGTTGGCTTTGTTGACATGATCTTGAATTTCATTCCATTCCCATACTTTGATACTTTGAGGTCACATAGAGGGTTCTGATGGATGATCGCTCTAAGCTGGTGCCAAAAATGCTTAATAGGATTGAAGTCCGGGCTGCGAGCTGGTCTCTCCCAGGTGTTGGCACTAACCTCGTCTAGGCAGTCCTGTACATTTGGGATGTGCGGCCGTGCATTATCCTGTATAAAAAGGAAATGTAGGGCAATAAATGGGCGTGCTACATATTTGTTGAGAATGTCGGTGACGTACGTGTGTGCATTGAGCATCGGACTTCGGACCCCATGGAGGTCTGTCTTTAAAAGTAGAGGAGCTGCTTGCTGTACTGTCTAAGTAGAGAGCTAGAAGCGTGTAGGTTGAGTTCAGCAAGACTTATCCTGTACTGTGTACACGCTGACATCTGCACTTTGAGCAATGCGCAGTCAATAAGTCTCAACTGAAACTTGGAAGCAGTTTCTAAGGGTGTGCATAGATAGTAATGAAGTGGTTATCAGCTTCACCTGCCGCTCTTGGATGGCCTGATCCCCAGCCTCCTAGCGTAGCTTCCTGTTTCCCGATAGCTCTGGACAGACCTCCAAACCATTGTTTCAGGCAGCCCGTAGACTCAGACTGTGTGTCGCTGACTTCGGCCGTTTTCAATTAACGTAGTAATCTGAGCCATGGGATCTAGAACCATTTTAACTCTTTAAAATGTTGTTTGTTTTTTTTTTGTTTTTTTTATTTTATAAGCGGCATAGATGCACTGTAGCCATGAAGGCCTATTGTACGCCTCTATTAGAGTCACTCTTATTTACAGCGTAATTCCTGCAGTCTCAGTGAACTGTAATAAGCTTGTTGGATTGATGAGTTCATTTGACTTGGGATCAATCACCCTATCAATGCCGAATAGTTGGAATCTTAGTTCAGCAAACCTGTCGTACCTGCAGAGACGACTACGTGAGCCGGAGATTGAACATGTGATAATTCATTTTACAGTGTCCAGTATATACCACTGTAATTTTCTTAAGCGAGCTCCTGTTCAGATTAATTAGTAGGTTGCTTCTTTTTCGACAGATTCCTTCCAGTAACAATCTAGATTGAGTTTGTTTTGTACAAATGAAATATTCTTTTCTTAGAAAAAAATAACGCAGAAGCGAAATCAATGCGATTGAACAGGCAACTGGCGACAAACTGATATTAAGTCCATGTTTTTCTTAATCCTTTTATTTTTGATCCTAGAGAGATTTATGAAAATATCTCGAAAGGATTGATGCATAGTAATCGCCTTTGACCTATCATAAACTTGTAATTATTTCAGGCTCAAAAATTTGTCATTTAGTTGGCAGTTGTTAATTTGCCCAAAGTACCTTGATCACTTTTGACTTGGCAGGAATTCTTCTTTCCTCAACGGTCTTTCTTTGGTTTTCATTGGGTTGGCGCATGCATAGATCTATCCCAGCATACATAGTGCACATTACTTCCTTTAGTCTGTGGGCCAGACCTCCCAACCGTGTACCCCTCTCCTTCCCCCCCCCACACCTCTATAAATTGCATATGGTTGAGTTCCTAGTAACTATTTATTAAAAAAAAGTGAATGCACTGCCCCAAAATGGCGTAAAAACATGGCGGATTGACGACTTTTACTTTAGTTAGTTTTTTGGTTACTGAGAATCAGTATTTGGCTTAATTTCGTCATAGTTGGTTTTAGAGAATAATAAAACATTTAAAGATATTAAAAAATAATTGGCTTAGGCAATAAAAAACACCAGTAAAGTTAACTTTTTTAACAAAAAAAATTTCAAGTTTAAAATCAAGTATCGTTTGTAATTAAATGGCCAACAATAACGCAAAACGTGCTGAAATAAAACATCTGGAGAATATATTTTTCTTCCTAAAACACTGATTACTTTTTAAAATATTTGAAGCAGTTCCGTAGAAAATGCACTTAAGCGGCAGAGAAGTGGTACAGGCGTAGGTGCCTTCAGGCCCCTACCACACCATTCAATACTCATAAATGGCTTAGTTATAGTGCTATAGTAACGTTTTTGCTACATTATATTGATTGTATTAACGAACAAATATTAATTCAATAATTTAATTGTCAAAAAAAAAATTATTTTTTAAGTTTATTATTATTTTTTTTAGATTTAGCTTCCTTTATTCTATACAGAGGTCGTTTAAGAAGGCCTCTATTGTAAAAATGATATCATTATAATAATAAAACTTAATTCAAAAATACTTTGCTGGATATCTTGAATTTTTTATTTAACGTTTGCAATTTAACACTTTGCTTTGTATATTTATTTATCTTTAGAGGTAATTTAAACTGTATATACTTCCCCGGAAATGAGTAATATTAATACCTGTTTTAGAAACTAAAATAATATATATACCTAATCTGAATCTGAACTAAATATAATGAATAGTTGATGGGTTGTTTAGTAAAACTCATTATCACTAATAAAAAAATTAATTTTTATTTTGTTATATAAAATTTTAATATTGAATGCATTATTATCCCTTCACAAAAAAAAGATGGAAAGGGCGAAGCTTTAAGTTCTTCTAGGTAACCTTAACTGATTGTTAGTATTTGGTCTCAAACTGAAGGAAAACACAAAATTGAACCCAAACTTTGGAACGATACACTAAGCAAACAATAAAGAAATTGCCAAAATCTCGGAAAAGAAATATGGCTTAACGAATATACATTAGACAGACGAACAGAGTATTTCAAGATGCTGCTGAAAGGGGATCAAATGCTGGAGCAGTTTATCTATCTATCTACGTGGTGCTACAATTCTGGGTGGGTCTTGGACTCCTTAATGAACCGCCGCCATTCACCCAGATTTTGTGCTGCCGCTTTCCAGCTTCTGATCCAAAGCAAGCTCCGTGCGTCCGCTGCCATTCCATCAACACATCGAAGCCTTGGCCTACCAGGCCGTTGTGTACCGTGAAGGGTAGTGTCCACTACTTTTCTAGGAATTTCTTCCACTTTCATCCTGCGACATGACCAGTCCAACTGAGCCTCCCCAGTTTTATAAACTTTACAACGTCCATATCTCCCTGTTCCTCCTAATCCTCCATCCATCTCTGTCTCTCACTTGGTCAACTATTCAACGTAACATTTTTCTTTCAAAAATCAAAAGATTATTTTCATCACTTCTTGAGATAATCCAAGATTGGGAAGCATAGGTAAGAACTGGGCGTATAAGAGTCTTGTATATGACCAGCACTACTTAGTGCCCCTGGTAATGGATCTGCTCCAGAAAGTTTTCATTAAGGCAAAATATGCCCTATTTGCTGCCACCAGCCTTTTCCTTATCTCAGCAGAGACATGGTTTATTGGAGTTACTAGGGATCAGAAATACGTAAACTCGTTCACCCTTTGGAATGTGTATGGGCCAGCACTCAGTGCCTCGTCGCCACCAGCCCATATGTTCATATATTTAGTTTTATTCTCGTTTATGGCCAATCCCATGGCTGAAGCAGAGTCCATGAGTCTCCTAAAAGCCTTTACCAATGCCGATTGAGTCCTGGCCATGATATCCAGATCGTCAGCGTATCCATATATCTGTACAGTATGGGTGAATATCGTATGGTCTGTCTGGATTCCTGAATCTCTTATAGCTTTCTCCAGTGCAAGATTGAAGAGGAAACAAGTCTGTCCATCCTCCTATCTTAATCCTATGTTGGAAGGAAATGCTTCAGAGCAGTCAGACTGGTTCTGTACCTGACACCTTACATCTTTCATTGTCAACTTCACGAGACGTATCAGTTTGCATGGGATACCCATTTCTCTCAACGCCTCATACAGCTTAGGTCATTTGATCCTGTCATATGCACTCTTAAAGTCGACTAACAGGTGGTGTGTAGGGATTTTATATTCATGACCCTGTTTTTTTTTAAACCCATCAACTATTCATTATATGTAGTTCAGATTAGGTATATATTATTTTAGTTTCTAAATCAGGTATTAATATTACTCATTTCCGGGAAAGTATATACAGTTTAAATTACCTCTAAAGATTAATAAATATACAAAGCAAAGTGTTAAATTGCAAACGTTAAATACAAAATTCAAGATATTCAGCAAAGTATTTTTGAATTAAGTTTTATTATTATATCATTTTTACAATAGCGGCTTCTCAAATGACCTCCGTACATAATATAGGAAGTTAAATTGAAAAAAAATAATAATAAATGTTTTTGGACAATTAAATTATTGCATTAATATTTTTTCGTTAATAAAATCAATATAATGTACCAAAAACGTTATCATAGCACTATAACTTAGCAATTTATGAGTACTGAATGGTGTGGTAGGGGCCTGAAGGCATCTACGCCTGTACCGCTTTTCTGCCACTTAAGTGCATTTTCTACAGAACCACTTCAAATATTTTTAAAAATTGATCAATGATTTAGAAAGAAAAAAATATTCTTCAAGTGTTTTATCTCTAATTCTGATCTAATCTAATAAGTTGTACAACTGATGTTGATGAACCTTTGACTAAAATAAGGATTCAAATTTATTCTTTAGCTTGATTTTGAATCTGTTTCATATCTATTTCTTTCTACTTGATCCACTATTTTGTTGATTCATTTCAGCCTCTAATAGAGTTTTTTTTTTTTAATTAGAGCTTTTTGGAATGAATAACTATCAACTCCATAATAGCTTCTTTTCGGTTTGGATGAAGCTGTGATGTCTCTTGTACAAAAGGCACTAGAAAAGTTTTGCAATATGAGTGCTGGTATCACAAGGGATGGGGAAGGGTTGTTGCATGCATAGATCTATCCCAGCCTACTTAGTAGCTGGTCTAGTCACTTGGCTAGGGTCATTTGTCTTCTAACGATGATAATGAAAGGTATTGAGGTCATCCTGGTCTGAAGTTGATTACAAAGAGATTTTTCACGACTACTTTGCTAGTGGGTTAATAATGGAATAGTATTTGGAGGAAATGCTATGCTGCCTGTGCTTGGAGAGGACTGTCCACTTTCTATGACGATATTCAAGTGGTACCAGGATCTTTAAAGTAAAAATTTTGAGCTTAAGGACACTCCAACATCAGGCCAGCTACATCGGTGACTGGAGAAAACATTAGTGTTGTTCGGAAATTGCTTGAGGCAAACAGGCAGGGGAGTGATCACCTGATAGAGGAGTTCTTGAACATCGATTTATTTCAAGCAGCTCGGCATCTTCAAGTCAGGAAGCTTTGTATTCTTTGAGTGCTCCACAGCTTGACTGAAGGTCAGTTGGCAAATCGTGTCTTATGGTGCAGTGAAATGTTAAAGAAGTTCAAAAATAATAGTTTACTTATTTTCACTATTGTTTCTACTAAGTTTTATTTTGTATATCCTCTCCACCAAACCACTTTTCAACATTTTCCTAAATTGTAACTAAGTTAGTTTTTCAAATATTGTATTTTTATTTATATATTTGTTAAATTATTTTATAGATTACTGGAAAACTGCAGGATATAGGAAATTTAAATAAAATAAATAACATCAGAAGAACTAGGGAGAGAGCACGAAGTACAATAAAAAAAGAAAAGGATATTCAATACGAAGAAGGTTATAAATCTATTTTATTTATTATTTTTCTATAAATATTTTATTGTGATCTAACATTGGAATTCTTCCTTTGTATTTAGACAATGAATTAAAAGTAGAAGCTAAAAAAATACTGACACCATTAAATTGTATCGATTCAGAAAAGAAGGAAATAGGTAAGTATTTATAAAATTTCCTTATTTTTAAATATTGAGCGTATAGAGATGCTCTTAAAAAGGACTTTTAAGTCAAGTCAAATATTTCAAGGTGAATATTCTAACCAGTATGTGCTCTATTTCATTGCTCGTAGTTTCATAACTTTTCTTAAAACTAATGGCCAGTTATAGAATACTCATTCAAACAGTATTTCTTGATTAAGCTGGACTTACATAATTGGTTTTCTCATCCATTCCAGCCTTCGTTTTGAACAAAGTAAAGTGGAGGGAGAAAAACCGTTTAGAACAGAAACCGACTCTCCCTTACACCATCAGTTTTTTCATCCATCTGTAAAAATCCATTCGTCATTTGTGTACCTCAATTAGTGCAGTCAAATTAGCCAAAACAGAAGACAATTTTTTTGAATTTTTGAAACATGGCATTCATACTATTCAAGTGTCCTGATGAAAAGACACTTCAGCAGACAATTTTCTAATAGCATTCAAAAGTATCATTTTTATGTCTACAAAAACACTATAAAATTCTGTTGTTCTATATTTATATCTTGTGGTTCTGCAAGAGGTTGAAAATAAGGTTTCCGTGCAAAACATTAAGATTTTCCTCAACTGTAGTTTTATACATTTGTTAATCAAATATTGTTTTTGATAACTATTAATAAATCCTCTTTTACATTAACACCAATAATGTGAAGTTTGAGTGTTCTAAATTTATATATCAATTTTTAGAAAAAAATGGGCTTTGTTTAAAAATCAAAATGTTCATTAGGAATTTAAAAAAATTGAAAATACAATAAACAAATTAAATTATATTTAGCATATAAATACAGATAAAAAGTGAGACTCTATTTAAATCGCCTATATTACAAATCTGAGCTCATTTTTTATTATTTATTATTAATAGTCTTGATTTTATAGAAGATAAAATCAGTACATACATAACCATAATTATTGCAGTCTTTCTCTCCCTTGTAATACACTATGGGGAATTACTGATCGAAGTTTCTCGTGATCATTTATAAGCAATAAGCGTTGATAGTGCCTGGCATGCAGTTGGCAGATGCCCTTGACCCCTGCATCTGATTTATTTATTGACATTTCTTTTGTTGAAGGAAGTTAGTCATCTGTTCAATATATCATAGTCAGAACGCAGTCATTTTTAAGGTTTTTATGGGTGCTGATGGTTCGACCCAAGCATTTGGATCATATTCAGAATACTTCAGAGTATTTAAACACCTTCAGTGCTCGAAACAGTTTATAGTAGCCCAACATGGCCAGAAAATAATTTCTATTAAAAAGTTGATCGGTAAATGAAAGTTGTGTGCTACGCGCACCAGTTTTGTTTTTTATATTATTGTCAGCCGTCAGCAAAGTTGGCAGTTCATTATTGAGAAAGAATTTATGAAGAAATAAATTTGTTTTATTTTAAACTATTATCTGAAATGTATTAATTCATAACGTTTTAATATTCATTGCTGAGATAACTAAATTTTTATCAATATTATATTATGACCCAATGATTTTTTTTTTTTGAGAAGGAGTTAGTCGAGAGTGCGGTCAAATAAATAAAAAAAATTAAAATATATAAATTATTTTAATTTTTGCCGACGTTTCGACCCACTTTGCAGGTCGTCTTCAGGGCTACAAAAGATACAAAACATGTTGAAAATAAAAAATAAATATAAGTATATATAAAATACGAAGAAGTTGTCAGATACAGAAATAAAAGATGGTATCAGAGATATAGTGGGCGACAATGTAGTTAAATATTAAGAATTATATATGTAGAAGATACAAATAAATGGAAAATAAGTAGGAATAAAAATAAAAATAAAGGAGAATATATATATATATATATATATATATATATATATATATATATATTTTTTTTTTTTTTTTTTTTTTTGACAGGTTGTCAAGACTATTGGTATGTAGAAACAGACATAATTTTCAAAGGCAAAAACAATTCTAATAATGAAAATGTTCCAATCACATTTTATGTGCTCCGTCGTATTTCCTAAATATTCCTAGAACATAGGCAAATAACAATTTTTTCCACTTACCCCAATTTAACCCTTAAAATACATCAATGTTCAGTAATTTACCAAAAAAATTTATAGAATTTAAGGTATTTTGAATACATATTTTCAAGTCCTAGTCAGAAATAATTGTTTTGTTTTTTAAATATCATATTTATGAATAATTAAGATGAGAGAAAATTAAATTTGTTATTCTTACAGTTCCTTGGTTTTCGTTGCAACAGTGTAAAATCTAAGTATAAATGAAAATAAACAATTAGCTACACCAAGCTGCATGCAGGGACTGATTCCATTTGATAGTAGGTGTCAAAATGTAAATTCATTGCAAGAAATTGCCGGCTCATATTTGCTCATTTAAAAGTGATTCTTCTGTGTGTACATTTTGTGTAACGTAAAATTAGAAACGAATCTGAATGGCTTTCTCATAACAAAAACTTATTGACTGAAATCTTCTTTTGGTTTTTGTAATTTATTATAATTTCAATTACTTAAATAGGATCAGCGATATGTTTTTCTCATTATACAAAAACAAAACAAAAAAAAAGTTGATTGATATATTACAACCTAGAAGTCCTTGCAGAGGTAAAGCAGAAAAGAATAATTTTTAAAAAATGTGAAATTTTATGAAGCATTTATGATACGTTCATTGTTTGTTTTAGACTAATCAATTTTTAATTGTTTTATTGCATTTTTTTATTTTACTTTCAGTAAAGAAGATATCCAACTGTGAAGATATTTTAAATTATAAAAAAAATCAGTCTCATTCTACTCATATAATATGTTCAAGAGATGAACAACCATTTTATGAAAACTTGCCTGGTATGTATATTTG
Source organism: Nezara viridula (assembly GCA_928085145.1). Taxonomy (NCBI): domain Eukaryota; kingdom Metazoa; phylum Arthropoda; class Insecta; order Hemiptera; family Pentatomidae; genus Nezara; species Nezara viridula. Next base: position 72,428,931 of record OV725079.1, on the reverse strand, counting down.
CTTCGTTTTTATTGTCAGTTTATTACAAAAAGTCACAAAGTACATTTTTGTTATGGATTTACTGGTACTGGTGGGGGGACTTAGTCCAGCAAGTGGGCCTATTGGTCATTTTACCCAACCCCGAAGATGATACTACCAATGGTTGTCTATTGTACCTCCAACTCTATCTCAAATCTTTTTGAACTTCATTAGATGAACAAAAAGGTTTGAGGTAGAGTTGGAGGTACAATAAACAACCATTGGTAGTATCATCTTTGGGGTTGGCAAAAATTACCAATATGCCCACTTGCTGGACTAATTCCTCCCACCAGTACCAGTACTAGTAAACCCAAAGCTGAGGCATAAAAAACTCACCACAACAATCAAAACAGGAAGTTTATGCTCATTGTGTAATTTGAATGAAAGGGAAGGTCTATATCATTTTTTCATAACCTGTCACTTTTATAATTCCTATAGACTAGAACTATTACCCACATTAAATTCCCTCTGCCATGTTTACATCTTCTTTATATATAAAAATGAATGTATATCTGTCTGTCTGTTTGTCCTTTGTGCATTAATAAACCATTCATCCGGTCACCATGAAACTTTGGGAAGTTGTTCCGTACACTCCTGGGAAGGTTTCTGGCATAGTACTTCTGTCTTACTATAATTTTATATATGTAAAAAACATAAATGTTTGTCTGTTTTAAGCCACAAAAAAACGTGTCGCTATAAACTGTAGCGCCAAAACGGCTTTATCGATTTTAATGAAACTTGGCTAAAGTACTTCCCCTTGAAACCCTTTTAATTTATGTGTATAACATACTTTCCCAAAAACAAGCTGAAAAGTGTAACGATGAATTCAATATTTTATTTGACAATAACTAAAAAAGTACACAATTGTTTATTGATAATACCCATATTTATATGAAAGATTTCTAAATTGCTGACAAAATAAAAAAAAAAAAATCATCGAAATTGGACGGTTCGTTACAGAGTTAAAGAGTTTTAAACATTTACTGCCTTCTCTTTAGAAAAGGCCATTTCCTTTTGCTTGCTCACTACCGAAGGTAGGCAAGTATTTTTATTTTTTATTTATTGATTAATCAAAAATTTTATAATTACTATAGTAATTGAAATTATCATTTGAAGAAGTTATATGATTCTCCTTATGTAGGTCAATACTATTATACGTTCTTTACATTAATTTTTTATTTTAGTTTTATAAGTTCAAAAGAAACTCAGACTGTTTCTGATGATTATGAATGACGGCGTATTCACTCAGGTGATTATGAATGTCCAATTTGAATCATGAGAATAAAAATCATTCGAATTAGTTTAAATTGAAGCCATTTTACAGACAAATTTGTTTCCATACTTTTTAAAAATGACAGATGTCCTTTGCTATTAATCTACTCATGTGTGCTTTCTATTTTCTTTCTTTTTCATTTATCCAGGCTAAGCCACAGCAGCTTGTATAAAAACAATAACTAGAGAGCAGATATCCAGTATATATTATTATACTATTTATGGTCTCAATTTAAGAGCATTTGTCCAAAATGAATAGATACTTAAAATTTTAATTTATCAATATTTTTTCTCTTATATATATTATTTGTTTGTAAATTATTTAGATTTGCATTGTAGTAGTGATATGCTGTAATAGTGGTACCCTGTTGTGTCATGTGGTATGGTTGGTGTATTATTAGTGCTTCATTGAATGCTATGATACAGTATGCTGTTGTTGTTGTGAAGTTATAATACACCCAAAAATATATAATACAGGCAAAAAATATAAAAAATATATAATACAGGCAAAAAATATATAATACAAAAAATATATAATACAGGCAAAAAATTCCACCCACTTGATTTTTTCATGTTTTCATCTAAAAATATTTCTGCTTTGGATTGGTCTATTGTTTTTAATGAATAAATAGGTAATCTTTTTGTGTGTTTTCAATTAGAAATGTTAATATAGAGGACAATAACCCTTAATCCTTAATTCAATGAAATGATTCTAGATTCCAATGTTTACTTTCTATGGAATCAAAATGTTTATTCAGTATCATTAGTTCAGTGCTGTTTCTTGCAGCACATTTCTTAGTCTCCGGCTTCTAATTTTTTCAATATTAAGTTTAAAAATGCCTCTTAGTGCTGAGGAGGTTGCCCATGGTGTGGCATTTATTGATGATGGACGTTCCATTAGATATGCAGCTAATGCCATCTGAGTTCCATATGAAACTTTACGAGACGCCGTCAGGCTTTTTCGGGAAACTGGTTCTTACAATAGAAGGCCCGGTTCTGGACGGCCTAGGGTAACAGAACCACGCGATGACCAGTTTTTGACTTTGGTAATTTTACGAAACCAGAACCTTACCGTTGTTCAAGCGATTCATCACCTCGAAGAAGTTCGAGGTGTGCAAATTTCTGAACGTACCACTTGGGGAAGATTAAATGAGTATGGATTACTGGCTTTTCGTCCAGTAAGAGGACCAGAGTTGACCAGAACTCACAGAGTAACACGGCTGGCTTTTGCTCCAGAACACAGCCATTGGACTATGGACGAATGGAGTGCTGTACTTTTTACAGATGAGTCAAGATTCGCTCTTCGATCTCCAGACGGGCGTGAAAGGGTGTGGAGAAGAAGAAACGAAAGATATGCAGCCTGTAATTTTTCCTAAAGCCAACCTTTCCAACGTGGTTCCTTAATGGTGTGGGCTGGGATTTCAATGGAGCGCCCTTCAGAATTGGTTGTTGTTCGTAGAGGGTCTTTGACGGCCATTCGCTATGAAGATGAGATTTTGGAACCTCATGTGTTGCCTATCCTCAACGAAATCGGCGATCGTTCTATTCTAATACACGATAATGCACGCCCACATGTCGCCCGCATAGTACAGACGTTCCTTCAACAGAACAATATTGAGGTTTTAGCCTGACCAGCACGTTCTCCAGATTTGAACCCCATTGAGCATTTATGGGATAACCTCAGAAGACAAAGAGTGCGTGCAACACTTCCTGATACACTGCAGGACCTTGAAAGGGCTGTTCGGGAGGAATGGGCTATCCTCCAACAAAGGGACATTTCCCGACTGGTGGAAAGTATGTCGAGGCGTCTTCAAGAAGTAGTGAAGGCAAGAGGAGGAAACACGCGCTACTAAACGATGATATAATTAATTTCTTTTAGAATAATAATGGTTCGTTTTTCAATTTTTTTTTCTCTAATATTTCTTACCCAATCACATTTTGATTATTAAAGGTAAAAACAATTATAAAATTCCATAACTACTAAGTATTATCTATAAATACCCTGTATTATGTACAAATACAACTTTTTTTACAAGTGGGTGGAATTTTTTGCCTGTCTTTATAATATTGTGTCACAATATAATATTGTGTTATATTATATTACGTTACGTTATGTTATAAATTGTTGTACTGTGTTGTCTTATATTATATTATTTGATGGGTAATATTCATTGCTGATTAATGTGTTTTGTATAGTTAAAAAATTATATATATTAAAAAAGATAATCTATATTTAATATTAAAAAAAATCTATAAAAAGAATAATTTGATTCAAGTGTAATAAATTAATTTGCTGATGTTATATTCTATTCATCACAATGTGTGTATACACTCCATTTGTATTTGTATGGGGCCAGTCCCCAAAACAAATAAATATATATTCTATTCTATATTCTATTCAGTCTTTAATGGGTTAACTGATAAGTTCATATTAGTACACCATATCTGAACAATGTTGCATGTGACTTGCATTCATTCAAAAATTGTATTTATGGTCTTTCCTGTGATGACGATCGCGCCATCATCCACGTATGCCTGGGCATGGATCCCAGCTTCCTCCAGTCTATTTAATAGGTCATTCATTACCAGGCACCACAACATTAGTGAGATATAGCTCTCCTGGGGGCACCCCGTCACCGCCTGTGCCTGCAATCTGACTGCTTCTTCTGAAACAACAATAATTCTTATTTTTAGAACGAATCTTACCAAACTGATAAGTCCAGTTGGGGCAGATATGTTTACTAAGTCTCACAAACTGCTTCTTCAGTCATATCAAATGCCCCTTCTACATCAAAAAAGAGTCCTAACACAGACCACTTAAAGTACAGGGCATTTTCCATTTTCCCTATTAGAAAGTGTAGGGCTGTAGATTTTCCGTGGAGATAAGCATGTTGGTTTGTGTGTAATGGGTGACAAGACTGCACTTTACTAGTTAAGTGAACTGCCACAAGTTCATATTTTCACAGACTTCTCCACTATCTTAAATATAAAAGAGGTTAGACTTATAGGTCGATAGGCTTTAGCAACACTATAATCCTCCTTGCAGTTCTTAAGAATAATGGCTATTACTGATTTCCTCCAGGACTCTGGTATATATCCAAATGCAAGTGAAGATCCGAGGAATGCTTTGATTTAAGGAAGTAGTACTTAAGACCCTCTTTAAGCATGCAAGGGAGTATACCATTCGTACCAGGGGCCTCCTATGGTTTGAGCTCTCCCAAAGTCCATTTGATAGACCCTTTGGTGACGACTGTCTCAGCCCATGTCATCTCTTTCTCTTTAATAAGTGCTTCTTCATTTGGGTCCATGTCCATAGGGGCATTGCCTTTATTTATTACCTTACTACCCAAAAAGTGGGTCTCCAGTAAATGGTCCACATGTTGTCCGGTTTCTTTAAAGCTCCTAATGATAGGTGGTTGTTATTATCTATGATCTTTATTAACCGAGAGGTTTCACACGTTTTTTCCACATTACTGCAAAAAAATTTCCAACCCTCCCGTTTGTGCCTTCTTAGAACTCTTTTATAAATATTAGAAGTGGCACGATAGTAATCCCAATCTTCTTCTTGTCTTGTTCTATAGATAAGCTAGTATAGAAAGGATGGGTTTTCTTTCAAGTTAACAAACTATTCTAACCAAAGTGAGAAGGTCGGATTCAGACTGGTGTCACTTCTGACTTCAGAGTGGCTCTTCTATATGTTTTATCCAGAGCGATAAAGCGTTTAGAAGAGCCTTAACACGCTCTCCCAATGTCCAAACATAGTATCTCACACGGTCTCATATTATACTTTCTGAATATTTTAAATTTAATTCATATTGGCATTAAATTTTTGTAACTTGGTTTAGTAACAGAATTTTAAGGAAGTTTTAAAGAACATTTTCCATAATATTATTGTGTATGTGTCTGGTTCAGATTATTAATATTTATATGCATTTGTTCACAGTATTCTATAGCCAAGAAGAAGTAAGTGATAATGAATGGATTCAAGTGAATGGTCAGAATGGGGTATTTGTTAAACAAAATTTTCATATGCTTAACATCTCCAATGGTTTTGTAAAAATTGAAGCAAAATGTTCATTACTTCTAAATTCTGATAGATCTCAGGTAAGCCAAAATCTTAACTATTCACAATTAGTGTTTTATTATGTTACTTTAAGCTTACTTATTTCGGGTTGATAATTTTTACTTTCACTTACATATATATGTAATAGATAGTAGGAGTAAGTATTGCGATCGTGAAAATTATTTAATCTGACTTTTCAGATCTGACTTAATTGGGGTACCCTTAGTCCAAATAACCAAGGTCTGTGTGTCCGTATGTATGTTAGCAGTCTAACTCAAAAACGAAAAGTCGTACGAAACTGATATTAGGTATTTAAAATAAGTATATGCCTTAGATGTGACAGCAACTTTTTCCTTAAAATCGGCTAACCGAAAGTGCCACTTTATATTAACGGTGGTGAAACACATTTTTACAATTTTCTCAAAAACGACTCCTAACGATTTTGATTAAACTCGGTGTATCTGTAGTAGATAGCCCCCAATATTTACTCCTTTATATGACATTAGGTGAGGGAATGAGAAGGAATATATAGGAATGTGAGGTTGCACGATGAATTGTACTCAATTATGCAGTGGACAAATTATTCATGGAAAAGTCTCATATCGATAAACAATCGATAAAGAAGAATGCTGGAAAAAGGTCAGAGCAGGTAGCTAGCAACAGCTGGCAGAAGGAAGCTGAGAAGAGCACTTGAGGTCTGGACACGATAACGAGAGGAGGTTGTCTGAGATAAGAGAGGCAGGACATTTAAGACCAAGAATATCAAACCTATAGTTACAAGACTTTAATATATTCATTTAGTATCAGTTGTTAAAATAAATTGTTTTGTTAGACAAGAGTGAATAGTCCTTTTATTTAGTTGTCCTATAGGCCTCACAATTGAAGAATAATAAACAAGGCGAGTCAATTCGTTCAAAGTGTATTTACTCAGTCCCACATTATATATATATATATATATATATATATATATATATATATATATATATATATATATATATATATATATATATATATATATATGTTCTTATTGTTTCTTGTCACAAAAGGTATTAGATTCCCGAATCCCCAACAACAGTTAAACACCCTCAAAAAGTCGATATCCAGTGCCGGGGTTTTGTTTTAATAATCAGGAGTGTAAATAATCTAGTTCCCCGATATAAAAGCAGAAGGCTATTCGCCAATTCTCGCCAAAACAAGTTATTTACATTTAAACTTTATTAGGTTATTTACATATCATTGTATAATTAAGTGGTCTTTAAAATCATTTAGGTCTTATCCCTGTTGATGTCACTTTACAGGGCTTAAATATCCAATGTTTATATGCCTCTTCCTCTTAAGTACCTTTAATATGGTTTATTTTAAATAATTAACTATCTCTCATTATTAAGAGTTGCGAAACAATGCTAAATATAACTTTTGAAAGAATTTGATTATTGAATAAAGGAGCAAAAATAAAAACGCTTATCCAGGTCGAAAATGCATCTCCGGAAAGACTAGTCAGAAGGTATATGTATAATATATCGTTGGAAGGTGGAGATTTTTAGAAAAAACAATATCTAATATAGAAAGTTGTAAAAGGTAAAGGAGAGTGGCAAAAAATTATAAATAATAATTTTTGAAAACTAATAATATTTAACGTAAATCCCATGTTTTCTAGGAAATTAAATGAAATTTACTAACTAAATGTAAACTTTTAAAATATTTTTAAATTTGAAAAAAGTATTTAAAATCCACCTAATCAAGGCAATGACATTGTTTAAGAAACTATTTCATAGTACTTGTGTGAAAGAAGAAGTAAAATATAAAATCATTTCATGGATATATAAAGCATATGTTTATAACCTTAAATACATTTACTATAGTTTAATAATTCTAGATCTAATATTATATTTAAATAATTAGGTATCAACGTCTGTTTATTCCGAAATATTGTCATGCAACTTTTTAGAAAATTAAATTAGTGAATAATTTGATGAATCTTCCCTTTGTGATATTCCAACAGTATCCGCTACTATTTCATAGATACGTTTATAATCTTTATAAGCCAGGGGAAGGACAAAGGATTTGTTTTGGTCAGCAGTTGTGTGGCTGCAGTGAAGCGAGGATAGGAGAAGGGATCCTGGCTCCACTGGGTAAAACCTAGTAATAGTTTTACGATCTTAAAAGTTCTTGTTTGGAAGGGAGAATAGTTGTTTGGAATTACAAGAGAGAGAATCTCCCAGGGAGCTTAAGTTGATTAGAAGAAAGTGTCACCATTTTGGAAGATGTGTTTGGCAGAACATAGGAAAATGTTAGAAGACAAATTAATTTAGTGCAACAAAGGAAGAAACAGTATATATAGAAAAAAGGTTAGCTTGTCAATCCATAATTGACTTTAATTTAAAATCAAACAGTGTTCAGTATAAATAATGATAGTTTGTCTGAGTGTTTTGATCTGATTATCAGTATCATACCTGAGATAAATAACCTCTTATTTATTTAGGTAGTATCCCAACGGTAAGAAGTGAGCTTCCGAGGTTACATTATTATTATTTGTAAAATATAAGAGAGATGTTACATTTTCCCCCTCAACTATGCGTGACCTTATTCTTTAAAAATCAGGTCACTACAATCATATTACAACTCAAATAAACAATTTGTTTTAATTGTATAGTTTTTTATTAATAATTTTTTAGTAATAACCATATAACCTAATAGAACCAGAGAGAGATAATGGAAGGTAGAGATCTTAATAATATAATTCTTGAGAAATCTAATGGGGATGTTGTTATTGTAGAAAATAAGGCAGTCAGTTGTACAAAGCATACTTGATGAAAATAGACAATGTGAAAACTCTAACAGTAGTTGCACGGGACATGAAAGTCTGTCGACATTAAATGTAATTATTGAATTTAGTGAAAATAATGTGGAGGGTAAAAAAATAAATTTAAGTAGTAGCAACAATTTGAATTGTACTGATACTAATAGTATGTTTCAACAAATAACGGCTATGCTTCATAATTTAGAGAAAAATATGGATAAATTAAACTAAATATTAAAATCTAATAATTAATAGGAATTTTTGAAACAAGATTGTGACAACCTAGAAACCGAAATTATTGCAAATATAACTGAAGAGCTTAGCAAAATCAATTCTTTAATTGATATTGGATCAGAAAATATCTTAAGAAAACGTAAAGAAACCCTTGAAGTAAAATTAGTGACAGCTGAAGTTCCGGTAGAAACTCATACAGTCAATCCTATAGATGCCAAGAAAGAACTTCTCAAGTTTCAAAATGAGTTCAAAGGTGTAAATCCAGCAGAGAAGAAAAGCATGGAAATTCGTTTAATTCCAGGAATGAAATTTCTACGATTCAAAGATGAATTAAGAAAGTTTGATGACTGGAGTAAGGAAAGAACAAAATTAAATGAAGAATCATTCCAAGGACTCACTAAGTATAATTTTGAGTTTGATTGATTGATTACCAGTCATGTTAGGGCAGGTCGCTTATGTTACAGCGAGACGCTCTAGTCTTTATCCTATTCCAGAGGATATAAAAGGGATTTTTAAGTTAGCGTGTCTTCCGTTGACGTAGTTATATATTACGTAAATTAGTATAAAATTAAGGTATGGTCCTCAATTTAATTTTAGTATTCATATGTTACTTTAATTTGTTTTATGTGTCAATATCTCATGTGAATAGATCTTTAAGAAAAGGATCTGTAAGAAAAATATAAAAGTTAATAAAAAAAAAATATTTAAGATGTAACTCAGAAGGAATCTTAAAAAAAAAAAATTTGTTAGTATTGAATAGATAATGTGCAGATGTTTCAGTATTCACCTAAATTTAATGTAAAAAGAAAAACAAAAATTATTTTACTTAAAATATTTTTTTTTTTTTCCCGGAAGTGGGGAGGAATGTAATGTACACCTTTATTGGAGGTGGATAAAAAGGGTTTAATAAATTAATGTTCAACAGTTAAAAGGCAAGCTAATCTAGTTCTACTAGTTCAGGAAAAATAAAATAACTGCCTTGTAGTTTCCCCAAAACTGAAAATCCCTAAGAGGGGAAGGACAGAGGATTTGTTTTGGCCAGCAGTTGTGTGGCTGCAGTGAAGAGAGTGGATAAAACCCAGTAATAGTTTTTTTTTTAAGTTCTTGTTTAGCAGGGAGAATAGTTTGAAATTCCAAGAGAGAGAATCTCCCAGGGAGCTTAAGTTGAGTAGAAGAAAGTGTCACCATTTTAGAAGATATGTTTGGCAGAACATAGGAAAATGTTAGAAGACAAATGAATTTAGTTCAACAAAAGAAAAAACAGTATATATAGAAAAAAGGTTGGAGTGTATAACATCGCCATGGACGTGTTCGCAGGGAGTCCAATAATAGCCTTTACACTCCTGCGAGTCATGGTGTCGATGCTGTCAAGTATGGTGTCAATTAAACGCCTCAACTTCAGTGCTTTCACAACGTCTGCTTCTTCGAAAGCATTGTACAGCTCCTGGTTCGTGCGCCGCTTCCACTCCTCTCCAACTTTCACTCCCCCCAAAACAAGGCAGAAAACTTTTCTTTCAAAAATAAGGAGTTCCTTTTCAGTGGCCTTCAAAGTTGTCCTCCACTCCTTTCCATAAGAAGTACGGGATGCACCAATGTCTTGTAGAGGTGGAGCTTGGTCTGTCCGGAAAGTATCTGCCTGCTTAGCTGCTTGCTCGGTCCAAAGTAGCACTTGTTGTCCGCTATGATCCTTCTTCTTATCTCAATATCGAGGTTATTATCCTGAATGACTACAGATCCTAGATTAGTGAACTCCGAAACCTTCTCAAATTTATGAGGCTTAGTAGTGACTGCCTGTTACCATATATTTAGATTTGGACTTATCAACTTTCAGTCCAAATCTGCTGACCCGTCTGAAAAGCATCAGTCACGGCCTGCAGGGAGCGTCCCACAATTTCTATATTATCTGCATAGGCCAACAGTTCAACAAGTCTAGTGAAAATGTTTTCTTGTTGTTCGCGTAAACCAGCGTCTCACGGCTTTCTCAAGTGCTAGGTTAAACAACATACAGGCCATTGCATCCTCTTGTCGAAGCCCCTAATTCGCACAAAATTCTTCTGATCTGTCACCATTCACTCCAACCATACATCTCACATCCTTCATGGTAAGCTTTATCAGACATATAAGTTTCTCAGGTACGTTAAATTCTCTGAGATCACCATACAGTTCTTCGCTTATTGAAATCGTCACTGTCATACACTGCCCTGAAATCAATGAACAGATGATGAGTTTTGGTTTTATACTCATGGCCTCTTTCAAGAATGGTTCACACACAGAACATCTGGTTAGAGGTGGATCTTCCTTTCCTAAACCTACTCTGGCACTGATATGAGATAGTATCTTATAGGCGCAAGACAGCTGCGAGATACCTCGATCATTGCTGCATAGCAACCTATCACCGTTTTTAAGTATAGGAAAGATAATTGACCTATGCCAGTCAGAGGGCACCATCTCATCAGTCCATATAGCAAGGAGATCCTGTATAGCTTTGGTAAGCTCGTTTCTACCCCATTTTAAAAGTTTAGCAGGGAGTGCGTCAGCACCAAGAGCCTTATTATTTTTGAGTTTTTTTTTTATGTTATCTGCAACCTCATCTTCATAAGGCGGTTCAAGATTTATCTCTTGTTCTCCCATCTGTATTCTGTTGATTTCTTCTTCTTGATTTATTACTTCTTCACTTGAGTTGAGAAGATTATTGAAATAATTCCTCCATTCGACAAGAACATCTGACATGTTGGTCATCGGATTACCTTCTTTATCTCTACTGGATTTTAATTTATTGCTTTCTGTCCTTGTTGACTGATCTGAAGAAATCTCTACTTTCTTTGTTACAGTGTAACAGCTCTATATTTTCTATCTCCCCTCTCACCTTCTGTCGTTTCTTTTTGCGATGTAAATGTTTCTCTTCTTTTCTTCTCTGTCGGTATTCATCAACAGATCTCCTTGTGTTTGTCCTAATCATTGCTTGAGAGAATCCAGGAACCTTTTTCAGTTAAGAAGGTTACCTGTGAACTAGACCTATAGTTCGATTATGCTCCTCTAAAAACGTCAGTGAAACGCCATACGCAATAATAAAAAGTTCTTTTAAATAGTTCTTGAAATCTAGTTGAATCCCATTTTATTTTTAGATGATATATATTTATAAATTGTATCATTATATTATAGCATAACTGTATTATTATATTATATTGCAACATTAGATGTATATGTATATGTACTGTTTATTCACCAATTTATTGATCTTTTTTTAAAATTCCTTTTCCTCATCTCTTAAATTTTACCTTTTAGTGTCAGTTGATTAACAAAGTTGATTTTTGAAAATTATATTTAGAAATTTAATCTTATTTGATGATTGTTATAGATTTTCAGTGTTGCTGAAGGAAAAGGCACATTTGTTTATAATGATAATATGAAAGTTAAAATAGCACCTGGTCAGACTATTACAATACCTGCTGGTATGTATTTCATTTTTTCATGAATTATTTATTACTATTAATCTAGGTCAACAACTTGCTATCAAGTTTTGGCTTCCTTCAATGACAACCACCATGTGTCTCTATTCTGTGCTGCTGCCATCCAATTTCCTACTCCGATGGACCTTAAATCACCTGTGACACAGTCCGATCTCCGCTGAGTGGGTCTCCCAACTCTACGCCTGCTGAATAGTTGTCCTGTTAGTATTTTCTTCTGGATTGACTGCTCTGGCATCCGTGTGAGGTGTTCTGCCCACCTTATTCTCCCTGTCTTTATAATTACAACTACATCAGGCTCATTATAGAGAGTATAGGTTTTTCTATTTCTACGCCTTCTTCATTGTCCATTCTCACAGGTGAGCTCATATATTCGGTGAACGATTTTCCTTTCAAATGTAAGCAGCAGGTCTTTTTCATCTGCCCTTGCAGTGGTCCAGTTCTCAGAATCGTAAGTCAAAACAGGGCAAATGAGGGTTTTGTAGAGGATGACCTTGGTGCACTACGATATAAGTCTGCTATAAAGGTGTGAGCGAAGTCCATAATAACAGCGATTTGTTGAAATCATTTTTCTCTGTATCTCGGCAAAATCATCCCAAATACAAATAAAACCCTCTTCCAACTGACGCAACTTAGGGGTACCAAGTAAGGTCAGTTCCTCACCATTTTCATTGGTCAAACTTTTTTTGTTAGACAAATTTGTTTTTGTTTTCAAAAAAGATGATGGATTAATACTTACTTGAGGATTTAAATAGAATATATTTCTCACGCTTTGTTTTTGAACATTTTATTATTTGGTTTAATGAATCGTCTGGGTGAAAGAAAAAGTTGAGAGCTTAGAAGAAACAGTTCTCAAACCTATTCAATTTACAAATTTTTAACTCTAAAAATTAATTTGGAGAGGCCATAGAAGTCCGCAAAGCAACAAAACTCGTTAAAAAGTGCAAAAATGCCAAAAGGCACTTCTCAAACTTAAATTAATTTTATTCAACTCAATTTAAATACAAGCCCCATTTGATATAAAGAGACAGTCTCCCTTTAAAAATAATAATAATAAAAAATATCTGTGTTAAATGTTTCCAGAACTCACATAATTATATTCTAGAAGTTCTAAAAATGACATAAAATGCACCCCATCCTCCCTCCCAAACAAACTTCGTTAAAGTGGACAACGATATGCAAAATACAGGGATTGAGAAGGGAGGGAGGTGCTCAGTTCAGGAGTCTGGCCCATCATTTATTACATCATTGAACTTATTACTTTTTGTTCCTTGATAGAAAGTACATTTCTCCCAGACCTCATAGCAATACTTTTTCCATCATTTCCTTCTAGTTATATTTGTTTCTCTGTGATTTCTAACTCCTGAAAAGCATTAGACAGGGCCAGCATTGTTTGTGCTGACAGTACTATATCAGCTCCATTGGAAAGGTGTTGTCTTAATCTATTGTATATTGTACCTCCTGGATTAGTGTTTATTATTCTGATTGCAGAGCAAAGTTAAATAGTTGATTTTTTTAGTCAAGTTGTATTTATTTTTGTCGATAACACAGGTAATATAGCGAAGTTCCCTACAGTTAGGCATATAGTTAGGAGTTGGTAATCTATTTAAAGTCTAAAATATTGCTTATTTAATGTAACCTTTACTTTTAGAAAAACTTCCTCAATTAATAAGCTTTAAGTGAATATTAATTAAATTGAGGATTATTTGCAAAAAAAGTTGAGAACACCTCAAGTTGTGTAAAAAAAAAAAAAAAATGGTGTCATATTACTTCCTGCAACCTAAAAGTAACCAATGTTTTCAAAATTTCCTATGATAGATTATTGCAAAGCTTTAATCTATTTTTTTTTCTTCAATATTCTGGAATGTATAATAATAAATGTAATAAATGGATAAACTCACTTTTTATTTCTAAAAAAAATAATATTATTTATCGAATATTTAACATCTAAAGTGACAATAAGACTGTGTTTTTTATTGAATTTTCTGTTATAGAAATTGATCTGTATTTATAGGTCCAAATATTCTTATCGAATCTTAATATTTATGTTTGAAAAAAGGGAGCTAATCGCTTGAATTCTTTTCATAAAAACAAATATTAGAATTAGAAAAACTGGTTGATCACTTATAAATATGGGTCCATTTCTGTAATAGAGACCATAATAAAAAACATAGTTACATTATAACTTTAGATGATAAGTATTCGAAAAATCATTATTTTTACCTCTTTTTTGCAATATGTTTATAATGATACATACCAGATCATAAAAAATAAATAAATTAAAACTTTACAATCACCTGTTCGGCATTGTGACCCATTTGTTGAGCCATAGCCTGCTCTTATCATAGATCGCCAGTTAAGTCTATTTTGTGCTATTGGTCTATCTTCTTACCCCAAGCAGGGATCTCGCATCAGGAGCCATACAGTCTTTCCAATGGAGCCTCGGACTTCCAACCTGTCTGGTACCATAAAGTTGTTCCAATATTATCCTGGAAGGTATTAAGGTGTTCTATCACCCCTTTAACTATTTCCCCCTACTTCCAGGGCACACAGTGATTTTATTTATATATATTTTGTTATAAATTTACTGGATGCGGAGGGCTTAATTGGTTTATGTACTGTGAATGCTAAGGATCGAAGAAACAACATTGATACACTTATTATTATATTCAATAAATAAAGTATTTATGAACAAAATAAAATAGAATTTATGTTTATATAATCTATTATATAAACATATGTATAAAATACTGTTCAGTTGGACCGTCTTTATGGTAGTTCCAAACATAGGCTGCTCCATCAACTAAGGGTGATCTTCATCCGGGATATCTTTTCTAATGTGACTGTACAGATGTTTACAGAAGTGCTCCCTGGAACTGACAGACGACTTTGCATCCATCTAGAATGGGCTGAGGCGAGGGAGTGGCGGTTCCTTACTTCTCTCCGATATTTCTAACTCTTAACTAATTTTTTGAATGTTAATAATCAATAAATTCAAATCATTAAATATATATATACATATATATATATATATATATATATATATAAACATATGTAACATCCCACTTATATTTGACAAATAATAATAATAATATAACCTCAGAAGATCACTTTATACCCTTAGGATACTTCCAAAAGAAATAAGAGGTTGTTTAATGATAAACAAAATTATAAGAAAATTAATATATTTATTTATCTGAGGTGTGGGTTACTGACAATCAAATCAACTCAGACAAACTATTATTATTTACACTATTTATACTAAAATTAAACACTGATTTTAAAATGAAGTCAAATATGGATTGGCAAGCTAACCTTTTTTCTAAATACACTGTTTTTTCCTTTGTGGCACTGAATTCATTTGTCTTCACACATTTTCTTAAGTTCTGCCAAACAAGTTTTCCAAATTGGTAACACTATTATTGGGGTTTTCCTACTGAAGCCAGGATTACTTCTCCTATCCTCTCTTCACTACAGCCACACAACTGTTGGCCAAAACAAAAACCTTTGTTCCATCTCCTCCTTGGAATTTTCCTTCTTGGGGAATTACAGAGTAGCCATTTTCTTTTCCCTGCACTAGTAGGACTAGATTAGCTTGCCTTTTAATTGTTCAACATTAATTTATTAAATCATTTTTACCCACTTCCGATAAACATGTATATTACAATATATATGTATATATATATATATATATATATATATATATATATATATATATATATATATGTATATGTATATATATATATACTTATAATTCATTCCTTTAAAGAAGTGAAAGATAATTTTTACTTAGAAATCCATGTTTTGTTTCAGGGTTTCCTTGTCAAATTATTAACTCAGGTCTGAAGAAAAATTTAATTTTTACTTTTGTGAAGATTTATAGTGACTGAAGAATAGCATTAAAGTATCGATATATTTGATTTTTGAAATAAATAGAAAATCCATGTACAGGAAACAATTTAATCTGTATAAAATAAACTGTGAATTGTATAGCATTAACAATATATATTTATGTATGGATTCATATTTATGGAATGTTGTATATACTTATAGATATTTTTCTTAAATGATAATGTGTTATATTTTAAAATTTTGTATATTTTAATCATACCAAATCTTACCTGTCATATAATTTATTATTTGAAATAATTTAATTGGTATTTACCTTAAAATGCTATGAATCATCATTAAAAGAATTTTATTACTGTTTTTACTAAAAATAATCTGTTACTATGCACACTTTCTCTTAACTTTTGCTTACTACCCTTCTTTGAATAAAAATAGATATTTTCATAGATAGAGAAGTGAAAATAAAAATAGTAGATGGTACAACATTAATTTCATTAATTGTTTTATCAATCACATTGCTGTATCTTTGTTTTGCAAAGAAACTGACATTTTTTTTACCTCATTTAAGGCTACTATCTGAAGGTAGATGCCCCCTAAGATAATATTTGGACCAGCGTACATTGAGTCTCTAATTTGTTAAAAACAATTAGTTAATTTTGTGCTCTGTTTTATCAATATATTTTTTTCTACTAGAATTGTAATTGTATTTTTATTAATTTATCACTCACTTGTTTTAGTTTTCACAAGATCAGATCTTGGTAGGTAATGAAGTGTATAAAATGAAATCATTTAAAAATTCGCAACCATGTCATTATAGTCACATATGCCTCAAAACATTACATTCACACCGTAAATAACATTTTCTACTATTAAAAAAAAATCTGATTTGGTGCGTGCACCACACAACTTTCCCTTGCCACGCCCTTGTTAGTAGAAATCAGTATTTTCAGACAAAGAGAAGTGAAAGTAAAAATTATAGACGGTATGAAACATTATTTAAAACAATTAATTACCATTTGTTTTTCATAGCCGTTTAATGTATTATATTTATTTTGTTTGACACTAGCTATTTCCTTATATTTCAATTATTTATTTGATTATAATAAAGAATTTCTAATGGGGGACCCTATACCCACAAATATGAGGGTAGGATTTATCACCACAATATTCAAGAAAGGAGACAGAAAGGAAAGGGGTAACTATAGAGGAATAAGTGTGATAAATCTGATAATCTCAGTCCGAAGAACAGTGCGGCATTACTGTAGGGAGGTCTTGCATTGATCATATATTTATTCTCAGACAGATTTTAGAAAAGCAAGCTGAAAAATCAAAGAGACTAGGTATGATCTTTATAGATCTCGAGCAAGTCTACAATAGTGTCACATGGAAATTACTTTGGAAAGCTCTTGAAAGAGCTAATTTAGTGGATTCGGTAAAGAAAATATATTGAGAGAATAAGTGCAAAGTAAAAATTGGCTCCTTCATATCAGAAGAGTTTAGAAATAGTAAAGGCTTCCTTTACGGATGCTGCATGTCCATTACTTTATTTAAAACATATATAGATAATTGCTTGAGGAATGGACACAAAAATGTGGTAAAATGGGCATTCCAATGAATGACAGACATTTATGTCAGGTGATAATATCACAGGATGGGTTTTGATATCGGTTATATGTTCAGAAAACCAAACAGTATGAACAATGGAACCAGAATATTAATTATTATATAACAAAATATATATAATGAGAACAATGAGTTGAGTGACCCAGTTTTGACAAGAGCTTTGTAGGGTACACCAATTTTGCTACCTTGGCTCAAAACTTGAAAGCAATCGAAGAGCTAGGAAGGATATTGAAAAAACATTGACAAACGGGTGGAAAGCAATTCGTATGCTCAATTCAATTCTCTGGAGTGAAAATATTTATAACAATAAATATATATAATATATTTGTTATAAGAAATTAGTATATAAGGCCCCGGTGGAGAGTGTAATGCTTTATAGTTTGGAAACGTGGCTACTCAAGAAATCACAGAGCAAAAGATTTTTAGCTGTGAAGATGGATTTTTGGAGATCGGCTGGAGTCTCAAGGAGGCAAAGAATCAGGAATGATACCATTAGAGAAAGGATGGAAGTAAACTATAATATGATAGAAGAAAGAAGATTACAGTGGCATGGGCATATGAAATGGATGAATAGCGAATGACTTCCGAAAACAGTGTGTAGGAGAAGAAGAGGAAGATCTCGTGTCTGTTAAAGAGATGTGGCTGAGAGTAGGACCGAGGGCTGATGGAGGAGGAAGTGTTAGACAGAGAGAAGTGAAAGAACCGACTGAGGGAAACTTCAATTTATGAAGAAAAACCCTTAAAAAAAATACAATAATAAACAATTAAGTGCCAAAATATTTTTAGTCCAACAAGAGTACCACTGATAAAGAAGGCCGCTATATTTATTTATGTTTCATTTTGAGATTTTTATTTGTTTAAGTACCAGTATATAGGGGAAATACGTGTCCATAGGTTCACTTTTTTTCAACGCTCCACAACTTCTAAAATAATGATTTTTAAAAGTTCAAAATAGAATTTTATATTTCATGCTTTGAAGATACTTTTAATGTTAATTTTTACATTAATTTATCACCAGATTATTACTAAGAAAAAAAATCATTTTTAACAATAATAAATGACCTAAGGTACAATTTCTGTAGTACCTTGGGTCACCCTATATTGTACTTTAGTCAAGTACTTATATCTTAGGAAATATTTTTTGTAATAGAAAATATAATTATTATCACTTATTTACACTGGTAAGCTAACATTTTCATATGATCTGTTGGAAGCCCATATTATATTATGCTTGCAGTCAATAAATAATATTTTATAAACTTCTTCAATAAAAACCATGAACCAAGGATTTTTTCTCAAAAGAGATATATTTTGAAATTATATTTAAGTAGCTTGGGCCAGCCCAAGGTACAATGATATGACTTTATTTTTTTAATTTAATTTTTTACAGTCCTAAAGTATTTTGCTTAGAACTTGCCTTCAAAAGAAGCTAGAGATAGTACTATACATTAATCGATTAAGTGATCTAATTTTTGTTATTAAAAACAAAAAATTGGTTTCTTTTATGGGTGGGTGGTCCACTAGGGGATCCAGGATTTAATTTTGGGAGGGGCTTCAGCCCGAAAGCTTATTTTTTTCATGTATATAACGATAATTATTTTGGGGGAAAAAAAAAGATACTAACTACCTATATAAAATGGTGTTTAAGTGATTTTTGAAGTCCTATTAAATGTAATTACACAAAAAGTAATACTTTAAGATATTTTTTATCATAAAACATAAACATTCTGCCATTTTTTTATTTGGGACCACATCTGTGGTGTGGTTCAAGGTACACTTATGTTCCCTATACAAAGTTTAATTTTTATATTACTGTAATCTAAAACAATTAAATATTAGTTAACACAAACGATAGCATTTAAGAAAACTTTGTATCGTCGCATTATTGCAAAAAGTCTTTAACTGACATTTCATAACCTCAAATAATTAAGAACTTTGATGAATTTTCCCGCTGTGAAATGAGAAAATTGTGCACTTAGTGTAACTGTGTATGATAAATAAAAGGATGTGTATCATTTTTGTGTACTTTCCATCACGTTCGAATATATATAAACATGATCGAAATTCACAAAAACAATTTGAAAGTTAGCCGATAACAAAAATGCACTTAGTGACTTTTTACAATAAACCAACGATATATTTATGTACCTAGTTCTGTCGTAAATATTGTTACGAGTAAATATATACAGATTTCAAAACAAAAATTAATTTTTTCAAAAACTTTATTAGAAAATTAAGGTAATGTATATCTGTAAGTAAAAAAAAAAAAAAAAAAAAAAAAAAAAAAAAAAAAAAAAAAAAAAAAAAAAATTACTCAAAATGTTCCCCTTTTGCCTTGACACAGGCATTTAATTTCCGTTAAATAGTAATAGCATTATGCAGCACTTCTTAAGGAAAGCGCTCAACTGCTCAGACCAGAGATTGTTTGAGGCTTTCCAAGTTAGAGTGTGGCATGCCATCATCTCCAGTATGGACCAAAGCCGATAATCTAGTGGGTTGAGATCAGGGTTTCCTGAGGGCCAATCCGAGGCAGAGATGAACTCTAGAATGTTCTTTTGCAGTCACTGCTAAGTTGACCTGGCCTTGTGAGCTGGAGCCTAATCCTGCTGGAAAACCCAGTGACTTCCAGCATACAGAGTATCTTTTCAAGGCTTATCAACAAAATATCGTTCTAATAGGTTTTGGTGATTAATTTTTTCTTTAACTGTAAATATTTTCTCACCTCTTAACAAAATCTTTCGATACAGACCATTGCTGTAACGGCCAAGGAGCACTTTGCATCTATCCACTCTATTTTTTTTAGGGAAGTGGTTAGCCTTTGTCCTGTCATTCTTCGAAATGCATCCATCCTAAGGTCATTTTTTATTATTATGTGAGACATTGATCTGACAGAGATTCCCATTTCCTGAGACATGATTTGTTGTTTTCTGATTGCCACTCATTGCCTTTGCCGTTCTCGCAGTGCTGGGACAACCCGGTCGAAGTCTGTCACATACAGACAGGTTCTCATTATATTTATTTATAGTGTGGTACACGAACATACGACTGATACCCAAAGGTTTAAAAGTGTTGAAAATCCCTGACTCACATTTTAAAACTTTGTGTAAGGCGATCACAGCTATTCAGTTTTCTTTATCACCCCACTTCATGTTAACTGAGCGAAAGAAAAATGCAAACTAGTTGGGATTATTATCCTGACATGTAAAGAAAATAATCTGATAAGAGTTAAGGATTATCTAAATAATACCCAAGGATGTAAACAAAATTCAACTTTTGTAACAGTATTTATGGCAGAACTAGGTATATAATATTGTAGGAGCCCGCTCTCCCCTTTACTATAGTGCTTTTGTTTTTACACTGTAGGTGTATATACACAAGGATATGCAGAACACATTACTATCCTAATAGTAGAGAAGCATCAGAGAGTTCTTTCTGGTCTCCTCAAAACAGTAACTGACATTCTGAGGAATTGGTGCAGCACTAATGGGCTGAGTATCAATCCTAAGAAAGTCAGCGTGTGCATCTTCACTTAAAAGAAAAAGGTGTTTATTAAAATGCCAGAAATTAATGATATCACTGACACATAGCAAGGAAGTAAAACACCTTGGAGACATACTGGACCATAAATTGTCATCGACCAAACACATTCAGTATGTGACAAGTAAAGCCCTCAAATGCATATGGGTCTGCAAAAGAGCAATAGGAACAAATTGGGGACTCAAACCTAAAATGGTATACTGGCTGTATATAATGACAGTCAGAGCCATTATATTATACTCAGCTTTGCTTCAGTGGCACGAAATGTAGTTAATTCAACCTTATTAGATTATTTCAACTAACCTGTCTAATGATAACGGGAGCAATGGGCTCCACACTGACTGCTGCTATGGAGATGATGTTGAACTTGCCACCATTGCAGTTGGAGGTTGAGGCTCTGGCAACAAATGTATTATACAGGCTGAGTAAGCTAAAGAGCTGCTCCTATATCCCTTGTCAAGGGGGGCATACAAAACTGCAGAATAGGATTAGATGTGACATACACTAAACTGTGAGTATCTGGACTGCAAATATGAGGTCGAGATTGACATCAGCAGACAACATAAACCAAAAAATGGTATAAATTGTTATATAGATAGCTCTCTAACAGCCTATGGATCAGGAGCAGGCATATATCGAAAAGATAATGAAGAAAAAGACTCAATACCTCTTGACAAACACGCTTCGGTATTTCAATCCGAGATACTAGCAATTTTCCATTGTGCTTAAAACCTACTGCGCAGCAAAGGGACTGGGGAAAAGATTATAATCTATACTGACAGTCAGGCAGCAATAGATTCCCTAAATAATTATTATGTATACCCAAAGGTTGTTAAAGAATGCTGTATAGTACTTAACAATCTGACTGAGCTTAATAGAGTGGGTGCCTGATCATTCGGTCATTCTAGGCAACGAAGAGGCAGACTAGAAAGCTTAGGCTCAGACACTATTCCCATAACTCCTGAACCTATTTGTGGAATCAGTCTTAGCACTGCCAGAAGAAGGATTAGGGAGACATGGTGAAAAATTTAAACATTGGAATGAGAAGAAACAATGACATTCAAAGCTGTTCCTTAAAGGTCCATATGATAAAAGAAGTAAGCTGCTACTGAGTCTGGACAAAGCAGCTCTAAAAAAAGCTTACAGCGATCTACACTGGCCATTGTAAGTTAAATTATCACATTTTCAATCTCTGAGTGACTACGAACCCGCTATGCAGCTTCTATCAGAACGAGAATGAAACAGCCTTTCACATCGTTTGTCGATATGATAGATTTGCAAGACTCAGACTGGAGCTATTTGGGGAGGAACGAATGGATCATTCCAGTAGCTATGAATTTGTCAATCCAACAAGCTTATTAAGATACGTGGAAGCGAGCAAATTAACGTTTTAAGAATAAAACGGACTGCATAATGGCACACAATAGATCCATTAGGGTTGCGATGCATTAAACCAAAAAAAAATTATATATATAATATTAAAAGAAATATTTGCGAGATCTACGAACAAAATTAAAGGTCAAATCATTACGTCACGATTCAAGTTCTCCCACTACCAATTTCTGAGTGAGCGATTTGATAGTTTTATAGACCTTGGTTACAGTCAAGGTCTATAAAACTACATGGTTCGCTCACTCAGAAATGGGCAGAGGAGGGAGGGGAAGGGACTTGAATCGTGAAGTAATGACTAGACCGTGGAACTTACATATTGCTCTTTCGAACCTATCACTGAAGGCTTATTTAAATATAATTGTATCTTTTTTTATTCTCTTACTTAATTTATTGAAGAGAATACCCTTGGGGCTTGTTGACGTTGGATTAAAGAGAATTTTAAGTAGATAAATAAATAAATAAGAATAGCCATCTGGAATAAAATATTATGAAAATCACCTGCTAGATCTGAAATTGATATTAAGATTATTTTAAAATTCTTTATTTAAAAGTCACTTACATCCTTTAACAATACCCCACTTATCCCTGTTGAACAAATCCAATGTCTAGAACTCCATCTGGCAAATGACTTACTTGGAACCCCCATACCAGACTGAAACGAGTAGAAATCGCCCGACTTTTCGACTACTGTAGCACTTTCTAGACAAACGCTCTAACCTTCCAATTATTTACAAAAGACTCAAATATATATTACTATAACAAGACCTATCTGGACTTACGACAAATTATAGATATTATTCAGCCAATGAAAACGGTAAGGAAGCTATACTGGCCTTGGCAGACATTTTCAAATTACAAATGTGTGTTTGTATAAATACAATTTATAATATCCTGAGAATATTACAGCGATTACAACCAAAACAAATATATCGAAAAAAAATCACAAAGTAGGATCATTCATGACATAAAAATGTCATATCTACAATAAATCGTAGAAAGAAGATGCTTCTTCAATTTTGGATTAAAAATATTTATATATTTTTTTTTAATAAGGATGAAAAATGTTCAGAATGTGCAGTTAAAAATTAAGGTTATTGAGTAATATATTAATTTTATAAAAAATAAGTTCATAAAGTTTGGCAAATTCAACCAATTTAATTTTTTTACTGCAATTTCATTTTTCAACAGTCAACTATATATCCATCTCTTTTTTTTTTTTTTTAAATAGTTCTATTATTTTATATTTATTTGGAACAGTAAAAAATATTGTGGTATTTTGTATTTATGAAAAAAAAATCTTACTTATAACATCAACTTGTTAAATTACATTACAATTGCTTGAGGAGAATAAAAAAATAGCAAGTGAACCTTTCTCTCACTTTTTAAATTTATTAATAGTAATAAATTAATAAGTTATTATACGTTAAAATATTCATTTCATGTAGAAAGGTAAATAATTATCTAAAACCATCCAGTAACAATGTGGATGCATCGTTTTGGAGTTGTACCGAAAACTAAAACAACTACTGGAATTTTATGTTTTTTTTTGCCATTTTTGTGGTGAAGCCATATCCAAATCTTTGATAACTGGATTTTCACATTCAGCATCCAAAATAACATATAGCTCCGTCATGAAAAAATCTTCAGCAATTTCTTGCTGTGCAAATTACCAAATGACTGAACTATTCACTAAAAGGCCCTGTTCATCCGTGAACAACATCCCTCTAGTCAAAAATCGAGTACATTTCAAGATCTGAAAGCGGAAATTTTTTTTTTTTTATTTAATGCAGGAGTCTCCAAACTATGGCCCTGACTTCGATCCAGCCTGTGAACGTTTCATTGATCATACGGTAAAGTTTTAAAAATCTGGTGAGCACAACACACAATTTTCTCTTACCGCTCAACTTTGAATAGAAATTATTTTCTGGCCATGTTAGGCTATTATAAAATTTTTTAATTCCATTTTTAACAGAGTTAAAGCTAAAAGATTACAGCCAACAAATCTAAAATACCATTAAAATAACAAAAGTCTTATTTATCATATTATTGGTTGGTTATGGATTGTATGACTATTAGTTATTAAACTGTTATCTTCCATTGCAAAGTTTACTAAAACGGAATTAAGAGATTTGCATTGATTATCCATAGACAGGTCAAAAGTTGTCACACTAATTGTAAGCAGATACTGTTGGAATATCACAAAAGGAAATTTCATCAAACTATTCACTAATTTAATTTTCAAAAAGGTTACATGATTTTTTTTGGGAATAAACGAACGATAGATACCTAAATATTTAAATATAATATCAGATCTGGAGGTATTAAACTACAGTAAATATATGGTAATGATTTCGATAATGATCACAGGCTTCCAGGGTGAGGAAAGGACCAAGGTCAATAAAACTACTGTAATGCTAAGGTAGTTTTATTGACCTTGGGAAAGAATGCTTATCCTGAATGATATGTTATGGTTAGGTTAGATTACCTGCATTTAAAAATATGAAATTTACTATCACAATACTTTCCCTTACTATATATTTCATATATAGATAAGTGAAAGTAAAAATTGTGTTCCTTCTGTAATCATTCATTGAGGAGACTAATAGATTTTATATTCTAACTAAAACAATGTCATGCAAATGGGTTTTTCATGAAGTATGACTGATACATAGATATAAGCATCTTCTTTCTAAAAGAGTCATCGAAGAAGATAAGGAGAGAAAATAAAAACTAAAAATTTATATGTATATACATAAATATATATATTTTTTTGTTTCTAAAACTAATTCTTAATAAATTTAATCAGAATCACTTCCTTTCTTCAGGCCACAAAACACTTCGTCAGGAATAATCTGCTTTTCAACAGGCAGATCTATAAAAGAAAAGAAAAATTGATTATAATAGTGATAACTCACAATATATAAATTAATTATTTATATCACTATTAACCATTTAGTGCTCATAACATTTATTTTCGGTATTTATCTAAATTACTCTACTGAATCCTATACATAATTAGAATATTATACAACTTCTGACAGTCAATGGGATCATAAGTGTTTTTGAAACTAATATAAAGCTGATGTACAAAACCATTGTACTCCATTTTTTTCTTTGATATTTGGCATAAGTAAAATATTTGATCAGTAGTTAAATGGTTTCATCTAAAACAACATTAGTAGTTTCTGGTAAGCCATGATTCTACTAGTAAGGATAAATGTGAATATTTTATAAAATACCAGAAAAAGTGAGATTCCCTGATAGTTACTGCAACCTGCCTTCGAACTCTTTCTGAAACCTGAATAAAAATAGATCCATTCAGTTCTTTAAGCAATTTCTAGTTCTTCCAAATCTTTTTAAGTAATCAAAGTATTTTAGAGACTATAGTTTCTCCGAATGCTTAAACTAGTTCACTAGAAATATTATCGGTTCCCACTGCCTTTTAATATTTTAATTTCCCTGATGGCTATTACAACTATTAACTTATTTCTTCTATTAACAGTTTGGCACTCCGGTAATCGGAAGAACACAGATCATTATAAACTGTATTTAAAATATTGTGTCATTTTCATCCCTGATTACAGTTATTATGGGTTTCAAACATTTATAAAATTTTTTTATAGCTTTTTATATGTCTCTTACATTATTTTCGGGTCTATTAATTTCTGTTTCTATAAAATATTTTTTAAAGATAATATCTTTTTATTTTATTTTTGAGCAATCATTGTTTCATTCTTTAAGACTCAGAAGCAGTCAAGATTATATTTGATAGAATTACTTAAATTTTTAATTTAATGGTTTTCTTTTTCCATGCATAATTAGACAATCTTCATCAAATTAGTGTTTGATTTTTTATTTTACCTTTTCCCAAGACATATGTCACCAACCTAATTAATATTAACCCTTTTTATTATCCATTATTTTATCAGTATTAAAGTTATTTTCTATTTTATTTAAACATTTAACTCAGAAATTATTAATAACACCAACAATAAAAATTACTTTTTAGAATACGGTGTATATAATTTTTTATATTTTTCAGAAATCTTCAGTTAGCACAATTCCTTTCCAACAAAACTTCAAGCTGTATCAATTATTTGGTGCTAGGAATGATTGTAACAATAATTCAAAATTCTGTCACTGCTATTTGCTATTTCTTGGTCTAAAATCTTATATTATAATCTAAAAGTTGTTCACAATTATTTTTGGTAGTTAGGTGTTTATAGGTTTTTCTTCTATTTTTTTATTTGTCCTGTTAATATTTTGTTTAGGAAATGACTACTGGATATAACTGAAGATTTTGTTCCCATAACCAGATCATTTAGCTTTTTAAAGAAACTGTCAAATTATTGTCATGAAATGTTCAAAGATGTATGATATAGAGATGTACATTCCAAGTTAAACAAATATGTGAGCGAAACCAATAAGAGGGTCAGCTAGTATATTTAGAAAGTATAATGGCTCTGACGTGTGTATGGTTACATAACAATAAAGAACTGATAATAAACAAATATACCATCATCCTCCAGGTTTTCTTCTTCATCATCTGAATCAACATTTAAAGCTTCAGGATTAATTATTTCCTTCTGCACTTCCTGGGATGTGTTCTGGGCTTCACCTCTTACAAACATTATTGCTGATGAACCAGATTTCGTAGTTACTAAAAATAAAAACATTAAAATTTTAGGATAAAAATTAAGACATGAAATGAATAGATTAAGCGATTCTTAAAGATCAAAAGTATAGTGGGAGGAAGAGGAAGAAACATAAATTCAATTGTTTTAAAAACTATGAAGTCTTACAACTTTTTTTTCAGTTTACCTCTACTTTGCCATTTTTTGATATACAAGGAAGCGAGTGGAGGATTGTTCTAGAAGTACAACTAAACCTGTTTTACATTTTAGGTTTTTTAGAGGGCACTTTTTAATTATTTTTTAGTCTGCTGATAAATGTATGTATTCACTATTTAGGAGGCCGGGTGGCCGAATGGGCTAACGCATGTGCACAGCACCCCGAGTTGCCCAACAACCAGATTAAAGATTTGAAAGATTAAAAAATACGAGTTCGTGTCCCGATGACAGAGGAAATTTTGAATTATCCGTCCTCACCCCCCTTTTCAGGAAAATCCTGTATAGCCTAATAGGCGAGGTAGGGAAGAAAAAAAAAAATTGCATTTACTAGAAGGCAGGTTTGCCGAACAGGCTAACATGTATGCACAGCACCAAGCGTTGTCCAACAACCTGATAACCGAAGTTTAGACGATAAAATAAGTACGAATTCGTGTTCCGGAAAACTCTGTATAGCCTAAACAGGCAAGGAAGAGGAGAACAAAAAAATACTTTCACTATTTTATTCTAATTAGAAAACCTCATACTCCATTCGTCTATTTAAACCAAATAACTCCAGTTTCAGAACTCCATATACATAGAGAAATTTGAAAGTACTTAGATATCTATAGGACCATTCATAACTTGAATTACCAACACCAGACTTTTTAACCAACAATTAGAAAGTGAAAATAAGGTTTGTAAAAATTTTCAGTTCAATATCTTTCATTCTGAGGTTGAATCATAATTTGGCTGGGCTATTATTGGAGTATTTAATCATAAAGCATATTATGTGCATTTGCTTAAAAAAAAAATCTATTCCTGGTATAAAGATAAATAATTATTTATTTCACAATAATTCAATATAGATAAAAAGAAATAAGGAAAGAAAAATACTCCTCAAAAGCCATGGAAGTTCGCAGAAACAAAATACTTAGAATTAGTTCACCTTTGGGAAAAGATGACAAAGAAAACTGATTATAATAATAATAATGAGTCACCAAAAATAGTAAATAAAAGTTATCAGAAAAAAACAGTGAACTGATACCTTCCAAAAACAAGAAATTACACTAAGTACCTAAAGAATGTTTTTAACATTTAATAAAAAACTATAAGACCAAAATAGAAAAGAAAAAATGCTATTCTAACCTACTAATAAAAACAATATTAGTTTTTCTTTACATTATTTCTAATGAATAAACATAAAAAATCAATTTTTTTTTTTTTTACCAGTCATTTCAGCTGCTTTGGCTTCTAACATGCGCATTCCATCTTTAGCACCAGGAGCAAGATCAGCAATTGTCCCAGAAACATTACTTGCAGCAGATAACATCTGTGCTGACATCATATTAACCTATACATAAACAATTAACAATATGATTTTGTGAGTTTTAAGAATCAATATGTACAGTATAAATGTTTTAACTATTACTACTTTTATTATGAATCACGGTTTTTCAATATTTTCTCAGTTATTACTTAGTATACAGTTTTATCAGTATACGGAATTCATTTCGGTTTTAAATTATTACATCATATACTATTGTTTTTCATCTTTAACCTTCATTATTACAAGGTTTCTTTAAATTCATATTTATGTTAGTTATTATAAATGAAATTTTTATAAGACTATTATAGTTTCACCTTTGTATCTTTCTTTTTAGTCTTAAAGAAGATCTGTAAAGAGGTTCAAAATGTCAGAGTTTAATAAATAATTCCACTATTAGATATCTTTCGATTCATCACTCAAACATCTGCTTTGATTTACACAGTCGACTAACAACACATTATCGAATTAAATAATTCACTTTATAAAATTTACGGTTGGTTACAGTATAAAATTTCAATTTTATAGGAGATCTAATAAGCAGACTAGGATTTGTAGAGCGAATGGGAGAGACAATCGGACAGATTTGATATGTGTGAGCGAATACACTTTCCTAAATCCCGCTTGAGTTTCCTATATAATATTTATTGATTTTCATCACACATCTTTTTATTTTCTCCATTACAACAAAGAAAAGTTTAATGACTGTGTTGAGTCTAGATATTTTCCTGCAATTCTCAACTTTTTTGGGGTCTCACATCTTGTACATTGGAAAAGTAATACTTTGCCTAAGCACGTTCTTCTTCTTTATTAAACATCTAATTAAATATACCCTTCAGGTGGTGAAGAAATCGCTGACTGTAGACAATATAATTGGGAAGTTGGTTGGGTGTTGTAGTCATCGAGAACAACCAGAAAAAAAATCATTTAAAATTTTTAATTGGTAATTGGTTGACTGTCGTGGATAATGAAGAGAAGAATAGTTGGGGTGTTCAGTCAAAAAAGGAAGGCAAAAATAAATTATAATATTTATTTGTAAAAAATAAATATTATAATTTATTTTTGCCTTCCTTTTTTGACTGAACACCCCAACTATTCTTCTCTTCATTTAAAATTTGTATTTGTGTGTTATCAATGACTGCAATACCAAAATAAATATTCTTTAGGAGAGAAACAAATTCATCAGCTAGATTGTTTAAAAATTCAAAAGAAATTCTATCTTGCCACAGGGCCTTATTTTTTTGCCTATCATCAATTGGATACTTGCATGGAATAAAAAAATCGTATAAATTTGAGTTGCAGTAGAATTCAAGAAATAAAGAACCTATATAAGATTAACACTACATTTTTTAAATTATTAAAAAAAGTTCAGTATTTTTATTCAACAAAATTTTTTTTTAAACAAAATTCTAAATTTTATTTTCATTAATAACCTTTTTATTTGTTTTAAGTTGTTCCACCAAATATTAAAATGATCTACCACTAGTATTATTATTATTTAAGACGGGACATTGTATAACATATATATATACTTTTTTTTTTTCGGTTGGCTCTGCAGACCTTGTAGATCTTTGGTTTCACAAACATACAGCAGAACTGGCTTAATTACGGAGTGTACACCCTTATATTTAGATTTCTGGATTTCAGTACCCTTGAAAGAGAGAAGAAAGATCTGTTCGCACTTGTTATTCGCTGGTCTCTCTCTGTTAGTTGGTCATTTATTGAGGTTATTGTGTAGCCGAGGTATTTGAATCTGTCTACTTTCGGGAATGACTTAGAGTTCAAGCAGATCAAGTTATTAGGATGGATGTTTCGGCTAACTATCATGTATTTTGTCAGAGTAACAGAGTCCAAGCGAGTCTCTCAATATCCTCTTGATTACTTCCCAG
Source organism: Nezara viridula (assembly GCA_928085145.1). Classification (NCBI taxonomy): domain Eukaryota; kingdom Metazoa; phylum Arthropoda; class Insecta; order Hemiptera; family Pentatomidae; genus Nezara; species Nezara viridula. Next base: position 72,398,634 of record OV725079.1, on the reverse strand, counting down.
GACAGCTATATCATCCGCATACGCTAAAATTTTGTGTTTCATTCCAACGTGCAACCCCTCCATCTTCGCATGATGTTGTTCTTATTACTCTCTCTAGTGCTAAGTTGAACAGCATCGGCGAGAGTCCATCTCCCTGCCTCAAACCCGTTGGAACTTCAAAGGCTTCAGATACTTCTCCTTGTATTAGTACTCTGCATTTAGGATTATTTGTACACGCCTTCGTCAACCTCACTAACTTCCCGCAAACACCAAACTCAGTCATGATCTTCCAGAGACAGTTTCTGTCCACGAAGTCACAGGCTGCTTTGAAGTCGACAAATAATGTCTGTCCTGATCTACTTCCCATCATTTTTCAAGTACTTGTTATAAGATGAATATCTGATCTAGCGTACTCCTCCCTCTCCTGAATCCTGTTTGATGGTCACGTATTATATTTTCATAATACGGGTATACCCGATTTAGCAGAATATTAGTCATTATTTTATAAGCCTCTGTAATTGCCACATTCATACATGGAGCCCTTCTTAAGGATAGGACAGATCAACCCTGTGTTCCATGCTTCTGGTTTCTGTTCCTTTTCCCATATCTTCTGGATTAAATCTAACAGCTTGGCTCTGAGGTCTTCTCCCCCATCCTTGAACAATTCTGATGGTAGATTGTCTATCCTTGGAGCCTTTCTTCTTTTAAGTCTGCCAATAGCTATTTCCACATCCAGAATATCTGGTTTTTCAACATCAAGCGGGTCGATATCCTCAGTGTGGTCCATGTCTTGTTCGTTTGTGGGGTGCCCTTGATTAAACAGCTGCTGGAAGTGTTCCTTCCAGATGCTTAGGGTCTTTTCTTTTGATGGCGTCAATTTGTCATCTTTCCCTTGCATTTGTGTATTTCTCGCTTTATATCCTATCCTTTCTTTCCTGATATCTGTGAAGAATTAATTAGACACGTTTTATTCAATGTTCAGGTCACAGGTGCAATCACAGGTCAGTGTTGAAGTTACATTGTTTGAAAACACTCGCGGGATCTCAATGAATATTTTGAGCCATAAAACTAAAAAATTGATCCAGCCATTTAATCGAAAAATAGTTGTATACCTTTTAGCAGATAATCCAATCACATACCTTTGATTATCTGTCACCCATGTCCCATAAGTATAGAAAGAATCTATAACCAGAGTCCGGATTTGTATGCAATTGCATATCCTGTTTGCACAATTTTTTTCAACTGCTGATGAAATATTTATACGAATTAGTACACTGGGATGCATTTAGCCGAATTTCTTGCAGGATTTGTGATATATTGATTTTTAGTATTTAATTTAAATAATTTTTTTTTCTTCTTTTACATCAAAAATATCTTTGTTGTATTTTTTATTCTAATATTTAACTTATTATTACTTATAATTTTGTTTCATGTTAAATTATTGTAATTTTATAATAGTATACTTTTAAGGGATGGAGTATGAAGGTGACCATTTATTTGATTCACTTTCATGCTCCATTCAATTAATATATATATATATATATATATATATATATATACACTGACAGGCGAAAAATTCCACCCACTTGATTTTTTCATGTTTTCATCTAAAAATATTTCTGCTTTGGATTGGTCTATTGTTTTTAATGAATAAATAGGTAATCTTTTTGTTTGTTTTCAATTAGGAATGTTAATATAGAGGACAATAACCCTTAATCCTTAATTCAATAAAATGATTCTAGATTCCAAGATTCCAAAACGAACCATTATTATTCTAAAAGAAATTAATTACATCATCGTTTAGTAGCGCTTGTTTCCTCCTGTTGCCTTCAGTACTTCTTGAAGACTCCTCGGCATACTTTCCACCAGTCGGGAAATGTCCCTTTGCTGGAGGATAGCCCATTCCTCCCGAAGAGCCCTTTCAAGGTCATGCAGTGTATCAGGAAGAGTTGCACGAGATCTTATTCGTCTTCCGAGGTTATCCCATAAATGCTCAATGAGGTTCAAATCTGGAGAACGTGCTGGCCAGGCTAAAACCTCAAATTGTTCTGTTGAAGGAACGTCTGCACTATGCAGGCGACATGTGGGCGTGCATTAGAATAGAACGATCGCCGATTTCATTGAGGATAGGCAACACATTAGGTTCCAAAATCTCATCTACATAGCGAATGGCCGTCAAAGACCCTCCACAAACAACAACCGATTCTGTGCGCGCACTCCATTGAAATCCCAGCCCACACCATTAAGGAACCAAGTTGGAAAGATTGGCTCTGGGAAAAATTATAGGCTGCATATCTTTCGTTTCTTCTTCTCCACACCCTTTCACGCCTGTCTGGAGATCGAAGAGCGAATCTTGACTCATCTGTAAAAAGTACAGCACTCCATTCGTCCATAGTCCAATGGCTGTGTTCTCGAGCAAAAGCCAGCCGTGTTACTCTGTGAGTTCTGGTCAACTCTGGTCCTCTTACTGGAAAAAAAGCCATTAATCCATACTCATTTAATCTTCTACGAGCGGTACGTTCAGAAATTTGCACACCTCGAACTTCTTCGAGCTGATTAATCGCTTGAACAACGGTAAGGTGCCGGTTTCGTAAAATTCTCAAAGTCAAAAACCGGTCATCCCGTGGTTCTGTTACCCTAGGCCGTCCAGAACCGGGCCTTCTATTGTAGGAACCAGTTTTCCGAAAACGCCTGATGGCGTCTCGTAAAGTTTCATATGGCATTAGCTGCATATCTAATGGAACGTTCATCATCAGTAAGTGACAAACCACTCGCAACATCCTCAGGACTAAGAGGCATTTTTAAACTTAATATTGAAAAAATTAAAATCCGGAGACTAAGAAATGTGCTGCAAGAAACAGCACTGAACTAATGATACTGAATAAACATTTTGATTCCATAGAAAGTAAACATTGGAATCTAGAATCATTTTATTGAATTAAGGATTAAGGGTTATTGTCCTTTATATTAACATTCCTTATAGAAAACAAACAAAAAGATTACCTATTTATTCATTAAAAACAATAGACCAATCCAAAGCAGAAATATTTTTAGATGAAAACATGAAAAAATCAAGTGGGTGGAATTTTTTGCCTGTCAGTGTATGTATGTGTGTGTATATATATATATATATATATATATATATATATATATATATATATATATATATATATATATATATATAATTTAATACATAAAGGAATCTAAATACCTTAAATACTAAAAACAATTGATCAGCTGCATAAATATTAGAATATTTTACAATACCTGAGTGTTGTATGTAGCTTGTACACTTCTTTTAATTCTTAGCATTTCTCTCATAGTATCTTCATTGCCATGGCGCACTTCAAAATCTTTCCATGTTTGCCAAAAAGAACCAGTAACCTGTGGAGAAAAGAAACATTTTTTTTTTTTCATGAGCAGAACATCAAGTTATAAGAGAAAAAAAAAGTTATTCTTACTCGAGGATCACACATTTGGCTGCAATGTGCATAAATTGCTCTGGCTCGATCAATTTCTCCTAATTTTGTTTCCATTTCAGCAAACCTAAGACACATTTCTCTTGAATTATCTTCTCCTAACACTTCAATAGCTTTTTCATAAATTTGACGAGTTTTGGGAACACCATAAATTTCAGCAGCCTTCTTGATATAAATATTGAAAACCTATAAGTTCAGAGATGAAATGAAATTCCTTAATCAGATTCTAACAGCAATAAATTCAATTATTAAATACACAAATATCCAAATTATAATGTTGACTAAATTAGACATGCCTCAAACATTTCTTCCGGCAAAACAGCAGAAGTAGCCCTTTCATAAACAGCCATAGCATGCCTTGCTAATCCATGTTCTTCCTCTAATTTAGCGTATAAGAGATAAAAACCTATAACAATTTTAACAAGCTATACATTTAATTCATTTTTTTAATATTAAACTATAAATAAATAAGTTTTTATTTTGTCATTGAATGGTCTAGGTCAAACGCTAAAACATGCCAAGAAATGTATTGAAAGCATTCTAGCTCACTAATGATTTGATCATGTTGGGTGAAACAATGGTTACTATTAAATTAAATACAGTGATTGGATGCTGGTGAAGAATCAAGTCAAGAAAAAACAACAACAAAATTTATCATTAATAGTGAAAAGGGCGATGATTTTAGGGATATCCAAATTTGGAAGAATAAAAATATGGTTGAGCTAACTAGAGAATTCAGGAAATCATATGTCACTAACCAAACATTGTTATTTAAAAATGAATCTGGTGGATTTGTGTATAGCTCTTGTTAATGTGTGAACATGTAATAGCGAGGGCCCTTCAAATATAGTAGTACTATTAGTGGCTGGAATTAAAACTTCTACAACATAAACTGAACCAAGAACATACTTTTATTCTATCTTCTCTCGCACTGAAGTGTTCGCTTCAGTCTGTGGCATCAATAAGTCTTCTCCAAAATCAATCTATCCTGAGCAGCCTCTCGCCAGTTGTGAGTGCCCTGTAGGTCCTGGACTCCTCTTGCTACTCCATTCTCCTATCTTAATCGAGGCCTGCTTCTTCCTCTAATCGCATACTGTCTCCCATTCAGAAACATCCCAGGGATCTCCTCTATTGGCATTTGTGTGGCCAGCATAATGTAGTCTGCCCAATCACAGACCCCTTAAACTTCAGCAGTCATTCTCCTATTCTAATTGTTACCCTACTTCACAACCATATAATATACGGAGAAGGATTTTCCATTAAAAAATAAGAAGGGTCCTTTCCTCTGAACTTCAGGACTCCGAGCCGTTAAGTTAGAACAGGTCTATTGAGAGTTCTATATAAATGACACTATTTATGAACTATGGAATGCATACAAAAAATTACAGTAATGAATTATAAACACCTAACTGCTATTGACTCGGAACAGTTTATCAACCCTGATTCTGGACTAACATGCAGAGTGTAGACTCAATGTCGGTAAGTGAGAAGCAAAAAAATAAGAGAGAGTGTGGTACATCCAGAAAAATTCTAGAAACAGGGAGGATCTCTTGGATGAAATTATGTTAAGTATTAAACAAACTGTATTTTTACAGTGAAGATAACTCAAAACTGGTGTTTCTAAAAATAGTATTTTGTAAAATTTTTGAAACATAAATATCTAAAAAATTATTTAACATGGTTTATGTTCCTACCTTTAGCATACTTAGGAGGACAATTTTCCAAACATTGTTCAAAAAGATCTCTTGTCCTCTCAAGTTTACCTCCACCATAACGCTTCAAAAATTTAGTTAAATAAGTATTCCATACATCAAAAACATTAGGCCATTTGAACAAAGCAATTCCTTTTTCATAAGTCTAGAAAAGAATATTCATTTATGTACAATAATAATTTATAACATTTTTAATTGATAGGAGACAATTCATATACATGTATGTTCAATATCGAGTTTATAAAAAAATAAAATTCAGTTACAATCGATGTTTAATATAGCTAGAAAATATATCATAGCAGAATATAATAATAATAACATTAGAAGGCTTGCTGAACCTGAAGCTTCGATGCTGAAACCAGCAACTGTCCAAACCTTAAATAGAATAAATATATTGGTAAAATAATATTTCCATTAGCCTATATTCCTCTCCAATTTTCATAAATAACCAATAATCTATAAAGCAATTGAATGATGATTCTTCATAGATAGCTAAAAGCTTCAGCTATGATCTCCACAATTGAAATTTCTTTAATGACGATTTAGAAAATTGATCCATCTAAACAAAATTGTATTACCCATGTAATCACATTATATGTTCATATCAATGAACAGAAATGACACTTAGGAAAATTTGGTGTTCCATATGGTATAAAGTTCAAACCATAGATATTAGTTTAAAAAACCCGAAATGAGTGCCTTACACACTTAAGTGATCTAAAAGCAAAATGGATAATCCATTTCCACTGCAGTAGTTTTCTTTTTCTTTATCTTCTACTCCACAATTTCTGACATGGGAGGGAAGGAAGGGGCAGGTTGTTCTAGAGATGAAATTAAACCTATTTCAACCAGAGTGGGGAGGTAGAGATTCATTTCATGGGGCCACCATGAAATAAATTTTAACCGCTGAGGCTGGGTTTGATCTGGTACCGCAAGACTCATGAATGTTAAAGAGGGTAATGCTCATCATGACCACGGGCAGTAGCTGAATATTATAAATTTTTTTGTTGAGTAAACATATTTATATATTTTTAAAAAAACAAACTCATTGATCTGTACTACAATTCAATTTCCCATTCATAGTTTGGTGGATCCATGGCAAGTGGATGGGGAAAAGATTTGTTCACCTAATGGTTTCTAAATGGTCTGTTTAAGTTATTGTTACAGAACACAAAGGCAAGGTGGTAAAAATGCTGCCCATAAATGTACTTTCAATTCATCCACGTCATCAATTAAATTTTTTTGAACATGGAATAGAATGTTTTTCTACAATTTCCAACACTGTGAGATTGGGACCAAAAACAAATTAGAACTTCTATGTTGATACATTATTCACCAATAGCATAAATAATAATAATAATGGACTGAGTTTTTTTTTTTTTAAACATTATTATAAAATGCTGGCTAAAAGTATCGCATCACTTGAAATAATCACAAAAAAGTAATTTGAAAATGTATATAATCCTTCTTCATGTTATGGATTTGTAATAGGGTCATTCTTATGTTATTTGACCATTTGATATCCTCGGGCTTTACAATTGTTTTTCACATATTTTCCAGGTTGAAAAAATAAGTTAATGGTATTAATTTTTTGTATTGATTCTAAAGAATGGAATGGTGACATTAAAATAAATTTACCTCAACTAGAAGAAAAAATATCTTAATGTGAATGGAGAAAAATGCAACGAATGTTACTGTCCCCAAGGGTAGGATGCGAAGCTCTTCATCCTTTGATATGAATCAATCTGTATCGATTAATTTTTAAATGTTAATAAACAACTGTTATCAGATGTTATTTCTAATTCTAGGTACCTTTTATAGTTATCTCAAAATACTTTGATTGTTAAGAAGAAAAATAGGTTTATCTTAAAAATTTGTAACAAATGTTACAAGTTTTTCTTATAACACTATTCATTTAATATGATGGAAAAGGGTTTAAAAGCATCTGTCTGTGGTACCAACTATCAGTCTATGTGTAATCATGAGGCATAAAAGAGCTAGCTGGAAAATAAAATTTTTTTCTTCAAAAGTATGCTATGTCACAAAAACTATGGATAACGAACTTTACCATTATTTTACTTAACATTATGAATGATAATTGCAAAATAAGTAGTTTGGGGGCATTTATTTACGGTTAAGGTTCCATATTTGTCCGAAATTTGGTTACATTAGTAACCGATTTTATGAAAATGTAACGAATGTTACTGTTATTCATATAAATTTAATATCTTTTATTTTAATTGTTCCTACTACAAATTGGTCATTTTCTTTCATATAAGCATTTAGAAAACAGGGGGAGGATTTTAATTGTTTTTCTTGAAGATATTGATGACATATTTATAGTTTACTTTTATCTTTATTGTATTCATAGCAATTATATCTCTCCAATATGCTAATAAAATTTGTTTATTTAAATTGGAAGAATTATTTGTTAATTTATCCTATGGAACTAACTTTTGTTATTTCAAGCTATTTATTTCTCTTGAAATATCTATGAAGTAACTATTTGCTCAGTAATTTTCAAGAAAACTTTATACTTTTAAAAAAAAAACTTGCATAATTAAGGTTCGTTTTCAATAAATCTATTGTAGATTTTACAAATGTTACCGTGAGAACTTCCTAAAAGAATATAAAGAATAATAATATTGAAATCAACTACAATGTATTAAGCAGTAAGTTGTATTATTCAAAATTATATTTATCTATTTTAGAAATTTATAACTTTCAGAATGATTTTTTTAGCTCAAAGTTGACTACTAAGAATCCATAAAGCCTTTTATTTGAGCAGTAACACCCTAGGCAAAATCACATTTTCAATATTAAAAAAAGAAAACTGATATTCACATGTGCTTATTTTAGGTGAATTTTTTTTTAATATTATAAAAATGATATTAAGAAAACTGACAATCGAAGCTCAAGTTTATTATTGAGGACATCGATACAAATATTTAAGATAAATTTTTCTTCAAAAAGTTGATATTTTTTTAAACCCGAATTGCTAAATGGTCAAATAATGTAAGAATGGCCCAATAAGCATCTAAGAGATTGTGAAGTGGCTTTTGTCATTTACAAATCTGCATGAGTTGTACCACTATTTAAATAATTGACTATCTCCAGGTGAAAATATTGCTTCAACTCTGTAAAGGCTGCTATTATTCATCCAGATCCACATCGTTGCAGCATGTAGAATCTCAAGTAACAAGCCTCTCTTTCACTTCATCTTAATCGAATAAAGCTGTGTCAAAATTAAAAAAATTACTTATGATCTTTTTTTCTTAGGTATTGTAAGATGATTCGTATCAAGAGTGTTATTAAACACCTTTAAATTTAATATATATTATTAATATTTTTTAAATTTAATTAATGGAATACAAAAACTACAGAGAAAAAATATCAAAAAGTATTATTACCCTAAAAGCTTCTTCAAAATAATTGTGTTCTTCTAGAAAAAGACCATAGTTAATAATAATTTGAGGAGTGGCGATTTTCAGATCAATTATCCTGTCATACACTGATTTACAAGACTGTAAATAAAAAATAAATTCAATAATTATATTTATTTAAAATTATAAATATTAAAATTAAAAAACAAGGCCAAATTTTCACTTAACAAATAAAAATTTATCATTTATGTTTCATTTCAAACAACACAATGTGAATACTTGATAAATATAACATAAGACTAGCAATTCTATACAGCCTTGTAAATTTAGTAGATTCCATGAATCTCCTGAAGCAGACCTCACCCGGAGACCCGAACGGGGGACTAGTTTACCTCTGGATAATGAGCGTTTTACCTTAGGGAGATCCATGACTATTTGTGGTGTATAATGAACTAAAGATATTTGAGTAGAGCATTCAATCCTACGTCGCACTCTCCAGCAAGTCTGGAGGGCCCCTCTCATAGTTGGTCAGTGAATCCATCGGACTCACTCACTCACTCACGCAGGTAGGAACTTCGAAGGAATTTCTACCAACCATCACCACATCTGCCACCCGTGGGATGCTCCCATAAGCGTTGGTAATGAGCCCATGCGAGGCTTCATTGTCTTTAGGAAGCCATAAATCAACTACTAACATAGATTTGTGCCATGTTTTTGTGAGAGCTGTAACGTAACGATAGGTAAGAATTTAATTGTGTATAAAAAATAATAGTTATAAGCAAACAATAGATGCATTCAGTGGCATAGTGATCAGGAAAATCTTGTAATATCCATAGCAAAGAACAGCATTAACATTTGATGATAAATGCCATGAAATAAATCTATCTATCTATCTATCTATTTATAAATCTACAGCAAGATTTTGCTTTCTTTTTTCTCAGTCCTTATTTTAAAGAAGAATTTAATGTATCTTTTATTTATATTTATCTTAAAAGTGTATATTCATATTGTTTCATTAGTGTACGTAGTTTTAAGTGCCTTTTCAAAGTTTTAAGTGTTTTGTATATAGTATTACTTGTATATAGCATGTTTACTAAATGTTATTCTCAAGGGACTTAGTCTCAGAATAAAGTTATTTTCTATCTATCATCTATAATTTTGTAGTTTTTTTGCCATAAATTATTCGCAGTTTAAGATTTTTATAAGAGGGGAAGCTATTGGCCCGGTGTCCATTAGGAACACATCTCCTGGAGTTAGTGTGTGAAGTTGTGTCGCTGTGAGTGCATCGGTTCACCTGTGAGAATTTTTTTAGTGAAAAAACTTTTTCTATTTCGCTGAATAAGTGATGGCCAATTGTAGAGAGCAAATCGCTGTGAAATTTTATTTCCTGTTGGGGAAATCGGGCGCGGAAACTACTGTAATGCTTATAACTGCTTATGGGGATGCTGCCTTACGTAAAACTAGAGTCTACCAGTGGTTTTCACATTTTAAAAATGGAGAAATGTCAATTGAAGACCAACACCATGCAGGACACTCCTCAACGTCAAGAAGTGACAACATCAACAAAATCAATGCTCTTGTTTGTGAAGACTGTCGCCGAACTATTGATCAACTCTGTGAGATGTTTGGAATATCACGGAGTTAAATCTAAAGAATTTTATCCGAAGATTTGCAGCCAAATTTGTCCCTCACCTTTTCATAAGTGTGCAAAGGGAGCGTCGACTTCAGGCATTTTTTGAGCTTCAAAATCAGCTCAAAGAGGACCCTGAATTTTTTCCAAGGCAATTACTGGTGATGAGTCATGATGCTGTGGATACTACCCCGAAAAAAGCAGCAATCAAGCCAGTGGAAGACAGCCTCTCCTCATCCCAAAAAAGCTCGCCAAGTGAAGTCAAACATCAAGCCAATGCCCATTTGTTTTTTCTATTTCAGAGGTGTTGTGCACACGGAGTTCGTTCTCCTGGGTTAAACTGTCAACCAGAAGTTCTACTTGAAGGTTTTCAAAAGATTGAGGGAGAGAATCCGGAAGAAAATGGCAGTTCTTTGGCTCACAATTGCCTGGTTCTCCATCATGACAAAGCAACGGTCCACACCATTAAGCAGTTTTTGACCAAAAACAGCATGACACAGATTGTCCACCCTCTTACTTACCGGGTTTAGCCCTCTGTGATTTCTTTTTGTTCCGCAGACTCAAAATGGACACGAGAAGAAAGCATTTTACCAGTGTGGAGGAGGTAAAACAAAAATCGCTGAATGGTCTAAAGAACATCCCGATAAGTGAATTAAAAAATGTTTTGAATAATGGAAGGATCTTTTGGAGAGGTGCATTGTGATCAAGAGAGAGTACTTTAAAGATGAACAAAATTTGGTGTAAAAATATTAAGAAATAAAGAAGTTATGACGAAATTCCCGTTTTTTTTTTTTTTTTTTATCACCCCTTGTATATGTTTCTGATTAGTGTACATTCTACGGTTTTTCTATACAAATAAAATTGATAGGTACTACTTCACAAATGTTGCTCCACTTTAAGTTGTGGGCCTCGAATAGGTTAACTTTATTGATACTTATTATGCCTACCATCTCCTCTTCATAGGAAATAAATATATAAAAAAGTGATGCTGTTGAAGAGACCAAGTGGGATATGTACATGTTAATATGTACAAGGAACTAAGGACGGCCATATTACTTAGAATGTTAGTCAAGCAGTTTCAATATTCATTTTAATTTAAACTCCTATGGATAATTTAAAATAACTGCTAAGAGTAAATGTTATTGTAATTGAGTACAAAGTTCATTTGTAACTCATTACACATTGATATTTTCATTTTATATACGAATGGGACTTTTTCCAAATAATTCTTAATTAATAAATATATAACTTCACTGGACCAAGAAACAACAGCTTGCAAAATAAATAAAAGAATAATAAAAAAAAAAGAATAAAAACATTACTTTGAATGTTCCAAAACTTTCTTCTAGATCAGCATACAATGACCATATTTTCAGTGATTTATATAATCTCATTTGCACAGTTTCTGAGTCATCATGATAATCAACTTTCCTAGCTGGCATCACAGTAGCTCTTTGAAGAATTTTTAATGCTTCATCACAGTTTCTAAAGAACAATACATAGCTATTTACATTGAATATTATAAATTAAGCAATTATTAAAATAATATATATTAACTATGAATTATTTTTACTTTCACTTATCTATATATGTAATATATAGAAAGGGAAAGTATTGTGATCGTGAAAATTTTCGAACCTGAGTTTTCAATGGAAATACATGTTTTGAGGCCCCCTTAGTCCAAATAACCAAGTCCTGCAAAATGGTCTGTGGGTGTGCGTGAACAGCCTAACTCAAAAACGAAAAGTCGTATGAAAATGGAATTGCGTATTTAAGGTTTTTATATGGCTTGGATATGACAGCAACTTTTCCGTTAAAATCGGCTAACTGGAAGTGCCACTTTATATCACTGATTTTAGAGATTTTTACTATTTTCTCGAAAAAGGCTCAAACAATTTTGATTGAACTCGGCGTATCAATGTATAATTAACTAGTCTTTAATATCATTTAGATCTTATCTCTATTGATATTCCTTAACAAAGCTTAAATTCCATATGTTCAACATTTCTTCCTCTAAAGTACCTTTAATTTGGTTTATTATAAATAATTAACTTTCTTTCATTGATAAAAATAATGAAAAAAGGCTAAATATAAATTTTGAAAGAATTTGATAATGGAATAAAGGAAAAAAAAAGGAAAAATGCTCATTTAGCTTGAAAATGAATCTTCGGAAATAAAAGTCAGAACGTATACATATAATATATCGATGGATAATGGAGAATTTTAGAAAAAAACAATAACTAATATAAAAAGTCATAGAAGGTAATGGAGAGTGACAAAAATATATAAATAATTAGGCTGAAGACTAATATGATTTAACACAAATCATATGTTTCTAAGAAGATTAAATAAATAAACACGTACCTGTTTGAATAGGTTTTCATTTGTAAAACCAATATTTATTGACCAAGAGCTTTAAAAATATATTTATTTGTTATAAATTTAATACAGAATGTGCTGATAACATAAATTTTAGCATTATAATTTTTCTTCATAGATAAAAAAAAATGCTTAAAGATAGGTTTTGAGCTCAAAATGTCTTCCCAACTTCAAATATTTCAAAAGTTTAAATACTAATATTTCTGAAGTAATTGTTCCAATTGGCTTAAATTTGGCATTTATACTTACATGTATATTTACTTAATATTTACAAATTTTCATAAAGATCTGAGAGAGGTGGATTACAAATTGAACTTTTTCTGGATGATTTGGCATGGAATGACCTGACTCTGTGTTGCTTTATAGTTTAGAACAATAATGAAAGACTCAGTGGTTCATAATAATCAAGGCTTACATTAAAATTTTCCATCTTCTAATTACAGACGATGTTGTATATAATGACATCTGTTAAGATGAAAACACCTTGTCCAATGATTCAGATGGCTTTTATAAAAATTAAGATAGCTTTTGTAACATAAGTTTTTATGGATACAGCGATTGGATTTAACGACTTGATTTCTTAGATTTCTAGAAAAAGTGTCATCCTAAATGCCACTTGCATCTTCTTTTTATATATATTAACTCTGTTTAGTTTAATATGTGAGTTTGAAATATGAGTAATCAATCATCCTACTCTTCAGGCGACAAAATTAGGAATAATGCTGTAGAACATTGCACTGTCATTGTGTCAATGCAATTATTCAACCATCCAGTAAAGTTTCAGGTGTATTATAAAATTGATATTTCGACATTTAACATTTCAGGTGTATTATAAAATTGAGAATTCGCCATTTAACAAATTGTTGGATCTCATGGAACCATACTTGGAACACAACATCTAATTGAAGTCTGAAAAGAAACTGGTCGAGATAGGTCATCTTGCGTCTTGCATCTTCGGTGTGAAAGAGGCATTAAGAAAGCTCATTTCAATGCTGAAGTATCATTTATAGGACAAGATTTTTTTTTTTTTTTAATCATAAACCATCACAGTCGACATCTCAATGTGGCCCATGGGCCAACACTTTTGGAGGCCTTTCTTCTAAATGAATCTTAAACTAGTAATTCGTAAGGGTGGATACAAAGATTCTGCTTCCGATGTAATTCTGTTATTAAATTGATTAATGTTTATTTATTAATTTAATAATGTTATTTAAATTTACTATTAAATTTAGCTGTGAAGTTGTCAGTGTGTTAACAGTATAGATCAAAAATGAAAAGTCATATGAAAGTAAAATTGCATACTTAATGTTTTGTATATGCCTGAGATGTTACTTTTCGTCAAAATCGGCTAATCAGAAGTGGCACTTTACATCATAGATTTTACACATTTTTACGATTTTCTTGAAAATGTCTCTAAATGATTTTGATTAAATACTTATTTCTGCTAAGAAAAGTTGTGTCAAGTCCACACCAAACCACAATTTTTGGAATTACTAATAGTTTAGGTAATGTTTCCACACTGATTCATCTAGGTTTGATTAAAGAATTACCTGGATTGCTCGTCATACTTTATTTCCATGCATTTTATTTTGATCTTACTATTTAATTATCTTTTGTAATGTATCATTTCATTTCATATATAGCTAAATGAAAGTAATAAAAATCTATTAAAGGCAAGGAACGTAAAAAAATACTTACTCATTTCTAATCTCCATCTCTGCCCACTCACACCACACAGATGCGAGATCTTCAACTTTAGTATAAGGTACCTGTGTTCCTTTTTCAAGAACTATTCTAGAATCTTCTACTTGCCCATTTTCTTCATAGAATTTTGCAAAATTAACGTAGAGCATGTGCGGTTTTCCGACAGCTAGTTTTGGATCAACTGTTTGAACAGCTTCAGTGTAAGTATAAATTATCTGAGAAAATATTAATAATATGAAGAGAACAACAAGACAAATATAGAATTCTAACTCATAGATTTTTAAAACAATCAGATAAACATAACAAAAAAGTTATGTACTTTCAGATAAAATAAAATACATATGGACTTTCAGGTAAAAGTACAAAAAAGGAGCAGTTTTAATAATTCACGACAAAAAATATACAATACTTTAAGACCAATAAAATTGTTTTTACCAGATTTCGACAATTTAATACTACAGACTATTTAATCCATTTACAAACAATAAAAAATAAACCAGAAGAAAATTGAAACATTTCAAATTTATATCCATTCATACTGAAAGATAAGCAAAAATATACAATTTTATCATGAGGTTGAAAATAGATTATCAGAAAAGAATAGGCGATAGGACACTAACATCAGATATAAGGTAACAGGTCAAGATCATAGGTGGAAGCTAATGGAGGAGAACAGAATTATTTAACACATGTTTGTAACACAATATATAAATAAATTAAAATAGAAGCAAAGACTCAATCAATCAATCTTTATTTGTTTTGAGGGAAGAATCCTATACAAATGGAGTCTATCACAGAATAACAAACATTATTACCTTTATGGAAACACAAATTCCTTTTTATACTAAATAACAGACATTACTATACTCTTAAGCATAAATTAAAAATCATATTCGGTAAAGGTCAGACAGTTAAAATAGTTTCAATTATGAAATTAATATAAAACCTAAAATTGTCAACAATATACATTAATAAATACACATAAAACAATAATGAACCATTGTGATCGAACAAAAAATTCAAAAACTTAATCCTTCCCCTCAAAATTTGAGGTTTTACATTTCAGGATACGTAAAATTTAAAAACGAATAAAAATTTTTTTGTCCGTCTGCTATCATACGCACATTTTCTCCTTTTATTTTATTTCTTTTTCTTTGTCACTAGGAAGGTAATATTACTTTAGATGTAGCGTTTTTTACATTAATTTCAATACCTGAATTTTATGATTAGATTATTACACATTAAAGTAATAAAAAAGTTAAATAAGTAATATAAAGAAATAATTTGATAACTTACATCATGTGGTTTTCCTTCAAAAAGCTGAACCCTTTTCAGCCATTCGTGAACATTATGAGGATTTTGTCTCAAGAGAACTGAATTTAGAAGCAATAATCTTCTTTCAATCAAATCTTCAAACCTTGCTAAGCGAAGTTCGATGTCTATATCATCTGAAATTTTTTGATTTACTTTGAAGTGTCTATCAGTAAGATAGGAACTGATGATAAGAAAATATGTAGAGGGAAGGAATTTACGGAGTTTGTAAAGCAATCCCAGATGCCAGACTCGATCAAACGCCTGTTCAACGTCGAGAAAAACTCCAGTACAATACATTCCGCGCTCCAATGCAGAGGAGACAACGTCTACCACACGATGACATTGCTGGATAGTGGAATGGGATGTGCGGAATCCAAATTGGTGATCAGGGATTATGTAGTTAGAATCTAGGATGGGATACAGGCGTTTTAAGATGAGTTTCTCCAGGATTTTGCCCATGATGGGTAAAACAGAGATAGGACGGTAAGAGGATGGGTATTCTGGTGGCTTTTTGGGTTTATGTATCATTTTGACTACAGATAGTTTTCAAGGGTCAGGAAAATATGTGGAACGGAGTACGGCGTTATAAATGTAAGTAAGGAATAGAATGGCTTTTCGAGGAAATAGTTTAAGAATATGGGAAGTGATTAGGTCGTGGCCAGGATCTTTGCGGGAGGGTAATCTGTGAATAATATTGGATATTTCTGAAGGATGAAATGCTTTAGGAGGAGGAGTCATTTGGAGTGGAATATCCAGTTCTGTTTCAATACATTCAAGCTGATTTGGATTAAGGATATCAGGATGTGGATTAAAAGTTTTGAAGAGGTGATGAGCAAAAATTTGGGATTTTTCATCATCAGATTTGGACCAAGTTTGAGCTTCAGTAAGAAGTGGATGATTGAAGTCTTTAAATTTCAGAAGGCGTTTAGTCATTGTCCACAGTGATTTGTCGGTAGGTGTAAGTTTTTCAGTAAAATTTAGTAAATTTTGAGTTTTGTATTTTCTAATTTCTGATTTTAGTTTGTTAGTCAGTTGGGTATAATGAGTTTTATCTGTTGGATATCTAGTTCTATGCCACTTCGATCTTGCTCTGCGTTTTCTCCTTTAATAAGATACGAATGTGCTGTGGCAAGTGTCTTTTGTAAATTGCTAATCCTACTGTTAAAGGTGTTACTGTTTATACCGTCTGTTATTGATGTTGTAAGTTTTTCTATGGTACCATTAATGTCTTCTTTTGTCTTTAACAGAATTTTCAAGTATAGTTTGTTTTCCAAGTCATCACAAAATTTGTCCCAGTTTACTCGTCCTGTAATCAATTTGGGGGATGATGGTTTAGGAGCATAGCTTGAATGTAGTGAAAGTAGAACTGGACTATTGTCTGAAGAAAGGTCATCAAGGGATTTGATTATGGTTTGTGAGGAGGAGATCTGGTAAGTTATAAATATACCTAGGATATCAGGACGTTTTTTGAGGGATGTTGGCCAATAAGTAGGACTCATGGACGAAAGGATTGAATAATTGTTGGAAGATGAAACACGTGATAGGATGTTACCACGGGGGTTGGATGTTCGACAACCCCATCATTGGTGTTTAGCATTGTAGTCTTCTCCAGCAATAAAGCGCGATCCGAGGGATTGGAATAAGGATTCAAGGAGGTTATAGGAGATGGAATTATCAGTAGGACAGTATACAGCTGAGAATGTGATATGGAAAGGACTAGTTAAAGGACTACAGAAGTTGATTGAATGGCATCAGTTGGAGTGGAAGGAATAAGGGAGTGGGATAAAGATTTATGGATAAGGATGCAGGAACCAGCGTGGGAAGTGTTATTCTGTATATTCTGTTTGTGATGGGAGGTTTACATTGGGATTAGGAACGGATGGAACTGGGTGTGGATGCTCTGGCGGGAGATTGACCCTTAAGGGTAGATGATGAAGAAGGATTTGCTGACGAGGAGGTTGAGGCTGTGGTTTAGCAGTTTTAGGCTTGGATTGGGAAGCCTGAGGCGCCTGTCGTGGAGGCTGCTGGTTCTTGATGGTGGTTTGGAGATGTAAATTTTTTGAACCCTGTTGAGGATAGTCCGTAGCTGTGGAGATGGATGGTTGAGGCTGGATGACTTGAGAAGGTGACGACGGCAGTGCTGGGAAATTTGTTCTATCATCGATTGCGGGAGCCTCAGTGCCACTTTTATGATCAAGGCTAAGGCTTTTCAACGCCATATTATGTGAAGAAAAAGATGCGAAGAGAAGAGTCTATTCCACGGAAAGAGAAGAGCTTGGGAAAATAAGAACATGGAGGACACAGAGGCATTGCACGGCCAAAATGAAAGTCGGCTGTTCTTTCAGAGAATAAATGAGGGTAGGGCAGCTTTCAGGCCCAGAGTGACGGCATGCAAAGACACAGACGGAACTCTTATAGGCAAAGATGACGTACTAAAGAGATGTGTGCAACACTTCAAAGACACATTAAACAGATGAACAGTGCCTGGAGAAGTAGGGGTAATCGAGGAAGACTCCCCGAATTATATTGAACCCCTGGATGAGGATGAAATGGAAAACGCCCTGAGGAAATTGAAAAATGGAAAAGTGGCAGGCCCGGACGGAATCCAGTCAGAGCTGTTGAAATGTGGAGAAGAACTCAAGAAAGCTCTGCATGATTTAATGCTGACCATCTGGGAGAGGGAAGCTATGCCTACGGAATGGGCAACAGCCATTATCTGCCCAATTCATAAGAAGGGAGATCAAACAGAATGCACTAACTATAGAGGAATCTCACTCCTTTCGTATGCTAACATTCTTTTTGAGAGGATCCTCCCGTATTCTGAAAAGGAACTGGGGAAATATCAGGCTGGATTTCGACGAGGACGCTCAACCACTGATCAACTGTTCTCTCTCAGGATGATCCTAGAAAAGACTATGGAGCGTAAGGTAATCACCCACCATTTATTCCTGGACTTAAAAGCAGCATACGACAGCGTTGATAGAACACAACTATACTGTGCCTTGGAGGAGCTAAGTATCCCTCAGCTTAATCAAGATGACCATGGACAGCTCGAAATGTAGAATACGCATCGGTTCTGATGACTCCGCGTGTTTAAAGAGTTTAAAGTGAGCAGTGGGGTTCGGCAAGGGGATGCCCTTGCCTGTCTATTATTCAACTTGGCAGAGGAGAAAGCTGTAAGAGATTCCGGTATTCAGACCAGCGATATAATCTTCAATTGCCTGACATAGCTTCTTGGTTTTGCTGACTATATTGACATAATAGGAAGGTCTGAACGGTCTCAGAGAAGCGTTTAAAGCCCTTAAAGCAGCTGCAAGACTATTTAGTCTGGAAGTCAATGAGAGAAAAACTAAATATATGAGAGTTGGTGGTGAGGTGGATCTGAACTCTGCATTTGAGATAGACTCTTTTAATTTTGAGAGAGTAAAAAGTTTTATATACCTTGGGTCTGAAATAAATAGCAAAAATGACATGGCTCAAGAAATACAGAGAAGGATCACGGCTACCAATAGATGTGTCTTTGGACTTGGCCGACACTTAAGAAGTAGGTATCGCTCAAAGAAGACTAAGCTGATTCTATACAAGACCCTTGTAAGGCCTGTTTTGACATATGGCTCAGAAGCTTGGACGATGACAAAAAGTGATGAGATGAAGCTCAGTGTGTTCGAGCGAGGAGTCCTCAGAAGGATTTATGGTCCAGTAAAGGAGGATGATGTCTGGATGAAAAGAAAAAATAGGGAGCTCAGTTCTCTTTATATAGACAACGACGTAGTCACATATATTAAACTTGCCAGATTAAGGTGGGCAGGGCATGTGGCCAGAACGAGCACCGTAGAAATACTCAAGAAAATAATGATGGAGGAGCTGCACCTCGCAAGACGGGTAGGAAGGCCGAGGACGAGATGGTTGGACAATGTGGCCTATGATGCGAGAACCCTGCTTGGTGTACGGAACTGGAGAGCTGCAGCAGAAGACAGAGCCAACTGGCGGAGGCCCAGTCTCGGTAACGGGATGTCGTGCCACATATGTATGTATGTACTTTGTAGAGGTTGGGTGTGCCCCAGGAGGGTCTACCTACCCAGGTTTGCCTCACGACCGGGCATAGGAATGATGACCATACCCCCATGTACTTAAAACAGGAATCGGGATGTGGTCTAGAAGACCACATATCGCGGTCAAAGATCTACAAGGTCTGTAGCGCCAACCGAAAAAAAAAAGAAAATATATATACACATATATTCACAAGGTTGTGGGGCTGTCGCCGTTTCAACCTTCGAGGAGGATTGTAGGGATAGGAGGAAGTAGGTAGGGATTGTGCAAGAAGATTTTGATTGATATGTAAGGTTAAGGTAAAATTTGGAGAATTTTTCTGAGATATTATGGTAGGGTTTTGTTGGTTATACAGATTGAGACTTTAAAAAACAAAATAAAAAAAACATAGAATAGGGCATTGACTATTGCTCTCTCCTACAGTTTTAGTACATGGGTCCAAATAATGTGTGTATATGGGTAGAATGTAATTTGGCCTTGTGTAATTAAGTTTTGGAAGGGTTCAAGGAAGAAAGACAGCCATATTTGTTTGATCAAACTTCTCATGTACATCAAGTGTAATTATTAACATTGCATAGAAGGATGGATAATATACTAACCGTCATCAGTGGGAAAAGCTTTTTGAGAAACTTCTTCCATTTTCTTACTCAAAGAAAGCTCTTCAAACTGAGCATAAGCATCAAAAACTTGAGTGAAATCTCTGACAGTAGTAACAGTTTGTATTGCTTCTTCATAAATATCCCTTGCCTAGAATATAATATATAAAAAGTTCATACATATATACATATATGTTTGTTTAAGGTGAATTAATATAAAAGGTAAAACTCTTATTTTTCTGCACCCATTGGTGCCTATTTAAGAATATTAAGCTTTTTGAATGGCCTAAAACTATGGAAACGGCCTTGTTCGAAGCATGAAACCCTTCTAAGCGTGCATATCATTGTATATGTCACCATTTATCTTGTTTTAATAGCCAAAAAAAGGCTCTGAAGGTAAGGTTTTTTACAGATGCAACCCAAAAAGCACGTGCCTTACTTACATTTTAGGTAAGAAAAACTTTACTTTTCGAAAAATTGTAAGATATGATATTATTAAGTATATAACTTTTCATCTTATTCTGTATACATCACTGCTAGTCTAAAAAATAAAAGTAGCCAAAAATTGTCATTAATAGTTGGCTAAAACTGGAACCCAGCTTATTAATTTTCAGTAATCCTCCTAGCTTAAGGTTCCATCCAAGATATCTACATTAAGGATAGCCAAAAACTAGTTCATAATTCTATTACGTTATTTTTAATAATTTTATTATTTTTTCCCTCTGTTGAAGACATTGAGGTTAGGTTGAAGGTGGGAAATACTTGTTATTTTTCTATAACAAAAGTAGAATACTTAGCTAGTGCAGCCTATCCTGAATCTTAAAAATTAGAATTCACAAAACCATTATCCAAACTACAGTTCTTTATGGATGCAAAACAAGGCCTCTAATATTAAGGAATAAGGATTGAATTAAGATTTTTGTAAATAAAGTATTGCATAGAATATTTGGGCCAAAGAAGGATAAGTCGACTGAAGAATTTAGACGGTTACACAACACAACACTGAATTGCATGAACTGTATCTAGTTAATATAATTGAGATGCTTACATAGGAGCTAATAAAATGGACGAGTAAAAACATTGTGCCAAAGACACAAAAAAAAAGTGCCACTTCCAGTTAGCCATTTTTGATGAGAAAGTTGCTGTAACATCTCAGGCATATAAAAACCTTAAATATGCAATTTCACTTTCTCATAATTTTTCATTTTTGAGCTAGACTGCTAACACAGACACTCACACGCACGCACGCCATTTTGAGGAACATGGTTATTTGGAATCAGGGGACCTCAAAACGTGTATTTCCGTTAAAAACTGAGATTCAAAAATTTTAACGATAGCAAAACTTTCCTTTACTATATATTTCATACACAGGTAAGTGAAAGTAAGAATTGACGTGATTCACTGTACGTTTGAATGCCTTAATTATAAAATTAATTTTCATCTAAATTGAGCAATTAAGAATCTAATAAAGGAGTAAAATTGTACCTTTTCAAAAAGTCCACTTCTGATATAATAATCAGCTAATGAATTCCATAAATGACCTAACTGGTCAGTATATTTTTTCAAACCACTTCTTATTATTGCATCCACATTCAGAGACCTAGAAGTGAATTACAATATAATGTATATTGATTAAAGTATATAAGATAGGCAGAAATGGAGAAGGTAAATTAAATATATATATATATATATTGTAATATACACCTTTATTGGAAGTTGGTAAAAATGATTTAGTAAATAAATGTTGAACAAAAGGCAAGCTACTCTAGTTCTGCTAATGTCAGGTGATGTTTAAATTTGAAAAATAGTTTCACTAGTTCAGGGAAAATAAAATGGCTGCTCTGTAGTTTACCCAAAAAGGGAAATCCCAAAGAGGTGAGGGACAAAGGATTTTTGTTTTGGCAAGCAGTTGTTGTTTGACAAGGTCACTATTGTTTGGATTTACAAGAGAGAGGATCTCCCAGAGAGCTTGGTTTGAGTAGAAGAAAATGTCACCATTTTGGAAGGTTTATTTGACAGAACTTTGGAAAGTGTTTGAAGACAAATGAATTCAGTGCCACAAAGGAAGAAACAATATATATTAAAAAAAAATGTTAGCTTGCTAATTCATAATTGACTTAATTTTAAAGTCAAACAGTGTTTAGTGTAGTTAATTTTAGTCTGAGTATTTTGATCTGCTTGTCATTAACCCATACCTGAGATAAAATAATTATAAATTTCAATTTAATATATTAATACTCTTATAATTTTGTTTATTATTTAACAACCTCTTATTTCTTTTGGAAGTATCCCAACAGTATGAAATGATCTTCCGAAGTTATATTATTAGTTTAAAATATAAGATATATTACAATATTGTACTAGTACTCTGAATCATTCATACTATAAACATATAACATGATTCTCAATCACTGATTTCACAAGTTGTTTGAATATAGTTATATCAATGACTTCCACTCTGTTTCTACTTAAAAAGATAGCTTTGCTTAAATTCATGCAATATTCGGAAGATGTATACATTGTGACAAAAACATTAGAGAATCTAAAAGAAAGAAAAGGAGGATGAATCAATTAAACATTGGTTAAGCAATAATAGTAGGCATACAATATCAATATTTACTCTATATATCTACAAAGTGAACAAACCCAGGAAAATTTTCATTGTTCAGATGACAAATTATTAGAATATGAAAGAAAATAGTAATAACAAAACCATTTTATATAAATATTTTACAATTTTTTTTTTATTAAAAACTTGATTTTAATAGAAATTCAAAATGAATTTAATAGAAATTTAATATTATGAAGAATAAAAAAATTTAAAAAATCTGTACCACTACAGCCCATGAAGGGTCTGAGGTTCAGTACTATTTAGAGAAAGAACTGTTTCATAATCAACAGTTATGCAAGGGGGTGATTTGACAGAGATCACGCTCTACTTCCAGGTTTTCCCCCTTAATTAATTATCTAATTAATGGTACCTACTTTATATAGGCTGGGTGTGCCCTAAGGAGAGTTTCCTGACCCCGGGGTCGCTCCAATGCCGATGAAACAGAATAAATAATATTTCTGCCATGAACCAGGATTCGAACCTGGGACCTTGAATATTGGAAGATCAGTACCCTACCACTGAGCTACCCTACTCCCTTAATGCAGAATAAATTAATAATAATTAATCATTATATAAATAGGCAAAGGCAGTTCAGCCCCTTTTTCTCAACTGATTATTTTTTCCTTTTTTTGTTCAGTAGCTATTGGTGAGTTTTAGTGTTCCAAGAAACAAATCAAACAAGAAAAAAAATGGAAATAGTGTATATAAATAATAATGTAAATGCTAGTTTGTTCAAAACAGCTAATCTCCGAACGTTCTTCACCAAATGCTTTGAAATTTTGAAACAACGTTGCAATCAAATTCAGGAATATATTTGTCTATAACCCAAAAATAAACAAATGGTACTGCACTGTTTTACTTTGTAAGTACAAAAAAAGTGAATGAACGAATATATAAGAGTAAAAAAATAATGTTGAGAACATGTAAATTCATTTATGTTTTCCTCAAATGTTTAATAATGATTATGATCGAATTTGAACTACTGAGCAGAGACCTAAAAATATAAATTTAATTAATTAATTAATCAAATTTAAATTAATATACAAAACTAGATGATTTACAGCAATACCTAACTTCCTGAGGATTTTTAGAGATTAAATCACATAATTCAGTCCACAACTGATGGTTTGATTTTCCATGCTTTGAAACAAAATCATCAGTATTTACAATATCGGCCAATCTAACAGCGGCCTCATCTAGACGATGGATTGCAGTTAAATAATCAATATATTCTTCTGTATCTTCTGGGCAGAGCTGTAACAAGATAATAGATAATAAACATTTTACATAAGGAGATATATATTTAATAAAGTATAGATATACTGTAAATTTCACACATACCTTTAGATATCTTCGAAATACACGGACTGCAGTTTCTGGAATGTTATGTTTTTTTAAGAATTTTATATAAAGAGGCCAAATACGATGGTGCTGGGTGATAGGCAATGCCCTTAAAGATCTATCAAATACGTGACGGGCTTTAGTAATCTTACATTGATCAACAAGAAACTGGCAATATTCCATCCATATCCTAGGCATCTTATAAACAAAACTAATTTAATAATACATTTTTAAAAAGTATATTCGATAAAATAATAGATACTTTTATGATAAATGTGAAAAATTTTCAAGAATAGAAAAATAATCCCATTTTAATTTAAATAAATTTTTGTAGTTTTATTGTCTATTGCAACTAGACCTAGATTTACCTAAATGAATAACACATCAATACAACAGTAACCTTCCTTATAGTCCAAGGGCCGAAGAGGAGAATAATCAGAGTTATTGAAAACAATTTTCGAATATATCAATTTAAACTACACACAGTTTAGATTCAAAATCCATGACTTTACCAATCAAGGTAAGATGGAATTAAAAAAGATACTCAAAAATTAACTTATTTCATACTTATTCATTTTTGATCCATTTGAAATTAGGCAGAATTGGGCAGTAATTAATTACACAGGAATTTAATTACATTTTTTTTAACTTTAATTTTTTATTCACACCTGTCATAATGGTAACGACAACCAGTGAATGTGAGATCGATTGCTAAATATAATGTCATGAGAAAGGCATGAGGAGGATCAGTGCCCAGCGACACCTCACTCGGCATGATATTTACATTAGGCGAGAATGTCCCTCATCTACATTAGGCGAGGAGGTCCCTCAATTACATTTTAAATTTGGATTTACTTTTTTTGCAAGATCACATTAGTATTCTTCAAAAGTGGATGAAAATAAATTTTGCACTTGGGCTATACTACTCAGTAGGCATTTGTACTGGTTAACTATACCAATCTTGAATAATAAAACAGTGTAACATGGTCCAGCTAAAGAATGGAAAGTTATTATTGCTCATGTTAAACCCATTTTTTTAAATTAAAATTTTCATTCATTCAAACATTGTTAATAATTTCTTTATAATGTGTCAATTTCCATTCTAACAATAACGCCTGAATGAACATTTTTTTAGCTTATTTAATGAAAAATATTACATTCTGTCTCAAGGACATTTATAATAGTGTTCACAGATCACATTCACACTCTATGGAATGAACATTAACCAAATTTTCCAAAAGAATGATGGGAACATTAGTATTTAGTAAGGAAGTCACGAGTGTATCCAAATGGAATGTCCTGAGATAGAATATAGAAAACTGAACTTTATTCTGGGATTAAGTCCCTTTAGAATAACAATGATAAATAAGAACAAAAGAAAATACAAATCTTGCCAAAAACTAACTTATAAAAATTCTAACATTATTTACATTAAGTTGAAAAATAGTTTGTAACCTGTAAATAAAAGTTAAAAGTTTAATTGTAAATAATTTGTTTTGACGGAAATTATAAATATTCCTTCCGTTTTTATTGGGGACTAGGTTATTTACACTCGAGAATATTAAAACAAAACCCCGGCACTGGACGTAGACTTTTTGAAGGTGTTTAACTGTTGTTGAGGATTAACAAAGGATTAGGATTACTTTTGTGACACTGAGTGAGAAGAAACATTAAGAATATATATATATATATGAAATGTGGGACATAGTAAACACACTTTGAATGAATTGACTCACCAGGTTTGTTATTCTTCAATTGTGAGGCATATAGGACAACTAACTAAATAAATGATTTTCACTCCTGTATAACAAAATAATTTATTTCTACAACTGTAATAAATTGACTCTATTAAAGTGCTATAACTATAGGCTTGATCTTCTTTAATCTTGTAGAAGAATTCTCTTCTCAGGTAACCTTCTTTCTTAATGTCCCAGTCTCAAGTGAAGTCTTCTCTATTCTCCGGCGTCCCCTTCTCCAGCTGTTGCTACCTGCTCCATCCTATTCCAACCTTCTTTCTTTATCGATGATATGAAACTTTTCAATGAATAATTTGTCCACTGCACAATTGAGTACAATTCATCGTGCAACCTCGCATTCCTATATATTCCTTCTCAATCCCTCACACAATGTCACATAAAGGAGAAAATACTGGGGGCTATCTACAACAAACCACTAAAAAATAAACAACAAAAAATGAACGTTTGATAAATTGCTTTGTACGATTCATCTTCAGGATCCCAAGGGACGCCCCTGTTTCCTGTTTCTATGAAGATTTGAAATGGCTTTATCCTTCCTACCGCCGTAAGTTCCTATCCTTACTCCCGCAACCTTCATACATCTCCGAGCTCCTTCAATTTAACTCCTCTGTCCACTCCCGCAATACCCGTTCCCGGTCATCAGATTTATTTACAATGGCTCACCGAACCGCTGCTTTCAATAAATCTTTTTAGGGATGGAACTCCATCTCTCCCGACATCCGTCGTTCCAAAACTCTCCCTACTTTTAAATCCCGCCTATTCAAACACTTTCTTTCCATCCAGTCTCTCTAAAATTGTAAATAGAAACTTCTGTAAATATATATATATTATTAGTTTATTTCCAATTATTTTCATTTCATTGTTCTTTCATTTTTTTTTTCTTAATCGATTTAATCTAGATTTTTTTTTCTCTCTATTATATCTATTAGTTAACTTCGTAAATACATTTATATATATCTGAGGAGCCCACATTTCTGTCCTTATTAATTGTTCTAAAGTGATTCATCCCAGAATAAATAAAAGATTATTATTATTAACATAAAATCTTCTCAAAATTACTTATTATTGTGCTGAAGAAGAAAAAAAAAAAAAAAAAAAAAAAAAAAGAAATTACATTTTTATATATACACAACTTATAAACAATAGGCCAACTAACAAAAAACTAACTTAATACAAAATTTAATAATATCTACAGTGATTTACACATTAATATGCAAACACTAAAAGAAATAAAAATAAAATATTTTCAGGAATACTTATAGTGTAATGGAAAACAAAAAAAACAAAAAAAAAAAATATATATATATATATATATATATATATATATTCATACATACAAATATTGGTACACAGAAAGTATAACCTGGATTAATAAAAAAAATTAATATAATAACATGACAAAAGTAATATCAGAAAGGTATTGATTTAGATATCAAAATATAAAAAGTAGGTTGAATTAATAAACTAACACTAAAAAATTTTGAATTTTGGGGGGTAACAGGAGGGCTGGAGAGGGAGATGGGTGCGGGAATCTCCCCCACTCCTTGCAGGACGATCAAGCAATAGTGCCCTACTGACTGCTTGTGACTTCCCAGTCCTCCCTATCCCTATCAACGCCTACTGTCACCTTCTCTTGGCGCCCTGAGGGGAGTCCGATGGGACTCAGAAACGACAGAGGCGGGGATCCACACTTTTGCCCTCTATTTGGAGGGCAATTGTGTGGAACCTTCTACGACACCCAAGCTAGGTGGAGGGCGCTCAAGCCGTGACTGAGTGGCAGGGAGTATCTTAAATAAAAATACACAGTCCATTCGACCATCTTGGAGCACCTGGCGCACCCCATTGAAATCAGCCTTATGCAGGGAGAGGGGATTGACCTGTATCAACCTCTTAACCATCCCCATACTTGTGGGAACCAAAATAAATGAACCACTAAACAAACAAACACGGGTGGATATCAAAAGTAATGACTCGGAAATGGAACCGTTAGAGAAGGAAGTGGCTGAGAGATACTTGGAGGGACCATCGATGAATCCTCGTGAGGAAAATTCAAGGAGCTCGACTGAGACTATCTCAGCTGAGGTTTCCAAGCTCTCTGTAATAACAGAGGAGGCTAAACATGGTGTCCAACGAAAACCTTTCTGGTTCAGATAAGAAAATATAGAAGGATGAAGAGGCTCAAGGCAATGTCTGGGACTGAGCTACCGGTTACAGCAGCTCTGGCTGCAAAGGCACTGGTTAGTGTGGAGCCCGAGTCAGTCACGAAGTGTACCAGATCCTCGTCGGGGAACTCGATGCTCTAGTGGCTGGGGAAAGTAGAGTGGCGATTATTCCTAGTGGATATCTATCTGTGCAGCTTTCCGGGGAGCAGAGCGAAGAAGTTAAAGCCCAGGTGATCAAATCTGTTGATTGGCTGGAGTTCGGTGGCATCAGCCCTCAATTTAGTGGTTTTAGCCACCATCTGGGGAGAGGGCGTGTATCATAGTTTGCGATGATAAAGCCAGCAAAGACTTTTTATATTGTAGTGGAGGGCTGGTACTGTAGAGGAACTCAAAAAGCTGTCATGGTGGGGGCATACTTCTCTGGGGAAAAATCGTGGAGGAGCTACTCATTAGGAGATTCTGCATGGTAGGATCCTGGACATCAATAGTTGGCAGGTGTTGGGAAGTAAGGTGGAGACAAACGGACTCTACAGAATCCTTAGAATATCTAAAACAAGTATCAAACACCTCGAGATCAGGACAAGATCATGATGTATGGCGGGGCCAAAGTTGCACTTCAGGTGTTTGAGAAGAAGAAGCCTCCCAAACCTAGTGCGCAGACCACAAAGGTGGGTACTGCTTCTTTAAATGTTCCTCAGGGGAGACTTCTGCTTCCACTAGTGGAATTGTTGTAGCGTCTGAGCCAGCTCTGAAGGGCTTATCTCAGATGGGTGTGGAGAGGGTCTCTGGACCTGAGGAATAAGTAATCAGGAAAGATGTACCTTCTCGGATCCCGGTGGAGGATGGTCCTCCTGCCATTTATGAAACCACTGTCACCAATGCTGATTTTTACAAAATTTGTCAAAAACTGAGACTACTTTATTAATTAATTAATTACTATAAATGGCCCTGTAACTTGAAAATGAGGAAGGTCCGTAAGAGGAAAAACCCATAGGATCAAAGTTGATTTTCAATTTTAAGCATGAGCTCTGGATCGGCAAACAAGGTTCTTTTTACTCAGAATAACATATACTTTCGTAATTTACAATCAAACCTTTACCAGCGATCAGGTTGATTTTAGGGTCCTGGCTCCAGGGCTATTGTGATAAATCTTCAATTTATACTACTTTAAATAACTTACCTTATTCATAAATACTAAAGATCGTTCATAAGTATTATTTAAATGTTCAAAAGAAGGATCTGTAATGCATCGTCCTTTAATCTGTCTTTTTCTTAGTATTAAATAATTATACCACAGTTTATAACTAAAACATAAAATACTATTGTTATTGTTTTATACCAAATTTTAACAATAAAATAAAAAAATTATAAATAATATCAATAGCTTACTGCGAAAAATGAACATTATTAATATTATTACAGAAAATGTTTAGTTACTAGCTCACATGAGTTCCGCACTGATTAGGAATGGTTCACAATCACTTTGATCACATTTATTCATAAAAGACTGAAAATAGTCGAATGTTCTTGAATATTATGACTCAACTGTTGTTGGTGCTAAAGCCCCCAAAATCCAAAATGGTAAGATATAACCATATCTTATGAAAAAATTATCTCTAATAGTATTATTGTTCATGTAATTACATTTAAAAGGTTTCTTCCAGAATAATTATCATTTTATATATACATAAAAGTCAGGCTGAAGCCTTTCTCCCATTAATTAAATCCTGGATCAGCTAGTGTTTAGCACAAATCAAAGTAACAGAAAATAGTTACATAGAGCCTTTAGCGATATGTATAATTTTGAATAGGGTTAAGTGATGTAACCTAAATGTCTAATCTAATTCCATGAGTGAGCCGATGGCTGATGCATTACAAACGTACATTGTTAAGAGTATGAAAATACTTTAAGGGCAGGAAAGTTATTAGTAACTGACTCAGAGATTGGTCACATTTGACCTCTTTCGGATAAACCTGGAAGTATTCGACACTCCATGAACAAATGTTACAGAAGTGATTGTGGACCACGTGTAAGCTATGCGGAATTCATGTGAACTGGTACCAACGTTAGTATCAATAATTCTTGCATTTTCTATGCATATATTAAAAAAAAAATTCATCTGTAGTCTTATATAATAAATAGATACAAGTTTTTTTTTTTTTTTGTGATTTTGTTAAAAATGTTCACTGACCTTCCAGGAAGCTCTTTTAATGCTCTTTCATAGATTATGTTCACCCCATTCCTTGGTGCATCCTTCTTAAACTCGATGTACCTTAACCAATGTTTAATAGAAAAAGGATTTCGAAGAATTTCCTCTTCATAAGGCAAATCTTCTTCATTCTAGAAGACAATTAAAGAAAATTTGCTAGCATATTATCTTAGTGTTCTTAATTTGAAAATAAATATATACTCACAATTACTATTTTAGGTTTTCTTTCTTGATAAACTGGCATTTCACAAGACCTAAGGTATTTGAAATTAAGAAATACAACACAGAAATAGAGAGAAACGTTAAACGATTAACACCCAATAAGGAGATAAACCCAACTCACATGGGTTTGTGATAAGTTCTGCTGTAGTTTATTGAATCTGGGAACCCGGCAAGATGTTTACATGAAGGTAGCATTGAGGTTACTAAAGTTGTTTTGGCTGATCAGCTGATATTATTGTGACATTTACTGTTGCACTTACGACGACAATTGATACATTGTTTCCCTGTTGGAATTGTTATTAACTCTGTTAAATTTTGTTTCATAACATGATTTGATAATACATATGCTGATGAATTGAATTGATACTTATTCAGAATTAATCCAGCTCACATTTATTGAAATATGTCCTAAATGAGTAAATTTATGGTTTGGTGAGGCATGTCCATGAATATTTTCAGTATTTAATCACATATAATTTTATTTATTATGACAAATAAATCATATAAATAATTTTTCAGAATGGATATTTCAAACCAACTGCTGTCAAATGATAATGGAATGTGGGATTATTTACCTGATACTATCCTATTACATATTTTTAATTTTTTAAGCCACTCTGAACTTCTAAAAGCTGGATTGGCATGTAGAAATTGGTGTAGAATATCGTATGATGAAGTTCTATGGAAACATCTATTCCACAGACATTTTCATATAAGTAATAGCATATCTATTGCTCCTGGTATGCAGATTTTCTATTATATTCTGCAATTGTTATTTCAATTTGTCACATAGTTTATAAAAAATTTCTTCTTTTATTCATCCAGGTAAAAAATCATGGTATATGGAATTTAAAAGGTTAATTTATCATACTCCACAAATTTGTTCAGAAGTGATAAGCGAGCACAGGAATGAAGTCTTACATGTCAGTTTTTCTCATAATGGTTCCATGTTTGCCACTTCTTCTAAAGATGGATTTGTTATAGTAAGAACTTTCTGGTGATTAATTTCAGATATAATTATGTAACTATAAAACCAAGAATGATTCTGTATTATTAGTGATCATAATTGATGTATGAAAGTTGATATAGTTCCGGATCATTTTATTCAATGCGGTTTACAATGATATAATGAAATTGGAAAAGAATCTACACTAATAATTTTTAAGTTTCAAAACTTTACAAATTATTTTTATCAGAAGCTGAGGAATAAAAGAAAAATAAACAAGCTGGAATTACCTTATTTTATATTTTGAGTATGAAAATGATATTGAGATTAAAAAAAAAAAAAAGTTGGAAAAAACAGTCTACAAATTGAAAATGACCTCAGTAAGAAATAATATAACAAAAGTAAAGCAGAAAAAAATATTAAAATTGAGTTGCAAGAGCACATTTCAAACATATTTTTATGAAGTCTCATAAATAGCAACAAATGTCAACACACTAGAATAAACACTCATAAAAATTAGTTATGATTGAAAAAGTCGGTATTTTGTTGCTCTCAGAATAAATAATAAAAATTATCTCTAATAGTCACTTTTTATACTCTCTAGTAAAAAAACTCAATTTTGACTTACATCCTTTTGCACTAACAGTAGCGATATTACAACCTGTATCACTAACAACCCATGAAGGGTCTTGGGTTCAGTACAATGTAAGGAAGTACTGTTACAAGGCCAACAGTTATGCAGGAAGGTGACGGGCCAATATCATGCTCAACCGATAGGTTTTCTCCCTTAATTAATTATTTAATTAAGAGTACCCAATTTATAGAGGCTGGGTTTGTCCCATGAGGGTCTCCTGGCCCCAGGGCCGTTGATTAGTAATTGAAAAATTACTAGTCATCAGCCGGATTCGAACCTGAAAGTTAGCGATTAACAAAATAAAAATACTTTTAAATTGAGACATTAATCATT
This sequence comes from Nezara viridula, assembly GCA_928085145.1. Lineage (NCBI taxonomy): Eukaryota > Metazoa > Arthropoda > Insecta > Hemiptera > Pentatomidae > Nezara > Nezara viridula. The sequence goes on along the minus strand of OV725079.1, from coordinate 72,366,192 downwards.
TTTATAAAAATTTGGTTTCTTTAAAGAGTTTTCACACTACTGTACATTAACTCACTTCATCTGACTTATGTGCAATATAACTGACCATACACACTCAGCCACCATTTCACCATGTCCTTCTGAACAAATTTTTATTTTAATATTCTATGCCATTTGCATCTACGCAGTAGTGCATATAGCAAATTTGATGTACTGATTATTTGCTTGATTTACTTGATTGACATTAATTTTGGCATTATTAAAGTTGAAGGTCTCTTGTCCATTTCCTTTTTAATCTATATCCTGCAGGTGTAAGAGGGATGAAAAAGTTGAAAGAACTAGTGGATTGAAGTGATTTTGAATTAAAGAATAAATATAGTGTATTCGTCGTGGATGTAGGATTTTACTGTTAGAAGTTTAAGTCGTTATGTATAGTGTTATTTGAAATATACCTAAGTGTTTGTATTTTGTTCTGAATAATTGTATTTCAAGATTATGTTTTTGTTTTTTTTTTAGTTGTATTGTTATTATTTTATTTGTTTTACTATAGTTAATATATTATTTTAAGGTTTGGAATTCTTTGTATCCAGCCAGTATAAAGTACTCCTATGACATGAAGGTCTTCAGTTGGAAATATACTCAATTTTCACAGTTTAATAAGTCTGATACACTTTTATTAGTATCAGGAGTTCATTTTGGAGTTCCAACTAGTACATCTGGAGAAATTGCTGTATTTTCATTGCAAGGTATTTTTTCATTTTATAATGAATTTTTGGAAATTTTCGTATTGTCGCAGATTTTTTTTTTTCGAGTGCATGCCGCAAGATTCCTCATTGTGTTGCCTTTTTAATTCTCCAATATATTAGTCATCTTTCTTTAGAGATGTTGGATAGTTGACTTTATCAGAAAGTCCAACAACTATTAATTCTTTAAAAAAATGGAAATTTCTATTTTACAGGAAAAGGAAAATTTCAATAATTTCTTGAAAAATTTCTTTACACTCTAAAATCATTTTAATAATGTTTTGGATATAGTTTGATGAGATCATGAGATTTAAATAAGTTGCATAATATACAATTATAAATTGTTCATTAACTTGAGTATTAGCTACTAGAAAATCAAATTGACCTTAATCATTCTAATTCCTATAATTTTTTTTCAACATTATATAAATATAAGATAATTTATGATTTACAACCTGATCATGCTGGCCTCATTAGTCAAATACTTATCAGCATGATATTGTGATTATAAAATTATATCTATGAAACTGATGGTAGTAGAAAAGTCTAGTTTTTACCCAAATGTTTTGTAATGTAACACATGCAGAATAACAAAATATAAAAAATAATAACATCCAAATAATCCCATTATCATTCGTCGGCAGACATTTTACTAATTTTGGTAACTGAATTAGTTATCAGTTGAGATGGGTCACTAATTAGTTATATTTGTTGTTACAAATATAATTTATATACTTCATTTTTTTTTTATTTTATTATAATCTATGAGGAAGAATTACATTGGTTCTTAGGTTTTTAAAATTGAAGGTACCTCTTCCATTGGTAAATATTTATTTTTGATCCCCTAGTCCGATGTTTCGGGTTTCTAACCTATCTTCGATGACAATTTACTGTGTCAGTTGCTATTTATTATTCCTCCTCCCTCAAGAGCAATGGCACATAGCTGTCCCAAGAAATTTTATTTATCTTCTTAAATCCGGCTTGTGGAATAATAAAAATAGTAGTTAAGAAATAAATCATTCTCGTGAAATGAATGCTATAGTAAACACCACGGCTTAATTCTCATGCAATATTACAGAAAATAAGCAAATCAAAAAGAAAATTTAGCAAAATCAATGAAAATCCGATTTAATGAAGCAATCTAATACATATAAGCTACAAATGGTTTATTATTTCTAAGTAATTATTTATCAAATAAGTGTGAGATTGGAGTTGGGCAAAAAGTACTCTAAGTTTTGTAACTTTTTTTATTTAATCGAAATTAGGGTCCAGTAATATGTTATCGGGGGGTGGTTTTTATGAAAATACTGTCGGATTTGAGATTGTGCAATCGCGTTACTTTTTGGATTTGATCGATATTAAAATGAGTTAGTGTTGACATAAAAAACACCCTCGACAACGTAATAATCGATCCTAATATCAAGTAAATCCTAAAGATTACAAAAACTTGATGTGTGGTTACACATTTTAAAATCCGACAGTATTTTCATAAAAACCATCACTGATAACATAATACTGGACCCTAATGTATAAAGTTTATTTTTTAATATTAATATATAAAGTTGATTGATTTGAAGAACCCCACAAGTCAAGCTAATTTTAAAGTGAAATTTAAATATAATGACTCTTAGGTGAGTTAGATTTTAATTTTCAATCATTTTGATAATGATAAAAGGCTTAGCGAAGGTTTGATTCCGACACCACCAATCGCTTATTACACACCTCCCTCCACCGTTCGCCGTCCAAATCCAGTCCCTTCAGATCAGCTTTAATGCAATCTTCCCACCTTCACTTCGGTCTACCCCTCGGACGCTTACCATTCGGCACAGCAAATATTAACCTTTTAGGAATTCTCTCGTTACTAAGCCCAACAACTTTACAAGCCCATTTGATTCGCCGCGATGAAATTACCTCAATTATATTACCCGGATACAGCTCACACAATTCGGCGTTGTGTAACCGTCTGAACTCTCCGGTTAACTCATCCTTCTTCGGTCCGAATATTCTACGCAATACTTTATTTTCAAAAACCTTAAGACGCTGCTCATCCCTTAATGTAAGCGGCCAAGTCTCGCATCCATAAAGAACTGTAGGCAAGATAATTGTTTTATAGATTCTAATTTTTAAGTTCTGGGACAAGAGGCACAAGCTAAGTAGTTTTGTCATAGAAAAATAACAAGCATTTCCCGCCTTCAGTCTAACCTTAATCTCTTCTTCAATTTCGTTTTTTCTAGTTATCGTAGAACCTAGATACCTAAATTTCTCTACCTGTTCAAACATATTACCAACTATATCGATATCACCAATAGTATCGCCATTTTTGCAGCTAATCATATATTTTGTTTTATCCGCGTTTATTTCGAGTCCTAGTTCTTTACCGGCTTTCATTAACGTCGTATTTAGTTTTATTGTTTCAACGTCTTCGCTTAACAGTACCAGATCATCAGCATAGCCCAGCACGGATGTTGTCCCGCCCAGATCCAACCCTTTCTCGGTTTGCATTACCTTCCTAATGGCATGTTCTAATGCCAAATTGAACAGGACAGGCGAAAGAGAATCCCCCTGTTTTAAACCCGAATGAACCTCAAATTTTTCGGACAAATTATTACCGATTCTAACTTTATTGAGTGTCTCCGTCAAGCACATCCTGACTAGATTTACTAGTTTTTTTGAAATCCCCTGCTCGATTAGAATATTATACAGTTTCTGAAGAGAAGAATAGTTGGGGTGTTCAGTCAAAAAGGAAGGCAAAATAAATGATAATATTTATTTTTTACATATGCCGACGTTTCGACCTGAAGTTCAGGCCTTCATCAGGGCTAAGAAAATAACCAGATAACAAGGTATGAGAAACACAAGTAATTTTCTCCTGTATTACTCAATAGTTATTTTTCTTTTGAATTTTTCTTTCACTTTCTATTAACTTTTGTTCAATTTTCCATAATTTTTCTGAGTAATATATCTCTCGTACCTATTTACGCTTCCAGCGCTTTAGTTCAAACTTCGTCGGATAACCGTTAGAGATGACGCCACCTACACATCTCTTCTCTCTCTTCCTCTCTTGTAACGACTTTTATTCTCTCTCCGACACTTAAGGAGACAGGTAGTACTTCTTTTATTTATTTCTTATTTCAGCTTTCTCAATTTCTTCCCTCCTTCCTTTCATTCCTTTTCTCTGTTTTTAACTCTTTATTATATTATACATTGTCTTTACATCTTGATAGACTTTGCAATATCTCAATTTTCTATCTAACTACTCCATTCTCAATGTTTTAATTTTACTATTTATTTTCATTTCTTATATAACTTCATATTTCTTTTTTATGTTTTACATTTTATTCTAAGATTCCCATTGTCACCCTTTTTGATTATGCCTACTTCATCATTCCATACTTTGTAACGGTTTTTATTATTTATCTCTTAGTTCTTAGTCATTAGTCTAACAATTTCATTTTACTTTATATTTATCTATTTTATTTTTCTAAATTTTTTTATTTTTTATTATCTTTTTACCATCATTACTTGTGTTTATCATACCTTGTTGTCTGGTTATTTTCTTAGCCCTGATGAAGGCCTGAACTTCAGGTCGAAACGTCGGCATATGTAAAAAATAAATATTATCATTTATTTTTGCCTTCCTTTTTGACTGAACACCCCAACTATTCTTCTCTTCATTATCCACGACAGTCGACCAATTACCAATTATATATACAGTTTCTGGCGGTCAATAGAATCGTAAGCCTTTTTAAAATCTATATACAGCTGGTGAACAATACTGTTATACTCCAATTTTTTCTCTAATATTTGCCGTAAAGAAAATATTTGATCAATAGTCGAACGATTCCGTCTAAATCTGCATTGGTAGTCTCCGATAATTTCCTCGGCGTATTTCGTGATTCGACTGGTTAAGATTAAAGTGAATATTTTATAACATACCGGAAGGAGTAGAATTCCTCGATAGTTATTACAATCCGTCCTCGGACCCTTTTTGTGAATCGGAATAAGAATAGATTCTTTCGATTCTTCAGGTAATTTCTCGTTCACCCAGATCTTTTTAACCAACCGATGTATTTTAGAAACTCCAGCTTCCCCGCATGCCTTAATTAATTCAGTAGGAATATTATCGGTTCCCGCTGCTTTATAAGATTTTAATTTTCCGATAGCTACTTCAACTTCCTCTTTACTTGGTCCTTCTATTAACGGTTCAGCACTCTGGTACTCAGAAGGAGGACATAGATCATAATTTCCCGTATTTAAAATATTGTCAAAGTGATCCTTAAACTTATTCAATATGTCAAACGAATCGGTCAGAATATTGCTATTATCATCCCTAATTCCAGACGTTACAGGCCCTACACATTTACGTGATCTGTTTATATCTTTGTACATGTCTCTTACGTTATTTTCGATTCTATTAGTTTCTATTTCAATTATTTTATTTTTAAGATACTCCCTTTTTTATTTTTGAGCAATTTTGTCGTTTCGTTCTTTGAGGTTCGGAAGTATTCCAGATTGTCTTTGCTAGGATTATTTAGAGCTTTTAATTTAGCAGCTTTTCTTTTTTCGCCCATGTTTAAGCAATCTTCATCAAACCACGGTTTGTTATTCTTATTTTCCTTTTTTTCTAGACACGAGTTACCGACCGCTTTAATATTATCCCTGATCTCTACCCATAACTTGTCAATATCCTCGTGGTCCTCGTCAGGAAGCTGTAAAGCTTCAAACCTATTCTTAACATCTAGCTCGAATTGGTTTCTAATTGATGGATTTTTTAATTTTTCCAAATTCCAAATTTTTTAAAATTCTCAAAATCGAAACGGTTTTCTTTTCTCTTTTTTGTATTAAGTTTTTGTCGAAGTTTTGCGATTACTAATTCATGATCCGACCCACATTCTGCTCCACGATAAGATCGTACATTAATTATACTGCTTTGTCAGCTATGTTGTATCAAGACATGATCTATTTGATTTCGTGTTTGCGAATTCGGTGATGTCCAAGTATATTTATGAATATCCTTATGTTTAAACGTCGTTCCTTTAATTATCAGGTTTTTCGAGATGGCAAAGTTTATCAGACGGATCCCATTATCATTACTATATTCGTGCAAACTTTCTTTACCAATCGTCGGAATATAAACTTCTTCCTTTCCTACCTTTGCGTTCGCGTAACCTACAATTGTTTTCATGTAGTTTCGCGGTAGTTTATCATAAACCCATTCGATTTTATCGTAAAATTCACTTTTGACTTCATCGTCACGGTCTTCGGTCGGACAATGTATGTTTATTAATGCGATTTTAAACCAACGTCCCTGAAATATAGCTACCGAAATTCCATCACTAAAGAATTGTACGTCCCTCAAAGCGGATAGTAATCTACTCCTAATTAGAAACCTGGTACCTAAACAATGATTCCCGCTTCCTCCGTACCAAATAGTGTACTTTCCTTCTCTCATCGAGCCCTCCCCTGGCCAGCGAACCTCTTGCAGAGCCACAACATCCAAATTGTACCCATTTACCTCATTCACGACCGATTTTAGCCCCCCTGCTGTGTTTAAACTCCTTACGTTCCACGTACCAATGTTTAAATCCCTATATTTCAACTTGCGCCATGAATCCCCTAAAGCACTCCCCACCCGGAGACCCGAACGGGGGACTAGTTTACCTCCGGATAATGAGGGTTTTACCTTAGGGAGATCCATGACTATTTGTGGTGTTTGGTGAACTAAAGATATGTGAGTAGGGCGTTCAATTCTACGTCACACCCTCCAGCAAGTCTGGTGGGCCCCTACCTCCAGCAAGTCTGGAGGGCCCCTCTCATTGTTGGTCAGCGAGTCCATCGGACTTAGCCGGGAGGAACTTCCAAGGAATTTTCACCGACCATCCCCACATCCGCCACCCGTGGGACGCTCCCCATACACGGTAATGAGCCCGCACGAGGTTTCAATCATTTTAGGGTTTTTAAAGTTAATTCAATGAATTATATTTGAATCATCATTCACTTCTATGTGACTGCTTTTTGTTGTTTTCTGAAATTTTGAGCTCTATTAAATATGGGGTTTCTCCAATCACTAATTCATTTGTTCTTAATGTATATGCATGGTAGTAGGATTATTTGCTAATAGTATTTGGTAGTCTATACTTGTTTATTTAATCTTATGGTATTTATAATTTTACATTTAATCCTAGTTTAGTTTACATTTCTCTCAATTTCAGATGGATTTAATTTGCAATGTCGAGTTGGAAATAAGCCTTATGATATTTTTGGAACTTGGTATAGTGATAGGCATCTTCTGTCTGGAGATCACTATTGGTTAGCTCATATGGTCAGCACTACTGGTCTTTGGATTAATAAAGCTTCCCAGGTCATACCGCTGAAAAATATATATATATATATCTTCTGACTACTCGATAATTTAGTTTGTATTTTTCATCTAAATCTTGCTAACTAATTTTAAAATATTGTTATTAATTATGGCGTACCTTATTTTATACATATTATTCACTGATTGTTTCATCTTGTAATAGTGAGTTTGATCATCCACATTATAAGTTGTACTTTTTCATTTTCCTTTAGCAATATTGTAACTGTTAGTTATACAGGGTGCCCCATAAGTAGAGGGAAGTTTTTATAGGAGTAATACCAGACCTCAAGGCCTACAAAAAAGTTCATATAAATAATTCTGACTCCAGGATATAATATGAACCCATAATCATACATTGGAAATTGAATAGCTGTAACTTCGTTAATAGTTGTATGAAATGAATGATTTTTAGGGATAATTTTGTAGGGAATTTTACTAAAGTTAAAACCCTACAAAATAAAAAAAGAACCAACAAAATCGGTTCGCTAGTTCCCGAGAAAATCTTGGTACAAATAGACAGACCAGTGGCTAAAAATGTGTTTTCGGACTCAGGGGGCTCTAAAACGTATAGATCCATCGAAAACCATTCATCGAAAATTTGACCCAACTGCAATACTTTCCTTACCTAGTATAGGCAGGAAAGTAAAATATTAAATAAAAATTTGTCCAATTGTACCAATCTCATTAAAATAAGGTTATATGGCCGATATATCAGTCTTTAGGATATCAGTATTTACTGAAAATCTGAGATTAGCAAAAAAAAGAAAATAGTCAAACTCTACCAATATTAATAAAATAAGGTCATGAGGCCGATATATTGGTCTTTGGAATATCGTTATTTGCCCAAATGAGGGAAAAACTAGAAAAAAAAAATCTGGTATGGTACGCGCCTCACAGAGCACTCACTTACCACTTTCTTTGCAGAAATAAGTTAAAGTAAAAATTATAAACAGTAAAAATTTTCAGAAAAAGGGAAGTTAAAGTAAAAATTATAAACAGTAAAAACTTTCAGAAAAAGGGAAGTTAAAGTAAAAATTATAAACAGTAAAAATTTTTCAGAAAAAGGGAAGTTAAAGTAAAAATTATAAACAGTTTGAAACATTATTTAAAAAAATTAATTACTATATGTTATTCATAGCTGTCTAATGTATTATATTTCTTTTGTTTTACACTCGCCATTTCCTTTTACAACTGTATATTTCAATTATTTATTTGATTATAATAAATAATTAAGTGCCATGAAATTAGTCAGACAAGAGGTCACTGATAAAGAAGGCTGCTACATTTATTTATATTTCATTGTGGGTATTTTTATTTGTTTAAGTACCAGTTAAGCAAATACCACATTCAAATTTTAATTTTTATATATAATATTGATTTATATAATATTATATATTTATATTTAATTTTTATATCACTATAATCTATACAATTAAAAATTATACTTTTAATGTTGTTTTCAACTCTGACATATATCTTATTACAGACTCATAATTTACATTCACGTTTTTTAACTACTAGTCTGATGATATTTATGTTTTTTATTATTATTTGACAAAAAAAAAATAATCAATTTGTTTGTTTCTGTTTATAGGAAACAGCATCTGAGCAAACTCCTATATTAAATCAACTGTTTCGATTTTATAATACTAATGCTAGTTCTGTTCGTGTTCTGATGGTTGCTGATAGTAAAGTACCTGACAGATCATGTGATGAAAACATTGGCTGCAAGTCAAATGGGTCATTTCCAACATCAGTAAAAGAAGAAAGTTCAGAGAGGTAACCAATTGTTTTTAATAATATTGGTATTACTGATAATTTCTGTTTTAATATCTAACTACAGATTAAAGGTCATAGTCCAAAATCTTATCATTGGGTCAGGAAAGTTTCTCAATTATAAAGCTAATCCTGTCCCCAGAGAAAGCGCTGGTTCCCAACTAAGACTGTGGTTACACTGGATCCATAAATCGTTTGAAATAATAGAAAACAGGATCTGCACTGTCTGTTCCAAAAACATACATCTACCATGACAACGTCACGTCTCTGTTCTAATTCATTCATCATTTGATGTTTAACATTGTCCAATATACCAGTGTTGGGCATTTTTCCAAATTTTATCTTGATAACGAATAATAGATAAATTTTTATTTGTTATTCTTATTTTATGATTTTTGGACTGATAATTATTTGTTATTTACAGATAATCTGCATTATTTATTATCTATTATACATTATTTAAGATAAAAATATTATTTGAATGATGTTTTTGTAACTTTCAGGATTTTTTCGATTTAAGAGTCCATAATTATGTTTTTGGGGGCGCTTTTTATGAAAATAGTGTTGGATTTAACATTGTGTATCAAGTTTCTGATACTTTTTAGATCTCCTAATATGTTTATGTCCAGGGCCGCTCTATGAGAAAATACTGTCGGATTTATAATTGCGTAATTACATTTACAAACTTTCATTCACTTTTCCTCAACAATATAACTGTTTAGAGATAGGCCAGTGGAAACAGGAGTGGTACAAATTTTCCAGATTTTAAAATGCTTCTCCTCTTTTATCTCATGAATGGATGCTCAGATTTTCACCGTTCTAACAATTTTATGACTGTTTGAAGTCAGACCAAGAAAACAGGAGTGGTACAAATTTTCATTCGCTTTTCCTCTTTTATCTCGTGAATGGAGCTCAGTTTTTCACCATTCCAACAGTTTTTCAGCTATGTAGAGGTATAAATGAGGAAATAGTGTAAATATTTTTCTGAATTCTGAATTTTCATTTGCTTTTCCTTTCTTATCTCAGGAATAAAGGATCGGTTTATCACAACGAATTTATATTTATCTCTACTTAGATTTTTAGTCTTATAAATAAAATTATATTTATTTATATTATATTTTTAATCTCAAGAATAAATTTTAGTAATATTTATTTATTCGAAAATTACTGTAGAATTAAAATGGTTAAATTAGACGAATGTTACCTACAATAGATAGAGCTTAGGAAACTTATAGAGAAGTAATCTAAATTTCATAATCTATTACGGATAACATAATTTTCCCCATTTTCGCCTCTTCATTCCCGAGATAATAGAGAAAAAGTGAAAGAAAATTAGGAAAAATGTCTACACTAATTCTCCATTTTCACTTACCTCCACATTTAATATTTCAAATACCTTCTCGATAATTTTTTGAATTTGTTTTATATGTTAATTGTATTTTATTTTTCATGGATTTAGTACTGATATTATGAACCGTCGTTTTGGAAATAAACTAGTTTGAAATGCCCACAACCGTCGTATGATGATCGTCAAAGCCATGCCCCTTCTATCTAGATGGTTGTTTAATGTATTTCATTAAAATAATATTAATATAAATTTTTAAAAAATGCAATTAATGAATTAATAAGTTAAAAGAGATTTTTTTACAGAATGGTTTGAATAATTCCATAATGATTGACAAGAGCTGAAAAAATGAAAAATAAATTAGTGAATTAATATCTTAATTCATTTGGTGACCTTTTTCTTTTTTTATTTAAACAATGATGCAATAGTCACGGATTAAAATGAATAATTTAATGAGGTATTTAAAATGTTACGTATGAATTACAATTTATGATTATAAGTGCTGAAATAAATAAATGATAAGCTAAAGATACTGAAACCATAGATGTTAAATTAAACAAAAAAAAAAAAGCCTTTGGTTAGCAAAAGGTGTGAATTTAATTAATCTCAGCAAAATTATTTAATATATTTAATTAAAATAGTATTAATATGAATTTTAGAAAAATGAAATTAATAAATAGACAAAAACAAATATTTTTACAGAATGTTTTGAATAATTTTGTTTATGATTTATACGGGCCTGAAGAACCACGATGTGAATTTACCTTTTTAACTAATCTGGTAATATTTTAGTACTTTTAAACAATGATATAACTATTGTGGATTAAAACATACAATATAAATTGTATTTAAAATAAGATAATTTTTGTTAAAATTAGATTTTTAATTTATTAAATATGAGTTAAATGTTACAAGTACATATAACTTAAAGTAATAAGCAGACTCCAAATAATATTTAATTATATTACAGAATAAAGGTGATGATGAGCTATATAAAAAAATATATTGTAGTTTTATTTTTAAAATTTAAAATATATAATGAATAAAATTATCAATACAACACCAGACTCTTCTACAGGTTCTTCAAGAATAACATTAGTAGAGGCTATGTGCCACCCTACTTGAATTTTAAGAAAGATAATGGGACACAGGCACTAAGCAATGAATAGAACTGCGAAATACTTGCTAAGTACTTCAAAAAACTTCTTAATTGTGAGAAACCAAAAGAAAAACTGGAAATAAAGAGAAATACACTGCAAAATATCGACTCAGACCCTCCCTCCCCCAGATGAAGAAGAAGCAGAGGAAGTAGTGAAGGCCCTCAAAAGGAACAAGGCCTCGGGTGAAGATGGCGTCCTTGCGGTTATGTGGAAAATGGTGAGTGCAGAATTTATAAAGAAAGTTAACGGAGCTATTTATGGAAGTATGGGAAGAAGAAAGAATTCCAGAGGAATGGCGGACCGCCTTAATACACCCACTACACAAAAAAGGGAAGAAAGCGGACGTAAACAACTACAGAAGAATCTTGCTACTACCAGTAACATATAAAATATTCTCTAGAATCCTATTTAATAGATCAGAGCTGCAAATAGATCGGAAGATAGGGGAATACCAGGGAGGCTTTTGGAGGGAAAGATCCTGCCAGGACCAAATACTTAGTCTAAAACTGATCATAAAATATTACAGGGCTAGACCCCAGAAAAATCTCTTCACCTCCTTCATAGATTTCAAAAAGGCCTATGATTCGATAGACAGGGATATATTGCTCCAAGTTCTAAGGGAATACGGAGTAGACAAAAAAAAAATAAGATTGACACTGACCAACACCATTTCCAAAATAAAATTCCAGAGACTAATAAGTAAACCATTCAAAATAAACACGGGGCTTTGGCAAGGCGGCGTCCTGTCACCGATACTTTTTAATTTAGTGTTGGACAAAATGATGGCAATATTCTGGCGAAAGGACGAGGCAGGTGCAGTAATAGGAACAAAGAAGGACAATGTGAAAGTAAAATGCCTGGTCTTTGCAGATGATCTTGCCCTACTAGCAGAGACAGAAGAGGAAGCCATAAAACAGATAAACATCCTTAAAGAAATGTCCGAGAAAACGGGACTACAGATCTCTTATGAAAAAACAGACATTTTGACAACAGATACCAACTTCACCAAGAAAATATTGGACACAAAATATGGAAAAATAAAAGTAACCAAAAGTTTAAATACCTAGGGGAGATAATATGTAGTAACGGAACGGATAAGGCATCAATCGAAGGAGGTATAACCAAAGTGGAAAGAATGAACTTCGCCACCAGGAATGTTTACAACAAGAAACATTTGTCCTCAAATGCAAATATAAGGCATTACTGTACAGTAGCAAGACCTGTAATATTATATGGTATGGAAACAGTCAGCCTTCCGAGCCTAGAAAAAATCCTGAAGATTGAGAAGAAGATTCTGAGGAGGATTAACGGACCCAAGGTAACGCAAGAGGGACACAGGCTAAAATCCAATAAAGAAATATACCGAAATTTGGAAGATTTGGAAACAGTCGTCAGGACCAGAAGACTGAGGTTCTACGGGCACATAGTCAGGATGAATAGTGAGACTGAACAAAAAAATTTTTGACAAAGTTTGCTGCTATAAAAGTATGGGGGATATGTAAAACAAATAAAAGAGGAACTAGACAGGCTAAAAATCACAGATAAAGATTGCTTGGATAGAGAGCTTTTCAGGGAAAAACTGAAAGGGGTTGGGTTGGGGTTCTTTTAGGTAGGAGGGAGAGACGAGGGAGAAAATGGACTAAGTAAGAGCGAGTAACAGTCCAGGAGGATGAGAGAGTATTGGGGTAAGAGGAAGGCTGAGGGTGTGAAGAGGAAACTGAAATGATATTCGTGTGGTCTTTTCTGACCGGTTCGTGGAAAAAACAAAACAATTTTTTATAATATTTTTAATTTAATATTTTGTGTACTATTGACCATTCAAAGTCATAACATATTTTCCCATAAAAATGAAAGTGTATTTGATATTTAAATGACTAATAGTTACTAGTTGCTAACAATAAAATGTAAATAGCTATTATTGTAATTTTCTACTGAATTTTGAATTACTTATCGAATAAATAATATCATAATTAATTCTTATTAATCATGAAATAATCTTAAAGGAATTAACTATTATTTTTGTATGTATATTGGATGCATATAATAGAATTAAATGGATGCTAAACATTAAAAAATGAATGAAAGCGATTCATACGTTATGTTTTTGAGCTAAGCAGTAGAACCGTCATGTCGTGTTGAGATGGATCCAATGTAACCACAGCCTAAGGTGGGAGGTGAATGTGATTGAAATTGATTAGAAGAACATATATATATATATATATATATATATATATATATATATATATATATATATATATAAAGAAAAAAAGCAAAACGTGAAACAAAGAAGTGAATGTGCTACCCAACTACCCAGGCCACTACAATGTGCTCGATTCCTAATTGGGAACAGTAATATTTCCTTAAGTATATCAGTAGCTATACTGTAGGAACAGTATGAAGTGTGTACAGCTCAAGTAGGTTGGTTCTCTAAAATAATGTCTTTAAACTTTAACTAATAATCATAGAAAGAATAATTATTATAATAAAAACTCGATAATTATTTAAATTATAAGCAATGAGGAGAATTATTATTTATTTATTATCACCGTCGACTCCTGATGGAGCATAGTGCACCTACAAGTGCGTTCCATTCCGCTTTTTTTGCAGCAAACATTTTTGCTTCTGGTCAAGTCTTGCCATAATGAACAGATCTGCGACATGTCTTGAGTAAAGTTGGACAAACACCCCATTTGTTTTTTTGATTGGGCTTTTAGCATCTTCCAACGAGCTTCTTTGGTGATCATGCTTCCCAATTAGAAAAAAGATACCACCCACCCTATGGTATTTTCCCTCAGAAAAAGTGGACTCCGACATCGCTCACTCTCATTTTCTTTAATGAGAAGAATTAGATATGCTTTATTAATGCTCTCAACTCATATATGAGTCCAACGTCACCTGGGCCCGATTTCGTCTCTACTCATTCATATATGAGTCCACCATCATGAAAAGATTAATGTAGTAAAGTTTCTTGCCTGCAATTTTTATCAGAATAAGAAAATAATCGCTTGAGTACTGTTCAGGTATTACTGTCCAGGAAGTATCAGCAGCTATACCGTAGGAACAGAAATCAAGGTCAATTATTGACTGGATTCCATGTGTACAGCTCAGGTAGGTTGGTTCTCTAAAATAATATTGTTAAACTTTAAATAATAATCATAGGAAGCATAAGTAATATAATAAAAACTTGACAGTAATATTTGAAGGATAATCAAAGAGAAAAATTAGCTTGATTAAATATAGAAATTGATAAATATATAAATTTTAGTAAACTTAGAATATTGACGATGTTATTAACATGTAGCTCGAAAAAAATAGCAATATCATTAGCAAAACTATTTCAAGTACAGGTTGGATACTGTAGGAAGTTAGATCATTATCTTATTAATGAAGAGAGGCATATTCTATTAATTCTATGGTTACATTAATAAATATCGTGGAAATGTTTGGGGGCCGCAGCTAGCTCACAGAGGCCACAGGTTCTTCACATATGCAGTATGTCATCAAATCCTATAAAAATTTATTTATTTGATCTTATATGAAAGTTATAAATAAATTGGGGTCTTAAGATTATAACAACCCATAGATTGTTAATTTCACCATCTTAGTACTACATCTTGGTTTTTAACATTCGAGACACTGAGTATATCGTATAATATTCTTTGTACAAAAATTGGGTATTCAGGGAGTGAAAAAGTTTTTGCTTAGGAAAGACACCGATTCTGTAAAACTAAATACAAAAATGTTGATGAAAGCCAGCAAAGAACTGGGGCTCGAAATAAATATGGGTAAACCAAAATATATAATTAGCTGCAAAAACAGGGATGATTTAATTTATAAATACGTTTGAACATGTAGAGGAATTTAGGGTCAACAATAACTAGAAAGAACGATATTGCAGAGGATATCAAGGCTAGGTTGAAGACTGGAAATAGTTATTTTTCATAGCTCATGCCTTCTATCCTAGAATTTACAACTTTGAATTTACAAAACTATTATTCTTCTTATGGTTTTTTATGAACATCAAATGTGGTGGCTTACTTTAAGAAATAAACGACACTTAGGGTTTTTGAAACTAATATTCTGTGAAAAATGTTTGGGCCGAAAAAGGACTGGTTTACTGGAGAACTACACTGCACCTAATTGTGGGAACTTTTTTTTTCCCTTTCCCCTCTTTTTAGCTGTGTAGGTTTTTTGCCGGAGCAGATGATAAATGCCAAAGTTAAAAGTCCCACAGCACCGGGATTCGAACTCGTAATCTTTGGTTAATCAGGTTGCCGAACAACACGCGTTTTACACACACGTTAGCCCATTTAGCCACCCCACCCCCAGAAGTGTACATGATCAATATGAATGAGATGATAATTTTGGGGTGATTGAAATGGAAGTGTAAGATTGTTGGGCTTAGTGGCAAATGAATACCTGAAAATTTAATCTATGCTATGCCGGTTAAGCATCTGAGAAGCAGACTTAAAGGAAGTTGGGAGGATTGCATTAAGTATGATCTTGAGGGGTTGGGTTTGGATGGCGGTCAGTGGATGGAAGTATGCAGACAGTGATTAGTGTTATCGCCATTGAACATGTGATTTCGCTTTGCCTTTTATATTGTTATTCATAAATATTTCAAAAAAAATTTTAAAGAAGTATTAAATATTCATTTTATCATGATTTCAATTTTTTTGGTTCCCCAAATACTGGATTTAAATGCTTGAACTATAGTCGTTTCTTGTTAGAGTTTTTATTATGTAGTTTTTCGAAATTTTTTAACTTGATGTAAATTATTAATATTTTTACTGCCATAGCTGAAATGATACAGTCAATTTTTATTTTTGTAATGGAATTAATTTATTTTTATAATTTAATTGTAAGAGTTAACTTTTTATTTCAGACATACAGAAGAAGATGATAACAATTCCTTAGAAGAAAGTGATCTTGAAGGTACTTGTTTTGTGATGAGTACTAATATGTACAGTTTCTATTATAAAAAAATAATGAAATAAAAAAGAATGAAAATTATGGTTGTGTTAATTTTATGCTAAGACTTTTGATATATGATGTTTTATGTTAAAGCATCACAAAATAAATTAAAAACTTTATATATTGGGTCAACTCCGGCCTAGACAGGTTGCCGCCTGGACTGGATTTGATCTAACTCCACTATTGTCCAGGTTTTTAAAGTTATGACATTTTAACACTCATGACCTTGCCCTCTACAAGGCCATCATTAGATATTACTTGATGGAGAATAATGGCTGCCTCATTGTTTCATCCTGACTCCTACCTTGCCTTTCCTTTCCCTCCTTACTAATTGCCTGATGATCTGTTTTCCAAGACATTTGTCTGCCATCCAGAACTCCTGGGTAAGTATTAACTGATCCTTAGACCAATTGAAATTCCTGAAATCAGGGACA
Source organism: Nezara viridula (assembly GCA_928085145.1). Taxonomy (NCBI): domain Eukaryota; kingdom Metazoa; phylum Arthropoda; class Insecta; order Hemiptera; family Pentatomidae; genus Nezara; species Nezara viridula. Next base: position 72,349,420 of record OV725079.1, on the reverse strand, counting down.
GAAAAACACTCATTCTACACTATCTTATGTTGCTGCGCATTATTCTATTGTTGAACTGTTTAAATTAAATGTTTATGTTTTTGATATATTCATAAGTTTTATGGTTCTCTATGGATGGAGCTAATTTAATCATAATAGAATACATTTACTTAAACATTGTTAATTTAAAGAAAAAATTGTTACTTTGATAATATTTAATATCTTGTTTTCTTTATAAAGTAACTAAGTAAGGTGAGCAATGCACTATTGCTAATTTTGTTGAGAGTGAAAAAATATACCTTCTGGCTGAAGCTGAAACCTACTAGTACTGGCCTAATCCTCCAGTGGAAAAACTTTCAGGACAGCATGCCTCAAATCTCTAATTAATATGCATGACAATAGTACAAAAGCATTAGAGTTGATGTTTTTATTGCTGCAGTGTCATTAGATTACTTTAAGAAAAAAGAAAAGAAATTTAAATATCAACATTAATCATCCATATCTTCATTTTATTAAAAATAATAAACTAAATTATATTATTACAGTAAATGTATAATATCTTCATTTTATTAAAAATAATAAATTAAATTATATTATTACAGTAAATGGTAATAACATTGGTTTATTGCAAAAAGTCATTAAGTGACATTTCATAACCTAGAATAATAAAGAACTTTGAAGAATATTCCTTAATGAAATTAGAAAATTGTGCATTTGTAACTAACTATATTTGATATTAAAAAGGGTTTGTGTCATTTTCACACGCTTACAGTGTTTTTGTATAGATAAATAAAGTTGAAATTCTTAGGATATATTTGAAACTTGACCTATATAAAAAATGTACTTAGTGACTTTGCAATAAACTGACGCTATAGAGTTTTCTTTACATAAGATATGGATGTCATATATGAATACCTTGACATTAAAAATTAATTTTAATTCATAAAAGCATTGTATTAATTGAACCATTCCATGCAAAAGTGGTTTTAATAAAAAACTTAATCTTTGATATATTCAACACTTTAGGGGATGTTCTATGAATAATAATCGGTATAGACTAACAATAAGTATTTCTTGATCAAGAATATTCTCTTTTAAAAATGTCTCAATTATTGAAGGGAACAGGATGGCCAAGGGGGCTAACACGTGTGTTAACCACGTGTTGCCCGGCAAATTTATAAACCAAAGATTAGAAATTCAAATCCTGGTACCGGGGAACTGTTAACTTTGACATTAATTGGATCTCTCTCCTGACTCAGGAAAAACCCTATGTAGCTGAAAAGATGAGGAAAAAATGTCAATCTCATTATATCCAACTATTTAATAGCATATAATTTATACACTTGATCATTAATTAATTATTTATTTTGAAAATGACTTACTACTTTTGCATTCAATGGCTCAATTAATGATTTGATATTGGTTTCAATTTGCTGGTATATAAAATATTTTTCAAGATTTTTTCATTTAATTATATAGCAATGGTTTCCATTTTGTGTTGTCTTAATTATTTCTGTGTACTAATTTTAACATTATTTCATTTTCAAGATGATGACCTATCTGGACTACCTGAAAAGTTATTAATTTTTACAAGTGGTTCAAAGACATATGTACCCCATCAAATAGGTGTGTTATTTCTTTTGTGAAATAGTTTTGTTAGTTGTATTAAATAAATTGATAATTCTTTTTTAATCCTTGTAATTTGATCCATCATACATAATCTATAGCAGCGGTTCTTAAACTTATTTTGCTGCGCCTCCCTTTGGCTAAAAAAAATTCATGAAACAATTATTCTTAAAACAGTGATATAATTGAGTTTTTACATACATAGAGAGAGAGAGAGAGAGAGAGAGAGAGAGAGAGAGAGAGAGAGAGAGAGAGAGAGAGAGAGAGAGAGAGAGAGAGAGAGAGAGAGAGAGAGAGAGAGAGAGAGAGAGAGAGAGAGAGAGAGAGAGAGAGAGAGAGAGAGAGAGAGAGAGAGAGAGAGAGAGGAGAGAGAGAGAGAGAGAGAGAGAGAGAGAGAGAGAGAGAGAGAGAGAGAGAGAGAGAGAGAGAGAGAGAGAGAGAGAGAGAGAGAGAGAGAGAGAGAGAGAGAGAGAGAGAGAGAGAGAGAGAGAGAGAGAGAGAGAGAGAGAGAGAGAGAGAGAGAGAGAGACTTCTAATTCCTATCTTATATTTCTTCCTTTTCATGGGAAAGGAGGGAGGGGAGATATGATGTAAATTATTACATTGAAATTCCTTTAATACTTGTCTTATATTATTATAATTACCAAACAATTTTCTTTTCTTTTACAAGTGATTTAATATTTAAAAAAATAATTAAATTGTTGAAACTTAATGTGATTTTATTTTAAACTAGCTATACCCACCCACACTTAGCTGTGGCTCATTCTGGTTAAATAAAAAAAATGAAATAGAAAAGAAATCAGATATTTCTAATATATTTTATGTAACAATACCTATGACTAAGCAATATTCTTTGTTGTTCCATTTTTTGTATAGATATAGAGATTGTCTGGTTTTCCAACTCTAGAATTCGCAACATATAATTGTCTATATAAGAAGCAATCAGTCTCTAAATCTCCCTAGAAAAATTACTAAATGTTTAAAGCATTATATCTCTGCACGAAATCGTCCGATTTTAGTGATTTTTTTTATTTGCATGGAATCAAGGAAGCTTTCAAATAATGATGGGTATAATCAAACAAAAATTGTGTACTTTTTGAGTTATTCGCAAATATAGTTTTGAACCCATCGTAACTTTTTTTTTCATACTCTTTTCGGGAAGGATGTTATATACATAAATTAAAAGGGCTTCAAGGAGAAGACTTTAGCCAAGTTTAATTAAAATCGTTACAGCCGTTTAGGCGCTACAGTCTATAGCGACACAGGTTTTTGGGCCGCCTTTCCGAAACGAAAGACCGGAGGGTGATTAAATGTATATAAAAACACTCCTGAATGCGATAGAAACATTATGTCAATATTTCAAAGCAATCGGTGAAGAAGTTTCGGAGATTAGCGGTTTTGAACAAACGAACATTTACGTTTTTATTAATATAGATATAAAAAGCTTTTTATTATAAAATATACTGTACAAATAAATTATGATATGAAATAATAAAAATTATTTTTTGAAACGAGTTTAAATTGTCTTACATTTTCTCTTTTTATATTAGGTTTTAAAAGAATAAAAGGTGTAAAGTTTCCAAAAGTTATCAATCGAGGACCAAGTGTTAAAGAAAGGTTGGCCAAAAGACGTGAAAGATTACTTGGTGGTAGACCTTCTTTTGAAGAACCAAATTGGCTGGATTACCAATCTGTTGTGAGAAAGTATGATGAAGTAGATCATATAATGGATCTTCATGGCCATATAATTGGGATGAGTCTTTCACCAGACCATAGGTAACAAATTTAAAGTTTTTATTACTATATGGAAGTGAGGTAGGTCATTGTGCCACTGTGCTCCGAATTGCGAACACACATGTTTCATCGGTTTAAGTAGTAAGGGCAGTGGTAGGGCAGGTGGAGATATCAGCTGTATAAATAGTGTAGAGTTTGGGGAACACCTGTTGAGAGAGACTAATACGCAAATTGTGATTTACTTTAAAGGTTCTATCTGTGAGGTAGGAACGGATTATTAGGAAATATGTAGGGGTAGAAATTGAAGGAGTTTGTATAGCAATCCAGAGATAAGCTGCCGTGCAGTAATTCCACTCTCCAATATGGAGAAAATAACATCCTCTACATGATTGACTGCTGAATTATGGAATGATATGTTCGAAATTCAAATTGATGGCCAGGAATTACATGTTTTAAATCTAGGATTGGGTAAAGGCGTTTTAATATAAGTTTTTCTATGATTTTTTTTTTAATGATGGGCAGCAGGGAGATAGTATAGTAAGAGGATGAGTATTCAGGTAGCTTTTTGGGTTTTGGAATCATTTTTATTATGGAAGATTGTCAATAATCATTAAGATAGGTGATTCTAAGTATGGCATTAGGGAGTGGAGTAGCTCAGTGGCAGGGCACTGATCTAATGCTCAAGGTCCCAGGTTCGAATCCTGGCTCATGGCATAAAATTATTTTATTGTATTTCATTGGCCGTGGAACGACCCTGGGGTCAGCCAGCCTCTATAAAGTGGGTATCTTTAATCTTTAAAGATCATGAAGGAAGGATTAAAGAACAGATAATATGTTGGTTGGATTATTGTTGGAATATGGGGAGGAGTAGAAAGTGTCTTGTGGTGGATGAACCTGCCTAGGTCAGGGTAGAATCCTCTTTTGGGATTGTTGAGTTTGCTCCACATTTAATGGAGTTTTTGATAGAAGATTGAGCTTGGGGTAGGTCAGGATGTTTGGGATTGATTATTGGTGAATTCTGTGGAGGTAACTTGATCCATAAGAATAATTTTTTGGAGGGTATGTTAATATTTGATATTTTATGCTAAGGATGGGAGATGTGAGACTGTGGATGAGGCATTTGTGGTTAAGGATAAGCAGTCTGAGTTGGAAGATGGGAGGACTGAGGTAAAGAGGCTTAAGACACCTGAGGTTGAGATAGATGTTTTGTAGTGACTGCTGAATATGTAGTCGTCTTACTTTTTGAGTTTGCAGCTTGTTGATCTTCAATGATTGTCATGCTTTATTAAGTCAGATCATTTGTCATTGATGGAGCCGATGTTTGATCTTCGTGAACTTGTCTTTGCAACCTAAAGGCTGCATTTAGAACTTTTTGATGTTGTATGTTTTTGTAAACCAATTTGCAGGATGCTCATTGGTGCATAGAGTACATATTTCCAGAGCTTCCCAAGGTTTCTGGCTAGCATTGGAGGAGCGTGGGCCTGCACATCGTGACACACCTGGCTTGATGGTGGCAGCAGGCTTTGGTGTGCCCAAGATTTTGGCAATTGGTACATTGGACAATTTCTGCTCTATGTATTGGTTCCTCAAAACATATATAGGAACATACCAGCCTGTTTACTTTAAATATTTCAATTTTGTTGGGTGCAGGCTCTAAGTCGACAAAAAAAAAAAAAAAGTAAGGGAAAGTATCCTTTCTTAGATGAAGGACGTTCGAGGTGTTTACTGGGAGATGATTAATAAGGAATATTGTTTAGATATTCAAAAGGTTTTATCAAATGAATTTGTCCATGGTCAGTGTAAATAATCAAAAGGTGTCACCATGAAAAAATGAATGCTCAAATTTTCATCAATAGATACTTCAATTATCACCTGCATTGCATGTCTAAGTACTGAATATACATGGATTTATGCATTTTTATGTACAACATTTTTAATTAAGTATTAAACAATTTTATTCAAAAGAAGAGGGCCAAAAAAGGTTTATAAACACTACTTTTTAAGAATGAATGTGATTATCCTTTCTCTCTTTAATCAATTTGTTTTTGATTTTCTTTAAGTTTTATGGCATCTTTCATAACATATTTTATATTATTGTTAACAGGTTTTTGTACGTGAATAATCGCCCTTGGCCTACAGGATACAGTATCACCAATCCTCTGGATCCTCCTCCGATTGCTCAAGAAATTGATATTCATGTGATTGATCTCGAAAATTTCAAGAAAGTTGGTAAAGTTTTGAGATCTCATAAGGCATTTACACCAAACAATGAATGTTTTTTTATTTTCCTGAATGTTTCTGAAGAATATGTAGCAAGGTGAGAAGTTCGTCTTCTTAATATTTTATGGTAATCTGTTTCTAATTGATATTGTATTTTGCTATTTGATATATTGTCATGTAAGTTCTAGCACTGCTTAGCTCAATTTTAGCACTGCTCAACACCACATACAGACTTACACAGAGACAGTGAATATGAAAATTACGTACAAGATTCTTTTGACATTCCCGTACCATTGACTTTACCTCCCCCAGCTTTTATTCTATCTGTTGTGCAAGAAATTCAGAAATTACTCACAAGAAAAGCCCCAGGGTATGATCTGGTCACTGCTGAGCTTCTCCAGCATATGCCTATAAAAGCGATAGTCTTTTTATTAACCCTATTCAACAACATACTAAGGACACAATTTTCATTGCAAAGGAAATTTTTGCAAGTATTAATGATACAAAAACTGAAATCAAATTCTAATAGCCTTTCTTCATACAGACCCTAATGGGTCTATACAGACTAATGTCTACTTCCGGTTCGCTCTTCAAATTTCGAAAACTTATTTTACAGATGCATACTCTACGTACTGACAGACAATCAAATTCTATCCGAATACCAACTTAGATTCTATTCACTATATTTAACCATATACCAACTACACAGTCATGGACTACATTTCAATTGCACTAGAAGATAGATTATATGCAACTGTCCTAGTCCTGGATGTTGAACAAGCATTAGACTGCAGGATGGACTGTTTTACAAATGTTTTCGCTCAACAGACTACAACAGTTCATTACTTAGAAGTCACGTTCAATGGAAGGATGACCTGGTGATCATACATTAAAAATAAAACTCAAAATAATCGACTAAGGCTTTTGTATTCAGTCTTACCTAAACGATCTAATTTAAAAATGAGGCAAAAAATAAATACTTATACTTTTATATTTACTAAAATCCATATGGATTTATACAAATATACGGAATAGCTAAAAAGACTTGTATTAAAAAATGGATACTGTCCTCCCTTATACCTGACATGCCAGTTCTATCAATATACATCACGTCTGCTTAATGTCACAGGTTGTGAAAGGCACGGGCGGATCTACGGGAGGGGGGGGAGGAGGAGCTTTCGGGCTGAAGCCCCCCCCCAAAATGGAAAAATATAACCATGTTTTATGGGAAAAAAAATTTTAAAAATACCTCTTAAAGTATTATTGTTCCTGTAATTACATTTAAAAGTACTTAAGGAATAACTTAAACACCATTTCATATAGGTAGTTAGTGTCTTTCTGTTTTTCCAAAGTAATTATCGTTATTTTTATGAAAAAAAAAGGTTTCGGGCTGAAGCCCCCCCCCCCAAAATTAAATCCTGGATCCGCTAGTAGTGAAAGGTGTGGATATAATCACCACCAGGAATCACGTCCTGGTTTATGGTCTGCTGATTCTGATATATCATGAATATTTTCAAATGTATGAAGTATCATATGATTAACAGGCATACTAAATAATGTGATGTTTGAATATAATGGTCAATCAAGATTATTAGTTAATTGATCAAAATGATAAAATATATATTTTAATAAAAAAATCTTAAATCCTTATCTGAGCTGGGGAGAGTGCTGAATCAGAGGAGCAGAACAGTTGTACATGAAGAACTTTGAGCTTTGTTTTTCAAGACAATTTGGACAAATTCAGCTGTCTTTGTTATTAATCTTACCTTAGCAGTGTCCTTCAGTTGCTCCTGTAACCATGGACCATCACATCGCTTGTTGAGTAAAAATAATTCTCTCTCTCTCTCTCTCTCTCTCTATATATATATATATAATATATATATATATATATATATATATATATATATATATATATATATTCCATCATATATTCAAGACTTACAAGGAGAGGATGCCAATTTCAACCAACTTTTTTTTGGTGATACTACATCGAAAAATATTAGACACATGTTATAATATTTTGTTCTAATATTCTGTTCACGTGTTGGCATTCTTTCCTATGGGCCCTAAGAGACGAGAAAAAAAATTTTAATATAATTTCAAACAAAATTTATATTATTTATTTTTGCCTTTGATCTGCCCTAATTTTTAGGTTACTATACATCAATAGTTTTATTTTTTTTTTATCATAAAAAAAATATTAACTATTGTATTCAATGAGTTATAATATATCATAAATTACAAAAACCAAAAGGCTCTTCCAGTAAAGTAGGCAAAGTAAATTTTTGTTATGAAAAATATTTTTTCTTATGAAAAACAGAAGAAATCAATTGATTTATAATACTCTAAAAATCCGGACAAAGTAAAGGCAAAAATAAATAATACATGTTTTGTCAGAAATTATATAAAATTTTTTTTTCCTCGGCTCCTAGGAGGGTCCATTGGAAATAACGTTGGGACACGTGTCTAATATTTTTTGATATAGTATCACCAAAAGAAATTTGGTTGAAATCGGTCACCCACAAGTTGTATCCTCTCCTTGTTAATTGAAAATGTAAGTAAAAATTATTTTTTACAATTTAGAAAAATTTAAAACTAAATTCTGTCTGCTAGTACGATTTTTCTCCTAATTATCTTAATAAGTGAAATAAAGAATTATTAATCAAAATAAATAGTTTCAAGCATTGTATTGCTTACAGTGGTGCCGAAGACAGACATGGCTACATATGGGATAGACATTATGGAATACGCATTGCTAAGTTGCCTCATTTAGACGTTGTTAATTCAGTTGCTTTTAATCCTATGAACCCAGAAATGCTTGTCACAACATCTGATGATTATGAAATAAAGGTCTGGAGGTCAAAAAAATTCATGAATGAGCTTGTAATAAAAAACAATAAACTTAATGAATTGTCATTATCATTAAATTCAATAAGGAAAAAAAGATCTCATTAAAACTATGTACTTTAGTTTAGTTTGTGATGTATTAATTTTTATTTATGTAATTATTAGCTGAATTTGTCATTTAGGATTAATTTTTTAATGAAATATAGACATTTTTATTGAGCTTTTTGTTTTATTTCATCATAGTTCCTTAAATAAATTTTAAAAATCTGTGATTGATTTATTCTTTATGGTTGTCTTAGGGTCTAAGACCCTTTCTTACAGACAGAAGTAAAATAATGTTTAAATTTTTAGCTTGACAGTATGCATTACAATATACAATAAGTTCTATTTATAATATGGTTTAAATTTAATTTTAATGTTGGAGAGGATAAATGTATAACATAATATGCTGACAGAAATACAAAAAAAAAGAGAATATATGTGAGATTAAAGAGATGAATTATTAAAAATGAATACAAATTAAAAATGCCAGGAGGAAAGAGAATAATTCTAAGAACTTCGAAAACTTTAAGGTGCCCTGCACCGGTCCAAGCTCACAAATCCATAGCCCCTTCGAAATGTGCCAATCTCAAAAATTTAAAACCCAGTCAAAGTGTGCACCCCTCAAAAATCTTGATGGCGCGACTTACTCCATAAAACCCCCGTCTGGGTACTCCTAATTATTTGAGACCAGATCTCCATTATATTGCTTATTTTATTCGCTTGTGTGTAAAAACACCAAATCTAATTAAAGTAAAGGCACCTATTATTGACATATTACCAATTATTGACACTTGTAACTTAAATTTGATAAAATAAGTGTTTACATTCAAGTAAGATTTCATTGCACATTTTACACTTTTTGTGCTATATTAGATGTTTCATACCTATAAATATATATATATATATATATATATATATATATATAGATATATGATATATATATAGATATATATATATGTGTGCGTGTGTGTGTGTTTGTAAATATATAGCTTTTTATTTTTCTATATTGTTGATATTAAATTTTTAACATACAATAGTAAAATATGAGAAAGATAAATAATTTTGTGACTAGCAAAAGTTTGAGCTTATCGTTAGAAAAGCAAGAAGTGAACGAAAGTGGGAAATAGTCTTGGAATAAAAGTTGCCTAACCTTAATGCTATGTATAGGTATGCTATGTTCTGTAGATTCAGACCATCACAATTAGTAGCAGCGAAATAATTTTTCTATTTTGATACCAAAATAATTTTATGTATACTTAATTATAATAAAGATTCTTAATCTAGTCTTTAAAAAAAAAAAAAAAGGCTGATGCTAGTTGCAAATTTTGTTACAATCATTTAAGAATTTTATCCTACCCAAAAAAAAAAAAATTTGTCTTATGTTTTAAAGAACATGTTGTATTTTTGCACCGCTATTTTTATAAGAATCTTAACTTAGAAATAAGAAAGGCTGTTGCTACATGCAATTTTTTTTTTTTTTTTGCGGTAATTTATTTTTTCTTCTTATTTTTCTAAAATTTATAAATAAGAGAACTTTTAAAGTTCCCCCAGAAATGATTTTCTTTACTTATGCTATTTTATTTTCCCACGTTTGTATTATACATATCAAAATGTTTTTAGTGTAATAGTTCTATGTTTTGTTTTATTCTTTTTTCAAAATCTTAATCTTAATAATAATTGTAAATAATTAATTTTATGTATGGCCACACAGGCATTTTTTCTGTATCTGTAATTTGTCCTAAAGGGACAAAAGTCCCAGGATAATAAAAAAATATTTTCATTTTCATTTCATTTCATATAACTAAGCCATTTATGTGTACAGAATGGTGTGATAGAGGCACCGCTTTTCTCTCCCTGTTGAAGTATTATTGTTCGTGAAATTACATTTAATAGGACTTCAAAAATCACATAAACACCATTTCATATATGTAGATAGTATCTTTCTTTTTTTTTTTTAGAGTAGTTATCGTTATATATATGAAAAAAAAACTTTTCGGCCTGAAGCCCACCCCAAAATAAAATCGTGGATCCGCTAGTGCTCACGGGAGACCTAAATGCTAGAACCGGAAAAGATCATAATCGGTCACTTGGTGTGATAAGTAGATTTGGAGGGGAAGATACAAAGAACAGCAATGGACAGAGACTTCTGGATTTCTATTCAAGTAGTGTAGGCTCATTATTAACATTTATGCAACCAGTCATCTTGAAACCTCCATTTTTCACACAATTTTTTATTTATTTAGATCTTGTTTAGGTAACTTTTACAACTATTGCAAAATAAATCTCTTGAGTTTCAATAAGGCAACATTCTAGTTTTTAAGCAGTGGACTGTATATGAAGGGATTGGTAGGTTAATGATTGTGCAAAAAAATAGCTTACCGTCTATATGCCAGCCTACATATTTTTTACCTTGGAGGGCCCTCCGCCGTCGGTCCTTGCTGGTTGAATGCTGGTCAGGTGGTGGCTTCGAGAGAACCAGTCGCTCTCAAACCTTAAATGTTATCTTTTAGATCTGCCTCCACCACTCGTCGTAACGCGGGACATTTAAACTTTCCCTGGCACTACTAGATCTTGTGTTTTGTTATTATCGTGAACCACTAATGAAGCTCTTCTTCGCATCTGATTTTATGACCTTATTCATTTGATTTCTTCTTTTAGTTTTTCTATCTCATCATTCAAGGAATTTGTTTTTATCTTGACCTCTTTCTTTAAGATAAGAAATTTGTTCTTTAACTATATGTAAATAAATAAATTTAGGGAACATAGTTTTTTTTTTTTCAATTTTCTCCTTTAAAACAGCAGGAGTTACCTGGTCAAGGACATGTGATCCAGCTTGTATTTCTTTGTTGAACTGACTCAGCACTCCCAGTTTACTATCAGCAACACCTCGAGTTGTAGGTAGATACTCACTTTAAACTAGGGCTGGCACAAGGCAGAATGTGAAAATTACACTAGCATGGCCGCCATATACCAATTTAATATTTGTAAAGGGTATGGTTTAAAAAAAAAGTAAACAAAAATATGGAAAACGCATTTTATTTGCTATAAACTTTAGAATATTATTATTTGAACCATTTTTTTTTAAGTTTGAGTATAATAGAATACTGATTCAAAAAAAAAATAATATATATATATATATATATATATATATATAATGAAATCTTGATGGTGATAGCCTGAGCAGCAAAACACCTATGGTTCTTTCAATTCAGCAGGAGGGGTAGAGGGAATAGATGATTCTGGTTTTACTTTATGTTTTAATTCCACATGTCCGAAGCAATTTTCACATTCATCTTCACCTTCTGAAGAGCTCTCACCAAAATTGCGAGGTTTTTCATAAATGCAGCAGCCTGGACATGAAAGTTAACATTATAAGTTTAGAATTATAATAAGAAAGATAACAAAATGTTTTGTTTCATACAAATATTTAATAAAATATTAAATTGTGGGTTGATGGTTGACTGTAGTGAATAATTGAAGAGAAGGATGGTTGGATTGATCAGTCAAAATAAAAAATCTGGAGCGCGCAACACACAACTTTTACTTACCGAACTACGTTGAATAGAAATTATTTTCTGGTAATGTTGGGCTATTATAAAATTTGTTGAAGTGCATTTTAAACGGAGCTATAGCTTAAAGCTTACAGATAACAAGTCATTAAGACCATTACAATTACAAAATGTTTATTTAATATATCGACGACAGGCAATAAAAATCTAATCGCTCCATCTGCTTTTATAAACCACACAACTTTCTTTAATTTTATAAACCACAGAATGAGTAACTCCAATTTCAACATTTTTGAGTGATGTCATTTTAGTGATATTTTTAGTTGAAAAAGTTATCTATGCAGACAATGAGTAAGTTTATTCCGGAGGTGGTGATTGCAGAGTTAAAATATAGAACTGAGAATAAAGGTATAAATTTAGGTAATTATTTCTAATGAAAAATGTTTTCAGGAAACATACTCTATTAAATATCAGTAGAAAAAAGGTTTTTTTAGTCTCAACAATTAAAAAAGTATATTTTAAATTTATCCTAATTTTCGTCTCTTCGGGGAAAAAACTAGAGGCCATTTCTTTCCTCCTAATTGTCCGACTTTAACGATTTTTTTTTTTGTTATTTTAGGAAATTCCATTAACTTTTAAAAAACCATAATACAATATCAACAAAAAAGCGTATACTTTTTGATGAGTTATTCGGAATTTAATTTTACCATTCCTCGTAACTTTTTTTCCAGCTTCTTTTTGTTGAAGTATGTTATATAGATAAATTTAAAGGGTGTCGAGAAAATGACTTTAGCGAAGTTTCATTGAAATCGATACATTCCTTAAGGCGCTAAAGTCTAAAGCAACGCAGGTTTTTCTGCATTTTTATTTTTTTTCTCCTTTATTAACTTATCAAATTCTTTCAAAAGTTATGTGTAGCATTTTTTTATAACCCTGAATAATGCGAAATGATGAAATTTTTAAAATAAACCATATTAAAGGTACTTTAGAGGAAGACATATATGAACATTGGGCATTTAAGCCCTGTAAAGTGTGATCAACGGGAATAAGACTTAAATGACATTAAAGACTTAAGGTTACGGAGAGTGACGAAAAAAATATCAATAATGATTTCTAAAAACTAACATTATTTAACGTAAATCAGATGTTTTCAAGGAAATTAAATGAAATTTTCTTACTAAATGTAAACTTTTAATTATTTTGTAAGTTTGAAAAATTATTTAAAACCCACAGACTCAAGGCAATTACTTTGTTAAAGATACTATTTCATTGTACTTGTGTAAAAGAAGAAGTGAAATATAAAAATATTTCATGGATACGTTTATAACCTTAAATATATTTCCTGTAGTTTAATAACTCTAGATCTGATATTATATTTAAATAATTAGGTATCTATCGTCCGTTTATTCCGAAAAATCATTAGGTAAGATTTTAGAAAATCAAATTAGTGAATAATTTGATAAATTTTCCCTTTTCGATATTTCAACAGAATCCACTTACAATCGGTGTGACAACTTTTGACAAGTCTATGGCAGACATTGCAAATTTCTCTATTCCGTTTCAGTAAGCTTTGCAATGGAGCATAACAGTTTAATAACTAACAGTCGCACAATCCATAATCAATCGGTGATATAATAAATAGGACTTTTGTCATTTTAATAGTATTTATGCTTTGTTAGCTGTAATCTTTTAGCTTTAGCTCAGTTAAAAATGCAATTCAAAAATTGTATAATGGCCCAACATGGCCAGAAAATAATTTCTATTCAAAGTTGAGCGGTAAGTGAAAGTTGTGTGTTGTGCGAACCAGATTTTTTTTTTTGGAGTAGTGAATAACATTTGATAAAATTCATACATTGATACATGGATTATCTGTATATCAATCCATAACTTCATTCTAAATTTGAACCAAATCGAACGTACGGTTTTAGAGATATAGACGTATCAAGAAAAACACGTTTGCGCATATATAAGAGAAGGTAGCAGAAAAAATTCAATAAAATTGATTCTACATTATTTGTTCACCAATACCTATCTTTTATCCAACTTGGAGCTAAATCGAACTAGCCATTTCTGAAATATTGGCTAATATCTAAAAAAAATAAATTCGTTTGTGCGTGCGTAAGCGGAAGTGCTGGATGGAATTTGATAAAACTGATATGGTACCATCTAAACACCAACCCGCACAATCCCTGTAAATTTTATGAAAAACGGATAAACGATAGCGGGTGATAAGCTCGTTACATCGATTTGACTACTGAGGGGGCGGGTTGACCGAACGGGATAACGTGTGTGCACAGCATCACCGTTGCTCGGCAACCTGATGCATGAGATACCTAGATAAAATAGTCACGAGTTCGCGTCCTGGTGCCGGGGGGAGTCGTTTATAAATCCTCGCCCTCACCCCTGGCCCGGGAAAACCCTGTATAGCCTTAAACGCAAGGAAGAGTGTGCCAACAAAAAAAAAATTGACTACAGACAGACACAAAACCAACTTAGATGCTTGATGTCTGAATCGTAAAACAAATACAATGCTTCCTCGCCTTCAGTGATGAGGAAGCAAAAAATATTTTGTTCAAAATAAAATCGTTTTGATGGTAGCATATGGTGTGAATGATACATTTATGCCTAAAATTGATAGATGCAAGTCTAGTTCATAAGAAGAAAAAAAATGTCTTCAATGAAGTAAATATCTTTAGTTTTAAATAGTGTTTTTTGGAACTAGTCTGTCCAACGAATCCGACCACCTAGGATGGGCAGACAAACTTAGTATCAGATAAAATTCCACTTTAATCAAATAAACTAAATACATTTCTTCAAATAATATATTTTACCGTTTTTAGTAACCGTCCGTGATTTTAGAAAGGCCACCATTTCGGAATTGGCCAGGCTCTTGGGCTAGTCTAATTGGCTATTTGGACACAGGGAACCTCAAAACACTTATTTTCATAGAAAACACAGATTTGAAAATTTTCACGATCGCAATACTTTCTCTTACTATTTATCACATAAAAAGTAGGAAAGTAAAAATAAAAAGCTTGTATCCTATGTGTCCATAATCAATTTCCTACTCATTAAAGCAAGTTCACTTAAGGTATTAACAAACAAAAAGGTTCTTCTTTTGACCCTTTTTTAATTAAGTCGTGATACCTCCTTATTTTAAAGGGTTAACAAAAGTAAAAAATATAACTGATTAACATTTTCAGGTTATTAATAGATTACTTTGCAATTATTATAGGGCAAAAATAATTACAATAAATTGTTACACAGCATTTCTTTCTTTTTTTTCTTCATTCAAAGATGTATAGTAATTATTAATCGCTAAAACGGACTTTTTATAAAAAAAATGACCAAAAAGTAATGTTAAATGAAACAATTTGATTAATGTGAAAATGATATATACTTACATTTAGATTTTTTTTTATTCATATGTTCATTATCAACAGTTTCTGTACTCCACTTGACTTGCTTTTCTGTTTTAGGCTTTTTTAAAGTTAGTTTTACTGCTCTCACATCCTAAAACAAAAAGAAGAAAAGAAAATCATGGTTTATTTGTATTTTTTTATTTTTCATAATCAGCTTTCAACTGGCCTACATATTCCCCAATTATACAAAAAATTTCTCGTTCAATAAGTTAGAAGTCTACGTGAAATTCTGTTCCCTACCAGTGTTTTCAACAGAAATAAACGCAATAAATTGTTACACAGCATTTTTTTTTCTTCATTCTTCAGTGATGTATTGTAATAAATTAATTACTAAAATGGGCTTTTCATTCACACTTTTTAATGGACCTCTTTTAGCGTGAATCACTAATCATCGCCATTTCACCAGTTATGATTACGCTTCTACTATTTTCATAGATACGAGACACTGCGAGACTGTTTTGTGATGGCCACTCGGGAAATTCTTTTTTTTATGTGTGTGTGTGTGTGTGTGTGTGTGTTTATGATTTACTTACTAGCGACATCGTTTTAAATGTTGTCATTTTAATTAACCTAAACATTCAACAAAACATTTCAAGTTTTTAGTACTCTTATTCTTGGGTTTTTCATAATTTATTAATAGCATTGTAAAACCTAAAATAAAATGTTCATTAGTTTTGAGAACTTTTTATGACTTTCAGGATGAAACCCCCTGGAAAATATATATAATTTTTTCATTGGTTTCATCTGAGCTAAATACTTCAACAATCACAACTTGATTTCGTTTTATATTACAACACATATACAGCAAATAAATATAAGAAAAATATATCACTAAAATCAATTTCTGTATTTAATGTTCTTAATTTTTTTTAAAGGCCTTCAAAAACCACTTCAACATTATTTTATATAGTTTTTTTTTCTTCCAGAGTCATACCGTAATAAATATAATAAAAGGTCTCTCTAAAGTTTAATCCAGGATTCCCTACTGTCTCTAATAAAACTACTGAAGCATTATTATCATCAGTAAGGTGTGATAAACCGAGGTTTATCAAAAAGATTGTCCTATATAAAATTAAATTACTTTAACATTTAAATACAAATTATTATAAACATTTTTTACTAACATCAATGGTCACAGAGATATTTAAGAGATCAAATCTATAGAATTACTACTTTTAAAAAATAATTAAGGCAAACACAAGGATAATGATGTTGTTTGTTGTAGATAATATCATTTCAAAATTGTTTGTTTTGAACGATCAATATTTGTTTGTTGAACATATTTCATCGTTTATAAAACATATTATGAACATAAGTTTCTTTGTTTTGATGATTATAAAAAATGAGTGATAAATTGTAGAAACTCACAACAAAATAGTATTCGATATTAATTAGTAATTTCTTTTGAATTTTACAGTAACTAAGTAGCAAAAAAATAGTCAGGTTTTGCTGACAGAAATATAGGAGAGCAGAGAAAGAAAACTAAATTATTGGCAGTTTGTTAACAACACTACCTGTAAGAGGAAACATGGACAAGAAATAATTATCATATGGATTTATTTCTTAATACATCAATAAAAGTGTAAACTGTATTAAATTACTTATATTCTACATATATTGTATATATTATTAATTATAATGTATTATTGTACAAATAATCCATATATTATTTGCTTGATATAATTTAAAATACATATTAATATTCGAAGAGAAGAATGGTTGGGGTGATCAGACAAAATAAAAAATAGTAAAAATAAATAATTATATTTATTTTTAGATTTGCCGAAGTTTCAGCTTTCATCAGGGCTGGTCAATCAAAGAAGCGTGGAAAGACCAATATTAATATATATATTAATTATTGCATATTAACATTCGAGTGGGCACATTATGTGTATACCAATAAGTGTTATGATAAATGGGCGTAATAATCTAGCAATTTATCGCCCTGAAACCCTACCCAACCAATAAGTGTTGTGATAAACATCAGTTCTTAAATCGGTATCATGGTGCTAATCTACCTCATCGAAGAAACCATCACCAGTTTTAAGAACTGCCACAATATGGTAGTTACTACCACCTGCACTGTTTATGCACTTGGTTGAGCACTTTAAGCGACTTCTTGGACACCCACAATTTAGGGTAAATTAGACATTTATTGACACCTACGATAGTTATTGACAAAATATTTTTTAATTGGCAAAAATAAGCTTTTAAACAAAGTTTCAATTTCAAATAAAGGGGCGGGGGGAAGAATTATTTTTTCATAAAATAAATTAATAAAAATAAAGGGATTCCAATAACTACGTAGTAAATTACACATCCATAGGGTGTCAAGAACCGATTTACCATTATTGAGGTTTGCACGGGCGGATCTATGGGGGTCTTTCGGACTGAAGCTCCCTCTCCTCCCCCCCAAAATGGTAAAATATAACCATGTCTTATTATTACTCATTTAATAGGATTTTAAAAATCTCTAATGCACCATTTCATATAGTTTATTTCTTTTTTTCTAAGTAATTATAGTTATATTTACATGAAAAAAAGTTTTAGGGCTGAAGCCCCCCTCCCCTCCAAATTAAATCCTGGATCCGTAAGTGAAGGTTTGTGATATGGAGTTGTAACCAAGGTTGGTAGCACTGCTGAAAAGCCAACTTGGAAAACCTAACATGATACCTTTTTTAATTAGGACAATTATTAACATGGGCATGTTTTCTTTTGATTATTGTCTATTTACGTTTAGCTATGGCCTGCTCAATAGATGATTTTACATAAATATTAAAAGTATCTATTTTATTATTATTATCTTTAATGATTCGTTTATTTATCTTTATGTTATAGCCCTCATGGTTAACTTTCTTTTTTTTTTTTTTTTTACTTTATTTTTGAAGTGAAAACTTCTTCATAAGCGTTTAGCACTTTTTTTTTGTGAGTAGTAAATGAGACTGAGCCGTCACACTCGACTAAATAACGCTCATTTGGGTAATTTGGATTAAATGCGTCAGAAACTAAAAATCGGACCAGCATACCATATGCCAGAGAAATGTCCAGTATTTGATTCTCTTTGGAATGAGCAATTATTCAAAATTGTATCTTGAGGCGCCGTACAGTGGAACGAAAGACGGGTTTTCGTGAACATGGGCATAAAACTCGTAAATGATGTCGGATTAAGTGCACTTGTGTTTTCAAGGCCAAGGAACACGAATATGACGTCAAAATTAGAAAATTTCAAAAAAATCTCGGTTTCTTTGTTTAAATCTTTGAATTTTTAAATAAAATAACTTCGAAAATAATAGAGACCTCATAAAACGCATAATTTTACATACTTATTTACAACTAATGTCTATATTATTACATATAACCGTTATTTTAATATTTTTTTTTAATTTTTAAAACAATAAATCACAAAATATAATTATTATATATGTAAATGTAATAACTTAAAAAGTATATCGTTTATTAATTATAGATATCCATTTTATAATAGTTGTTATGAAATAATAAACATTTTATTTTATTTTTATCACAAAAAAATTTAAAAATCATCGATAATGATATTTTGAACACCATCGATACTTCCTCACATTTTCCGATCAAAAGAATATGTAATTTTTTCATTAATTTTAAAGATTATATAAACAACAACTGAAGTCATAAAGGTTCAACCACTAGCGGATCCAGGATTTAATTTTAGGGGGGCTTCAGCCCAAAGATTTTTTTTTTCATATGCATAACGATAATTAATTTGGAAAAAAAAGGAATTAACTACCTATATGAAATGGTGTTTAAATGGTTTTTGAAGTCCGATTAAATGTAATTACACGAACAAGAATACTTTGAGAGATAGTTTATCATATTTTTTACTGTAAAACATGGTTATACTTTACCATTTTGAGGGGGGAGGGGTTCAGCCCGAAAGCCCCTCCCCCGTAGATATGCCTGTGGGTTCAATCAAATACTCTCAGATTTAATTTATCGGTATGGAATTATATTTGGATTAAAATATTTATTACAATTTTTTTCAGCCCCATCTAATGAACTTTATAGGAGGGTTATTGTTCTGCTGCCGTACTGAGGGTAAATATAGCACAATTAAATGGATACTGTAGAGGCTGGTTTGCAATTGTTTGTAAATATATTCAGTGACGTAAACAGGCCAAACTGGCACTTTTATGGCTATAAATATTTTAATTAAAACGTAAATATTACGATTAGAATGATTCAGCCGGTCACTTAATACTATAGGGATCAACTCCCACCATTATATAGATATATTTTTATTTTAACACTGGTTCATTGTCGCTTTAGATAACAAATTCTCGAGGCAGCAGAATTATTTGTTTTACAAGTTAACGTAGTAACGTATTAATAACAATTTACCTAATCTTTTTAAGTAACTAGAGGAGAATTTAAACTTATCCTGTCACAAACCTGAACTTAATTAATATTGACAGGGAGAGGGGGATGTTGAAAAAAAAGCCACGAATAATTTATTTTATTTATAAATAAAAAAAACAAAACAATATATTCTATTTGAATTGCTTACAAGCCCTCTTTAAGGGCGGAGTGGCCGAATGGGCTAACGCGTTGTGCACAGCACCACCGTTGCCCGGCAACCTGATATAAGATATATTGAATAAAAAACAGTCATGAGTTCGCGTCCCAGTGCCAAGGCGTCTTTTAAATCCCCGTCCACACCCTCTGGCCCGGGAAAACCCCGTATAGCCTTAACGGCGAGGAAGGGGAGGACCCAAAAATGAAAAAAATAAAGCCCTCTTTAAATGGTTTTAAAATTTATAAACCTTACTTGCAGTTTAAGGAAATTTCGTCTGATTTACCATGGTGCAATCTTTACTTACCTAAATCAAATATTTCGTTAGTTATCGCCAAGTCAATAAAAAACGTGGTTGATAAAAAAAAACACCTATTTTTCTAAACCAGACCAGAGGTTCATGAAAACTCTTTGTATGTTTTAAGGGCTGCTATCACTTCTTTAAATATTCCTCTTTAATTACGCGACATCCTCTAAACATCATATCATTATCAAAATGTTCTTGATTAATATCAGCGATATATTGCCTCGCGCTTATAAAATATTTTATACATGTGACTTATGCCGCTAGTGGAGGGTTTATTATTATTATTATAAGAGTTTATAGGGATGCTGGATTATATCTTCTCATTCCGTATTATCCTGGAAAGAAGCTGAGAATATTGCATTCCTATGCATCACCTTTTTGTGCACTTGAAGGTTGCGCAAGACTGTATTACGTGAACCTCCGTTACGCTATAAGATAACTAAACATTCCAGAGAAACTGATTCGATTGGTTAAATTGACAGAGGCGAACTTTGCAAAGAACGGAGTGAGATGTGAGATAAGGAGATGCACTGGAGTGTCTGCCCTTCGGATGATACGCCCTCCACATAAAATATAAAATATTTTATACGTGCGACTTCTGTCGATTAATGGATAAATATTTGTGTGGATTCCTTAAAGGTAAATTGACGGTCGATCGAAAATTACGGCTGTACGAGATGTTGGTCAGACCATTTCTGACATGCGGCTTGCAATAATGGGCAATATCACGGTCGGATGAAGCTTACAAGATTTCGGAAAAAAAAATCTACGGCACATTTACGGACCAACGAGAGTCAAGGTCAGGAGGTGCAGTCAAGAAATATATAACCTCCTCGATGAACCTGACATAGTGAAGCATATAGGGTTGGGAAAATTGATGCAGACTGTAATTTTCATCAAAGTGATTGTAGTAAGATCACGATTGTGATGAGGGAATGTATATAAAATACGAAGAGTATAGAATAAATACAATTTTTATAAGTAATTGAAGTTTTATAATACTAATATAACAATAATAATAAAAGTCGCAGTAAACAATTACTTTCACTTACTAATACATGTAATATATAGTAAAGTAAAGTATTGCGATCGTGCTAATTTTCTAATCTGACTTTTCAATAGAAATACACGTTTTGAGGTCCTCCGAGTCTAAATAACCCAAATCCAGCAAAATGGTCTGTATGTCTGTGAACAGTCTAGCACAAGAAAGAAAAGTTGTGCGCAACTGATATTACGTATTTAAGATAGGTATACGCCTTGGATGTGACAGCAACTTTTTTTGAAAATCCACTAACCGGAAGTAGCACTTTATATCAACGGTTGTACAATTTTGTCAAAAACGGCTCTAACGATTTTGATTAAACTCGGTGTATCATTGTATAATTAAGTGTTCTTTAATATCAATTAGGTCTTATCCACATTGATGTAACTTTACAAGGCTTAAATGCCCAACGTTCAACACGACTTCCTCTAAAGTACTTTTGATTTGGTTTATTTTAAATAATTAACTACCTTTCATTGTTAAGAGTAATAAAAAAAAAAACCAGGCTAAATATAACTTCTGAAAGAATTTGATGATTGCACAAGGGAGAAAAAAATACTTCATAGCATATATTCAACATATCCCATATCCAATGCCCAGTTTAGTTCTCTCCTCGACTTCTTAGGACATCACTTCATCTTGGGTGCAGACTTAAATACCAAACACCAACAATGGGGTTCAGGAACAACTATTTCTCGTGGCCGAACATTGCTGTTTGACTCAATCCCCAATGTTTCCCCCTCCTTTCATCCGGATATTCTATCTACTGGCCCAAACATCCTAACCGTAATCCTGATATCCTTGATTTCTTCATTAACAACGGCTTAATTCTCCTCTCTTGTTCCATTAAACAACAAAAATAACTTTCCTCTGACCATAGTACACTAATTCTCAATTTTTCACTGGAAATCGTCCTCAAACCTTCTCCACCTTCAATCATAAGAGGCCCCGTTAACTGGAAGCTTTTGCACCAAATCCTCTCTGGCAAAATATGTCTCTCAAAACTCCCGACGAATTTGATAATGCTGTAACTTCCTTTACTACTTCAATCCAACAAGCTGTCCGGACTGCCTCCCACGCAAATAATTCCCCAAGAAATGATAAGCACAAAAATTTACCTCAATACCTCATGGATCTCATCCACATGAAACGAAATCACTAAGGCAGTGTACACCAAACATCCCGCTGATCGCCGTTCCTATTACCGCTATCGCCGTTACTACTGCAAAAACTAAAGCAGGAATTAGTCTCCTATAGAACCCATTCTTTTAACTCCTACTTATCTTCTCTCTCTGTTCATGACAAATCCCTTTGTAAAGTCACTAAGAAAATTCTAAAACTTCACCTGATTTCCCATTGCCTCCGGCGAGATGATGTAAAACGTAATAAAACTCTTACCATGACCTTAATATCACATTAGTCTTAGACCTTATCCCTGAAAAATTTTCAAAATCCCATCAAAACTTTACTTAAAATCCACTTGCACAATCTCTATCTAACTCTACCCATCCATACAATCCTTCTCATAGGTTGAAGTGGCAGTAGCCAAAAGACCTATTGTAAGCATATTTTGGAGTTCAGGCAATGGTCAGATTCTCCTAACAAGCCATGTATGTCTGATTATAGTGCCTCTGATCAGTCTCCACTGGTCCTTAATACCACTAATGCGGGTGAGTGTGAAGCACTAGCATCTCCTAGATTGAGCCCTGCCTTTCTTGAGTGAATGAATTTTGTAAATATTGTATAGAAGCATGGGTATATTTTAGTAGTTATTTTGATTAGTTTAGTTTCTTTTGTTTATATACATTTAATTTTAGTATTATTATTTTGAAGGAATGAGATGGTCCGGGGTGGCGGTCATAAATAGACTATAATAGTGGAAAAACTATTTTATTAAATGTTAGGTCGAAACATTGGCTTCTAATAAAATAGTTTTGCCACTATTTAGGCTATTTATGACCACCACCCCGGACCATTTCCTTCCTTAATAATACAACAGTCAACTATTAAATATTCATTATTATTTTGCTGTTTATTTATTCTTATTTATTGTACATAGAGTGTGAATGAGCTACTCTTCTATCACTATTACTATTGTCTTTAGATGGGACAGATTGTAATATTTCTCAATAAAGAATTGAAAAAAAAAAAAAATTCCTTTGAACAGTCAACTAATTGTGGTTGAACTTTTGTGTGTGGTTTCATTTTGCTAAACCAAAATGTCGCACTTTATTCTCTGTCACTATATTTCCACTGATCAACACATGCAGGCTTGCTTGACTATGTGTTCAACTTACTAAGTCATTCAAAAAAAGTACAGTACATTATTTGTAGATAATTTTTGCTATCTAAATTTAAAGATAGAGCCACATTTTACATAAAGAACTCATTTTAAAGGTTAAAAAAAAAAAACTTGCGATTTTTAGTTTTGATTTTATGAAGATTAATAGTAATTATAGTTGCTGAAAAAAAACTTTGTTGGACAACTTCAAATTGCTTTTTAGTACCCCAAAAAAATCGACTACTTCAAGCACTCTTTGATTTTTATTTGACTGGATTAAAAAAAATATTTGGTTGATTTGATAAATCATAAAAATAGTGAGAAATGATTAAAAAATTGAATACTTTTTGTCACAAATATACCTTTTATTTTTTAGTAATTTATTTCACAAACATTTTCTATAGAAATTAATGTTACAAAATATTTAAATTAGACCTAAGAAAGCCATTTAACACCTCATTCAAGTTATAATAATAATCTTATGAAAACAACAGAGTGGCCTCATATCAAAGGACAACTGTCATTTCCAGAAAGCAGAGAAAAAGGCAATTTCTGTTTTATTATATTAGTTCTACTCAAATTATTCCTGATGATTTTATTTAAGAATGTTCAAGTTGAATCATGAAACAAAATCATTATAATCGACTAAAATTGAAGCTATGTTAGAAAAATTGGCTTTTTCTTGA
Source organism: Nezara viridula (assembly GCA_928085145.1). NCBI lineage: Eukaryota > Metazoa > Arthropoda > Insecta > Hemiptera > Pentatomidae > Nezara > Nezara viridula. The sequence goes on along the minus strand of OV725079.1, from coordinate 72,325,176 downwards.
CTCATTACAAATGACAGATGTCAGTCTTAGATATGAACCCACTCATATTAATACTAAAGATCTAATGAACAAAAACAATAACATAAAATGAAATAATACAAAATATTCAACACTAAGGCTTTTTATGCCTTTTTTAAAAATTAATATTCAAAGTTCACTGTATTTTTAAGTAGCATTTTTATTAAATTATATAATATTAAGACCATAAGAAGTCAAATTGAGCTATTATTCAATTATAATATAAGTGCGAATTAAATATATACAAATCTGACATTGAAAACTTTAATTTCAAAATATTGTTGTTTTAGATTTTTTTTTTTCACTTCTTATTTTTCCGATAAATATATTACATTTTTTTTAGGTCAAAACTTATGATTGATTAAATTAAATAAGGTACATCCCGAATCAATCACAAATATTGCACTGTTATTATACATAAGTAATTTATCAAACTTAAACATAATTATTTTATTACTAGCCTATTATAATTTTCTTAAAGCATAGAATTAAAATTAAAAACAATGATTTAGAATTGAATTCTAGCTAACTATGGAAAAACCTAAAAATAAAGCAGATAAAATCAATTGTAAAAATGATAAATCAAGCACTAACAAAAGAGTGCCAAAATTAAAGTTTATTATAAATTAATCTAATGATTTCATAGTTACCTAAACTAACTGTGTCAACAACATAACCTTTTAAATGCCAAAATTATGACAGTTATATTAAGGTAAAGTCCATGATTTGGCCAAGGCAACATTTGCAATCATTGCTTAATGCTTAAGCAAATTTCTATTTTCTTTCCATATATTTTTCTTTAGAATAATAAAAATGGCCTACAGAATAAGAAAAAAATTAAATTCCTCAAATTATCTTTGATGAATTTTGCATTGTCAGTTTTAGAAAATTGGACGAATGGGGATATTATTATAGCCATTGTTTTGTATATTTGCAGCTAACTAAGTATTTTAAATATGTACAAGGTTAGGTGAGATTTCATTTATTAAAATTTGCATTCAATGTTTATAGTAATTAAATCAAGAAAAATATCATACACAAATAGCAAAAAAATTTGTATGGGTTCGAACACCATCTATTATTTAATTTTAATTTCTTCATTTAGGAGATTTAACTTTAATCTCGTGAATATACACTAATATAGATTTTGTAGATAATATATGTTTTTAAATATTTGTTTATTTTATTCGCCATTTTAATAATTTTAGATCCTCCAACATTTGGTTTCCCTTATCTGACTTCTATGTCTTATATTTTTAATCAGTATATAGGGTCTTGAAAATACGCACTCAATTAAAAATTTCTTATCATTGCACTAGCTGTTTATTCTGAACTTATTTTTCTCATAAGTAAAGCATCCTGCAAATGGAGAACATTGACGGAAGCTAGCTGTATTGGACAATAAAAAAATTAAATATAGCTTAATACAAATGATTCCATGACTGAAAGGAACATTTGTAACATGGTTCAGTTACTTTTGACAAATAAAATAAAAATTCTAAATTACTATAATTAAATTTTATTTAGCTTAACTTCAAAAGTTCGTTAAAAAAAAAATTATACCCCATTTAGTTTAAATCAATAAAAAAAAAAAAAAAAAATAGAAAACAGCTGGTTTTATGACTAACCTTTATTAATAATAAATATTTGTAGCTTCCATCATAGAAGAAATTGTCTTCTGTGGCCCACGTCACACTTGTTACGAACAAAATGTTATTACAGTAAATTTATAGACTATTTTCTGATGTTTTACTGAGTAATTTATATAAGAAATGTAATTTAGTATAAAGAAAATTAAAATTTTATTAGTGGCCATAAAGGGTGATGCACGAAATAGGCTTCAACACTTAAAAGGTAAGTTGGCAATATTATTAGATGATAGATACACTGGGAGTTATTAGCTAATAGACTGAGGACAAATTTAGTCATCTAAGAGAACAAAGAAAGCCACCACACTGCCTAGGTACTAACTGTATCGTAACAAGGAAGCGTGTAGCCACTATCTTTTTGTTATTGGATTTATTTTCTTAGATGACTCATTCTACTTACCTCTCCAAGCTAGTGAATCCTAGATTATCTCTAGTTTAAAGATATAAACAATTTATGTGCTTCATACAACCACTTATCACTTTTTAAAATAATCTAATGAACATGTTTATACTTCATATAATGATATATGACAAAATACTCATTGAATATCACCATTTCTTCTCAATAAGTCTATTTTTTTATTGGAGTAGTTCAAAACCTCATTCAATATTGAAAATGTATCTTGTGCCAATTTAGGAGGAGGTGACCGAATTGAATTGTTCAACTGACTAAATTCAACTGGTGGGCCGACAAGGTTTAAAGTCCCTCCTTTAATCTTGACTGGTTTTACAAGGTCAATTTCTTTAATGTGTTTATCTTCAAAAACCTGTTTAAAAAGTGATTTTTATTTAATTAGGATTCTGAACTTCACATGAACAAAACTTCAATATGAAATTTACTTACTTCAGACATCTTATTGATGGGACCATATGGAAAGGATGCACCTTCGAATAATTTTAAAAGTGTTGAAGTATCTTCTTTGATAAAAACTGGTTTTAATAAATTTATAAGTATCTTTCGATTCTGGACTCTTAGCTTATTGGTGAGAAATCTCTCATCCGTAATTAAATGATCTAACTTCATCATTTTGCAAAGTGAAACAAACTGACTATCACTACCTGCACCTATTGTGATATATCCATTTGCTGTTTTAAATGCTTCATATGGGACAATACTTTCATGAGCTGTACCCCAACGAGTAGCTTCTATATTTGCATTTAAATAATTACTACCAATATTTATCAGACAAGCTAATTGGGTATTTAATAAATTACAATCAATTCTCTGGCCGAGTTTTGTTTTGGAACGTTCCAAAAGTGCAGCTAAAATAGCCCCATGGGCATATAGTCCAGTGGCAATATCTGTCATTGCTACGCCAACTTTGCATGGCTCCCCATCTTTTGGACCAGTAATATTGACCAAACCCCCTATTGATGCTGCTATAACATCATAGCCTGGTCTGTTTTTATAAGGACCTTTCAGACCATAACCAGAAATGGAGCAGTAAATTAACTGTGGAGCTATAGAACTAATTGTGTTATAGCCCAAATCTAAACTATCTAGCTTTCCTGGAACATAATTTTCAACCAAAACATCAGATTTTTTAGCCAATTCATAAATAATCTTTTTACCATCATGTGATTTAAGATTAACACACAAACTTTTCTTATTGCGATTTAAACATGAAAAATAACAAGATAAGTCTTTATCAGCTATGGTAAATGGTGGCCAATGACGGGTTTCATCACCCGTACCAGGTTGTTCAATTTTAATTACTTCTGCACCTAGATCACCAAGGATCATAGTACAATATGGTCCAGCAACAATTCGAGTTAAATCAAGTACCCTAATGTTTTCAAAAACACCTGTTGAAAAATATTTCACAGACAAAAGATTATTCCAAATACTAAGATTATATTTATTCACCCTTAGAAATGACATTTTTTTTCAAGATTAATTAAATAAAGTTAAAAACTTAGTTACTTACTTCTTGATTATTGTCAACTTCATCTACAGTTAATGTTTGTGTTTCACTAGAGAATGAAGGACCTATAACTCTTTCCGCCATACAAAAAACCTTTCAGATATTAACACTAACAGAAATAAATAATTCAATTTTCAATTATTAAGATGTTTTATTTAAGAAAATCAACTCCAAATAGGTTATCCTACCGAACCATTAAAATACCCTACAAACTACAATTGATCAGCTGGAAATCACAGCCTACATACAGGGTAGCCAAAACATTCCGTTTTGTAGAAATATTTTATGACCAGAAACATTGAGCATAACAATTTGTATAAATTGGTTCTGGAATGTTAAAACTATTTAATTTGCTCTATACTTAATATAGTATATCGAAAATGAGCACACCGGCGATAAATCCAAAGAACATTTAATTAATGTAATAAAAAAAATAAAGTCGAAATTAAGAAATAAATACATATTTCACTCAAAATAAACCAGATACAAAAATTTAATATAAGTTTTGTTATGTATTCTAAATTTCAATAATTTGTAATATATACTTTTAATATATTTTTAAGTTTAAACAAGTATTTAAAATCCACCTAATCAAAGCAATGACATTTAAAAAACTATTTCATTGTACTTGTGTGAAATAAGAAGTAGAATATAAAATTATTTCATGGCTGTATAAAGAACTTGTTTATAACCTTAAATACATATATAAATACATTTACTGTAGTCACGAGCCGAACTACAGGGAGGGGCTTTGCGGCTGAATTCCCTCCCACCCAAAATGGTAAAATATAACCATATTTTATGAAAAAAATATAAAAAAATTATCTCTTAAAGTGTTATTGTTCGTGTAATTACATGTAAAATAAATTTAAGAATCACTTAAACACCATTTCATATAGGTATTTAGTTTCTTTCTTTCTTTCCAAAGTAATTATCGTTATTATAATGAAAAAAAAACTTTCGGGCTGAAGTTCCTTCCCAAAATTAAATCCTGGATCCGCTAGTGGAAAGAGCAGGTAGATAAGGACCGACCTATACCTGGACCCGGAGAAGGCTCAGAGTACTTGTAACTAGTAATGAGTTAAATAACTGGTTCATTTTAGGGTGTTACCAGTTATTGTGAAGTAATAGAGTGAAGTTAAAAATCAATGAAAACCATCCTTGCCCCACCCTAAATTTTTCTATAAAATCTCCCGAGAAGTAAGAAAGGAGGTCTTATGTTTACTTCCGGCTTGGGGACTGAAGCTTTGGCCCTTCATAGACCATGAAGATGAGCTCCCTGGCAGATTTTGGACCTGGGCTTGACGAGATGACCTCGGATCAGCAGATGCAGCGATGAAACATGCCTTAACTACACCACTTCATATACCAGCTAAGTTATAATTCCCAATCCTGATAAAATATTTCATGGCAATATTTCTCAAACAGTCCATCTGAATTCACAGTCATTCATTAAATTCATTGAATCATGTATTTAGTTTTGTGTAAATATAATTTGCATATATAGTTTATTATACATAGATAAAAATAAGTTTTTTAGGAAAATTTATTTTAATTCTGCCACCCATATATACCATGATGATCACAGGTAATGTTGGTAATTAGAAAACATGATAAACACAAACCAGCCTTTGAGAAAAGAAATCCAATTAATTAATCATGGACCAATCAATATATTATAGATCCAAATTTATTTTACTAATCTTTTATTAAACATTTCTGGGTAATTGCATGAATGATTATCCAGTGGCATTTCGAGTAAATTTCAACACCCCAATATGTAACATTTCAGCATCCATAATTTTTTGAAATTTGCTTGGAGCAGGTGCCACTCCGAAGGGACACGCCTTTCCCGATAAGTAGGTGAGCAATTGGTTTACTCAGCGAACCGGCCAGGGAATGTTCACGGAAGAACGGATCACGGGGCTAAAAAGGGTACTGTCCTGAGGTGTATAGAGGACAAAGGACGGCAAAGCGAGTCAGAGGTTAAACACAGAAAAGACCTGCGTACCGGCGCAAACACAGGCGGTTATTGAAGCAAGAATGGATTGGCGATTCGATGGAGAGGAGATTCTTATCGAGCCCTTAAAGCTTCCAAATGAAACCGTGCATATCGCGAGGGTTCTGGTAACACCCTCTGAGGGTAGAATATGGGTCAAAGCGGTCAACCTCTGTGGCAAAGAAGTCTGCATCGACAAGGGGACCGTGGTTGGAGTAGCTACTCCCACCCATTCGGTCCTGGGACCGAGCAGTAATATTTTTTCACTTGGTGCCGGTGATAAAGATTTCGAGAGCCTCATGGAGGACAGACTAAACCACTTACTGAAGGAAGATATAGATTCAATCAAACAGCTAATCGAGCGGTGTATTCTTAGTCCTGAAAGAAAAGAGAATTTCAACTGTAGTTTTGGAGTTGTTGAACACGCCATCGTATCTCAGAACGTCCCTTCACAGGGATTTCCAAAACTGGCATTTCTTCGCTCTCTGGATAGTTCGGTTAATCCCGCCATGCTCCGTAAACGGCTCATTGTGGAACCAACTTAAGAAGCCAGGTCATAATGAATTTGGGACTACAAGCTTGTATTGTAGTCGTCTGACCTGTAGAAAAGTAGCCCCTCCTCATCGGTTACAAAAGGGGGTTTAAGGTCCTTCAGAATCCTTTGGCACTCCGCATCCGCTGCTTGTTCTCGTGGGATCCGCTCTCTATCAATTTCTTCGCCCATCTCCTTTTCAATCCTCCGTACTGCTCTACTTAAGGATCCAGCATTCCTGTGCAGATTTTCGGGTTTATATTTTACCTCATAGTCGAATTCGTCCAGCTTTATCTGCCAGCCGTTGATTCATTGATATTTACAACTGTATTATAAAAAAAAATACAACTAGTAAATGTGCACTCAAGAATATAATAACATGAAATCACTTATTGAGAAACTACCCACTAATAGCACTCAAATAATAAATTTACACAAGAAGATCACGAGACCACCTTCTTTTCAGACGCCTCGGAGTGTTATCAGGGATCGAGGAGGAAGAAAGGTTTGAAACGAGAGGGTTTGGATGGTTTTGCAGTTCGTTATAGAAGAATAGGTATCTGGACTGGGCCAAATCGGAAACATATGGAACATTAAGGTCTTTATGGATTATTTTATTTGAGACAAAATAAGGAGCGTTAAGGATTTTACGAAGGAATTCGATGGTTTAGTGGAGCCCCAAAGCTCAATTCCGTAAGTCCAAATAGGAGTAGTCGGAAACGTCGAGCGGTTTCTTGTCGTTTCGTTCTTGTATGAGGATTCCACGTGAGGCGTTTATTTTTAACATCAGATTTAACATTTACTAAATTATTTATGTTTTTAGTAATATATACCATTTCCAAGTCAATTTCAACCTTTTCCAAATCAAATTCAACCTTTTCCAAGTTAAATTAAACCTTTTCCATTTCAAATTCAACCTTTTCCAAGTCAAATTCAACCTTTTCCATTTCAAATTCAACTTTCGAATTTTTGTCAATTTTCGATTTTTTTCGAAATGAAGGCCACTTACTATATTATCGAAGGCATAGCTTTTGAAAAATACAAAAAAAAATTTGATAACGCGGTTGCATATCCATTTATTTTAACATTTTAGATTTTTTCAGTGTGATATTTCTATGTCATATTCAATTATTTCCAAGTCAAATTCAACCTTTTCCAAGTCAAATTCAACCTTTTCCAGATCAAATTAAACTTTTTCCAAGTCAAATTCAACCATTTCCATTTCAAATTAAACCTTTTCCAATTCAAATTCAACCGTTTTCATTTCAAATTAATGTTTTAATTTTTTGTAAATTTTATATTTTTTTTTAAATAATGGCCATCCCCTCCCCCACTCCAATATGAAAGTCTATTATTATGCTCTCCTAAGTAGAATTTTCACTTACGGATATCGATTTATTGTACCTATTCGGATTTATTAGGGACTAGTATTATGCTGTCCTGTACCTAGTTTTGAAAATAACCTCCATTTTAAGATTACGTGACTGCGTTTCGAATCATTTAAGTTTTTTTGACTTATTCGATATAAGGGTGTATTTTTATGTTTCCCGATCAGTAAATTTTGAAAATGACATCCATTTTATGTTTACGCCACTGTGTTTTGACTTATTTAAGTTTTTAGAATTTATCCAATATAAAGGTCTACTTTTATGTTTCCGGAGCAGTAGATTTTGAAAACGACCTCCATTTTAAGATTAGGCCACCGCGTTTCGACTTATTTGAGTTTTTCGGATTTTTTTCATATGAGGATGTATTCTTATGTTTCCGGAGCTGTAGATTTTGAAAACGACCTCCATTTTAAGATTAGGCCACCGGATTTCGATTTCTTTAAGTGTTTCGAATTTTTACCATAAAAGAGTGTATTCTCATGTTTCCGGAGTCGTAGATTTTGAAAATGACCTCAATTTTAAGATTAGGCCACCGCATTTCGATTTCTTTAAGTGTTTCAAATTTTTACCATAAAAGAGTGTATTCTTATGTTTCCGGAGTCGTAGATTTTGAAAATGACCTCCATTTTAAGATTACTCCACTTTCGGCTTATTCAAGTTTTTTCGAATTTATCCAATTTAAAGGTCTACTTTTATGAGGCTCGAGCCTTAGTTTTTAAAACTTCGTTTTTTTAAAAGTGTTTTTGATTTTTCCTTCGAATAAAAAACAAAATACGAAGGATTGATTTATTTTTCAATAAATAAATAAAAATATCTAATCAAAATAAATAAAATATGTATTGTCTCATTTTTAATTTAATTATAGATATTTTTTTTTAATGTTGTGGTCTCCTGTCACAATATTATAAGATTTCGAACAATTAGCTGAAAAATATGAATACGGAAGATTAATATTATTACTAGTTGCTTTTCGGCTTTTTAGTTTGCATTCTGTGGTTAATTTAACTTTAGCTTCATAATATTTATTTATTTATTTATTCATACTCGAAAACATATTGATGAAACTTTGTATTGAAGAAATCCAAAATGAAGCCTAATTAATCGAGATGCAGCGACTTAATCATAAAATGGAGCTTAAATATTAGATAAATTTAAATATTAAAGATTAGGAAAATTTCAATACGTCTCGGAAAACATATAAGTAGATCCTTATACCGAAAAAGTAAAAAAAAAAAACTTTTATAATCCAAAACACAGTGGCATGAACTTGAAATTGGGTCATTTACAAAATGGGGGAAATCTACTGCTCCAGAAACATAAAATTAGACCTTTGTACTTGTTAAATTCTAAAAACTTAAATAAGTTGAAACGCAGTGGCGTAATCATAAAATAGAGGTCATTTTAAGAATCTACGGTTCCGAAAACATAAAAGTAGACCTTTAAATTGGATAAATTCGAAAAACTTAAATAAGTCAAAATGCAATGGCGTAATCATGAAATGGAGGTCATTTTCAAAATATACGGTTCCGAAAACATAAAAGTAGACCTTAATATTGGATAAATTCGAAAAACTTAAATAATCAAAACGCAGCGGCGTAATCATAAAATGGAGGTCATTTTCGAAATCTACAGCTCTGGAAACATAAAAATACACCCTTACATCAAATAAATCAAAAAAACTTAAATAAGTCGAAACGCAAAGCGTAATCTTAAAATGGAGGTCATTTTCAAAATCTACAGCTCCGGAAACATAAAAGTACACCCTCGTATGAAAAATATCCGAAAAACTCAAATAAGTCGAAACGCGGTGGCCTAATCTTAAAATGGAGGTCGTTTTCAAAATCTACCGCTCCGGAAACATAAAAATACACCCTCATATGAAAAATATCCGAAAAACTCAAATAAGTCGAAACGCGGTGGCCTAATCTTAAAATGGAGGTCGTTTTCAAAATCTACAGCTCCGAAAACATAAAAATACACCCTCATATGAAAAATATCCGAAAAACTCAAATAAGTCGAAACGCGGTGGCCTAATCTTAAAATGGAGGTCGTTTTCAAAATCTACGGATCCGGAAACATAAATGTAGAAATTTATATTGGATAAATTCTAAAAAATTAAATAAATCAAAACACAGTGGCGTAAACATAAAATGGATGTCATTTTCAAAATTTACTGATCGGGAAACATAAAAATACACCCTTATATCGAATAAGTCAAAAAAACTTAAAGAATTCGAAATGCAGTCACGTAATCTTAAAAAGGAGGTTATTTTCAAAAACTACTCATACGATAACAGACCCACACATCGAAAAATTAAAGATAATTAAATAAATAAAAAAAAGGTTGAAATTGAAATGGAAAAGGTTTAATTTGAAATGGAAAAGGTTGAATTTGAATTGGAAAAAGTTTAATTTGATTTGGAAAAGGTTGAATTTGACTTGGAAAAGGTTGAAATTGACTTGGAAATGCTATAAATTGATTCCAATGATTTTCTAATTTTGTTTTGTGCTGTGTTTAAAAGTTTTATATTATTGAAATCAAATGTATGTTTTTAAAAATGCTGTGGATTTTATGTTTTCCGGATTTCTTACGTTCGTTTTGCGTTTTTTTTTTGTATCCTTTTTTAAAAATGTTTGATGTTTCACCAATATAATGTTTGGGACATTGTTTACACGGAATTTTGTATATTACATCTATTTTTATCTGTTGTATTTATTCTATCTTTCATGTTGGATATGTGTATTTCTAGTTTGTTGTCATTGTATAGTCCGAATTTGATTTAGTGATGATCATTTATTTACATTTTATTTTATACAATTTGCACCTGCGCATCTAGCAAATTTGTTGTGTTTTTATTGTCTTGGTGTAATTGCTTGATTTTTTTTTTTATGTTGATGTTTTTATTGATGTAGTAGGTCTCTTGGCCATTTTCTTCTTAATCTTCGTTGCTCAGGTAACAGGTAGCAGGAGATAGAAAGAACCAGAGGATTGGAGTGATTTTAGGTTGAAGAATGAAATGTAGTGTATTTGTCGTGGATGTAGGATTTTACTGTTGGGGTGTTTAAGTCGTTATGTATAGTAGTGTTTGAAATGTACCAAGGTGCACTAACAATTTTTCGTAAAATTTTTGATTGTATTTTGTTTATGTGTGTTTGTTTTGCTGAACCCCAAAGTTCTACTCCATATGTCCATATTGGTCTCAGAAAGGTGTCGTAGATAAGTCGCTAGTTTCGTAAGTTTAGTGAAGATCTGTAGTCCAGAAAATGTGAAAGTTGGCTATATCGTCTAGTAAGTTCTTGTCTTTTTAATTTCGTATGTATGTTCCAAGTAAGTCTTTTGTCTAAGTAGAGTCCAAGGTACCGTACATAGTTTTTTGAAGGTACTGGATTGTTGGCAATCGTTATGGGTGGACATGAGGCTTTCTTAAGAGAGAAACTAACGTGGATGGATTTTGTACTATTAATTTTGATTCTACAGTTTTCAAACCACCTTTCAAGATCATGAAGATGGTTATGTAGGGCAATTGATGCGATAGTAGGATTTTTGTGTGAAGTTAGAATAGCAGTGTCGTCAGCGAAGCAATAAATGCTGGTATTAGGGTGCTCAGGGATATCAGAAGTGTATATAGAATAGAGGATTGGGCTTAAGACGCTACTTTGTGGTACGGCTTTGTGTTGGGGAAAGAAGGAAGATACAGAAGAATCTACGGAAGTGTTACTAACCTTCTTTTTTCGAAGAGGGGCTATTTCTTTCCGGATCAACTTTTTAAAGCTGTTCTTTTTGTTTTCCAGTACTTCTTGCTTTCAATATTTTTGTCTAGAAATCGATCTATATCGAGTTATTTCAATTTTAATATAGATTGAATTTTTGAAGTTATTTACTTTTTCGTCATTTTTTAAAAACAGTTCTTTATGAGTTCAAGATTTTTTTCACCATTGATAGTCTTTTTCCAATCAAAACTTTGTTTGTAGAGAAGCTTTCGGTTTCCATACACCATATTCATCTCTTTGTATAGTCCGAATTTGATTTAGTGATCATGTTTTTTAAAACAGTTCTTTATGAGTTCACGATTTTTTTCACCATTGATAGTCTCTTTTTCCAATTAAAAATTTATTTGTAGAGAAGCTTTCGGTGTCCATACACTATATTCATCTCTATAATTATAATACACCAATTAGTATAAATTAAGACTGTCAAATAAAATAAAAAACATACTCAATGGTAAAAAATCCTGAACTCATAAGAACAAAAAAATAATAGTCTAAAATTACCTAATAACAATTTTTTATTTTTTCGTCGCACTTTTAATATGTGGTATATATTATATTCACTGTATTGTTCTTTCTTTTGTATCAGAAGTATAATAAAACAATGTTCAAAATATAAGGGCCTCTTTATTCCTTGAAGGCACCATATATAAATAGATGTTTACCTTTCCGTTAAATTGAATCTCAAAATCTGACTTGTTTAGGGCTAAATTTCACCCAAAATGCATCCGGCCTGGACAGCCATATTTGTTTATCGAATCGATAATGACTATTGATTAAAGGTATTAGTAGATATACGTTTGTCCATTGAATTAAAGTGTCATTAGTTCCTAAGCTGAACGGGGCCTTGCGTTTTCAAGCCCATTTTCGAGATAATGCAAGATAAAGAGTTCGTAGCCACACATCAAAATGCTACCTTCCCTACATCCTGGAAAACCACCCTAGTACGCCCATTGAAGAAGACTTCAAACCCATCAGTTCCTAATGATTTCCGACCGATTTCCCTCCTTTCAAACCTCTCAAAACCATTAGAGCGGTCAGTCCAATCCCAGCTATCCCATTTTTTAGAGGACAATAATCTCCTAAATCCCTACCAGTCCGGTTTCAGGCCTGGTTATTCTACTCAGTCTGCCCTAATCAAAATTTCCCAAGACCTTCACACAGCCATAGATCAGCAGAAACTAACCATCCTTATTCTCCTAGACTTCTCCAAAGCTTTTGATTCAGTAGACCACAACATCCTCCTAACAAAACTTAAAAATATCTCTTTTTCTTCTAGTTCTCTTAATTGGTTCCAATCCTTCCTAACCGGTCGCTCCCAGTACGTTGTAATTCCTAATAAGCCACCATCAGAATCTCTACCTCTGACCAGAGGCGTCCCACAAGGCTCTTCCTTATCCCCCACCCTTTTCTCCATCTATATAAATGACCTCCCATCCTCTATCCTGCACTGTCATTACCACTTGTATGCCGACGACATTCAAATTTACCTCTCCTTTAATCCGACAGATATCTCAGATGCCACTCAAAAACTTCAGGAAGATATTGACAGAATAAGTGCTTGGGCAAACCTCAATAGGCTCACTCTGAACGCCGAGAAGACAAAAGCCATCTTGATCGGAACCCCTTCACTCCTCAAATCCTCCACGGTATCTCCCAATCTCTTCCTGAACAACTCACCTATCTTATTCTACACCACCGTTAAAAACCTAGGTGTTACTTTCGATCAATCCCTATCCTGGAAACCTCACATCTCCCAAATTTCCCGTCGCACTATCTCCACCCTAAAACAGTTCAATCGTCTACGATATCTCCTTCCATATAAGTCCCGTCAACTCCTAGTTTCCTCCCTTGTTTTCCCCCACTTCGACTATGGCTGTATGGTGTACGGTGGACTCCCGGGAGATTCCGAGGCCAAACTTAAACGCCTAATGAATTGCGCACTACGATTTGTTTTCGGAATCTCAAGGGATACGCATATTACCTCGTATTACACTGAGTTGAGGTGGCTCTACCCATCCTATCGCCGTCAGTACTTCCTAGCCACCTTTCTGTACCAAATCATTAGAACCCATCGACCCTCCTATATTTTTCACAGCTTACAATTCAAATATTCCATCCAATCCCGTCCCACCAGATCTCGTACTTCCGACCTCTATCCTCCTCCTCACCGAACTGCTGCGTTCGACAAATCCTTTGTAATACAAGCCGCCTCCCTCTGGAATTCCATCCCAGCTGATATTCGACACGCTCAATCAGTTTCCTCGTTTAAACCTCTCCTCTTTAAGCACCTACTCCTTTCTCAGTCCGAATGATTGTGAAATATATCTAAGAGAAATATCTGAGCACCACCAGAGACTACCTCAATTTATTAAGGTTATTTTAGTTTCTCCTACATATGTACAATTTACTTGTTCTTTTCTTTCTCTTTTCTGTATTTTTATCGTAAGTCAACTTTCATTGTAAATATACAATTTAATTGTAGCCACACAGACATATAATCTGTATTCATATTTTGTTCTTAAGGGACAACAGTCCCAGAATAATAAAACATTTTTTTCATTTCATTTCATCATATTAATTGTAGTGACGTCATGGTATAAAGGTGTCACATTCCATTCCACCATACTCATTATCCATTTCATTAAATGTTTTTCTAATTTTATCCCTGGTAATCCTAATTTAAGAAGTATAGCTGATCTTTATTGGTGATGTATTAAAAATACATATCATAATTGAAGAAAAATCTAAGAAATATTCCTCTGTCATCATTATAACATTGAACAGTTGCACTTGCTTTGTCTCCCTAATCCTCTCAGCTACTTTTTTCAGGAACCATTGGCTTCATAACTTTCTTCCTCTTCTCTCTTATGCCAAAATCATGGTCGCATGGCATATATGAATGCCCTGACACTAGAAATTTTAGATTAATGTCATTACACGTATTTTTCACCACAGCATAGATTAAAACCATTTGAATCATCCAGTTCTTATTTTGTTGGGCACAGTTGTTAGACCATATATTCAAAATTTTCTTAGTAGTGACAGAGGACCACCTCATTTCCACCTTGACCAGCCATGCCTTCACATCACAAGCACATGATACTCTTGCAGGTTTCACAATGTTTGAAAGAAGAGAATGAGTATTATTGCTATTTCAGAAATCTGACTAAAACCAAATGTTCCCTCTCCCTCTATATCTATCCCTAATTACACTCTCAGCCCTCATGATCAAATGGACCAAACAGGTGGTGGGATATCATCTTTACGTTCATGAAAGTCTGAGGACAAAAATCATTCACAATCTCCCTTTCTTGACATTCCTCATTTAGAGTAATTATTTGTAGAAATTTTCTTAGATTCTTTTCCCCTTCTCTATCTCATTACATATTGCCCTTCCCAAGACTAATTTAATCCTGCCTTAGGATTCTTCCTTATTACCTATTGTTCTTAATACAACAATGTTATAATTTCAACACCAACTTGTTCTCTGATTCATCCTACCTTGTAGACCTAATCCATTTCCTTGACCTATTAATCATTCCCTTTCATCCCACTTACCATACTCAGTTCTCAAGTAAATAGCTTGACCTTTTTCTAATTGAATCCTCTCAGAATCATGTCTTCTTCCTCTCATATCATGACCTCATCAAGATTTCTGGTAACGTCCCAATTCCTAAGTAAATTAAACAACAGAACCTTGGGTCATTGACCTCTAACAAACTAAATTATTTTCTCGAATCACTGGAATGTCTTTTCACCCATCTTCTCCTATTCCTGAAAAATACGCACCTCTACCTTCAGATGTCCTACTGCTTCCTGATATTAATCCTCAAGTCGGAGAGGTGAAAATAGAAGAAATATTGCTAAAAGACGCTTCAGACATACCCGTACTCTAGATGATTACATGTCTTTTAAGACCCTCCGAAACTTTACCCCATCTTCCTTGTGATGTGCTAAGGCACAATTTTTCCATATTCCCTTATCACAAGCACCAATGAAATAAGTCCAATGGAAAATCTTAAAAAATCTCTCTGCAGTAAAGTAAAAAATCTGTACCTCCTATCTATCCTGTTTCTCCTGAATTCCTACTTGGCTGATCTTACCTCTATACCATTCTTCTCCTCATATTGCCTTCCAAAAAATTTGTTTGATTCTAAAAATTTCTATTTAACAAACATCTAACCTGCTCTCCTTTGTCCTCAAATCCAGAATGAATGGATATGGTCCGGATCTTATTCCAGTGAAATTAACCAACTATGTCTCCCTGTCGTCTTTCCTTTCTTTTCTACAGCGTATTTACAATTTCTTTTTACAAAATTCTAGTTTCCTGTCAGCTTGGGAAAAAGTTATAGTCTGCCTGATCAGCAAACCCCATCTCCATTCTCTCCAACCTTCCAAAACCTCTTGAAAGACTAGTCCATTCTCAGCTAAATACCTTCCTTGAGCAAAATGCTGTAAACAATCACCACCAGTATGGTTTCTGATTCTAGTTCTCCAATCTGCTTTGTTGAAAATTACTCAAGACTTTCAATTCTTCACAGAGAAAGAGAAAATCTCTATTCTGATATTTTGAAAGCCTTCGATTCAGTTAATCACAAAATCCTTCTTCTTAAACTCCAAAACCTTTCCATACCAAATTGTGCTCTAAAGTGGTCTCATTCCTTCTTGTATCACAGATAAAAAACAGTTATCATTCCCAATAAAACTCTTTCCTCCCCACTCTTACTAACTCCTCCTCAAGGATCTTCTCTCTCTCTCCAATTATTTTCTTCATTTACATCACCGACCTTCCTGATTCCATCCATCATTCACAATGGCACTTATGTGCTGACGATCTCCAAATCTACCTTTCCATTCATCCTACTGAGATTCTTGAGGTGAGCTGAAGGCTATATAGATAGTATTAACGCTTGAGCAGCAAGTAATGATTTAACCCTTTGACTGCGGAGGGGACACATGCCAGAATCTTAACTTATATACTATTATATTATATTACATACATAGTATCTACCTAGTCTATACGTGAACACACTCATATATTTATCTATAACTCATATGTTAACTTATGCCTTTCTTTCATTTTAATTTTAAGGTTCGATAACTATGTAATTTAATTAATTCTTGATTATCTTCTTGAGCCAAACAAATGTCACAGAATAAAACTTTCTTTCTTTCATATTCAATTAAATTTCCATAAGTTTACCAATTTCTTTACACAAATGCTTAAGAGTTCTAAGTTTAATAGATAGATTGTTTTCAAAATCATTTAATGTAATTTATATCCTGGGAAAAGTACATTACAGCAATGGAAGATACATGTAGTCTATCTAGGACAATATTGCCAAAATTATAAAAAAATAAATACAAAATTAAATGCAAAAATGTATTTAAATAAATATGGCCATCTTAACAATCATACCTTAACATTCAATATATTTATAGCAATTACCTTACTTTTATGTTCATTATTGACTGAAACAACTAAAAAATCACATATTTGAATATTTTTATTTATATTGTACTCTGAGGAGCAGAAATAAAATAGAGTGAATTGGAGACAGTGTCAGCCATGTCCAAAGTTTGTCCAGACTGGTTTGTTATTGCTCCAGCATCTCTCTTAATACCACCAAACAATATAAGTTCTCCATTACCCTTTACAAGAGTGTACAGAATAGTTGATTCTGGGCTACCATAAGCTACTGATTTTATAGGCAACCATGTTACTTTATGGTCTGGGGAAAGGATTTTCGAAATATCCAAGACGAACATGGCCATCTTGGGAGCAACAGGTCTAAATATTTTTTTGGCTTGTTCTGGGCGTATTGTTTTCAATTTCATTTCCATTCTCTTTAGAGCATCTAACTGTTTTTCTCGATGTCGGCTAATTTGAGGCTTTTCAGCTCGAAAAGCACTCATATGATTTAAATAATTAAGAGAATTATAAGAATGTCGCAAACTTTCACTTCTGATATTCGCTGGATCACCAATGTACCTGGCAACCAGATTTCCTCTTCTTCCATTAACATTAACATCTCTATCAACTGATGGGCCAGCTCCATCATCAGGTCGGATTAAATAATGGCTGCAAAATAATAGAAATGTTATAAATGGTGTTAATTCTTTTTATTTAACTATAAAGTTAATTTAAAACATATTTAAATTTTTTGGATATAAAGCATTGAAATTGACAAGCCTTTATAAATTTGTTTCTCTAATTGCACTCAACTATAAAAGCATATACAGAACTGATTACAAATTGATCTAAAAAGGAGCAAACAAACTAAACAATATTTGATATGCCTTCACATACTACATGATATTAAGTTCCCACATAATGGCTAGGTACACAATTTTCAAAATTTAATACTTCATAGGAAATAACTGTATTTCTAAAAATTTTTATACAATTTTGATTTTTTTTTTTTTAAGTACCTATATCAAAGATTGTTTTTTTTTTCTATTAAAAATTGTTGAAAGACCCAAAATTTAAAACCATATCTAACACATCAATACATATTTTGCAGATGTCTTCCTTTCTGCTAAATGCAGTCCAATTAATATTTAATTATTTACACCTATTCCTGGGGCTAACTTGACTAAAATCAAGTTATTAAAGATTTCACAAAGATCTCATTACTGCGTATGGGAGCACACCACAGGGGGTGGATGTGGAGGTGGTCGGTGGAAATTTCTAGGAAGTTCTTCCCAGCTAAGTCCGATGGACTCGCTGACCAACAACGAGAGCTGCCCTCTAGGCTTTTTGGAGGGTGTAATGTAGGATTGAACACCATATTCACATATCTTTAGTTCACCATACACCACACCACAAATAGTCATTATCTGGAAGTAAATTAGTCCCCCTTTCGGGTATCCAGGTGAGGACTGCTTTATGATATTCATGGTGCAATTTGAAAAATATGGACTCAAGTATTGGTGCGTGGAACGTATGAAGTTTAAATTCAGGTTTTCCCGGGCCATGGAGTGTGGGCGGGGATTTAAAAACTCCTCCGGGTACTGGGACGCGAACTCGTGACTATTTTTTTTTTTTATCAAAGTCTTATGTATCAGGTTGCCGGGCAACGGCGGTGCAGTGCACACGCGTTAGCCCATTCGGCCACACCGTCCAGGATATTGACAGCTACTATAATGATTTTTATTTGTCAAGTATTCACATTAAAAAAATACATTGGGGTAAAAAATGTTGTGGAAGGGAGGATGCAACCCCCACCAGCCCACTCATCTTAGCCCAGTCTTCTTCTGACCATTGGCCAGGATGGATCTTCTGTTGGTTCCAGAACGTTCAAGAGGGAACATGTTCACAGTCGTCAAGGGAGCATAGATCAAATGAAGACCATCTTCAAGTGAAGTAACATTAGTAGATCAAAAATAAGAAGCATTATATATGAGATCGGAGCTACCAGAAAGAAAGTACCAAAAAGCAGTGATAGTAATTATTTAATTTAAGCAGTAATAGTAATAATTTAATTTAAGCAGTAATAGTAATAATTTAATTTAAGCAGTAATAGTAATAATTTAATTTGTGCAGTAATAGTAATAATTTAATTTAAGCAGTAATAATAATAATTTAATTAAGGACGTTGGTACAAAATCACGTTAATAAACATGCATTGCCCGACCGAAGATAGTGGTGATGGAGTGAAATATGAATTTTATGATAAACTCGAGTGGGTTTATGATAAACTTTTTTTTTTTATTTATTTATTTGAACCGTACCATTGAGGCAATACGGGTTTTGCAGATCTGGGTTGTTACACGTCACTGCATAACTGCCCATTTCTGCAACGAGACCAATGTTAATATTTAGATTAACTGTTTATTGCCTTATGCCGCTCATTCTTGTTCCGGCGGCCTCCCTGGCACGGGTCCCCTTCTTGTGAGGTTAAAGTGTGTGGGCCCAATTGCTTCTTTCCACCCGTACACAAATTCTTTGTAGTATAGGTAGTTTTCTTCTGTAGCTAGCTGAGGGAAATCGATCTGTGTGAGAACATAGAGACCGGTCTCCCTTACCAATTTGGCTCTTAGCGACTCAAAGGCGACACAGTTTATGATAATGTGCTCAGTAGTCTCCGAGATCCCACAGCTAGGGCATAGGGGATTGACATCTTTTCCAAATCCATGGAGCTTGTCTCGAAAGCCCCCATGCCCGGTAAGGAATTGCGAGAGCCAGTAATCCGGGAGGACCCATTTGGCTTCCAAACGTGACTGAACGGTGGGGAAGTACTTCCTCAGAGTGGCCCCCCTTTCGGGCTTGTCACCCACCGTTGATTCCACACTTTAATTGTATCCTCCCGGATAATAGATTTCTATTTTCTGGGGTATTTGTCGATTCTCTCTTCAAGGTTTCCTGGTAGGCCTGCTGAACCTTCTTTCTTATATATGTACCTGAACATATCTTCTCGCAGGAGGAGTTCGAGAGGCACTCCTCCCACTAGTAACTGCAGCGCCTCATGAAAAACAGTCTTGTACGCTATGGTGACTCGAAGCAGAGCCGTTCGCTACGACGGCTATCTAGATTGTCGCCAACTTGCTCTTCAGTCAGTGCAAGAGATTCTGATTCCATGCAGGGGACGCATACCTCAGTATACCTACAATCATACCTTTATAAATGGTCATTGTTGCTGGGTATCTGAGGCCCCAGAAAGCGCCCCTACTCGACTCAGGCCGTTCAAACATTGGGCCACTCTATTCCGCAGTTAGTCCAAGTGAGGGGTAACATTGAAACCTCTTCCGAATCTGACTCCAAGATGGATGACCTCCTCACTTGGACGTATTCTTGTTTCGTGAATCATTATACTGATTGGGTGTGCCCTATTAGTTTTTCCTTTCAATAGAATGGCCTGTGTCTTTGAAGCAGCCATAGTCAACTTCTTCCTCTCGCACCTTTCTCCAACCAAGTTGGCACACCGTTCTGCTTATAGTTTTAAGCCGGCTTGTAGTTTAAACATAAATATACTTGGACATCACCACATCCTAAATCATGAAATCAAATCAAACATGTCTTTATACAACATAGATGGTAAAATATTAAATGAAATGAAAATAGATTTTTATTATCCTGGGACTTTTGTCCCTTTAGGACAAATTATAGGTACAGAGAAAATGCCTGTGTGGCCATAAAATTAAATTAAATATTTACAATGCTCATATTGTCCATGTCGGATATCGGGAGGGATGGTATTCCAGGTGGAGACGGCTTGAATTATATAGGATTTGTCAAACGCAGTAGTTCGGTGAGGAGGTGGAAAGAGGTCAGAAGTACGGGATCTAGTGGGACGGGATTGAATGGAATATTTAAATTGTAGGCTGTGAAAAATATAGGAAGGTCGCTGAGTTCTGATGGCTTGATATAGAAAGGTAGCAAGGAAGTATAGACGGCGGTTGGATGGATAGAGCCACTTCAACTTGGAGTAATACTGGGTTATATGCGTATCTCTTGAAAACAAAACGTATTGCGCAGTTTATCAGGTGTTTAAGTTTGGCCTCGAATTCTCCCGAGAGTCCGCCATACACCAGACAGCCATAGTCGAAGTGGGGGAACACAAGGGAGGAAACCAGGAGTTGTCAAGATTTATAAGGAAGGAGATAGCGGAGACGGTTAAACTGCTTCAGAGTAGAGATAGTACGACGGGAAATTTGGGAGATGTGTGGTTTCCAGGAGAGAGTTTGATCAAAGGTGACACCAAGGTTTTTTACGGAAGTATGGAATGAGATAAGTGAGTTGTTCAGGAAAAGATTGGGGAGTGTCGGTAAGGATTTGAGGAGTGAGGGAGTTCCGATTAGGATAGCTTTCGTTTT
The DNA here is from genome assembly GCA_928085145.1 of Nezara viridula. Lineage (NCBI taxonomy): Eukaryota > Metazoa > Arthropoda > Insecta > Hemiptera > Pentatomidae > Nezara > Nezara viridula. Next base: position 72,304,078 of record OV725079.1, on the reverse strand, counting down.
CTCGGAGTTTAGAGTGATTCTATTGTGGTTTGTTCAGGCACAAATTCCGTCTATATCTTTCAGTAATTTTTGGATGGTGTCAGAGGATTCTGTAAATCTGTAATAGTATAATATAATTAATATACGACCTTATTGCGGAGCAGAATGTGGGTCGGATCATAAATTAGGAATTGTGAAACTTTGACAAAAACTTCTAAGAAAAACCAAAAAACAAAAAAGAAAACAGTTTTGTTTCCAAAAAATTTAATCTGGCAAAATTAAAAATTCATCAATTTGAGCTAAAAGTTAGGAATAAATTTGAAGCTTTAGAATCATCTTACGAGGATTGCGATGATATAGACAAGTTATGGGCAGGCAGCAGCGATAATATTTAAGAGATCAGTAATTTGTGTCTTCGGAAAAATGAAAATAAAAAGAACAAAAGTGTGGTTCGATGAAGATTGTTTAAACATGTGCAAAAAAAGAAAAAAAACGTTAAATTAAAATTGTTCAAACATAAAATAACAGAGCACCTTAAAAATAAAATTATATTCCATCACTTCCGCCATCTTCTACTCCAAAATACGCGTAGACTCCTAGTTTCCTCTCTCATCTTTCCCCACTTTGACTACAGCTGTGTGGTGTACGATGGACTCTCAGTGGAACTCCGTGATAGACTAAAAAGACTTAGGATGAGCTTTGTAAGATTTGTAATCGAGACCCTGAGACGCTCCCGTGTCTCCCACCACTACACTGAGGAGGGTGGCTCTCCCCCCCCCCTATTGACCATTGTCCTTCTTATGCCTACAACCTTCTCCAATTTAAGTCCTCGATCCATTCCCTCACTACAAGATCTCGACCTTCTGACCTACACATCCCTTCTCATAGATTTGCCTAATTCCAAAACTCCTTTATAGCCCCCTCTGTCAACTTTTGGAGTTCCCAGCCGATCAAAATTCGGCATGCCCCCTCCTTATCCACATCCAAAACCTCCTATTCCAATTCCTGTTCCAAATGTACTAAAGATTATAACTGAATGATAACTTACTCTCTGGGTTCATTGGCATTTATTCTTCTACTCTGATTAATTCCTATTTGAGAATTAGAAGTCCAGCGGGAATAAGCTAAAGGAGGTGGCGTAGAAACTGGATTTCTACTAAAGACAACTACATAATCTTCTACCTGAAAAGAAGTCAAAATGAAAATCATTTCCAAAAACTAGTGAAGTGAAACAAATGAAGTAAAAAACAAATACAATATTCATTCTCATAATGCATGTAAAAATTAATCATAATTTAAATATTCTTATTCAGCTGTACATAGACTTACAAATTTTATTGGTGAATTTTAATTATCGGCTATTTATCAGACAAATATACAAATAACAAAGAAAAAATGTTAACATTATTGTAGTATCTCGCCTTCTGGCATGAAAAATGGGATAAAGAACAATTTTTTTTTAGCTGAAAAAAGGAGGGATCTGTAACAGATTGCTCTCCTATTTGAAAGAAGATTATAGATCGTTCTCAAGAGTTGGTCAATTAAAGCTAATTTGTATTTTATTAATGTTATATGAAAAATAACTAAAAGCCTTAGATTTTTTTAATAGTAACATAGCTCGGTCCATGTTTTTCTATATAACTTTTTTTTTATTCCAAAGAGGAATGAATTTTTAAGAAACTATGCAATAATAATACAAATTTTATCCTAGATTATAAATGAAAAAATTGGTTTTGCTTTTTTTATCACTTTTTTTCTGGTAAAAAAAAAAATGGATAACTTAAACTTAAATTTTCGGCACTTAGCCCATGGTTGATTTCTGATCTCCCATTGATTCTGTATAACTTTATCTTGAAGTCCTATTATTTTCTGTTTTAGTGATTTTTTTTTGTTCCTTTCTATGCTGTTTTTTTTTTAAATTTATAATTAAATTAATATAAATAAATAATTTATATTTTTTAGGACCTTCAATCAAGAAACCATATAATTTACATATATATGGTTATATATATATTGTAAAAAAAAAACTCCTTTGTTACAATAAATATTTGCAGTTTTACAGGTTGTTTGCAATATATTTCTTGTTGTCCTATAAAATATAGAATAAATATTTGATCTTCAAAGATCGAAAAAAACAAACAAAAAACATGGCTACCTTACAAGCTGGATGGCACCATAAATGAGAAGCTGCCCATTGCTGATTTTCTACTGTAATTGGAGTCCAGGTCCAATGCCTTCCATTCATTGTGAGTAGCCAAATATCATTCATAACTACATTTGGAGGTCCCCCCCAACCACCTTTAAATAATTAAATTACCAATAAGAATAGGACCTTAATAACACTGAAATCTGTTTTTATAAAATAATTATGTAAAGAAATATTTTAGAAATAATAATCTAAGACATAATAATAATAATGAGCAAAGTGATTAAAATGTAGTTACTATATAGCAAGCTCTATAGTTTAATATTAGCCTTAACTCAAAATGGTGTGATTAAAGAAAAGCTAACATTCCATAGTTAAAGCTAATCCAAGTGGTGAACTATCCAGAAAAATATAGATACAAATGAGGGTAGATAAAACTTCAGTGGAACAATAACGTCCTTTTTTATTGACTGTTTGAAAAAGACTAACATTTGACTTTGCTTTTCCTCACCATAAATTTTTGTTTCTCTCCTAGCTCAATCCTCAACAAATGAACCTTTTGGGAATAGTTAGCATTAACTATCTTTTAATCACTTCACTGAATGTCTTAAATTTTAAACATGGTTGTTACCAAGAATAAGTAAATGAAAATCGTCCAATGGTATTTGTGAATGTCCATATCGAGGATGTGGTTTATCACCGACAGTTTCCTTTTTAGCCCAAGTGTAGGTTAACAGATTAAGACACCATATATCATTGGATCTAGAAAAAAAACCCACATTAAATAATAAAGAAAAAGTCCATACTAGTTTTTAGAACTAAAAGAAAATAAAAAAAACAGGAGGAATCTAAAAAAAAAAAAGAAATATCAGCCAAGTAAGGCCAGTATAGCTTCCACACCGTTTTCATAGGCTAAAAAATATCTATATTACAAGGTCTAATATTTTTTGTATGAGGAATTTCTAGGAGAAGCTGTTTTCAGTAATCTCAATATATACGGGTTTGATAGTTTTGTTCATTGAATACTAAAATGAGAAAGAGTTCTGAATTTACTGATTGCATATTTGATGATTCGTGATAAAGAAAAAATTCCAGTGCATACTGAACATTAATATCACTAATGTTAGTGCAAAAGCCCGCATGTAAAAATTGAAGATTTTACAGGAGAGCATAAAAACTAATTGTTTCTTTATGATTTATTAGTATAATTTCATATTTTATTGCTCTCTGCTATTTTTCATCGTAGCAGACTGCTTATACTAGTTGCAGACTACAAAATATCACCTTGAGCACAAATAGAATAAAAGTTGAAAATATTAACATACGACCTTCTGCACTAACAGTAGTGATATATATTTAATGGATAAATTCAATTTTTTGTTTGTTTGGAGTTGACTTCACACAGATTTTAATATTACAGTTAAATTTGATATTTAAGGAGGAAATCGAGACCACTACAAGCTAGTTGAACTTCAATAGAAATAAACATGATTACCTTTAACTTTTTTTTATACAAATTTAGAGTAAAAATTAGTTTAAATTTACTGAAAACTACACAAAATCGAAGTAACGCCAGTAAGTGTCATGCCAGTAACATTTGGAATCGACCAAACAATACATTATAAATTAACTTTTTGAATGAAACCTAAAATTTTAGAACTCCATAAAAATATTGTGCTAACCTAACTCCCACTTCAGATGATCAATGCCTTCCACATTTCACCAGTCATTATACTGTTAACAATTATTAATATTAATTTTAATTATTAAATGGAATTCAATGAAACTGATACCAGGTAATTTCTATACTATTCTCCAAATTTCCTTTAAGTTTGGGTCAAATCGAAGCGCATTTTTCAAACTATAGGAATATCAAATAATAAATTTCCTTATCTGAAAGTGGAAGTATTTTTTTTTTTTTGAGTAGCGGATGGAACTTGGTAAATTCATACATACTTTATTATCTATTTACCAATCCCTAACTTCCCTACAAATTTGAGCCAAATCGAACGGGCGGATTTAGTGATATAGACCTATCAAGAAAAACACATTTGCGCATAAGAGAATTTAGTGGACTTAATTCAATAAAGTTGACACTTCATTATTTTTTCACCAAGACCTACCTTTTATCCTACTTTGAGCCAAATAGAACGAGCTGTTTCTGAAATTTGGTATATCTAAAACAATACGTTTGCTCATACGTAAGTGGAAGTGCTGGATGGAATTTGATATAATAAATATATGGGACCAGCTAGGCACCAACCCGCACAATCCCTGAAAATTTCATAAAAATCGGATGAACGGTACTACTAGTTGATATATCTGTCACATCGATTTGACTACTGACAGACACCAAACCAAAATTGATCCTTCATGTGTGAAACATAAAACACGAGTGGAAATGTTTGATTCTGAGCACATCATTTTTTTTTAACCTCTCGCACGAATACAATGCTTCTCCACCTTCGGTAGTGAGGAAGCAAAAATAGTCTTGAAATATAGATAATACTTCTAAACATTACTTCCAGTTACTTATAACCCTCCAAAACAACTCATATATTTCTCAAAAACATCCTCATAGGAAATTAAGAACAGCTGTAATGTATATAAAAAAGGTTGCCTTGCCAAGAAAGAAGCCTAGGTCTAGTGGTGTTCACTTAACACCAAGGATATCATCCATGTTGTTTAGCTCTCTGATTTATTAGAGAACATGTTAAGTTGAGGAATGACATTTGTTAATGATTACAACTTGTGGAATCCATGGCTTGGAGCTCAGGAAAAATGGAAGCAAAAAGGAGTTAGATTATCCCAGTTCAACCTGCTATAATGTTTTTATTTATGATAATAATGAAATCTAGCAAGGTCATTCAGTCATGTAATTTTTGAAACTTATTTGAGAAATTACCCTCCATTATGACCGTGCAGACCTCCAAAAACAACCATGCTGTCACCATGTACAGTTGCAGCATGACCAGCCATTGATGGTGGAGCTGTTGTAGGAGACGTTATGCAGTTCCAACGGTTTGCACTTATGTCATACAAATGTAATTCATTAAATGTTCTCCATGCCTGTAAACACAGAATTATACCAAAATTGTAAATAATAACCTTACAATAAAGATCAATAAATACAAACATAAACAAATTGTCAAAACCTTTTTAACAACACTAATAATTTAAAGAAGTATTAAAAAATTAGTTAAAAATAAAGTTATCAGATATTACAAATCTGTAGTGGAACTAAGTCTCCTCGACAGATTGTTATTTATTACCATAATCTTCCCAAAATAATAGTCCTAACGACTAATGACTTGAAATATGCATAGCATATCTGGAAAGGATTTAAAATTCAATAAAAAAAGGCACATATAGCATATTTTGTTTTTATTATGACACATTTTTACAATTTAACACAAATTTTTTTCAAGCAATCAACAGCCAAAATGAGACCCAGCATTTAATTGTATCAGTTTTTAACTCAATCATATCACATTTTTCTTATCTTTTCTCCGACCCTTCGTCATCTTATAGGCTATTCAGGGAATTTCCTGGTATAGGGGAGAGGGGCGGGAGAAACTATGCCAGAGTTAAAATTCCTCCTCGCACTGGGATTTGAACTTGAAAATCTTCAGCTATGCCAGGTTGCCAGGCAAGGCATATTTAACACATGTGTTAGCCCGCTCTGCCACTCCACCACCAAAAACTAATATCAAGATGTTCAAGGACATAGTACAGTAAAATTAGGAATTGAACGAAAAATTAAAAAAAAAAAAAAAAAAAAGCTGAAACTTGTTCATCACCCTTCCCATAATAACGGGCAAACATTTTGAAGTTCCTGATTTGTATTTTGAAGTGGGGAGAGGGAGGACAAAAAACTTATTTTATTTTAGTTTTTTGTAGATGACTAAAAATTTCAATAAAAATATTTTTTTACTGCACATTCTGAACTTTTTAAACCTTACAATTTCAACAATGATCTATATATCCATCTCTAAATTATATAAAAATGATTCTATGGATTGTTTTGCTAACTTTAATAGTTACAGAGAATTTCTAATCTCCACAAAAATTGCTACAAAAACAATGAAATAGCTGTTGTTCGTCGTAGATGATGCCATTTTGAGCTTTCTTTGTTTAAAATGTTTGATAGCTTAAAAAAAAAGTATGATATAAAGTTTTTCAGTTTTGATGAATCTATAAAAAATTATAATAATAAATAGCTGAAACACAACAAAATAATATTCGATATCAGCTAATTAATAATTTGGTGATATTGATTTCACATAATTCATATATTAAATATATAAATAAATGTTAGAATTGGTCTGCTGAAGAAATATCAATAACAAATTAAATTTTTTATACTTATTTTTTTCTCTATAATTTTTTATTATTAAAAATCAAAGCAGCAATCATTTACAGCTTAAATTCTAACAATTTTTCTAATTGATATTTTAGATAAATGAAAGATTATACAATATTTCTTATTATTATTTCTAAGTGCCAGTACACTGGCAGATTTAAGTGAGGAAACCTTGCTGAATTCTAAGGCAGGGCCAAATCAGACTTGGGGAGGGCCACGGGCGGATCTACGGGGGGGGAGGGGCTTTCGGGCTGAAGCCTCCCCCAAAATGAAAAAATATAACCATGTTTTATCGAACAAAATATTAAAAAAGTATCTCTTAAAGTGTTATTGTTCGTGTGATTAATATTAAAAGGGCTTTAGGAATCACTTAAACACCATTTCATACAGGTAGTTAGTTTCTTTCTTTTTTTCCAAAGTAATTATCGTTATTTTTATGAAAAAAAAAAAGCTTTCGGGCTGAAGCCCCCCCCCCAAATTTAAATCCTGGATCCGCTAGTGGGGAGGGCGATATGTAATGACATAGAAGAGGGAAAAAGATTCTGAGGAAATATCTACAAATAAATACTCTACATGAGGAAACTCAAGATAGGAAGATTTGTGAAGGATTTTTCGTTTGATCATGACGAATGATGACATATTCATGGATACAGAGGAAGAAGGAACATTTGGTTTGAACCAGGTTTCTGAGAATTCAATAATAGGGTAAAATTATGGAGGAAACTACCAATGAATTCATTAAAGTGGGCTGGTAGGGATTGGGAATTAAAGTGGAACATTAATAGGATACTAGTTATGGAAGAATAAAGAAGGAAGTACAGCACTGAAAGTTTGGAAAGGAAAAGAACAATCGTAGTAAGTAATGTGAGTTAAAATTTTCTAAGATAAAGAAAAGATGGTAGAGCAGCAAAAAACGAAACAAACAATTATGTGTTTTGATAAAATTTGCATCTGGGAAAAATAAGAGATTTTTTAAACTAGATGAAAAAGTAATTAATAATAGATTGAAAATAAGACTGAATGTAAAAATATATACCGAAAGAAGTAAGAAAACAATGTAAAGAAAGAAAACTTCGAGTATTCAGTTAAAAAAACAGAATAATATTCCTTGAAGAGAAAATTAAATATTGAGAAAAATACAGTTAAAAAAATCTGGTGTACGAAACACATAACTTTCCCTTATTGCTATACTTTGAATAGAAATGATTTTCTGGCAATCTTGGGCTGTTATAAATGATTTGAAGTGCATTTTTAACACAGATACAGCTAAATGATTACAGCTTATTAACGATGTAGAGATGGTTGACTGTGATATAATATGAGGAGTTGATCGGGAGGGGGAGGAGGGGGGTGCGGTCAAATAAATACTTAATTATAGAAATATTATTATTTAATTAATATGCCGACGTTTCGACCCACTTTGCAGGTCTTCATCAGGGCATAGGATCTGGCACCATGAGAGGCAGTTGAAACACTGTCAGTGACCACCTGCAACCTGGGTCGAAACGTCGGTATATTAATTAAATAATAGTATTTCTATAATTTAGTATTTATTTGACCGCAATTTCCTTGAAAACATGTGATTTACATTAAATAATGTTAGTTTTTACAAATTATTATTTATAATTGTGGGTTGATGGTTGACGGTCATGAATAATGAAGAGAAGGATGGTTGGGGTGATCAGTCAGAAATAAATAATAATATTTATTTTAACATTTGCTGACATTTCGACCTGAAGTTCAGGTCTTCGAGCAGCCCTGATGAAGGCCTGAACTTCAGGTCGAAATGTCAGCAAATATTAAAATAAATATTATTATTTATTTTTGCCTTTTTATTTCTGACTGATCAGCCCAACCATACCTCTCTTCATTATTATTTATAATTTTTTGCCACTCTCCATCACTCACCTCCTACGACCTTCTATATTAGATATTGTTTATTCTAAAATTCTCTGCTTTCCAACGATTTATTATACCATATTATCCAGAGATTTATTTTTAATCTGGATAAGCATTTTTCTTTTTTTCTCCTTTATTCCATCAAATTCTTTCAAAAGTTATATTTAGTTTTTTTTTCATAACTAATAACATGAAGAGATAGTTAATTATTTAAAATAAACCAAATTAAAGGTACTTTAGAGGAAGACATTTTTGAAATTTCACTTTTGTATGACGTTTCATTTTGGAGCTAGATTGATAACATACACATACACAGACCATTTTGCAGGGCTTGCTTCTTTGGACTCAGAGGACCTCAAAACGTGTATTTCCGTAACAAACACAGATTCCAAAATTTTCACGATCGTAAAACTTTTCCTTACTATATATTAGGTACATATATAGGTAAGTGAAAGTAAAAAAAAAAATAGATAAATAGATCTGACGATCAATATATCCAAAAAAACGCTAAAAGTTTTTACCAGGATTTGAAAACAATAATTATTTTTTTCACAAAATCATGTAATAATTATTATATTTGATTTTTAATTTAATAATCATGCCTGATTTATAGATAAAAATTTAAATAGATCTTTGATGTTTATTGATTCAATTAAAAGTAATGACCACTCACTGAGTGATACGGTTTTACATAAATAATGACAAAACATTAAAAATCACCTTTTATCTTATTATATAAAAATCACACAAATTAAATAAAATATTAATATGTATGTATACATTATTAATGTCCACATTTTTTAATATACTATTTTTTAAATAATTTTAACTGTGCACGCGGTACCTGCACAATATATATGTTTGGATTTCTTTTCGTTTTTGGAAACCAAAATTTCTAACGAATTTTGGAGATAAAGATGTTCTGTTGCTAATAGTTTAAAACAATATTCTCCATCACTTTTGATTAGTAACTGATTTCCACCTGTCCAAATAAAAATGCGAGGAAAGCAATAAATTGCAAGCTCACACACTTGTAATAAATGAAAATGTTTTAATACGGTAGGCACCATGTTAAAGTAACGGATGAGCAATGTTCAACAGTCTTGAGAGATGTACGACCTGCAGCTCTTTAGTTTGCCCCGCTCTGTCAGATGTCCGCAGTACTTCTGATGGGATCGGCCCAAATTTAAACAAAGGATTCATGGCGGAGTTGTACTGGGCTGCCAGGAGACGAATGGCCTAATAGCCAATGGCAGAGGTGTTTAATAAAAAAAAAAAAAAAAAGTTTGTTACTTTAACATGGTGGCGACAATATAACAGTTAATAAACATACAGTGCCGGCCTTAGGGCAGGGAAAGTGGGCAATCGTCATGGAGAGTCGCCGGCCGATTTTTAGGGGCACTTGCCACTTGTTGGAAATAATAAATAAATAAAAAACTTATTAAAATAATTAGAGAAGGAGTTAGTCGAGGGTGCGGTCAAATAAATAAAAAAATTAAAATATATAAATTTTTGCCGACGTTTCGACCCACTTTGCAGGTCGTCTTCAGGGCGTAGGATGTGGCACTGCGGGAGGCAGTTGAAACACTGTTGAGTGTTTCAACTGCCTCCCGCAGTGCCACATCCTACGCCCTGAAGACGACCTGCAAAGTGGGTCGAAACGTCGGCAAAAATTAAAATAATTTATAAAGGAAGGAGATGGTCCGGGGTTGCGGTCATAAAAAGGCTAAATAGTGGTAAAACTATTTTACTGAAAGCCAACGTTTCGACCCGACTTTGCTATTGCAATACCTTGCTCTACTCCTAATTGCAATAGCTCCTATATTGGTGAAACCAAAAACTATCTCAAAACCCGCATTTCCCAACATAAAACGTCCATAACTTCCCGGAATCCCTCCGCCTCCAAACTATCAGAACATGCTTTAACACTCAACCACTCATTTGATTTTGAAAAAACCTCTATCCTTTCCACGGTCCCTAACCATGAAAAAAGACTCATTTCCGAATCTATCCACATTCACATGGAACACAATCCCGTTAATCACAAAGTAGACAAAAACTGTATTTCTCTTACATTTAGACACATTTTAAGTCTTATAAGGGAAAAATAACATAAATATTCTATTTTATTATTTTCATCTACTCTCAATTTTTATTAATTAATTCATTTAATTGGTCATTATTCTAAATATTCCTTCTTTGTATGATCTCTCTTCTATTTTTCTAAATTTACATTTACACTCTACACCAATGTATGACCACCCTATATTTTGTATTTATTTATTTATTTTTTTCTTTTCCCTCTCTATACTTTTAAGTTAGCTCTGCAATGTATGTATGTTAATAAAGTTATTTCTATATTTACATTTTACTCTTTACCAATTTTGGGTGTATTCACTTTTTACTCTGATCTAGAATCATGTAATACCTCTCACATCTCTCAACTCTATTTTACTTGTATATTTATATATTTATAATTTTAATATTTATAGATATAGTATTTTTTCCATTATATCCATCCATATCTTCAAAAATTCCTAGGTACTATACATTCCTGGGTTGTTCAATCTTTACTTAGTTAACACATGTTAACTCCCTCTATACCTGCAATCCTTTACTTAGTTAACACATGTTAACCCCCCCCTGTACCTGCAATCCTTACCGCTGCCTTTCCAGTTCTAAGTGAAACTCCTAGAGGAACACACCTGTAAGTCTCTAATCTTATTTTATTTTATTTTATTTATTTATTTTATTTTTATTTTTTTTTCTCCTGTATTTTTTGTAGAATTATACTCACATTTTCATTTGTTATATATTACACTACAACAATTGTTAGCATCTATTTACTTTATTTTAGGATCTTGTTACTTAGCTTACTTAGTCCATATTGTATTGTACTTACTGTTTATAATTCTAATAAGCTTATTCACATTGTTTATAAATTATGTCTAAATATTATGTAATTTCCACAATTCTCTATCTTTTGTATCTTGTCCGTTCTAGCCCTGATGAAGACCTGCAAAGTCGGGTCGAAACGTTGGCTTTCAATAAAATAGTTTTACCACTATTTAGCCTTTTTATGACCGCAACCCCGGACCATCTCCTTCCTTTATAATGCAACGGTCAACCATTAAATATTAAATTAAAATAATTTATATATTTTAATTTTTTTTATTTATTTGACCACACCCTCGACTAACTCCTTCTCATATTATATCAATGGTCAACCATCTCTACATCATTAAAATAATTAATTTTAGCCTATCAATAAAGCAACTGTATTATAGAAATATTGAATGAAATAAAATTCAAATATAACATAATATAAAACAGCTTGAGAAATAAATTTAATATTTTTAGAGAGGGAGATTACATCATTGCCCGGGGGTGCCGAATGTCTAAGGATCTCTAAAAAAATATTTGCATAACAGTTTCAACCCTCATTCGTTTCATTCAGATTTCATTCCAACAAGGCTTATAAGAAGATTAAAACATAAAATGTCTGAATTTTACTCTTCTCCATTACTTAAATATCATTCATAAGTTCAGTAGTCGATGGTATATGGTACACTCTTAAATTAAAATATAAAAAAGAACTAAAAACTCATTTAGCAAGATAAATTCCTAAATATATAGTCCTCATACACATGAAACAATGTTTACTCAATATTTAATATCTACTAATCCAATTTATATATTCTCATATATTTTTATTAATAAATCATCCAATTTAAAAATCTTTATATATTATTCTCAAATGTATTTTTTTTTCTTCCAGTACGCCATATCCTCCTTTAGTACTATTTTATATTTATTAGATATTAATACTATTTCCATACTTTCTTACCATTTATTCTCTTTGACCAATATCCTATGCATATTATTCGCCTAGGACAACTAATTACGGAAAATAAGAATTACATAAACTTCACACCTACTAAGTTCAAATTAAAATTACCTGATGAAGAGGATAAGGTGATGGATGTGTCCAGCCACCAAATAAAATAAGTGTATGGTTGTAATACACAAGAGAAGCACAAGCTTTTGGTGAAGGATAACTTCCCATTGTCAATAATCGCTGCCATTGCCGGGTCGATAAATCCAATTTCCAGAGGTCATTAAATGTAGTACTAGTGCAAGTACATCCTCCAAAGACATACATAGCATTTTCTACATTAAAATAACAAATTATCAATAAATTCTGTAGAACAATAAAAAAAAAAAATTACACCAGCAACTAGTATAATATCTAATATTCATAGTTAAGCCCGTTTGGCTACCCACCCACTAAAATTATTCTTTGAATTAGGATTCCAACTCAGGTCTCCAGCATGAGAGTTGGACAATTTACCATTCAGCAATATCATCTGTTGAAATTCCCACCGGGTACCAGGATTTGAACAAGTAATATTTTTCCGTCTAATTTGGTTATCAGATTTCCAGGAAACAAACGCTGCTGAGCATATGCATTAGCTCACTCGGCCACCCCACCGCCCAAAAGGAATATGGTGGAACCAGTCTTGAACCGGGAACCTTCACCATCTAAGATAAGCACGCTAATCACTAAATTATGGGTGCACCATCACTGAATGTTTATTTCTCAAAATATATTGTCTTATCCATAATTTCCATTATTTAGTATCATAGGAATTTTCAGATATTTTTCATCTGCTATAATCCCCACCATGTTCATTCCTGTCCCAAAAATATATATCCAAATAAATCCAAGTTTTTTTAGATTCAGGATTTTTTACCATTGACAGTCTCAATTTTATTTTAAAACTTTATTTGTTAAAATGTTATCCTGAACTTATAAGAACACAAAAGCAGTCTAAAATTACCTAATCACAATTGTTTTTTGACTGACAGAAATCTCAGCCCCTATATTTGATAATTACTCAAAATAACTATGAATAACAATAATTACGGGGCTGATTCATTCAATTAACAATTTATTCAAGAAATAAATTGTAAGTTAACAGTATAGACCAACTCATTGGTAGATCTACATGGAGGGAGGTTTTCGTGCTGAAGCCCCCTCCTTAAATAATAGAAAAATAATTTTTTATTTTATTGGTCCGTATTTGTTTAAGTGAGGATCTAAGCTAAATACTTACAATACATCTTTTTAAAATATAAAGTATATATGTTTGAGCACCTGTCAATAAAAAAATTATCCCCAAAAGCATATGTATTTTTTTTTTCAAGTACACCAAGACCTCGAACATCATTTTATATAATTTTTTCCTGTGTAACTACCATTATAAAAAAAAATTAAATACTGAATCCACTACTGCAACTACCTAATAAAGCAACAACAAAAATTAAGAGGTATACATAGTAAGAAACAACATACCAATTAATAATTATGAAATTTTTTAATAGGGAAGTTCCTTATTAAAATTCCTCCTAAGGAATCAATAAGAATTTTTCCCATTTTTATTTCATAGTCGTATAACTTCAAATAGTTGAAACCATTTTTAAAAAAATATTAAATAGGGGTAACTATTTTAAATAGTTTTCACTGTTTGAAGTTATTTTATGTACCATCTTTATCCTTAATATACACATGATCAATCATTATAAAAAAAAAGTTTAATAATGAAGTCATCAACATACCATGACTACAAGCTGAATGTGAGTACCGTTTAGTAATAATCTGCTGCTTAGGGTTTTCATAGTTATTTTCCCACTGAATGTTAAAATTACTAATGGCACGATGAAATTCTATTTTTCTGTGGCGTATAACACCTGAATCACAAAATCAATTCAGTTTTTTTTTCTAATTATTTTTCAAATAAAATAGTAAATTAATCTCACTTTGAACGTTTTTGTACCATCTCTTGCAAACAACCATACAATTTTCCAAATCTTGGTATGGTGGTAAGAGGCTGATGATATATTCTAATAGTTCGTTTGGAAGGTCATTAATACCAGCAGTTAATTTTTCTTCACAACTAGGAGAACTTGTTGACATCTTTTAAACATTAGAAATGGTCTAAAGGTTTTTTTTTTTTTTTTAATCTTAGATCATACTGAGGTACTCAAGTCTTTGGGAGTTATTCTCAGGTTATAGTTATAACCTATTATCTTTATACCTTAAAGTCTGCATATGCCTTTTAAATAAAATGTCCACTAAAGTAATTCTGTCAGACATAATTTTTTATTCTTCAAGAGTAACAATCACACTCAACTAAACAACAAGGCTGTCCGTAAGATCATTGTGATGGAGGTTTTATTAGGGTGAGGTTATCACTTACGTCACATGGGATGGGGAATTTTGAATTGCAGCTTTTGATGTGTTTTGTATTAAACTAAATTATCAATTATTTATGAAGCATACTTCCTGAGTTACGTGGTGAAAGATAATATAATAAGCAAATGTTGTGATTTAAATTAAAAAATGTCTAAGTTGACTCAAGTAAAAGATATTTTTTTCTTAAGAACATTAAGTGCTATTGGACAAATAAACTTAAGTAGAGCACAAAAGGTATTATACTTTTCGCTTTTGTAAATTATTTGTAATGTAAATAAGTGCTCCTTTATTAGTGTTTTTGTTTAGGGATTAGTTTTCCTATTCTTTTTGATTATTATAATAAAATTCAGGTTCTCATCATATCTGTATGTGCAAGTGCTACTCTATTAGGAGTTGTAGCTCACTATATGAAACGCCGAAAATCTACAACTCTATTTCTTCGCCCTAAGAAGAGCATTAAGTCTATTCAACCTGCTGTTTCTCCGACACTTCATAGCCCTGATGAAGGTAAACATGAAGTGAATTTGTATATAATAATCTGACCTTATTATTTTATCTTAATTTTGCTTAGATTTTCCATTTTAGGTAGGTATGTATTTATTTTAAAATTCTAGACTTATTTCCTCTCACATTAATCGAGAGTCATTAATCATATTACATATTCTTACAATTTAAAACATATTAGCATATGTTTTATTTAAAAAAATATAGATAATTAGTATTATACTGAATTTAAAAAAAAAATACAAAAAAAAACATTGAATCCTGTTTATAGTTTTAATTTCCTTTTGGTTGTATTTTTATCACTGGTGAAGTGTGTTGTGTGTGTTCTCATTTGTTTATATTATGGAGTGAAATTTTGATGCATGTATTATGAAGGGTTCTTATCTTCATATGACTAGCTTGCAAGAACACTGTCACAACTCAAAACTCCACTTATAATAGAGTGGTATCTTTGTGAATATATGTTCATATATATATATTTCTGTATTTCTATGTTGAAAGAAAACCAGAACAACCCATAATTAATTATTTTTTACTTTTAAAATTGATCAAAATCAAAGGCTATTATGGTAACAAAAAATTTGAAAATGTTTTAATATTTGCGTTGTTCTGTTATTCCTTAGAGCTAGAGATATAATCTTTTAAGCTACAATTTGTAGCTGCCGTTAAAGAATTGTTAATTTATTATATTTCTTTATGTTATGGAAGTTCGAAAGTTTTAATTGCTAAAATATTTGTATACCTTATTACTGTTATTTTAAAAAATATTACTTTACTTCATTCAGGATTTTGTAGGCATTATAAGATGAAGTATTTTATTGTTCATGGATATGGCTGATATAAGAATGAAGTGTATTTAAAATCACTGTCAGCAATTTTTAGTAGTGTGCACTAGTGAATCCAGGATATAATTTTGCGGGGCTTCAGCCCGAAAGCTTTTTTTTAAATTTATATAATTATTTTGGAAAAAAAGAAAGATATTAACTACCTACATGAAATGGTGTTTAAGTGATTCTTGAAGTCCTTTCAAATGTAATTACACGTACAATAATGCTTTAATAGACATTTTTAAATATTTTTTCCATTAAACATGGTTACATTTTACCATTTTGGAGAGGACTTCAGCCTCAAAGCTCCCTCCTCCCCCTCCGTAGATCCGCCTGTGGTAGTGTGATAAAAATCCTGTTACTTTATATTTTCCTATTTTTGAATCAGAAGTAGTGCTGGTTTGTGATCTGTGGGTGCTTTCTTTTATTTTGTAGTAGACCCAAATTATAAATTTCGAACTTCACTATAGCTAAAATAGAGTGTTAATCTTTAGAGTAACCTATTTTTGTTTTAGGTGTATTACATATTTAACTGTAGTTTGAACGAGATTAGGTTGTATTCCAAGAGAGAACTCATGCGACACTAAGTTGAAACTAACATTCTGTGTGTTCTCTAACCCTCTGATGGTACTTATAAAATATTTACTTACATATACATTAATTAAAAGATTAGGATGTCATCTTTGAATATATATTTTACTTTCATGAAAATTTTTGAGTCTGAGTTGTCAACTGAAATAAATATTTTGAGGTACCCTGAGTCCAAATAAATAAAGTCCAGAAAAATGGTCTGTGTGTATGTGAACACTATATTTCAAAAACGAAAAGTCGTACAAAACTGATATTATGTATTTAAGATAGGTATATTCCTTGGATGTCCTAGTAACTTTTTCCTTAAAATCTGTTAACGGGAAGTGCCATTTTATATTAACGCTGAAAATATTTTTTACGATTTTCTCAAAAACAGCTCTAACGATTTTGATTAAACTCGGTTTATCTTTGTATAATTAAGTGGTCTTTAATATCATTTAGGTCTTATCCCCGTTGATGTCACTTTAAAGGGCTTAAATGCCCAATGTTCATATGCGTCTTCCTCTAAAGTATCTTTAATATGGTTCATTTCAAATAATTTACTATCTCTTATTATTAAAAGTTAAGAAAAAATGCTAAATATAACTTTTGAAAGAATTTGATTATTGAATAAAGGAGAAAAAATAAAAATGCTTATCCAGGTCGAAAATGAATCTCCGGAAATACTAGTCAGAAGCACAGGCGGATCTACGGGTGGGCTTTCGGGCTTAAATACATTTACTGTAGTTTAGTGATTACAGATCTCATATTATATTTAAATAATTATCAACGTTTATTCCGAAAAATTGACATGTAACTTCTTAGAAAATTAAGTTAGTGAATAATTTGATGAATTTTCCCTTTGTGAAATCCCAACATTATCATTTCTTCCTCTAAAGTACCTTTAATTTGGTTCATTATATATAAATAATAACTATTTATCATTGTTAGGAGTTATGGAAAATGCTAAATATAACTTTAGGAAGAATTTGATAATTAAATAAAGGATAAAAAAAGATAAGTACTTATCCAGGTTGAAAGTGAAAATTTGGAAATAATAGTCAGAAGGTATAGTATAATATATCGTTGGAAAGTGAAGAATTGTAAAAAAAACAATATATAATAGAGTAAGTTGTTGAAGGTAACGGAGAGTGACGAAAAAAACATAAATAATAATTTCTAAAAACTAACATTATTTTACGTAAATCGGTTGTTTTCAAGGAAATTAAATGAAATTTTCTTACTAAATGTAAACTTTTAATTTGTTTTTTAAGTTTGAAAAAGTATTTAAAACCCACGGATTCAAAGCAATGACATTGTTTAAGATACTATTTCATTCTATTTGTGTGGAAGAAGAAATGAAACATAAAAATATTTCATGGATACGTTTATAATCTTAAATATATTTACTGTACTTTAATAACTCTAGATCTGATATTATATTTAAATAATTAGATACCTATCGTTTGTTTATTCCGAAAAATCATTATGTAACCTTTTAGAAAATTAAATTAATGAATAATTTGATAAATTTTCCCTTTGCGATATTTCAACAGAATCCCCTTACAATCAGTGTAACAACTTTTGACCGGTCTATGACAGACAGTGCAAATCTCTTAATTCCGTTTTAGTAAACTTTGCAATGAAAAATAATAGTTTAATAACTAATAGCCGTACAATCCATAATCAATGGATCGTACAATCTATAATCAAAGAATCATACAATCCATAATCAACCAGTGATATAATAAATAGAACCATAATTGGTAATTGGTTGACTGTCGTGGATAATGAAGAGAAGAATAGTTGGGGTGCTCAGTCAAAAAGGAAGGCAAAAAATAAATTATAATATTTATTTTTTACATATGCTGACGTTTCGACCTGAAGTTCAGGCCTTCATCAGGGCTAAGAAAATAACCAGATAACAAGGTATGAGAAACATAAGTAATGATGGTAAAAAAGATAATAAAAAATGAGAAAATAAAATAAATAAAAAAATTATTAGAAAAATAAAATAGATGGATATAAAGAAATTGTTAGAATAATGACTAAGAGCTAAGAGATAAATAATAAAAACTGTTACATAGTGTGGAATGATGAAGTAGGCATAATCAAAAAGGGGTGACAAAAGTGTTACATTGGGAATCTTAGAATAAAATGTAAAAACATAAAAAAGAAATATAAAGTTATATAAGAAATGAAAATAAAATAAATAGTAAAATTAAAACATTGAGAATGGAGTAGTTAGATAGAAAATTGAGATATTGTAAAGTCTATCAAGATGTACAGACAATGTATAATATAATAAAGAGTTAAAAACAGAGAAAAGGAATGAAATTTTCTTAGCCCTGATGAAGGCCTGAACTACAGGTCGAAACGTCGGCATATGTAAAAAATAAATATTATAATTTATTTTTGCCTTCCTTTTGACTGAGCACCCCAACTATTGTTCTCTTCATTAATAAATAGAACTTTTGTTATTTTAATAGTATTTGTGATTTGTTAGCTGCAATCTTTTAGCTTTAGCTTATTTAAAGATACAATTCAAACATTTTATAATAGCCCAACATGGCCAGAAAATAATTTTTCTATTCAAAGATGATCAGTAAGTGAAAGTAGTGTGTTGCGCGCACCAGATTTTTTCTAGTAATATTGAAGATTTAGGTAAAAAATAAAATATAAGTTTCAACTTATTGCAACACAAAATCGCCCTTAGGGTACCAACTAATCGTAATTGAACTTTAAATACATTAATAATATTTTTTTTGTAGGACAACTCGCTTTAGTAATGCTTAATACCAGTACTAAAATCAGTTAGAATTATAAAAATATTAAAATCTTTAATCATATTTTAATAGAAATAAATTCTTCTATGACTTAATTTTAACTTAGATGATGTAATAATTATTATGTTTTAAAAAGCATATGAGTAGTGTAGATGAAGTTTTTGTACTTTATGATGCTTTCCAAAGTATGTTAATTAGACTAATTAAAATGAGATTTTGGAAAACATACGTAGTGAATATTCTACATTTGATCTGTAGTCCTTTTTGTAAATCAGAAGTATTTATAATAGAATGGCCCAGCATTTATTAGATAGTCATTGCTATTAATTCTAGAAGCAATTAAAACAGCTATAATTGGTATGGTGCAAATATAATGACATTTAAAACTGTTGTTTCAGTTATTCACCAAATAAGTCATTCCTACATTAGCATGATGTACTGGTAAAGTAGTTTTTATTTGTTGCTACTTTTATCTTCTACATGTTCAATTTAGAGAAAAAAATGTGGAATGGTAAAAATTTTGAAAAATCAATGTACATAAACAGGTAAACTTAGTTAAGTTTCATAAGAAACAGATTAAGATGGTCCATTCCTTCAGAAAAATGTCAGCAAAGAAATACAATTGATTGACAACCTGATTATGCTAAATGAACGTTTTCTTTAATTTTCAGTGGCCATCTATAGGTAGGGCCGGCCTTAGACATTTGGCACCACCAGATGATGACATCTTCAAAAAAATAATTTAGTTCTTTAACTGTTTTATATCAGTTATATTTGAATTTTATTAAAAGTTTATATTATTTTTCTAATATTGTAACCAAAATCATCCCTCTTAAATAAGATGAGGGTAAAGTATGAAAAAAAGGTTTAATATTTTTATATTAATGTTATTCAATATATTTAGTATTACTTAAATTATTTATACTTGGTAAAAGAAAAGACCAAATTAATGATTACAAGTAAATTCAAAACACAAATCAGAAATAACGTTTAATAATAATTCCAAGTTTTTATTATTCACAAGGCTGGGTTGGTCAGAGGGTTTCATAGACTGGGAGCTAATAGTCTATGAGCCAATGACACTTTTATACAGCTGATGAACATATAATTACCAATACCCATAATCAATCATCATTGTTCTCAGATCACCAAGTCTAGCTGTCCAGAGCAGGTGCAATTTGGGTAAAATCTGGCCCCAAGTATGTCAGTTTTTGAGGTCCCATTCAATGGAAAGGTAAACAGTAAAGGACTGAAACGTTTTCTAAAACATTCAGAATGGTAAAGTGGGTAAAAATCAATTGCGACAGATGACCCATAACTGTGAGTGTGTGAATGTGTTTTTAAAACTGATGAGATAAATGGAATAACAAAAACGTCAAATTCTTGAGTTCCATTAAAAAAAAAAAATCTACTTCAATTGATGAAAATTAATTTAAAAAATAAAAGGCGATTTCTTGATTTCAATAATGTATGTGTTAAATTTTTACAGTGAAGTTCTTTATGAATTTCATCTTCATCCATTAGTTTACTAGCAAAGAACAGCCTAAAATAGTTTTATGTGCCATATCACCTTCAAGTCATTTAGGCACACACATTTTGATTTAATTTCGTTCCATCCATTCTTAACAGAACAGACAGTCCAATCATTTGGTGACAGAAAGTATTCGATCCAGGAAAAAATTGCTGAAGAATTTTTTCTCGATGGCTCTATGTTTTTCGGAGTGCTGAATCTGAAAATCGATTTATCTACTACATTGTGATATGGTTTCATCATAAAATGGCAAAAAAAAAACATAGCATTTCGGACGTTGTTTCAATTTTTCTCGTACAACTCTAAAATAACGCATCCTAGAGAAACATCGCTTACATCAAAAAGAAAACTGGGATCTTTCCTACTTTAAGCACACCAGTGACGCTATCTTTCTCCTCTTTTGCCTTTCTAAACCGTCGACGCGTGAAGATACAATTTAGAATAATAGCTTATTAGGAATAGTATAAAGTGCTGAAAATTTCCCTCGCTTACAGTATTAATAGTTTCTGGGATATTTTAATTCATATGTTTAACCAAACTTGTTATCATTTGGTTTACAACACCATTTTTCCCTGTTTGCTTCTTTAATCCATATGTTTAATCAAACTCGTTATAATTTTTTTTGCAACTCCCAAGTTTTTCCTATTTGCCTCTTTAATACGGCATCGTGTTAAGATACAATTGTAGTAATAAGATAAAATACAACTGTAGTAAAAACCTTTAGACCTTAAATTTAGTCTTTATTCAATTTAATTTTGCCAACACATAACAAGTACATCACAATAGATAACTTTTAATACAATTAAATAGGTTACATATTCATAGATTATAACTGTAGACCGGATTTTCGTGCAGTAAAAATCCGGAAAACTTGCAGTACTCTCAACTCAAAATGTGCAAAATCGTGCAGTATAAATAAAAAATACGTAAAATTGTGTAATTAACACCTAAAAACCTATAAAATCATCAATATTGTTTAATTAATAACATTAATACATTAAAATCTTATCAGATCTTAATAACGATTATTATCAAATAATACAGGGCATTGAAGGTTTGAAAGAATAAATGAAGGCAGGAATTATAGGTGCCTATTTATATGTTACACAGACCAGAACAATTTTAGATATATAACTTTTATTAAAAATAATAATGAAAACTTTATTTTTTAATATACTTGAAGTTTCCAATATTATACATTTCCAAACATTTTTGTTAAAATTTGAAATAGACTGTCATGTTTGAGATTTTCAAGTATTCAAAAATTAGTGTTGAATCTGTTTTTCTATACCACTAAAAAATATTTTTGCGGATTACGTTATTTCTAAAAAAACATTCAAGAGAGACATTCTGGAGAGAAGAGAACACCATTCGTAGATCTTCTGTTATGCTTCAAAATTTTCTTATGGGACATCTCATTGCTCGCTGTGCACAAAGGCGATCGGATGAAATGCAAAGAGTACGAGGAGAGTGTGGAAGTACGAACTCCCAATAGATGAATCTAGATTCTTTTTTTTTAAGAACCAGTGAAACAGTCCGCCAGATCGTAAAAATGATGAGTAGCCTTGATGAGCTTAGAATTAGGAATCTTAATAGAATCTTGTTTTGATTAAATTGCATGTAGGACAATTTGAATCTATAATATACCGATTGGTCCACTATTAATGAATTGAATATGTTTTCTCAAAGGCTGGTTTGTGATTATCATGATACAAATGGGTGGGAGAATTAAAATAACTTTTACTAAAAAAAAGTTATTTTATTCTTATGTTTAATAAACTATACATGAAAATTATGTGAAAATCTAAATATACAAATTATATTTATAATAATCAAAATAAAACTATAATCCAATAAATTTAATGGATGACTGTGGAGGTATGATTCCAGATGGACTGTTTTGAGAATCAAGCCATGAAATATTTTATCATTAGTAAATCTATTATTGGGAATATAACGTTGGGAATATAACGGACTAATATAGTCCGTGGTACAGACCCACCATTTTCATGAAATTATAACATCCACCTAAAACTTCGTGAGTGGCTTCATTTCTGAAAATTTATGATCATCCAGCTGATTTTCACATTAATGGTTAATACAGATGAGTACAATCGAATGGTTACAGTGGTCTACAAAAATATGGGGGGCGTTTGGCGTGACCTACAATCCCAACATGTCGCCAGAACGACGTGAATATTTATTAACAACCGTAGGCCACGAAGCACACATGATAAGTGAGTTATTTTGAGATAAAATAATGTAGTGGCCTACAAAAATATTGGGGCGTTTGGCGTGACCTACAACCCCAACATGTCAGAATGACGTGAAAATTTATGAACATCCGTAGGCCACGAAAGCCTTCCCCCCACGTAGATCCTATCGTGGTTGTAGATAATAGAATTTTCCATTTATTCCTTCAATGAGTTCGAATTGAAGAAAAATAGAGAAACTTAATGTTTTTAATTTCGGTCAAACGTTTAATAAAAGTGAAATAGTTATGTCAGCCATTCTTAAAGTGAGTAATAATTTCATTAATATAATGGTGCTGTGCTGATGTTCACATTAATTGATGCTTTTTTCCTCTACTTTGCGGACAACGGAAATATTAAAAAAAAAAATTCGATTTCAATACATTTCATTTCATTACATCGATCGAACTAAATAAAAAAATATTTTATATGTGTAATTAATAAATGCATCAATAATTTTACAACTCTCATTCCATTTCATTCTCGTCTTTATTGTTTTGTTTATCTTTATTTATGTTTTTATTTTGAATAGTTTATTTTTTTTCCGTTTATATACATTCAATTTTTGTATTGTTTTATTTATTTTTATTTACAGTGTGAATGTGCTTCTCTACCACTATTGCTAATGTCCTTAATTGTGACAGAATTTAATATTATTAAATTTCAAAGAAATGTGAAGAAGAAAATTATTAGTTTAAATATATTGATTATAAAGTTGATTTTATTTTTCGGGATTACTGTGAAAAAAAATTGTCAAAGGAAATATTTATTGAAAATTGTAATTATTGTATCATTAAAATGTATGTTTTAAATGTTTAAATACACTCAATTTTTTTTACTAGTCTTGTTTTTGTTTTTTAAATTAAGGGGGGGGGGACTACTGGCTCTAACCGTATACAAAGCCATATTTCATTTTAAAAATTACTTTATAACCTATTTTTTTCTCGAAATTCGGACTATTCACTCAAAAATTTACACAAAATGTACTCCATAATTCAGAATTTATCAGCAAATTAATATTACAAAGTTAAAAGAACAGTTGATGATTGATTTCACTTTTATTTTAACAAAAACGACTAAAAAAAAAATGTTAATGTGTAAATGATCTATTATGATATAAACTAATCACTAAAGGAAAATTTATGAAATTATTCACTAATTTAATTTTCTGAAAGGTTACATAATGATTTTTCGGAATAAACGGACGATAGATATCTAATTATTTAAACATAATATCACATCTAGAGTTATTAAACTACAGTAAATATATTTAAGGTTATAAACGTATCCATGAAATATTTTACATTTCACTTCTTCTTTCTCACATGTGCAATCAAATAGTATCTTAAACAATGTCATTGTCTTGAATCCGTGGATTTTAAATACTTTTTCAAATTTAAAAAAAAAAATTTTAAGTTTACATTTGAAAACACCTGATTCACATTAAATATTCATAATCATCATCATAATCATGATGAATGGCTGTACAACTCTTGAAGTGTCAAGGCCTCCCGCAATTTCAACCGCCAGTCCTCTCCAAGTATAGTACACGGTGGGCCAGACCCCCTTACCGTGCACCCCCCCCCACATCCCTATAAATTGCATATCGTTGTGTTCCTTGTGACAATTTATTAAAAAAAAGCCAATGTTCCCACAAAAAAAAGTGAACGAACTGCCCCAAAATGGCGTCCAAACATGGCGGATTGACGACTTTGACTTTAGTTAGTTTTTTTGTTACTGAGAATCAGCATTTGGCTTAATTTCATTATAGTTGGTCTTTTATTAAAGCTGGATAGTTAGAGAATAATAAAACATGAAAAAATATTAAAAACTAATTGGCTTAGGCATTAAAAAAAATCGGTAAAGTCAATTTTTTTTACAAAAAAATTTTCAAGTTGAAAATCAAGCGTCGTTTGTAATTAAACGGTCAACAATAATGCAAAACGTGCTGAAATAAAACATCTGGAGAATACATTTCTCTTTCTAAAACACTGATTACTTTTTAAAATATTTTAAGTAGTTCCGTAGAAAATGTACTTAAGCGGCAGAAAAGCGCTACTGGCGTGGGTGCCTACAGGCCTCTACCACACCACTCAGTACTCATAAATGGCTTAGTTATAGTGCTATAATAACTTTTTTGTTATATTTTATTGATTATATTAACGAACAAATATTAATACAATAATTTAATTGTAAAAAATTATTTTTTTTAAAATTTATTATTTTTGTTTTTATTTTTCATTATTATTATTTTTTTAATTTAACTTCATTTATTCTATACGGAGATCGCTTAAGAAGACCTCTATTATAAAAATTATAAAATTATAATAATAAAACTTAATTCAAAAATACTTTGCAGAATATCTTGATTTTTTTTTATTTAATATTTGCAATTTAACATTTTGTTTTATATATTTACTGATTCTTAGAGGTAATTTAAATTTTATATACTTCTCCGGAAATGAGTCATATTAATATCTGTTTTATAAACTAAAATAATATATACCTAATCTGAACTGCTTTTAATGAATAGGTGATGGATTGTTTAGTAAAATTCATATATCGCTATTAAAAAAACTATTTTTATTTCCTTTATTTTATTCGGAAGTTGGACCATATCATAAAAAATAGGAACTTTTAATATTAAAGTGCATTCATTATTCCCTCTGCACAAATGAAATATGGAAAGGGGGAAGCTATATGTTCTTCTATGTAACTAGAACTGATTGTTAGTATTTAGTCTCAAAATGAGGGAAAACGCGAAATTGAACCCAAACATTGGAAAAATACATTAAGCGAACGACAGTGCCAAAATTTCGGAAAAGAAAACAAGGATCAGTATCCATTATATGGCTAAACGAATATATAGTAGACAGATGAACAGAATATTTCAAGAGGGTAAAATGCTTGATGGGTTTGGATGATGTTAAGCAGATTTATTATGGTGAATAACACTTTATCAGCAAGAAAGATTTGCTCTAAGCAATTGGCAAGCAGGTCTGGAGGAAGTAAACGAGGTTGATAATGGTGTAAACCACTTTATTTTAGATTGCTATTGAAGTTGCACATTGGGACTATCTTCACTTTGAAGCAGGTTATACAGAGGTCTATTGATAAAAGGAAATAGCTCTGCTCCTCTTTAGTTCAATTGCAAAAGATTTTTGAATGAATCTGAAAGGAATACGAGCTTTTGTGAAAGACTAGTAGATATTCGATCAATCCAAAGTAGGAGGCACTAAGCAGATAGAGAACCATTTTTCTTTCTCTGTGGACTATTCTATAACCTACCTTAAAGTGAAGACAGTCCCAATTTGCAACTTATGCTCCAATGTGCAACTTGAGTTTCTCAATCCATATCGCTCAGGCAATCGACAATATTTCTAATTTTAGCTTATACGATTCTTGAGTAGACTTTCTTTGGTACTATAAACAGTAAGGAATCTCGAATAACATTTCCTAGTATCTCATTTCCTGTAAAGGGACAAAACTACAGTCCTTACAGTCCTACAGAGGAGCAGAGCTATTTCCTTTTATCAATAGACCTCTGTATAACCTGCTTCAAAGTGAAGATAGTCCCAATGTGCAACTTCAATAGCAATCTAAAATAAAGTGGTTTACACCATTATCAACCTCGTTTACTTCCTCCAGACCTGCTTGCCAATTGCTTAGAGCAAATCTTTCTTGCTGATAAAGTGTTATTCACCATAATAAATCTGCTTAACATCATCCAAACCCATCAAGCATTTTACCCTCTTGAAATATTCTGTTCATCTGTCTACTATATATTCGTTTAGCCATATAATGGATACTGATCCTTGTTTTCTTTTCCGAAATTTTGGCACTGTCGTTCGCTTAATGTATTTTTCCAATGTTTGGGTTCAATTTCGCGTTTTCCCTCATTTTGAGACTAAATACTAACAATCAGTTCTAGTTACATAGAAGAACATATAGCTTCCCCCTTTCCATATTTCATTTGTGCAGAGGGAATAATGAATGCACTTTAATATTAAAAGTTCCTATTTTTTATGATATGGTCCAACTTCCGAATAAAATAAAGGAAATAAAAATAGTTTTTTTAATAGCGATATATGAATTTTACTAAACAATCCATCACCTATTCATTAAAAGCAGTTCAGATTAGGTATATATTATTTTAGTTTATAAAACAGATATTAATATGACTCATTTCCGGAGAAGTATATAAAATTTAAATTACCTCTAAGAATCAGTAAATATATAAAACAAAATGTTAAATTGCAAATATTAAATAAAAAAAATCAAGATATTCTGCAAAGTATTTTTGAATTAAGTTTTATTATTATAATTTTATAATTTTTATAATAGAGGTCTTCTTAAGCGATCTCCGTATAGAATAAATGAAGTTAAATTTAAAAAATAATAATAATGAAAAATAAAAACAAAAATAATAAATTTAAAAAAAAATAATTTTTTACAATTAAATTATTGTATTAATATTTGTTCGTTAATATAATCAATAAAATATAACAAAAAAGTTATTATAGCACTATAACTAAGCCATTTATGAGTACTGAGTGGTGTGGTAGAGGCCTGTAGGCACCCACGCCAGTAGCGCTTTTCTGCCGCTTAAGTACATTTTCTACGGAACTACTTAAAATATTTTAAAAAGTAATCAGTGTTTTAGAAAGAGACATGTATTCTCCAGATGTTTTATTTCAGCACGTTTTGCATTATTGTTGACCGTTTAATTACAAACGACGCTTGATTTTCAACTTGAAAATTTTTTTGTAAAAAAAATTGACTTTACCGATTTTTTTTTATGCCTAAGCCAATTACTTTTTAATATTTTTTCATGTTTTATTATTCTCTAACTATCCAGCTTTAATAAAAGACCAACTATAATGAAATTAAGCCAAATGCTGATTCTCAGTAACAAAAAAACTAACTAAAGTCAAAGTCGTCAATCCGCCATGTTTGGACGCCATTTTGGGGCAGTTCGTTCACTTTTTTTTGTGGGAACATTGGCTTTTTTTTAATAAATTGTCACAAGGAACACAACGATATGCAATTTATAGGGATGTGGGGGGGGGGGGGTGCACGGTAAGGGGGTCTGGCCCACAGACTATAGCTGCTGCCTTCCAGTTGAGGACACCAAGGATACTTCGGGCGTCGGCTTTCACTCCCTTTTTAAATATTAAATATTATCAGTTTTCAAAAATTATTATTATAATTTTTTTGCCACTCTCCGTTACCTTTTACAAATTTATATATTAGATGTTGTTTTTTTTTCTAAAATTCTCCGCTTTCCAACGATATATTATACATACATCTTCAGACTGTTATTTCCGGAGATTCATTTTCGACCTCTATAAGCATTTTTATTTTTTATTCGTTATTAACTTATCAAATTCTTTCAAAAGTTATAGTTAGCATTTCTTTGTAACTTTGAATAAAGCTAGATGATTAACTTTTTAAAATAAACCATAGTAAACTTACTTTAGAGGAAGACGTATATGAACATTGGGAATTTGAGCCCTGTAAAGTGACATCAACGGGGATAAGACCTAAATGACATTAAAGACCACTTAATTATACAATGATGCACTGAGTTTAATCAAAATCGTTTGACCGTTTTTGAGAAAATTGTAAAAACGTGTTTCACCGTTGATATAAAGTGACACTTCCGGTTAGCCTATTTTAAAGAAAAAGTTGCTGTCACATCTAAGACATATACCTATCTTAAATATGTAGCATCAGTTTCGTATGACTTTTCGTTTACATATACACAGATACACAGACCATTTTTCGGGTTAATTGGACTCAGGATACCCCAAAACGTGTATTTCCGTTGAAAACTAACATTAAAAAATTTTCACGATCGCAATACTTACCCTTACTGAATATTACATATATATATATATATATATATATATATATATATATATATATAAATAATATATATATATATATATATATTAAACTTCACTATTTAATTGGGAATAAGGTCACTTAATTATTATTTAATAAACTAATGAATGTTCATTTCTTCTGTTTATTGACGTTTCGATCCCGGTATTTTCTTTTTATTAGTCAACCATGGGATCCTCTTCAAAGCTAGACTTTTTAAAAAATAGAGCTTCGATCAGGCCAGGGACACACCGACAGTCTCAGCACCGTCCACCAGCATATATATTAAGCTACTGTAGTAGCTTAATAGTAGCTTAATATATATACAGTAACAGTAGCTTAATATATATGCTGGTGGACGGTGCTGAGACTGTCGGTGTGTCCCTGGCCTGATCGAAGCTCTATTTTTTAAAAAGTCTAGCTTTGAAGAGGATCCCATGGTTGACTAATAAAAAGAAAATACCGGGATCGAAACGTCAATAAACAGAAGAAATGAACATTCATTAGTTTATTAAATAATAATTAAGTGACCTTAATCCCAATTAAATAGTGAAGTTTAAATTTAATACTCAAAGGCCGATTAATGAAAAGTTGTAAATATATATATATATATATATATATATATATATATATCATATATATATATATATGTAAGTGAAAGTAAAAATTACAGCTAACAAATCATAAATAGCATTATAATAACAAAAGTCCTATTTATTATATCACCGGTTGATTATGGATTGTACGAATATTAGTTATTAAACTGTTATTTTCCATTGCAAAGTTTACTAAACCGGAATTCAGAGATTTGCATTGTCTTTCGTAGACAGGTCAAAGTTTGTCACACTAATAGTAAGTAAATACTGTTGGAATATGTAATACACTGTAACCGTTAAACTGAAAACAGTGGTGGTCTTTAGAGGACTTTTTATTTATCGGCTTTACCTTGTTTATATTTGTTGTCTTGCTGAATTCTCTTATAATGAACAGAACCTCCTTTAGAACTATGACCCTATACGGTGGAATTCGAATTGTCACAATTATTATTTTCTAAGCTCGATTTTACAAAGGAAAGTTCCTGGAATAATTTTGTTTTGACCGAATCGGAGGTTACTGCCGAACTCGAACTCTCAATGCCCATAAACATAGGTTCGAAACGGCTTGATAATCCGGCAAGAAGGATTGTTCCAACCCTTTCATCACTCATTGTGTGACCAACTGACGTTAGGTTATGCGTGGTTGTAATTATGAGGTTCACGTATTCTTCTACCGAACCACAGTATTCTAGTTTCGTAGCTATAATAATACGGAGAAGTCCAAATCGTCTTGTCAATTTATCGTCCTGAAAAGCCAGTGCCGTCCTGTCGCTGTTACGGCTGCTGTTGAGGAATGATGCAGGTCATGGATTTGTGCGACATAGGTACGGTACAACGGAACGGAACAATGATAGAGAATAACCCTAATAACAACGTATAAGGTTACTCTCAAATCTGGTCGAGACAATGTTGCTACAGATCCACAAATAAATTGTCCAACAGAAACACCCTTTATAATGAATAAAGTTGTAGAAGGGAATGGAGAGTGGCGAAAAAAATATAAATTAATGTTTTCAAGGAAATTAAATGACATTTACTGACTAAATGTAAACTTTTAAAATTATTTTAAGTTTGAAAAAAAAGAGTGTAAAATTAACCGAATCAAGGCAATGCCATTGTTTAAAAACCTATTTAATTGTACTTGTGTTAAACAAGAAGTGAACTATAAAAATATTTCATGGATGAGTAAAACATATGTATATATCCTTAAATACATTTACTGTAGTTTAATAACTCTAGATCCGATATTGTGTTTGAACAATTAGGTATACATCGTCGGTTTACTCCAACAATTATTACCTTTGTGAGATCACATTGTACACTTACAATCAGTGTGACGACTTTTGACCTATCTATGCTGTATTTTCAAGTAAGTAACTGTAATTTTGTAAATTTTCCAACGGTAAAAATAAGAATTTAAATACTTGTAAAAAGTGATATATATTTAATTCCTATAATTGTTACTGTGCTGTATGAACTTAGTTATTCATAATTAAATTTATGTAAACTTCCAATTAATTACAAAAGACATATACATCAATATTATAAGGCCTATTTGGACTTGAGGAGTTGAGCTATGGGGCTTCACTAAAACATCGAATTCCTCTCGTACCTAATGCTTACAATCCAAAATCCTTCATAAAATCCTCAATGCTCCCTACTTCGTTACAAATAAAACCATCCATAATGACCTTAATGTTAATTATGATTCAGATCTGGCCTCAGGCGGATCCACGGGGAGGGAGGTTTCTTTCGGGCTGAAGCCCCCCCCCAAAAAATGGTAAAATATAACTATGTTTTACAGAAAAAAATATTAAAAACTATCTCTTAAAGTATTCTTGTTCGTGTAATTACATTTAATAGGACTTCAAGAACCACTTAAACACCATTTCATATAGGTAGTTAATTTCTTTTATTTTATTTCTAATTAATTATTGTTATATATGTATGAAAAAAAAATTATCGGGCTGAAGCCCCCCCAAAATTAAATCCTGGATTCGCCAGTGGATTTGGCCAAATCCAGATACCTATCCTTCCATAATGAACTTCAGTTCCATCCCAACTCTCTCGTTTCTAACCTTGCTTCCTCTTCATTTCCTGATAACCCTCCGAGGGGTCTGAAAAGAAGATGGCCCCGCGATCTCCTAATGTAGACATATTATTAGAGCTTATTAATTAGAGTAATTAACCAGTGGGTAGTTTCTCAACAAGTGTTTTCACTTCATTATATCCATTTCTACAAATTTACTAAATGTATTTCTATAAAACAGTTGTAAATATCATTAATAAAAAATAAAAAAAAGTCTGCCAAGTAAGGTCAGTATAGCTTCCTCACCGTATGCTATTTTTTGTATTCTAAAAAATATGTATATATTACAAGGTCTAAAATTTTTGTGTGAGAATAAAATCTCTGGAAAAAGCAGTTTTCGGAAATTCAATAATCCCTCAACATATATCCACGAGTTTTGTTCATCAGCGAATACTAAAATGCGAAAAAGATCCGCATTAGTAGATTGTATATTCGCTGATTCGAGATTTAAAAAAAAAAAATCCAGTGCGTACTGAACATTAATATCACTACTGTTAGTGCAAAAGGTCGTATGTAAAAATTGAGTGTTTTACCGAAAAGCATAAAAACTGATTGTTTCTTTATGATTTATTAGTATAATTTCATAATTTTTGCCCTCTGCTATTTTTTATCGTAGCACAATGCTTATATCAGTTGCAGGAATTTTTTAATTCACCTTTAGA
Organism: Nezara viridula; assembly: GCA_928085145.1. Taxonomy (NCBI): domain Eukaryota; kingdom Metazoa; phylum Arthropoda; class Insecta; order Hemiptera; family Pentatomidae; genus Nezara; species Nezara viridula. The sequence goes on along the minus strand of OV725079.1, from coordinate 72,271,732 downwards.
ACAAATGGAATCAAAAGGTAAACATTTTTACATACGACCTTTTGCACTAACAATAGTAATATGTAATTAATCGGCATGTTTTCACTCCAAAACTGGATGGAACAAAACATACATAAGAAAAATTAAACTTTTCGTTTTTCAGAGTTAACGAGACCAATACTTTTCTTCAGTCATAACAAAACTATTTAAGCTGAATATAAAAGTATATATAAAAATCACAGAGAAACTCTATACCACGACGAGCTCGTTGAACTTCAATAGAAGTAAACACAATCACAAATAAGATTATTCTTTTTTACAAACTCAGAGTAAAAATTAATTTAAATTTATAGAAAATTACACGAAATCTAAGTAACGGCAGTAAGTATCATGCCAATAACGCTTGGAATCGAAGAAACACTACAGTATAAATTAACACTTTAAATAAAACCTAAAATTTTATAACCACATAAAAATATCGTGTTAACCTAACTCCCACTCCATATGACCAGTATCTTTCACATTTCACTGCCTTTATATTGTTGGGAATCATTTATATTAATCTTAATTACTAAATGGAATTCATATTAGGTAATTTCTATACTATTCTCCAAAATTCCTCCAAGTTTAGGTCAAATTGAACACTCGGTTTCAAACCATAGACTTCTCAAGCAATACGTTTACTGAGCCGAAAGCAAAATTATTTTTTTTTTAGGAGTAGTGGATAGAATTTGATGAAATTCATACCTACTTGATTATCTGTTTACCAAACTTCCCTCCAAATTTGAGCCAAATCAAACATGCGGTTTTAGAGATATAAGGAAAACACGTTTGGTCATATATAAGAGAAATTAGAAGATAGAATTCCATAAAATTGACATTACTTTATTTTTTTACCATTACCTACCTTTTATCCAACTTTGAGCCAAATCGAACGAGCCGTTTCTGAAATATTGGCATATTTAAAAAGTACGTTTGCGCGTGCATAAACGGAGGTGCTGGATGGAATTTGATAAAATTGATATGGGACCATCTAGGCACCAACCCACACAATGCCTGAAAATTTCATGAAAATCGGAAGAAAGGTATTAGGTGATATGCCCGTCACATCGACTGCATACAGACACCGAACCAAATTTGATCCGTGATGTCTAAAACGTAAAATGCGAGTGAAATTTTTCGATTCTGAGCACGAAATTTTGTTTAACCTCTCGCACGAACGCAATGCTTCCCTATCTTCGGTAGTGAGGAAGCAAAAAATTATCTTCAAATAGCAAATCTCTCTTTGTCTATAGAGCTGAGAGATTGGAGTTATGTGATTTAAATAGATTGACGCATTTATAAGCTTTTTATTGCCTAAAATGGGTATAATAAATAGGATTTATGTTATTTTGACGGTATTGATAAATATGACCGAAAATCTAAAACATATTGTTTAAGATTTAGCCGAATTAAAAATGGGCTTCAAAAACTTCTCGTAATTACCCAATTTTGCCAGACAAGAATTGTTTTTCGAAGTAGAGCGGTAAGTGAAAGTTATGTGATGCGGGAACCAGATTGTGTTGTGAAAATATACTTTTTCTTAAACTGGTCTGATATCATTAAAATACGCGAGAAAAAATTGAGAATATTGTTGCTAATCAATTATAGGCTAGAAATATTTTTCTTAAATTGTTAAAAAATATAGATTTTTAGAATATAATGATTATTACAAATTAGTGGAAAATTAGGTAATACTAAAAATAAAGTTAATTTATCTGGGACCAAAATGACTGAATGAGATAGCTCCTCTATCTTAAATAGAACGAGCAGAGCGGAGTTTTGTCTTGGACAAATACATTCGGAACGATATGTAACGGGCAAATGCGTTATAACAGCGCGCTGGTTGTAAACTTCTCCGCTAGAATCGAGCGGATTAAGCGGGAAGCGGTGCAGTATGGTTTTACCCTCAGCCAGGGTGACCTTTCGCCTCTGCTGTTAAATGTTGCCCTCCAAGTTACGGTGAAAAGAGCCAAGCTTAATCTGTCAGGTACAATCTTTAATCAAATGATTGGTTTTGCTGATGATTTGGCTCTTGATAGGATGTCCCTCAAGGCTATAAAGAAGGTCTGCAAATGGTTAGAAAGAGAAGCAGAGAGAATGGACCTACCTAATAATGAAAACGAAAATGATGCTGTTGTAGAAGAAAACATCAATGAATCCACCAAAGCATTATGTAGTGGTAAAGTACACGTTCCAATACGTGCCCAGTTTTAACTATCTTGGCTCCATAGTAAAGGATCAAATGGAGGAAGAGGAGGAAATTCGAAATTGTATTAAGGGAGCTAAAAAATCTTATTTTGCCTTAAGAAGTTTCCTCCGTAATAAACTACTAAATTGAGGTACCAAAAAGACTCCATAAAACAATTATACGATCCGTGTTGACCTATGCCTGTGCCATCTAGGCTCAAGATCCTGGCTGAAAAGATTGACAGATTTGAGAGAAAAGTGTTGAGCCTCATCATGGATCCTATTACTAAAAATGGTTTGTACTGCTTGAAAAGGAACAAAGGTATCTACTATATATACGACGAATCTCGAGGTTCACATTTCGTGAGATTTCAGCTCTTCAAATGGCTGAAACACGCAATCAGGTTGGGTGATGGTAGAATAGCCAGGCATAATATGGGATCCCAGATGACAGCGCAAAAGACCGAAATTACGTGGTTTTTTTTCGTTAGCAAAACGAATATAACTCAATTCATCTATGAAAATATTCATGTCTCTTTTATTAAAGTTCATAAAGAACGCCAGTGGCTTCCGCGATCTTTTTTTTTACTTTCACTTTTCTATATATGTTATATATAGTAAGGGTAAGTATTGCGATCGTAAAAATATTTGAATCTGAGTTTCAACGGAAATACACGTTTTGAGGTCTCCTGAGTCCAAATAACCAATTCCCGCAAAATGGTCTGTGTGTGTGTGTATGTCTATGTCTGTGCGTGTTTTAACAGTCTAGCTCAAAAACGAGAAGTCGTACGGAAGTGAAATTGCATATTTAAAGTTTTTATATGCTAGGGATGTTACAGCAACTTTTTCGACAACATCGGCTAACCGGAATGGCACTTTATATAATGGACTCAACACATTTTTACGATTATCTCGAAAACTGCTCTAAAGATTTTGATTAAATACATCATATCAGTGTAAAATTAAGCAGTTTTAAATAAAATGTGGTTATTATTCTGATTGATGTTCTCTAATAGGGCTTAAATGGCTAATTTTTAATATTAGCTTCCTCTAAAGTACCTTACTTTTTTTATTTGAAACAGTTGACCATTTCACATTATTTTCTAATTCGAAAATGGCTAAATATAAAATATGAAAGAATTTGATAAATAACTAAAGGAGAAATATAAGACGTAACGGAGAATAGTTGTAATTGAGGAACCAAAGGAATACGAGCGAACACAAGCTTACCTGAAAGATTAGAACGCGCTTCCATAAGTATCATGAGATAAATATAATACGGACTCCGACAATATTATATGTGTATATATTTTCATAAATGCTATTGTTGGTATTATTTAATATTTAATTGCATATATTACAGTGATATAAATATTAAAATTTGTATGTATGAGGGTACATTTACAAATAAAAATACCCACAATGAAATATAAATAAATATAGAGTCTATCATTTTTACGTTCACTTCGCTTTATCTGAAAATACTTATTTCTGCTAAGAGGGTGGTAAGTGAAAGTTGTGTGATGCGCCTACCGCACTAGATTTTTACTTTTTTTTGCGTCAGAAGCTTTGAAAATGGAGGCAATGTTTTTTTTTGAAGAAATCATTCTTAATTCTGACGAAGAAGCAATGGATATATCTTAAATTATCTGTTGAATACTCCTTGTTTCAATGGAAAGAATTTTAAAAACTATTTAGTTTTTAATCATTTAAACTAAAGTTTGTATTGATGTAGAGATGGTTGACCGTTGATATAATATGAGGAGTTAATCGGGGGGTGCGGTCAAATAAAGAACTAAATTAAAATATAGTAATTATTTAATTTTTGCCGACGTTTTTCAACTGCCTCCCGCAGTGCTACATCCTACGCCCTGAAGACGACCTGCAAAGTGGTTCGAAACGTCGGCAAAAATTAAATAATTACTATATTTTAATTTAGTTCTTTATTTGACCGCACCCCCCGATTAACTCCTTCTCATAAAGTTTGTATTATTTTATAGAAATAGTGTGTTGAAGATATGTAGTTTCTTTTTGTTTCCTTAGATATCTCTCGAGGTTTAAGCCCTTTGAGAACATTGCAAAGACAACCCTCAGTTCTGTCATCAACATTCTCTGAGAAGCTCTCTGCCGCTGGGTTACCCGCTGATATAGCACAGCTCACACCTCAACAACTAGGGGTAATGGGTAAGTCTACTAACATTTTTGAAACTAACTGATTTTTGTATAAGTATTTTTAGGGATTGTTCATCGAATTATATTTTATTAAAAAATATTTTTCTCTACGATTATAGCTATCATAATCTACTTTGCCCTGTATCCCATCAGCATTAATTAAAACCTGTATGGTCGTCCTTTCTTTAATAATGTTCATCGTCAACATTCAATTTGCTCTAGTCTGCCGACTCAAAGCGGGTGTGTTTTTAAATAGCATTCATAGAAAGGATTGATCAATTCGCTAAAATATATGTAACAATTTTTGCATTATTATATTTAAATATTTATAATTAATTGGATAAATGTTCCAGCGAGATCCCGTGAATGTTTCAAAACAATTTGTGCTCAAAACATTGACAAATGCGTGCGTGCGTGCGCGTGCGCGTGCGCGTGTGCGTGTGTGTGTTTAAGCTATTCATCAGCGGAAAAAAAACATTTAAAAGAAATTATAGAGACTCAAATTACTTATTAGAATATATATATATATACATAAGCAAATTAATCTCCAGCCAGTCTACTATTACAGCTATTTTAATTTTTTTCCTAAAATGTCATTTTTAGAAAAAGTTGTTTTTATCATATTCTTTTGTCATTGTTTTATCATATTTTTACCTACAACTTTTGTTCACTTGTCCTATAATATTTGTGAGTACACTTGAGAACCAATTATTAAAAGGAAATAAAAAAAAAATTATGTATATATATTGTATATATATATTGTATATCATTTAATTATTGTATATATACATTTATATATTGTATTTTGTAATAAAGAAATTTCTGGAGGATAGGAAAAAAAAACCCAATTATTAAATAAAATAGAGAAAATCATGTTACTTGAAAAATTTAATGTTGTATTAATATTAAAATAATAAAAAGTCTCATGATAATTTTATTCTATTTCGTTACGTAAAACAAATAAATCTCGTTGTTATCACTGTTCTCAGCAGCTTCTTAATATTACACTCGCAGCTTTATATGGACCCACGGTTTCATCCTGTTTGGACGTGAGGGTCCTGGTAAGCATTGTGGCAAGCAGTATGAAATATATAGTAAAGGAAATTATTGCGATCGTAAAATTTTCGAATAAGAGTTTTGAACGGAAATACACGTTTTGAGGTCCCCTGAGTCCAATAAACCTAGTCCTAGTAGCGCAAATGGTCTTTGTGTATGGGAACACTCTAGCTCAAAAACAAAAAGTCGTAGGAAACTGAAATTTCGTATTTAAGATTTTATATGAATGGTATATTACAATAACTTTTTCGTCAAAATATGCAAAGCGGAAGTGGCACTTCATGTTATAGACATTATACATTATAATGTCTCACATCTATATAATCAAGTCCTCAAGACTCACTGGGCACTTACACAGGGGTAGTATTCATTGTAGAGAGTGCCTTCACTGTCGAGGACGATGATGAAGACGACATTGAGCCCATTCAGCAAGAAACACCCCACTACTGAGGGTGAATGTATGAATATACGTCCTAAGAGGATGAAAACGTGAATCCATGTAAACGTGAATAAGAAGTTGTTGGGAACAGTGATAACAATAAAGTTTATAATTGTATGTATTTAACGCAACAAAATATAATAAAATTATCATGAGGTTTTTTATTATTTTAAAATACAATATTACATTTTTCAAGTAACATGATTTTTTTTCTTCTTTATTTAATCACTTGCTTTAATAGGTAGCCATTATTTTTAGTTATTATAGGTCTCACGTATTATTTATAGTAATGTATAAATAACGTTCGGTAATTTGGATGATACGGCAAAACTTTATATTTTTTGTTCTCTCTCATTACATATTGTCTATCAGTATGCTGGGTCATTTAGCAACTCAACAAACTTGAGTAGTTGTACAGTTTTTTGTACTTCTCTCTGTAATAGGGAATTTAAGTCTCTGTAATTTCTTTTAAATGATTTTTTTTTCGCTGATGAATAGCAGAAAATGTTTCATGAAAATTTTAAGATTCCAATATAGGCTGTTGTATTGTGGCTACATGAAGAGACTTGGGCAAGGCAGAGTTAGCTTTGATTTGGTTGGATTTGAGGAGGAAAGCCAGTGACAGGGATCAGTGGACGAGATGGGCCGAGGCTGTTCCTCCACGCTGATGGCACGAAGAAGGTGGCAAAAGAAGAACTAAGAAAACCGTCTTTGGCATTAACGAACATCGCAAATGTTGCGTTACTACGATTAAGAAACTCAAAAAGTATTTAATGCCAGATGTGTACCACATCTGTTATTTGGTTGGTCATTTCACCCAAAATTGTGAAACATTTAAATTTAATTATTTACAACCAAACGAAGCACTATATTCTTAGAATGTCTTTGCCACGACTTTTGTGTAAGCAATTAGCTGACAAATGGCGATCAAATAGTGATAAATATAGAAACAACATTACTTTCTGCCCCCCTAAATATTTTAAGTTTTCCCACATTTGTATTGGTTTTCATATTATATTTTATGTAAGATCTTGATCATACGTGTTGAGTATAAATTTTCAATATTTAAAAAAGTAAAAAAGTTTAAAAAAAATTAAATTAAAAAAAATCGACTACAGAAATTGGAAAATCCCATCTATTGCAAGGAAATGTTCTTCCATCTCGAAGTAAACGCCTTGGTGGATTGTTAGGAAAATTGATATCTATGTATTTTTAAACTTGGTCTAGTTGTCGGGTAAATTTCACTACACATCACAGCTTCTTACAAATCGACTTTGTCCCATGCATGGGTACGAGTCAACATTCAAAAGCCTCGAGTTTCGGTCGGCACGTAGGATGCTTCCGACTACTACACTAAATTTAAATATTCGTAGGTAGCAATTTCGCTAACAATCTGCCAAGGCGTTTACTTCGAGATGTAAGAACATTTCCTTGCAATAGATGGGATTTTCCGATTTCTGTAGTCGATTTTTTTTAATTTAATTTTTTTTAACGTTTTTAGTTTTTTAAATATTGAAAATTTATACTCAACACATATGATCAAGATCTTACATAAAATATGTTATGAAAACCAATTAAGGTGTTAAAGTGTATATGGAAGAACACTCCCTTAGTATGAGCAGTTTCCAATTTCTGTACTTGAGTTTTATTTTTTTATTTTTTAGTTATAAAATTTGTATTTTTTGCAGCTATTAACTTCAAAAATAATTCGTATTTAATAGACTTTGGCTGAATTCTGAGACATATTTTCAAAAAATTTAGCAGATATTACTTTCCACAAACATATAAATATTTGGACTAGTTTCTTAATTCATCGATGGAATTCAGCACGTTAATTTATTCATCGTTCTAATCACCGATGGATCAACGGTCCCCATCGGCTTTTGGGGGTCGTAGGCTCTGCTGGATGGATGCAATCTCAGAGTTGTAATATCTCAACCTATTTATATTCAGTTACATTCTTTCTATGTGAGTAAGGGTTAGCTATCCCGCTTAGATTCCGAGTTATTCCTCCTCAACTATCGCTAATGAGGAAACAAGTATTTTACTTTACGTTATTTACTCTACTTAACTAGCTAATTCTTGATCGCTTCATTCTACGATTAATTCATTGGGATTTAAGTTTTTAATAATTAAATTTTCTTTAAGAATATATATTATTTTACTAGTTTATCTTCAATGGTTCAAAAGTTAGATCAGTTATTACTTTATGTGTTGATTCCGAGAATTTGCAAGAAAAATTATTTTTTTATAATTAATTTAGCCAGAAAAGATATATAATCAGACATATTAAAAATTTTATCAGGTTTTTTTTTTTTTTTTTTTGGTCTTTCCCTTCCTCACCGTTAAGGCTAAACGGGATTTTTCCGGGCCAGGGGGTGTGGGCGGGGATTTAAATACTCCCCCGGCACCGGGACGCGAACTCGTGACTATTTTCATATCTTTGATTCATATATCAGGTTGCCAGGCAACGGCGGTGCAGTGCACCAGAGTTGGGCGTTAGCGCGCTAATTTTTAACTAGCTAACGTAGCGCTAAACAGCTAAAATTAGCGGCGCTAAATATTACGCTAATTTAGCTTCCAGCTGTTTTAGCGCAGATAACTTTAGCGCTAAATTAGCTATTAGCGGAAACGAACCGCTAACTTTTAGCTTAAGCTAAATTATCTATTAACTTAACTAAAAGCTAACTTAACGCTAACACTAGAGGAAATTTTATTTATTTCATTTTATTAATTGATATTAGGATCGACTGTTATGTAATCAGGGGCGCTTTTTATGAAAATAATGTCGGATTTTAGGTGTGACCTCCCCCTCCCCCCCCGGGCACCGACTTTTTGTAACTTTTCTGATTTAATCGATATATGGGTCGACTATTAGATATTAGGGGGCGTTTATTATAAAAATATTGTCGGATTTTAGACACGGCTCCCCCCCCCCCCGGGAACCGACTTTTTGTTACTTTTCTGATTTAATCGATATCAGGGCCGACTATTAGGTTTTGGTGGGCGCTTTTTATGAAAATAATGTCGGATTTTAGGTGTGAACCCCTCTCCCCCCCCCCGGGCACCGACTTATCGTAACTTTTCTGATTTTATCGATATATGGGTCGACTATTAGGTTTTGGGGGCGCTTTTTATGAAAATAATGTCGGATTTTAGGTGTGACCTCCCTCCCCCCCCCGGGCACCGACTTATCGTAACTTTTCTGATTTAATCGATATATGGGTCGACTATTAGGTTTTGGGGGGCGCTTTTTATGAAAATAATGTCGGATTTTAGGTGTGACCCTCCCCCCCCCCGGGCACCGACTTTTTGTAACTTTTCTGATTTAATCGATATCAGGGTCGACTCTTATGTTTTGGGGGGCGCTTTTTATGAAAATAATATCGAATTTGAGATGGGCTCCCCCGGGCCTCGACTTTTTTAACTTTTCCGATTAAAGCGATATTAGGGTCGACTATTATGTTTTGGGGGGAGCTTTTTATGAAAATTATATCAAATTTGAGATTGGGCCCCCCGGGCCTCGATTTTTTTAATTAAATCGATATCAGGGTCAACTCTTACGTTATGGGGAGCGCTTTTTGTGAAAATGATATCGAATTTGTGATTGGGCCCCCCAGGCCTCGACTTTTTTAAAACTTTTTGGATTAAATCAATACATGGATCGACTATTAGCTTTTCGGTGGGGCTTTTTATGAAAATAATGTCGGATTTTAGATAGTGCCCCCGGGTACCGACTTTTTGTAATTTTTCTGATTTAATTGATATATGGGTCGACTATTAGGTTTTCGGTGACGTTTTTTATGAAAATAATGTCGGATTTAAGAGAGTGCCCCCGAGCACCGACTTTTGGTATCTTTTCTGATTAAATTGATATATGGGTTCGATATAATCCGAAATGTTACAAAAAGTCGGGCCCCGGGCAAATCCAACATCATTTCCATAAAAAGCGCCCCCCAAAACCTAATAATTGACTCTGATATCACTTAAATCTGAAATGTTACAAAAAGTCGGAGCCCGGGGGCACTATCTCAAAATTCATGAAAATGATTCGTATTCCGATATCATTTTCATAAAAAGCGCCCCCCAAAACATAAGAGTTGACCCTAATATCGATTTAATCAAAAAAGTTTAAAAAAGTCGATGTCCGGGGAGCCCAATATCAAATTTGATATCATTTTCATATGAAGCGCTCCCCCAAAAACGTATAGGTGACCCTGATCTCGATTTAATCAAAAAAGTTTAAAAAAGTCGTGCCCGGGGGGCCCAATCTCAAATTTGATAACATTTTCATAAAAAGTTCCCTCCAAAACATAATAGTCGACCCTAATATCGATATAATCGGAAAAGTTAAAAAAGTCAAAGCCCGGGGAGCCCAATCTCAAATTCGATATCATTTTCATAAAAAGCGCTCCCGAAAACTTAAGAGTAGACCCTGATATCCATTTAATCTAAAAGGTTACAAAAAGTCGAGGCCCGGGGGGGGTCACACCTAAAATCCGACATTATTTTCATAAAAAGCGCCCCCCAAAACCTAATAGTCGACCCATATATCGATAAAATCAGAAAAGTTACGATAAGTCGGTGCCCGAGGGGGGGGAGGAGGTCACACCTAAAATCCGACATTATTTTCATAAAAAGCGCCCCCCAAAACCTAATAGTCGACCCATATATCGATAAAATCAGAAAAGTTACGATAAGTCGGTGCCCGGGGGGGGGGAGGGGTCACACCTAAAATCCGACATTATTTTCATAAAAAGCGCCCCCCAAAACCTAATAGTCGACCCATATATCGATAAAATCAGAAAAGTTACGATAAGTCGGTGCCCGAGGGGGGGGGAGGGGTCACACCTAAAATCCGACATTATTTTCATAAAAAGCGCCCCCCAAAACCTAATAGTCGACCCATATATCGATAAAATCAGAAAAGTTACGATAAGTCGGTGCCCGGGGGGGGGGAGGAGGTCACACCTAAAATCCGACATTATTTTCATAAAAAGCGCCCCCAAAACCTAATAGTCGACCCATATATCGATAAAATCAGAAAAGTTACGATAAGTCGGTGCCCGGGGGGGGGAGAGGGGTCACACCTAAAATCCGACATTATTTTCATAAAAAGCGCCCCCCAAAACCTAATAGTCGACCCATATATCGATAAAATCAGAAAAGTTACGATAAGTCGGTGCCCGAGGGGGGGGGGAGGTCACACCTAAAATCCGACATTATTTTCATAAAAAGCGCCCCCCAAAACCTAATAGTCGACCCATATATCGATAAAATCAGAAAAGTTACGATAAGTCGGTGCCCGAGGGGGGGGGGAGGGTCACACCTAAAATCCGACATTATTTTCATAAAAAGCGCCCCCAAAACCTAATAGTCGACCCATATATCGATAAAATCAGAAAAGTTACGATAAGTCGGTGCCCGGGGGGGGGAGAGGGGTCACACCTAAAATCCGACATTATTTTCATAAAAAGCGCCCCCCAAAACCTAATAGTCGACCCATATATCGATAAAATCAGAAAAGTTACGATAAGTCGGTGCCCGAGGGGGGGGGAGGGGTCACACCTAAAATCCGACATTATTTTCATAAAAAGCGCCCCCCAAAACCTAATAGTCGACCCATATATCGATAAAATCAGAAAAGTTACGATAAGTCGGTGCCCGAGGGGGGGGGGAGGTCACACCTAAAATCCGACATTATTTTCATAAAAAGCGCCCCCCAAAACCTAATAGTCGACCCATATATCGATAAAATCAGAAAAGTTACGATAAGTCGGTGCCCGGGGGGGGGGAGGGGTCACACCTAAAATCCGACATTATTTTCATAAAAAGCGCCCCCCAAAACCTAATAGTCGACCCATATATCGATAAAATCAGAAAAGTTACGATAAGTCGGTGCCCGGGGGGGGAGGAGGGGTCACACCTAAAATCCGACATTATTTTCATAAAAAGCGCCCCCCAAAACCTAATAGTCGACCCATATATCGATAAAATCAGAAAAGTTACGATAAGTCGGTGCCCGGGGGGGGGGAGGGAGGGTCACACCTAAAATCCGACATTATTTTCATAAAAAGCGCCCCCCAAAACCTAATAGTCGACCCATATATCGATAAAATCAGAAAAGTTACGATAAGTCGGTGCCCGGGGGGGGGGAGGGGTCACACCTAAAATCCGACATTATTTTCATAAAAAGCGCCCCCCAAAACCTAATAGTCGACCCATATATCGATAAAATCAGAAAAGTTACGATAAGTCGGTGCCCGAGGGGGGGGAGGAGGTCACACCTAAAATCCGACATTATTTTCATAAAAAGCGCCCCCCAAAACCTAATAGTCGACTCTAAGACCAATGAAATCCGAAGAATTAGCTATTAGCTTTTAGCTGAAGATACAGATAAAGATAATTAGCGGTTAGCGGTAAGAACAGCTAAAAGTTAACTTGCGCTAAAAGTTAGCGGCTTGGTCCCGCTAATAGCTAATTTAGTTGCAGAATTATCTGCCCGCTAATAGCTAATTTAGCTGTTATCTGTTATCTGTTAGCTATAGATAATTTTTGCCCAACACTGCAGTGCACACGCTTTAGCCCATTCGGCCACCCCGCCCACACTTTTTTTTTTTATCAAGTTTAATTTTTTATAGATGTGATGGATAGCTTTACTGTTATGAACGAAAACCCGAAAAAAAAGTCAACTTCTAGGAGAACCCTCCTCTCTCCTCCTCTCCCCCCCCCTCATCTGGATCACCACCTAGAAGTGAGGACTTTAAGTATGTTTAGTAAACTTAGCTCTGAGTCACCAATGGTACCCCTGTAATAAAATCTTAACACCTATTAATATTGGCGTTGGGGAATATTAAAACGATTATAAGACATTAGGAGCAGTTAGGAATCCAAAGATGATCCTCACAATGTTGATAAAAACATTGGTGGAAACGTTTAGAGAAGTGGGGCTTTCATCTAGCTAGGGTAAAACATAGCTAATGATGAACGCTTAAAAGGTGAATATCAAAGTTAGAAATCAACATACAGATTATGTAGAGGACTAAATATATCTTGGACAGCTGGTCTCATTTGCAAGGAAATCATGGAAGGAAGTAGAAAGAAGAACATCAATAGGATGGGGAAATTACTGTCTTAAAAAGCAATAATGAAAAATGATCTACCTAAAGAGGTAAAGAAGAATATTTGTAATACCTGTATACTCCCTGTCATCTACTTTGATTGTCAACCTTGGACCTTAACTAAAGTCCAATCAAGAAAACTTATAACCTGGCAAAAATCTATGGAAAGAAGTATGACTAACATAAAGAAGAATGAGAAAAATAGAGAGAGTTGTGTCATCAGAGAGGAGACTGGTCCACGGGCGGATCTACGGCGGGGAGGGGGGGGGGAGCTTTCGGGCTGAAGCCCCCCCAAAATGGTAAAACATAACCACGTTTTATGAGAAAAAAAAATTTAAAAAATACCTCTTAAAGTATTATTGTTGGTTTAATTACATTTAAAAGGACTTAAGGAATCACTTAAACACCATTTCATATAGGTAGTTAGTTTCTTTCTGTTTTTCCAAAGTAAATATCGTTATTTTTATGAAAAAAAAAGCTTCCGGGCTGAAGCTCCCCCCAAAATTAAATCCTGGATCCGCTAGTGGACTGATCCGAAAGTCATAATTCACCATGTCAAGAACAAAAACTGAGAATGGGTAGGGTAGTTTTTAAGAAGAAGTGATGAAAGATGGTCAATGAATGTGATTGTTTGGGCACCCTAATGTTGTAAAAGACTTATAGGAAGGTAGATGAAAAGATGACTTATTGAAGAAGATGGCTAGACCACAATGGTGGAAATAGGTAAGGGACTGAGAACTGGATCCAGTTTGCGAACTCGGGTTCCCATTAGACTGGTCACCTGGGGAAAGTCTAGACCTATACTGGCTGAGGGAAGGCCTATGTTCAAGCCATCGTAAGAATTTATTAAATGGATTTCTTTTATTTATGTATTATTATTTGTAAATATGAAATAATTGAATTTGTTTGTAATTTGATTTATTAAATTACAAAATTTAATTAATAAATTTAATTATTAAATGGTTAAATTAATTTTAATATTAATCTGATTTAAAGTGTAATTTAATTCTAATTTGTTTATTTGTGGAGCTATGAACCTAATAAAATGCTTTATTGTTATTATTATTATTAGGAATCCAAAGATTTTTTTCCATATTTATGGACATTTATGATATTAAAAAAGGCAAAGTTGAATATGAACTCACTATTCTAAAATACTAGGAATTTATTTGAATACAAAACCTGAAGGCAAAATATTACCATCGTCTGGGTCATTTTTAACTGATTACACTTATGATTTATCTATTTGTTTAGGAAAATCGGACCAAATTACAACCAAGTCTCCAGAGTTGGAGCAAACCTATTGCAACCTTTAAAATAGAGTATCACGGCTTAATTTTCAAGATAAGAAAAAAAACTATAACAAAAATCTAAAATTCTTATTATAGATTTCTTAGAGTTATGTGAAAATATGAATGTCCTAATTGATAAACTAAAAGAAGACAATCCTTCACTAGATTAGAGTTCAGAAAATAAAATTCCACTAAAAACAATTGTCGTATAAAAATATCAGGTACCCGTCAAATTAATATAGGTATAACTTGAAGTTGAATAAGTTTATATATGTATTATATAAATAATATATTTTTGGGCAACTTTGTTGTTCTTCAAAAGAAAGACTGGTCGTAGTTGTTAGATACTATTTTCTACCCAATTAAATAATGGAACTACTTTGAAAACTTCATATCTCACTCCCTTATTAAAATACAATGACTATAGATGTTTATAACTTCTTACATTATCATGTTTTTCTTGAACATAAAAACGTAAGGAAAATTTGTATTCACAATTTAAAGCTAAACAATATTGGTACAGCTATTTCACAATGATACATTATGATCACTTTTGGTTTATGGTATGATATGACCATGCCAAGTTTTCTAAGCAAGGTTATATGTCCCGTGACAGAGTTGGTTCTATTTCTTCAGTGCGATGAGGAAATCGATGAACTCGGTTTTATATTAAGTGTTAAATTGTAACTATTAAAGACGCAAATTATCGCCTGAACATCCAACTCCTGTTTATTTCCATCCTACTACTCATATTTACTCTCCTTCACAAGTTCCATTTAATTACCATTCAGTCCCTTGTACATCACGAAGGATACATCCTTCATCAGACACTCCTTATCATAAGAGCTTTTCCTCATGAACCCCTAATCAAAACCAACCTGACCAACAAAACCCGATCGACTTTATAAACTCCACTCTTGCGTCCTTCCTGAAAGATCTCCAAGAGAATATCAAGCCTCTAATCACCCTCCTGACAAAAATCCTTACCGAAATTCTCTTTAATCTCTCACAATGAGCACAAAGCCCTTAGCTGTTCTTTTATGGAATGCTAATGGACTACACATCCAACGAGACGAACTTGACATTTTTCTTCATGGCTACCACATTGATAAGGCTCTACTGACAGAAACTCCCTCAAAAAACGCCCTAATATCCTAGACATATTTGTCACCTCCCAGATTTCCTCTTCTTATGCCATAATCAAATCCCTGGATGATCTCTCCTCAGATCATTCTCCACTTCTGCTTTCATTTCACACAATCTTCGCTCCTAAGCCCTTGTCCTCTTCTACACTGATTACAGGACGAGTAAACTGGGACAAATTTCATAAAGACCTGGAAAATAAATTGGACCTAAATATTCCACTTAAGACGAAACATGACATTGACACAGCCATAGAAGTACTTACTACATCTATAAGTGACAAAATAAATGATTATACATCTACTTATAAAATTAACAACTCCCAACAGACAAATTTGCCGCAGCATATTTCTATCTTATTAAGGGAAAAACGCATCGAAGTGGCACAGGACTAGATACCCATCAGATAAGACATATTACAACAAATTAGCTAACCAACTAAAAACTGAAATTAGAAAATACAAAGTTCAAAATTTACTTAACATGCCAGAAAAACTTACTACTACTGACAAATAACTATGGTTGACTACTAAAAAGCTCCTTAAATTCAAAGATTTTAACTACCCACTTATTACTGAAACCCAAACCTGGTCCAAATATGATGAAGAAAAATCTCAAATATTTGCTCAGCACCTCTTCAAAACATTTAATCCACATCCAGATATCCTTAATCCAACCCACCTTGAGTTTATTGAAGCAGAATTGGATATCCCACTCCAATTGACTCCTCCACCTGAAGCATTTCATCCTTCAGAAATATCCAATATCATTCATAGATTACCTTCCCGCAAAGCTCCTGGACCATGATCTAATCACATTCCAGATCCTAAAACTGCTTCCTAAAAAAGCCATACTATTCCTCACCTATATATATATATATATATATATATATATATATATATATATATATATATATATATATATAATGCTGTACTCCGAACCATATATTTTCCTGACTCTTGGAAACCATCCATTGTCAAAATGATACCTAAACCCATAAAGTCGCCAGAACACCTATCCTCTTACCGTCCTATCTCTCTTTTACCCATTGTGGGCAAAATCCTGGAAAAACTCATCTTAAAACAACTGTATCACATCCTAGACTCTAAACACATTATCCGAGATCACCAATTTGGATTCCGTATATCCCACTCTACTATTCAGCAATGCCATTGTGCGGTGGATGTAGTCTCCTTTGCATTGAACCGCGGAATGTACTGCACGGGAGTCTTTCCATAGGGGTCCAATACTACAATATTGGAGCTAAAACAATAGCCAAATAATCACTAAATGAAATTAGAAATGAACGCAAAATCAATTGTATAGGCAAAGCATTTTAGTGATGGAATATAAAAATTAAAAAAAAAAAAACTGTTGATAAATAAAGAAATAAATTAAAAAAAAAAAATGTTCTCTAAGATGTTTAAGTGATTACACGGAAAAATAAAATAAAGTGTATATATATATATATATATATATATATATATTTTTTTTTTTTTTTTTTTTTTTTTTTTTTCCCTTCTCCTAATCTTTACGTGTAATCACTTAAACATCTTAGCGAACATTTTTTTTTTTTATATTTATTTCTTTATTTATCAACAGTTTTTTTTTTTTTTAATTTTTATATTCCATCACTAAAATGCTTTGCCTATACAATTGTATATATATATATATATATATATATATATATATATATATATATATATATATATATATATATAACTTATGCGACTGTGAAGTAGAACGATAAAAAAAAAGGAAAAAAGGTTGACAAATGATTCACACGGCTTCAGAAACAATACTGCTTTATTTGAGAAGTTATCCTTCTTATATACATTTCAGAGCTTTGTTTACATACCAGGAAGGTATTAAGGCTGATACTGCTCGACTCCTGCCCTTATCTCCCCCCCCCCACCAGTTTACGAAAATCATTTCGAAAACTTTTAATTCTCGAGTGAAGAGAACTGTATCAGCCTCACCACCTCGTTCCCTGTACACTTAATACAATAATAATAATAATAAAATAAATTAAAAAAAAATTATCTTGATAATAGTAATACAACAAACTTAGGAGTCCTCCTGCATTATCTTTACAACAGAGACACTACTCTATGAGTAAAACAAATATAGTTCTATTCACTTAAAACTACAGAGCAAAATATACAACAGCACAAAAACAGAATTCTTAAAACATACAATAGAACCAAAAAAAAAGGAACTTCTTCCTATATACAATCTATTTTTACATCAAACAGAAAAAAAAAAAATACATTTTCTGTGTGCAGAAAAGAGGGTACCCCGGTTCATCTATTCTTTTTCTGCCCCTACAAACGGAAGTTGTTCGATATGAACTGTGCGTCTCTTTTTGGGCTCCTTTATACTCTCTACGGTTACCAAATTATCTTCCCTGATGGCAACCACCCGGAATGGGCCCTCGTATCGCGTCAATTCCTTCCCTCGATTTGTTCCCCTTCTCCGGTACACAATAGTTCCGATTTTCAAATCCCCCATTTGATCGTGTAATCTTAAATTCTCTCTACCTACCCTCTTCCTCTTTTCCCTCTCTATTTTTCTTCGTACTGTATCCCACGTCTTCCTTAATTCCACCCTATTATTACTTATTTGTTCGGCCACTTGGTTGTTAGTCGCCGTTTTCGCGCAATCTCGTCTTCGTCCCCGCATCCCAAACAGCACTTCGAAGGGCGCGAACCCAGTGACAGAATGAATCGAATGGTTATATGCTATTATCGCCTTTTTCATAGCAATGTCGGGCTCCAATCCTTTCTCTCCCTGATACACGCGTATATGGTCGCTCAGGGTACTATGCAGCCGCTCGATGCTACCTCTACTTTTGGGGTGTCCTGGTGTATTGAAGTGCCAGGTTATCTCCAAGCGTTTTGCCTCCTCCCTCATTGCGGCGTTGTCAAATTCCCTTCCTCCATCAGAAGAGACTCTCCCAGGTACCCCGTAAAATTTCATCCATGTTTGAATAGCTTCTAACACTGCATCGGACGATCTCTCCAATATCTGGTACGCCATAGCCAGTTTGCTAAATATATCAATTATGGTTACCCACTTATACCCTCTCCATGTGAAGGTGTCGATCTGGAGATCTTGTAATGGTGCGTCTCCCGTGGGTGTCTCTTCCTGTCTTCTCTGAGGGGAGTGCCTGTCGTATTTCGTGCGCATACACACCTCGCACGTTCCTATCGTTTCCTGGATGGTCTTCCTCATTCCCCACCAAAAGTACTTTCTGCGTAGTGCCTGTAAGGTCCCGTTCACTCCCCTATGGTTTGTTTTCCCCTGGTGATACGCAAGTGTCACTTCCTTCTGTCGTTCCTCGTCCGTTACTGTCTCCACCATATATTTGCATCGGACAAACATTCTGTCTATTCCGATTTTTTCGGACCTCCAAATCCTCTTAATTTTTTCCCATATTGTGGCGTTTCCCACATAGAGGTGATTCGTCTTCCCTGGTTCCGATGCATCCTTCAGCGCCCTGCATATTTGATCTTCACGCACCCCTGGTTGCGACCAGATTGTGTGAACTTTGCTTCTACCGTAGCGGCTGTAGTCTATTTTCATGATACCCGCTGTCCTAGTCTTCCAGATGACATGGTGACACTTGTCATTGATGATCTCATCGATTTCTTCCATCTCTGCTGGCCTCTCCTCTGTCGAGCTCTCATCTTCTGGGGACTCCTCTCCCTGCTGTACGTCTCTCGCACCGTCCTCTCCTTCTCTTTCCGGTGTCTATTCACTCAAGAATTGTCGAACATCACGTGATAGTCCACCACTGTCTTCCTCGACTGCGTTAACCATTATGGCTCTCGACAGCCAATCCGCCACTACATTTTCCTTTCCTGGCTTATAAACTATGTCGATATTATATTGGCCGAGAAATTCCTTCCATCGCGCGACCCTTGCGGAGGATTCTTTTAATTTCCCGACCCATTGAAGGGGCCTGTGATCGGTGTGGACCCTGAACTTTCTTCCAAAGACGTAAGGTCGAAAATGATCGATAGCCCACACTATCGCGAGCAACTCCCTCTCCAAAGCGGTATATCTCGTCTCAGCATCGGTAAGACGTCTACTCGCATATGCTACGGGCCGCTCTCCTCCTACTCCATCCTGCGACAGTACTGCTCCCAGCGCATACCAAGATATACGTATAATATATCGTTGGAAAGCGGAGAATTTTAGAAAAAACAATATCGAATATAGATCGTTGTAAAAGGAAACGGAGATTGGCAAAAAAAATTATAAATAATATTTTTGGAAAACTAATAATATTTAACGTAAATCACATGTTTTCAAGGAAATTAAATGAAATTTACTAACTAAATGCAACCTTTTAAAATATTTTTAAGATTGAAAGAAATATTTAAAATCCACCTAATAAAGGCAATGACATTGTTTAAATAACTATTTCATTGTACTTATGTGAAAAGAAGAAGTAAAATATAAAATCATTTCATGCATATGTTTATAACCTTAAATATATTTACTGTAGTTTAATAATTTTATTAGAATCCATAATCAATTGATCGTACAATCCATAATCAACTGGTGATATAATAAATAGGACTTTGGTTATTTTAATGGTATTTATGATTTGATAGCTGTATTTTTTTAGCTTCAGCTCAGTTAAAAATGCAATTCAAAAATTTTATAATAGCCCGATATGGCCAAAAATAATTTCTATTCAAAGTTGAGCGATAAGTGAAATTTGTGTGTTGCCCTCACCAGATTTTTTATATTAAATTAATTGAAGCTTATGCAGCATTTTAAAGTAACTGAACAAAGAATAGAGCTAAAATTAATTATTATCAAAAAAGTTCGTATAAACAATAGCCTAATTTTCAGCAGAAAAATAAAAAATTAAGATTTGTATGTTTTTAATTAATATATATATATATATATATATATATATATATATAAGTTAAGGTAAGGAGCGGGACAGTATTAGCGTTAATACCAAAAGCATTGATGTAAACAATCTCAGAATGTATATATAGAGGATTATAAGGAACAATAAACCAGTCTCGATTTCGACTTCATGCGTTTTATTCCTTGAACCTTTTACTTTTTTTTAAGTGTTTTAAATCCGCTACGTTTAACTGGTGCCGAAACCCGGGACGGTGAGAGTGCAGAGGTACGTTTTTTTTCAATCATAACTTTTAATTATGAGAGATAATTGATTATTTAAAATAAACCATATTAAAGGTACTTTAGTGGAAGACGCATATGAACATTGGGCATTTAAGCCCTGTAAAGTGACATAAGGATAAGGACCAAATGATATTAAACACCACTTAATTATACGACGATACACCGAGTTTAATCAAAATCGTTGGAGCCGTATTTGAGAAAATTGTAAAAATGTGTTTCAGCGTTCATATAAAGTGGCACTTCCGGTTAGCCGATTTTAAGGAAAAAGTTGCTGTCACATCCGGCCCATATACAAACCTTAAATACTTGATATCAGTTTCGTACTACTTTTCGTTTATGAGCTAGACTGTTAACACACACACAGACCATTTTGCGACACTTGGTTATTTGGACTCAGGAAACCTTAAAACACGTATTTGATAATTGAAAACTGAGATTCGAAAATTTTCACGATCACTTACTATGTATTTCATATATACGTAAGTGAAAGTAAAAAGTAAAATATAACATTAAAAATTAACGTTTATGTGAAATAAATAACAATAAATAATAAAAGGCTTAGCGAATCCGAAGGTTCGATGCCGACACCACCAATCGCTTATTACACACCTCCCTCCACCGTTCGCCGTCCAAATCCAATCCCTTCAGATCGGCTTTAATGCAATCTTCCCACCTTCGCTTCGGCCTACCCCTCGGACGCTTACTATTCGGCACAGCAAATTCGCCGCGACGAAATTACCTCAATTATATTACCCGGATACAATTCACGCAATTCGGCGTTGTGTAACCGTCTGAACTCTCCGGTGTTTATGTGAAATGTAACATTAATATGGGATAAAACATTTAAAATTATAAATGTTATACTTCCAAAAAAATCCAGCTATATAGCTATGGTCATTTTGCAAATAAAGTAAAGAAAAGATACCTAAAAGTAAGATTAGAAAAGAAAACTAATAAAGATGTCTAAAAATGCCGTTTTTTCCTCATAAAATTGTAGATATTATAGTAAAAAGTACTAATATATTTTTAATAATATAAACGAATTTTCAAAGGATTCGGTTTCTATTTGTTTCCGCTTGTAGCAACATCATTTATATCTTTCGAAGCAGGATAAGAAGAAATCAATATAAGTCAATTAATAATTACTTCTAATAATTGCAGAATTTTCTATAGATAGTTTAAAAAATTACATTTTTTACTAGAACCGCATGAACCTAAAGGCTTACCAGATGATAGTTGAGCTCAACACCACCCTAAATCCTGAGAATTTTATACCCCTCTCCCTCTAATTGTTTACTTAATTTTATATTCATATTCATTTATATGGCAAGAGTGAGGTGATTTGTAGAATTTTATTCTATTATAATTAGCTGGGTAGAATGTATATTAGGAAGGTTAGGCTAACAATAGTCATAATTTTATAGTTTTACATATTTTCACTATTTATGGATTTTGAACCTATTTTAGAATTGGAATCAGAAATAATTATTTTACGTTTTTGAATAATAATTAAGTTAAAAAATAAATGGTAATTAAGTAATAAATAGAATAGTGTATGAAAATCTTTCTAATGATTATTTCAGAAATAACTCATTTAGAAATATATGGCTTTATTTATTAATGAATGTTTAAGTTACATATATTTTTTTTAAACCGTTTATATATATATACGTACGCAGCTTTCATATTATGGGGCAATAGAGAAAAATTATTTTTGGAAAATTTATTATTACAATTATAATTGCCTCTCTCCCCTCCTCTGCCTATGCCCATGTCGCGAATTCATTATTATTTTGTTTTAAAGTATTTTTTCCCTTTAGATAATAATTTTAGATAATGGCCATAGGCGATAAGGATACTGAAGCCGTTCGAGTAGACAAGGAGACCTGCAAAAAAGTTAATATTTTCAAGTATCTGGGCTCTTATTGCTACACTACAGAGTCATTTGAACATGACATCAGGAGGAAGGTGAAGCAAGCCCATAAGGCTACCCGAATCCTACATTCAGTTCTCTGGAACAGCTTTCCACCGATAACAAACGTAGAATATTCACAGCTATAGTGGAAGTTATTCTTACATATGCCTTAGAAACATGGACTATGAATTCCTGTTTTTACTGAAAGGTGCTGGTGGTCAAGATGGATTACTAAGGAAAGTGGTCCGTTTTACCGGACTTGATAAAATTAGGCATGAAGTAGTTCGACAGAGAATGGATGTGGGTACAGAGGTTAATGAAAAGATCGGGGCATGCTGCTTAAGATGGTATGGGCATGTGTGAAGAATGATGGAGGAATGTTGGCCGAGCCGAGTCCTGCATTGTGTTGTCCCAGAGAAGAGAGGACGTGGATGGTCTAGAAGCAGGTGGATGGAGAGGGTCCAGGAGGGAATGGGGGGAGGGGGTCGAGGTTTGGAGAAAGATGATTGGCGAGATAGAAGTGCGTGGAGCTCTGCGCTGACGATGTGAGGCAACCCTTAGATGGATAGAACTCCTATAAAGTAAAGTAAAAAAGATAATTTCATCTGAAATAATTGCAAGAGCGTTGTCAAAAGGGACTATGTTTTTTAAAATGGCGAGCAGGGTGGAATTAATTTGAAAATAGAGAAATTAGTCTTTATTTCCTAATTAGTCTCTTTCAGAATATTTAAATACTATCAACCGACCTGTCACTGACCTGTCCCATAGCCAAAGACAAGGCATTAGTTATATTTATTATATACACAGAATAAAGGTACCTCATACCGATATTTCAAACAAGCAGTGCCCTTTGAGTCAATGCTGAAACTGGAAATACTGTAGACAATCCTGCTGTTGTATTTAGTACTTAGGATTAAGTCATATCTGCCGCTCTTCCAAGTATGCGGCACCCTTAAATATTTTTTTATATATACTTAAACCTCAGAGTGCTTTTATTATCTTTATTTCCTGGTTTAAAAGTTATCTTTAAATTGAAAGCTTAATGTGTCCCTCCCCCCAAATTTCTGATGGCGCAACTTGTGCCATGAACAACCCCCCTTTGGACATTCCTGTGTACCTTATGAAATTATATAACTGTGGAATGAACCATCTAGTTTTATCAGATCTTAATATAATGCATGTTTAACAATCCTGGTGGTATATATTTTTGATTAAAAAAAGAAATCGGCTTAATAATGGAATGTTAAACCTATAAGTGAACTTTCATAAAAAAAAAAAAAAGTCGAATTGAGAACCTCCTTTTTTAAAGTTGGTTATAAACATTCAATGTCACAAAATTCACATGTTGTTTTTTTATTTTAAAAAAAATCACATGTTTCCAGACACTTATCTAGTAACAACAAATAAATTTGTTTAATATTTTTCCTTCAAAACCTATTCAGCACAACTATTATCTTGGTGACACTATACTAATGTAACACTAGTGATAAGTAACAATATGACATTTTGAATTCAACAAGTGGTTGCTCAGGACTGATATTTTTATCCTCTTTGCTAGAACAAATGCAAATTACCTGTTGCTGTAGATTTTATCTTGTGCAATAGGTTTAATTATTGGTATTTCTAAGTATTTACATGGACACCTGTAACAATAAACATACTTTTTTTTGTGAAAAACCTATGTAGTCCAGAACTGAGATAATACTCATAAGAGATTAACAGTGTTGCACAAAATGCATCACCAACTATATATGGTAACACTTGTGATCTAACACTGGTGACAAAAAAGGTTTAATTGTTTAATTAAAATATTATAACATTTTGAAAAAAAAAAATTGTACTTAAAAACTTGAACAAGATAAAATAAATCTGAGGTATCCTATAGAAGGAAATCCTTTAAATATTAATTTCAAGCTATCAATCCCGAATAGTATAGTTTGAATATATTCATTAACACTCGGAAACATAACACTCGTGACAATTTTTATAATTTAATCATTTTTAATTTACTATCTAAAAATGCCAGAATAAGCAACTACTACTTATCTGGTTTATAATTGTTTTGAAAAACATATACATAATATTCAGTTTGGGATGTAGTATATTTATATAGAGTAATTTAATGCAGTAATCATGAAACAAACTTTTTTTTTTTTTTATGTTGCATAAAATAAATACTGAAACAGATCAATGTACACTAACTCATTTCATGGGTTCGACAAACAAAAATTAACCGTACAAAAATAATTAACTTTTAGCATCTAAGTTTTGCATTGCAATATATAATGATTGTGCAGTAGATTTGCTCAGACTTATACACCTGATAAAATTAAAGTAATTCCTTAAATATAATAAGTTTACAAAAATATAATATGCTTAACATCTGCAAATTCAAATATAATAAATCACATAATATCTAAACATAACACCTTTCTTTATCGGCAATTTTATTTAATACATGCTAAGCTATTATCCTAATCTTATTTATACATTTCCTGTAGAGTGATCTACAATTTACAATATTATTATGTTATCAGTCCAATAATTGGGTGTTTTAAATTTCTATTTGGGTAACAATTTTTACAATTCTTTCTTTCTATACATTATAATACATACAATTACATATAATAATAACAATACCACTAAAAAAGATTATTTCAACCAGAAAAGCTTTCACACCAATGCAAGTTCTTTTGTTTTTTAATTTGAATTTTGGTCTATTTACTAGTTGCATTGACAAAGCTTACTATTTATTTTATTTTATATATATTTTTAAATGGGCTATAGAAATTTAGTTGAATAGGAATACATATTTAAAAACTATAATAATCAACATTGACAGGTACAGTAAAAATTATGAATTTTGAAAAAGAGCTAAATAACAAGTTCCACTTTTGTAACACATGGAAGTACTTCTAAAACATAATTTTACATTTATATCTGTTTCCTCCATAATGTAACCAAAAATAATGTGATTAATAGTTTATATCCATAATTAAGAGAAGAAGCAGTGCTACTACCCGCAGTAGAAATAGTTTTATTAGTGGCATTTAAGCGTGAACCCTCATCATTCATCATGGTTTTCTCTCTCTTGCTATCATCACTTATTTCATTTGTAGAAATACTGTTACTCTCAGTTGTCAATTGTAATGTTGTGGGAACAAGAGTTGTGGTTGTGGTAGTTGTAGTAGTAGTTGTAGGAACCAATGAGAAATTTCCTGTAAAATAAGAATAATCAATTTGTTTTTAAGTCTTTCTGATACTTCTATTGTTTAGTTTTAATTTTATATAATTAGATATCAGTATAGTCATTCAAATTCTTGTTTATAATAACTAAATGAGAGTTCGTGTATACAGAATACTAAATGAAACAGAGATAAACAGGGGTTGATCAACAGGTAAGTGGACTAAGCGACAATGGGCCCTGAATTGCAAAAGAACCCAATTGGGCTTCGAGATTTTAAAATGTCTCAACTTAATGATTAACATGTCTAGCAGATGGGTCTCTAGCACATTTGGGCCCAAATGCTTAGAATGGTAATATCTAGTGATAAGAAAATTATGTAGTTGACAATGTTTTAACATGCAGTCCACTTAAGCTCACAAAAATCATAAGAGAAAATGTTTTATATAAAAAGGATTAAAATATGGAGTTGGTTAAACTTGCCATGCTAGTTCAAAAGCTTGAAATGGGGGTTATAATGAATGATAATTAGGATAGAAGATGCAGAATACCTGTGAAAAATATATCACTGAATTCAGGTTTTGTATCTGTCATTCTAATTTCTTGGTGTATTCCTTGAATGGTTCTAGCTCCATGTGCCCCATCTTGGTATATTGCAATGAGTTTTGCCGTGTAAGGTGTCTCTGTTTCTGTAATAATTCCTTTTAAAGTAACATTTACTGCTGTTCCTGGGTGTAAAAACATTTCTACCCTGTAAAAATATTGTATCATCTTAAAAAATATAAATTTAACAATTTGAAATATGTATATATTTTTTTTTTGTAAAAGAACTATTTATTCATCTATAAATGAGTAATGGCATCATTGATCTAACACTATAATACTGAATATTTCTATATCTTTCAGTTTGTAATTTTCTGTTTTGTTTTTTGTAAATAACATTGAATGATAGTAATGGCATGTAAAAAAATACAACAATTAAAATAAGATAATAGCTGTCTTACATCTGTAATTATAAATTTTTTTATTATTATTTATTTATATGATATTTTACAACTGTATACAAAAAATACATCTGGTAAATTCGCACATTGGTATAAAGACATGGAACACATGTTGAGAAGCTACCCATTGGTAGCACTCTAAATTATAAATTTAAATCAAATTTTAGCAGGTCGAAACATTTTCAGTTACCCTTATTTTTTTTTTTAATAATAATAGCTTATTTTTTTTTTTTTAATAATAATAGTTTATTTATTCTGGAACGAGTCCCTTTAGAATAATACAGAAAGACAGAAATGTTGGCTAAGGAGCCTCTGAGATACATAAACAAAAATACAGAATAATTAAACAGCCATAGTAAAAAAGAAAAAAATATAAGTTATTTTCTAATTTCAATAAGTTAATAATAAAAAATTAAAAAAAAAAAAAAAAAAGATGAAGTAAAAATAATGAAGAACGAATTAAGAATTTATATACATATTTACAATTTCACGGGGACTAGATGGATAAGAAATTATTGAACAGGCGGGATTTAAAGGTAGAAAGAGTATTGGATTGAGGAATGTGAGAAGGGATGGAGTTTCAAAGGGATGAGGATAGGATAATGAACAATCTGTCGGAAGCAGTGGTTCAGTGGACCCTTATTTATAAATCAGGAGACCGGGAACGAGTATTGCGGGAATAAACAGAGGATTTGAATTGAAGGAGCTCGGAGATGTATGAAGGACGGTGGGATTGGATGACTTGAAAGAGGAAGGATAAAGCCACTTTAACTCTGCATAAAAATGGGAAACAGAGGCGTCCCTTGGGATCCTGAAGATGAATTGTACAAAAGAATTTTTCAAACGTTTTAGTTTTGCCTCAAGTTTCCCAGAGGCGTCCCTATATACTGTAAAGCAATATTCAAAGTGGGGAAAAATTGAGGAAGTGAGTAGGAGCCTACGGGTTTCAAAGGGAAATAGGTGACGAGAATAATTTAGACATTTTAGAGTGGAAATGTGGGAAATATTGGATACATGGTTTTTACAGGAAAGGTTATTCCAAGGTTCTTGATGGTGAGGTAAAATTTGATGGGATTATCATGCAGGCACAGAGCTGGAATATTAGGAACAGTTTTAAGGAGGTAGTTGAAGCCTATTAAGATTGCCTTCGTCTTTTCTGCATTCAACTTCCACTTGTTAGCTCTTGCCCAGTCACAAATTCTATCCAAGTCTTCTTGAAGTTTTTCTGTGACTGATAATAGATCGGAGAGCGGGAAGGACAGGTATATTTGGAAATCATCTGCAGAGATATGGTATTGGGAGTGATGGATCAGGATAGGTAGGTCATTAATGTATATAGCAAACAGAGTAAGAGACAGAGAGGAACCGTGATGGAAACCACAGGAGAGGGGAAGATTCTTAGATGAAGGTTAACCTGGGACTGGGTACAAAAAATGTTACTTTATCATTAAAAAAAAATCAAAAGTGTATTTTTAAAATGATGAACCCAATAATAAAGATCTAAAAGTGAAAGCTAGTATAATTGAAGTATATTGACAAACATTCCTAAAAGTGTTTAAAGGAAGACGTATTTATACTGGCATTGCATCAACGATATTAAAACTCTTGATGTTGTGACATATATCTACTAATGGTAATTATTTTTTATGTTACTTACTTGCAGACATTTTGCCGATTTTCATCTTCACTGATTCCCCATTTGATCTCTTCTAGGTGATTACTTGTTGAGTTCCTGATAACAGTTGTCAATCCTTTTAGCATGGCTTTGCCTTGTCCCCAGTATACAGAACTATTTGCATCAAAACCAATCACCATATCAACTTTTCCTGAGATATTTTGGGTATTTTCTAAAGTATGTTTACCAAGATCTACTGTCTGTTTTTTCACAGTTTTCTTATTATTATTAATGGTGGTGAACTTAATATTTGTAAGTTCATAGCGTATGGGTTCTGTTTCCATTAAAATTTCACCTTCTGTGAAATCTTGTTCTTTTCCTTCCTGTATACAAATTAATAGGAACATGATTCAAGGAATGAAATTTAAAAATTTCTTATGATTCACAGAAATATTATTTAATATTAAAAGAAAAAATATTTCACTTCTAATAAATAACAAGAAAATGAGTATTATATAGTAAATTACTACTAGTATGTTTATATTCAGTATTTTGTCCCATCATTCTATCTATTGTTGATAATTCTTATATTTCTTTTTTATCATCGTGCATAGAAAATAATGATTACTAGCTAACCTGTGCGAATACTCCGCACAAACCTAATATTTGTATCTGATTTTAATTCATTAAGGGCTCACCACAACTTCCATTCAATAATGTATGATACGCAAAGGTTTAATACATATATTTAGTAAGCGATCAATTTATGAATATAATTTATAATCTACCATGGTTCAACCATTGCGTTTTCTTAAACTTATAATATAAATATTAGCTTTTTCCTTCATTAGATTATCATAAATTGATAAAAGCTTTTGAACATTGCTTTAAACATCTGATGACAGCAAAAGACAAACGGCTCAAATTCTCAGGGAGGAATAGTTAGTCCAATCAGGATGTATGTTACTTTATCATTAAAACAAAATCGAAAGTGTATTTTTAAAATGATAAACCCAATAATAAAGATCTAAAAGTGAAAGCTAATATAATTGAAGTATATTGACCAACATTCCAAAAAGTATTTAAAGGAAGACGTTTATACTCTTATATAAATAAATATTAAATTAACAATTTAATTAATTAAAAAGCATAAAATGTTTTTAAATTAAAAAAAATAATCAATAATTGATACATTATATACTGTACCCTGGAAAAAAAGGGTCAATTCCCAAAATCTTAAATTCTCTTATGCAACAGAATCTTTACAGTATAACAAATATTAAGTGTTCAGAACTCTAAAACTCTGCACCAAATCGTCAGATTTGATGATGTTTTTTATGTTGTGAGGAGAATTCAGTAAGCTTTCAAATACTCATACATAATGGACCAAAAAATACGTACTTTTAGAGTTTTCGCTAATTATGAATTCATTTTTAAAGTATCGATTCGTTGAGATATCACCGTCATATGGTTTAAAACTTTTACATTCACTTTTATTTAAGTCTTGGTGTAAAATTAGGAATCAAAATTATGATTCGCACATTATAATTGTATAGAGACCTCATTGGTCAAAACCCATCACTCCTGAGAGCCAGAAAAGTGTTATATATTTCAGAAATAATATATGAGATAAGATAGTCCAATATGCATAATCTATATGACTCAATAGTTCTACAACCTTAACCCTTGATTGTGTGTTTTACAAATTGTTGCATGTTTGGGGGAATCCATCTGTGAGATTAAATTTTGTATTGATCTGAAGGCAAAATTAATAAACTGATCTCTTTCAGCTTAAAAATGGTTGTATTTGAGTTTAAAAATAATTTGTTTACATGATGACATAAATAATCTGCATACAATAAAATCTAAACTATTTGGGCTGTATGAAAATTCTCATTGTTTATTGAACAAATGACAAATATAATATAGAAATAAGTAAATTCAAGATATTGTGGCAGAGAGCAATTGAGTTTTTTTTATTTTTTATTTGGTCGATTACAATAGTTCATTAAAAAAATAGACCAACACCTGTACAAATTACAATTAGCTGAATATTTGCTAAAAATGGTTTGATTTCAATGATTACTTTAATGTTTTGTAGGAAATTTGGAAATATTTCAAATTATGAGTATAATCCGAATAAATTGTATACTTTTTGAGTTACACACAAATAAAGTTTCTTTTTCTTTGTAACTTTCTCTGACCTTCTGAGGGATGTGCCTACTTTTCCCTCCTCAAGGGGATAATCTTCAAAATGATTAAATCATTGGATTTGATGAATTAACAAAGATATTGCATACTGTGAAAAAAAATTAAAAAATAATATAAAAGGTAATTTCTTTTTTTTAAATTTCAGTCTGACATTAAGTGAAATTACTTATGGAAGAGATGCTTTTCAATCATAAAACCTAGAACTATTATAACTCTCGCTCATAAATATTAAATGATAAAAGATTAAAAACTTTTTTTATAAAAATAAAATAATTACAGAACTAGCGTGAGAAACTAATATACAGACCTTAGCTGTACTGTTACCTCAGCTTTAGGCATACAAAAATATTATGTATTTCATCTCTAAGATTATGAATACCCTACAATAGGTTAATGAGCAAGTTTTTTTAATAAGTACTTACATTGTATCAAGTTTTGTAATAAGAAATAGAGCCTATCTATTCACATTTAAATTTTATTTCTTAAACAGCTTCATCTTAAATTAAAGTAAAAATAAATCCTAATAACTTCTTAAATTTGCTCTTGTTGAAGAAAGTAAATTAATTACCTCATTCACTGCTGTTAATTTAGCAAAACCACTATAATCAGTAAGTTTTCCTATTAAATGCGTAACACCCAAGCTCTCAGTATTTGGATCATCATCTAGTTTTATTTTCTTTCTAGCTACATAAGATTCTCCAGCAGAAACAGCTCCAACTGGTACATCACTCAGTTTGCTCCATTTCCCCCAACTCAGTCGTGCCCCTCCTTCTACATTTTCTAAAACTTCGTATCTGTAATTGAAAAAAAAAAATTCAGTTCCACATCATCTAATAATGAACAATGGGCAGATATTTTGGTTAAGGAGTCTAATACTCGGCTTATTGGAAATTTGAGGGAGACATTGCATTGGACAAATTGGAGTCTACACTCGAAACTCCATCATCGTCAAGTACTTGGTGGACCTATGAAACTATGTCAATCTAAGGTTCATAAATTATAAATATGTTTTAATATTACACAAATTACTTTACTTTCTTATAAATTTATCGAAAGGCCCCTCCAAAATTTTTTGTATTAGTGATGTTTTGACAAATTAAAAAATACTTTAGATTTCATAGGCACAATCGATTCTCAATAATTCGAAATCCAAGTGACTACAAGAAAAATTCGAATTATTGGAACTTTAAGTTATCAAGATGTTTGAATTATCAAGAGGGAAGAAAAAAATTCGAGTCATTAAGAGTTTTTAATATATTTTTGAAAATATCTATGAGCTTATATAAATTGTGTAAAT
Organism: Nezara viridula; assembly: GCA_928085145.1. NCBI lineage: Eukaryota > Metazoa > Arthropoda > Insecta > Hemiptera > Pentatomidae > Nezara > Nezara viridula. The sequence goes on along the minus strand of OV725079.1, from coordinate 72,239,903 downwards.
AGTCTCATGTGAAAAATATTACTAGGAAAATATAATATTATTAAGAGGGGAAATGGTCTAAATTGAATTATAGAATGTTCTTTCCCCTTTCCCTCCGTGTTGTTATGAAAAGGATTTCGAGTTATTGAGCTATCGAAATATAGTATTTTTCGATTTACCGAATTAAACAGCTGAAGAGTTCAAATTGTCGAAAAATTCAAATTATCAAGATTTGAATTATAAGTGAATGAAGTTATTGTGCAGATTGGTACCCAGATAATTCATATCTACTTCCTCTTCTGGATGCGCAAATATATTATGACACATCTATATATATGAAAAATGGTTCATTTGATTTGGCACAATATTGGAGAGTAATTAAGGATTGGAGAAAAAATGATCCAGTATCAATTTTATCAAATTCCATCCCTATTTCCACTTACAGGTATGCAAAAATATTTTCCTCTCAACATATAAATTACAAAAATTTCCCATTTCATTCAGCCTAAAGCTAGACGAAATCTTGGAAATAATGTATAAATTATCTGGCATCAATATTTATTTAACAATTAAAATTAATGTGATTGTTAAGAATAAAATACCTGTGAAATGAATTGGGCAGTAAACATAATACAATAAGAAGTTATATTAGTTTTTAAACTTGATATGATTTATCAGATCCATTTTCATTAGATTATTCTATTCAATTTTAAATGAATTTACAATTTTTGTAAAATGTATGCATGTATGTACATTTCCTTATATACTCTATAAAAATGTGAGAAAGCTATACTGATTTATTTGGCTGACATTTTTTTGATTGTGACCTTTTTTTTTGTTTGAAAAATAGTTAATAATGTTTATTTTATTATAAAAAATAACACATGCACACACATAACAAAGCGTAAGTTAAATAATTGAAGTTTTATAAAACAAAAATGTTAAAAGGAATTACTTAACACATTCCTTTTAAAGCAAACCATTGGCTTACTAATCTACCTATTCTATTTCTTCAACCAAACAACAAGAGATGCCTAAATATACATACAACAAGCTATTCTTTTTCAAAGGATGATTAATTCTAACATGCAATTATTTCATCTTTGTCCAACAACTAACTTACTTTTCATATGTTTCTACTTTGTCATGCTGAGAAATCAAACATCCTCCACTACCAGTTTTTAATTGTCCTGGAACCCATTTTCCCATTCCTATATGTTTAGCTCTGCATATATAAATTTTCCTTTGGAAGAGGCCACCTAATTCTGAAATATCATACGTTATTTCTCGTTTTCCCACTTTACTAACATACACACATATATATTTCTATATTAAATATACGAAAAAAATAATCTTTAGTATATTTCATATTATGATAGTTTATTGTAGATTTCATGTTTAAATTTTATTCAAATACATGATCATTATCTGCTGATTTTTTTTTTAAACAGAGTTAAGACCTTTTCCAAATCGTATTCTTGTGAATATGATTGCAGATTACTGAAAATCATAATCCATGACAACCTTTTCGCTGTAGAACCAAAGAAATCGAAAATATTGACATAAGACAATGTTACTGTAATTACAAAACATTTTGTTAATTAATGATATAATAGTCTATCTTTAAAAGCTATGTTGTTGAAGACTGGTCCCAAAAAAGGCCCTTAAACAAATAAATTATATCCAGATTTTCCATTAAAAAGTTAGACAAAATAGTTTTGTATTAAAACATTAACTTAAATATTAGTCTATATAGGCCATTTCTTCTGGGTCACTAGCAGTCCTATAATAAGTATCTATTGCAAATTCACACTTAATATATGAAATCACATAGTGAAAGGAGGAAATCAACAATATTATGTAGACCAAAAAAGATTTTGATAATTAGGGTTACGATTTTTATGTAGAAAAAACTTATAATATGAACATAAGCATATGGATATTATTTCATAAGTATTTAAAAATATACGTAAATATGTAAACTTTTAATAATTTATTATGCTTTGAATTTCTAAAACATTCCATATTATAATTATTTTAACAAAAGCTGAAGCTCGAAAGCTCTACTTTATAACATATTTAAAAAAAATAAATTATGAAGAATAAAATAATAAGAAACAAAACTAATGAAATTAATCAGCCTTTTGATGGCTTCATTTAATGTTGTAAAATTCGTAGACAAATTTGCACTTATATATGACAAAGTTCTTTTTTGAGCTCATGAATTAAATAAAAAGTGGCCTTTTCCTAAATTAGCAGAATTGATCTTGAGCCTAGATGCATTGTCATATATATTTTTTAAGTTGGCTCATAATATTCTATATAATATTGTTATGACTGGTTCATAAAGCAAATTTAAGTCAGGTTATATCTCTTTCAAAATATTTACATGACAGGGAGCATTAAAAAATATCTTCTTTGCTGTAGATGTATATCTTCTTCTAAATAATAAATAATAAATAATAAATATCTTCTTATACGCGATGGAATGTATGGCCATGCAAGTCATATGCTCTAGTTCAGGATTTCTTTTTTTTTAACTTCTTTATGGAGATATTACGATCTGTCACATTCAATGACAATAGTAATAGTGATATAGAGTAGCTCATTCATTCCATACAATAAATAAAAATAATAAATGGCAATATAATAATAGTTTAGGATTAAAAACGTTAATCATACAAATTGGTTAAAAACAGTAGAACATTGAGATGAAAAATCCATTAGGTGCAAATAATATCCATGATTGGTTAATGAAGTTAGGGATTGTTTCATGATTGCACTTTCCTAAAAGTTTGCTATTCAATAGATGTAATTTTAAAGGAGTCCTAACCCCCAAAACTACCATGTTAGTGCCCGTCGTTTCATCCACATAAATACAAATCTCCTCAACTTGCTCCAGATGATTCAATAGAATAAAAGCAATTTTTTACTTCCTAAATGTCTAGAATATTTCTCAAAATATCTAGTTGGAGGCTAAATATGTAAACATAATATATTTTCGTAGTCAAATATCCAAAATATTTATGTGAAAATATAATTCAGAGTCACATATGTGAAAAAGATAAAATATTTACAATTAAAAATGTTATATTTTACTTTAAATTGGATTTCATTCTAGGAGAAAAACATTCACTGTAAAAATATGTAAAACATAAAAATTGCAACTCTGGTGATAACGGTTTATTACATATTATACATTAATATCTTTGTGAGTGTGTGTATACACAGAATCACACATTTCAGGTAAATACATATTCATCAATCCTATTTTGCTGTCAAATTGAAAATATTCAATTTCAAATTTAAAATAATATTAGATGTGAACATATTTTATATTTTACCATTTTTTACTGTCTCAAATGTTCCTTCTACAGCAGTTTCTGGATGTGAGCCTTTCTCTGCACTTATCCACCTTAATGTGCTAGAAGTGACAAGCTTGTTCATAAATATATCTGATGACTTTAGATAAACACTGGTTTCAGAAAATGCTTCCACATAACTTATAAGTATGGCTACTATAGCACACTGAAAAGATAATAATAAAAAGATACTTTTATTTTTAAAAATGTTTTATTTTCTTCTTGAGTATGTTCAAATCAGGGGTTCCAAACCCAAGGCAGGGGTGTCACAGTATGAGTTTAGAATTTACACATGACCATTAAAAATCAGCAGATTTTAAAATTGTTTATACTTTGTTATTTAAAAAAATTAAATTCTCATTCTGGGATGAAGGAGTATTTTAGGTTCAGCATGTTTGATATAGGATACAAAATTACTTATTCCAATAAATATCAGTGTGTAAATAAAAAATATTAACTGATTTGATTGTATTCTTACATTCTCAGATTCTACAAAAGGAGAAAATAAGTATTTATTCTGTAAACTAATAATTGTAACAGTGGCAGAGTATAGGGTGGGGGAATGATAAGTTCATTGGTAGACCTTTATAAAGGAAATTCTCGATAGTGAAACCCCTTATAAAAAGGCTGGGTACCCTTGATTTAAACACTGATAATTTAAATACAACTTAGTCTTATTGTTTAACAAATGCAATATTTATATAATTGAAACATTCTCATAATGGCAATCAAAAACATAATTTAGCTGCTTGGTCCCTTAAATCAATTTTACTTTTGATTTCTGTTTTATTTGATTTTGCAGGCCTTCCTATATTATCACATTATGCTGTGATTCATTAGTACTAGTAAAACATTTATTGTATTCTATCTATTTTTTTTTTCTCCAATATAAAACCATCCTTATGCAATGAAGTGACTCTGAGATGTTATTTTATAACTATCAATTAAATATTGAAACAATAAATAACAAACCACTTATAATAATCATGCCTTAAGACACATAGCACCAAATTTATCCATTTTTAACAGTTTTAGTACATAAATTCGTTAGGTTTTAAACAAACAAGGTTTATTTGGTTCTCATAGTTATAACTAGGCACATACTAATAATTAATCATTTACTGTGACCATAATTTAAAAAATATATATGAAGGTTTCTTTTTTTTTAGGATATTTAAAATACAGCGATTGTCAAACATTGACTAGAGATGTAAAAGAAATGTTGATACATCAAGTACTGATGGGCACTAGCCAATTCAAAGTGGGGAAGGAGTTTCCAGGATGAAGCCCCTCAAAAAAGTAATTTTTTTTTGCCCTTTTTCGGAAAGCTAAGCTCAAATACATCATTCAAACAAGAATAAAAACGCTGTTTACATTTAATGCAAGATTAAAATGCTAAAGCACTCTATTTTACTTATAAAAATAATAATCAATACAACAGCTTTTAATGTTACATTGATCAACTTTGGTGTTAGATGTAAGGAATCGTGGTTTTGATACCACACTTAAAAACGTCTATAAACACTGATGTTGAATAGCACCTAGGTCTCAGTTAGATTTGCCTATGAGGTACAAGTTTCTCTGATCAGTCTTGTTGCTCAAATATTGTAGGATCAGTCTTGTTCTTGATCTTGCGAAAATGCTAGATATCCATTTTACCAAGAATGTCGCCGTTTATGCAGCTAACAATATATTTTGTCTTGTCCGTATTTTTTCCGAGTCTCAATTGTGAACCGGCTTTGATCAATGTTGAATTTTTTTTTAAACTTTTATTATGATATTTACAACTGTATTAGTATGAATACATCAAGTAAATTTGTACAGAGAAATATTATTACATGAAACACACTTGTTGAGAAAACTGGTAGCACTCTAAATGTTGAATTTGTTTTATAGTTTCCGTGTCTTAAATACATTCTATTATATTTCTATATCGATAATTGAAATTTAAAAAATCATCCCTGAAAGCATTGTTGTTTCTGTAATTACCATTAAGGGTAGCCCTCCTCCAAAATTAAATTCGGAATCCGCTATCACTGATGGGTAGAATACACAGTTAATGATTTCTCAAATATCTTTACTTTAGCTTTATATCTATAAAGTTATGGTCATTCCATTAACATAATTTATAGTATGTTTCTCTGGATGACAAAAAGATTTCTGAAAGATCAGTAAAATCAGTACTCTGAATTGCTTTTTGTGAAGTAATAAAGATTAAACATATTTTGAGTTCAAATCGATGTATCCTTTAAAATATAATTATTTGTGCTTAACGATATCTTATCTATTTCTATGATCATGTAATACAATTAAAATATACAAATAATAATAAAGAAACGTTTGTTTCTCTCAGATTTCATTTTCTTAATGACTACAATTGGTTCAAGTTTTCAAATTGAACGGACGTGATGAATTAGGAAGGATGATCGGCGGTAACCATAGGAACATTATAGTTTCCAAGGCCGCCCCAGCCATATCGATCGCTGCCGTCCCTTCCTCCTCGGCATCATTAGGACACATTACATCCACTGACAACTACAATTCTACTTACCTAGTTCACACTATGAAAAGATTAATCATCCTATTTTTAGTAACTTATAAGCTACTTACTGCTTTCTTTATCTCAAGTAATTTGAGAATTGAGGTAATGCCTATATCATTCGGTCAAATATACTTGAGTACTGACCTGTAGCAATAGAGTTGGTGAATGTTTTTTATATTTAGTGGGCTATCATTTCTTTAAAGTGACTAGGTGTTTGGAGTCAGTTTCTGACTTGGTAGCCCTCAGCATTTGTAATTTTATACTGCCCTAATCTCAATTCAATTTCAATCCTGTTCAACCCTCTGCTTCATTATTCAGTACTTATTATCTTCACTAGGAACCAAAAATAAGGGAGGTTAACATGAGCTTGGAAAGAACATCTACTTCAATCCTCGATGTGGGAATGGGAATGGGACATCGAATCGTTGCTCGGAAAAGAGGTCGCGTGAAAGAAAATTATGGCTTACGTTTTGAAGAGTAAGGTTAATACTTCAGCAAACTCTATATTTTTATAATATACATGCTAAAAAACGCTCATTTGCCTCAACACCCTATTATTACATAAAGGTATTCTATTTTACTCTTAATTATCGTTGAAATGTACAAATATATATAATTTAAATTAAAAGTTACCAACTTGCCTCATTGTACCTCCACCTACAGACATATTCTTGTTTTTCTGGGGCATATGAGACAGACTTACTGTCGCCTTAGGATAGTCAGCGAGAATCAATACAGGACCTTATTTTCTTACTTATTTTACTTATGAATTATTTTTTATAATTTCAACGAATTGTTTTGTAATACAATAATTTCTTAGTAATATTTAAAAAAACAAATCCTAAAAGAATTACCAACGATAGTTATTTTATAGATAATAGACTTTTATTTAATACAAAATTGATAATTTTTAATAACATCTGGACTTTAGGTATATGATACAATAGTATTAATTCTTTTCGGGCTCCCAGTAGTGACGGATTTTGATCGGCGTCTATATATATATATATATATATATATATATATATATATATATATATATATATATATATATATATATATATATATATATATATATATATATATATATAAAGCCGGTCTCTATTCTTTACAAAAAAATGAAGTGCTGAACATTTCTCTGGCTTCTGAAAGTTTTTGTGTAATGTTCTTAAAAAAATCCCCAAAATATCCTAAATTTGATTTCTAAATCTTTTGCAGACCACTGTCATCTAAGTTTTCAAAGTAACAAATGTTAAAGTGCTTTGATAATGTTCTCCAGTGGCGCAAACAAATCAGACCTTTTCCGATAATTGATGAACACTATCAATCCATAGGTACTACACCGAATGGACGGAGTACAGAATGGGTTAGATATGGAGTTACATTATGGAATATTAATTTCAAATGAGAGTTTTAGTATTTAGCTATCCATTTTAAGTAAAACTCTTATATTACTATTTTCTGCTGTCTGTTTGGAGTCATTAATAAATAAATATTTTATATGAATCGTGTTAGAAATGTTATGAAATTATGAAAAGGCTATACATAATTATTTATGATGTATTTTGCGCTAAAATACATTTTTAAAAAATCTTAGAGTGAACCCAGTGATCATCTATCAATTTGCAGATTTTCATGATATCGTATAGCTGTTGCAATTTTTCTAGAATATTACATATGAAACATGCAGAATAATAAACGCTCCTTAAAATTTTTTACAACATATTTTTTCTTCTTAAATACCTCCCATGCAGTGCATTTTGCTTTACACAAATAATTCCACACTGATTAAAATTTTTGTATAAAGACTTCTTTTATGCGTGGTAAATCGTCGTGGCAATAAATTAAGTATAGAAATTCGATATTTTACCATCGATGGTATATACTTTGATATTATCGACTATCGATATTTTAATTTAGAATTAATATTAAAACTATAGTTTTTGGAAAGCGCTAGGAATTATGTACGATTCTAATCATTAGAAAAAGAAATATACTCATGTTGCCTGTTTCATATAGAATGTAGTGCCTAGTAAAGGAAAAATTCGATATTTCGATAATATCGATTATCGATGGCCATTCCTAAGTAGAGTTGAATAGCGCGCGTGGGATCTTTCTCACTCAGTAAACTCAATTTGCTCAAATTTGTTAGTAAGAACCAGGGAGGCACAACAACCTAGGCCCTCCCATCCTCCGCCCAAGATATTTGTTTTGTTCACTTTTATTAAAAACAATATACAATTACACTTTTAGAAAAAATAATATACAATTACACTTGCTGCGGTATGTTTCACGTTTTCCCCCTCGTCCCTTAGTCTGAAAATTCATAACCCCTTCGAAATTTGCTCCCCTCAAAAATTCATAACCCAGTCGAAATTTGCCCACTTCAAAACTTTTGTTGGCGCAACTTGCGACATGAATCCCTCTTCTGGGCAGCTGCGGTTAGAACCTTCTCAAACCAAGGCCACGAATTGTCAAAAAAAATCTGTATGGGATACAAATAAATTAGCATTTCGCTGAATCTGAACCATCGGGAATGGAAGGCATAATTTGTTGAATACAAATTTCTTAATAAAAGCTGTGGATGATCAAGATGGACAGGAGGAAGGAGGAAGGAGAGTAGAAGAATTATATATATTTTAATTAATTAAAATAATTTTTGATGCGCCTGCGTGTTAGAACATTAATATTTATATTGATACTCATATTTTAAAAATGTTTATAATATTGATGGAAATGTCGACTATCTATATTTTAAGTCCGATATTTTGAGTATCGATAGTTATAGGCCTATATTAACATCAATGACTATGTCTATATTGGGCCTTCGATGTCCTATCGCTATCAGTACAATGAATGCTGTAGTCCGAAATCTGCGGAGTAAAAGTCATGGTTATTGTTTCTCCTTAGAGAGTCAAATCCATACTAATAGTGCATAATATCTTAAAACAAACTGAACCCATTATGCAGCCTAAATTTCATCACAATTGATTCATAAATAAAGCAATTTCTTTCTTTTTTTTTTATTAATTTTGAATGCTTTCAAACGATACAAAAAAAAAATAAATAAAATTTGAAATGAGATATTTTAACTTTACTGTAACAATAGTTATTCAATTTTCAATCAATTTATTCGTTAACATTCATGTATTTATTTTCTTTTATCTATTTTCTTATCATGTATTTATTTTCTTTATCTTTCATTTCTGTATCTGACAACTTCAACTTCAACAACTGACAACTTCTTCGTAATTTATATATACTTATATTTATTTTTTATTTTATTTTTATATTTTCAACATGTTTGTATCTTTTGTAGCCCTGAAGACGACCTGCAAAGTGGATCGAAACGTCGGCAAAAATTAAAATTATTTATATATTTTAATTTTTTTTTATTTTTTTGACCGCACCCTCGACTAATTCCTTCTCATATCATATCAACGGTCAACCAACTCTACATCAAAATTTGAAATAGATGAATATGCAAATATTCAAGTCATTTGGTTCAGTCGTTAATGCCAACAGTCTCCAAACCTACAACCTGCTTATTTAGAGGAGTTATTTTGAAAAAAGAAAATCGTCGTGAAAATAAACGAGACTTTTTAGCTGGTTCAGTTTTCACTAAGGAATCCTTTGGCTATATGTTTGTATGTTACGTAATTGTTCGTAATGATGATTGTGCTTGTAGACGTTCCTAGCCGGGAATCACCGAGGGGGAAAGGAACAAACTTTGTCGCCTCATTTCTGATTAATTGTATTAGTAATGTGCTCAGTGATGACTTCATATATTAGACAGTACTTTTTCTAAAATCTTCTAAGTTCTCCAGTGGTATTTATTACTCCTTTTTCCCAGATTTTTTTTTCAACTTGGAAAAATATAAAATGATAAAATATTTTTCCAAGATAAAAAAAAATCTCTCTTAGTTCATTACCAAATCCGTTAATAGTTTATATTTATCCGTTTTTTTATTACAGATAACCACAGATGCTACCATGAAATCTGGAGGGAGGTTTTGAAATACATATACCAAGAACACCAGTAACGTGAATTGATCGTTTGTAATTTTGTGCTATTATTTTGTAGTTTTCAAACAGTTTCAAGTATTTTCTCTTGGAATCATGAAAACTGCCTCTACATTGACTTACCTAAGTTTTTTTGGGTTCCGGTTCGGTACTATTTTTGGAGGCTCCTAAAAATATAATTTTTTGTAATAAAGCTATCCTTCAATGAAAAACCAATCATGGACCTTACTTCTAAAAAAAAAATAATAATAAATCAGACAATTTCTAAATAAAAACAATAACATTCTCATCTGATAAAAAATGTTTATAATTTTTTTACTTAAAGTTATCATTTAACTTTTAAAAAATTGTGGAGCCCTCTAAGGAAGTGGGGTCCGGGACAGATCGCTCTCAATCGGCTTCTATATCTTATATGTTACTTAAACTAAAGTATTCCAATGTGGACAATTTATTGGTTTCTTTATGCTCTTCTACAAAAACTATCTCTTTTCGTAGTTCTGTTTAACAGTCGAAGCTACAATTATGATAGATAAGCTCGAAGGAGGATGATGTCATGTTAAAACCTTGAAGAGAAGTATGTCGCAGCCTATCACAAAGTGGCTGTATCATCACTGTAGGAACGAGACTAAGTGATGGCTCAGAAGCCGCTGGGCCTAGGCGATAATAATGCCGATGGATTTAAAGCTTACGTCACTCCAGCTCCGAACCCAGGGTAACTGTGGCTAGTTGAGCCTTATTGGTTGGTTCGTCTAAAATGGTTTTCATTTTTTATCCGGTTGTTTTGATAACTTGAAATTTGCGATAAGTTGCATTATATCGAAAATAACACAGAGATTGAAATGAAATGTTAATTTTTATTTATAATCAGTTTCGACATGATTTGAATATTTATTTCTTGATGTTTTTCTGTTATCTGTTTTCATGTAACGTTTAATTGAAATAACATTCAAAAGAATTTTTATTTAAATACTTTTATTTAAAATTTTTGTTAAAGCAATCATAGGCGCATACCTCGGAGGGGGAGAAGGCGATCGGGGAAGACCGAATATAAATGTTGAGGGAGCGAGAATATGTTTTAGTCCTTCCTACCAATAATTAGAGGTTAAAAAATCCATAATAATTGAGCTACATGAATTAATAAAATATGTAAACTGAAATCGATTAAGAAAAGTCGACTAGCTGGCTAGGCTGGGGCCTAGTAGTAGATATGTAAATATTTTATTGATACCTAAATTTTACTCTTGTTAAAACTTTCATTTATATTCAAAGATAACATAATAATATATATCAATATATCCTAGTATTTTATGATTCGATCATCCCTCAATTTTCACGTGATATTCAAATGAATTAAAAATATCTTAGATTTCTTATTGTGTATAACCTCAAATAAAAAAACAACGTTTTTCACAGTCCGACTAGATTATTATTATTATTTTTTATTCTTTATCACTTTAAAAAAAAGATATTTTCCTGGAGTGGGGAAGAAGTAACTTCAACCACTTCACGTCAATTTTTAAGTTTTATTGGATATTTAGGAAGCTCCTTACGATTATCGCAGTGTTCAGCATTATTATTATTATTAGTATAGAAAAATGAACTAATTCTATAATAATAATAAACTAGTCTGACTGTGAAAAATGTTGTATTTTTATTTGAGGTTGTACACACTAAGAAATCTAAGATATTTTTCACTTGTTTACATTATTCATCTTTAGTTGAAAAACTTATAGAAATGAACCAATGTTATGAAGGCTGTTCTCCCCATCCCCCTGTGTTTAAAATAAACGAATACGTTATATATTCAATTGTATTTTTTTAAAAAATATTTTCAAGTTATAATAGGATAAAAAAATCCTTACAACTACTAAACATATAAACAAATTTATTTTAAATATTCAATATAGATTTTTTCGTTTCACAAAAATAATGTTAATTTTTACACATAATTAAAACTCCCGCCATTTTTTTCCCGTCACTCTCCCGAATCAAAGTGAAATTTGCACCTATAAAAGCAATCATTTCACCAAAAAGTAAATCTAAAAATTACAGTCGTGCACTATGAACTTAGCTACTTCAGCTAAGGCAATATATATTTAAGAATTCACTAAAAAAAATTATATCTGTCCTACGATAATTAGAAGTTGCCCTTTTACCGTGAATCAAGATCAGTCTTTTTAAAAAAAAAAAAAAAAAATGATGGAAACTTTTAAAATGGAACTTTTTAAACAAAAAAAAAGTCCATCAAAGTTTAAACCCTGGATATAAGTAGTTAAAGGACGATTGCAGCGGTAATCGCCACGCTGTGGTACAAATTAAAAGATGAACATATATGTATATCATTTTATTTTTATCTGTATTTTATGAAACGTACTTCTATTTTGAACCAATCGTAGTTATTTAAGTTTATTTTGGTAGAAATCAGAGATTTATTTTATTGTAGATAGTCGGCTGGAATTTATGGATAATCATATTTACTGGTTTTTAATATATAACAAAATTCACGAACGAATATTGTTTCCCATTTCCCATTAATTAAAAACAGGAACAACCTTAACTAAGACTAAAAAAAAATCCGAGTCAATTTAAAAAAAGAAATCTGGTGTGCGCAACACACAACTTTCACTTATCGCTCAACTTTGAATAGAAATTATTTTCTGGCCATGTTGGGCTATTATAAAATTCCTGAATTGTATTTTTAACTGAGGTAAACTAAAACATCACAGCTAACAAATCATAAATACTATTAAAATAACAAAAGTCCTATTTATTATATCACCGGTTGATTAAGGATTGCACGATCCGTTGATTATGGATTGTATGACTATTTGTTATTAAACTGTTATTTTCCATTGCAAAGTTTACTAAAACGAAATTAAGAGATTTGCATTATCTGTCATAGGCAGGTCAAAAGTTACTACTGATTCCACACTGATTGTAAGTGAATTCTGTTGCAATATCGCAAAGGGAACATTTATAAAATTATTTATTCACTAATTTAATTTTCTAAAAGGTTACATAATGATTATTCGGAATAAACGGGCGATAGATATCTAATTATTTAAATATGATATCAGATCTAGAGTTATTAAAGTACAGTAAAAATATTTCAGGGTATAAAAGTACCCATGAAATACATTACTTCTTCTTTCACAAAATTATAATGAAATAGTATATTAAACAATGTCATTGGCTTGATTAGGTGGATTTTAAATACTTTCTACAAACCTAAAAACATTTTTTAAAGTTTACATTTAGTTAGTAAATTTAATTTAATTTCCTTGAAAACATGTGATTTACGTTAAATATTATCAGTTTTCAAAAATTATTATTTGTAGTTTTTTCGCCACTCTCCGTTACCTTCTACAACTTTCTATATTAGTTATTGTTTTTTTCTAAAATTTTCCTACGATATATTATAAGTATGCCTTCTGATTTGTATTTCCGGAGATTCATTTTCGATCTGTATAAGTATTTTTATTTTTTTCTCCTTTATTCAATTATCAAATTCTTTAAAAAGTTATATTTAGCATTTTTTCGTAACGCTGAATAATATGAGATGATTAACTTTTTAAAATAAACCATATTAAAGGTACTTTAGAGATACACGCATATGAACATTGGGCATTTAAGCCCTGTAAAGTGACATCAACGGGGATAAGATCTAAATGATATTAAAAACAACTTAATTATACAATTTACACCGCGTTTAATCAAAATCGTTAGACGCGTTTTTGAGAAAATTGTAAAAATGGGTTTCAGCGTTGATATAAAGTGGCACTTCCGGTTAGCCGATTTTAAGGAAAACGTTGCTAGGACATGTAAGGCATATACCTATCTTAAATACGTAATATCAATTTCGTAGTTTTCGTTTTCGAGCTAGATTCACATACACACAGTCTATTTTTCGGGACTTGGTTATTTGGACTCAGGGTACCTCAAAACGTGTATTTCCGTTGAAAAGTCAGATTGGAAAATGTTCACGATCGCAATACTTACCCTTACTATACATTACATATATAGGTAAGTTAAAGTAAAAAATAATAACTATGCGAAAGAGAGATAACTATTATTTATTTAACATATTTACAGTAATTGTGTATTTATATTCCGGATATCCATATTCATTAGAATACTGTTTTTAAACGTGGCATGAGTGGAGTTGGTATCATTATTTTATAATAAATACTAGGGAAACATAAGAAAAACCTACTCAAGTAAACATACAGTTTAATTTAGAAGTACGTGTTTAGTTTTTTGTGGGTATTGAGTAGTCTGCCATATATAATATTTTTTCCAAGCGGTCTGTTATCTTGGGTGAAATTTTGTTAAGAAGAAACAAGGCTGATATTCACTTTTCTTCAAAACTTGAAAAAATTAGATCTGTATAAAAATTCGTATGTAAGAGTTTTAAAGTACTCTAAAATCTAATCTAAGTCCCTTTTTCATAACAAAACTTTACACTTAACCTACTTTACTGGAAGTATCTTTTGGTTTTTATAATTTATGAAACATTATAACTCATTTAGCACTACAGGCGATGTTTTTATGTTATGAAATATTTTTTTTCGACTCTTAAGACCCATTGGAACTAACGCCGGGAGTAAATTAAGTAAGTTTGGTTGAAATGGATGAACCATTATCTGTGACCTCTCCTTGTTAGTATATTTATGCATTTGAGTGATGAACACATGAGCCATGTTGTCAGATATATCAATAATTCACTCAAATGACGAAAAAACATAGTGTGCATCACAAGAGCAATTAAAATTTATTATCATTAACTAAATGAGAATATGCTTATCCGATTTTTCCATGGACCCGTGAATTTAAGTTTTTTTTTTTTTCGTTTAACCCCTCTGTTTACATTACCATTTCTGCATGTAGGGGAGGGGGGAGGCTGGAATTGTTCTATTGTTCTTTAACTTACCACCTTCTTCTTAGCAGAAATAAGTATTTTTAGACAAAGGGGAAGTGAAAGTAAAAATTATAAACATTATATTGATATAGTGTTTAACAATTTACAATATATTTCATTGTGAGTATTTTTATTTTTATAAGTACCCTTATATTTACAAATATTAATTACATATTACAATTAAATATCAAATAATACTAACAATAGTGTCTATGAAAACCGCATATGTATATTTACATAATATTGTTGGAGTCTTTATTATATTAAGCTCATGTTAGGTAATGGAAGCGAGTTCTAATCTTTCGGGCGAGCTCGGGTGCGGTCGTATTCCTTTGGTTTCTCAATTGCAACTATTCTCCGTTACGATCTCTCATTTCTCCTTTAGTTAATTATCAAATTCTTTCATATTTTATATTTATCTATTTTTTATATTAGAGATGAATATGAAATGGTCAATTGTTTCAAATAAAATAAATTTAAGGTACTTTAGGAAAAGCTAATATTGAAAATTAGCCATTTAAGCCCTGTCAGAGAACATTAATCAGAATAAAACCTATATTTTATTTAAAACTGCTTAATTTTACAATGATATAATGAATTTAATCGAAATCGTTAGAACTGTTTTCCAGAAAATCATAAAAATGTGTTTAGTCCATCAAATTATAAGTGCCACTTCCGGTTAGCAGACTGAGGAAAAGTTTCTGTAACAACCCTACTAGCATATAAAAACATATAAATAAATATCATATACATGTTATAGTTGTGGGTTTGTTAGACTTTCAGAATCCACAAACTAGTTGGTAAGATATTTCAGTAATTTGAAGACAATGTTTCTAATTAATGTTAAATGACCAATTTAAATTGAAATAAAAGCAGAGTTCAGTAATTTCAGATAAAATAAATAGCTGGGTTTGAGTTGATCCTGAGGAATGGATGGAAAGTTTAAGCGGTGGTTGGAGAGAAGGGTGGTGTTTGGTGCCGGTCTTGCAAGGTCGCCCGTCTCATGGTCTGACGCTTTGCTCTCAAACAGCGGCTTACTTTCTATTTCACAACACCGACCGGTTAAAAATATTATTTTCAATAGCGCGTCATTATCTCAACTATAACTTTTAATAAAACAAGCTGAAAAATCAAACAGATTTACAAGTTTTATTGTTCGACTGTAATCGTTGGTGAAGGTTTGTATTCCCGCGGCAGGTTAAAACAAACATTTGTCCTCGGAAACTAAAATTTCACTATTTTAAAGTTTTTGTCATATTCATTGGACGGGTTTTTCGCCTGCGAAGTTTACTATTATTAATTAATCCGATTTTGATGAAATTTGCGTAAATTTTGCTGGTTGGAGCCATATTAGTTTTATCGAATTCCATCCTTTACTTCCACTTCAAGATGAGCAAACCTTTTATGACATGTCTCTCATGAATGGGTTGTTCTAATCGGGTTAAAATTTAAGGGAAATTAAATATTAGTGAAAATGATCCAGTATCTATTTTGTAATATTTAATCCCATATTTCCTCCTATTGATGCGCAAAAGTATTTTCATCTCTAATCTGATATTTCATAAACGCCTCATTAAATTTGTTTAAAAGTTAAAGGAAATTTGGGGAATAATGTTCAAATGGTCTAGTATCAATTTAATTTTCACGTCAAAATTAAAATTAATATGATTGTTAAGAACGTATTCTGAAATGAAGTAGACATTAAACATATGCCAGTGGAAGGTTTAATCAGTTTTTAAAATTAATTTGATTTATTGGATTATTACATGGAGTTTTAAGTAAATAAAATTATAATCTTGTTGGACTAGTTAAAATCTGTATCGATTTAATTACAACAATTTTATTAATAATTGAGTAATGGGTAATGATCTCCATTCATATAAGAGAGGTATAAATTACGTTAAATTTCTACAACTCAGGCGTAACAGAGAGCTACATGGACAGCATTGTAGGAGATCAAGTAGCTAATCAACTATTTCCTGTTACGTTAGGTGAAGCCTTAAGAGAAAGTAGAGTAGCTACATCCAAGCAAAGAGGTTTGGTAAAAGTAGAAATAATGAATATGACAAAAAACGAATAAGCAGCTCTTAAAAACCTTTTCTGCTGTAATATTTTAGAAAGCTTAGATTGACTGGGACGTAAAGGTTACGTGAGGCCTTCAAGAGGACAAGGAATAGATTTACTAATCGATGTAACAATGATAAAAAAAAATCAATAATTAGAAAGAATAAATAATATTATTGTTATTTTTTATACTATCAGTATTTAGGAAGATAGGCAGGGGGAGGGAGAGGGGGATTGTAAGTCGAATAATCCAAAGAGGGCGTGTTTCACCTAGCAAACTACAGATTTTTTATATACCTAATTTTATTCTATAACTCATTTATCTGCTGAGCATATAGGGTGACATTAAAGTATTTTTTTTACCGCAGAATAGGTGCATAAAATCACATTTCGGCATGTTTTCAAGTTGTTGAAACTAGGATAAAAACTTATTTGCAAATATTTAAATAGATTATCACTGTTTTTGAAGAAACAATATGCCAAACTTAAAAATAGGTTGTGAGATCTCTAAGAATTTGTGTTTCTACCAAGCAGGAATACTGAAGGCAAGCAATGATGATGCAATTTTCAAAACATTTCTATAAGACCAAGAACCCGTCGGTAGGTTTCCTTTAACGAAACAACTTACAGCTAATAATAATTTTAAATTCTAGATAGCCCTCAATAGAGCACACAACCTCGGACTGTTGGTTAAAAGCCGTTACGTTATATACGAATAATTCTTATAGCTGCCCGCAATGCAGAGTAAAATTTGCATACTATTGTCAAAATATTTAAAAAGCACATGTCAAAATTATAGGTTTGATTATACATTTGAATTCGTTTAATACAATCAGCAATATTTTTTTCCTTATTTTACACACACACACACAAAAATGATATATCACACTCTAGAAATCCATGCCTGGCGAAGGACAAAGACAATAATATAAAAAAAAATTTCAACATTTTATAAACTATTTTTTCGCGGTTTCTAGAGCGTATTGGCAAGAACCGTTGGCTATGGCTCTAATATTTTTCTTTTCGAACTAGTATCTCCCAAAAAAAGTTTCATTCCATGGAACGAAAAATCTCACGGTCTTTCTGTTGTTAACAGTTCCGTTAGTGGAATTAGTTTCGCGAACTGTCCCGGCTGTAACGGACTATCTCTAACTACAATGGACTCCTTGTCAGCCTAGTTTAATTTAAAAAAAATATGATATGATCTTAATTTTAAGAATTTTTTTCCTTCATATTATGTTTGTAATCCAAAGATGCAATGTTTTTAGCTTTGTTAAAATTTTAATAAGTATATATATTTCCCTTTACTTATGGGACATATATATAAAATGTTTATATACAGTGCCAACCTTAGGGAGGCCATATTCATATATATATAAATATATATATAGTAAAGGAAACTATTTTCAGAGGTGGTAGTAGACCTTAAGTGCTACAGAATAGTTAACTATGGTTAAACTATAAGTTTAAACATATAATTCAAGTATTGCCTTTTTTTAAGCATATCGCGTTTTTTGTTTAATATAAAGTAGCAACTACAAAAATGTTTAATTTAGGTAACTAACAATTCTATAGTAAACTTGACAAAATCTTCTTCCAGTACATGTAGAATCTGCCTTTGTTAAAACCATTTAAAGGAGACTTTGGAGTTTTTATTTTTATAAAGTCATCTATTTATTATTCGTGATTTCGAATTCGAAAGGGTACCTTGTTGAATACACTTTAAGCCAATATTAACTAAGTTAAGGTTTGTTACGGAATAATTGGAGATTTACCTTTAGTTTTATAAAAAAAAAAACGTTGTGTGCTTTAATATACAGTATTACATAATTTTAATTTATTTTTATTAATATTAATTTACAGTAATGAGTTAAAACAGTAAAATGTTATTGACAACCTAGTATTAATAAAAGATGAAATTTGAAAGCATTGGGAAATACAAGAAAGAAACCGTTATTTCCGTAGAAGACTTTTTTTTTCAGCAGGATTTACAACGAATGGGATACTTTATTTTTGAAATTACAATAATCATTCAAATGAGATTCCTCACGCCTCAACACACAGGGCATAAAAAAAATCCAAGTAATTGCTTGTCATTACCAAAAAAAATTAAATCCGCAAATTACCGCAAAAAAAAAGAAGAAATAAATTATATATTTGTAATCATTTATTGTAAAACAGAGGTACTTTAAGATGTTAGCATTTTAAATCTCATCGTTTTTGTACAAAAGTAGAGGTGGCTCAACGTATTCTGAATCTAGTTTACTTATTATTAATCCCAATTTAATTAATATAGATTTAATAAAACTTATTAAGCAAGGAAATATTTCTAAAAGTGGGATAGCTTTAATCTTGTAGGAGGGTGATAAAAAAAAAAAATGCAAAGAAATCATGATTTTAAGAAAAATAGAACTTGGTACAGTTTAGCCGCTTAAAAGTCTACTTGTCCCTTAAAAAGACTTAGGACTCCTTTAACAAAAACAAACTCTAATTGTATTTGAAGAAAATTGTATCTAGTTTAGTATGAAAAGGTTGTTGATTACTTAAATAAAATTTATTTTTAGCTGTCGCTTCCTATTCGACAAAAACGCGAGTTAAGGCTTTTAAGGCTATCACCTCTTTAAATACAACATTATTTTATCTTCATATTTAAGAATATTTCATCTGAAATTATTTTATTAGTTCCTTTTAGAATCGTCTTTTATTTGTTTCAATTCAGAAAAATTAATTCGGGTAACACGGTGAGTTGAAAGGTCAATGATTGGCGAAATATTTATAACGTGTAAGTGACAGAAATAAAGCAAATATCTAATACTAAATTTTGGCAGTGAACACTGCTTCTGTCATTGAAACTGAAAACAAACGGTAGAAAGTCTTATTTAACAGCTTTTGTTTTCCCCCTTCTATTTTTTATTGATGATGTTTTTTTTTTAATTACGTGTTGGTATACTGCTTACTCATATTAAAATAACCTTTAAACATTTGGAATTTATCTTAGATAACATTTTTCTTACTAATTTCAATCTTACTTTCAATATTATAATTAGAAGAAGTTCAGTAATCCTGGTTGAGTACATTAATTTTGAAGTTCTTTATGGATTTTTAAATACATGAGGATCTTATTTTGCGTATGCTTTTTACATAGTGTATTTTGCAGTAAACTTTAAAGGTGTGGTATATATTTGTCGTCCAAGGATTCCAGTCTTACATTTCTTATCAAAAATAATTTACGGTTTCGGTACAAAATTATTTCTTCATAATGTAGAAAAAATAATAGGATGTATAAAAAAATAACTGTTTTTTTCAATCAAATATTTGTTTTATAATTTCTTTCATATAAAATACAATTAATTACCAATTAGCCAATTGCTCGATCCCATTCTTTGGGATGGCTGTCAAAGAACTCTTGGACTGCAATTTCAACTTCCGCCAAATTATCAAATTATTTCCCTTGAAGAAAATCGGCCATGGATCTAAATAATCCCATGGAGCGAGGTCTGGACTATATGGTGGATGAGCCAGGAGTTTTTCAGGCAAGTATTTTTCAAAATATTTTCACAAATTTCTAACCTCTTAGCTGAGTAAGTTTGTGAGGGACCAGTCTACTGCTGTTTTCACCTTCCCCATGAAGAGTAGATGGCGACTAACAATATCTTTCGACACAAAACACTTCCTGGCAAGTTCGTGAATACTTGTGGACGGATTTGATTCAACAGCTTCCTGCAGAACCTCATCTATATCCATTAATGGTCGTATGGAGCCCTTCTTCCTTACCAACGTCGTATCTCCACAGCTAAAGTTTTCAAATTAACACCGCGCAGTGCGCTGGTCAAGCACAACTTTCCATTCATATTTAATAATTTCATGAGTTGCTTCACTGGCTGTGAAATTTTTTTTCCTGTAATGCCTTAAAATGACGAGAATTTCGTAGAACACTGTCGTTTTTCTTCTTTGAAACAAATAACTAAACTGAGGCTTTTTTTTTTAAGAAGTCGAATGGGATTAAACAAGCTTAGAGAATGCTTTAAAGTGATTATTAAGTATTGGTAAGTATTAAATAAGAGTAAAATATTTACATTCCTTTCAAATCTTGAATTTGATAAACGGTCATATTTTTTTATACACCCTATTACATTAAGGGAAACGTGCCCCCGTCTCTGTGGCTCTGATCTATGGAATCAACATTACAGAGGTTTTGAGAAAATAATTACATGTTTGTCCATTGGTAAACATGTGCCTTTAGCTATGAGCAAGTAAGTCATGTTTGTAGTAGAAATTAGAGCAGCCGATTACCTCGCTGTCCTCATTCTAGTTCCATTGTCCTTAATGGAATAATGGGGGATCCATTTATATAGAGCCAGGGAGTGAAGTTAATTCATCGGTTACACTCGTTAGATGGTGCTGTGCGGCAAACTCTCGCCACTGTTCTAGATTATCCATGCTTTCATCCTCTCTTCTTCTTCTTCCTTTTAATGAAAATAAATTACTCAATCACAGGAAGGAAGCCACGAATTTCAAAGTAGTCTTCATAGAACGGAAATCATCAATTGATCGTTGTTACTGCTAAAAGTGTATCTTACCCATCAGCAATTGAAGTTTTAAAATATTTGTTAGTTATTTATCGAGTGAATGGCTTTAACCAGGCTGTGGGTAAAATAGTGCTAACCTAAGCCTACCGGTTCTACACTCTGATGCACCCGTGATTGTTTTGAATTAGATTCGCGGGGGACTTCCTCATGGTAAAGAGAAATGAGAACGTGTCGATTGTATTTTATATCGAATTGAACGGTTTTATCTTGTTTGCTATACCATCTTGGTTGTATTACTGCCGAATACCATCATGGCGGCAGAGACCTTTAATCATCTCGTTTTTTATTTTGTTTTATTCCAGTTATTTAAAAATGATAATTGTAGATTAAAGAAAAATATAGTTGATGATCTTTTGATGGTTTTTACATTATAATCTTTTAGTGGATACCAAGCAGCATACATTTTTCCATTGTTCAAACATTCTTTATTTTCTATAATAGGTGAGGTAAAGGGACCAGTTTCTCCTTAGACCTTATCTAGTTCAACGAGAATATTGCCGGTTCCTGTTACTTTATGGGTAATTTTCAAAATAAACTTCACACTCTTCATAAATGATTTTGCACAAACACCATAACATGTCCTGGTATATTAAGAATACAATGTGGTAACATACCATTAGTACATTATAGTTCAATTGTCCGAGTTGTAGGGATTGCACTTATTTAATGTAGTTTTTAAATCTTTGTACATATGTTTATCGTTAATGTCATTTCGTTAAAAAATGCTAATATATTTAAACGATACTTGGAGGTAATATATTTAAACGATACTTGGAGGTAATATATTTAAACGATACTTGGAGGTAATATATTTAATAAAGGCACAGTAGATTAGCTATGTAATTTCATTGCTGGTTATTATGGGTTCTTAATTTACTCTTTTCTTGCTTTACTTCCGCTGTCATCTTACAATTATTATTTCTGGCCAATTAAAAATAAGGCTATTTTTTTTTTCAAATCTGCATCATTTTTCCTGAGCGTACTGACAATGATCATATGGTTCATGTAGTGTTGCCCAAATGCGAGACCCAGACGAGTCTTGGTCTTGCAAACTCAGTTTGGTCATGGTCTTGGTCTTGCACAAGAGTCTCGCAACAGTCTTACAGTACTGTATTTTGTAGATAGGATAAACCTAACTAAGCCTGAATGAGAAATTAAACGCAAAACTATATTGGATATACCAATTATTTACATATAGTAACTAAGATTGTCGAGTATTAGTAACTATTTTGCCTTAATTTTTTATTAAAAACATCGATTTTTTTTACCAGTCCTGCTCTTGGTCTTGCAACAGCTAGGCGGCCTTGGTCTTGGTCTTGCAAAGTGCAAGACCAAGACCGATTTTTGGCAACATTAGGTTCATGAGTGTTGTTGCCTTAAGATAGCAGTCAAGATCATTAACACTCCTGAGAAATAGGGATCGCAAATTTTATAAATGTCTAACAATGAGATTTGGAGTGAGAACACCATTTACTAGGTGCTATATTAACTAAATAAAATGAAAATTTAAAACATTACATTTAAGTAAGTTATAACGTTAACAACCTCGACAATTAATGAAAACACACGCCATATTATACTAGTTTTCAAACTTTAATTTCTGTAAAGTTAAAATTAGTTTTAAAAGCACACATTTGTCTTTTAACTGGAAGCAAAATAGTTACTGCTTATTAACTTAGCAGAATAAGAATTACCAGAAATCTCACTTCACTACAGATGAATCTACTGATGTAACACTTATTATACCGCTTATGACCGTACTATAAAGTTTATTAAACTAACGATGTAACATTCACAGTTATCTATCCTGCCTAAGGTCGATGGCGCAACAACTCCGCCCCCCCCCCTCTCCAAAGCAATTTGATTGCCCTTTCCTTCTTATAACAGTGCCGACAAAAGTAGAATTAGAAAAATAGTAAATCAAATATAATTACACATGCTGTGGTATGGTACAAGTTTTCTCCCTTATTCCATGGTTTGAAACTTTTCATTTCAAAAATTCGTAATTCAGTCAAAATTTACCTCCCTCCCCCTCAAAAATGCAAAATCCATTCAAAAGGCGCCCCTCTCAAACATTCTTATGGCGCAACTTGCGCCACGAAACACCCTTCTGGGCATCCTTGGTAACATTAATTTATGGAATATTTTGCAGTAACCTATTTTAATTGTTCCCCTAATATAATATTATTACAATATTTATCATTGAATAAATTTATTTACCCGTACAGTATTAACTAAATGATATTAAAACATGGCTAATGGCAGGGAAAAGATGAGTTTTTAACAAAAGTTAATTTTTTTAAAGTTTAGCTTGAATATTTGGAGTTTTGTCCCTAGAGCTAGTTTTTATAATTAATTTTCTTTTATCTGTAGATTTTAAAGTCATGTCCATACGTAAAGTAGAAAAATTAAAAACAAACTGAAACCTTATGAACCACAATGCTGTATTTGTTATTTCATCTTTACTAGATTCGTCTATTGGCAGTTTCACATTATAGAAAGACGATGATTGTAATTTAATTAACAAAAATGCGATAACACTATTTATTGAACGTATTTAATATGGTCATTCTACATTAGCCGACAAGATATTAAATTTTTTTTTGTCTTTAATTTCAGTACTTCTGGGTTTAAAATATTAATTTTATCCTTTAATATCCTTTTATAGGTCACTAACGTTATTTCTAATTCTTTTTACTTTATATTTATTTCCTTTTTAACAAAATCTGTAAAAACAGCTTTTTCTTTCTTATTTTAAAGGAATTTAAACGCTTAGTTGATAGGTTTAAGAAGCATGTCATACTACTACAGTTATTATTTATTTCGCAAATAATCAAAGATTCTTCTTCGTATTACGGTTTACTCTAATAATAATTGTCCATATTAACTCTGATTGCAATCCTTTCTTTGTGGTCCTATGGTAGGCATCTGACCTTGATTTGTCTATTCCAGTCCTTAATTCTATCTCACAACAATCACTAAAACCCCTTTGATAATCGAATGATACCCTACTCCAGAGAAACAAACTTGACTTACCGAAACTCATTTTATTCAGACCGCAAAATTTACTTAGCGGGGTATATTATGGTGTGCCATATTGATCATGACTGCTGTGTTATTTCTGGTGGCTTAACTATAGTTTTGACATGTACTGTATCACAAACCTATTTCAAATGAAGGGCGGGATGGCCTAGCGGTCTAATACGTGTGCACAGCACCGCGCGTTGCCAATCAACATGATAACACAAATTATATATGACAAAATAACTAAGCCACATCTCAGTGCCGAGGCGGAGGGGCTTTTAACTCTGCCATTAATCTCCCGCCTTCACCCATTCGCCCGGGAAAACTACTTATAGCCTAACAGGCAAGGAAGGAGAGAACAAAATTTTTTTTTCAAATGGCTGTCTTGCCTGGAATATTAACTATCTCAGTTCAAATCGATTACATAAATATGTCTATTGCTATATTGTCTTCCGAGGCAACTTATTTCTCTGGCAATTTACATTAACTATTAGATGTTTAATATTTTCTAATGCTTGGGTTTGGGAGACTTTAACGCCAAGCACCTCTATGTTATCAGCATGACTTAAATAATTCAATAAGAAAGGCTTCATTTGTTTTATGTGTTGTAACAAAGTGGCTAATATATTGTAAAAATAATAATTAATGAAATGCTCCTCATTGCTATGATCCTGACCACTAGCGGATCCACGATTTAATTTTGAAACCTGAGCAACTATACAAACAGGAGACATAGCACACATCTGGATAACTTACAGATGAATAACAAAAACCTCCGCCCGCTAGCGGATTTATGGTAGAAGGGGCTTTGGGCTGATGATTCCTCCAAAATTGAAAATTAAATTTGTTTTACACTGATCTATTTTTGTTTATATAAGTGATATGATCTCAATTTTATATATATTGTGAGTAAAATCATACCACGCAGTAACTATTCTGGTTATGCCCTGATCAAAGCTAAAATTATGGAAGTTTTCTATCATACGTGTTACCTCTAAAACCAAGCAAGCCTTCAAACCCTGGTACTTTTTTAATATTATTTTCCAAAGAAATTATCATTAAAGCGGTTATTTGTTTACTTTGAGGAAAACAATGTAAATCCTAACTATCTGTTCGGCTTTAAACTAGCATACTCAAAAATGCAACAATGCAGCGAGTAGTTGATATATGAGGCCGTGGAATTAAAAAAAAAACGCATTGCAGCTTTCTTAGACGTAACAGGCCTTTGTTAAGGTGTTGCATGATGGTCTCCATCGTATTCTAAACTTAAAATTTTTCCTATCACATTCCTAATTTGATCATATCCTCATTATAGGTTTTTTCGTTGCCAGTATGGATAGTGAAAATTCTGAATCAATGCGAGGGCGACCCATGGTATCAGCATTTATTTGTTCAGTTGTGACTTTCCACAGAGACAAGAAACACTTTTCACAACTTACTCCTATGACACTTTTATGACTTACTCATATACTACTGCAAGGAACTAACTAATACAGATTTATAATTCCTATAACGTATAGAATCGTTTAAATGGACTAGAAAGTTGGCTTGATAGGCAACCTTTATAAAATTAACATAAAAGACTCAAATTATTTGATATTTACACTTAGATGTCTAAATTTTCCTGCAATAACATTTAACATTTTGTTCCCGAAACAGAGGCATACTGCTTGGGACTATCATTGGATCGACTTCTAACCTATCTCGTGACTACTTTTGAAAAAAAAAAAAAGAAGCTAAATAACCGGCTCTTCCTTCTAATATGACTACTATATCATAAAAACAAACTAACAAAACTATCACATGCAACATGTTAGACCCATATGGACCAGGTGTGGAACGTACTATAAATCTTCCTCACCACTTCTTTTGAATATATTTCCTCTACTTCGAGATCTATTATTTGTCTAAAATCTTACAAATCGATAAAATGTTAAATAAATATAATAATACTTCCCGCATTAATACAATATATTCCTATTTTGGGTAAGGAGGAAGCGAAATTGATGACTTTAACAGCTATGGAAACTCCCCTCTTAAAATAAATGCCTTAAGTCATTGTAGAAATTTTACGAACAAATAAGTAAAATAAAGATATTATAGTGATGATATATAAAAAATTAAGATCGTTTTAAAAGCCATGTTCACCATTGTGATACTAGAATTACCTCTGTAACCAAATGACCTTCATAAAAAAGAAATAAATAAATAACTTGGAGGGCAAGTCAGTATGGTGTTTGTTTGCTGTCCCCTTTAAGAAGATTGCACAATTTCATTTCATAATTCTTTACAGTAAATGTTTTTACTTTAGTGAAAACATTCACAAACTTATTAAACATTTATTCTGTGTTTGGTTGTCTAGAAGATCGTGAGAGCCCAAAAATGATATTAATCACAACGAAAAGGCAACGTGTTAGTTAAGATTTTCATTTGTTCGTCCAAAATCCATATTTAGTGCTAAGAAATCTGCTTCAGAAATAATTGCTCCGTTCAAAGTTGTGCCAGATTGACAATCGTCCGAAATAATTAATTTTTAATTATTTAAAAACACTTTGACACGTTCAATTACTGCTCACCATTGCTTATTTCGTTTAGTTTATCTGAAAAACGGGCGTGTTATATTTGTAATAGAATTCGTTTTTCTCTTTTATTCTAATTTAATTAATTAAGCTTTATTCAAATCTAAGAAAATCTATGAATAATGTTATGTATATGGAAATGGTTATTAAAACTGGTTACAAAAATACTCTTATCGAATATAAAGTAATTATCTAATTTTTTTGCAAATTTATTTGTTTATTTTTTTAGATTTATTTTAAGGCTTCAATCGAAGTACTCGATTGTTAATCTCACTGATATAAGTGCAAATTTTATAGTTTTCAGTAAAAAATATATTTATTTTGACATTATTTTATAATATCTTATTTATCAACTATCTTTATTTTCTTTATAATATTTGGTAATTCGTACATATATTTGATGTTCACCAAAACATTTGTGCAGACATTATCCAACAATTAACTCTTGGTCACATCAGCGAAATTATCATTGACAAAAAAAAATATACGTCAGTATCAGCTGTATATCAGAAAACAATTTAAACTTGATTTTAATATATCGGCATGTAGTACATGCATAACATACCAGTTCCTTATATTATTTTTTTACCAACTGCTCAGTGACGTGGAAGAATGACTCATTTAGATTTCGCCGCTAGTCATCTATCTTACGAACATCCTATGTCAAAAAGTGATTCCGGCACTGCTCAAAATACTCTTTTTTTCTAGGCTGCAACCATCCTCCTAATTTATTATATTTTTTTTTGTATTTATTTCCTGTATATCCAGCTCTTCAGCTGATAAGTATCGTACCGTCTTGAAAAACGTTGATAATACTGTTCAGAAATAAATCTTACCATGAACCATAATTTAGAAATAAACCATAGTTCTGAAGTTTTTTTGGATAATAAATATTCAGAATTTTAGTTGTTTTTTTTTATAATGATTTTGCACCCCTAGGTTTTATGGCCACATTCAGAGTATGGAACATTAGTGAAGTTAGTATTTGTCTGAGTCCTTCAGCTAGAAGTTCAACTACTCAAGTGTTAATTAACTTCACTGAAGCTCCTCAATGATGGTCCACTTGCTAGGGGCAATACAAATGGAAATCCTGACTATTTATCATCCAAGTAACATTATTAGTTACCAGCCTGTAATGTTATCGTAGCAAATCATTTCATGTCACACTGTCTGATACGGTTATAATAATCCAAGATCAACTAATGGCTTTGGTTTCAAACGAAAAACAAATGTTTTATGAATTTTCTTCAATATTCAATTTCATTTGGTAATATCGAAGAACAGTTAGTTATTGTTTAGTGATGACAGTTGAGAGTATTTTGTCAGTTTTACTTCAAGTCCGAAATGTTTTTAATTGGATGAACACAAGCAAGTGTGCAGCTATTAAAATAATTCAATTTCTATGAATTATTTAATTTTCCTTTTGTCGTATAGAATAAAAGTTTTGTTATTTAGTAAAGTTTATCGTTCCGTACTTAACTGTTTTTATATCTTTCACAAGAAATTTTAATCGGTATCTGCTCACTTTTATTAGGATTACTTCATATTTTGGTTCATTTGCCTGAAGATTATCAAGGATATTTATTAATCAATTGCCAGGTGTTGGATTTTTGTCCAGGTGAGGGTCGGTACCTCCACCGGTCGGACCTATTGAGAGGGCTTTAAAAACGATCCCCTATACGCCATAATAGGGAAAATCCGTACCACAAATATTCCCCTAGGCGACAAACATCTTTTGTATAAAATATATAAATCTTATCAATCTTAAATAAATTAATAAGCTATTATTAGCCTTACTTCTTGAGGGGTAGTATCCGCACAAATAGATGTGGTATAAAACTAACGTTATATATTTTTTAAATTAGGTTATCAATAAACTATTATTGGCTAATTAACCTAATTTTTTTAGATGTAATACAAGTACGAATCGAAGTGTTATGAGTCTCAGATTAAGATATACAAGTGAAATTCTATCATCTCTTTACTTGTTTGTATTTAAATTAAAAACCTTGCTTTCACATTGAAAATTTTGTTTTAATATATAACTTTTAAGTTTAGATAGATTCATTAAAATAACTGTAACTTTCTAAAAAATGACCAAGTTTCAGTTGATATATTTTCCCGTTAACTTGAATTTATTGATTACATACCTTCTGTATAATCATTATATTATATCCTTGTGTGGTAGGTGTTTACTTTATTAGCTTCACAATACACTAGATATCACCAATTCGTAGGATCGTGAAGAGAAGAACCATACTATCCCTAACGGTTAACTGCGTGTGACTGATTCTCCTCAATGCTAGGCAGGGGAAACATTCCCTGCAGACAGGGAATTTCCCTCATTCCCACAATCGACCGGAGACTCCGTTGTCTGCTGTTAAAGCCTTTCTGGGTTTTTAACCTGTCATTGCTTTACTCAGACGAATTTATTTTATTTACAGGCTCAGATAATACTAGAGCAAATGACTGGCGGGAATTGAAAACGGCACCACAACTTATTTATATTTAATATTACATGACGGACAAGTCGCCTTTCCACTTGAGCCGCTGTGAATGCCACCAGCCCTCCCCTCCCAATTGCCACTCAAACCACTACTGCCAACATGAAAAATAATAGACTAAAACAGGTATTCTCATCAAGATTTTTGCCATTCCATTTCAAATAACCGACCAAAAAAATATCAATAAAACTCATGATCTCAGCTTTTCATGTTTTGATTTGTTATATTTTCCATTCTTATTAACCTTGTAAAAATTTATACTGATATATGAAATACTTTTGTCAGATATTTATTTCCAATAATGTATGGAAAAAGACAAAACGTCTTGGCATTACAGAGAACTTGAGCGTTAGTAGACATAGTTTGAGTAGTAAATTCAATACATCTGGCAATTACAATCTTTCTTTTTTTTTAATCCATACTAATGGGTTAATAGACATTTTAATAAACTTGTTGGTTTTTGGACTATCGGTGCAATGAATAAAAAATATATTCATACACGTGATAACGTCATTTCATTATTTTTACAAGTGAAAGAAATTAGAAATTCGTTCAAGCTAAGTTACAACAAGATTGTCGTAATATATATATTCATTCAGTCACTGTTGTGGTAAATTGATTTCTCATATTTCTGGGAGTAATATTTTTACCATATTAAGTGGAATCAATGGGGAGGAAAATATTGTAGAGTAAATTTAACTAAATAAAGAAGGTAATACGGATGTAAATATATTAAAATAACCCGTTGCTACCCCTGCCGATTTTTTATACCAAGTTTTGTCTTTTTGGATGTCTTCGGTGTAAGAGTCCATAATTATGTTTTTTGAGGCGCATTTGAAGAAAACAATATAAATTTTAAGATGGCGCAACGGCTTCTCAAGTTTTTGAAACTTTCGGATCTCTTTGATATAAGGATCCATTATTAAGTTTTGGGAGGCGCTTTTTAAGAATACACTATCGAATATATGATTAAGCAAACGTGTTTTTACGATAGAGTGTTCGTAACTTTTCGAATTTATTAGACACAAGGGTCCATTTTTTGGTCGATTTTTGGTAGATTAGAAGGTATATTTTGCTTTCGCATGTTAAGTTTTAGTAACTGTTTGGATTATTCGATGTAAGAGTCAATTGTTATGTTTGATTGTGCTATCGCGCATCAATTTTTTTTTACTTTTCGGATCTTTTCCATGTAAGGATTCATGATTACAAAATCGTATCTATAATTTTAGTAAATTTTCGGATTTATTCGAAAGGAGAGTCGTATATATATATATATACGTAAGGTATATATATATAATATACGAATGCCATCAGCTGTAAGATTGCGCCAGCATGCATCAATTTTTTGTAACTTTTCGGTTTTTATGAAAATAGTATCAGTTTTAAGATTGTGCTATCGCGTTTCAAGGTTTTGTAAATTTTGTTAGTTCCTAAAATTTTGTAAAATTAGCTAAGAGCTAAACGTAAACAGTAATGGTCCAAATGTTAGCTGCATAAATTACCAAGAAAAAATCAAAATACTAACCCCGTTTGCTGTTTCCTCTCCCCAACCTCCGTCAATCCTTAATTTTTTATTCTTTGATGCATCTGCAATCACTTCTTTTTCACTTTCTATAGTATTGTTTTAGTTTTTTTAACCTGTTTGAATGTTGATTTATCCATTCTTTTGTACAGAACCGCAGAAACGTACATTAAATTTATTTAATTAATAAAAAAGACCGAGAAGTGGCATTAATTTTGTCATGCATTCATGATAATAATTTACGCATAGAGAAAATAAGCATGATGCTTTTTAATGAAAAAATGTCCAATCCGACTGTTTGTTGGAAGGGGTTTATGTCTGGCGCCAACTACAAGAACTGGGACAAGGATGTCGATACAGCACTGACCTGCCAAACGCTGACACAATATCTCCGTCAATAATGCTTGTTATATTGTATAATTATGTATAATATTTTGGATGATAATTATTATTTTTTACAGAATTTAGTCTGATAAAATACAACTTGGCAAACTTGTAGTAAACAGAAACTTGAATTTTTGTTTTAATTACTAGGGCTTTGCCTCCTGTTCTTCTAAAGGCGGACCAACCCCCAGTTAACAAATTATACAACTGTTCATTTAATTGTACTAATCGTTGTTGAAATTGTATAATTGTAATTTACATATATTATGTAGTTCATATTGTATTATTTTTTATCAACATAAACTAAACTAAACTACAGTTCGGACAATTTTTTAATTTCATTAAAAATTATGCCATTTATCGCCAATTTTTATTATTATATAATTATAATTATTCTTATTGCCAATTTGTAACTATAATATATATTCAACTTGTCCAGCTTCATATAAACCTAACATCAATTTGAGCCTCTTATTGTACGTTATATCGAGGGTTCTTTTCCATTTCATATTAATTATAATTATATCACGATATAATATAAATAATATTATATTTAATATATTGTATTCAAGTATCTAGATCGAAAATAACTGCAGCCAACTAGGTGAACTACCACCTCCAGATGAATACCATTGTCCAAAAGCATGATGGTCTTAAATCTATATTTCATATTTGGAGAGTAGGGGTGGTTACAGGAGCTCAATACTGTAACGAAGATATTAGGATGTAAATCTCAACCTCAATGCATATGTAATTAAATGAACAGCTGTGAAATTAGTGGTAATTATAGAGCTTACAGGAGAGCTCTAATCCTATTCTTCTAATGCTAAAATAAAATAAAATATGAAAGCCACTAAAAACTTTTTTATATAGTAATAATAATACTTTATTTATTCTGGGACAAGTCCCTTTAGAATAATACATAAGGACAGTAATGTGGGCTAAGGAGCCTCAGAGATACATAAGAAGAAATGTTGAGTAATAAAATAATCATATTAAAAATTATATGTTACTTTCTAACTTAAATAAGTTAATAATAAAAATTTTTAAAATAAAGTAAAAATAATGAAGGACAATCTAATAATTTATATACATATTTTCAGTGGTATCTATTTACAATTTTATGATTTTATGAGGACTGGATGGATAAGAAATGATTGAACAGGCGGGATTTAAAGGTAGGAAGGGTATTAGATTGACGGATGTGGGAAGGGATGGAGTTCCATAAGGATGAGGATCGGATAATGAATGATCTGTCGAAAGCAGCGGTTCGGTGGGCCCTTATATATAAATCAGAACACCTGGAACGAGTATTGAGGGAGCGAACAGAGGATTTGAATTGGAGGAGCTCGGAGATGTATGAAGGTCGATGGGATTGGATGACTTGAAAGAGGAAGGATGCCAGGAAATACTTACGACGGTAGGAAGGATAAAGCCACTTCAACTCTGCATAAAAATGGGAAACAGAGGCGTCCCTTGGGATCCCGAAGATGAATCGTACAAAGCAATTTATCAAGCGTTTTAGTTTCGCCTCGAGATCCCCAGAGACGCCCCCATATACCGTACAGCAATAGTCAAAGTGGAGAAAAATTAAGGAAGTGACCAGGAGTCTTCGGGTTGCAAGGGAAATAAGTGACGGAAGTGGTTTAGCCGTTTTAAGGTGGAAATGGTCCGGCGGGAGATGTTTGATATATGGTTTTTCCAGGAAAGCGTTTGATCGAAGGTTATTCCAAGGTTTTTGATAGAGGGATAAAATTTGATGGGATTATCATGTAGGAAAAGAGTTGGAATATGTGGAACAGTTTTAAGGAGGTGATTGGAGCCAATTAAGATTGCCTTTGTCTTTTCCGCATTCAACCTCAACTTGTTGGCTCTCGCCCAGTCGCAAATCTTATCCAAGTCTTCTTGAAGTTTTTCTGTGGCTAATAATAGGTCGGAGGGCGGGAAGGACAGGTATATTTGGAAATCATCAGCGTAGATATGGTATTGGGAGTGACGGGTCAGGAGAGGAAGGCCATTAATGTAAATAGCAAACAGAGAAGGAGATAGAGAGGAACCTTGAGGGACACCACAGGAGAGGGGGAGGGTCTTAGATGGGAGTTGACCTGGGACGACTACATACTGGGACCGATTTGAAAGGAAGGATTTGAACCAACTCAGAACACTATTAGATAGAGGAAGATTGTGTAATTTCGTAAGGAGGGTTATGGTGTCGAACTGTGTTGAACGCTTTGGAAAAATCTAGAAGGATGAGGATGGTAAGGTTTTTGTGTTCAATGGAGTTTTGGAGGTCATGGGTTATTTTAAGGAGAGCGGATTGCGTTGAGTAGCCAGGTCGAAAGCCAGATTGGAATGGATTGATAGGGGAACGTTCTTCTAGGAAGTTGGAGAGTTGATTTTGGACAAGGCGTTCTAGCGGCTTTGAAAGGTTGAATAGGAGAGAAATAGGACGGAAATCGTGCAGTGAGGTAGGATTTGGAATTTTATTCAAAGTTTATATAATACAGAGATAATGGACAAAATCTATTTAAACAGATTGAGAGATTGAATTGTTGTCAAATTTGCGTTAACATCATGTGTACTTATTCCTAAGTTAGCAATATTTGCAATAAATAAGCCTACTTGATCTCATGAGGACGGAATGCTGAAAGGATTGAAGTAATGGGGAGGAAAGCCCATTTCCACCCTTCTTTTCTCACTTGCTCACTCTATGATCACTATTTACTGGGGCATCGTCTAATAATTTTGTAGCCATCGGCTATTTAAATTGCTTTAAAATAGTCGTCATCTTTCCTAGTAGTAGTATGAAAACTAATTTTCGTTTTCATGAATGAGTTTTACATTCATAAAACAGTTATGTATATGTTTCCCAGGCATGGAGGCTTTAGAAAAAGGCATTGGTTATTGGGAAGATGCTCTGGCAGCCTACCAGGGCGGAGGAGGCACCACAATTGCTATCACGGATCGGGAAGAGGCAGAATTCTCGAGGGACATTGAAACTTTATTGGAAGGGGCTTATCGCCTTCAACGGAAATGTGAACTTCTCTTCTTGGATCAGGTGAGTTTTATTTTATATATATATATTGTCTGTATTTCTATTAAAATTATGACAAGAAATGTATTCTTCATTTTTGTTGATAATGACGTATTCCCTTTTCATTAAAAACCAGCGCAGTAGTTTCACCTGCAATCCTTACGTCCTTATAATATTCTATGTACCATGAAAGCTTGAAAGCCAATAAAGTTGAAGAATCAGTAACCTTTAACTTCGCTGATGAACAATTTGTATTTAATGAAGTAATGAATATTACAATTTAAGTTCAAGTAATTTATTAAGAATATCACACTTTAAAAAATTAATTAATAGGCTTTACGAATGATTGTTTTAGTTACTTTTTACAACCTTGGAAATGTGCATTGGTTGATACGATACCAATATTTGTAAAAATAGGTTTGTAAGAACCGGGTATGTCTAGTTTTTTACAACTAGAAGTGAATCTCAACATATTCTGTAACTCATCTCAACCCGATAGATGTGGACTTACAGCTTATTAAACCAGTATTTTTTTTTTCTAAAAATGGAGTGGAAATCTGTTATCTAGTTAGATAGTGATTAAAAAAAAAAAAACATACAATCCATGTTTTAAGGAATTTAGCCATTTAAAATACTCCAATTTAATGGTCTTAAAAATACAAATTCTGATAACATTTGAAGACAATTTTGTACAAGACAATACTGTGAAACAATTGGTAATTACCTATATTACATTATTTTGAAGTGAAAATTTCTAAAACTCGTTTTATGTATATATATATATTTTGTGGGGAGCGAATAAAATCGAGCCTTCAGGCTCGGATGTGTAACTCTCATTCGGGTAAAATCCGCTCGAGTCGACTAATTGAAGTGTTTTACATATGGATTAAAAAATCCCAGAAATTAAAAATCGTACTTGCATATTGTAAATGAGAGAAATGCTCAGAATTTCATTCTATTTATAATGAGATATTATTCAAAATTGTATTTCAACGCAACGCTGTGTTAAAGAGGCGAAAAGAGAAAAAATAGTGCCGAAAAGGAAATGATGAGTTTTATTGAATATATGTATTAAAATATCTCTGAAAATACAAATCGGTCCTGCATACTGTATGCTAGCTGAACCGGTCTGTTCAGGCATTTCATTTTCTTTGAAATGAGTATAGACCGGATTTCCGTGTACTGAAAAACAACAAGCAATATCAAACTCAAAATGTGCAAAATAGTACAGTAAACACCCAAGAGGTGGAAAATTATAAAACATACAAAAATCATAGTTTTTGTTTAATTTATAATATTATTGCTTGTTTACTCCTACGTTCAGAGTTATAGCCTATAAATTGAAGTTCGGTATAAGGTGCAGTAACTTGAGAATAGTCGAATTCTAATTTAAAGTGAACGAATGTTAAATTATACCTGTATGAAAGAAAATATACACGTATACAAACATATATATATCACGCAATATAAAATAAAAACAACAAAAACTCATAATAAAACAAAAAATCAATGTTAACAAAAACACTGTAACCATTCAATTAATTGGTAAGGGATGGTATCACTTCGGGAATAGAATACATATTGCTTACGGATAGTAAAAATAAATATATATGGTTCTCTTTCTCGATACTGTCTATATTGAGGATGTTCTGTACATTAAAATAAGGAGGTGAATCGGATGTATATTGCTGCAGGTATCTCTCTCTATGTACTTTGGATGGAGGACACTTGTGAAGAAGGTGGTATAGGCAGTTAAATATATATTGTTTACACGCACTGCAGATTTCTTCATCTTGTATAATGTAAGATTTATTTTGCAGATTTATACTTATGGTGTGTGGGTTCGAGATTCTTAAACGGCTAACAACTCGCATTTTGTGTATACAAGTATTAAAAAGTAAATGCTCTTCAGGAGTAAAATCTAGACGGCTGAGGGTTCTGTAGACTGGATTATTATTTGAATTTAGAGCTCTATTGATGTCTTGAGGTAGAAGATGATTTTCCATTTTTTCTATAATGGTCTTCTTCAGATTTCACATTCCCATTTTATAGATCTCGTTTATTTCATTGAGACTATTAGTTGCTGTGGCTAGATTGTGAACTTGTAAGACGCAGTTAAAATCAATGGCAACTTCTCGCATACTTCTCAGTCTATTGAAGCACATTCGTGGATACCTGTTCTCTGGTAGCGTTGAGAGTCTTATCCAGAGGTTGACTACTTCTTTTATTATCATAATTCTCATAGAACTTCGTCCAGTCTCCAATCTAACTATATAATTCGGTACACTTTTAGTCCAAAGGAGGAGATTTTTGAGACATTTTAGCTAGATGACTTCGAGTACATCTAAATAAATACCTCAAACTCCATATCTCGGCAGTGTAAAGCAATATAGTTGAAACCATTGAATCAAACAATGTCATTTTTGTTTGCCAGGCGTCACTCTTTCTTTTTCTTAGGATTTCTAGTACCCCGCCACTTGCCACGAATAAAATGTTTAGATGCTTTATGGAATTTCCCAGCAGATGAGAAAGGCACCCCTAGATAAGTAAGTATGGCTGTTAGTGTATTCTAGTTGAGAATTCTGCCAATAGGGAGGTTTCATAGTTTTGGGAGACTTGTGGAATACAAGTACTTTTGATTTTACGGGATTTAACGTTAAGCCGTTGATCCTTCAGTATTGTTGGAGAATCCTCAATTTCTTTTGTACACCATGCCAGGACCCCCGTTACAGAAGTTATATAAAAAAATGACGAAGTTTTTGGTAGATATTTAGCAAATATATTTCAATCAGAAGTATTTATTACATGTTTTAGTTGTCATGAACCTACTGCTGCATTTATAGATTATGATGCAAATGAGGATCAGCCAGAGCAAATTGTACAACATTAATTTTACATAATTATAACTGTATATATTATAAATGTTATTCTTTTGTGAATATAGGACAAAAATTAGTTTTGCACAACTATAACTATATAAATTGTAAATGTTTATTACTTTGTGATTATAGAACAAAAAAATTATATTTCATATTGCAAATCTTGCCTTGTTGATATTTAAAATTGTATCATGTGGTTTAAAGCACACACCGTAGTTTTCTTTGGTTATTGCTTCCTATTAAACACATCACTTAAGACTCAGGTGACGAAGACACTAAAGTTAAATTTCCTTCTTTTCTCGGATCATGTTCGATAACTTTGTAGCCCGCGAGGTGTACTATCACCTGTTTAAATATTTCCCTTTACTTAGCGGGCACCCTATATATGTAAGCCAATGCTAAAATGGTTTTGCTAGTCCATCGTGCTGTCTTAGGCCTCTCTGAGCCTTGGTCGCTTCACTTATAGTTCACAGTTGGTTTTGTTCATGGCCATTGCAATCTGCCGAGTTAACTTATTACAAAAAATAAAGAATAATCCTTTCACATCTTTCAGATTAGCTTGGGCTACAAAAATAGCTCTACCTAGTTCTGGTTAAAAGTTTTTATTTTGTGACTGCTTTAATTCTTATTATTTTTAGTTCAATACGTATAAATACCTGCACTTTATTTAAATACCTCTAATCTAACATTTTTGGTTTTTGTGCCACTTTAAGCGTAATAAGTCCAGTACCAGTGAATGAGAGAAAAACTAAGTATTTATTGAATTTGTTGAGTGAAGCTTAGATTAGTCCGGGTATGTATCAAATTTATGTCTGTAGAGCACACAATTATAATGCCTACAACTCCTTTTGATTACTCATTGACCAAACTATATAATAAGGAGACAAATAATTAAGAGAGAAGTGCAATAAAATTGCAATGCTGCTGTGTTGAGTTGCTAAACGACACAGCCAGGGGTGTCTGTCCCTCCCTACCAAGGTCGATGGCGCAAGAACCTATTCTACTCCCAAGATATTTTATTTCTCACTTTTTCTTAAAAACAGAGCAATTGAAGGTAGAATAAGAATCGTAGATCATATGCAATTACACTTGCTGAGGTCTGTTACATGTTTCCTCCCTTTTCCCATAATATGAAACTCTGAAAATTCATAACCCAGCAGAAATTTGCCCCCTCAAAAATTCAAAAACCTGTCAAAATATGCCGTCTCTAAAATTTTGAAACCCCGTTCTGGGCACCTTTCGACATAGCATACTGATCAATCTTATCGATTATGAAAACAATACAAAAAGGATTAAGTTTTAAGACAATTCGCAAAGGCCACGAAAACCACGAATCTTGCTGCGCTATCCGTATCTAGACAATAAACTTCGAAGATCCATCTACTTGTTTTATTATTCAGGAATTCTTCGGCTATTTGATGATTTATATTAATTTGCCGGCAGGTGACAAGCATTTTATTCAGACATTTGCCCAATATATGCTTTTCTGAACTGACCGCATTTGCAGAAGAGGGGTCCTATATCTTCATTCGTCTGCCCTCCAGTACCTGGATCTCAGCGGGAGGAGCGTAGTTGAAGTATTCGTCCAATCTGAGCCCGTAAGAATTTTCCTGTCATACATAAACTTGTAAGCCCATTGGCTTGACTTAAAATAGGACACACCTATGCTCTGCCATTTACATTTGTTCCGATTCTCAAACGTCTTCTAGCGTTTTCTGGAAGATACTCAGTGCTGAAGAGGAGGCTCCTATATCGCCGCTTACCGTTGTTTTAACACTTCTTCTTAGTATAATATCAATTGATTCCATTAGCGATGAAGTCAATGTCGCCAATGGCGCTTCTTGCAGTGAATATATTGACGAAGGGAATTCACATGTACAATTTATTATGTTGATTTTCTGATCCGGCTTAAGGAGACTCAAATTAACTAGCTTTTCCATATTTCACACCATGCTCACAAAATTATCATCTGACTCTAACTCATCGGAGAAATGACACCCAAAGTATTTGGTAGTGTCACCTTCTTACCATATCCAGTATCCAAGCATAATTTCGATTTCATCAGCTTTCCTTTCTTCAAGAAAATCCCCAACCGTTTTTTAGCAGTTATTATAGTTATTCATAAACTGTTATGAATGCCGACGCTCCTAAGAGGTGTTCTCTAAAGATGGCTGATATCGAAAAATATTGTAAAGACCTCTTTGAGAGCGAAAATCTCTGCAGGCGTGCGGATTACGAGCAGTGTGCCCCGATGCCAAATTTAGTGTCCATTGATCTAGAAATCGTCAAGAAAGCCATTAAATCAACATCAACGCAAGGATTATCGACGCTGTATTGAAAAATGCAAAGATTATGAAAAACGATTGCGCGGTGGTATTCCTTGACGTTGTCGGTGCTTTTGACAATGTTGGCCACAATCATATCGTGAGCTCCTTGGAAGCAAGAGGTGTATCGCCGGATCTTAAACACGTTATATCGGCTCTCCTCTGCACGAACACAATCAAAATTAGTAACGGTGTTCACGCAACTAGCCAAATCAAAGTGCTGCGCGGGGTACCCCAAGGCGGCCCCTTGTCGTCATCGCTCTTCAACCTGGCCATTGACCATCTCTATCGCGACCTGTGCGATGAAGAATTTTCCAAAAAATTTGGATACAAGTTAAAAAGTGACCAAGGTTGTGTGGTCCTCACAGGTTTCGCGGATGACCAGGCCGTGTCAGCGCGTGACAAGGGGGCTGCAGAAAGAGTGATCGGCAGCGTTCAGAGGACGTTTGAGGAAATTGGTTTGGCTATTAATCCTCAAAAAAGCGTGGGCATCGTTCTAAATAAAGGAGAGCTGGAAACCGCGATGCTCTCCCTTGAGAACGGAGAGTACATCCAAACATTGCAGAATGGAGATACAATCAAGTATTTAGGATGTACATTCTTGGGAGAGCTACAGTTCAATGAAGATTCGGTGACCAAATTGAACGAAAATCTGAATAAACTGGTAACCTCTCCCTTGCTGAAGCCGGAGCAGAAGCTAAACATTGTTCATTTTGGACAACTATTAACGAAGTTACAGCTATTCAATTTCCAATGAAAGATTACAAGTTCATTTCCTGGTGTCAGAAATGGGTGAATGAGAGAATAAAGATGACTAAGTGAAAGAAAGAAAATCTGTTGCCCGCATCACACAATCTTCATTATTTCCTCTACTTTTAACAGAAATTATTGTTTGACAATACTAAGCTATGACAATAAGGTTTTGATCAGCAATATTAGTGAGTATTGAAATTTTTACACTGATCTACCTTAAGCCGGTTCCATTGCTTTAGTTTATCAAATAAATCGTACTCAAATCTTTTGTTTGATCAATTTTCAGGAAAATAAATTTCGTTCAATTATTTTTTGTTTCTTCATGAACATATGTAAAGATATAAAAACTTTTCTGAAATAGGTAGGAAAGTCGTGTGAGTGGACAAACCAGATATTTTTTGTTTGTTTTTGATGTATAAATCGTTTCTGAGCGTCTTGCGATTTCGATGATTCATTGGTTTGAAAAGATGAAACTATAGTTATTTTATCGTCTGGTGTTGAATTTTTCAATTAATGAAATCAATTATCTGTTTCCACTATCTAGACTTGGCTTCTTGTGACTTGGTTATTTGGACTTAGTAGACCTCAAAACGTGTATTTCCATTGAAAACTGAGATTAAAAATTTTTCTCTTACTCTTGATCGCAATACTTTCCCTTACTATATGTTATATATATAGGTAAGTAAAAGTAAAAAATAATAAAATTAAAGGTTTATTCGATCTTATTGGTAAAAATTTTGTAAAATTTAATAATTTGTGTAATATCCTCTGTTAAGTACTACCTCTCTGCACCTATTGCACATACGGTTTATAATGTCACTAATTTTACAAGGAATTTCATACCATAAGCATGGTAATACTGCTCTCAGTTACTGAAGGTTAAGAAGCTGCAAATGTTAATAAAAAGGCCTTCCCTACAGTGCATCCCACATGTACTCAAAGGGAATGAGATGTGGAGAAAATAAGGGAAGTGGCAGATGTGAATTCTCCTAATTTTCAAGAAGTTGATGAACAACTTTTTCTCTATTAGGAAATGTTGCGCGTGCTGTTGTCAAGAAAATGGAAATCTGCGTGGCTATCATGGACTTGGTTTGAGGAATGTACTCCTCTGTAATTTTTTTAACACAACGAACTGCAATGAGATTACCTTCCACCACTAGCGGATCCAGGATTTAATTTTGGGGGAAAGGCTTCAGCCCGAAAGCTTTTTTTTCATAAAAATAATGATAATTACTTTGTAAAAAGAGAAAGAACCTAACTACCTAGATGAAA
Source organism: Nezara viridula (assembly GCA_928085145.1). NCBI lineage: Eukaryota > Metazoa > Arthropoda > Insecta > Hemiptera > Pentatomidae > Nezara > Nezara viridula. Next base: position 72,198,151 of record OV725079.1, on the reverse strand, counting down.
TGGTGTTTAAGTAATTCCTAAAAGCCTTTTAAATGTAATTAAAGGAACAATAATACTTTAAGAGATATTTTTTAAATATTGTTTTCCATAAAACATGGTTATATTTTACCATTTTGGGAGAGAGGGGACTTCAGTCCCAAAGTCCCTCCTCCCGTAGAACTCTCCGTGCCTTCCACAATATGATATAGTCCTTCCTCCTGAGTAGATTGCACTTCTAAGCTTTATTGAAGAAAGCTCAAACTGAGAGTGTACCTATCCCCTGTTCTGAGTAGACTCTTCGGCACCTACGACGATAGCTATAAATAAACGTGACTTGTCTGTAAACATAATAACAATTCGCACTTACCGGTGTCCTTGGCTGGTTATTCTCACGATAATATTATGAACTTCTGGCTCAATATGCTAATGTTGTCTTTCCTTCGTTAATATGTAATTGCCTACCCTGTAGGACCTACAGTTTTCCATAATATTGAGTGATAGAGTTATTTAAAGTTATATTATAGTTAAATGTTTTAAATGTTGGTACTAATGAATAAGTTTTTGTTTTAGCGATCTGTTCTATTTCGGGCAGAAAGTTCTGTTCGTAGTGGCTCAGTGAGATTTAATGGATTTTCTTCAGCTGAGTCCTTTGTATCTGCTCAAGATGAGGTTTGTTTTTATTATATTACTTTATATTTGCAAAAATTTAATGAAAATTTTAAATAAATGTTATTATAACCTTTTTATTGGAATAAATGGAGATGTTAGTTGTAGATTCTGATTTTCTAACATAACATTTAAATCCGGCCTCCGCGAGGTATCTGCGGCCTCCATCGTTTTAATCCGGTTTTGGTTAATCTAGCGCGGTATAATTAATTAATATTTAATTATTCATGTTACGAAAATGTGAAAATTAATTGAATTTAGTTATATACAATTTTTTTTTTTTTTTTAATTTTTTTCTAGTATTAATACAGTCTGCCACACTGAAGGGCATTGGTACTAGGGCTATAGTATTCATTCACACAATATGTACATAAGAAAGGAAAAAATATTTATATAAATAAAAAGATAAAGTAATATACAAGATAATTAAAATAACAGATTAGCCGAATAATAATAAAATAAATAAAACACATTCACACCTATCTATGTACAATATTTACATTGGCCGAGGGGACTCCGAATCAAGCTTTGTCCCCCGACTGTGGAAGCCAAAGCTATATACATTTAAAAAAAATAAAATAAAAAAAAACCTGTACCAATGCAACTCATGAAGGGTCTTGGGTTCAGTACTATTTCGGGAAAGTACTGTTTCTGAGTCAGCGGTTGTGCAAGGGAGTTATTTGACCGAGATCACGCTCAACTGCCAAGTTTTCCCTCTTAATTAATTATTTGATTAAGGGTACCCACTTTATAGAGGCTAGGTGTGCTCCAGTTGGGTATCCTGATTCCAGGCCTCACGGCTGATAAAAGAGAATAAATAATTATATTAAGTGTATATATATATATATATAAATATATATATATTATATATATATATATATATATATATATATATATATATATATATATATAAATTAATAAAACAATAATCAAATAACGCGTTAATACTAATCAATAAATAAATTTAGAGGGGAAATAGCCTTTTATGGGTGCGAACATTTTTATCATTGGAGGCCGTAGTATAATGGAGGCCGCAATATTATCTTACCTTTTACTGTTGCTATTTTTATTTATTAGTGAATAAACATTCATATAGCTGAGATATCTTGCTTCCGATTTCAAGATTAATGATAGGCTTATTTAAACTTTTTTTACTAAGGATCCATTATTAACGGAGTTACGGAAAGCGTAATGAACTAAAATGCTATGGATTTTAAGATTGCTCTATTACGTACTGATTTATTTTTAAAAACAATCTTTGATAAGGTCTATCATTATGTTCCTCTTCGAATTTATAGTATTTAAGGATTTACGATTATGTATGGAACTGGTACACAAACCCGCCACTGATACCTGATATTTCTTAAAAATGTTTTGGATCTTTAACCTAACCAAAGGTTCTTTCTTATAAATTGGTGTTACATTTCTTGTTCGTTTTTATAATTCTTTATTTATATTTTTTTTCACGTTGAAATAGGGAAGGAGCTGCTTGCTCCGTTTTGTTGAATAGACTATTAGTCTATTGAATAGACCGTTTTGTCTATTGTTGATTAGACTTATGCATCCAAAGAGCTTTTATTCTCTGGATAGTATCAATATTTGCACTTTGCTTTTATAAACTTTAGTTTTGAAATTAGAAGATTTCTTAAATAAACATTCTAAATCTTTACGTTCAATCACAAAATTGCGGCTTCAATCACATCTTCTAATCTTGTCTACATTCCGCGGTACAGGCACCTTTTTACCAAATTATTAGCACCGGCCTGATACTTGGTGAATCTCTTCATTTAATCGTAACTTACAATCTTTTTACATACAAAATTCTTAGAAATGTACAGCAATTTGCTTTTCATTTGAATCATAAGATAATTTGGTCACAAAATCTAAGAAAAAGTTGGAGATCAAAAACATTTGGGTGACCTTCACCCCCAAGATTTGCAAGAGATGTCGACTTCAAACAATAGTTTGAAAATTAGCTGATTACATCCACTATACTAAAAAGACATTGTTTTGTTAACGCGTTGTTAACTGTTGACCAGTGACTAATGAATTTTATTAACTGAACTCCCCCAAAACCCCCTTCCTCCCTCCCTCTCAATAATTCCAACAACAAATGGCACTCACTGTATCGTGGTTTGATTTGAAACAAAGTTCTTGTAAAAATATTGGATTGGAGTTCAGAAAAAATCATCTTTTAAGTCTGATGAAGTTTTGCAGTTTAACCAATGTATTTTTGAAATACTATAAATAAAATGAATAACATCTAGAATGAAGTAAATTACTTTATAGATTGCTGATCTTCGAGAGTTTGAAGAATATTTAGATCTTTCAACAGATGTAGAAAAACTTCCTTTTTATCAAGCAGCTGTTAAACAGTTTGAAGAGCATGGGATTCCTTATAGGTATTTAGTAATTATCAACTAGTTTAAGGAAATTGACAACAGTCTTCATAAATTTATAATCTTTTTTCAGATGTTTACGTACAGAGATGGTACATTGTAGTTCTGATCTAGAATATCTTTGTAAGCTTCATTGTGTTCGTCTAGCTTTCTCTTGGATGTTTCAAGATAAAAAGACATGGGATTGGTTTGCCGATTCAGGAAGACAAGTTTTAACAGATTTAATTTTATATGCAGATAAGGTTTTAAAAGAAACTTTTAACTTTAAAACTTTTTTTTAAAATCGACATAGCAAGTTTATTTAATTTCATTTGTTTCAGGACCCCAAAGATTTTATTGTTGCATTTGAAGAAATGCTCATTTTTCTGCAAGATGATGATGTCTGGTCAGAAGTTGAAAGAGAATTGAGCTTAAAAGGTGTGAAAGCTATGACATTTTTTGATGTTGTATTAGATTACATTCTTATGGATGCTTTTGAAGACTTAGAATCTCCACCCTCCTCTGTTACTGCTGTAGTTCAAAATAGATGGCTTTCGAATGGTTTTAAGGAATCGGTAATCAAATCAAGAATAAAAAATATTCCTTAAAGTACTTAAGAGAATTGTCATTACTTGTATAAAATTGTCTTTACAGGCATTAGCAACTGCTGTGTGGTCTGTTCTAAAGGCAAAAAGACGTATGCTCGTGTATCCAAGTGGTTTCATGTCACATTTTTATTCTATTTCTGAACAGCTATCTCCCCTTTTGGCATGGGGCTTTCTTGGTCCAAATGACGATCTTCACGAAATGTGTCTATATTTTAAGGTAATATAATTTTTCCGTCTATAATTGTTTCCAAGTCATTCTCGTTTATTTGTAAAAAAAAAATCTTCTTTCAGGATCAGGTGATGAACTTTCTTATGGACATATTTAGTTTTCAAAAATCAAATTATATGACTGTTGAAACGTTATCTGAAGATATCTTGAGGCATGTGAAAACAAGAGTGGAAAATATCGAAGTGAAATTAGCTAGAAATTTTGAATCTATTCAATAAGTAATCAGCGTTTTCCAATTATGTAGTTGTAAAAATAACCTTGATATTTACATATTGCATTTGTATAATTTGTACTAGTAACGTTTTATTTATTTATGAATTTAAACATTAAAAAACATATACGTAGTAAAATATCAAATTCCAAATGTTACAGAATTCAATTTTTCCTATTTAACAATATCATGTATAAAAATTCTTTATTGTATTTAAGTTAGTCTTACATCTGGTAGGGTTTGTAATTCTAAATATTTGCTTAAGACTTAAATCATTAAATACAAGAACGCTGGTTAGACTGCAGCATAAAACAGAGGCGCACATTACTCCTTTTATACCTTGCTCATTTGGTGCAACAACCTGGTAACTCGAAAATCACAATTTTTCAAGAGAAGTAATTTAAGTTTTCACTTTATTGGATTCACTGAAACAATAAATCAAAATAAATATAAAAAAGTTATATTATATATAGAGTTATATATCTGTTGAAGTAATTTAATCTATAAATTTCGAATAGAGCTCTGCCAATTAGATTATATCCTTACATGAGAAAATTGAGTCCACTTTTAGATTATATTAAATTGTTGAATTTCTTTTTCATTTATTTTCTTAAATATTTTTAAAGTGCCCAGAGACATTTCTCTTACACCAAATCAGTTCAAATTCAAAATTGCTCTACTCACTGTGCAGGAGATGTAGAGGTGCTCAAAGCCTTAAAAACCATGAAAAAATGTTTAGAAATATATACAATTTTGACTGAAATTTATCTCCACTGTTATTGTTATGGTTAAAAAACAACCACATGTGCCAAATATTTGCTCATTTGATCTGTGGGTACCTGAGGAAGCACCTAATTTAGCAGGAAAGATATATATGGATATATATGGGTAATATATGGATAAAGATATATATGGGTACCTTACGAAAAAAAAAAAAGAAAAAAAAAAGGGCAATTGAAAAGTAGATAGTTTGTTTCGACTCTACTAAACGATATATTCTAAATCTAATTCTAAATCGACCCAGGCCACTGCACTATGAAGATGTACATTTATATGCACCAATATTAGTCCAGTTAACGAAGGGATTAAAGAGTGCATGGAGGATGGACAAGCAATTGACTTTGGGAATTCGTCGAGGACACTTAAACATAATAAAAGCCCCCTACAGCTTCCGCTTCATGGAGGAGAGTGCCTTAAATGTCACTTTTTCCATATTGTACCATATATCTTAAAAATGAGGTGTCGCAAGCAAAACATTGTCGTATAAGAATAAAGCTGATAAAGTTTCCTTTAAGAAAGTATATTTTCATTACTTTCACATCTTTTCTAGTTTTCGAGATATTCACTAACTTAAATTGCCTATTTTCGAAAAATTTATTTTCGTTGTTTTTTGTCAGATTTGTCTTTTAACACCTTGGCTTTTCGTTCTAAAAGAAAATGGTCTAAAAGAAAGTTGTCGGATATAGTTTTTTATTTAAATGTGTACATCATTTATTAGTTTATATTTTATGAGTTCTAAGTTACATCAATTTTAAATATTTTGATAAATTTAGATTTTTTAATATATATATTTAAAAATATTTTTTCTCTTATGTTCCTCAACGCAGGACATGTGTCTGGATGGTCTGCATCCATTGTTCCATGATAACACAATTTACAGCTAGGATCCTCAGCCACGCCTCTTGTAGAGATGACTCTGCAGATAGGCGTGACCAAAGGCCAGGCGGAAGCAGGCAACTGCATCTCTTCTCGGAAGTTCAGCTAGAATCGGATTATCCTTTAAACACTCATAACGTTTCCCTTCCACTTTGCCCAAATGTGCTTTTCTTATTTCTTCCTTCACTATCATATTTACCATTCGCCGTATTGAATCATAAGGTTTTGGATGTATCGGCTGAGGCAAATCTGTTCCTCGCTTGGCAAGACTATCAGCCTCAACGTTTCCCGGAATTCCACAATGGCTTGGGATCCACTGTAGGACCACATTGGTGCCTCGGAGTGTTAGGTTAGAGAGGAGGGATTCGCATTCCAATATAGCACTCGATAAACATTCATTCGTGTTTGTAACAGCGGGAGCGGCTGCTTGAGAGTTGATGAAGAGAACAGCGCTCTGATCCCGCCTTCTAGACAATGTTCTTAAGGCTATGAGGATTGCCGCTATCTCACCGTCACAATTTGTTCCATCTTTACCCACCTCAGCGCTGATTTGGAATTCTCTCTGGTAAACCCAGCTCCAGCATTTTTAACGGCTGATTCAGCTGATCCGTCGGTATAGATATGGAGCCAATCTTAGGAGGGTACTTTTGAGCTATAGTTTCTAATGCTAATGCTTTTAGCTCGTATTCAGGTGTTTCTTTCTTATCCACCTCATGAATGAGTTGCAGTTCTGCATTGCTTGCGTGATTGTGAATTGGTAACTGTGGATGTATAAATGGTTCCCTTTCTTCGCAGTCAAGCCCTCTTTCTTTAAGTAGTGCCATCGCCTTCAGCATGAAGGATTTTTTTGTCTTGAGCCGTTGAGTGGGGATTTTGTAATTTTTCCAAAATTCTGGGTCCATTCTTTTCATTCGCTTGTGAAGGCATATTGCAGCTAGCTCACGCTGTTTTGATAGGGGTTCTGCTGTAGTCTGCAGTTCCATAGCTACAACAGTATGGCTAAATGACCAACGACTGGCATAAGAGAAAAAAATATATATATATTTTTATAAATTTCATCAATCCATATGAGAAAATATAATTTCTTTTTTTGAGCATGAATGTCCATCTCCATTAATGTCACACATAAAAGGTGTATACTATAAGTTAATCAAATAATATATATATATATATTATTACTAGTGTAGTAACCACATGTTTGCTGAAGTTAATTGTGTTTTAGGATACTTTGACCCATTTCATCTTATGAAACAACTTTTTGAAATATGCTCGTACATGCTACTACAAAAAAGTATTGATTTTAATGAAAAACATACACTGACAGGCAAAAAATTCCACCCACTTGATTTTTCCATGTTTTCGTCTAAAAATATTTTTTTAAAGTTGTATTTGTATATAATACATGGTATTTGTAGATAATACTTAGTATTTATGGAATTTTATAATCTTTTTTACCTTTAATAATCAAAATGTGATTGGGTAAGAAAGATTAGAGAAAAAAAATTTGAAAAACGAACCATTATTATTCTAAAAGAAATTAATTACATCATCGTTTAGTAGCCCGTGTTTCCTCCTCTTGCCTTCACTACTTCTTGAAGACTCCTCGGCATACTTTCCACCAGTCGGGAAATGTCCCTTTGCTGGAGGATAGCCCATTCCTCCCGAAGAGCCGTTTCAAGGTCCTGCAGTGTATCAGGAAGTGTTGCACGTGCTCTTATTCGTCTTCCAAGGTTATCCTATAAATGCTCAATGGGGTTCAAATCTGGAGAACGTGCTGGCCAGGCTAAAACCTCAATATTGTTTTGTTGAAGGAACGTCTGCACTATGCGGGCGACATGTAGGCGTGCATTATCGTGCATTAGAATAGAACGATCGCCGATTTCGTTGAGGATAGGCAACACATGAAGTTCCAAAATCTCATCTACATAGCGAATAGCCATCAAAGACCCTCCACAAACAACAACCAATTCTGTTTCTGCGGCGCTCCATTGAAATCCCAGCCCACACCATTAAGGAACCACGTTTGAAAGGTTGGCTCTGGGAAAAATTACAGGCTGCATATCTTTCGTTTCTTCTTCTCCACACCCTTTCACGCCCGTCTGGAGATCGAAGAGCGAATCTTGACTCATCTGTAAAAAGTACAGCACTCCAGTCGTCCATAGTCCAATGGCTGTGTTCTCCAGCAAAAGCCAGCCGTGTTACTCTGTGAGTTCTGGTCAACTCTGGTCCTCTTACTGGACGAAAAGCCATTAATCCATACTCATTTAACCTTCTCCAAGCGGTACGTTCAGAAATTTGCACGAACTTCTTCGAGCTGATGAATCGCTTGAATAACGTAAGGTGCCGGTTTCGTAAAATTCTCAAAGTCAAAAACCGGTCATCCCGTGCTTCTGTTACCCTAGGACATCCAGAACCGGGCCTTCTATTGTAAGAACCAGTTTCCCGAAAACGCCTGACGGCGTCTTGTAAAGTTTCATATGGAACTCCGATGGCATTAGCTGCATATCTCATGGAATGTCCATCATCAATAAGTGCCACATCACGCACAACATCCTCAGCACTAAGAGGCATTTTTAAACTTAATATTGAAAAAATTAAAAGCCGGAGACTGAATTAATGATACTGAATAAACATTTTAATTCCATAGAAAGTAAACATTGGAATCTAGAATCATTTCATTGAATTAAGGATTAAGGGTTATTGTCCTCTATATTAACATTCCTAATTGAAAACAAAAAGATTACCTATTTATTCATTAAAAACAATAGACCAATCCAAAGCAGAAATAATTTTAGATGAAAACATGAAAAAATCAAGTGGGTGGAATTTGTCAGTGTATTTATTTTTGAAAAAGTATTATTAGAAAAATTGTATCTATCTTTTACGTACTAACATACATTTTGAGAAAACTTGGGGAATAGAAATTTGTGACAATTATTCTACTTCTATATGATAAAATATTTTTATATTTTATAATATATTGTAAAACATATAATAATATTAATGTTAAGCCTGACTATCCAAACGTAGATTAATGTGAAATTAAATGGAAAGTGTTGGGGTCTTGTAAATAACAATTTTATAGTTGATTTTTTTTTTTTTTTTTATGAACAGGAAAGGAAATTATTGTGCAACAATCATACAAAAATTCATTTATTTAAATTATATACATCAAATAAATTAACTAATAGAAGAACTAAAACACAAATTTTATAAACCAGATTCTTTTGGAACAAGAGAATTCACCTTTTGGATCGAATTTCTAGGTAGATGATAGTTCAGATTTGTATTTCACATCTCGAAAAAGTCTAAAATATGACTATCCAGACAAACAGTTACAGGATTTTAGGACCAAATAAACTAGACAAAATGACCCAGACACCTGAAAAGAAGTTTGTGAAAATTGTATCACTTCAATATGATAGCAATATTATTATTATGCTTAACTATCCACATACTAGTTGCTCCGGGTGAATAGTTCGCACAGTAAATTGGTCAGTGATCAAGTTACAAAATATTAGGAAAAGAAACTTATCATAAGAATGAGAAATCAATTGTCATTTTCACGATAATTATAATCAACCAAAGAAATTATAATTAATTTAAAACATCATTCATGTTTTAAACCATGTTTAATAATAGTCCGATTTCAATAATTATTTTTTATTTTGCAGAGAATTCAATAATCTTTTAAATTAACATATATGTAAACTTTTCATTAAAGTGTTTGCGTTATTCACAATAATTCATATCACTTCAGGATTTTACTTTTAATCTCTTTGAAATATCATGAACTTTTAAATTTGACGCCTTTATAAAGAATTAATAAAGAAACAATCGGCTAAGGTTTTTATTTTATATCTCCAGTTCTAATTTTATTACAGGTGTTTGGGTCATTTGACTATCGGATTGAGCCCTGGGTTCGAATCGTCCCTCATCGACTGTGGATGTGTAGGCATCCTCCTGTACTATCGGCAGTTGATGCCGAAAGCTGTAGCAATCGTAAGATTGCGGAGCCTGAGACCAATCGTGCTCTGAGATCAGGAAAGAAGTCCTTCCCGGCCGAATTTGTACTACGGGGCATCGCCGGAGCCCTGGTGGCGCTTTGGGTGGACGGCGAGAGTGCTTGCACTGCTCGGCTATAGTGGTCGTAGTGTTTACAACTGCTCGCTGTACGACACCAATGTTCAGTTGGTTGTGACGTTGTTCAGGCCAGTCATCTGGTATAGTGTACAGATGAGTGGACGGAAGCTTTGAGAAGTAGTGTTTGTCCGTTCCGTGAGCACCGGTTGAGTGCTTACATCTTTGGTTCTATCCAGGGTGTGAGGCCAGGCTGGGGCTAGTTAAGGTCTTCGGGCTAGGTATGGCCCGAGTCGGTGCCTTTCATTCTATAGTATGGAAGTATCTGCTGTAAATTATTGTCTGGTTAATCGTATTTTAGACTTTTTCAAGGTGTAAAATAAAATCTGAACATATCTATGTAGGAATTGGAGCCCAAAGGTGAACTCTCTTGTCTCAAAAAATCTGATCTACAAAATTTGTGTTTTATTTCTTCTATTAGTTAATTTATTTGATCTATTTAGTTTGAATAAATAAAATGTTTGTCTGTTTGTTGTACAATACTTTCCTTTCCAGTTTTAAATTTATTGAAATCAACTATAAAATTGTAATTTCCAAGACCCCAACACTACCCATTTAATTTTACATTAAGCTGTGTTTAGATAGTCATGCTTAATAATAATATTTTATCTAATAGAAGTGATACAATTGTCACAAAGTTCTTTTCCCCAAGTTTTCTCAAGATGTATGTTAGTACGTTAAAGATAGATAGAATTTTTCTAATATGACCATTTTCATAAATACATAGGTTTTTCATTAAAATCAATACTGTTCCGTTATAGCATATATGAATATATTTCAAAAAGTGGAGATGGACATTCATGCTTAAAAAAAAAAGAAATTATATTTTCTCATGTGGATGGATGAAATTTATCAAAATATTTAAAATTGATGTAACTTTGAACTCATAAAAGATAAATTAATAAATGATACATAATTTAAAGGAAAAAAACTATATTCTACAACTTTCATTTAGACAATTTTCTTGTAGAATGAAAACATATCTCGAAAACTATAAAAGATGCGAAAGTAATGAAAATATACTTTCTTAAAGGAAACTTTATCAGCTTTAATTTCTTACACAACTATGTTTCGTTTGTGACGCCTCATTTTCAAGATATATGGGAGAATATGGAAAAAGTAACCTTTAAGGCGTTCCCCTCCATGAAGCGGAAGGTGTAGGGGCAGGGACTTTATTATGTTTACCTCCTGAGTGTCCTCAACAAATCAATCCTCTACAAGCTCTTTTTTTTGCCATTCATTGACTCGAATATGTACCTTATAATATACCGTGTTATAGCGGTTATGACGCTGTTTTAGAATCCGTCCCCACCTCCCTCCGAAGACCAATACATTACAAAAGTCTATTGTTTTCGGAAAAATATGACAAAAAATGAACAATTGAACTTGAACAATAGCTCTAATAAGTCCAATACAAGAGTCTAGAGAGCCTGTTGGAGGCGCAGTGCATGATCTAATATACTAGAAAAATTATAATAAAAGTTTTTAAAATTATTATTTATAGTGAGATAATTATATAGTCCATTAGGTTTCTTTTGGGCTCCATTAGGTTTATAATACAGTAAAACTAGAAAAAAAAACCTCAGTATCAAACCTGACAGAAATTTTTCATTACCCTTCCCATAATGACTGGCAAAAAGTTCCAAAGTTTGTCACGTCGGGTTTTGATAGGGAGGTGAGAATCACAGAAAACTGGTAGTACTTCAAAATCTCTCCATAAAAATGATTCTTTTTTTTTTTCCAAGTTGAATTTTTTTGTAAACATTTTTAATCGTTTGCATAATAATTATTAGATTCTTTATTTCAATGATTTTAAAAAGTCAGAAGACAGGATTGTATTCGATATCAATCTATTAGTAATTTTGTGATATTGATATAATATTAAGATTGACATTTATTTTATATTATTGATAATGTGTGATAGCAGACTTTAAAAACTAGAAAAAAATTACTATAAACCATGGTCTGATTTCACACTGAAAACCAGGAAATCTATGTCTTGTACATTTTTAATGTAGACACTTTTTTTTTTAATAGAAAGCGATAAATAAAAAAAATATTTAATATAGCTTATTAACAATGTCTTCGTAGTAAACCAGATAAAATTTTCTTCAAACGAAATAGTCGTTATTAAAACCATTTAAAGGGGTCTTTAAATAGTTGAATTACAGTAAGTTTTGTTTTTCATAAAATTGTGAATTATTCGCAATTTTATTATTTTTTTTGTTTTATGATTTCCCAACTGGACTACAGATACCCCAGTTTTCGAAATATTTACTTGTTTAATGAGTTTTAAATTCATATTAATTTAGAAAATAAGTTAATAGTCACCTCCAATTATTTAAAAAATATGTGATTTGATATTGACACACCACAGTACCTCTTATACAGGGTGTTTCAGGGTTAATTAGCTAAACTGCAAAAATGAACTATGGATCTCAAAACAAGAAAAAAATTTTGTTTGAAGGTATGTCCGCAAACTCTTTGTTTAGGAGATATTCACACCTAAAGATTTTTGTTGTTATTAATTAAATGTAAGCATTTCTTGTCGCTTTGACTTAATGCAGACACATTTCTGGAATTTCTTAATAATGATTACTATGATGATGTTGAACATATTCCACTATAACTGAGAAGGGACATGTGGCTTTAATAAGATGGTTGTCCTACACATTACGAAAGAAGTCCATGACAATGGCTAAATGTTAATTATCCCAATCAATGGATTGGCCTTACAGGACCAGTGGCTTGGCCTGCACACTCTCCAGACCTGGCCCTATTGGATTTTTTTGTTTGGGCTGACATTAAACAAAAAGTCTATGAAAGTCTGGTCAATGACCTTAATTCCTTAAAAAGAAGGATAGTTGAATCTTGAGAAACAATAACACATACCCAGTGCCGTTCTGCCACTGCTGCTGTTGAAGAAAGATGCCGAGCCTGTCTTAATGCTCGAGAAAATCATTTTGAACAGCATTTATTTATAATTTTTATAAATAAATGAATAAATAAGTTTTATTTACTTAAAATAATGTAAATAATTCATAATAATGAAAATCTTTAGGTGTGAATATCTCCTAAACAAAGCGTTTGCTAGCATACCTTCATAGGAATTTTTTTTTCTTTTTTTATGGTCCTTAATTATATTTTCAATTTGGCCACTTAACATTGAAACACCCTGTATAATGTTCAAGTTTCTTTAGGCAGATCTCAACCATGAGAATTATTTACAGAAGTATTAGCTCAATCAAATTAGCACAAAAACAAAAGGGTCTACCTTGCAAAAGATTGGGTAATTCAAATTTCTTTTTATATTGTTATGTATGTATTGAATATAAAAAATCCAAGTTTCTGCCCTTGAAAGCCATGTGGGTTCACTGCAGTACTCCAAAACCCATTGAAATTTTAAGCTTTTTCTGGTTTATGCTGAATATCTCCTTTTCAAAGTGAGAAAGAAAAAAAAATTTATATTTAATCTTAAACCACTCAAAATTGTCTTACATTTGTTACTTATAACTTTTTTATAAACCCAACAGGAAGCAAACTATCGAGCTTTCAAAATGGGAAAAGGTTTGAAAATTCGAAAAAATATGCATAATTTTTTGTTTTTTTGTAATTATCTGTTTTTATAAAAGTCTTAGCTCAAATTTTTAAATTAAATATTAAAGCATACTCGATTTACTGCAGCTTTTATACGAAATATATTTTTCTAAACTTAACAACTTGAATACAAATCGCTAAAAATAAATTGATGTTTTGAAATTCAAAAAAGTGTTTTTCTTGTTATTTTGAATGCCGATTTGTGCTACATCATTCATAAATGGCATAGTTTATTTATTGCTTTACAAGAATATTGGATGGAAAAAGAAAAAACTAATTATTTTGGAGAATTAAATTATTGTATTAATATTGATTCATGTATTATATATATATATATATATATATATATATATATATATATATATATATATATCATTTCCAAGTCAATTTCAACCTTTTCCAAATCAAATTCAACCTTTTCCAAGTCAAATTCAACCTTTTCCATTTCAAATTCAACTTTCGAATTTTTGTCAATTTTCGATTTTTTTCGAAATGAAGGCCACTTACTATATTATTGAAGTCATAGCTTTTGAAAAATACAAAAAAAAAATTGATAAAGCGGTTGCATATATATTCCTAATCATTTTAAGATTAGGCCACCGCGTTTCGATTTCTTTAAGTATTTCGAATTTTTATCATAAAAGAGTGTATTCTTATGTTTCCGGAGTCGTAGATTTTGAAAATGATTTCCATTTTGAGATTACGTCACTGCGTTTTGACTTATTCAAGTTTTTCGAATTTATCTAATTTAAAGTTCTACTTTTATGATGCCGGAGCATTACTTTTAAAAAAAAAATCCAAAATGAAGTATAAATAATGGAGATGCGGCTTAATCATAAAATGGAGATTAAATATTAGATAAATTTGAAAATCTTAAATAAGTGAAAACGCTGCGGTTAATCATAAAATGGAATACATTTTCCAAATCTACAGCTCCAGAAACATACGAATACACCCTTAAATCTAATAAATAAAAAAAAACTTAAATAAGTCGAAACGCAGTGGCGTAATAGTAAAATGGAGGTCGTTTTCAAAATCTACGGCTCCGGAACCATAAGAATGGACCCTTTTATGAAAAAAATTCGAAACACTCAAAGAAATCGAAACGCGGTGGCCTAATCTTAAAATGCAGGTCGTTTTCAAAATCTACGGCTCCGGAAACATAAGAATACAGCCTTATATAAAAAAAATCCGAAAAACTTAAATAAGTCGAAACGCAGTGGCGTAATCTTAAAATGGAGGTCATTTTCAAAATCTACGACTCCGGAAACATAAGAATACGACCTTTTATGAAAAAAATTCAAAACACCTAAAGAAATCAAAACGCGGTGGCCTAATCTTAAAATGGAGGTCGTTTTCAAAATCTACGGCTCTGGAAACATAAGAATGCACCCTTGTATCGAATAAATCAAAAAAACTTAAATAAGTCGAAACGCAGTGGGGTAATCTTAAAATGAAGGTTATTTTAAAAACTAGGTACAGGACAGCATAATACTAGTCTCTAATAAATCCGAATAGGTACAATAAATCGATATCCGTAAGTGAAAATTCTACTCAGGAGAGCATAATAATAGACCTTCATATTGGTGGGGGGAGGAGGGATTGCCATTATTTAAAAAATAATAATAATATTTACAAAAATTAAAACATTAATTTGAAATGAAAACGGTTGAATTTGAATTGGAAAAGGTTTAATTTGAAATGGAAATGGTTGAATTAGACTTGGAAAAAGTTTAATTTGATTTGGAAAAGGTTGAATTTGAGTTGGAAAAGGTTGAATTTGATTTGGAAAAGGTTGAAATTGACTTGGAAATGCTATATATTGTATTATATATATACCTATACATACCTGTGTATTATATATATACCTGGGCATCACCGGATTCACAAACACGAATTCAAATTGATCATGTCTTCATACAACGTAGCTGGCAAAGCAGTGTAATTAATGTAGTCATATCGCGGAGCAGAATGTGGGTCGGAATCGCGAATGAATGAATGAAAAATGAATTAGTAATCGCGAAACTTCGACAAAAACTTAATATTTTTTTTTCGGTTGGCGCTACAGACCATGCAGATCTTAGACCGCGAGATGTGGTCTTCTAGACCAGATCCTGATTCATGATTTAAATAGAGTCATAAATCCTAGCCCGGTCAGTGTGTTTCCTCTAGCAGCCTGGCGGGTCTCACATACCTGGAGGGGATCTCGGGCAGCGAGGCTTTCCCCGGTGGACGGCCACCGAAACCAGGCGGTCACCCATCCAAGTGCTAACCACGCTCGGCGTTGCTATTGCACCTATTGGCTATTGCAAGCGCCTTAGCGGCTATACCAAGCGGCTATTGCAAGCGTCCACACGGCTATACCAAGCTCCGCCAAAAAAAGACGAGGACCGCATGGATATTGACAAGTTATGGGTAGAGATCAGGGATAATAATCTTTAATATAACTCGTGTCTAGGAAAAAGGGAAAATAAGAATAACAAACCGTGGTTTGATGAAGATTGCTTAAACATGTGCGAACAAATAAAATCCGCTAAATTAAAAGCTCTAGTAATCCTAGTGAAGACATTCTCGAGTACTCCCGAACCTCTAAGAATGAATAGACAAAATTGATCAAAAAAAAGAAGTATCTTAAAAAAAAATAATAGAAATAGAAACTAATGTAATCGAAAATAACATAAGAAACGTGTACAAAGGTATAAACATATCACGTAAATGTTTAGGGCCCGTTACGTCTGTAATTGGTTAAGTAAATAACAATATTCTGACTGATCCCGATAGACATATTAAATAAGTTTAAGAACCATTTTGACGATATTTTAAATACGGGAAATTATGATCTGTGTCCTGAGCACCAGAGGGCTGAACAGTTAATAGAAGGACCAAGTAAAGAGGAAGTTGAAGTAGCTATTGGAAAAATAAAATCTTATAAAGCAGCGGGAACCTTATACCTAATATACCTACTGAACTAATTATGGCATACGGGGAAGCTGGAGTTTCTAAAATACATTTATTGATTAAAAAGATCTGGGAGAATGAGAAATTACCTGAAGAATAGAAAGAATCCATTCTTATTCCGATTCATAAAAAGACGGATTATAATAACTAACGAAGAATTTCACTTCTTCCGGTATGTTATAAAATATTCACTATAATCTTAATTAGTCGAATCACGGAATACGCCGAGGAAATTGTCGGCGACTATCAATGCGGATTTAGACGAAACCGTGTATTTTCCTTACGGCAAATATTGCAGAAAAAATTAACGTACAGCAGTGTTGCTCACTAACTGTAGAGTAGATACACCAACTGACCGCCAGAAACTGTATACTATTCTAATAGAGCAGGGGATTCCAAAAAAATTAGTAAATCTAATCAGGATGTGCTTGACGGAAACACTCAATAAAGTTAGAATCGGTAATAATTTATCCGAAAAGTTTGAAGTTCGTTTGGATTTAAAACAGGGCGATTCCTTTTAGCATGTCCTGTTCAATTTGGCATTAGAACATGCCATTAGGGAGGTAATGAGTACCGAAAAAGGTTGGATCTGGGTGGGACAACACCCGTGCGGTGATCTGTTAAGCGAAGACACGGAAACTAAAAACTAAATACGACAACGTTAATAAATGCTGGTGAAAAACTAGGGCTCGAAATAAACCCATAAGATAAAATATATGGTCAGCTGCAAAAATGTCGATATTGCTGGTAATATCGGCATAGAAGGTAATTTGTTTGAACGGGTAGAGAAGTTTAGGTATCTAGGGTCTACGATAACCAGAAAAAACGAAATTGAAGAAGAGATTAAGGTTAGACTGAAGGCTGGAAATGCCTGTTATTTTTCTGTGACAAAACTACTTAGCTCGTGCCTCTTGTCCCGGAACCTAAAAACTAGAATCTATAAAACCATTATCTTAACTACAGTTCTTTATCGATGCGAAACGTGGCCGCTTACATTAAGGGATGAGCAACGTCTAAAGGTTTTTGAAAATAAAGTATTGCATAAAATATTCGGACCGAAGAAGGATGAGTTAACCGGAGAGTTCAGAAGGTTATACAACGGCGAATTGCGTGAATTATATTAGGTTGATATAATTGAATCGATTAGATCGCGGCGAATCTAATAGACTTGTAAAATTGTTGGCCTTAGTAACGAAAGAATTCCTAAAAGGTTAACATTTTCTGTACCGAATGGTAAACGTCCAAGGGGAAGACCGAGACGAAGGTGGGAAGATCGCTTTAAAGCCGATCTTAAGGAACTGGGGTTTGGACGGCGAACGCTGTAGGGATGTGTTTAATAAGCGAATGGTGGTGTCGCCATCGAACCTTTGGGTTCGCTAAGCCTTTTATTATTATTATTAATATTTATTCGTTAATACTATACAAATAATGTACTGAAAACGTTATTATATTTTTAAAACGTTATTATGCCATTTATAAGTACTGAATGATGTGGCAGAGTATACAAGGCGCCTATGTCTATGTCGCTTTTCCGCCGGTTAATTGTATTTTCTATGTAACTGCTTTAAATATTTTAAAAAGAAATCAGTGTTTTAGTAAAAAAAAAATGTATTCTCCAGATGTTTTATTTAGGTTGTTTTTCGTTATTGTTGTCCATTTATTTACAAATGACCCTTGATTTTCAACTTTAGTTTGAACGATTTGAAAAATTTCAATTTACTTGGTATTTTTATTGCCAAGGCCAATTATTTACTAATATTTTTTCATGTTTTAATATTCTGTAACAATCCAGCTTTAATAAAAGGCCAGTTATGACGAAATCAAGCCAAATGCTGAATCTCAGTGAATAAAAAACTAACTAAAGTCAAAGATACAACATAATATGTAACATACTTTTCAAAACACCTCCCTACTATCGTCTATCGTTGCTGTTAATGGTTCATTATCTTCAAGGAAAACCTCCAAATTTTCTGAACGAGGTTCAAAATGGAATTACAGAATCCTTCTGTTCAAAACTGAAAAAGCAATATTGTGAAGAAATCGAAATAGGTAAATTTCGGAAGCTCGATAGTTAGAGCTTCCTGTTGGGTTTAAAAAAGATGTTATGTATACAAATATTAGATAATTTTAAGTTATTCAATATTGAATATGACCATTTTTTATCTATGTCGCTCTATAAAAGAAATATTTAGCTTAAACCAAAAAAAGTTCGAAATTTCAATGGTTTTTAGAGCATTACAGCGAACCCACAAGGTTTTCAAGGACGGAAACACGGATTTTTATATTCATTACATACCTAACAATATAAAAAAGAAATTTATATTACCCAATCTTTTGCAAGGTAATATTATTTGACTTGGCTCTAGACTTTTCTTCCTTGTGTTTTTTAATGCATTAATATTGCTTCCGAATTCAGCTCTCAATATCATCTGGACTTCGGTACGAATTTAGGGTAATAGCTCATTATTATCAATTAACTTCAGTAAAAAAAAAAAAAAAAAAAGATGCTTACATTATTTATATGAAAACTTAAATATTAGCATTAGGAACATTTAGTAGGTCACTTAATGCTCTAAGGATATTCTAAATCGATTTTCTTTATTATTATTTTCAATTATATATAGAATTAAAAGTTATTAAGTCAAAAAGGAAATATTTCTGAAAGTGGAGTATCTTTTACCTTGTTAAAAGAGGATAAAAAAATTTCAAATAAACAATGATTCAGCGGCGGATCTGGGAATCTTCTAAGGAGGGGGAAGACGCACAGTGGAACGAAAGCATCTTTTTGGGGACTAAAAGACGGAACAATATGAGATCGGTAACAGTTGATGATTGATTTTTGCAGTTCTGTTTGTGCTAAATCGATTGATACATGACATGCCTTCATGATACTTTAAGGACTTACTTAAATATTTAAAAAAAAATCTTAATGTTTCATTCAAGTCAAAAAACTTATTGTTATTTTTTTTGTTTGACAAATTCGAAAATTCATAATCCCGTCGAAATGTCCCTTGCTCCCCTCAAAAATTCAAATCTCCGTCTAAATGTGCCCCCTCAAAAATTATGAATTATTAAGCCATGAACCCCCCTTCTGGACACCCTTGATAGCCAGTCACTCTTAAATAAAATTTTAATGCACTCCAAATAGGCATTCAACTATCGAGTATTTAGAATGATGAATACGTTGTTTTCTTTATTTATTACTTTGTGCCAACATTTCCTTAATTTCTTTTTCGGTACTTCTGCTCCCCTGTTTGAAATATATTTTTTCGTTTCCTCACACATTCTAAATAGAATTAGTTCAACGAGTATTTAAAAACGAAGTTTGTTTCTGGAATATCCCTCCTATTTTAGGTTAAATTTATGTTGAAAGGTTATAGAAAACAGTCACTCAATGGTTTTAAATTATTAACGCTAAACATGTCTAATTCATACCACACATTCAAAATTTAGTTTCTCTGATAATTACGTTTCCACTAAATAATTGACCTTATTTTAATATGCTCCTTATCACAATTTAGTTAACAAAGATAATATTTAAGAATTGGTTCAATTCAAATTCAATGTCTCATACATTTGTCCATACCTGAATAAAAACTAAAGATTTTTAGAAAGAAAAGGTCTTAGAGACTAAACCAATAAAACTCAATTTACACACGGAGAAAGTATAATTAGATTTCTTATATGTTTCGTGCCGATTAATGGCTGTAATTAAATACTAAAATGATTTTATCAGAGTTTTATTAGCAATATAGGTTAGAAAAAAAATGTAGTCGCGGCTAAATTGTGAACATGTTCACTATCCCAGTGCCAATATGAGACTGAATTGGAAGGTGGCTTCTGGCTGCAAAATTAGATATTCATTAACTAAGTAAAAAAAAAAAATGCAAAAAAACTCAGAAAGAACGATTTTTTTAACCCTTTTACTTTGATCGAGTATTAGTGTTATTACAAAAAAAAAGTACATATAGTGGCCACAATTAGTACTTTGCACTGTTATTTCCTTGACTATTTTCTTTTCCTCTCAGCTATAATTTAATATAAATCGTTATCAGATTTCATTCAAATTCATTCTCCCAATAACACATTAACACCCAATAACTTTGGAATTAAATTTCATCATGAGAAATATTTAAAAAATAATCATTCCTTGTACATTCGATGTAACCAGCCAGCTATCTGATTCAAGAATATATAAGACTCTTCGAGAAAATAAAATACTTGAAAATTGGTATTTTGTCCCCGATTTTGGCATTTCGTTCCACTGTGGGGCGCACGTCTGTACCAGGTGCTTCTCCCACCTTTATGCATTCCCCCACCACTACCTATATCCCCTAACCTCTGCCCATTTTCTCCACCCTCTCCACCGCCCTAGAGTCTGCCAATCAAACCATGCTACCTATAAAAATGGCGCCTGATTTAAAGAATATTAGGCCAGTTAAAATTTTCCAGGCCACTTGAGGATCGAAACGGAAAATTAATTGCCAAAAATGTGAGTACGTTTAGTTTTTTTTAACTTGTATGTATGGGTTTTATAGTAAGAAAGAATGTAAATTTTATTCTTAGACATTTAGTCCCCTCAGAATAACCATAATGAAAAACGGAATGAAAAATGTCGGTTATACGTTTAAAAGACAAAACTGCTAATAGGGGTGACCAGGGGTGGGGTGGTTACCAACCGAAGTTGGAGACAAAATAAGTAAGAGTTAGTGTCCCGACGCCAGGAGACTTTTAACGGAAAATTTCATGCAGCCTAAATAGCGATGGTTTTTTCAACTATAACTATTAAACAAAGCATCGAAGCGAAAAATAAATTCTTTAAGAAATTGAAGAACGTTAAATTTGGTTCGAAAGAATACCTAAACCTAATAATTTGGTAAAGTGGTTTGATCGATAACCTCGGTCATCGATGGAAATATTAAGTCATATTTCTTCTTCTTTTAGCCTGTAGGACTTTATATTATCTTCTTTTTATCCTTCTTATTGTGCCTTTTCCGAGGAGTTTCTTCATTTCATAATCTGTCAAGCACCAGGAGGTAGTGATCGCTTCCAATCTCATACCCTTTCTTGATTCTTGCATCCATTACTTCACCAACCTCTTCTTTTCTTATTAGAAAATAATCTATTACAGATCTTTCACTATTTCCTGGCTCCTCTCTGGTAATTATATGGATTTTTTTATGTAAGAACAGAGTGTTTGCGATTCTTAATGCATTTCAAACACCAAAAACTGAGAATTCTTTCCCCGTTATTGCTGACACTGTATTCGCCGAACTTTCCAACGACTCCGTCGTACTTTTCCTTCTCACAGCCAGTACTGCCATTTAAATCTCCAAAAACCATTGGGGGGGGGGGTGCCTTCACTTCATCAACTTTTCTTTGCAGGTCATTAGAGAACTTTTTTTTT
Source organism: Nezara viridula (assembly GCA_928085145.1). Lineage (NCBI taxonomy): Eukaryota > Metazoa > Arthropoda > Insecta > Hemiptera > Pentatomidae > Nezara > Nezara viridula. Next base: position 72,176,322 of record OV725079.1, on the reverse strand, counting down.
CATTCTGCCTAGCATTATCATTGGGACCATATGCTACTGTAAGTGAATGTATTTTATCACCTTCCAGGATATTCAGAACCATTCTATCATTCACATATTTCATCCCTCTGACTGACAAGCATAAGTCGTTGTGCTATAGAAATCCTACTCCACTGGCCGCCCTCTCGTTTTCACTGACACTCGAGAACAGAAGAGTGTAGTCCAGTATTTTGATTTCACCCTTACATGTCTTTTTTGTTTCTGTAACGCAAGGATATCGACCTTTGTCCTCTTCATTTCTTCCACCAGTTCACACTCCTTTCCATTCAGGCCACGTACGTTCCAGATTGCAACTCTAACCGTTTTCCACGCCGTGTCGAATTCCGCAACATCAGTCCAGCTCTATTTCTTACATTGTTATTGATTTTAATTAATTTAAGGAGAGTGGGGTATCAGCCCACTACCCCCGAGACAGGTGGAGAGATTGCCTCCTGCTTCCTGGCTAGCTTCCCCGTCCGGGACGGCTACCTAGGGGAGGTGATCCTAGGGTATGTACTGTAGTTGACCTTTGTCTGTAATGTATGGCTGAGTGTAGTGTGTTGTATATTGTGTACTGTGTGAGTGTCAGAGTTTTTGTTCCCCCGATCTGGAGGACCAGCAGCTGATTGCAGTCTGACGACTGCGGTGGGGTCGCTACTTCCTACGTCAAAAAAAAAATTCTTCTACGGATATTAGGTTTTCTTTCTTGTATTTCCAAATCCTTTCAAATTGTACTTGAATGTAATTTTTATTACTAGAAGGATGATAATACCAATTTATTGTTATAACTCATTACTGAAAATTAACGTTAATAAAAATAAAATTAGCATTAAAATAATGTAATACTGTATTTATACTACTGTTTTAAATACTGTACTATGTATTGTATGACTGTAAAAAATACTGTATTTAAATATATAGTTTTAAGTATTGTTATTTAGTTTACTTAATTTATTTACATTTTCATTACATATATTGTAAATCAACTCCTTTCTCACGATTACTAGAATGTAATTATATTGTGACTTTTTTCTGATTCTCTTTTATGTGAACTTTATTTTAAAAAAAAGGAGAGCCAGAAAAAAATGTGAAAAAATGTAATATTACGTAATTTTTTTTTTATATTTGTTTATTTAGAAATATCACATTCTGTCACATCAAGGACATTTGTAATAGTGTTCAGAGAACACACTCACACTCTATTTACAATAAATAAAAAAAAAATAATAATTATACAGAAACTTAATAATAATAAATACAATAAAATAAAATACAAATAAATACAATAAAAATAAATACAATAAAATAAAATAAATGTATATAAACAAAAGAACTAACCTAATCATACACACTCGGGCTTGAGTGGAGGATCTGACCATTGCCAAAACTCCAATAGATGCTTATTTACAGAAGGTCTCTGGGCCACTGCCGCTTCAACCTTCGAGGAGGATTGTAAGGATGGGTGGTGCTGGATAGAGATTGTGCAAGGGGATTTGGATGAGAGGTAAGGTTCTGGTGAAATTTGGAGAATTTTTCTGGAATAAGGTCTAGGACAAATGGGATATTAAGGTCATGGTGTAGGATTTTGTTATTTACATAGAACGGAGCATCAACTATTGTTCGAAGGACTTTAGATTGAAAGGATTGAATACGTTTGATGTTAGAAGCTTTTGCTGTCCCCCACAGTTCAAGTCCGTATGTCCATATAGGTTTCAGTATTGTCTTGTAGATAAGTAATTTGTTTTCAATAGAAAGTTTGGATTTTCTGTTTAGTAGTCTGTATAGCTGGCCGTATCGTCGGTTGAGTTCTTGTCTTTTGAGTCTAGTATGTGGGTTCCACGTTAGTCTTCGGTCTAAATGAAAGCCAAGATACCGGACTGTGTCTGAGTAAGGAAGCTGGATGGAATTAAAGTGTACTGGTGGACAGGAACTGCGTCGGAGTGTAAAGGTAATATGTTGGCATTTAGATTCATTAACTTTAATGCGCCAGTTATTACACCAGTGCTCAATCAAGGTGAGGTGGTTTTGGAGATTTAAGGATGCTATGTTGGGATCAGAGTTGGATGATAAGATTGCGGTGTCGTCAGCGAATGTTGCAAGAAAAGTATCGGGATGAACAGGGATGTCAGCAGTAAAGAGGATGTAAAGCACGGGACCCAAGACGCTGCCTTGGGGAACACCGGCTTTAACGGAGTAGATATTGGAAAATTCTGTTCCACAGCGAACTCGGAAGGAGCGGTCAGAGAGGTAGGATCGGAGGACTAGGTACAAGGACTGAGGTAAATGGATTTTAAGCTTGAAGAGCAGTCCGGAGTGCCATACCCGGTCAAATGCCTGTGCAATGTCCAGAAATGCACCCGAACAGTATTCCTTGTTTTCTAGAGCTGAGGAAATATGATCAACAACTCGGAGTCCTTGTTGAACAGTAGAATGTTGGGAGCGAAAACCAAACTGATGGGAAGGAATATTTTGGGATTCTATAATGGGTAGGATTCGTTTCAAAAGGATCTTTTCAAAAATTTTTGAAAGGATTGGGAGTAGGCTAATTGGTCTATAGGATGTTGAGATATTGGGAGGTTTGCCTGGTTTTGGGAAAAGGATAATAGTGGAGTGTTTCCATAGCAGAGGGAAGTGGGTGGTGCGTAGGATACAATTGTAGATATATGTAAGGAATATGACTGCTTTGGATGGAAGTTGTCGAAGGATTTGAGGGGTAAGGAGATCATGTCCAGGAGCTTTACGGGGGATTAGTTTTTTTAATTGAAATTTCACTTCGGAAGGATGAATAGCTTTTGGGGCAAGGAAAGTGGGATTGGTGATGTAAGGAGTTCTTCTACTGTTACGGTGTGGGCAGGATGGGATTCCGGATGTGAAATAAAGGTATTGGATAGGTGAATGGCGAACTCCTCAGCCTTATCTTCGTCAGATGCTGCCCAGGAGCCATCATCTCGTCGGAGGGGATGGGAAATGCGGTGAGGATTTAGGATTTTGGTTGTGGTTTTCCAAAGGGAATTGTCGCGAGAAGAGAGGGAGGATAGGTAGGAGTTGAAGGAATGTGATCTGAAGGTGGCTAATTCCAGTTTTAATTTTTTGCAGTAATAATTATAGGAGCAGCGGTCGGTAGGATGTCGGGTACGTTGCCACAATAATCTGGCACGGCGTTTGGTGTGGATTAGGTCAAGGAGGTGTTGGGGTAGAATGGTCTTTTTAGGAATTCTGGAGGAGTCTTTAGGGAAGGAGGCAGTCCAGGCAGCTTGTTGGATTGTGGTAGTAAAGGAATTTACGGCACTATCAAGGTCATCGGGAGTTTTGAGGGTTATGTTAAGATCAATTTTATCGGAGATGATTTGGCGGAAAAGGTCCCAGTTAACTGGACCCCTAATAAATGACGGTGGAGAAGGTTTGGGAACGGGTTCAAGTGAAACATTAAGGATTAGAGGACTATGGTCAGAGGAAAGTTCATTTAGACGTGTAATGGAACAATTGAGGGGACTTAAGCCGCTGTGGATAAAGAAATCAAGAAGATCAGGATTACGGTTGGGATCTGTAGGCCAGTAGGTAGGAGAGTTGGGGGAAAGGAGGTGAAAACGTTGGGAATTGAGTGCAGACAGCAGGGTTCGGCCACGAGTATTCGTGGTTCTGGAACCCCATTGTTGATGTTTGGCATTTAGGTCTGCACCCAAGATGAAGTGATGTCCTAAGGAGTCGAGGAGAGAACGGAATTGGGCATTGGATATGGGTCGGTTAGGAGGACAATACGCTGATGCAAGGGTAACCGGAAAGGAAAAGGTTTTTATCACGATAGCGGTGAACTGTAGGAAATCATGTGTAGCTAACGGGAGTATGTGATGGGAGAGGGATTGGTGTACAATGACAGCAGTACCGGCATGTGCTTTTCCGTCAGGGTGGTCAGTACGATATGTCAGGTATTGTGGTATTTTGAAGTGCTGTTTAGTGGTTAGTCGAGTTTCAGTAATTAGTGCCACGTCAATATTTTTGTCAAGTAATAATGTAGTTAGTTCGTTTGTATGATTGCTAACACCATTCGCATTCCAAAGGAGAATGGATAAAGGTTTATTGGAAGTCATTTAAGGATTTTTAGCGGGAGGGATAAAATGTGATACAAGATTGGTGAGAAGAGATATCAAAGGAGTAACAAGGGATCTGAATTCGGAGAGGAAAGATGTAAATAAACTGGTAAGATCTGTGGTATTTGAGGGAGGAAGAATGTGGGGAATTTGGTGTTGATAAAACTGTTGATTAGGTGAAGTTTGATTAAGATGTTGAGGGTGGGGTTGAGAATTTTGAGGCATGTGTTGTTGTTGCGGCAGGGTCTCACAATAAGTAACATCATTCTTACCTCCTAATAAGTGTGCAAAAGACACCGTTGGGTCAATTATTTTTGAAGGTCCTCTTCTTGATGCGTTAGGTTCTCTTCTTGATGCCTCTGCTTCTTCTTGGGTCCGGGATTTTTGATATCTTGATTTGATATTCTTGTAGATCTGACAGCCTTTGTAGTTCGCTGGATGTCCTTCAAGGCACAAAGCACAAACTGCAGGATCCCGTTTCGGTTTTGTGCACTCCCCGGATTTGTGCTGCTCTCCACACTTCACACAGCGCGGAAGATGATGGCAGTAAGTCCTGGTATGGCCATATGCCTGGCAATTGTGACACTGTACGATTTCCCTCTTAGGATATGGCTTCTCTACTATAACACTTGTGTAGTATATTCTTCTAATTTCATATATTTTTTCGATCCCTTGATTTGGCTCCAAATCTACGAAAAATAAGGGTAGAGGAACTTTTACTCCTGGCTGTTCTTTACTCTCCTTCTGTACATTTGTAATCTGGCGCACTATGAAACCTAAATTTTTCAATTCTTCTTCTATTGCTTCGGTTGGTGTTGAGGGGTGTAGATTTCTTATGACTACCCTCAAAGCTCGATCTTGCCGTAATTGGTACGTATGAAAATCCGCGTTGGTTTCCATTAGATACTTCACAATTTTTCTGTAGGTTTCAGCTGTATCTGGTGATATCTTCGTGTCCTTTGTTCTGCTTAGACATGAATAGCTTCCAGAGCCTGTTATTTTGTTCAGTTGTGAGCATAGTAACTGAAATTTTTTATGTTTTTAACGAATATGGGTGGAGGTCGGGGATCTCTTGGTATTGAAGCGGATTCCATCACTTCTTTATCATTCTGAAGCACCTGATAGGGGTTAGGGGTGAAAAACGGAGATTGTTCGGTTATCTCTTGTGAAAATGTACCTGGTTGTTGCTGAAGTTCTTCAATTGTTGGTTTTGATGATGTTCCTGGCAGGGTTTCATTTTCTCTGGAGCTAATAGGCGTTACTGCAGGTGTTTGACGACATTGACGAGGCTTTTGTTTGACTGGCGAAGAACAAGGTGTTGAGCCTAACGGCCGAATTCTCTTGATAGACGCTCTACTAGACATGGCCTGATGGTGATATCGCATATAAGGGAAAAAAAAAAAAATAAATAAATAAATAAAAATAACCCTATAATTTATAACAAACAATAAATATCAATTGTTGTTATGTACTCTTGGCCTGTTTTGAATAGATAATCTCAAAGATTTCACTGGAAAATGAGCAAATTCTGAGAGACGATGTAGAAACACGACCTTTCGCATCAGCTGATCCACCATGTCATCAAAAAAAAAAGAAAAACATCGAGAATATAAGTTGTTTAGCACAATATTTTAAATCCTCTAAATACTATAAAATTGTAGGTCTCGGAAGATCAGTGACTGCTGGTGCAATTCTTTTGTTGATAAAGATTAACGTTTAGTAGCAGTTCAAGTTCAAGTTCTTCTCCACCTTATCTACTTGGGAGCGGATTAGTTCAGTAAGCAAGACACTGTAATTTCATATATAACGAGTTCCGGATTCAAATCCTGCTGTGGCAAGTAACTATTTATTCTATCACATTAGCTCTGCATCGGCTCTGGAGTCCACCTATTAAATAATTAATTAAGAGGGAAAACCTTGCGGTTGAGCGTGATCTTGGTCAAAACAACCAATGACCATAGTCAATGATCAATTTCATAAAACAGTACTTACTTTCACCGTAATGAACCCAAAACCCTCTGTGGATTGTGGTATTATTATCTACTAAGTTGGGTACAATCAGTACAGATAAGTGAATGAGTTCCAAAAGAAATTATTAGTTTATTATTATTAAACTATTCTGTATTTAGGTACTCTCTAAATACAGAATCTAATGCTCTACAGTTTTTATTCGAACGGTTTATAACCTCGTTTACTCATAATAAAGAACCTTAAAATTCTGTAGATTAAATTAGTTGGCAAAGTTAGTTAAAATTGCCATGTTCCGGTCGGTCGATTTCAACTGTATTCCGAATTTATAATGTTAGGTACGCGTTCGAGGCACTATTGACTTATCTTGAATTTTCATATAGGATTTTTTTTAGGACCGTTTAGTCTAGTTCACTCTAGAAGACATATTTCGCGACTTTCTTTGATGCATGTCTCAGGTTGTCTACCTAGACATGTCGCATTCTGTCATTAGCTACCGATTTGTTGGTTCGGCTGTTTATCTCTCCAACCAACAGGAGCAAATATTCAACAACAGCTTGGTGAAATTCCGATAACCCATGGCGTCTTCCAGCCATATTAATTAATTTATTATGCATTACCGAACGTAGGCCCTTCAGCGAGAACTTCGCGCGTCCACCAACGTTTACTTTTTCGCGTTCTTTCACTTATAATTAGCACTAAGAAGGAACATATTCCAAACAAAACAATCTCCCCTGTGGTGAATAGCGAAATTCTCATCGTAGGGTGGAGGCTAGTGTTACCCAAATGCGAGACAGAGACGAGTCTTGGTCTTGCAAACTCAGTCTTGGTCATGGTCTTAGTCTTGCGCAAGACTCTCGCAACAGTCTTGCAGTTACTTATTAGCTTATTACTATAGAGGATATCACTGTAGTCTTTTAGATAGGAGAAACCTGACTAAACCCAAATGAAAAATTAGAGGAGTTGAATGCAAAAGTATATTAGTTATATCAATTATTAAAATACAGTAACTAAGATTGTCAAGCATTAGTAACTTTTTTGAATTAATTTTTATTAAATAAATGGTTTTTTTTACCAGTTCTGGTCTTGGTCTTGCAACAGTTAAGCGGCCTTGGTCTTGGTATCGCAAAGTGCAAGACCAAGACCGATTTTGGGCAACACTAGTGGAGGCTAAACGAGACCGCGTCTATAGACAAATCGCGCAACATTGTCTACTATTGTGTACTAGGCTTTAGAAAGCTCCGTTTTGTTGTTCTAAATTATTAATTGAAAAAATCCGAAAATTCGCGTATTTTGTTTATCCTGTTACGTTGACTTTTAGTGCTAAACTTCACGAATAAAAATTATCTCTTGCTTTTGAACATTTATTTTACCTATTTTTACTGGCCTAATTAATTCCTGAGGGCTAAAGATAAAGTTCGTATTTTTTTGTTATTAACTCAAATCGAATTGCAGCGTTGTTGTAGCAAAGATATTGGGTGGATCCATAAGTTCGTGAAGTTTTTGAAGGGTGAAACAAAACAATTTTTTTTTCATACAAAGTTTTTTTCTATTTATTCATGATATTTACAACTGTTCTAAAAAAAATACATCTAGTAAATGTAATAACATAAATCTAGTGAATATAATAACATGAAAAGGCTTGTTGAGAAAATACCCACTAGCACTCAAATAATAAATTTACACAAAATCACGAGGCCACCTTCTTTTCAGACGCCTCGGTGAGTTATGAAAAAATATTCAAAAATTATTGGCTTGGACAGTAAAAAAACACAGTAAAAAAAAAAAAAAATTAAGTTGAAAATCAAGCGTCGTTTGTAATTAAACGGCCTACAATAATGCAAAACGTGCTGAAATAAAACATCTGGGGAATATATTTCTCTTACTAAATACTGATTACTTTTTAAAATATTTAAAGCAGTTCTGTATAAAATCCACGTAATCGGCAAAAAAGCGGTACTGGCGTATGTGCCTACAGGCCTCAAAATAAAATAATATACCTAATCTGAACTACATATAATGAATAGTTGGTGGGTTATTTAGTAAAATTCATATATCACAAATAAAAAAAATTTAAAAATATCATTAGAAAATAGTAAATTTTAATACTGAATGCATTATCCTTTCTTCACAAACATAGATGGAAAGGGCAAAGCTATAAGTTCTTCTGTGTAACCGGAACTGATTGTTAGTATTTGGTCTCAAAATGAGGGAAAACGCAAAATAGAAGTGTTGGCCAGGTGTTGGAGCGTTGCTCGTTGTAGCATTCTCCTCCCTAGCGACGCTGCACACTTGGGCGAACTAACAGTACTGATGCACATTCGAAGAAAAAATAAATGTTAAAATTTGGAAATATCGTTTTCTCCTCTTACTCAGCAGTTTTTAACGTAATTATCTCATCAATAATGTCCTATTGTGACATAATATAAGAAGGAATGAAAACCGTCTATTTCGTATAGAGAGCTGGTTTGCCGGTATTTTTCATTCAAACATAATACACGGTGGGCCAAACCCCCTTACGGTGCACCCCCCTTCCCCTCCCCCACATCCCTATAAATTGTATATCGTTGTGTTCCTTGTAACTATTTATTAAAAAAAAAACATATCCCACAAAAAAAAGTGAACGCACTGCCCCAAAATGGCGTCCAAAGATGGCAGATTGACGACTTTGACTTTAGTTAGTTTTTTGGTCACTGAGAATCAGCATTTGGCTTAATTTCCTCATAGTTGGTCTTTCATTAAAGCTGATTAGTCATAGAATAATAAAACATGAAGAAATATCAAAAAATAATTGGCTTAGGCTATGAAAAACACCAGTAAAGTCAATTTTTTTAACAAAAAAATGTTCAAGATACAAATCAAGTGTCGTTTGTAATTAAACGGCCTACAATAACGCAAAACGTGCCGAAATAAAACATCTGGAGAATATATTTCTCTTTCTAAAACGCTGATTATTTTTTTAAAAAATTTAAGCAGTTCCGTAGAAAATGCACTTATGTGGCAGAAAAGCGGTACTGGCGTGGGTAACTACAGGCCTCTACCAAACCATTCAGTACACATAAATGGCTTAGTTTTAGTGATATAACATTTTTGGTACATTATATTATTTTTATTAACGAACAAATATTAATGCAATAATTTAATTGTAAAAAAAAAATTAAAAAATTGTATTATTAATTTTTTTAAATTTAACCTCCTTTATTCTATACGTAGGTTGTTTAAGAAGACCTCAATTGTAAAAATGATATAATTATAATAATAAAACTTATATGCTAAATATCTTGATATTTTTTTAATTTAACGTTTGCAATTTAACACTGTGTTTTGTATATTTACTGATTCTTATAGGTAATTAAAATTTTTATATACTTCCCAGGAAATGAGTCATATTAATACCCGTTTTATCAACTAAAATAATATATACCTAATCTGAACTATATATAATGAATAGCTACGGCTTATTTAGTAAAACTCATATATCACTAATTAAAAAATTAATTTTTATTTCCTTTATTTTGTGCGGAAGTTGGAGTATATCATAAATAAATAGGAAATTTTAATATTGAATGAATTATTCTCTCTGCACAAAGAATGATAGAAAGGGTGACGCTATAAGTTCTTCTATAAACCAGAACCGATTGTTTGTTTTTGGTTTCAAAATGAGGGAAACCACAGACCGCGTTCACCCAATGCCGCGTTTCGAAGATATTATAGCCACGCTTCAAGGAGGTACTTTTTTTCGGTTCTTAATAAGCGCGATGCCTATTTACAGATACCAATAGATGAAAATTCACAAAAATATTTTATAATTTCAACACACTTAGGTTATTTTAAATATAAAAGGCTAACATTTGGAGTAAATTTCGCACCGGAAAAATTTCAACAGATATTGGACCAAAAGATGGCAGGACTAGAAGGAAAAGCATGCTTCCTAGACGATCTAATTATTAGCGGGAAAGATGAAGAAGAACATCTCAAACGTCTCGAGGTAGTTTTGGAGAGACTGACGGCAGGTATGAAATTAAACATGGAAAAATGCAAATTTCTTCAACAATCGGTCGTTTATCTTGGCCATAGGATAGATAAGTACGGCATTCACCCGACAGACGAACACATAGAAGCAATAAAATCAATGCCCTCGCCATCTAATGTCAAGGAACTGCGTTGATAATAATAGTTGATTATAATCTGGAATTTCCTTTTTAATGTCAAATTTAAACTTTTTTACAAAAACTCGGTTAACTGAAGATCTGATAAGGTTTCGATGTATTAATGTTATAAATTAAATAATATTGATGATTTTACACGTTTTTAGGTGTTAATTACACAATTATACGTATTTTGGATTTTTACCGCACGATTTTGCACATTTCAAGTTTTTTACTGCATATTTTCCGAATTTTTACTGCACGAAAATTCGGTCTCTACTCATCACTATTGTGAGCACCAATGATTAGGTTATCTACATAAATCTGGTCATGATACAGGAGAGCTTTTTTTTTTTTTTTTTTTTTTTTTTTTTTTTATTTTATTTATTTATTTATTTATTTATTTATTTATTTATTTATTTATTTATTTATTTATTTATTTATTTATCTATTGAGTATTACAACAATCTGTCACATGGACCCTGCCGTTTCAACCTTCTTGGAGGATTATAGGAATGGGTGGTGCTTGATAGGGATTGTGCTATAGGATTTGGATGATACATAAGGTTCTGGTGAAATTTAGAGATTTTTTCTAGGATAAGATCTAGGACAAATGAGATGTTGAGGTTATGATGTAGGGTTTTGTTGGTTACATAGAAAGGATCAAGGACTATTTGTGACGAAAAATACAATTAAAAAAACAAAGCAAATTAGTCGGTAAAATAATTGATAGTTTTATCTCGAAGAGGGTTAGGTAAAATAAATTAATTAGTATTAGTTTTAATAACAAGTATTAGTTTATAATAAGTCTTAGTTTTAAGTATTACTTTTAAGTCAGTATAACAGCCAATATATGAAGGAGCTTCTAAGCGATGTCCTATGATGATGGCCGATATTGAAAAACATGATAAAGACCTCTTTGAGAGCGAAAATCTCCGCAGGCGTGCGAATTACGAACAGTGCGCCCCGATGCCAAATTTGGTGTCCATTGATCTAGAAGCCGTCAAGAAAGCCAATTAATCAACATCAATGGAAACATCGCCGGGGCCTGACGGAGTTATGATTCGCACGATTAAATATTTTGATGTAGCAAATATTATCAAAACAATGGCGGAGATAATGCTGAAGGTGGCCTATGTCCCAGAACCACTTCGACAAGGGCGCACAATATTAATATATAAGGGGAAAGGTGATGTAAACAAAATCTCTTCCTGGAGACCCATCACCATTTATTCTATTGTGCGCCGAATCATAGAGAAGGTTCTGGACCACGAACTAAGAAAGCAGGTCACCTTCCAGAGGAATCAGAGAGGCTTTATAAAAGGCCTCCCGGGAACGCACGTCAACGCAAGGATTATCGACGCTATATTAAATGATGCAAAAATTGTGAAAAATGATTGAGCGGTAGTCTTCCTTGACGTTATCGGTGCTTTTGACAATGTTGGCTAAAAACACATCGTGAGCTCCTTAGAAGCAAGAGGTGTGTCGCCGGATCTTAAACGTGTTATATCGGCTCTCCTCTGCACGAACACAATCAAGATTAGTAACGGTGTTCACGCAACTAGCCAAATCAAAGTGCTGCGCGGAGTGTCCCAAGGCGGCAATATCATCGTCTCTCTTCAACCTGGCCATCGACCATCTCTATCGCGACCTGTGCGATGAAGAATTTTCAAAAAAATTTGGACACAAGTTAAAAAGCGACCAAGGTTGTGTGGTCCTCACATGTTTCGCGGATGACCAGGCAGTATCGGCGCGTGACAGGGGGGCTGCAGAAAGAGTCATCGGCAGCGTTTAGAGGACATTTGAGGAAATCGGTTTGGCTATAAATCCTCAAAAAAGCGTGGGCATCGTTCTAAATAAAGGAGAGCTGGAAACAGCGATGCTCTCCCTTGAGAACGGAGAGTACATCTAAACATTGCAGAATGGAGATACAATCAAGTATTTAGGATGTACACTCTCGCGAGAGCAACAGTTCAACGAAGATTCGGTGACCAAATTGAACGACAATCTCAATAAACCAGTAACCTCTCCCTTGCTTAAGCCGGAGCAGAAGCTAAACATTGTCAATCAATATCTGTTCCCGGGTCTTACCCTCTCCAAACTGCGCCCCTAACAAAGCTACGTCCCGCCATACTTGACGGCATCGAGACCATGATTCGCAGGTGTGTGAATGCTATTGTTGGACTCCCTGCGAACACTTCCACGGCGATGTTGTACGCTCCCAGGAGGTATCCAGGATTAGGATTAGTCCGCTGGCAATGGGAGGCTCCTCTACAACATTGGTCCATTGCTCAGCGACTGTCCAATGTGCCCGATGCCCTATTCCAATCGATTTTCGATTATTCGGCTGAGGTTGCTGAATGTGCCGAGAGATTGGGGTATTAGAAATATAAGAGCTCTACGGCAGTCGCTTCGAGAAAATTCGTTCGAGGAATGGACCAATTGCAGGTGGCAGGGCATTGGAGTTCGCCATTTTAAGGAGACCCCGAAAGCCAATAAATTCATGTACGATAAGGAAGTACTTTCTGGGTCTGAATGGTCAAATGCCCTGAAACTAAATATTAATTATGCAACCCTGCGTGGAGTCCCAGGTGTCAGCGAACAGGTAAAAGAAGTTGGGTCCCTCTGTCGCAAATGCGACAGAGAGCCAGAAACACCAGCACATGTGCTTGGAAAATGTCCCAACAACTCCCTCCTTATAACACGCCGTCACCACAGAGTCAAACATGAACTGATGAGGCTCCTTGAAGAGAGAGATTACTCCTGTTTCGAGGAAGTTTATTGTATAGATACGGATGGATCAACCCGATATGCCGACATTGTAGAATTCCCTAAGACGGACGGGAAAGTCGGCGATGATTTTGGAGCCTACCGTGAGGTATGAGACCAATGACCTGATCAGGCAGGCAAAGTGGAAAGAGAGAGAAAAAAGGCCTACGAGAAATGCATTCCTTTCCTTAGTGAAAAGTTCTGCAAGAGTTCCACGTGAGAAGTCTTCGGTTCGGAGCTCGCGGAACGATAGCGAACTCAACAAGGAGCTTCATGGAGGGCCTTGGTGTCGACATAAAGGACGTGGCAAGGTTGGCAGAGAATATAATCCTTGACTCCCTGGGAATTATCCATCACCATGTGCATGGATAGAAAGAGAGTTTGTTCATGGGGGGAGGCATGCGATTTGTGTTTACAGCATTAAGGGTGTTTTACAGCATTTTTACATTATTTATTGACCACGCCCACTGCACTTTATGTATTTGTATGCATGTTATGAATTAGGTTAGGAAAAGAGAGGAGAAAATCTAGGGAATGAGAAAAATGTATAAGGTGAGAGAAGGAACTGAAAGGGATGTATAATGATAATAAATGAATGAAAGAAATAATGAAAAAAAAATAATAATAAAAAAATAAAATATAGGAAAAAAAAATTATAAAAAAATATATATATAGATAAAAAAAAAAAATTGTATACTATGCTCATACATATTGTTAATACTACATAATTGTATATTAGTTTTGGAAAATAGTCTGTAGCTATTAATAAGTATGCTGTGTTTAAAGCAACCCAATGTAATTGGGCAGCACCCTTTTATGATAATAAAGTGATTCTCTCTCTCTTCAGTTTGTTTTCACATTTTAAGTATATATTATATTTATTTTTTTTGGTTTAATAAAGAATTGTAAAGCCCTATTCGAGGGATTAGGGAAAATGAATATTAACCAAATAAGAAGGTTGGATAGGGTTTATTAGGTTAATTAACATATGTTTTTAAACCCATAGGTTCCGAGTTCATAGCTCACTCGGCGGCATCCAAATCTTTTTTTTTAAAATTAAATTTATTTTATTTTATTTTTTTTATGGTTTTCGCTATTTTCCAAATTCAACCAATTAAATAGCGTGGTGGCTGTTAGATAGTTATTAATATTTAATTGACTGTTGATTTTTTTTTTTTTTTTTTGCGAGCCCTACTGTCTCCACTGAGCATCGGCAAGTTTGTTGCGGAAACATTTTTTCCAAATTAAAGACCATAACATATTGTTCAAAGGACTTTTGACTGGAAGGATTGGATGCGCTTGATGTTAGAAAATTTTGTTGTTCCCCACAGTTCTAGTCCGTAAGTCCAAATAGGTTTCAGTATTGTCTTTTAGATTGGAAAGTTTAGATTTTCTGTTTAGTAGTCGGTATAGTTGGCTGTATCCTCGGTTTAGTTCCTGTCTTTTAAGTCTATTATGAGGGTTCCAGGTTAGTCGTCAATCATGCGCCATTTTTTTCATCAGTGCTCAATCAGGGAGAGCTGTCTTAGTGCTATTTCGGGATCTGAGTTGGATCATAGGATGGCGATGTCGTCAAAAAATGTTGCCAGAAAGGTATCAGGATGGACAGGGATATCAGCGGTAAAAATGATATAAAGGACAGGGCTCAAGAGGCTACCTTAAGGAACACCGGCTTCAACTGGGTAGGAATTTAATCTTATTTTGAAGAATAAGAAGCAAAATCTCCCTTCAATGCGTATGAAAAGAGATAATTGTATTATGATTGATCAGTATGGATTTTATTTAATTTTTTACATGTAAAAAGCATTTATTTAATTACAACCCTGCTAAATCTAATAAACAATAGAGATGTTTGAGCAGTAAGATGGTTCAGATGCCGGTATAGTGTCCTGCTGCTACATCAAAATTTTAAATTTAAACCCAAAACTTGGGGAACAAGAAAGTAATTTATTAAGATATCACATTTAAGAATGTTTAACTACTATTTTTTTCATCCTTCTACTTCCATACATTCTAGGATACTTCTAATGTATCCTCTTTCATTTTTGGAATCATCTCCTATTCTTATGAGTAAAGAGAGTTAAGAGTACCAATGTTAAAAACTGACTTTTTGAAATATTATAAAGAAAGAAAATATAATAAATTTTCTTATAGGTAAAAAATGTTTTAATATTTGTTTAGATATCCACTTTACTTTGTACAGACAAATATCAATTTATTTGAAAGAAGTTATAGAACTTCTTTCAAATAAATTGATATTGCTAGCAACCATATTGAAAATACAAACAAAAGATAAGGATTAAGTGAAAATAGGAACAATACCTAGCAAACATAGTGAAAGGTAGGCAATTTTAAACAGTGTGTATTAAGAAAGTCTTTATGATAATTATTTTATAGGCGAATTCAAACAAACTTGGTTAAAAGGCATTTACTAATAATGATTGAGAAGCAGTTGATAAAATAAATTAAAGAAATTATGGGCAACAGAAAAATAAATTAAGTTTCTGAAAGAAGTCTATGATAATGCGGGAGCACATGACTAGTTGGTACATGCAGTCCGAATTCCAAGGCAACAAGTACAACAAACTCTGACTGTATTAATTCTCTTCGATTCACTCTGAGGATGCCTTCGGTTTTCTGTAACATTATTTGAAAAACTCAATATTAGACTTTTATAGTACAAGTAGAATATATCATTAGTTTAGTAGGAGGGAACCCCCTGTCCTCCCAATGGCAGACCAACCACCATTTTACAAATTATACAACCGTTCATTTAATTGTATTACTCCTTGCTCAAATTATATAACTGTAATGCACATGTATTCTGTAGTTCAGATTGTATTATTTTTTATCAACATAAAATAAAGGGTACAAAACCACAATTTAGACAATTTTTAAAAAAAATCTATATTATACGCCTTGTTGCCAATTTTCAATCGTAATAAGGGAGAAATAATTCTGAGAATATAAGGGTAGTGTCTTCATAACGGTCCATCCCGCTTTGTATATGTAAAATAAAATACTACATGGTCATCACTAAAAACATTTTTAAATAATAGAGATAAATTTTGAGTGTGCACTGCACCGCCGTTGCCCAGCAACCTGACATATGAATTTAATGATATAAAAATAGTCACGAGTTCGCGTCCTGGTGCCGGAGGAGTCTTTTAACTCCCAGCTCACACTCCCTGGCCCGGGAAAATCCCGTATAGTCTTAACGGCGAGGAAGGGAAGGACCTCCCCCCCCCCAAAAAAAGAGATAAATTTAGTGTTTTATTTTTCATGATTTTTTTCCAATGTTCATTATATTTCAAATTACAATAAAAAGAGGAAATTTAAGGAAAAGACAGTATGCATTACGATCAAATATATGTTATTCGTTTAGAATAAGAAAAAATGTTTAAATTTTAACCAGGCCACAAAGGTATGTATGTCTAAATAAATATATATATGGGGACAGAGTAGCGGTGCGGGCTCATGCAATAGGTAACCAAGTTAAGCAACGCCGAACGTGGTTAGCACTTGGATGGGTGACCGCCCACCAAGAAAAGCCATGCTGCCCGAGATCCCCCCCCCCCCGGTTTGTGAGGACTGTCAGCCTACTGGAGGCAACTCACATCTACCGGGCGTAGGACTGATGATCCTACCCCTGTGTACTTAAATCAGGAATCGGCATGTGGTCTAGAAGACCCCATGTCGCGCTCAAAGATCTACAAGCTCTGTAGCACCAACCGAAAAAAAAAAATATATATATATATTCACATATATTTGTAACCTTAAAAAACCTTCAGCTCATGTGCTGATGTTAATTTATCTCCTAAGGGTTTTCATATCTTTTTATTAAAATAAAAAAAAGAAGCTAATATGAGTATTGACCAGGTATCTCCATCCCAAAACACTGTGAAAGTATGAGAAATTGATGTCCCTGGGGACTAAAATTGAGCAGATTATGGGTATTTACAAGGAGAACAGAGAGCAGCCAGGGAGGCTATAATGATGATGACCTTTTTATCATTAGAGTCCGGAGTAAGGTTAGACAGTCCTACATCAAAATTCTTTATATTTTACTGTTGCTATTTTTATTTATTACTAAATACACACACCCACATACATACAATCAACTTAATTCTATTAATTTCCAAATTTTCGTTACTTAAATGATTAAATATTAATTAATTCTACCACTAGATTAATCAATATCGTGCAGAATCATGTGGAGACTGCAACTATGTTACAAAGTTCACATGCGGCTTCTGAGGCAGTGGTTCCCCACCTATTGTCTAGACCAGGGGTCTCCAAATTACGGTCCCGCTCGCAAGTGCTTCCAATCCGGTCCGCGAAGATTTCTTTGATTACATAGTAAAATTTAAAAAAAAATATGAAATTTAGAAAATTACTTGTACAAGAGATTACAACAACATTTATTGCATGCTACCCCTCCCCCCCCCCTTAGAAGCTCATTTCACAACTGAAGTGTCATTTACAGAACATGATTTTTTTTTTCAACACATACCATGGCCTGTGAGACTTAGATGGAGGTCTTATTATTACTAATTTAATAAACATATCATAACTATGTATTACTTCAATTAGATGTTTAAGGAGGTCTCCTTTAATATCGTTAAGCTTAGCAGCCAATATCAAACAGGCACCAGCACACAGTTTTCTATTTTGTTTATTTATAAGATTGAGATGAATCAAGCGTTCAAAGTAAACATAGGCATATGCAGTTGTGAGAAGATCAGGAGTTGCAATTTTCCTCATTTCCCTTTTTAAACTTCTAAGTTTGCTAAGTGTTAATTCTATTGTAGGAAATCTCTCTTTGAACTTATCGTTCAATTCTTTCTTTAAGTCTGCTGCTCGAACATAATGAATCACTGATGTCTGAAATAAACAAAATATTAATAAAATAAGCAAATAATAATTCACTAATATTATGGTTAAAACAAATAAATTTTGATAAATAAATAAAGATGACATATTTTCAGATATCCAGCAATAAACAGAAAACAAAAAATTATTTCTAAATTATTAATCAAGATTAAGTTAGTTATTTAATATTTCATAAATTTTAATTAGTTATTCATATTTCTTTTTTTCACGTTCTTACTGACTCGCCATTAAGGTAGGAGCAGTAGAAGGAGGCAAAATCATTCAATATTTTATGTAAAAAAATTTACTCTTGTTATTAGAATGTATTAGCAGGTTTTGTTTTTATAATTCCTTACTTTTAATCAAGGGAAAACATGTCAAATATTGAGGGGCTCACATTATAATTTTGATCCTGGCATGGGCTCAGCTGACGGCAGTCTTTTGTTCTTATAATTAAAATCTATTTAGGGGACTCTTGTCTTAACGTAGTGAAAAGAGACACTCTGGTGAAAAGAGACAACACGTATCACAGCAAAGGCAGAAATAGATCAATTATTGTATGATAGGTAGACTATCTATTTAATTGTTAATAAAAACTCTTATCCTTCAAAACGATCTCATAATTTCTTTATTTTATAATTATAGAAGTTTTTTGGTGCAACGCAAATATTTATTTGATATTTTGTAATAAAAAAAATATCACATACACATTTAATACATTAACAATTCATTATCATTTTAATTGGATTAATAAATGTCGCAAGGAGTCTGAGCAATCAACATAACATGTCATTTTGTTCATTTATTAGATATTGTCTGAATTTAATATCATTGTTAATATTTTTTTTTTTTCATTTCACAAATTAGTAAAAAATACTATATTCCATTAAAAATAAATTAATCGTTAAAATTAAAAATTACAGAACCGGAAATCATTTATAAAATAAATTAACCTATAGAATAATTTAGAACTAAAAATAAAGAAGACGAAAATATATAACATATTAATTAATTTTTTTTTTTTTATTTCTTTATGACATTTACAACTGTATTACATAAATACATCAAGTAAAATTAATTAATTTTAAATTTAAGGACGACCACTTCTCTTAACTGACCCCTTCGGACTATATACTCTTCCTTCTCAAAAGAACTCTATAAACGGAGCCTTTGTTTCTTCTCCAAAATATTTGCAATTTTTTCCCTTAGCACTGCCATTTCTGTGGAATATTAACATTGATCCAGCTCTTTTTGAACTTAAAGATTAGGCCAAGTTTATCTTTATGAAACGCTAAGCATATTGGCGGTAATATGTTATCTACTGCAGCTGTAGTTATTGCCTAAAATTACATGCAGTATTCTATTATAGAATATTTACATTTTTCTACATGAGACTGACTATTTATTTTTAATTATAATTCATTTCACACACCAGAATCCTTGATATATAACACTGACTACATAAATATTTAAGAGACTATGATTCCTACTTGAACGAATGATGTCACCATATTGTATAAAAGTTTTTTTGTTTAGTCTATGTTTTTGCTTAAGCCAAGAATAAAAAATAAAAAAAAAAAAAAAAAACGAAGGAATAAGTATGTATGTATAGAAAAGAGTGTCTGAGATACCTATAAATCCACATTATAATTGGTGAGCATGTGCGTGTGTGTTTTGTCGATTTATAAAATTTATGAAGATGTGTAAAATAAAAATTGGTATGTGTAAAATTTAGTATGCCCCTAATTTTTTCAACCTTAAATGAAATTTTATTGGCATATAATGATAAGGTTGGTAGACATCTATACAGCCATATTGTAGATCATTATTTCACATCTTCGCACCTTTGGAAAAAAACTTCTTTCAATCAAATATATCTGGTATTGAGCCACTTGTACATAGCGTGAGATGTATTATTATATCTGATATTTTTTGTAAATTGAAATTTTTAGTAACACTGGATTTGCTACGACTAATTTTATAGGTTGTTGATATAATCTGTAGGAAAGTTATTTCCTCAAAGATTAATATTAGTATTAACCCTTTAGATGCGCAAAGCCAATGTAATGGCTCCTGAAAGACCATGTCCCTGCTGTGCAGAGCCAATATATTGGCTTCAGCTTTTAATCATTTAGTTGCAAAACCAATACTCTGACTTGTTACAGAGCTCTCTACTGGAAACTCCATGAGTCATAGGTTGTTGCTGGATCCACTAGATAGGTGTGAGATGTATTATTTAGTCGCAGGTATCCTTTAGAATGAGGGCTCTGACCTCAGCTTTTCGTATACCTGCTATTTCACCTTCCTCTACTTTTTTGAACACAGTTTTGCTCTAAAACTAACAGCAGTTGGTTTTGTTTTGAAGGCAAAAGTTGAAATTGAGTTTAAAAATTTATTTTTAAAATACCACACACATGGGGTTGATTAAACCTTCAGTATCCCGCCCACACGGGACCTGACCTTGATTTAGGCCTTGTGCAACTAAAAGGTTAAGACATGGTAAGTGACTGTTGGTTGAAATTAAAGCATCGTAACGAATAAACATTTTAACACTAAAAATGTTTCATTTCATTAGTTACCATGTTTTATGACCAAGTGTTTCATTTATAAAATGTTTCATTTTAAAGACATAAAATATATATATATTGGAATAATACCATTAGCTATTTTAAGATATTGAATTTTACAGTATATATATATATACATATATATATATTGGAATAAAACCATTAGCTATTTTCAGATATTGAATTTTACAGTAAAGATATGTTGAGGGAAGTTAGTCGACTGTTCCACATATCATGGGTGATAAATATTTAGGATGCAGTCATTATAAAGTTTTTATTGGTTACGACATTTTAAACCAAATATATGTGGATCATCAATCAGAGCGTGTTTCGATCACTAAAGGTATTCAAGTGTTACTGAATTCACTTGTATACTTTCAGTGCTCGAAACACGCCCTGATGATGACCACATCTTTGGGTTGAAACGTCGGCACCAATAAAAACTTTATAATGACTGCATCTTGAATAGTTAAAACCCATAAAGATATGTTGTAATAAACTAGAACTATATGAATAGAATAAATAGAATATTGACATACTATATATGACTTAAAAGGTAAAAGTGTCCTATGCTTCCCAGCAATAAGTTCTGGATCATCTAGCAAATTGGGATCATAATCAGAAGTATCTCCACCTACAAAAGTCAAATTTGTAACAGGTAACTAAATTCTATAAAATGTATACATACAATAAGGGTTACCCTTTTCAGAAGAAATTGGTGGTGAACTAGGATAAGTCCGATAGGTTCCTGAATCATGAGAATAACACCTAAAATAAAAAAACTTAATGAACAAGTTATATTTCAAAATATATAATAAACAAATTTTTTTTTAATATCACATGAAAAAAATTATATTGGTTTTGAATTCTGTAATGTCTCAATTTATTGTAAAAATTTATTCATCACTACATTTTTGCTTATTGATATTTTCAATATTTTTTCAAAATAACATTATTGTCCTGCATTTATAACAAATGCATAAATATCTGCTGTGTTCACTGACTCGTTTCCTAACACATTTTTTCATTTTACATTATACTTGCACTGCAGTGCAACACATCAAGGAAATGTGTTTTTCATTCTATCTTCTTTCTTTTTTTTTTTTTTATTTATGTTTTGAGCATATCTCTAGGTCACTCCCTTTTTAGTCTTCGTCGAGGCTCATCAGGTAACAGGGAGGAATAAAGGATATGGAGAGAGATGGATTTGGATGATTAATAGTTGAAGAGTGGAATGTTGTTTATTTGTTATGTATATAGGATTTTACAGTTGGTATGTACATGTCATTGTGTATGGTGTGATTTATTTGAAATAAATCAAGTTTCATTTACGATTTTTTGAAGTATTTTGGACTGTGCGGTGTGAATTATTTTTATGTGGACGTGTTTTGTGGTATCTTAAAGTTTTACTCCATATGTCCAGATAGGTCTTAGTATAGTGGTGTAGATTAGTAGCTTTAGTAAATAGGGTGGATAACTGTAGTCGAAGAGATGTGACAGGTTTTGTATCGTCTGGTTAGTTCTTGTTTTTTTTTTAATTTGGTATGTTTTGGTGTTAGGGATGTCATACATGATTTTTTGAGGGAACTGGATTGTTATCTATTGTGACAGCAAGACACAAAACCTTCCGCAGGGAGAAGCTAACGTGACTTGGTTTGCTGCCATTTATTTTAATTTTCCATTTGTGGAAAAAATTTTCAAGATTGTGGAGGTGGTTTTGAAGGGCAACTGATGTAATAGTTGGATTTTGTGGAAAGAAAGAATTGCAGTGTCATCAGCGAAGCTAAAGATGGTGGTGGTAGGATGGTTAGAGATATCAGATGTGTAGAGAGAAAGAGCTGTACTCCTACTATAGCTGTATGCCAAATATATGATTTTTTCTAAAACGGATGGGTATCGAAAGTAAGATTACATGTAGAAAATATTGTATTTTGTCAATATTCGATCCGAAAATAAGAATAAAGCATGTATTGTACATAATATACCATGAAATATACTTTTTGAGGATAAAAAAAGATAATATTCATTTTTGCACCTTTAAAAACCCTTAAATAAGAGTTTTGTTACATTCAGAAAATGTAAATTTTTGCTCAATACTCTGCCTTCTCTTAATAGCTCATATAAGATCAATCTATGTTTATAGCTTTGTAGTATATATTGGTAGAAATAATAACTACTTGTAGAGCAAAATATTTTTTTTTTTCGATTGAAATTGAAATTTCATTAGATCTTAAATACATTTTACAGTTTTAATATCTACTGTAAAGTTGTAAACATAGATGGATCTCATAAGAGCTATAATAGAAGGCAGAATATTGATAATTTTTTTTCATTTTTCGATTTCAACAAATATTGTTATTTAATTTAAAGGTTTTTAGAGGTGT
This sequence comes from Nezara viridula, assembly GCA_928085145.1. Taxonomy (NCBI): domain Eukaryota; kingdom Metazoa; phylum Arthropoda; class Insecta; order Hemiptera; family Pentatomidae; genus Nezara; species Nezara viridula. The sequence continues at coordinate 72,153,508 of OV725079.1, read as the reverse complement.
GGAAAACTTCCCCCTACCCACATAAAAAAAAAAAAAAAACAGACCATTTTGTGGGATTTGGTTATTTGAACTCAGGGGAACTCAAAACATGTATTTTTGTTGAAAACACAGATTCAAAAATTTTCAAGATGGCAATACGATAATTAGGCGTTGATGACCTCAGGGTTTTATACCTCTAAGCCCTAAACAACAACAACTTTTCGGTAATATATATTACATATATAGGTAAGTGAAAATAACAATGACTGAATAGTTTAGGGCAATCTATAACCTGTTATATACAGCTTAGAATGAGTAGGAAGGATAATGGAGCGAGGAAAAGCTCAAACAAAAGCATTGAAATTTTCAGAAAACTGATGAGGTGCACAAATAACACTAAACATCTATTCAGCTCCAGATACACATTTATTCAGCTCCTACTTCTATTATTAATTTCATTAAAATGGGGTTATTTCCTCAATTTTGAACAGTTGATTAAATGGTACTCTAAGTCTCAAAATTTGAATGAGATTTGTAAAGTCAGAAAGATTGTGCCTGGACACGGTTTGTGAATGACATGTTGATGTTTAAAAACTTACTTTTTCTAAATTTTGAGCTATTTAATCAATTTATTTAGTAATATCTAATTTTTATGAAGTTTGATAGTTTATTGGGATAAAATCCGATGGGAACTTCAGGGCTGCGAAAAGACCTTAGAATTTAATGACCTTAAATAATGCATTCTATTTTTAAAAAATCTTAACTAAGTATTCTTCCATAAGTTAATGAACATTAAGTTTCCAACAATTTGCAATTTAAAAAAAAAAAAAACTAAATATGTACCAAGCTATATAGCTTCAAAAGTAGTTTTTCTAATATTTACAAAATCATCTTTTCAATTTTATAGTAACATAAACCAGAAAAATAATATTATTTCTTTGATTGATAATTAGATTAATATTTTCTACCGTTTGAAAACTAAAGCCTTCTGCCATTAAAAGCAATTTACTTCCAAATACTCTATCACACCTCTAGTTTTACCATATCTAACCTCTTTTGAAGCACTAATCTAACAAAATTGGTAGCTTTTTTAAACTTTTCATAATTTTTAAAATCATCTTCCAATAATAAAGTTTCTAACAGGAAGAAAACATCATATTCATAAAGAAATATAACTGATCTACATTGTTTT